>CM038669.1:475041953-476362923 GCA_021605145.1 Aegilops bicornis | reverse complement strand
GGTCGATGATAACCACATAGTCATCGAGGGCAAGGATGGTATTACTCAACATGAATTCAAGCGATATCACGGATGAGCTCGTAATCTTGATGATGATCATGACAAATTTTGTCGAAAGGCTCCACGAAGATGTAATAGATCGGCGATGACGTCAAGTCAAAGGAATGATGAGGCTAAAGGTTAATGGAACCAAGAGTCACGACCTGAACTCCAAACAATCTTGTTGTCCATGAAATGATATGATGAGGGAAGATCGGCGTAAACTTAGCTCATGCGTCAAAAATCGTGCTCAGGAAGAAGGACCATGTAGCACACATAAAATTTAGCATGATAATGATATAGGCAAACATGATAGGAATTGCGTGATCGGGTACAAACTTCATTACTTATTGAAGATTACTAAGGAGGTTGTTGAGCGAAGTAGTCTTAGGACTCAGTTCGATTATCATTGTCTTTGGGTGTTTAATGTAGAGCCCGCGAAAAATTGTAATGCATTGAGAATGTAATTACTTGATGAAGAACTCATAAGAAGTTATACGGTTCCAAGATAATCTCGAGATACCGGAAATACTATGCACAAAGCCGAGGATCAAAATAAGCGATTGGTTCAGGGTATTGCTTTCATGAAGACAAGTGCTTAAACTTGCCTGAGAAATGGTATTTAAAGGAGAACATGGTTAGAAACACGATTACCAAAGGCCGGATCCCGGATATAAGATGAACTTATACCAAAGGGAATCAAATTAATTTAAGAGAAGCTTTAATGATAAGGTCTACATACGTGTCCACGGGCATGAACACAAAGTTCAAAGATGGGCTCCCACTTCTCCAATGCGCAACCTTTCATTCTTTATCTACTAAAAATGATTTGAGTGCAAAGATCTACAGTGGTTATCGGAGAGTATGAACCTTGGAAAACTTTTGGGTTCTACACAGTTAAGGAAGGCATAGAGTTGAACCCATCGGGGCATCTTAGAAACATATACATCAACCTTCGAGAGTAATTATCACCAGCTCAACCCGAGCATGGTTGGCCAAATCCGAGAATAAGATTTACCAATGGCATTATGTGTCGATTGAAAGAACTTCCAAAAGTGATTGAACCGGAAGGCCGTTGTCGGATAAAACCCAACAAAGGCGGCCGACGGTCCACAACGGAGCTGATGTGAGCATCAGCACACAATCAGAAGAAGAAACAATGCAAAGGCACTGGAGTATAGAAACAACTTACTAATTCAAAGCTCAAATGCAAAGGAATTTCCAATTCAAGGGATCAGAAGCAAATGCTCTGATTAAGGATGGATAAGTGGAGTAGGCTTAGGGGTACCAGCGATGGCAAGTTGATTGGTCGAGATCCGGCTCATGTTTAAAATGACGTGCGAGTAGGAAGGATGAATTCTAGGGTCTGGTTGAGGATTACGAGCATTCACACTTATTGAATCAATGGGCTCCAAGATGATAGTGGCAAAGAAATGCCAATAAGATTACTATACTTATGGGATTAACCATAATACAAGCAAGCAAGAATTCAAGAGCAATAGGTACATTGAGGATTTTAGGAAAGATCGAATAGTATTTCAAGAACTTTGTGAAATACATGAATCAAGCTGGGATGATCGATTACTCGATAGAAATGAGAAATTATCCCGTGAGGGGTATTAATGTGGCAAAAGAATTGCAAAGCGTTAGGGCTAAAATATTCTTGAAACAATAGAGAGAAGTTTGAGGTATCTTGTAATAACAAGATCAGCGGGAATATAAGTAAGAACGACAAGTGTATGTATTTATCCATAGGGATATTTCGATGGTGAGGAATTGCAAAAGCAATTGGCACAAAGTCTCAAAAGAGTATCGAGAGTAGCTTCGAAATCTTGGTGCGTGCGGCGATCATCACACCCAATAAGGGGCTCTCCGGTGTAAGTAATTCACGAGAACCTGGAAGTCGGAGTTAGTAAATTCATTTTAACTTGGGAATAGAAGAGAGTTCGAGTCCCGAGTAAAGGTCGAGGAGTAAAAGATCCTAATACCACCCAATGGCGGCGTGGGCTCGTAAGCCGCTAACCATGTTAGTAAAAAAAAGTTTTTCAATGTCTAGACTCAACTTGACCAAGGATTTGGAAAGGGGGGTTCTACTGACGTTCAGATGCGATGCCAACTTGTGACGCCTTGATTTGGCCAGTACACCTAATCATACTGCGCCAAATGTATGCGGAAGATCAAGGACTCATGGGAAGATAATCACAACACAACTCTAGACGCATAAATTAAAATAATACAAGCTTTATATTACAAGCCGGGGGGCCTCGAAGGCTCGAATACATAAGCTCGAATACATGATCGTCGGAAGCAATAATGCTCTGAGTCTGAACATAAGTTAAACAATATTGCCTTAAGAAGGCTAGCACCAAAGTATGCAATGATCGAAAAGGCAAGGCCTCACACAGGTTCGACCTCGTAACTTACTCCTGGGAAATTGAACTCCACGTAGAATCATCCTCGGGATCCTCGGCTCCACAGACTCCGACATCACAGTTGCGACAACGGATATAGAAAGGGAAAAGAGGGGAAAAGCAATAGTGAGTACTCATCCCAAAGTACTTTCGCAAGCAAGGATCTACACTACATATGCATAGGTATCTATGTAAAGGGGCATTGTCGATTGGACTGAGCTGGAATGCCGTGATAAAGGGGGATAGCTAATGATGCTGAAGACTACTCTTAACAACCTCCATCTTACGGCATGTAGAAGAGAGTAGATGGCAAGAAGTTCACCAAGTTGCATCGCCTTAGCATAATCTTACCCGGCGATCCCCTCCCTCGTCGCCTGTTAGAGAGAGATCACCGGGTTGTATCGCGCACAGAGCGGTGTGTTTTATTAGAAGTATCCGGTTCTAGTTGTCATAAGGTCAAAGGTACAACTCTAGGTAATCCTTTTACTGAGGACACGGCTATTCGAATAGATAAACTTCCCTGCAGGGGTGAACCACATAACCCAACACGCTTTCGATCCCATTTGGTAGGACACACTTTCTGGGTCATGCGACCTCGTAAGATCAACACGTGTGACCCACCTATGGAGCCTAGCAGAGAGAGAGTGCGACCGACGCCCGGTCTAAATCCTATGCCTTTAGCGAAGGGTGCAGGCCCCATCGCCCGTACACACACACGCATGTGTGCGTCTGTGAACGGAGAGCAGACCTAGCAACCTCCATTACAAAGGAACTCACGTTCACGGTCCAACCCGACACGCGGCCTTCGATCGGCCCAGCGTCACGAAGGCTTCGGCGATACCACGATGTCGAAAGTGCCCATAGCCGTGTTCCCGCATATGGTTGGTTAGTGCCTATAGGCCGATTAGCGGAACTTCGGATCAAATGCCAAGATCTTGTTAAGCGTGTTATTTTTGAAATGCTTAGCGAGCGGGCATGACGCCGACCAGGACGGGCCCACCTCTCTCCTGGGTAATTCTCAGCCTGCCTGTCGCTCAGCCGCCTAAAGTAACGGTCGGTAGGTAGAGAACCTTGAGCCCTCCTCTTTAAGGATGGAGCCACCTGCCCTGGCGCCCATCTAGAAACGATTATCATAAAGTAATGTAACGTTATAAATTATATATCCTTATGCCCGTGATCACCCCGAAGTGATCACGGCCGATCATATATGGCGAAGACGAACAAGAGTGTGAATATTACTAATGGGCGCTTCTTTATCCTATACTAAAGCGATGAGGATAGCGAGTAAGAGGTAAGAAGCTGTATATAATGTGACAGCTAAGTGTCAGCGAGAATAAGATTAACTTGAAAGCGATAACATGCTACACTACTCTAATGCAAAAAATACAGCGTTATAGAGAAGAATAAGCGATATCCCCGGTAATCAAGGGGGGGGGCTTGCACAGGTTGCTCACAGGCAAGGAGGGGCCGTCGACAAGTAGTCGAGCTATAGGTCCTTGGCAGCTGACCTCGGGGTCTCTAGGAAAAAGAAGAAGTAGCGGAGGGGAACACAATAAATAACGGTAGCAATCAAAGCATCACAAAAGCGTAACAAAGCAATACTGGCGATTGCTGAAACCGACCCTAGCGGTAGGAGAGTGATATCGAAGCGAAGGGGAGAAACATCACGGGAGAGTATCGAAGGTGTTTAGCGTTTTTCGGATAGATGAACCGAAGGGGAAAAATTCACGTGTTTCTTATGTACTAGGGATGTGTGGCGGACGAGCGGGCTTTCAAGCGTGTTCGGATTCGATCTGGAGTCATTACAAGCAACCTTTCCATGTACAAAAGTTTTTTCATCCGATTCTTGATTATTTATATTAATTTAAAAAGCGATTTTATCTTTTTCTATAATTAATGCAATTAATTTAATTAGAAAATGCGTAATATATACGTCCAGCAGTCAACGTTGACCGTTGACCTTGTCAACCTGACAAGTGGGTCCCACCGTCATTGACTGAGATTAACTAAAACATATTAACTAGTTTAATTAGTAATTATGTTAATCTAATCAAGATTAATTAAAGTTAATTAATTAATTTTAATTATTTTTTGTAATCTATCTTCTTTTTTTTTAAAAAGCGTTCGGGCGTGGGCCCCCAGTTGTCATCGTGGGCAGGGGGCCTTAGTGAGGCTAAGCGCTAAGCCAGTCTTGAGAGAGGGAGACCCAGGCGCCGGGCGCCCAGCCCAGTGAGCATTACTTGTTGAATCCCGGAGGGTACACGAGGCACGGTGGGCGGTGGCCTTGAGGGCAGGGAAGGCGGCTGCGGCGTGACGGCCAGAGTGCAAAAGGTTGTGTGGCGCGTGTAGAGGCACGGCGGGCCTGGCCGAAGTAAGGCCCGGGCATGGCGGAGATCCGTGTGCTTGGCGTGGGAGCCTCTGAGGGGCGCAGCTTGGCCAGCGATGTAAATTTGGCCTTGTGGAGCCTTCACTGGCCAGGCAACAGGGGGGAGTAGCAGGGCGACAAAAAAAGCAGAGGCGGCGGGAATGACGCCTTGTAATACGAAGCAACAGCGCTTAGCAACATGGCGGGGCTGAAAGCGGTTCATGTTTGCTGCCAATTTCTTCTTGCACCGATATGCTGGTAGGAAAAAGTATGAGGAGAGTCGAGCGGAGTCTGGTAGCGGCTTAACATGACAGCGCGAGAGTCGCAGTGATCTGATGATCACGCCTTGCAGCGAGGAAGCGGGGAAGGATGGATAGAGGCGCTCACGTATGATGTAAGACGATGGCGGCGCTTGAGGAGAGACGAAGACGACGACGAAGGAGCTCTCCAGCGGTGGTGCAACTAAAGGGCGGCGTGCATCGATGATGGGTGGCCGTGGTCGCTCTGCGGCAATGGCGAACAGCAGAGGTCGGGGAGGCGGCTCCGGGCTCGAGGAGGTCCCGTGTGGAGGAGGGCGAGGATGGGGCGTGAGCAGGCCACCGCTGACGAGGAGTGGCGAGGAGTGGTGAGGCGTGAGGATCGATCCGATCCAGAGGATCGAGGTGGAGTGGGAAGTGGAGATATGAAAGCGGTTCGGGAGGGAGTGGGGGTGTAGCTAGGAGGTTCCGGTCAGGGTGGAGTGGTTAAGCGAGGTAGGGTGGGCGGTTGGCTTTGGTACGGCTGGTGAGCAGTGGTAGAAGCCCGTAGGGTAGTGTTGCCCCCCATTTGCTTTGTTTTGCCTTTTCCTTTTTCTTATTTTCCTTTTTTTATTTGTAGTTTTCTTTTTTATTTTAGTTTTATAAAATTTACCCACTAATGTCTAAATTTGTATTTATCAACAAACTCTTTGTGAAGATTAATTCTTAACCCATAATAAAATAGTTTTAGCATTTTATAAATTCAATAGGTATTTGTTTAATTGTTTTCACTCTTTGCTTTTAATTGTTTTAGAGCCTTTAAACATTTTATCAAAGTTTGGTTTCTCCACCATAAGTACTTACAATTTTATTTGACACAATCCAAACATTTTAGTTTTGATATTTGAAAATTTCTTTGTTTGCCTATATTTTAAATTTTTTAATTTGAATCGTTTTGAACTAACTTTCGAGTTTATCAACGGTACCCGGTGACATTGGCACCATTATGAAGGTTCTTTGTAGCTTGATCTACCGGCGTCATACTTGGATAACAGTTAAAGAGGTTTTTGATACTCAAGACCTTATTGAAAGGTTTCACCTTCTCCTATCAGAGCAGGCTTATGAGGATCTAACCGCCTTGCAGTCTCTGATGGTGTCTCATAGTAGAAATGCAGGATTGAAAGACACTTGATGCTTTGGAAGGGATCTACTAAGGATTACAAACCAAGATATTTTTATTCAGACATACATTCATCACAATCCTTTAATCCTCTCGCTTACTTGGATATGGAAGTCTTCCTGCACTATGAAAATAAAAGTGTTTGCTTGGATGCTCAATATGGACAAATTAAACACAAGGGATATGGTGGAAAGGAGGCATTGACATATTGAAGATGGGGTACATTGCGTGCTCTGCCCTCTGAAGACAAGAGAGACCAGAGATCACTTGTTCTTTAATTGCAATTTCTGTATGAGGGTGTGGAATTATCTTTAGATTGATTGGTCGAATGGTGCCTCAATATGAGCACTACTAGGGAAAAACCCTAGCAGTCGCGGGTTTTAGAAAGCCTACTCAATGTAAGGGCGGGCAGGGGCGCAGCATCGATAAAACATTAATGCTTAGCAATAAGCGCTTTGGACCTACGCTTCTTGATAAATTGACTTAGTAGTAGCGCTTCTTCAAAACCAGCTCTCTTGGTAATTAGTAGTTAAGCGCTTCTCCTTTCCGCTCTACTACTATTATTTAGTATTTTGTTTCTTTTTTTTATTTCATGTTGTATTCATAGACCTTTACACAAGTTTTTCATACAACGGAATTTAGAGATTGTTTTTACATCATAATGAGTTATTACGTCACGGGGGAAAAGAATCATGGAATTAGTTTCAAGTGGATGTCCATCCACTTGAAACTAATCCATGATTCTTTCACCAATAATATAATAATAATATCATCATCATCATCATATCATTAACAACTTATCATCATAATACATCATTGTCATATAACACCTCCTCAAGATCATCGTTTTCATCAATGACATCATAGCAAATTGGTCACTAGTCGAAATCACAAGTACTCCCTCATTATCAACTCTAACACATTACCACATAATAAACATATTGGTACCTCATAGGACCTACTACATTCGATTAAGACCTACTACATTTTCTAAGGTAAAATAGCAAAAAAACAAGATAGCCCCTGACTCTCCATTATGGAGAATGGAGATTAGCTTGTCTCCAATTCTTGCCTTTCATTGAATGTTACTTCCAAGAACCTCCTTGCGAATGTCCATACATTTCTTCCATTCTTTGATGATCATGTGTTCACCGTTATTAGAAATCCGATATGCTGGTGAGCTCCCTAGATTTACACAGCGGTATGTTCAGAAGCGAGGCGACCATTCGAGAAGACATCGGATGAGGCACACAATCCATCGGGGAGTTTACATTTGAAAACATAATAATAACCGTAGTTAGCAATGATGTACTAATTTTAGAAGTATGCAAAAAGATGCTGCGGATGTGCGTAATAGTAAAAAAATCTTACCGGGTATCACCGGAGAAGTTCTTAGTGGTTCAACACATGGCACTAGTGGCATGTATTCACTATAATTTGGAGGAGTTCGATAATAGTTATTGTAATTCTCAAGAAGAGTACAAAATGCGATCCAGATGATTTTTTCTCCTTATACGTTAATTGATTGCCATCACGTGTAGTGGGTTTTATCTACCATCTTCATACGGTCTTTGAAGAATCAAAATAAGCTGTCAATGGAAATAAGCTATCAACAATTTTGAAATAAAACAATATAAATTAGTTAATAACTATGTTTGAGAAACTCACATAAGCGGTACAATCGGAAGCGTATCAACAAGGACCCAAATGTCCATATTGTCTTGTTCGATGTCGGGGATCACCAAGATCCATGGTGACAATCATACCCTCATAAAAACCATACATTTTGCAAAGTGCTTCCCAATTTTGGCAGCCAAAATGGGTTACGCTTCTGAGCATTATGATTTACTTCAAAATCCATATCATGATGGGTCCTTAGGTGTATTTTCTTTGTTTGAAATTTTCATGGTCTTCAAAACCCATCCTCTCAAGACATGGCGTCTTGCATGGCATGGGATAAGCTAGTCGAATTGTAAATATATGAAAATTAGGCGTTGAAATAGTTGAAGTCATGCTTAATTACGAAAAAACACTTGTCGTTGTTAAGTACCATTTCTGTCGAAGGTCTCCTCGAGCTTAATGTTGAAGCGCCGATCTTAGTCGGTGAACAAACACATGCCGCACATACCCTCGATCGTCGTGGCACCGGCTACACTCCCGGGAGATAAATTCGTCCGAGTCACGACATTTCCTCGTTCATAATTCAAAGATTAAACTTGTACATATTCTAGCACAAGTCATGCCAGAATTCCGCGAAAAAATACGACATGACCTTTGCTAAAAAGGACATATCGGCGCTGAAATTTGCGGAGCGGAAATTAATCAACACTCCCGGCAAAACATAGGCCACTCGGAGATGTAAACTGAACATGAGCGGCCACTTGGGCAACCACATATCCTATTTGAGCAACAACACAAGATATACAAGAGGATATTTGGCTGGTCTCACCTCGATGTCGGAGGGGTCGATGGTAGGGACAACGGTGAGGATGTCGGAGGGTGGGTGGCCGAGACTGACCCAATGAGGGGATGTTGGAGGGAGTCATGTGACGAGAGACGGGCCGAGGATGTCGGAGGGAGTCGGTGTGAGGGCCAGTGATGGTCACTGAGAAAACCATATAAGTTATCACTAATACATCCCAGAATAATTGCTTAAACTAAAAAATAACAACAATTGTGACATTTTTAACTTGTTTTATTAATTCAACTATTTCTTACTAAATATAAACTTACTATAAATAGAAAAAAAGCTAGTTCTTTCTAAAAATAAAGTAGTTCAACTAGTTATATTAATTTACTTAGTAAACTAGTTCAACTACAACTAAAAATCTAGTACTAACTAAGCAACATCTAGTTAACTAGTACCATCACTACTAGTAATTAACATCTACTACTACTACTAAAATCTAGTACTAACTAAGCAACATCTAGTACTAGCTATGAACCTAAATTAACATCTACAACTACTAAATCTAGTACTAACTAGTGGCAGGGGTGGGGCGATGGAGAGGTAGCTAGGGGCGGCGTAGGTCGAGGCGGTGGGAGGAGGCTGCCCGGAGGAGGAGGAGGGGCAGCCTTGTGGTGGAGGAGGAGGGCGGCCGCAGTGAGAGGAGGATGTCGAGGAGGAGGAGGACGGAAGGAGGAGTACCTCGGCTGACCAGACGGCGGTGGCAAGTGACGCACCTGACGATTATCGAGACGGGGGTGAGTGAGAGTGTGAGTGAGGGCCGATTCGTGGCGCGTGGGGATAAGGTAGGGATAGTTGTGGCGCGTTTGCCAAAAGCAGCATGACTAATCTAAATAGCGATGGCGCCTTGCACATAAACCGCTACTGCTAAGTGTAAGTCTTATACAAAAAATACGTCGATGCAAAAATACATTGGCCATCAATGATATTTTTATTGTGTACAATCTGAATTGTCAATATGAGTCCTATCCGGTAGGAACCGGAGAGGACTCATATTCGCCACAAATTTACACATAGAGTTCAGTGAAGACCAAGCTGGTTGTGGTAGTTTCGGAAATAACATATTTAAGGTGGTAAACACCACATTCACGGGCGAGGTGGGACTAAACTTGTGGGCTGATCTTAGCGATAGCGGTTTTTTTCTATAAAGCTGGCCTTCTTGCTAACTTCTATAGTAGTAGCGGCAGTTCAGTATAGTGCGCTACTTCTATAACTAGCGAGGGCGAGGTCATGGCAATTATAGCGATGGTAGCTGTGTTTGTGGTGGGCCAGCTCTTTGCTATTTTTCTGTCGACTGGCGTGTTTCTCTAACACCTTTGGCTGCTGCTAAATAACAACGACTTGGTATTTTGTGGAAGGCTATTTCTTTGGTAAGATTACGTGTATAGGCTTTTCCTAGTAGTGGAGTGAGGTGGTCCTTTGGGCTAGAAGGGAATTTGACAAACCATTCTTCACTGAAGTGGTTTTCATGGCTTCTTAGGAATATTTGGATCATCGGGAATGGCAAAGTGTTTAGGAATGAAACACTATAGGAATAGTGATTTAACAAATGGAGATGTGCCTTCATTCATGACATTTCCCTTATGCAACACAAAATTAAATCTGCTTTTAAGGATGAGCTCTTAAGATGGATTTCTTTTCTACCTCCTTGAGGTTTTTGTTGCTTTTA
The DNA here is from genome assembly GCA_021605145.1 of Aegilops bicornis. Lineage (NCBI taxonomy): Eukaryota > Viridiplantae > Streptophyta > Magnoliopsida > Poales > Poaceae > Aegilops > Aegilops bicornis. The sequence goes on along the minus strand of CM038669.1, from coordinate 476,352,556 downwards.
ATTTTTAGGATTAGCCTCCTTGGTTACATCTTGTAATCCCTGTACTTGTACTTTCCTTATTTTAATAAAGCTTTGATTTAACGTGGGGGTTACCCCACAGTTCGATAAAAAACTATTAATAGCTCTATAATAAAACACACATGACATGGTCCATCCTTTTGGTACTAATATAAGGAACAACGAAAAGAACTAAGGATTCGGGTATATAACCTTTGTTGAGTAGCTCATGTACTTGATGATGAACCTCCTTTGTTGAGTAGATTTGTATGGCATGACACATGGTTAGGGAAAAAGACACCTGAAATTTAGTCAATCTGATGCTCAATCCCACGAATAGGTGGTAATCCTGGTGACATGTCTACTTAAATGACGTCAATGAACTCCTGCAAAATATTAGTGCTAGCAGGAGGCAAAGAGGGAGGCAAGTCCTCGAATGAAAATAATTTTTCTTTGCACAAAAAAACATAAAAAAAATATTCACTAGCATCCAAATGAGCATTATCAGAATTATTACCAGGCAAATACAAATTCGTCCATGTAATTTCACTTGCAACACAAGGTAAAGATTTTCTACTAGTCTTATGTTGTTGCTCAAATACTTTAGCTATAATCCGATTTTTTCACTCTTGTTTCACTTTTGTTTGGTTTACTAGCTCTATCAAATATATCTTTCAAAATTTCTTCCAAGAGACATAGGAAGTAAAATACTATTTTATCATCAAAAACAAGAGTGTCTTGATTTGTCCTACCATGGTATAATTTTTTCATCAAATTGTCATGGTCTACTAAGTAAAAGGAGAACACTTGCATGTTTATCACCTCACAATCAACAAATTAGCAACCTTAACCTTGTTGTTATTGTTGAATCATTGAATTTACTAAGGATGAGGATGTAATCTAGTGTGAGGGACCAATTCTCCACCATCTCCATGCTAGCCAATTTGTTGTAACTCCCTCCAACAATGCTGACACAAATACAACGTTCTTTAACAACTCCTTTGCCTAGAAACAAATTGTGCCTCTGATTTTTCTCAGCTTGGGTCACCTGCATAGTCAGAACTTGCTGAACAATTAAACTTTCATACATATAGATGTCTTCAACGGCCATATATTGTATATCTTGATCAGATTCATTGCCGCCATGTTCCTAATGTGCAACAAGAGCCAAAGTATGCTCATCGTAGTCACTAGTGTAGTCATTACCCATCATCTTCACGCACGAGAATCCACCTATTTGATGGAAATTCACACGCCATAATGACCTAGGCGATTACTGGCAACGACATGTAATACCACTTGTTTTCCTTGTGGATGCCATGGATGAAGAGCTTTGTGTGGGAGCAGGTGCACTCTTTGTTGATGGTGGCTGTGTCTTCTTTGTAGTCTCTTTGCTTGATTTGATAGCCGAACTAGGTGGTGGTGTAGAAGGAAGTGCCATAGTAGAAGACACATATAATGTCCATGATGTAGTTTGTTCTCTGAGAAAAGTTATCCGTTGTCATGGACTATGGATCATGCACTTCATGTTCAGCTCTTAAGCAAGATGAAATGAGCGATTGATGTTGTTATACTCCTCAAGCATATATTCATTATCTTTAATAAGACACATCTAATCAACCCATTTAAGTAATAGCTAATAATATTCCTCTAGATAATTTTCTCTTGTCTTAAACCCGGTAATTTTCTATGCAATTCACGTGGATAGTGTGATTGGACCCAGTACGCACGATAACATCTTTCAAAGGAAACAAAGTAGTTTACCTTTATTATGATGCAATTTACAATGTTCGAACCATCAAATGGAAGCCAAACCTGAATTCACAAACATCAATTTTAACACGTATATTCTCAGAATATTGTAAGCATGTAAAACATTGATCAGTCTTTAACTCCCATGTATGAGGAATATATCTACCCTTATACCATGGAATATTTAATTTTAGTTTGAACACATGTTCATGTTTGCGTACCTGAGGGCGTAGTGATGGCATACCATTTCGATGGTAGGGATGTGGGTGACCGACTTTATGTACATGCTTCTATGCATCCTTATCCTTGTAATCGTCCTCACCCTCGTAGTCCTCGTACTGCTTGTCATAGAAGCAACGTCAGTATGAGTGTTTCCTTGTTCAAGGAGAACATGCGTTGTTCGTCCTATTTGACCTTGTTGGCAAGGTACAATAGGTGGTGTTTGCTAGCGAGGTGCATCATATGTTGGGGGAGGTAGATGTGCGAGAAATTCATTAAACACTTGGTGTTGAAATTTTTCTCAAGTCCGTCTATCTTCTCCATGGCCTTGCCAAATCTGCTGTCAAAGTCCTGCATATGTTCAGTCACCAATTTTATAAAATGATTGTGTAACTCCTTCATCGTCATGTTTTCCTTTTCAATCTCATCGGAGTTGGATCCTAACATGGTTAGTAACACACACACACACACACAATTTTTGATCCTCACGGCTACAAGGAGGTGGTGTGGTGGACAATCAATAATCTGTCATGCGTATCTCAATTTTTACCAAGCAACAGGTGGTGATGTGCAACTGACGAGTTAAAACTCTCAAAGATAGAGGAGAGCGATTGCCAGGTGTTGGTTTAACACATTATGTAGATGTATGTGAAGCTTAGAAGGCTTAAATATGATAGAAAAAAGGTTATCAATAGCCAAAGTAGAGACGATAATGTTAAGAAAGCGGCTCAACTTGGCGAGTAATGTGCTCGTCCTAGGCTACACAATACTAGAGACACGAGGCTATAACACTAACAAAATCACTGTGTTGTATGTAACCAAGGAAGCACAATCTGACTGTTTTTTCTTTGCTTTTTGGTGGTATTTTTTACTAAAAATGACCATGATGGTGAGTGCCTCAAAATGCTTCCCAAGGTCTAAAAAATATAGGCTAAAAAATTGACCTCGAAATTTTCATTGAAAATGCTCTGAAAAGCATGCTCACAAATTTTCAATAGCGGCACGTATCTCAAAACACTCCTTAAGACCTAAAATTACTATAGAAAAACGTTCTTTAAAAAAATGCAGATTCTATAGATGGAACAAAATTGGTGAAATATGAAACCTACTCAAATAAGGCAATATGAATCGAACTTAAGATGTGTCTCGAAAGCAAACCGAATATGTGATGGAGGTGTAATTGGATTGGGAGTGAATATGTAATGGAGGTGAACTCACATACCACTTCGTAAGATCGCACCAAACAACATGCAAATTATATACCACTTGATAGGGGCAAGTTTGTCCCAATCTTTTGATGAGAAGGTAACTACCGATTTGGTTGGAGTCGACTTTGACTATCCGACTACATTGTGCAGCGACATTGCGCCTTAGAAATGGTTAAACCAACTCCAAGAGGTTATTGAAATGACGTGGCACAATGAACTTGACCATGAAGGTGTAATTAGTGCAAGCAATCAAAGAACAAGCAAGAACTAAGAATTATAATTTGCGCATTCTGAACAAAGATGAATGATTTTTATTGAAAAGTGGGGCTTTGAAGAGTGATCTTGGACTGGTCGTTGGACACAAACGAACTACGCGAACTTGAAACTATGGCTAACTCTTAACTTGACAAAACACGAGTCTAATCGACATCCTAAGGGCAGTGTCGATAGGGAGGCAGAATGAGATTTTGTCCACCCTTGGAAAGTGGGTCTGAAATCCATCCTAAGCCAGTTTCCTGCACTCACACGGACTTTACAACCACCTATGCATGGTATTTAGAAAATACATGCTTTGGCCTAAAAACAAGGTGGCGCAATACCTATAGAAGGCTATGCACAAAAACTATAAAGTGGCATCTTCTATATTTCGGCCAAGTCTTCATATGTCATTATAATGGCTTAAAAATCATCTATTATCCAACTTAAAAAGTTCTATAATCTCCACTTGAATCTCCATTCTTCTTCCGTGGAAGTGCCTTCATCTCCATATAGTTGACCATTTTCCAATGCTCATCCCTCTTGTCTATGCTAGGCCAGTCATTCCAAAGCAATACATAAGTATCTAATTTAAGCAGCATCATAATGTCATGAACATTAGAAGTGGTCCCAAGAAACAAAAGTACTGGCCAATTTAATTCGCGTGTGCGAGCTCTAGAGTTAGTACAAGTTGTGTAGCAGCAAGGGTTATGGTTGTGACATCGGTAGGGATGTTCACATCAGAGCCTCCCGGCTGGCCTCTTATCCCTAGCTCCGTCCTAATGACAAACTTCCCACATTAATTTTTCCTATATTTTATTTCTTGGAAAGTGTTCCATCCCTTTCCTCACAGGGTGAAATTTTATATTCTCTTCCTTCCTGTCAATAACAACCCCTATTGTTCTTAAGAACATTAGCAAGGGAAAGCAGCGGTACAAAATAAAAAATTGTCCCTACGCACCAGCCCGGACCACTATGAAGATGCATACAAGGTTTGATCTAATTGTTACCAACACATGTAGCATGGCGGAAGTAGAGTTGGCGAACATCATTGGTGCAGATCCTCGCAGCTAGGATTTTACAATCTTCCAACCACGAGGATTTTCTCCCTCGGGTAGCTCCTCGGACGGTCCCCCGGACAGCCCTTCAGGAGGCTGTCGAATAGTCCCTCGAAGGGTCCCTCCAACAGCCCTTTGGGAGACCCCTCGAACAGCCCCACGGACAGAAGATCTAGCATACGACCTATCTATAGGGTTGTAGACATACTATGTCACCTATCCATCACGGCTTTGCTGCCCAGAACTAATCCCTTAGGAAACCAAACATCATTTCGCCACTATGAAACTATTTTGTGTGAGGGAGAGAGAGATGGTAGATCATGCATGCCTTTTCCCCGGAGAGTTGGAGTGATTTGGAAGGACTCTTGTCCTCCTTTTATAGTGTTGGAAAGGGTGGATGAGGGCTTGAAAATATCAGCCCATAAAGAGGGGCTCCAAAACAAGCACCCACCAAAGGTGGTAGGGTGCCCTAAGCCCCCCTCGTCATGGCTGAAATTTGGGGCGCCACAACCACCCTCAACATGTCTCCATGTTTTTTGGGGATTGCCCCCACCATGAACCCCCAACCAATTCCCAGCCAAAAGGGCTGCCCCCAAAGGGGCGCCCCCATAAACAACCCAAAAACAGCCTCCATGATTTGTGATCTTGTCTCCTCTTGCTGGGACAAGATGTTTTCCCGTGTTTTCTCCGGAAAAAAATTCAGAAGGTCCAAGAACATTTTTGGCATCCTCTAAAATAATTACGGACACACTCAAAACATTTACGGCATGATGGTATTGTTACGAAACATTTCGGTTTCTCAAAACTGTTCTTTTTCTCTCGAACATTTCATCGTCTTCTAAACTTTTACGGTGACTTTCTATTAGACTCTGTCTAGTACTCATCGAGATAGATGACCCTTAAGTGTGTGGCCCTGAGGTTCGGTGAAGTATAGGCATGACCCAAACTCTTTTCAATCAATAATCAATAAGCGAGAACGTGGACATCCATATTAGCCCCTATACCCACATGAATAAAAATTCAAGCGAACATGTAGTTACCGAACACCCGAGGTGAGATTTAGTGGCATCACCATCACTACAAAATTTTCTCTATTTGGCGACATTTTACTCATGTCATGTATAACCCTTTTTTGTCACGAAAAAAATACTTGGTGATATTTTTCGACCGTCACCCTCATAAATCACTTGAAGCGCCGTCATAGAAACTAAAATTTTGACGGCACCACTTTTTTTCGTCATGCAAGTTCGGATATTAGGTGACGAACCATAAAATGTCACCGGTGGCCGTGTTTGGTGATGGCCCAGAATGTCACCTATGATAGCCCAATCATGCGCCTAAGATATCTTTAAGCGACAATAATCATATCACGGTGATCGATCGGTCAAGTAGGTTTGACGGTTGAAGATTTGGACGAGTTAGGCCGATGAATTCTTGGCGTGGCTTCTTCCATGTGGGTCGCCGTGGGTTTTATCACGGACGGTCCTGCTAGTAATAACTTCGGCGTTAGTTTTGGTAGTCGATGCTACTAATACATGGGCCGAGAAGATCTTTGACAAGTGGGACGATGCATATTTTTTGGTGATGATGTGTCGTCTAACCGATCAATGGTTCTAACTTGTGGGCACATTCTTGTCTTTGAAGTGGATCTTGGCAGGCAGAGTCCATACGTGGGTGGCGTGGCTTCTTACATGTGGGGCCATATGATACATCTCAACATATCTATAATTTATGAAGTATTCATGCCATGTTTACAACAATTTTATAGGGTTTTGGTATGATTTGAATGGAACTAACTTTCGGACTAACGCTATTTTCAGCAAAACTACCATGGTATTGTTTTTGTGCAGAAATAAAAGTTCTTGGAATGGGCTGAAAATTCTGATGACTTTTATCGGCAAAAGAGACCCCGAAGCTTGAGTAAGGACCAAAAGAGACACAAGGGCCTTGACAGGTGTGGGGGAGGCGTCTAGGGCGAGCTTATCGGCTCCCTCATGGGCCCCCTTGATGTGAAACCAACGCATAAAATTCCAATAAATACAAAAAACTCTAGAAAGAAATCTAGAATTTCCGCTTCGCTGCCGCAAGCCTCTGTACCAAAGCAATCTCATATGGATTCCTTCTCTAGCACCCTGCTGAAGGGGGAAATCATCACCGGAGCCCATCTTCATCATCCCGGCGGTCTCCATGATGAGGAGGAAGTACATAGGGTATGTACCCATAGCTATGTGTTTGATATCTCTCTCTATCTATCTATATATCTGTCTCATTTTCTTAATTTGACACGATCTTGATGTAAGTTGGATCGTATGGTGTTTCTCCATCTCTATCTTGTTGTGATGAATTGGTTTTCACCTTTGAGGTTTCACCATTATCAGATTGAATATTTTTGAATTTTAGAACACTTGATGTATGTCTTGCATGTGGATACCCGTGGTGACAACGGGGTGTTCTATTGATTCACTTGATATATGTTTTGGCAATCAACTTGCGGATTCCCGCGGTGACATTGAGGTAATCTAGGCATAGAGGTTGATGCGCGTTTTCATCCTACTTTCTCTGGTAGAAACTTCGGGGCACTCTTTGACGTTCTTTGTGTTGGACTGAATATTATGAATCTAAAGTTGTTTGATGCATATTGAATAATAAACTCATGTATACTTGTGGTGACATTGGAGTATCTAGGTGACATTAGAGTTGGTTGATGTGCATCATATGGTGTTATTCTAGTACAAACTCTAGGGCTGTTTGTGACACTTATGGTGATGGCTCTATAGATTGATCGGAAAAGATAACTTTGAGGTGGCTTCGTACCATACAACAATTTCATCTTAGGTTCTCCGTTAGATAAGAACTTTGGAGTGACTCTTTATGCATGTTGAGGGATTGTTATGCGATTCAATTATGTTTACCTTTGTTGAGAGATTGCAGTAGTGAAAGTATGAACCCTAGGCATTGTTTCTAAGCATTGCAATACCGTTTTGCTCACTTTTGTTACTTGATACCTTGCTGTTTTATGTTTTCAAATTAAAAAACCTATATCTACTATCCATACTACACTTGTATCACCATCTCTTACTTGAACTAGTGCACCTATACAATTTGCCATTGGATTGGGGTGTGTTGGGGACACAAGAGATTTCTTGTATTTGATTGTAGAGTTGTTTGAGAGAGACCATCTTCATCCTACGCCTCCCACAGATTGATAAATATTAGGTCATCCACTTGAGGGAAAATTGCTACTGTCCTACAAAACTCTGCGCTTGGAGGCCCAACGAAAGCCTACAAGAATAAGTTGTGTAGTAGACATCACCATACGCTGGTGACGGCGTACATAACCGCCACACTTTGTATCTTGGCGGTCAAATTTTTATTGCCAAAATTTGTGGGCATATTTGACAGTTTTAATATGAATTTGTGAAAAAAATTTAATTTGAATGCAAATTGAGTTATCGCTACTTTTATTAAACCGCAAACTTGGCGATTGTCAAACAGATTGTCTCACACATTACAATAACCAACCATTATACAAAGCCACAATATAAAATTAGATAGATGACTCAGTTTCACGACATCACGGAAAGCAACTCTAACGATGTACCTAATAAGGGCATCAAGTTCATCGAGATCTCTTTTGATAGCCTTAGTTTCGTCTTCCTTCGCATTCTTGACGGCTGCAAGTTTTTCCTACTGCTCTTGGAGGCCATTGTTGATAGATCAAATACGGTTGTTGAAGGAAATATGCCCTAGAGGCAATAATAAAGTTGTTATTTATATTTCCTTATATCATGATAAATTTTTATTATTCATGCTAGACTTGTATTAACGGAAACTTAGTACATGTGTGAATACATAGACAAACAAAGTGTCACTAGTATGCCTCTACTTGACTAGCTCGTTGAATCAAAGATGGTTAAGTTTCCTAGCCATAGACATGAGTTGTCATTTGATTAACGGGATCACATCATTAGAGAATGATGTGATTGACTTGACCCATTCCGTTAGCTTAGCATTTGATCGTTTAGTATATTGCCATTGCTTTCTTCATGACTTATACATGTTCCTATGACTATGAGATTATGCAATTCCCGAATACCGGAGGAACACTTTGTGTGCTACCAAACGTCACAACGTAACTGGGTGATTATAAAGGTGCTCTACAGGTGTCTCCAATCGTACTTGTTGAGTTGGCATAGATCAAGATTAGGATTTGTCACTCTGATTGTCGGAGAGGTATCTATAGGCCCTCTCGGTAATGCACATCACTATAGGCCTGGCAAGCAATGTAACTAATGAGTTAGTTGCGGGATGATGCATTATGGAGCGAGTAAAGAGACTTGCGGTAATGAGATTGAACTAGGTATTGAGATACCGGCGATCAAATCTCGGGCAAGTAACATACCGATGACAAAGGGAACAACGTATGTTGTTATGCGGTTTGACCGATAAATATCTTACGTAGAATATGTAGGAACCAATATGAGCATCGAGGTTCCGCTATTGGTTATTAATAGGAGACATGTCTCGGTCATGTCTACATAGTTCTCGAACCCGTAGGGTAAGCACGCTTAACAACGTTCGGTGACGATCGGTATTATGAGTTTATGTGTTTTGATGTACGAAGGTAGTTTGGAGCCGGATATGATCACGGACATGATGAGGAGTCTCGAAATGGTGAGACATAAATATTGATATATTGGACGGCTATATCCGGACACGGGAAGAGTTCGGGTGATCTCGGAGAAAACCGGAGTCTTAGAAGGGGTTCTGGAACCCCGGGGGCTAATGGGCCTTAATGGGCCCTAGTGGAGAGAGAGGGGCGGGCCAGGGGTAGGCTGGCGCCCCTCCCTTGAGTCCGAATAGGACAAGGAAGGGGCGCTCCCTGCCTTTCCTCTCCCCACTCCTTCCTTCCCCCTCCTAGTGGGACTAGGAAAGGGAGTCCTACTCCCACTAGGAGGAAGACTCCTCCTCTTGGCAGCGCCCTCCTAGGGCCGGCCGGCCTCCCCCTTGCTCCTTTATGTCACAGGCGGGGCACCCCATGGACACACAAGTTGATCATTGATCTTTTTAGCCATCTTGGCGGTGCCCTCTCCACCATAATCCACCTCGGTCTTATCATAGCGGTGCTTAGGCGAAGCCTGCGCCCGATAGAATCATCATCACTTTGTCATCACGCCGTCGTCTTGTGGAGAACTCTCCTTGAAGCTCTGCTAGATCGTGAGTTCGTGGGACATCATCGAGGCTGAGCGTGTGCTGAACTTCGGAGGTGCCGTGCGTTCGGTACATGGATCGGTCGGATCGTGAAGGCGTGCGACTACATCAACCGTGTTGTCATAACGCTTCCTCTTACCGTCTCACAGTGCGTGGACAACACTCTCCTTCTTGTTGCTATGCATCACCATGATCTTGCGTGCGCGTAGGATTTTTTTTGAAATTACTACGTTTCCCAACAGTTGCATCCGAGCCAGGTTTATGCGTAGATGTTATATGCACGAGTAGAACACAAGTAAGTTGTGGGCGATAGAAGTCATACTGCTTACCAGCATGTCATACTGTGATTCGGCGGTATTGTTGGATGAAGCAGCCGGACCGACATTACGTGCAGACGCTTCTGCGAGACTGGTTCTACCGATGTGCTTAGCCGCACACGGTGGTGACGGGTGTCGGTTTCTCCAACTTTAGTTGAATCGAGTGTGGCTCGCCCGGTCCTTGTGAAGGTTAAAACAGCACATACTTGACGAAATATCATTGTGGTTTTGATGCGTAGGTAGAAGCGGTTCTTGCTCAGCCCGTAGCAGCCACGTAAAACTTGCAACAACAAAGTAGAGGACGTCTAACTTGTTTCTGCAGGGCATGTTGTGATGTGATCATGTCAAGACATGATGCCAAATTTTATTGTATGAGATGATCATGTTTTGTAATGGAGTTATCGACAATAGGCAGGAGCCATATGGTTGTCGCTTTATTGTATGAAATGCAATGGCCATGTAATTGCTTTACTTTATCACTAAGCGGTAGCGATAGTCATAGAAGCAATAGTTGGCGAGATGACAACGATGCTACGATGGAGATCAAGTTGTCGCGCCGGTGACGATGGTGATCATGACGGTGCTTTGGAGATGGAGATCAAAGGCACAAGATGATGATGGCCATATCATATCACTTATATTGATTGCATGTTATGTTTATCTTTTATGAATCTTATTTTGCTTAGATCGACGGTAGCATTATAAGATGATCTCTCACTAAATTTCAAGGTATAAGTGTTATCCCTGAGTATGCAACGTTGCGAAAATTTGTCGTGCCGAGACACCACGTGATGATCGGGTGTGATAAACTCTACGTTCACATACAACGGGTGCAAGCCAGTTTTGCACCACCTTGAGAATACTCGGGTTAAACTTGTGAGCCTAGCATATGCAGATATGGCCTCGGAACACTAAGACCGAAAGGTCGAGCGTGAATCATATAGTAGATATGATCAACATAGTGATGTTCACCATTCAAAACTATTCCATCTCACGTGATGATCGGACATGGTTTAGTTGATATGGATCATGTGATAACTTAGATGATTAGAGGGATGTCTATCTAAGTGGGAGTTCTTAAGTAATTTGATTACTTGAACTTTAATTTATCATGAACTTAGTACCTGATAGTATTTTGCATGTCTATGTTGTTGTAGATAGATGGCCCGTGCTATTGTTCCGTTAAATTTTAATGCGTTCCTTGAGAAAGCAAAGTTGAAGGATGATGGTAGAAGTTACACAGACTGGGTCCGTAACTTGAGGATTATCCTCATTGCTGCACAGAAGAATTACGTCCTGGAAGCACCACTAGGTGCCAAACCCGCTGCAAGAACAATGCCAGATGTTATGAATATGCAGCGAGCAAAGTTGATGACTACTTGATAGTTTAGTGTGCCATTCTTTACGGCTTAGAACCGGGACTTCAACGGCGTTTTGAGCGTCATGGTGCATATGAGATGTTCGAGGAGTTGAAGTTAATATTTCAAGCAAATGCGGATTGAGAGATATGAAGTCTCCAATAAGTTCTACGGCTGCAAGATGGAGGAGAATAGTTACATTAGTGAACATATACTCAACATATGCGGGTATAACAATCACTTAATTCAAGCGGGAGTTAATCTTCCGGATGATAGTGTCATTGACAGAATTCTTCAATCAACGCCACCAAGCTACAAGAGCTTCGTGATGAACTATAATATGCAAGGGATGGATAAGACAATTCCCGAGCTCTTCCGCGATGCTAAAGGCTGCGGAGGTAGAAATCAAGAAGGAGCATCAAGTGTTGATGGTCAACAAGACCACCGATTTCAAAAAAGGGTAAAGGGAAGAAGGGGAACTTCAAGAAGAGCGGCAAGCAAGTTGCTTGCTCAAGTGAAGAAGCCCAAGTCTAGACTTAAGCTTGAGGCTGGGTGCTTACTGCAAAGGGACTAGTCCTTTGAAGGCGGAACTACCCCAAGTATTTGGCGGATAAGAAGTATGGCAAGGTCAACAAAGGTATATGTGATATACATGTTATTGATGTGTACCTTACTAATGCTCATGATAGCACACAGGTATTTAATCTTGGTTCTATTGCTAATATTTGCAACTTTCGAAGCAGGGGACTACGGATTAGCGAAGATTGGCTAAGGGCGAGGTGGCGATGCTAGTGGGAAATGGTTCCAAAGTCGATGTGATCATGATTGACACGCTACCTCTACATCTACCTTTGGGATTAGTTTTAGACCTGAATAATTGTTATAGCGTTGAGCATGAACATTATATCTGGATCTTCTTTGATCTTGAGATAGTTATTCATTTAAATCGGAGAATAGGTTGTTCTATTTATATGAGTAATATCTTTTACGGTCATGCATCCTTGAAGAGTGGTCTATTTATATTGAATCTCGATAGTAGTGATACACATATTCATAATATTGAAGCCAAAGATGCAGCATTGATAATGATAGTGCAACTTATTTGTGGCACTTTGCCGTTTGGGTCATATTGGTGTAAAGCGGCTTGAAGAAACTCCATTACGATGGACTTTTGGAATCCTTTGGATTATGAATCACTTGGTACTTGCGAACCATGCCTCATGGGCAAGATGACTAAAACGCCGTTCTCCGGAACAATGGAGCGAGCAACAAATTTGTTGGAAATCATACATATTGATGTATGTGGTCCAATGAATGTTGAGGCTAAATGGCGAATATCGTTATTTTCTCACCTTCACAGATGATTTGAGCAGATATGGGTATATCTACTTGATGAAACATAAGTCTGAAACATTTGAAAAGTTCAAAGAATTTCAGAGTGAAGTGGAAAATCATCGTAACAAGAAAAAAAGCGTAATGGTGTGTCCGAACGTCATAATCGTACTTTACTAGATATGGTGCGATCTATGATGTCTGTTACTGATTTACCGCTATCGTTTTGGGGTTATGCTTTAGAGACACCTGCATTGACGTTAAATAGGGCACCATCTAAATCTTTTGAGACGGTGCCTTATGAACTGTGGTTTGGCAAGAAACCAAAGTTGTCGTTTCTTAAAGTTTGGGGCTGCGATGCTTATGTGAAAAAGCTTCAACCTGATAAGCTCGAACCCAAATCGAGAAATGTGTCTTCATAGGATACCCAAAGGAGGCTGTTGGGTACACCTTCTATCACAGATCGAAGGCAAGACATTCTTTGCTAAGAATGGATCCTTTCTAGAGAAGGAGTTTCTCTCGAAAGAAGTGAGTGGGAGGAAAGTAGAACTTGATGAGGTAACTGTACCTGCTCCCTTATTGGAAAGTAGTTCATCACACAAATCTGTTCCTGTGACTCCTCTGACAATTAGTGAGGAAGCTAATGATGATGATCATGTAACTTCGGATCAAGTTACTACCGAACCTCGTAGGTTGACGAGTAAGATCCGCTTGCGAGAGTGAATGCAGTAATCCTGTTCTAGAGGTCATGTTACTTGACCATGACGAACCTACGAACTGTGAGGAAGCGATGATGAGCCCAGATTCCGTGAAATGGCTTGAGGCCATGAAATCTGAGATGGGATCCATGTATAAGAACAAAGTGTGGACTTTGGTTGACTTGCCCGATGATGGGCAAGCCATCGAGAATAAATGGATCTTCAAGAAGAAGACTGCCGCTGACGGTAATGTTATTGTCTACAAAGCTCGACTTGTTGCGAAAGGTTTTCGACAAGTTCAAGGAGTTGACTACGATGAGACCTTCTCACCTGTAGCGATGCTTAAGTCCGTCAGAACCATGTTAGCAATTGCCGCATTTTATGATTATGAAATTTGGCAAATGGATGTAAAGACTGCATTCCTGAATGGATTTCTAGAAGAAGAGTTGTATATGATGCAATATGAAGGTTTTATCGGTCCAATGGGTACTAACAAAGTGTGCAAGCTCCAGCGATCCATCTATGGACTGGTGCAAGCATCTCGGAGTTGGAATAAACGTTTTGATAGTGTGGTCAAAGCATATGATATTATACAGACTTTTGGAGAAGCCTGTATTTACAAGAAAGTGAGTGGGAGCTCTGTGGCATTTCTAATATTATATGTGGATGACATATTGTTGATTGGAAATGATATAGAATTTCTGGATAGCATAAGAGGATACTTGAATAGGAGTTTTTCAATGAAAGACCTCGGTGAAGCTGCTTATATATTGGGCATCAAGATCTATAGAGATAGATCAAGGCGGCTTAATTGGACTTTCACAAAGCACATACCTTGATAAAGTTTTGAAGAAGTTCAAAATGGATCAAGCAAAGAAAGGGTTCTTGCACGTGTTACAAGGTGTGAAGTTGAGTCGGACTCAATGCAGCCCGCTGCAGAAGATAGAGAGAAAATGAAAGATGTTCCCTATGCTTGAGCCATAGGCTCTATCATGCATGCAATCCTGTGTACCAGACCTGATGTGTGCCTTGCTATTAGTTTAGCAGGGAGGTACCAAAGTAATCTAGGAGTGGATCCTTTGGGCGGCGGTTAAGAACATCTGAAATACACGAAAATGACTAAGGATATGTTTCTCATTTATGGAGGTGACAAAGAGCTCGTTGTAAATCGTTACATCGATGCAAGCTTTGACAACGATCCAGATGACTCTAGGTCACAAACCAGATACATATTTATATTGAACGGTGGAGCTGTCAGTTGGTGCAGTTCTAAACAAAGCGTCGTGGCAGGATCTACATGTGAAGCGGAGTACATAGCTGCTTCGGAAGCAGCAAATGAAGGAGTCTGGATGGAGTTCATATCCAATCTAGGTGTCATACCTAGTGCATCGGGTCCAATGAAAATCTTTTGTGACAATACTGGTGCAATTGCCTTGGCAAAGGAATCCATATTTCACAAGAGAACCAAGCACTTCAAGAGGCCTTCAATTCCATCAATGACCAAGTCAAGGAGGGAGACATAGAGATTTGCAAGATACATACGGATCATGACTTGAGACCCGTTGACTAAGCCTATCTCACGAGCAAAACATGATCAGCACCAAGACTCCATGGGTGTTAGAATCATTCTTGTGTAATCTAGATTATTTACTCTCTGCCAAGTGGGAGGCGAAGGAAATATGCCGAGAGGCAATAATAAAGTTATTATTTATATTTCCTTATATCATGATAAATGTTTATTAGTCATGCTAGAATTGTATTAACCAGAAACTTAGTACATGTGTGAATACATAGACAAACAAAGTGTCACTAGTATGCCTCTACTTGACTAGATCGTGAAATCAAAGATGGTTAAGTTTCCTTGCCATAGACATGAGTTGTCATTTGATTAACGGGATCACACCATTAGAGAATGATGTGATTGACTTGACCCATTCCGTTAGCTTAGCATTTTAGCGTTTAGTATATTGCTATTGCTTTCTTCATGACTTATACATGTTCCTATGACTATGAGATTATGCAACTCCGAATACGGAGGAACACTTTGTGTGCTACCAAAGCGTCCTGGCGTAAGCGGGTGATTATAAAGGTGCTCTATAGGTATCTCCAATGGTACTTGTTGAGTTGGCATAGATCAAGATTAGGATTTGTCACTCCGATTGTCGGAGAGGTATCTCTGGGCCCTCTGGGTAATCCACATCACTATAAGCCTTGCAAGCAATGTAACTAATGAGTTAGTTGCGGGATGATGCATTATGGAATGAGTAAAGAGACTTGCGAGTAACGAGATTGAACTAGGTATTGAGATACAGACGATCGAATCTCGGGAAAGTAACATACCGATGACAAAGGGAACAACGTATGTTGTTATGTGGTTTGACCGATAAAGATCTTCGTAGAATATGTAGGAGCCAATATGAGCATCCAGGTTCCACTATAGGTTATTATTTGGAGGCGATGTCGGTCATGTCTACATAGTTCTCAAACCCGTAAGGTCCATACGCAACAACGTTCGGTGACGATCGATATTATGAGTTTATGTGTTTTTATGTACCGAAGGTAGTTCGGAGTCCTGCGTCGCGGTAGCATCATCATCGCCGTCATCACGCCGTCGTGCTGACGAAACTCTCCCTCGAAGCTCTGCTGGATTGTGAGTTCGTGGGACGTCATCGAGCTGAACGTGTGCTGAAATCGGAGGTGTCGTGCATTCGGTACTTGGATCGGTCGGATCGTGAAGACGTACGACTACATCAACTGCGTTGTCATAACGCTTCCGCTTACAGTCTACGAGAGTACTTGGAAGACACTCTCCCCTCTCGTTGCTATGCATCACCATGATCTTGCGTGTGCATAGGATTTTTTTTGAAATTACTACGTTTGCCAACAGTTGTGCTGATCAAACACCGCCAATTTTAGGTCCTCAATGTCATTTTGTTGCTCTGGTAGGGCATTCTTGACACTATCAAGTACTTTTTGCTACTCTAAAAGGGTATTGTTGACATATTCAAGTTGATGTTGCGCATCTGGCAGGAGATGCATCACATCTTCACGTTCTTGTTGCTGCTCTGCCAGGGCCTTCTTAACAGCTTCAAGTTCTAGCTGCTGCCATGCCAGGGCCTTCCTCATAGCATCTAGTTCGTCATGCTGGTTTGTCAGGCCGTGCTCGATTGCTATTGGTTCTTCTGCTGCACTACGGTGCATCGATGGTAGTTGATTGCTGTTTGTAGGGAAAAATACTTGATGAACTGCCATCATTTGGGCATCCTGTCTTTCCCTGCAGAAAAATACATACATGTTACATCATGATACGTCTCCAACGTATCTATAATTTTTGATTGCTCCATGCTATATTATCTACTGTTTTGGGCAATATTGGGCTTTATTATCCACTTTTATATTATTTTTGGGACTAACCTATTAACCGGAGGCCCAGCCCGATATTGTTGTTTTTGCCTATTTGAGTGTTTGAAGAAAAAAGGAATATCAGCGGAGTCAATTGACATGAAACTCCACGGAACTTATTTTTGGACCAGAAGAAGCCCACGGAGTACGAGTTGCACCGGGGAGTCGGGCTGCCCACGAGGGTGAAGCGCGCCCACCTGCCACGTGGACAGCCCGGAGGTCCACCGACGTACTTCTTCCGCCTATATAACTCCATATACCCTTAAAACTTCGGGGAACAGAATATATCTGGAGTTCCGCCGCCGCAAGAATCTGTAGCCACCAAAAACCTCTCGGGACCCTGTTCCGGCACCCTTCCGGAGGGGGGAACCCTCACCGGTGGCCATCTTCATCATCCGGGCCCTCTCCATGACGAGGAGGGAGTAGTTCATCCTCGGGGCTGAGGGTATGTACCAGTAGCTATGTGTTTGATCTCTCTCTCTCTCTCTCTCTCGTGTTCTTGATTTTGCACGATCTTGATGTATCGCGAGCTTTGCTATAATAGTTGGATCTTATGTTGCTTCTCCCCCTCTACTCTCTTGTAATGGATTTAGTTTTCCCTATGAAGTTATCTTATCGGATTGAGTCTTTAATGATTTGAGAACACTTGATGTATGTCTTGCCGTGCGTATCTGTGGTGACAATGGGATATCACGTGATTCACTTGATGTATGTTTTGGTGATCAACTTGCGGGTTCCGCCCATGAACCTATGCATAGGGGTTGGCACACGTTTTCGTCTTGATTCTCCGGTAGAAACTTTGGGGCACTCTTTGAGGTTCTATGTGTTGGTTGTCTTGATTGTGTGATGCATATCGTATAATCATACCCACGGATACTTGAGGTGACATTGGAGTATCTAGATGACATTAGGGTTTTGGTTGATTTGTGTCTTAAGGTGTTATTCTAGTACGAACTCTAGGGCTGTTTGTGACATTTATATGAATAGCCCAATGGATTGATTGGAAAGAATAACTTTGAGGTGGTTTCGTACCTACCATAATCTCTTCGTTTGTTCTCCGCTATTAGTGACTTTGGAGTGACTCTTTGTTGCATGTTGAGGGATAGTTATATGATCCAATTGTGTTATTATTGTTGAGAGAACTTGCACTAGTAAAAGTATGAACCCTAGGCCTTGTTTCTTAGCATTGCAATACCGTTTGTGTTCACTTTTATCATTAGTTGTCTTGCTGTTTTATATTTTCAGATTACAAAAACCTATATCTACCATCCATATTGCACTTGTATCACCATCTCTTCGCTGAACTAGTGCACCTATACAATTTGCCATTGTATTGGGTGTGTTAGGGACACAAGAGACTCTTTGTTAGTTAGTTGCGGGGGTTGCTTGAGAGATACCATCTTCATCCTACGCCTCCCACGGATTGATAAACCTTAGGTCATCCACTTGAGGGAAATTTTCTAATGTCCTACAAACCTCTGCACTTGGAGGCTCAACAACGTCTACAAGAAGAAGGTTGTTTAGTAGACACCAAGCTCTTTTCTGGCGCCGTTGCAATCGAATCTTTTTGTTTCTTGTTTTATCACTAGTTTATTCTATAAAAGAAAACTACAAAAAATGGAATTGAGTTTACCACATACGCTTCATCTATTTAATATATTTCGTGAGTATGATGGAAAAGAAAATTGTGAAAAAGTGTTAGAAGAAGAATGCTTTAAAATGTTTGGCACTAAATATTTGAATGATGAGCATGATTGCAATGTTGTTAGTATGAACTCCTTGAATATCCATAGTACTAATGATGATTGTACTAGTTATGATGAGAATGTCTCCTATAAACATGTCAATTTTGTGGAGTGCATTGGGTTTGCAAGTACACACCAAATAGGGAAGATAGATATTGCAAGAGGCATAAGTACTTTGAAACTAAATGGTTGCAAGAAAGGCTAGATGTGAGTGCTGAAAATTTAAAATATCTTTACCGTACTTGTGAACTTTGCAATGAACATGGTCATTTAAATATCAAATGCAGTTTCATGATCGAATCGTGTCCAAAAATTGTGATGATTTGATTTCCCTTGCACATCATAATGAACTTAGTTTGATTTTGGGTTATGAAAAAATGAAACGTCAAACTAAGCATATTCCAGAATATAACCTTGAAAAATTCCTCGATATTGATCTAGAGGAAATTTATATGTATTGTGCGGTGAATTGCATTGAAAATCCTTATGTTGCCAATTACATAAAGAAAAGAAAAAAATAGAAGATGAAGAGAATACTAACGAAGGGAAGAGACTTTAACATCCTCCTATTATTTCTTACGATGAATCGGGTAACGTGGAGGAGCCTTCTATTCAACCAATCTCATTAATAAGGAGCTCCAAAAGAGGATTGAACCCACACATGAGGTGAATAAGAATAAAATAAAAAGGAAGAGAGGTAAAAGATATCTCTCCCAAATAATGTTGCTCCTATTATTGTTGTGCCTCATGAAAATGAATCAAAAATAATTGTGGAAGATGATGCAGTTGATGATGATCTCGTTATGCTTATTGCTTGTTGTGATGATTATGATTGAGAAGATAATGATACTCCTTATGATCTTGAAAATATTTTGGCACTTGCTTGGAAGAATATGATAATTGCTATACTATTGGTGCTATCCATACTATTAATGATGAGAGTGATTATGCTTATGATATGAAAAGGCCCAAGCTTGGGGAAGCTATGTTTGATAAGGATGACATATTTGAGAATATATTTGCTGAAATTAATGTTTGTCCCAAGCTTGGGGATGCTATGTTTAATGAAGATGATATTTTAGCCTCCCAAGTTTTGATATGCAAAGTTGTTATGATGATAGCATGCCTTCTACCTATGATGATTATATTGATGAAAGTGGGTTTGGAAGAGTGTCAACTTTAGGAAGTAATGATCCCACTATTTTGGAGGATGTTGAATCTTATAATATTTATGAAAGTGGATTTGGAGAGGTCATGACTTTATTTAGTGATGTATCCGATTATTTACGAAGAGGTTTCAATGGATTATGATAAGAACGAAGTTGCTACTTATGATGATTATTGTGATGAAACTTATGCTATAAAAAGTAGTGATGATTATATTAATAAAACTTGTCATGATTAATATTACCGTTTTTTAACATTACTCTTTTAATGTGGAAACAATTTATAGTATTCAAGTCTCTTATGATACTCCCACTATTCGAATGAGAAGAATTTTGCTTATGTGGAGAGTAGTAAAATTTCTATGCTTGTAGATCATGAAAAGAATGCTTTAGGTGCTGGTTATATTGTTGAATTCATTCTTGATGCTACTGAAAATTATTACGAGGGAGGAATATATGCTTGTAGGAATTGCAATAATATCAAGTTTCCTCTCTATGTGCTTAAATTTTTAAAGTTATGCTTGTTTTGCCTTCCTATGCTAGTTGATTATTGTTCCCATAAGTTGTTTGCTCACAAAATCCCTATGCATAGGAATTAGGTTAGACTTAAATATGCTAGTCATATTCTTCATGATGCTCTCTTTATGTTTCAATTCTTATCTTTTATGTGAGCATCATTGAAATCATCATGCCTAGCTAGGGGCGTTAAACAATAGCGCTTGTTGGGAGGCAACCCAATGTTATTTTAGTTTTTTGCTTTTTGGTTCTGTTTAGGAATAAGTAATCCATCTAGCTTCTGTTTAGATGTGGTTTTGTGTTTTAATTAGTGTTTGTGCCAAGTAGAACCTTTGGGAAGACTTGGGTGAAGTCTTATGATCATGCTCTAAAAAAACAGAAACTTTAGCGCTCACGAGATTTGCTTCAAATTTTTACTGGAGAGTGAAATTTAGTTGATTCTTTTGGCAGATGATTACTAGACAAATTTCTCAGGTCCACCAATTTATTTTAGAATTTTTGGAGTTCCAGAAGTTTGCGTTTGATACAGATTACTACAGACTGTTATGTTTTTGACAGATTCTGTTTTCATTGTGTTGCTTGCTTATTTTGATGAATCTATGGCTAGTAAAATAGTTTATAAACCATATAGAAGTTGTAATACAGTAGGTTTAACACCAATACAAATAAATAATGATTTTATTACAGTACCTTGAAGTGGTGTTTTGTTTTATTTCGCTAGCAGACTCACGAGTTTTACATTAAGTTTTGTGTTGTGAAGTTTTTCAAGTTTTGGGTAAAGATTCGATGGACTATGGAATAAGGAGTGGCAAGAGCCTAAGATTGGGGATGCCCAAGGCACCCCAAGGTAATATTCAAGGATAACCAAGAGCCTAAGATTGGGGATGCCCCGGAAGGCATCCCCTCTTTCGTCTTCGTTCATCGGTAAGTTTACTTGGAACTATGTTTTTATTCACCACATGATATGTGTTTTTCTTGGAGCATCATTTTATTTTATTTAGCTTTGCTTGCTTCTTGAATAGAATACCAATATATGAAATTATTAAATGGGAGAGTCTTCACATAGTTGTATAATTATTCGACTACTCATTGATCTTCACTTATATCTTTCGGAGTAGTTTGTCATTTGCTCTAGTACTTCACTTATATCTTTTAGAGCATGGTGGTGGATTTGTTTTAAAGAAAATATTGATCTCTCATGCTTCACTTAGATTAGTTTGAGATTCTTAAATAGCATGGTAATTTTCTCAAACAATCTTAATATGCTAGGTATACAAAAATAGTAAAAGCTTTCTTATGAGTGTGTTGGATACTAAGAAAAGTTTGATGCTTGATGATTATTTTGAGATATGGAGGTAATAATATTAAAGTCGTGCTAGTTGAGTAGTTGTGAATTTGAGAAATTCTTGTGTTGAAGTTTGCAAGTCCCGTAGCATGCACGTATGGTAAGCGTTATGTAACAAATTTGAAACATGAGTTGTTCTTTGATTGTCCTACTTATGAGTGGCGGTCGGGGACGGCGATGGTCTTTTCCTACCAATCTATCCCCCTAGGAGCATCTTGGCGTAGTGCTTGGTTTTGATGAATTGTAGATTTTAGCAATAAGTATGAGATTTCATAATGACTAATGTTCAGTCCATGGATTATCGCACTCTCACCCTTCCATCATTGCTAGCCTCTACGGTACCGTGCATTGCCCTTTCTCACATTGAGAGTTGGTGCAAACTTAGCGGTGCATCAAACCCCGTGATATGATCGCTCTTTCACACATAAACCTCCTTATATCTTCCTCAAAACAGCCACCATACCTACCTATTATGGCATTTCCATAGCCATTCGAGATATATTGCCATGCAACTTTCCACCATTCCGTTTATCATGACACGTTCATCATTGTCATATTGCTTAGCATGATCATGTAGTTGACATAGTATTTGTGGCAAAGCCACCGTTCATAATTCTTTCATACATGTCACTCTTGGTTCATTGCATATCCCGGTACACCGCCGGAGGCATTCATACATAGTCATACTTTGTTCTAGTATCGAGTTGTAATCATTGGGTTGTAAATAAATAGAAGTGTGATTATCATCATTTAATAGAGCATTGTCCCCCCAAAAAAGAAAGGCCAAAAACAAAGAAGGCCCAAAAAAAGAGCAATAAAAAGGGGCAATGCTACTATCGTTTTTTCCACACTTGTGCTTCAAAGTAGCACCATAATCTTCATGCTAGAGAGTCTCTTATTTTGTCACTTTCATATACTAGTGGGAATTTTTCATTATATAACTTGGCTTGTATATTCCAACGATGGGCCTCCTCAAGTGCCCTAGGTCTTCGTGAGCAAGCAAGTTGGATGCACACCCACTAGTTTGTTTTGTTGAGCTTTCATACATTTATAGCTCTAGTGCATCCGTTGCATGGCAATCCCTACTCCTTGCATTAACATCAATCGATGGGCATCTCCATAGCTCGTTGATGTGAGACTTTCTCCTTTTTTGTGTTCTCCACATAACCCACATCATCATATTCTACTCCACCCATAGTGCTATGTCCATGGCCCCCGCTCATGTATTGCGTGAGGGTTTATAAGTTTGGGATTACTAAATTATGAAACAATTTCTTGGCTTGTCGTCGGGGTTGTGCATGATGAGAGAATTCTTGTGTGACGAAAATGGAGCATGACTAAACTATATGATTTTGTAGGGATGAACTTTCTTTGGCCATGTTATTTTGAGAAGACATAATTGCTTAGTTAGTATGCTTGAAGTATTATTATTTTTATGTCAATATGAACTTTTGTCTTGAATCTTTCAGATCTGAATATTCATACCACAATTAAGAAGAATTATAATGAAATTATGCCAACTAGCATTCCACATCAAAAATTATCTTTTTTATCATTTACCTACTCGAGGGCCGGCGAGGAATTAAGCTTGGGGATGCTTGATACGTCCCAACGTATCTATAATTTTGATTGCTCCGTGCTATATTATCTCTTGTTTTGGGCAATATTGGGCTTTATTATCCACTTTTATATTATTTTTGGGACTAACCTATTAACGGAGGCCCAGCCCAAAATTGCTTTGGTTTTGCCTATTTTAGTGTTTGAAGAAAAGGAATATCAAGCGGAGTCAATTGACTGAAACTCCACGGAACTTATTTTTGGACGAGAAGAAGCCCACGGAGTGCGGAGTTGCACGGGGGAGTCGGGTTGCCCATGAGGGTGGGGCGCGCCCCTCTTCTTCATGGACAGCAGGAGGTCCACCGACGATATACCGCCTATATAACTCCATATACCACGAAAACTTGAGAGCAGAATAGATCTGGAGTTCCGCGCGCAAACCTGTGTAGCCACCAAAAACCTCTTGGGACTCTGTTTGGCACCACTGGGAGGAACCCTCACGGTGGCCATCTTCATCATCCGGTGCTCTCCGTGGCGAGGAGGGAGTAGTTCACCCTCGGGGCTGAGGGTATGTACCCGATAGCTATGTGTTTGATTTCTCTCTCTCGTGTTCTTGATTTGGCACGATCTTGATGTATCGCAAGCTTTGCTATTATAGTTGGATCTTATGTTGCTTCTCCCCCTCTATCTCTTGTAATGGATTGAGTTTTCCCTATGAAGTTATCTTATCGGATTGAGTCTGTAATGATTTGGGAACACTTGATGTATGTCTTGCCGTGCGTATCTGTGGTGACAATGGGATATCACGTGATTCACTTGATGTATGTTTTGGTGATCAACTTGCAGGTTCCGCTCATGAACCTATGCATAGGGGTTGGCACATGTTTTCGTCTTGATTCTCCGGTAGAAACTTTGGGGCACTCTTTGAGGTTCTATGTGTTGGTTGAATAGATGAATTTGAGATTGTGTGATGCATATCGTATAATCATACCCATGGATACTTGAGGTGACATTGGAGTATGTAGGTGACATTAGGGTTTTGGTTGATTTGTGTCTTAAGGTGTTATTCTAGTACGAACTCTTGGGTTGTTTGTGACACTTATAGGAATATTAGCGGATTGATTGGAAAGAATAACTTTGAGGTAGTTTCGTACCCTACCATAATCTCTTTGTTTGTTCTCCGCTATTAGTGACTTTGGAGTGACTCTTTGTTGCATGTTGAGGGATAGTTATATGATCCAATTATGTTATTATTGTTGAGAAAACTTGCACTAGTAAAAGTATGAACCCTAGGCCTTGTTTCTTAGCATTGCAATACCGTTTGTGTTCACTTTTATCATTAGTTGCCTTGCTGTTTTTATATTTTCAGATTACAAAAACCTATATCTACCATCCATATTGCACTTGTATCACCATCTCTTCGTCGAACTAGTGCACCTATACAATTGACCATTGTATTGGGTGTGTTGGGGACACAAGAGACTCTTTGTTACTTAGTTTGCAGGGTTGCTTGAGAGAGACCATCTTCATCTCGCCTCCCACGGATTGATAAACCTTAGGTCATCCACTTGAGGGAAATTTGCTACTATCCTACAAACCTCTGCACTTGGAGGCCCAACAACGTCTACAAGAAGAAGGTTGTGTAGTAGACAACACATCATACGGGAGAATTTCAAAAGCTATAGATGCATTAGATGCAATATACATTTACATGGCTGAACAAAGGTCAAAATAAAGGAAGTGTTCATAGAAAAGAGTTGGCCTACTCACCAGGTGAACCCACTTTCTCTTTGATTTGCTTGATCTGAGTAATACATATGCATTAAGAGGCATGAGTTGTTTGAACTCTTGAAGCAGCACATGTAGACCCTTAGTCACCGCTTCCAGTTGATGAAAATAATATTCCTACCATAATGTAGCTAAAGACATTAGATTGTAGTGCACAATTTACATCCCATGACACATGATAGAGAAAGTAAACATATTCTATCCATACATGAAAAGTTTCCAATAACACTGACCTTTACATCTTTAGTACTGGCCAGATCTGCATCTTTTTATTCATTTTCAGTGCCACATTAATTAAGTTCTTCATGGTTTGTACATCTAATAAGTGAAGGACCTCATGCTCGTAGATCTAATAAAGATGAGTAATATGTCGCACGACATGAATACCAAGCTAGTAACTCGAGAAGCTTTTCCTGTCGATACATGTTCTTCTTCTTCATTCGGTTTGTATGCTTGTCCCACTCCATTGTTGACGTGTCAACATCTGCTACATAACGATGATTAGTAGTTGACTGTTGGGGATATCGTGCGACATATGCCAGGGGGTGGCTTATCCTGGATGGGGACAAGAGTATGTCGTCAGGCTCTAGAAGCAGGAGTGAGCGAGGCCGCATATGCCTGCGAATCTTAACCAGGTTCAGGGCTCTCCGTGGAGATAACACCCCTAGTCCTGCTCTGCGGGGTCTCCGCATGATCACTATGGTCAATAGAGTGGTTACAAGGTTGCTCCTTGAGTTGTTTGTCTAGAAGAGGAAGAAGGGCAAGGCTAACTCTACTCCTCTCTCAATGTGTGTGTGTATGATCTCTAGGGTTCTGAACCCCTTGCATGGGGAAGCCTGGGATGTTTATATAGGCCTACCTCCCAGGGGTACAAAGGTAATCCGGCTGGGTGTAGGACCCGGCCGTGAGTGTCTCTGGGCGCCGGCTTCTCCATCGACTGCTAGGGCCCGCCGCTTGGTGGGTCCCACTGGCTGCCGTGATCTCGGCCGATAGGTAGGGCCCGCCGCCTGCGGGCCATGTTGACTTCTTTATACTATAGCCTCATTCTTGATGATGGAGGCTTTATCGGGGGGAGCGTGGCTATAGTCCCGCCGCTTGGTGGGCGCTCACTGTAGCCACACCCCGTCTCATCTGATTAATGGCGTGGAGACTCCGAGGGGGAGAAGGGCCGCTTGCTAGGAGTCGACCTTCCCTTGTTGCCATCTGCTTGGGGTTCGCCGCCTTCTGGTGACTCACGGACAGGTAGGGCCCGCCGCCTGCGGGCCGTACCGACCGCCCGTCGTGGGAGCGTGGCTCCCTCTAACGTAAGTGATGTCACAGGCTGCATGGCAACAGTGCCGCGCCGGGCGAGGGGTGTCCGCTTGGTACCTTTGCCTTTGTGGCCATGATCTGCCCCAGATTCGGGGTGGCAGGTCCTACTGCAACCACGCCCCGTCCCGTCGTGGTTATATGGGTGCAAACTTTGAGGGGACGAGGGTCCGCGTGATAGGAGCCGGCCCCCTCGTGGCCGCCTTCTGTGGTTTCGCCGTCTTCCAGCAACCGGCCTCTCAGACCAGCCGGCCCAAGAAGCTAGTCGTTCTTCCAGGAGGTGTGAAGGGTGCAGCTAGCCCCGATGTCTTGAAATACCATAGGGGGCCGATGAGGCTACCCGTGGTCATTTACTCCGACAGTAGTCCCCGAAGCTGGTGGGGCGCCGCGGCTGAAAACCGAGGAGCCTCAGCAGCTTCCTACTTTGAGTGATCTTGTAATCTTGCTTCATCCGTCTTCTAGAGATGCCGACTGTTAGGAGCCGGCCATGGCCAGGCCGGCCGCCTGGTGAATTCAAATCGTCATGGCGGAGGCCGGGTGGCGCGCCAGCCGGGTGATGGGCTTGCCACCCGTTGCTCGTTCGCCATGCGGCGCAAGCAAACCAGGCCAGCCAGCCAGCCCACGCGCGTGACGGGACGTCACCGCAAGCCTGGGCCCACCACTACAGGGCCTCGACACGGGCGTGGATCCGCTGCGGCCGAGGCAGGTGGTTGCACTTCCCAGGCGCGTTAACTTCACGCTGTTATGGCGCGGAAGATGCGGGGTCATGGGGGAAGTGGGCGCAGTTAATCCCGTGCCCCCCACATATCGCCCCCTCGGCTCTGCCGCTGGGGGTCTATAAGTAGGGGGAGGAGGGTGCGGCAGAATGCACATGCACCCTCCTCGACCTTCGTCTTCTTCTTCCTTTGCTCTTCGCTGCTCCACGCCACCCTGCCGCTCGCTGCCGAATTTCAAGGCAGCCCGTCACTGCTCGTCCTCGCCGTGTCACCGCGCCCTCGACCTCACCGCGCCGCCGCACCACAGAGCCATCGCGATCATGGCGCGGGATGGTCGTTCCGGCGATCGGGACGGCTCCAATGTCCAAGACGAGGACATTGCCTTTCTCCATGCGACGCGGAGGCTGCCCGACGAGGAGTGCGTGCGGGTGTGGATTCCGCTAGAGCGGGAGATCTCGCCGGCGCTGATGAGGACACAAACCTGGGGTAGGGTAATAGGCCTGACCTATACGTCCTACCTAAGGTCCTTGTCCTAAAAGCAAAGTAATTCAAGAATCAGAAGAAGGGATCCAACAAAGATGTCGAGTGAAATCCACTCGACCTACCATTCACTCGGAGACCCCTCTTTATCCAGGTCACTCGACCATCAAACTACTCGACATATAAGAAGACCTAAAGCCGCTCTACGCAGCAACGGTCAGGCATTTACTCATATATATAGTGATCATTTGTAGCACTTCATTGCAGGCGTTACCTGTAACGCCACCTCTTTATGTACATTGAATCCTATGTAACGGAGGGGAGCTGGGGTCCTGGCGCACTCTATATAAGCCACCCCCTCCTCTAGGACAAGGGTTCGCACCCTCTGTAACACACACACTTATAATCCAGTCGACCGCCTCCGGGCTCTGAGACGTAGGGCTGTTACTTCCTCCGAGAAGGGCCTGAACTCGTAAAACTTGCGTGTACAACTCCTCCATAGCTAGGATCTTGCCTCTACATTCCTACCCCCATTCTCTTGTCGGACTTAGAACCACGACAGTTGGTGCCCACCTGTGGGGCAGGTGTCTTAGCGACTTGTTGGAGAAGTTGCAATTTTTTCGATCCCTTCATCATGGTTTCAGCGGAGATTTGGCTGAGGGCATGAGATCCGTCTCGGCGTGCTCGTGTTTGTCGCCCGGCGACTCCGCTTAACAGGAGGCTCCACTCGACGTCGACGCACTCCCCGTCCGGGGGGCAATGCACTTTCGCGCATGCATCCGCGGCGTCCTCCTGCGGCAGCCGTTGACCCAGTATCGGTCGACTCATGTGGCGTCCTCCCTCCCTGCCGCCCGCCGGTGCAAGAGTTCCGGTCGATCGAGGCTTTAGCGGTGGGTGAGGGATGCGGGGGCTCGCCAGTCGGCCACCCCCCAAGTCGCGGCGATCGAGCCAGACGAAACTCTCTACGGCCTGTTCGACTGGCTCCGCAGAGACTGTATCCGAGTGCGACAGCAGTGATCCTGCGGTGGAGGTCCTGATGGTCGATGGACCCTGATCCTCGAGCTTCCCAACGCCCGACGATGGCGGCGGAGGCGATCCGTCATGTGTCCACGAGGAGTACCTCCCTGAGCCCTTATCTTCGCAGCAGAGGGAAGAACTTCGCCGCCGGAACATGGATGCACTTCACACTCCTATAGATGGAGAAACCCCCGAGGCCAGAGCCTGGGAGGAGGTGCGCCTATCCAACTTGTCTGAGCGCATTCGACTGGAGAACCTCCAGCGCGTACTCGACGAGCATGCTCGGCAGCGGGTTCCAGAATCCAGTCGACGACAACTTTTTCCGCCTCCAACTCAGGTATACCGAACTCCAATCAGAATCTCACAGCTGCAGCCCGAATAGCAGAGTCAATTCAGCCTTCCTAGTCAGAAGCTGTTAGAGGTTTGCTGCAGATCCGGGCTCTCCTTCGGGCAGCGGGAGAGCAGAACACAGCAGTATCTCAGTCGCGGAATAGGATCCATAACAGATCTGTTATGGCAAATACAGTCCAGTCGGCTCACAGCCCAAGATCGCCCCCGAGGCGTGAGGGACGTGGAGACCGGCAAGATCAGTATAGAAACATGAGCAGTATGATCACCGACTCGATCATCATGATCGTCGTCGAGTGCGCACGCCTCCCCCAAAGAGTGGGTCATACATGCCTCGGCAGCATGCTGACAGACGTCCTCACAATGTTGGGCGAAGGATTCCAGTCGACTCGAGGGAGCCGGGCTTTGATGCAAGATCTATTCTCGTTCAGGGTTTGGTCGACAGAAACAGAGCTCACCGAGAAGGTCATGATAGAGATTTACCAACCAGCTACAACTCTCGCTCTTCTGAAACTTTTATTGGATTGAGTTGTAATCTTAAACCTGATGGTGCTCTGATACTTTTGATGTGTTCCATTGCATTCGTATTCTTCACTATATGTTAATACACGCATGCTGAATTACATCAGTCACCATATTTCCTCATGCATTTCAAATTCTTCATATTATATGTAGAATGCGTGTATGAATTACAAGATATAGAGGGAGATCTCCATGATTCAACTCTTCAAATGTGCATTGCCTCAAAAGCAAATTCCTCACTATGCACATCTTGAGGGGAGTTCTTCTATATCTTGCAATCAAATTCCTCAATATCAGTATTTACACTTCATATGTTTATCCCGTTGAAAACTTAACCTATATTGTCATCAATCACCAAAAGGGGAGATTGTAAGTGCATCTAGTGCCCCTTAGTGATTTTGGTGTATTGAAGACTTATAGGTTAAGGGACTAATGTGTTTATGAGTGTACACAGGTCTATAAGTCTATGAGGAGTTTGATATTTATAGAGAAAGTAAACCCCTAAAACTGAAGTTCTTATTCTGAAGACTTTCTGAAGACTTTGAAAGTGAAGAAATTGGTGTGACCTTGAAGACTTGGTATTCATTCGAGGAACATGAAGCGTGAAGACTTTTGTTTTCGTAGTTTCGTTTTCTCTTTCTTGAGTCATAGGAAACACCGTACTGTTAAAGGGGGTCGAGGAAATACTAACGAAAAATTTCCATGTGCTACACCAACCAATCCCTTCGAGTGAAGCCTTTGGAAATCTCATACAGTTCAGTCATTTTATTCAGTTACAGAGACGAAGTTCTTACAGTTCTTTGAGAATTTGTCTGGCCGAGGAGTTAGGAATTCGCCGGTCTTGGATTGCCTACACAATGAGGACCATGATAGCCACGAGGAATTTGAGAGTCAAATTTCCGACCGTTGTTAATGCTCTGCGTCGGCTGTCCAAAATATCTTATCCACCTAACGGTCATATCATTGAAGGGCATTTATGTCTTATCATGTCGGGCTGCTCCCTAGGCTATAAATAGCCGCCCTACAACCACTAGCTGGTTGGCTGCTCGAAGAACTTGACACTTGTCATTTGAGAGCAACCCATCCTCCGAGGACTTTGGCGAAAATCATCGAGTGAGGAAAAACCCAAAACCAAACCCTACAAACCCAAAGTGATTGAGCATCACTGAAGAGATTGATCTGCGTGGATCCAACGCTT
Source organism: Aegilops bicornis (assembly GCA_021605145.1). Taxonomy (NCBI): domain Eukaryota; kingdom Viridiplantae; phylum Streptophyta; class Magnoliopsida; order Poales; family Poaceae; genus Aegilops; species Aegilops bicornis. The sequence goes on along the minus strand of CM038669.1, from coordinate 476,322,043 downwards.
GTTACCTTTGAAGGCTGTGCTTCTTCCAGACGGTTAGGCGTCATGGTCTAGAGCATCAAGAGGAATTGTGGATTGTCGAGTGACCAAGTGCATGAAGGTTTGGAAGTCGCTGAAGACTTACCACGGCGATTGGACGAGTGCATGTGACCTTAGTTCAAGGAGAATACAATGAGGACTTGGTGTCTGAGCTGCGTGCTTTCGGCCGGGTGTCCGGGGCTGTGTGTCCTCGAGTTTAAATACTCGGCCCGCTCCAACCAGACGTACAACTGAGACAGCAGTTGGAACTGGTCTACCAAATCATTGTCTTCACCAACCTTACTGGTTCTATTTCCTCAACTCTTAAATTTCCTCATTACTATGTTGAGTGTTTGTTCATATCTGTGTTTGAAGACTTTGACTGAAGACTTTCTCAATTTCCTTAGTTCAATTTCTTCAGTCCGTTTGTCTTCATCTTGTGTTATCCTGTGTTTACACTTTCTGTACTCTGTGATTGTCTTCATTTCATCATGATGACCATGCCCGCATTCTGTTATGCTTACTTGTGAGTGCTTATTCCGCTGCAAGTAGTTCTTCTCTTAGGAATTTCCTCACCAGAAAATTCCTCAGTGAAGAATTCATAAAATCGCCTATTCAACCCCTCTAGGCGATATAACACACTTTCAATTGGTATCGAGCAAGGTACTCCCTTGTTACGTGTGATTTTAGTTTAACCACACGAAGATTTAGTTATGTCGACCGCGGTATGAAGTGACATGCCCTATCTTTGTGGTCATGATTATCCCAAGTGGAAGGCCATGATGAGGAAGCGCCTCATGGCTATGAACAACAAGCTGTGGACCGTCGAGATTGGTCTTACCGATCTATGTAAGAAGGCGGTAGCTGATGACATTACATAAGTACACTCGACTTGACATCATGGCGAAGGACATCATACATTCTGCCTATCGAGAGATGAATTCAAGCGCATTATGCATCTTTGCAATGTGAAGCTTATCTGGGACCGAATCTCTGACGTCTATGAAGGTCATCGAACCCGTCATGATCCTTGGTTTGAGGACTTCAAGGGATCTCTCAAAACGATGACTTTCGAACCAGAATCATCATCTTTTGCATCATGTCTCATGGCAAAGGGTGATAAGGTAACCGAATGTTCCTCATCTGAGTTTAGTGACGATGAATCTGATGATGATGGATCTGATGATGATATTGAACCTAGTTGTACCAAACTTGTTTGCATTGCCACTAAACAACAAAGGGCTTTTGAAAAGGTTCAAAACATGCTAGATAAAAGTGATGATATGTTGGGTGAAGAAATGGATCGCACTAAAGCCCTGACTAAAAATCTTCAAAGACTTCAGTCTAGGTTTGTGACCTTCAAGGTCATCATAACACTCTCTTATCTGATCATGAGAAGCTTTCTTATGAATTTCTTCAAAGAAAGCAAGATCTTGAGAAGCTAAGAGTGAGTTATGAAGATCTTCAGAAGGAGCGCGATTCATTACTTGCTCAACAAATCAACGCTTCTCAGGAAGAATTTGTTCCTCCATGCTTAAAGTGCATTGAACGTGAATCTGCTAATTCTTCACCTGAATGTTCAAATGCTTCAACTGTTACAAATTCTTCACCTGCCCCTGCTATCACTATTTCCTCATCTAAGGACATTGCTAGTATCACTGACGATGCAGGGCTGAAGGAATTGTACATGGCAGGCATGTACAAAAGCCTCAAAGGGCATCAGACTCTTTGTGATGTGCTTAAAAAGCAGATCCTCAACAGGAACCCTAGGAAAGAGGGTATTTCCTTTGAGAGGAAACTCAATGCTGATGGAACATATTGGAAGCCTGAGCAGTACTCCAAAACCTCATGGGTTGCTGCAAAGGTACCTCCAGTTGATCCATCTAACTTATCTGGCTTTACATGTGAATCTCCTCATTCTTCTGATGAGTCATTTGACTCCAACTATAAAGTGTTCAAAAATCAGAATGGTGAAGTATTTGCTAGATATGTTGGCACTAACTATAGGAACGGTTCTCCTATGAAGAAAATCTGGGTTACCAAGAAGTGCCTTGAAAGTCTTCAGGTGAATGTCTTCATGACAGCACCTGTGAAGAATAGGAACACCAGATCAAACTCTTCATATGGACCAAATTCTTCATATGGATCCAAGTCCTCGTACGGACCAAAGTCCTCACGTGGATCAAATTCCTCAAAAGGATCAAAGTCCTCATATGATTATCATCGTGCTAACAACTACATTTTCGCGAGGATAGAGCTAAGGAGCTATGAATATGTGCATTATTCTTCAAACCAATATGTTCATAAGTCCTCGAAGAATTTCTCTTCTTATTCATATGCTTACCCTAACCCCTCTTATGTGAAAGCGAAATGGATTGGCTTCTATGCCACCATTCTCATATGGAGCTCGTAGAGTGATGAACTCTTTGCCACCCCTTGAGATGTGGGTGGTGAAGAAAAAGAACTAATCTTTTCTGCGGGTTGAGTTCTCAGCGAGCTTTAGCGTCGAAGAATTTCTTTGGGGACACGACAACATTGCCGAAAGGGCGCATGCTAATCATGAAGAAATGAACTTTCATTTCACACGTCCTCATCTTGCTATATCTGTTTCTTTGCTTGATGAAATTCATCGATGAAGTTGATATCATATTCTTGATGATGAAGTATATGAGATCGTAAGTTGCACTAATTCATCTGCGGGATGATCAACCCAAAGCCAATGAGTGGGTCCTCGATAGTGGATGAACAAATCACATATTTGGTGACAAGAACCTATTGATGGATGCTCCCTTATCACCGTCACATCTGAAGCATATAATTTTTGCTGACAAAGGCAAAAGTCAGGTATTGGGTCTTGGTAAGGTTGCGATCTCTTAGGACATACACATGGACAAAGTCATTCTTGTTGAGCCCTTAGGATACAACCTCATGTCGAGTCTCAATGCTTTGTGATCTTGATATGGTTGTTGTCTTTGGCAAGTATCATTGTGTTGTGATTATGGAATCGACAATTCCAAAGTCTTGAAGGCTTTAGGAGAGGAGACTTGCATATTGTTGATTTCTCTGAGGACCACAACCAGCCGTGTGTCTACTTGCAAAAAGCTTGAGAAATTTGTCTATGGCATCGACGACTTGGTCGGCAGGCATGAGGAATTTACTGCACGCTTGCGAAGAAGAAGCATGTCATTGGCATTGAAAATGTCAAATTCCTCAAGGATCACTTGTGTGGAGCCTGTGAAGCTGGAAAATTGACCAAGGCCAAGCATCCTGCAAAGACTATCATGACCACTACTCGTCCATTCGAATTGCTTCACATGGACCTCTTTGGTCCTAATCATTACTCAACAGTCACTAATGACGCATCTCTATATGGCTTTGTTATTGTTGATGATTACTCTTGTTACACATGGGTACACATTGTTACTTACAAACATGAAGTGCAGGAAGTCTTCAAACGATTTTCCTTGAGGGCTTCAACCAACTTTGGTGTGAAGATCAAGCACATCGGAGTGACAATGGAACTGAGTTCAAGAATTCCGGTCTTGATGACTATCTTGATGAACTTGGTATTACTCATGAGTTATACGCTCCATATACTCCTCATCAAAATGGCGTCGTGGAGCATAAGAACGAACTCTTATTGAGATGGCTCACACTATGCTTGATGAATACAAAGCGCCTCGTCGTTTTTGGATTGATGCAATTGATACCACGTGCCACATCATCAGCAGTATATCTTCACAAATTCTTCAAGAAGACTGCCTATGAACTCCTCAGCGACAAGAAACCCAATGTGAGTTATTTCAAAGTCTTGATTGCTAAATCTTGGATTAGAGATCATCATCACAATGCTATATTTTCTCCGAAAGCAAATGAAGGTATTATGCTTGGTTATGGAAAGGACTCGCACACCTACAAAGTCTTCAACAATGTTATTTACAAGATTACTGAAACTGTAGATGTGCGGTTTGATGAAACTAATGGCTCGCAAAGAGAGCACCTACATTCTGTGATAGACGAACCAGCACCTGAGGAATCTATCAAGTTCAAGGTGACTGAGGATGTCATTCCCTCTTGAAGAATCTCTTTGAAGAATTCATTCGAGCCTTGAAGAACGTCGGTGATGCACTTGAAGATAATCTTTGAAGAAAATGGTCTTTGAAGAAAATGCTTGATCAAATTCCTTGGCGACAACCAGCCCATCCTCGCGTTGCAAAAGAAGTGCAAGTTGACAAGATCATCGATGACATTGAAGCACCGGGTCCTCTCACACGCTCAAAAGCTTCACATTTATCTAACTTCTATGGGCACTATGCTTTTGTCTCTATCACGAGCCCACTAAGGTAGATGAAGCATTTACGAACTGAGTGGATTCAGGCCATGAAAGAAGAATTACATCAGTTCGAGCTCAACAACGTCTGGGAACTGGTCAAACGTCCAGATCCTCATAAGCATAATATCATTGGCACAAAGTGGATCTACCGCAACAAGCAAGATGAAAATGGCCTTGTGGTGAGGAATAAGGCACGACTTGTAGCTCAAGGCTACACACAGGTTGAAGGAATTGATTTCGATGAAATGTTTGCACCTGTTGCTAGACTTGAGGCTATTCGCATATTACTTGCTTATGCTAACCATCATAATATCACTTAATATCAAATGGATGTGAAAAGTGCATTCCTCAATGGTAAGCTTGAGGAAGAAGTATATGTTGCTCAACCCCCAGGTTTTGAAGATCCAATGAATCCCGACAAAGTCTTCAGACTCAACAAGGCCCTCTATGGCCTCAAACAGGCCCCACGGGCGTGGTATGATACTTTGAAGGAATTCTTCGTGAAGAATGGCTTCACACCGGTTCACTCGACCCTACTCTCTTTACTAAATCTTATGATGGTGAACTGTTTGTGTGCCAAATATATGTTGTGATATTATCTTTGGCTGTCTTGACCAACGTTATAGTGATGAATTTGCCTATATGATGAGTGAAGAATATCAAATGTCTATGATGGGAGAGTTGAAATTCTTCTTAGGTCTTCAAATTCGTCAACAACACAATGGCATATTCATATCTCGGGAGAAATACCTCAAGGATGTTACGAGGAAATTCGGCATGCAAGATTGCAAAGCGTCAAAATTCCTATGCCCACAAATGGCCATCTATGCCTTGATGAAAAGCGGTATTGACTTGATCACAAGGTATACCGCTCCATGATTGGTTCTTTATTGTACTTATGTGCATCTAGTCCAGATATAATGCTTAGTGTTTGCATGTGTGCCCGATTTCAAGCTACACGAAGGAATCACACCATAAGGCTGTGAAGCATATTCTTGATATCTAGCTCACACACCAACACTAGGATTATGGTACCCCAAGGGCTCTACTTTTGATCTCATTGGATATTACGACTACGACTATCTTTGGTGATCGTGTGGACCGCAAGTCAACATCTGGTACTTGTCATTTCCTCGGACGATCTTTGGTCTGTTGGTCCTCGAAGAAACAGAACTGCGTATCACTGTCTACTGCGGGAGCTGAGTACATTGCTGCTGGCTCTTGCTATGCTCAATTACTGTGGATGAAGCAAACTCTCAAGGACGACGGCATCAACGTGAAGAATGTGCCTCTCTAATGTGACAATGAGAGTGCCATCAAGATTGCTCACAACCCAGTTCAGCACTCGAAGACAAAGCACCTTCAGATTTGTCATCATTTTCTTCGCGATCATGTGTTGAAGGGCGACATCTTTATTGATCATGTGAAGACTGAAGAACAGCTAGCCGATATCTTCACAAAGCCCTTGGATGAGAAGAGATTTAGCAAGTTGCGGTGTGAGCTAAATATCTTAGAATCTTCGAATGTTCTTTGAAAAGGACACACATCCTGACACTTATGCAAAATTGATGACTTAGGTGTGCAACACACGAAGAAACGTTTTTCTTCAATCAATGAAGAATAGCACTCTAAGTGTGAAGAAATTAATGAAGAATTTGATTCTCAGAACCCTACGACAATTGTACGCAGTGTCTGAAAGCATCATTCTTATACGGTGGGACACGCCACCACCAAAGTTGAAAATCTTCAATTTGAGTTTTTCCTCAGTTTTGGAATTCTTCAGTCTTTCAAATTCATCAACTTTGCAAAATCTTCACTGTTTCCGTTATCTTTCTTCATTGGCTATATATATGGGTTTATGTCCTCTACAGCATTCACTTATGGCTATTTCTTCAAGTTGCATTTTCTGCTAAGTGAATGTGATCGGACCCTTTCCCCTCTATGCTATACTCAACCCAATCTATTCACAAATTCATCATGTGCGTTCTATTTGAAACTCGTTCAAAATCTTCACCGTGTCCTTGTCAGCTGAAGAAATTGCGAACGGAACTTTTAACTTATCTTATCAAAATTTTCGGGTTTGCCGCTCAATCCGTTCCACTTCCTACGATAGACTTATCTATTCACCCACGATCTAACACGATCCCCACTTTTCAGTACGTGGGTGACACATGTCAAGCGAATGAGAAGGGTCAGGGGAACGTTCGTCCAAAATCTTCGGGCGAACAGTTTTTCACCGTGGCTATATATACCCCCCTCTCCTCTTCCTCACTTCCTTTACTCCGCTCGACCGCTCTCTCTCTCGCTCGAGCTTCTCAAAACCTAGCGCCGTCGCTACTCCATCGTCGCCGGTGAGGAAGAGCTTCACTGCCTCGACCTCGTCGCCGTCGTACTCGCGCCGACCGCAGAAATCTTTACTCCGCCGCCGCCGTAGCTGTCTTCCTCCACCGAGTTAGGGCGTGGAAGATATGAACTGACGAGCTTCTAATCTACACTTCTCAGTTCGTCATGTTCTTCAGTTCGGGTAATTAAAAGTTACTTTTATTACTCGCTTTGATTCTCAAACCTTCCTGAAAATCTTCAAAGGTATTTATTCTTCAAATGTTCACACATATGAACACCTCAAACGTAATATGCTCTTGATTCGTTTCTCTTAGCAATGATTTTTTTTCTTCAAGATTCCTCAATTGTGTGGATCCTCGATCCATACAACTCTGGAACCTAAGACAAAGATCGCTTAGTGAAATTCTTCAAGGCTCATCTGGTCAAATTCCTCAAACTAGTTCTTTTTGAAAAACCTTCTGAGAACGCATATGACCTCTCCCAATTCCTTGCAACTATACTCTGTTCATAGGTACTCATGTCCGCTGCTGAATCACTAGGTTCTCATCAACTTAACTCATTTGCAGCGTTCCTCGAAGAAAAGTTGCATACTTCTTGAGAATTCGATTGTTCAAATTCCTCATCGAAGACTATGGCTGACGGTAAGAAGCCCCGAGAAAGGAGGAAAGAGGCCTGAGGTCATGACTGCTTTTGAGATACACGAGGACTTATATCTTGACTATTGCACACTGATGAGGCCAAGTTCGGAAAGGAGAACAAAAATCAGCGCAAAGGTGCTTATCTGAGAGGATTGAAAGGAGATGGGCAAGAGAATGGAGAATCTGGTATGTTACTCCAAAGTACATGAAGAAATTCGCCTTGAATCCTCCATGCCCAAGAGCTCCACTAGCACTTTTGGCCAAGTGACCCCACGACATCAAGCGTGGTGAGGATTTTCTGAAGAATGGGCCAAGCGCCAAGCCAAGTTAGCGAGACAAGCCAAAGAAGCAGTGAGGAAATTCAATGAAGACTACTGCTCTTTATTCTGCCTTGAGGCCATTTGTCAAGCCAAGAAAATCTATGGCAAAGAAGCCGCACACAAGCCAAGTGCTTCAACAGCAATGCCCTCACGGCCAGAACCTTCAAAGCCCTCACGGCCAGTTCCTCATGCAGCTCCTGCTCCTCCAAAATCCTCGGCTCCTCCTCCAAAGTCCTCGGCAGCTCGGCAAAGTCCTCGGCCCTGTGCATCGGCCACGTGCCAAGGGACTGAGCATCTCCATTGCCTCTGGTGTCTCAGCAAATTCCTCAGCTGCACCAAATTCTTCATCAGGCCCCACTCTGCTAAAGAAAAAGGCAACGGCTGGTCGAGGTCCTCAGCCAAGTCCGAAGAAGAAACAGGTTGCCTTCCAAGTGCCATCTGATGATGAAGCTGATGATGATGAACTGCGAGAAATCATCGAGATGCAGACAAGAAAGGGCCGCTAGAGCCAAAGGCACACATGCCACTGCTTTTGGATCAAGGCGATCCTCGAGTACATTGATCTACGGCACAAGGATCGAGACACCCTATGCCTGATTTTCATTTGACTCTGGCCAAAGTCACATCTTGACCCATTTCATCTCTCAAGAGAAATGGAAATTTGAGAAGGCTAGGCAGATCAAGAAGGCTCGATTCGGAAGAGAAGTTCACGAGGAAAAATGTTGTCGAGAATGACACTGATGATCTCCTCAAAATCCGATCTGAAATCAAAGCCTTGATGATGACTTTGATGCCTACTATCTTGATTGGCAAGGAGCCAAAGTCAGATTTGTAAACCTGACCAAGAAGTTCACAAATGTTGTAGCTCCAACGCAACAAGAAGTTCCTCATTTGGAGCCTCTGCTCAGCCCTCTTGAAGAACATGCCGACATCAGCGATGATTTTCAACTGCTGAAGACAATGCTAGTTCGAGGGCTGATGACTCCATTCCGACCACTAAAGAAATTGCGGGGCATCCACTAGTGGTGCGCTGAAGAAAGCGAAGAAGTCGAGGGCAATTGCATCGATTGCGCTTTGAGGAAATTCAAACAGATTCTCGGCTCCTCCTGCGCCTACACCAACTCCTATCCTTCCATCTGCATTAGATGTGAAGAAGACCAAGGCTGCAGTGAGCTGCGGTGAAGAAAAGGAAAGCATCAAGCGCTTGTAATCTTGACTCAAAGAAGATGAAGCCTATGACAAGCTCTTTTGAAAATCCGATTGATCTGTTCGATTTCCTCCATTCCATCAAAGGACCTTGTTCCTTTTGGTGAAGAATATGATATCCCTAAGCGGATCGATGAAGATAATCATTACTGCTTCGACAGAGCAGATTGATGAAGAAATTGAAGTGGATGTGATCCCTTCAACACCAATCATTTCCTCGCCAATGCCTCAGTTCACAGCTGAAGAGGCTGGCGTTGAAGAAATTGAAGAAGATGTGGATATTGGAAGCACAACGCCCGTGATGAACGATGACTTTTGGGACGATCGACATCCAAATTCTCCACTCTTCACTCCAATACAACAAATTCCTTAGTCCCCTGCACCAACAGTTCAAATGGGCTCTGAAGAAACTCATCCCACCTCGTCCGTGCATGAAGAAATTCTAGCCACTAGTGCTAAAGAACCTGATGCTGCTGATCCTTTGAACACGCGGACTGCATATGAAGAGGAACCAGAAAATCCTTAGCCTGAAGAACCTGAGATTGTGATTCATGAGGTAGTGATCCAAATCACTGACACTCCACTACCAAAGCCAAAGAATCCATTCTCAACGAAGCAAAAGTTCAAGGCTGAAGATTTCTTTGGCGAGCATGTATTCTTCACTGACTACAACCCATATGACTCTGCTTGCATAAGGAAGAGGCGTTTCTGGACTGCTAGTCAAGCCAACTTCTATTCCTCTGTGCTATTCAACAAAGATAAAGTCTTTGATCATGCACATATTCCTCACGTGGACATGGAACCTCTGCCAGGCTTCGAGCCAGTCCTTAGTGTTCTTCATGATCTTTGGATTGCTAAATTTCTGCCGACATACGTGATTGGAATGAAGAACTCATTCTTCAATTCTATGCGACGCTGCACATCACCGGAGATTACGAAGATGTGAACTCATGGAGTCTTGGACTGGATGACGAAAATACTCACTACAAGGCACTAGCAACTGAATTGCTTCGTGCCCTCCCACTCGATCCTCCCTTGATGGTGCTCGTTGCATCTACAGCGAACATGAGCTAACAAATCACTACATGCAAGTTCTGATGAAGCCTTTGAAGCCAGGGCAGGCCCCACGAACCAAATTCCTCGTCAAGGAATTACTATATGTGTCTCAGACTGTCTATCGCATTCTGACGAAGACAATGAGTCCTATCAAAGGCCACGAGTCAAATGATGAAGAAGTCGTTGGCATCATGAAGAATATGTTTTTCAACATATTCATGGCCTTCCCGTCAACTTCCATGATTTCTTCATGAGGACTCTGGCAAACATTGCTATGTCACCTTTTGAGCTGAAGCCTTATGCACCATGGATTATGAGGTTCATTAGGACAAGGTCTTCACTCAATTACAAGGCTAATACTCTGGACCACTGCAGCTACTTGCCTCCAATTGAAGTCCTCAAACGGACATTTGCCTCAGCTGATGACAAAGGCAAGGCAACTGCTGTGATAGATGAAGGCATTCGTCCATTGGATGGTCAATTTCGCAAGGTTGCATCCTACTCCACCAATGACGACTCTGCCATACATGACTCTGCCGCCAACACCTCTGCCAAGAAAAATCCTCAAGCCACAACACCCAGGGTGATGACTGATCGTGAGTTACTCCTCAGTCTTCATCAGAAAGTTCATCGCAATCATAAATGGGTCAAGCGTCAGTTTGGTTCAATTCTTCACAACATGACCTCAACACACAATGCAGTGAAGAAAAACCAATACTACCTCCATGAAACCTTCAACCGTGCACGGTTTGTTCTATCTCATCACTACTGTTGCAGAAGATCTGAAGAACATGGGTCTCAAGGAAGAATTTGGTGATGCGCACCTCCATAGAAGAAATTCAAGAAGGTCAAGGTTCCTTCCTTGGTGGCCAGCTCCTATTCTTCATCGGGCGGCCTTGATGAAAATGAAGACTTGGGCGACAACTGCGGCAGGCCCTACTACGACAACCGACCCGACAACGGCTGGCGCTCCTCCATCAACTTGATATTCTTCGTGGGCTTATAGTCCTCAGTTTCGATCCTTTTGGTCATTCGATGACAAAGCGGGAGAAATTTGAGTTAGTCTTCAAGCGGGTCTATTATATGGGCATTTTTCCTGCTAAGCTACAACTCTCGCTCTTCTGAAACTTTTATTGGATCGAGTTGTAATCTTAAACCCGATGGTGCTCTAATACTTTTGATGTGTTCCACTGCATTCGTATTCTTCACTATATGTTAATACACGCATGCTGAATTACATCAATCACCATATTTCCTCATGCATTTCAAATTCTTCATATTATATGTAGAATGCGTGTATGAATTACAAGATATAGGGGGAGATCTCCATGATTCAACTCTTCAAATGTGCATTGCCTCAAAAGCAAATTCCTCACTATGCACATCTTTAGGGGAGTTCTTCTCTATCTTGCAATCAAATTCTTCAATATCAGTATTTACACTTCATATGTTTATCCCGTTGAAAACTTAACCTATATTGTCATCAATCACCAAAAGGGGAGATTGTAAGTGCATCTAGTGCCCCTTAGTGATTTTGGTGTATTGAAGACTTATAGGTTAAGGGACTAATGTGTTTATGAGTGTACACAGGTCTATAAGTCTATGAGGAGTTTGATATTTACAGAGAAAGTCAACCCTAAAGCGGAAGTTCTTCGATTGAAGACTTTGGATTAGAAGACTTTGAAAGTGAAGAAATTGGTGTGACCTTGAAGACTTGGTATTCATTCGAGGAACATGAAGCGTGAAGACTTTTGTTTTCGTAGTTTCGTTTTCTCTTTCTTGAGTCGGAGGAAACACCGTCTTTGTTAAAGGGGTCGAGGAAATACTAAGGAAAAATTTCCATGTGATGCTCAACTCAACATCCTACACCTACCAATCCCTTGAGTGAAGCCTTTGGAAATCTCATACAGTTCAGTCATTTTCTTGATGTGAGACGAAGTTCTTACAGTGTTGAGAATTTATCTGGCCGAGGAGTTAGGAATTCGCTAGTGCGGATTGCCTACGATGAGGAACATGATAGCCACGAGGAATTTGAGAGTCAAATTTCCGAGCCACGAGAATTTGAGAGTCAAATTTCCGACCGTTCTTGTCTTTCTGCGCTTGACTGTCCAAAAATATCTTATCCACCTAACGGTCATATCATTGAAGGGCATTTATGTCTTATCATGTCGGGCTGCTCCCTAGGCTATAAATAGCCGCCCCCTACAACCACTAGCTGGTTGGCTGCTCGAGAGAACTTGACACTTGTCATTTGATAGCAACCCATCCTCCGAGGACTTTGGCGAAAATCATCGAGTGAGGAAAACCCAAAACCAAACCCTACAAACCCAAAGTGATTGAGCATCTGAAGAGATTGATCCTCGTGGATCCGACGCTTGTTACCTTTGAAGACTGTGCTTCTTCCAGACGGTTAGGCGTCATGGTCTAGAGCATCCAAGAGGAATTGTGGATTGCCGAGTGACCAAGTCTGTGAAGGTTTGGAAGTCGCTTGAAGCCTTACCACGAGTGATTGGACGAGGTATGTGTGACCTTAGTTCAAGGAGAATACGGTGGGGACTTGGTGTCCTGAGCTGCATGCTTTCGGCGGAGTGTCCGGGGCTGTGTGTCCTCGAGTTTAAATACTCAGCCGCTCCAACAGACGTACAACTGAGACAGCAGTTGGAACTGGTCTACCAAATCATTGTCTTCACCAACCTTACTGGTTCTATTTCCTCAACTCTTTCATTTCCTCATTACTGTGTTGAGTGTTTGTTCATATTTGTGTTTGAAGACTTTGACTAAAGACTTTCTCAATTTCCTAAGTTCAATTTCTTCAGGTTGTTTGTCTTCATCTTGTGTTATCCTGTGTTTACGCTTTCTGTACTCTGTGATTGTCTTCATTTCATCATGATGACCATGCCGCGATTCTGTTATGCTTACTTGAGTACTTATTCGGCTGCAAGTAGTTCTTCGCTTAGGAATTTCCTCACCAGCAAATTCCTCAGTGAAGAATTCATAAAAATCGCCTATTCACCCCCCTCTAGTCGATATAACGCACTTTCAGGAGATATGTCTCTGAGTCGGATGATGGAAATTGCCACCAAGTTGTGTCGTGAAGAGGAGGATCGGCTCGGAGTGGCAAGCACAAAACGATCGCCCATGAAACCGGAGGAGGAAACTCGGTCGGAAGCGAGAGCGCAAAAGCCGAGCGGCTGCTCTGGAGAAACCTTAGCCGTGACTCAGGGAAAATTCAAGGGAAAGCCCAAAGGGCCATGGAACCCCAAGAAAATAAAAGACCAAGATGGAAATGATGTGCTGGATTTTCCATGCCACATCCACACAAAGAAAGATGAGGAGGGTGAAATCATTTACCTGAAGCATACCACTCGACAGTGTCGGCTCCTGATCCAGCAGTTCCGAGAGAAATAACCCAAAGAGAAGGAAAAGGAGTCAGACAAAGTTGAGGACAAGGATGAAAGTGATGATGGTTACCCTCACATCAATTCCACTCTGATGATTTTTGCTGATGTTGAGAGCAAAAGTCGACTAAAAGTCGTCAACAAAGAAGTAAACATGGTCGCTCCAGCGACACCCAGTTATTTGAAATTATCTCAGACTACTATCACATTTGACCAGTCCGATCACCCGACGCACATAGCCACCCCTGGGAGGCAAGCATTGGTGGTCGACCCAGTCGTCGAAGGAAGTCGACTGACTAAAGTCCTGATGGATGGTGGCAGTGGCCTGAATATTCTGTATGCAGAGACGCTAAAAGGGATGGGCATTCCCATGTCCAGACTCAGTGAAAGCAATATGAGTTTCCATGGAGTCATTCCAGGCAAGAAGGCTGAGTCACTCGGCCAGATTGCTCTTGATGTGGTTTTTGGTGATTCCAAGAATTACCGCAAAGAAAAGTTGACATTTGAAGTTGTGGTTTTCCAGAGTGCTTATCACGCTATTCTGGGCAGGCCAGCTTATGCACGTTTTATGGCTCGACCATGCTATGTGTACCTCAAATTGAATATGCCTGGTCCTAAAGGTGTGATCACTATCACTGGCAATCGAAAGAAGGCAGAAGAGTGCTTCTAGAAGGGCTCGAAGATCACCGATGCGCAGATGGCAGTAGTGGAATTGCAGGAGTATCAGAAAAATGCAGATCCGAGTGATTTGTTGCGAGCTAAGAAGCCTGCCACGGATTCAGCATTTCAGTCGTCCGGTGAAACGAAACCGATTCATATTCACCCGACCGATCCCAATGCTGCTCCGACTCACATTTCAACAACACTCGACTCCAAATAGGAAGAAGCGCTCTCCCAGTTCCTCCGTGAGAACTGGGACATCTTTGCATGGAAACCCTTTGACATGCCGGGTGTTCCCAGGGGACTGGCTGAGCATCGTTGTAGTCGACCAAAAGTGAAACCGGTCAAAGAACATCTTGACGGTCCGCCGTCTGAAGAGAAAGGCAATCGGTGAAGAAGTGGCTCGACTTCTGGCAGCTGAGTTTATTCGAGAGATTTACCACTCCGAGTGGTTAGCTAATGTTGTCATGGTCCCTAAGAAGGACGACTCACTTCGCATGTGCATTGTGTCGGTGTCAAAACCGGCGGATCTCGGGTAGGGGGTCCCAAACTGTGCGTCTAGGCGGATGGTAACAGGAGACAAGGGACACGATGTTTTTACCCAGGTTCGGGCCCTCTCGATGGAGGTAATACCCTACTCCTGCTTGATTAACATTGATGATATGGGTAGTACAAGAGTAGATCTACCACGAGATCAGAGAGGCTAAACACTAGAAGCTAGCCTATGGTACGATTGTTGTTCGTCCTATGGACTAAAACCCTCCGGTTTATATAGACACCCGATAGGGTTAGGGTTACACAGAGTCGGTTACAATGGTAGGAGATCTACATATCCGTATCGCTAAGCTTGCCTTCCACGCCAAGGAAAGTCCCATCCGGACACGCGACAAAGTCTTCAATCTTGTATCTTCATAGTCTAGGAGTCCGGCCAAAGATGATAGTTCGGCTATCCAGACGCCACCTAGTCCAGGACTCCCTCAGTAGCCCCTGAACCAGGCTTCAATGACGACGAGTCCGGCGCGCATATTGTCTTCGGCATTGCAAGGCGGGTTCCTCCTCCGAATACTTCATAGAAGGTTTTGAACACAAGGATAGTGTCCGGCTCTGCAAAACAAGTTCCACATACTACCGTAGAGAGAATAACCTTTGCACAGATCTGCTGACGTATTCCGCGGCGTGACATCACACCACGGCCAGGCCTTTATTCGAATCATTTTCTTACTATCCACCTTAGCGCGTTTAGCGAGGCGGTTTCCTTGGCATGTCTTATCAAAGCGTAGATCATGCCCCCTTATTCCGGGATTCTCATCAATACGGACATGGGTAACCCAACCATGCCCGTAGGCACGCCTCTCTATCGAAGGCGAGTCCCAATCGACCACGAGGAGGGCTCTCGGTATTCAACCTCTTTATAATGAGACCAAGGCCCTCTTCTTTTTTCCACCCTCCATCGAGTTCGCCTCGCGCTTCGAGTTCTAACACCCAAAGCTTCAGATTTAGGCGCTTCGAACCTTCGACGATGTCCGGCTCCGACCAGCTCGGCCGATGGATGTCTTCTTCCGTCCACGAAGAAGATGTGCTAAAGCTGCGAGACGCCCGGTATCTAACGGCGAGATTTACATGATAGGCTGCCTGCTCGGGGCAGGTCATTCCCACTCCGAGCCGGCGAGGCGTGGTGTTCGTGTCTCACTTCCTTCGGGTTTTAGGCTGCCCGACGGATCCCTTTGTGCGGGGGCTCATGTTTTATTATGGGCTGGATTTCCATGACTTGAATCCGGAGTCCATCCTCCATATCTCGTCATTCATTGTCGTATGTGAAGCCTTCCTCCATATTACCCCTCACTTTGGATTGTGGCTCAAGACCTTCAATGTGGAACCGAAGATGATCGAGGGGCAACAAGCAGTCTTGGAGGGGCGGTCATAAGCAAGTGTCTTGATGCTCCGTGGCCGAGGGCTCTTTTCAAGAGGAGCTTGGTTTGTGGCAACGGGAGTGGTTTTATATCACCGCTCGGGGGCACCAAATGGGTGGCGCCACCCGCCTTCCGCTCAGGTCCACCACAGGCTGGCATCATGGGTCAACCGGGGCTCGACTGAGGGCCGTCCAGGGCGTTCCTCTGTTGCAGGGCCGTATTCGAGACCTCCAAGAAAGAGATCAATCTGGTCGTGGCGGCGTAGGTTATGCTGATTCGGCGTATACGCCTGGCGTCGCCCCCTCCGTGCTGTGGGAGTTTAATCCGGAGGGACCACGAGCTCTCCAACATTTTATGGGCGCGACGCCCAAGGAGATGTACAAATTGTTCTTGGATCACAAGAGAAGTGTCCGGACTTGACCGAGGACGCAAGTCTAAGCTGCAATCACCCAGATACTCAAGTAAGTAACCACAGTAACGGACAGGCTGTTCATTCATTTATCATATATATGCCCTTTAAAGGAGCTGTTTCTTGAGCAGGAGTGGATAGCCAAGGCAAAGTTGATAAGGTGTCGGCTCCCCTCCCGGAGACCACGCTTGGATCCCATCTTGACCAAGATGTTGAAGGCCGCGCCTTTTAAAGAAGGCGAAGGGGGAGCAGGGAAGCAAGCGCCTCCATGAAGGAGGCTTTCAAGGAAGAGGGATCGGGGATCCTCCTCCAAGGGGAGAAGAGGACCGCTTCAAAGACCGGAAGCCAAGGCCTCAAAGCGGGGAAAGAAGTCTTCGTCGAAAAGTCCGTGGCCGGGAAGTATCCCAGCTGCACTATTTCCCCAAGGGGATCAGCCCTCCAATGAGCCGTAAGTAAAAAGAAGGGGTCCTGTGAATAAAGAACATCCCTGTATTTATTTACGAAGATAACGAAATTGTACCTTGTAGTTCGGATCTCAGCCCTTCTCGTGAGCTCGTCTTCGGGGGATCTTCGTCCGGAGATGATAGAGAGTGGAACGCCTCCACCTATCGCGCCTTCGTGCGAGGCGGGCGACCCTGAAGTGTCGTCACGGAGGGTTTCCCCGAGTCCGGCGGGGCCGGAAGGTCCGGCGCCAACTGGCATGCGGTCGGAGGAGCTGAAGGATTTGCTCGGGCGAGCGGCTATCTCAGAAGATCACCGTGTGCTAATGGGTACGGTGATTGAAAGAATTGCATCCGCTGAGAGCGGATTGCATGAATCCGTCAGAAGCTTCTTGGCGGGGGTTTGAGGTACGCATAAAATGATGTACCTTCGGCGATTATGCATATAGAATGCGCCCTGTATAGGTAGTAGCCCCTGAGACTCGGAATGTTGTCAAAATTGACAGCGTGCCGAGGATCATAATCTCAGTTATAACATGTCGCCGCTCCTAAATAGGTGGCGGGGCGTCCGGTGGCCAGGCAGACTGATGAATTTGCCGAACTAAAGCGGCAACTTGACGAGGCAGATGCGGACATCGCGCTTGTCAATAAGCGGTTTGACGATTCACAAGGTATGCGACTTCTTCGCGGACGCCTGGTAAGGGAGCTTGACGCCCGTGCCTTACTACTTTTATGCTTAATGCAGGTGGTGCCGCTACTGTGGAGGAGCTGCGGGCGGAACTCACCCGAGCTAAAGAGCAAACTCGAAAGAGTGATGCGGCCGCTTTAAAGGCGGCCGAAGAGCTGAAAGCCGAACGGGCTGCTCACTGCCGAAGCAAAGAGGAAATGGCCGATTTGGCCCTGAAACTGAAGAATACTACCGACCGCTGTGAGGTTCTTGAAAAAGAACATCAAGCGAAGCAAGAGGACCTGAAAAAGGCCACCGCCGAATCTAAGGATGCCCGTTCCGCTATGAGAGCTGCCAAGGAGGAGCTGAGTCAGGCCAGGGCTATTGCGGCTGGAAAACCGTTTCTGCTGCGGAGGAAATATACAGATCCGAAGTATGCTCAGTTGGACAAGTTGTGGAGTTCGGAGGATGCTTATCTGGACTTAGCGGCGAGCGCTGCGGACGCAATTGAGCACTTCCGAGGCCAGAAGGGGCACAGAAGGGAAGTGCTATATTGGTCGCAATTCCATAGTCCGGAGCATCCTCTTCCGTTGACCGATCGGTTGGCCGAATTGGGCGAGCTGAATCGATTATCCGGAGTTGCCATGAAGCATGTCATGACTCATTTGTGGCTAGGCGGACCCCAGCCGAAGAGTTATTTTGGCTTAGTGCAGCAGTTCCTTGGTGCGGTACCGCGTATCGATGCAATGAAGCGGTCGGCGTGTATTGAGGGAGCGGATGGCTCTTGCCCATGTCAAGACATCTTTGGCGGAGATGAAGGCCACCGACGTTGCATCCCAAGATTCGGACGAAGAGTACCTACGAGCACTATTTTGAGGAAGTCTGCAGGCGCTCGTTTAATAGAGACGCAGTGCTCGAAGGATATTATGTTTAAATGACATGTATGATTTGTGAAAACAATGTTTCAATAATACAAGAGATTTTTATACTTGTGCGTTCAAGTATTAAAACGCCTCCTGTGCGACCGTTGATGTATATGTGTATATAACTTTGAAAGATGGCGGTCTTGACGGCCCCCACGCACATAGTGCGGGGGTGTTTGCAAAAAAGGCGCATTTTCACACTTAATCCAACGTCTTGGTCCTGTGAAGGAGGTGATAGCGTAGCAAACTAGGCAACCGGACTATAATGTTTTATCACTTTCACTTAGCCATAGGAGTTCGATGGTGGGGCTACTATATAGCCCCTAGGGGCACCGCGCTCTCCCGAATTCGGTGCTTGGCGTATGTGCTCGACCGGAAAGCGGCCCTTCATCAATGCGGGGAATTCTAAACATTCCGCTGGGTCATCGAGTGGTTGACCAGTCTCACGCTATATCATGACGGTCAGTTTAGCTTTCTCCTTTGAGGTGCTCAACCCAGCTCAATCGGGGCACAATCGCAGTGGTTCTCCCAGCGCTACCTTAGCCGATATAACGGAGCGTAAGGTACCAAAACATGGGAGCCGGGCAAACCCAACATTTTACCAAAGACATGATTCAGAGCTAATGCATATAAGACCTAACTCGAGACGCCGAACACTCCCTAAGGTATTCGGTCTTTATGAAAGCAGGCAGAATAATGCCCTAAGCCCCGTGTCCAGTGCACGCATAAAAATTCTGGTGCGGCCGATGCCAAAACGCCAGCCTCCTCCTCGGTTATAGCAAGAAACCGGGGGATGTGTATCAACAAGAGACGGTAAAAAAGGTTTACGCAGGGTCTTAATCTGAAAAGAATCCTTGCGACGGGTCCTGCGCTGCGTCTGCGCCTGTGTCTCCGTTGTGCCGTATCCTGGACGGGTGTAGCACGTTGCTCATCTGTAAAAGGGAAGAACTTAGTTGAAAAGAAAAAATATCGTGCGAGAAATGTACTTTGTATTAAATAAACAGAGTAAGGTTCGAAAGGTGAATAAAATTGAGCTTTATTGTCTCTTGTTGTACGTGCGTGCAGCCCCTTTTATGGGGGTATGCCGCTAGTAGGCGCCGGACTCGTCTAGCCATGTCCGGGGTTTGAATGACCTATTCAGGTGCTTTGATTAGTGGAGCCGGATTGGTGTGGGGTTGTCAAGGCAGTCTCACATTCTTCCGTGCTCGAGTAACACTTAATACTCCCTTTTAATGAGATGATGCCGCATGGACCGGGCATTTTAAGTGTAAGAGATGCATAAATGCGGTATTGCGTTAAAGCGGGCGAAAGCTTCACGCCCCAGTAGTGCTTGATAGCTACTTTCAAATGGGGCGATGTGGAAGGTTAACTTTTCGCGGCGGAAGTTGTCGGATGAGCCGAACACAACTTCTAGCGATGAGGGAGCCCGTACAATGGGCATACAGGCCTGGCATTACCCCTTTGAAGGAGGTGTTTCTATGGCGAATTTTGGTTGGGTCTATCCCCATTTTGCGAATTGTGTCCTGATATAGTAGGTTTACATCGCTACCTCCGTCCATTAGGACTTGTATAAATTGGAGTCCGTCGATTGTAGGATCTAATATCAAGGCAGTCCATCCTGCGCTCCGGATACTTCCGGAATAGTCCTGATGATCGAAGGTGATTGGTTTGACAACCATCGCTGGGACTCTGCTGGGATAGACCGTGCGGCACGTGTTTCTATGGGCGCCGCTCTGTTTTTCCCTTTTGTCACTTGAAGTGAGTTCACTGTTTTGACTTTTTGTGGGAAATTCTTTTATTTTTCGGTGCTCTGCTTGTGGGCTTCGTCATCGTCCTCGCTTGGTGTGTCGAGCCCCTTGTGTTCGGCGTTGAGTCTGCCGGACTGCTTGAAGACCCAACAATGTCTGTGGGTATGGTTTGCAGGCTTCCCAGGAGTACTATGGATTTGGCATATCTTGTCCAAGATTTTGTTTAAGTTGGATAGCTCATCGCTATTGTCCTTAAGGGGCAGCTTTTTATTGTTCTGTCGTGAGCTTTTGAATCCGGCGTTGACTGCCGCGCTCTTTGGACTGTTCCCCTTAATCCGGCGCTGGTCCTTGCGGCGTCGTGGTTTCCCATTCTCGTTCCTGACTTCGGATGTACTTGGGTCGCTGGTACTCCATCGTGCTAGCCAGCTATCCTCTCCCGTGCAAAAGCGGGTCATGAGGCTTGTTAGTGCGGCCATTGTTCTTGGCTTTTCATGGCCAAGGTGTCTGGCGAGCTATTCGTCTCGGACGTTATGTTTAAAAGCTGCTAAGGCTTCGGCGTCCGGACAGTCGACTATTTGGTTCTTTTTGGTGAGGAACCTGTGCCAGAATTTTCGAGCTGACTCTCCGGGCTGTTGGGTTATGTGACTTAGATCATCTGCGTCCGGAGGTCGGACATAGGTTCCCTGGAAATTGGCCCGAAAAGCATCCTCAAAATCTTCCCAACTACCAATGGTGTTTTCGGGGAGGCTTTTAAGCCAATGCCGGGCTGGCCCTTTGAGCTTGAGGGGTAAGTATTTTATGGCGTGGAGATCATCTCCTCTGGCCATGTGTATGTGGAGGATGTAATCCTCAATCCAGACTCCAGGGTCTATCGTTCCGTCGTATGCCTCTATGTTTACGGGCTTGAATCCCGCTGGAAATTCATGATCCAGCACCTCATCGGTGAAACATAGAGGGTGCGCGCCCTATGTTGGGTGTGCCGTGATGTTCGGATATTTGACTTGTTGTATTGCTCACCAGAACTTGTTTCCTTGGCCCGTAGATAGATCTAACTGGGCCATCCTTTTGGTGCAGATCCTTATGTGGATCGCGCGCTGGCTTGTGTGTGGCGCCGCTTGCCACTCTACGTTTGCCATGTGGTCGTCTATCCGACCCGGCGGCCTCTTTGTTTTTTGATCGTGGGGGCTCTACGGCCTCCTCATCGAATTCGGGCAGTAGTTTTCTCTTTGGGTAGCTCTTTGTTCGGCGGCTGTCGCCGTATTTGTCTGCGGTGTTGAGTACTTTGCTCCATTTGATTCTGAGTGCATCTTCCGCTGTTTTGAGCTTCCGCTTCGGCTTTTTGAGGCTACGCGGAGTGGCGACGAGCCTTTTGTGGAGGTTCTTATGCTCCAACAATTTGTCCGGCGTGAGATCGTCCGGACTGTTATCTTCGCCGGAGACGGGTTGTTTATCCAAGTTGTCCTGTTCGGACGGTTGCTCGATAGCATGTTAAATGCGTCCACGGTTCGCCCTGCTCTATGGATGGGTCTTTGTCGAGGCGGGACTTGGTGCGGCGTTTACGTTGCTGTTTTGACTGCTTCTCAAGGGATTTATCCTTCGTAGTGTCCCGTTGTTCCTCGTCGTCACTTCCTTTAGGTGTATCCACCATGTATACATCATGGGATGAGGTGTTTGTCCAGTATCCTATAGGTGCTGGTTCCTGGTTGTCTCCTACATCGTCGTCCATACCGTCGATGTCTTGAATCGAAATTGAGCACGTCGTTTAGCTTTCGGCGGTGGCTACAAAGTGGGTGGTGGGTGGGTGTTGAATTTCTTCGTCGTCCGCATCCCAACCTTCCTGACCGTAGTCCGCCAGGCTCTCTGATAAAGAGAGAGACTTTAGTGAATTAAGGATGCCGCCAAAGGGCGAAGTCTTTGAAAGATGTCCGCGCAGTGAAATCCATGACCGGCGCCAATCGGATTCGATCGGCAGGGGCATGGAGGGTTCGGAGTCCGGAGAGGAGTCCGGCACCTTGGAGTCACGGTCTTCGCAAAGGACAGGGATGGAGTTCGGCTCAATCGCCGTTGAGATCGTAGCCCCCGAGGCGGTGTCCAACCACTCGTCCTCGATCGGGGGAGTCGGCTCCGAGCTAAGGGTCGGAGTGGACGCCGGTGCGGCCTCCAGGGCACTGTTCGGCAGCAGATCTAGATCCTGCCCATCGAGATAGTGTGGCGCACTTGGCTGTGGCTTGAATCTGTCGAAGATCAAGTCTCCGCGGATGTCGGACGTATAGTTCAAGCTTCCAAATCTGACCTGATGGCCAGGGGCGTAGCTTTCGATCTGCTCCAGATGGCCTAGTGAGTTAGCCCACAGTGCAAAGCCGCCGAATACGAAGATCTGTTCGGGGAGAAAAGTCTCACCCTGGACTGCGTCGTTGATGATGACTGAAGGAGCCATCGGGCCTATAGGTGACGACACAAAGGATCTCTCAATGAAAGCACCAATGTCGGTGTCAAAACCGGCGGATCTCGGGTAGGGGGTCCCGAACTGTGCGTCTAGGCGGATGGTAACAGGAGACAAGGGACACAATGTTTTTACCCAGGTTCGGGCCCTCTCGATGGAGGTAATACCCTACTCCTGCTTGATTAGTATTGATGATATGGGTAGTACAAGAGTAGATCTACCACGAGACCAGAGAGGCTAAACCCTAGAAGCTAGCCTATGGTATGATTGTTGTTCGTCCTACGGACTAAAACCCTCCGGTTTATATACACCGGATAGGGTTAGGGTTACATAGAGTCGGTTACAATGGTAGGAGATCTACATATCCGTATCGCCAAGCTTGCCTTCCACGCCAAGGAAAGTCCCATCCGGACACGGGACGAAGTCTTCAATCTTGTATCTTCATAGTCAAGGAGTCCGGCAAAAGATGATAGTTCGGCTATCGGGACGCCCCCTAGTCCAGGACTCCCTCACATTGACTTCAAGCATATCAATCGGGCCTGCCCGAAGGATCACTTTCCTCTCCCTCGCATCGATCAAATAGTCGACTCGACTGCGGGGTGCGAGCGTTTGTCCTTTTTAGACGCTTATTCCGGGTATCATCAAATCCGTCTGTATGGACCCGATGAGATTAAAACAGCTTTCATCACCCCATTCGGGTGCTTCTGTTATGTCACTATGCCATTCGGCCTGAAGAACGCTAGAGCCACATTCATGCGGATGATTCAGAAGTGTTTACTCACTCAAATCAGTCGGAATGTGGAAGCGTACATGGATGACATTGTGGTCAAGTCACGTAAAGGTTCCGACCTACTGGCTGACCTCGCTGAAACCTTTGCCAACCTCAGAAGGTATGATATCAAGCTTAATCCATCGAAGTGCACATTCGGAGTTCCAGGAGGAAAATTACTCGGTTTTCTCGTTTCCAAACGAGGGATCGATGCTAACCCCGAGAAAGTGGGTGCCATACTCCGTATGAATGCCCCGCGCGCGTGCATGATGTCCAGAAGCTTACTGGTTGCTTGGCCGCCCTAAGTCAATTCATTTCTCGACTCAGTGAGAAGGCACTGCCTCTCTACCGACTGATGAAGAAGTCAGATAAGTTCGAGTGGACTCCTGAAGCTGATGCAGCGTTTGTAGAGCTAAAAGCTCTGCTTTCCACCCAGCCGGTGCTTGCTGCCCGAATTAGCAAAGAGCCATTACTGCTTTATATTGCATCCACTGGACAAGTCGTCAGTACAGTACTTACGGTCGAGCGGGGTGAAGAGGGAAAAACTTATAAAGTTCAACGCCCAGTATATTCTGTTTCTGAAGTTTTGACTCCATCAAAGCAAAGATATCCACATTATCAGAAGCTTGTTTATGGGATTTATATGACCACGAAGAAGGTTGCACATTACTTCTCTGACCACTCAATTACGATTAGTCGACGACACTCCAATGTCGTAGATTCTGCACACTGTAGACGAATCGTCGAGTGGCAAAGTGGGCGATTCAACTCCTTCCCTTAGATATCAAGTTTGAGGCAAAGAAAGCTATCAAGTCCCAAGCGATAGCAGATTTCCTCGCCGAGTGGATCGAACAGCAAGTGCCGACTCAAGTTCACTCGGAGCACTGGACCATGTTCTTTGATGGTTCCAAGATGCTGAATGGTTCTGGTGCTGGGGTGGTACTGGTATCCCCCCGAGGAGACAAACTCAGATATGTTCTCCAGATTGACTTTGATTCTTCCAATAACGAAGCGGAATATGAAGCACTCTTATATGGGTTACGTATGGCCATTTCACTCAGCGTCCGTCGCCTCATGGTCTACGGCGACTCAGATTTGGTGGTCAATCAAGTGATGAAAGAATGGGACGTTAGAAGCCTAGCTATGACTGGTTACTGCAATGCGGTGAGGATGTTGGAAAGGAAGTTTGAGGGATTAGAGCTCCATCATATACCCCAACTAAAAAATCAAGCAACCGATGATTTGGCAATGATAGGTTCCAAGAGGGAAGCCATTCCCAACAACGTGTTTTTGGAGCACATTCATACACCTTCAGTTCAGGAAGATCCTTTCACTGAAGAGCCACCGCAGCCTAAGAGCGCCATAGATCTGACTGAAGTCGAGGTCCCAGCCGTGGTCGACCTAATCATGGAGGTTCTGGTCATCACTCCCGACTGGATAGTGCCATACATTGTGTACATCCTTAGGAAGGAACTCCCAGAGGATGAAGAAGAGACTTGACAGATCGTCCGTCGATCCAAAGCCTTTACTATGATAAGAGGACAACTGTTCAGGGAAAGCGCGACTGGGGTCAGTCAGAAATGCATAACGCCAGAAGAAGGTCGAATGATCCTCAACGACATCCACTCGGGGACCTCTGGTCACCATGCGTCCTCTCGGGCCATTGTGGCTAAAGCATACCGAGCTGGATTTTATTGGCCACGAGCAAATGAAATGGCGAAAGATATAGTCGACAAATGTGAAGGCTGCCAGTTTTACTCTGATATGTCTCACAAGCCAACGTCAGCCCTGAAGACCATTCCCCTCATCTGGCCCTTTGCTGTTTGAGGATTGGATATGGTTGGACCACTGAGAACTGGTAGGAGCGGCTTCACTCATGTGCTTGTAGCAGTCGACAAGTTTACCAAATGGATTGAAGCTAAACCTATCAAGAATCTTGAAGCCAGCACTGCTGTCAGTTTCATCAGAGAGTTGACATTCAGATATGGGGTTCCGCACAACATCATCACTGAGAACGGGTCGAACTTCGATTCTGATGAGTTCAGAGCCTTCTGCGCTTCTCAAGGCACACGAGTCGACTATGCTTCAGTCGCTCACCCTTAGTCAAATGGACAAGCAGAAAGAGCAAATGGCTTAATTCTCAAGGGACTGAAAACCCGACTGATGCGTGATCTCAAGCACGCAGCAGGCGCGTGGGTCGATGAACTTCCATCAGTTCTTTGGGGTTTGAGGACAACTCCCAATCGGTCGACTGGCTGAACTCTGTTCTTTTTGGTTTATGGAGCTGAAGCTGTTCTGCCAAGTGACCTGCTCCACAACGCACCCCGAGTTGAGCTCTTCTCTTAAGAGGAAGTAGAACAGGCCCGACAGGATGCAGTCGACCTCTTAGAGGAGAAAAGAGAGATGGCCTTGATCCGGTCGACCATTTATCAGCAAGACTTGCGTCGATTCCACGCCAGAAACGTGAGGGGTCGAGCCTTTCAAGAGGGAGACTTGGTTCTTCAAGTGGATCAACAGAAGCCACACAAGCTCGCCCCTGCTTTTGAAGGCCCCTTCATTATCACCAGAGTTCTCCACAATGGAGCATACCATATTTACAATGTCGAGCATCAGAAAGACGAGCCATGAGCTTGGAACACGGAGCTGCTCCGCCCCTTTTATACTTAAGTACTCACTCGGATGAGATGTAATAAGAAATACCTTTGTAGTTTATTTATCAAAGACAAGAGCTTTATAATCTTCCTAAACAATTGTTGTTGCTTTTGTTTGCGTTTGAAATCCCCCAGTGGGTGACTTAGCTGCGAATCCGTTTCGCCTAAGTTTGAAAAATCCCACCGAGTGGTGAGCAAGCCTCTCACTCGGGGGCTTAGCTGCGAATCTGTTTCGCCTAAGTTTGAAAAATCCCACCGAGTGGTGAGCAAGCCTCTCACTGGGGGGCTTAGCTGCGAATCCGTTTCGCCTAAGTTTGAAAAATCCTACCGAGTGGAGAGCAACCCTCCCACTCGGGGGCTTAGATGCGGTCCAGTACTCGCCTAAGTTTGAAAAATCCTACCGAGTGGTGAGCCAGCCTCCCAGTCGGGGGCTTAGCTGCAGTCCAGTACTCGCCTAAGTTTGAAAAATCCTACCGAGTGGTGAGCCAGCCTCCCACTCGGGGGTTTAGCTGCAGTCCAGTACTCGCGTAAGTTTGAAAAATCCTACCAAGTGGTGAGCCAGCCTCCCACTCGGGGGCTTAGCTGCAGTACAATACTCGCCTAAGTTTAAAAAAATCCTACCGAGTGGAGAGGAATCCTACCACTCGGGGGCTTAGCTGCAGTCTAGTACTCGCCTAAGTTTGAAAAATCATACTAAGTGGTGAGCCAGCCTCCCACTCGGGGGCTTAGCTGCAGTCCAGTACTCGCCTAAGTTTGAAAAATCCTACCTAGTGGAGAGCAAGCCTCCCACTCGGGGGCTTAGCTGTAGTCCAGTACTCGCCTAAGTTTGAAAAATCCTACCAAGTGGTGAGCCAGCCTCCCACCCGGGGGCTTAGCTGCAGTCATGTACTCGCCTAAGTTTGAAAAATCCTACTAAGTGGAGAGCAACCTCCCACTCGGAGGCTTAGCTGCAGTCCAGTACTCGCCTAAGTTTGAAAAATCCTACCGAGCGGAGAGCAACCCTCTCACTCGGGGGCTTAGCTGCAGTCCAGTACTCACCTAAGTTTTAAAAAAATCTTACCGAATGGAGAGCAACCCTCTCACTCGGAGGCTTAGCTGCAGTCCAGTACTCGCCTAAGTTTTAAAAAAATCCTACTGAATGGAGAGCAACCTTCCCACTCGGAGGCTTAGCTGCAGTCCAGTACTCGCCTAAGTTTTAAAAATTCCTACCGAGTGGAGAGCAACCCTCCCACTCGGGGGCTTAGCTGCAGTCCAGTACTCGCCTAAGTTTGAAAAACGTCCCTATCCATAAGGATGACGAGGTGCAGGCCGACTTCAACCTTCTCTGTGGAGCTACGCCACAAGTACAATGTGCGCTCCATCCCTATCTGCAAGGACGACGAGGTGCAGGTTGACTGCAACCTTCTCCTTCGGAGCTATGCCACAATTATAATGTGCGCCCCATTCCTATCTGCAAGGACGACGAGGTGCAGGTCGACTGCAACCTTCTCCTATGGAGCTACACCACAAGTACAATGTGCGGTCCATCCCTATCCGCAAGGACGACGAGGTGCAGGTCGACTGCAACCTTCTCGTTCGGAGCTACGCCACAAGTACAATGTGCACTCCATCCCTAAGTTTGAAAAATCCTACCAAGTGGTGAGCCAGCCTCCCACTCGGGGGCTTAGCTGCAGTCCAGTACTCGCCTAAGTTTGAAAAATCCTACCGAGTGGAGAGCAACCCTCCCACTCGGAGGCTTAGCTGCAGTCCAGTACTCGCCTAAGTTTGAAAAATCCTACCGAGTGGAGAGCAACCCTCCCACTCGGGGGCTTAGCTGCAGTCCAGTACTCGCCTAAGTTTTAAAAAAATCTTACCGAATGGAGAGCAACCCTCCCACTCGGAGGCTTAGCTGCAGTCCAGTACTCGCCTAAGTTTTAAAAAAATCCTACTGAATGGAGAGCAACCCTCCCACTCGGAGGCTTAGCTGCAGTCCAGTACTCGCCTAAGTTTTAAAAATTCCTACCGAGTGGAGAGCAACCCTCCCACTCGGGGGCTTAGCTGCAGTCCAGTACTCGCCTAAGTTTGAAAAACGTCCCTATCCGCAAGGATGACGAGGTGCAGGCCGACTTCAACCTTCTCCTGTGGAGCTACGCCACAAGTACAATGTGCGCTCCATCCCTATCTGCAAGGACGACGAGGTGCAGGTTGACTGCAAGCTTCTCCTTCGGAGCTATGCCACAAGTATAATGTGCGGCCCATTCCTATCCGCAAGGACGACGAGGTGCAGGTCGACTACAACCTTCTCCTACGGAGCTACACCACAAGTACAATGTGCGCTCCATCCCTATCCGCAAGGACGACGAGGTGCAGGTCGACTGCAACCTTCTCCTTCGGAGCTACGCCACAAGTACAATGTGCACTCCATCCCTATCCGCAAGGACGACGAGGTGCAGGTCGACTGCAATGCGTTCTCCATCCCTATCCGCAAGGGGCGATGAAGTCTTGGTCATTTGGAGTCTCCACCTCAGAGCTGCATCTCAAGCACAAAGATTATTCCGAGCGAAGAACAAATTCCACTCGAAGGCAAACGCAAGCATATTCGGAAATAAACCAAGTTCGGATAAATCCTAAAGTTCCGGACGACGGATCAAAAGTATTTGAGCATCACTCGGCATTCTGAGGCAAATAAAGGTGGAGCATAATGTTTTTCAGTCACGCATCAGGAGAAGGACTGGCTGGGTCACAGAAACTGTCAAGGTCTATGTTGTCTGCAATATGAGTGGCGGCATCAAGGAAAGTGTCCATGAAGGACTGGAAAGTGTTTCTCTTTGTGTTAGCAACCTTGAGTTCCGCCACCTTGTCTCCTTTGACGTCTTTGCAGTGCACTCGGACCAAGGACAACGCGACATCGGCGCCACAGTGAGCGGATGACTTCTTCCATTCTTGCAATCGCTCGGGGATTTGATTCAGTCGAGCCATCAGGGACTCAAGATCTTGAGATAGTCGCCTGAGGCCAGAGTTCAGCATCAACCTGAGTCATCGCAGCTTTCAGGCGAGCAAGATAAGCAACTGCGCTGTCCATACGAGATTCCAACCGTGACACATTTATCGCAACATCATCCTTGACTGGACAATTTATGGGATCAAGACCCGTCTCGACCCGCCCAGTTTCTGCTTCAAAGTCTTGGCAAAACTTTGCACAGTCGAGTAAATGGTGAGTCAACAGTATAATTAGACTTGGCAGTCGACAGAAATAAGACAGATTAATCAGTACCTTCTAGTTTTAAGACCAGCTTTGCAGCAAGCTGGGCAGATAAGACTCCAGCTCGTCATTCTTGGCCCTGAGACTCCCAAGCTCGTTAGTCAGTTTGTCCTTGTCCTTCTTCAGTCGCTCGACCTCCCGATTGGCGTCAGAAACAACAGTCTTCAACTTGGAGTTCTCTTCTTCTAACTTGCCGACTGAAGCGAGCTTCTTGTCAGCAAGCGCTGTTTTCTCTCGCGCTTCCTTCTGTGCCGCAGCAAGATCCAGATCCTTCTTCTCCAAAGCCTGCTTCATTTTCTCTAAATAAATAACATTCTTCAGACGGGCTTGGAGTTGGCGTTTTTCACTACATACATCTGCTCGAGTGGAGTCACTCGTTCAAAAAATGGAAAGGAAGAGTGCTAGTAGTGGAATATACAGTTGGCGATTGGTTTCCTCCCATGGCAGCTACTTCATCACGAGCGGTCTTGAGATTCTTCTTAGCCAAATCCAGATCAAGGTTGAGGCTGATTTGTTGTTTGTTCATTGTAGAAAGCTGAGCCCCAAGATCACAAGATTTCTGCAGTTAAAGCCATATCAGTCGACTGAGATAAAAAGACTTCACAATGATAGCTACTCTAAGACTACCACCGAATCAAACATTCAACAACAGTCTCGGGGACTGCACCCAGTGGGTGCACTTAGCGTGCCCCCATTGATTTTGTAAAAAAAAGAGAGGTTCAGATTCTCAGACCACAGTCGCCTGCCCGCAGCCAACTATGGTCTCGGGGACTACACCCAGTGGGTGCACTCAGCGTGCCCCCACTGGTTTTGATTCCACTCGGCGTGGTCCGCCCAGCTCGAGTTGCAAAAAAAAAGTTCCTATTCTCAGACCACAGTCGACTGCCCGCAGTCAACTATGGTCTCGGGGACTACACCTAGTGGGTGCACTTAGCGTGCCCCCACTAGTGCAAAGATTCAGCTCGAATCGACACAAAGAGACATACAATTTCAAAACAGCCACACCCCAGTGGGTGATCAGACAAGAAATATGGTAGATCGGAAATCAACTAACCTGGACATTGGCTTGTAGAGCAGCTCCGGTGTTGAAGGCTACCTGACTAGACTCATGCACCACTTTCATTTGCCCCATCACAAGATTCAACTGAAGAAGAGCTTCCTTGGCAGCAGCCGGTGGATCGTCCGGAGTTTGATATGCAGTAAAAAGTGATGAAGGCAGAGCAATCAAAGCAGCCGGCGGATCTGAAGCAGGGAGTTGTATTGGCGCAACAGAAGTCTGAGCAGCTGATCCTGATGGGCAATCAGTCGACAGCGGAACAACGAAGGTGACGTTGGTTCAAGACGGATCTGTCGATCGCTCGACTGTCGTCCCTGGCGTCACAGTCAACCGAGGAACCTGGACTTCGGGCGCCTTCCCGCCTAGTTCCTTGTCTTTCCTCCTCCTCCCTCTCAGCGGTACTTCTTCTTCATCGTCCGGGAGCACAACAACGTCTCGTGGAACTGCAATAAACAGATAAAGTCATAAGGATAACTGGCAAACCATCCAATCGACGAAATAAATTTGAATCGGGCAGACTTACCGGCTTTGGAGGTAACGGCGTCGTCAGTTTCCTCGTCGTCTGGAGTCTTGTCAATGTCCATATCAGTCGCAGCTGAGGTTGGGCTATAAAGGTTCATCATCCACTCGGTCAGAACAAGAAAACCCGTCGGAACAAGAAAATCGGTCGGAACAAGAAAATACGAGAAGAAGTTTACTTAGAAGCAACAGGGACGTCCATCTTGATTCTAGGCAAGGTCTTCTGATCCTTTGAAGTATTAATTGTGGGCTGATTGGTGACCTTCTCAGGCAATTCTGGAGTCGAGGACTGAGCGCGCTTGTGAGGTGGAGCATTCGACGCCACAGCTTTGCCGCGCCTGACCGCGGGATCATGGTGCTGCTTGGATCGATGTTCAGAACGAGGCGGTGAGTCGGCTACCTCCTCATTGTCCCACTCGTCGCTCTCGTCTTCATCATTGTTAGCTGGGGACTCCCACTCGCCGCTCTCCTCCGCACTGTCCTCGCCCTCTTGGTCTTGCTCCAGAGCTTGTTCACCATTGGGCATCGAATACATCTCCGTGTAGATCTGCAAAACAAGGGGCGAATATAAGTCAGTCGGACCAACAAACAGTCGGAAGATACGTTCAAAAACTCAGTTGTAATGACCAGACCTTGTCTGGCAGATTGCTGACGCTGAAAGGGTCGACTCTCCTGGCACCCCTAGGGTTGTCCTTATTCCCGGT
Source organism: Aegilops bicornis (assembly GCA_021605145.1). NCBI lineage: Eukaryota > Viridiplantae > Streptophyta > Magnoliopsida > Poales > Poaceae > Aegilops > Aegilops bicornis. The sequence goes on along the minus strand of CM038669.1, from coordinate 476,290,593 downwards.
GATACCCCTCAACCACTCGGCCACTTCCTCCGAATGAACCCGAGCAGTGTCACCAGCCCCGGAGTACAGCCACATGGAATGGTCATGAGCTTGGAGAGGTTGAATCCGCCGACTGAGGAACACCTCGAGCAGGTCCATGCCAGTGACACCTTGGTTGATCAGTTGGACTACTTTCTCAACTAGCATGCCCGTCTCTGCCTTCTCCGCATCAGTCACTTTCAATGAAGATGCAGTTTGAACATGGTCAAAAGAGAAAGGGGGAGCCTGGTCGACTGGCCTGCGGTCGCGATATCCTGGCAGTAGACCCAAGTCGACTGCCAGCCCCTGACCGACTCCGGAAGAGTCATCGAAGGGAAAGAACTCCTCTTCCTCTTCTGAATACCCAAACCCCCACACATCTGAATAACATGGGTCTTCTCATCGTTTGAGTTTGCTTTTTTCACAGTTTGGGATCGGATGGTAAAGATGTGCTTGAAAAGACCCCAGTGCGGTCGGCATCCCAGGAAATTCTTGCACATGGATACGAATGCAGGAAGATATGTGATGGTATTGGGAGTAAAATAGTGGAGTTGGGCACCAAAGAAATTCAGGAAACCTCGAAAGATGGGATGTGGCAGAAGCGAGAAGCCCGCGGTCGACATGAGTGGCGAGCAGAACACACTCACCCGGTCGCGGCTGCGGCTCCGTTTCCCCCCTGGGCAGACGCGCAGACTTATGGACGATCAGCCCCAACTCGGCCATATCATCCAAGTCCTCCTGCCGAAGCGAAGATCGGATCCAATCTCCTTGGATCCAACCCGACGGCAGCCCCGAGCGTGATGAAGACCCTCGATTCATCTTCTTGCTCTTCGCCTCCCCCGTCGGCTTCTTCGCACGCTCTAGTGCCACCGTTTTTTCCTTCCCCATGGTGGCGGAGCAGCGGCGTCGAGAGTGGATAAGCTGGACGAAGTGGAGATGCGAGAGGAAGAAGAAGGGAAATGGACGCGCACAGTGCATGCGCCTCGGCCTCGCCGCTTTTAAAGGCCTGCTTTCGAGTGGCTGACGTGGGCCCGGCGATCTGTCAAATCCCCAACAGTTGCACATAAGTGCGTGGCGAAAAAGGTGGCGCAGAAATCAGAACGTCCTATTTATCTACTCCACTTACCGCGGAGCGCTCCGCCTGACGCGCTTCCACCAAAATTTCGAATCCCGCGAAATCCAGGATCCTTTGCAACCGATCACGCCAAAGATTTCAAGTCAGAGATATCACTCGACGGACGACATTGTATAAACCAGTCGGCAATTTCTGAATCGATCAAGGCGACTGAAACGAAGCTGAAGTTCCAACAACTAGCCTCCACTTGGAGATAAAGACAAGTCAAAGCAAGAGTAAAAGGAAGGTCAACTTCATCCTTCTTTTTCACTCAAACCTCGATCCATTCGTGGGCTAATGATGAGGACACAAACCTGGGGTAGGGTAATAGGCCTGACCTATACGTCCTACCTAAGGTCCTTGTCCTAAGAGAAAAGTAATTCAAGAATCAGAAGAAGGGATCCAGCAAAGATGTCGAGTGAAATCCACTCGACCTACCATTCACTCGGAGACCCCTCTTTAGCCAGGTCACTCGACCATCAAATCACTCGACATATAAGAAGACCTAAAGCCGCTCTACGCAGCAATGGTCGGGCATTTACTCCTATATTTAATGATCATTTGTAGCACTTCATTGCAGGCGTTACCTAGAACACCACCTCTTTATGTACATTGAATCCTATGTAACAGAGAGGAGCCGGGGTCCTGGCGCACTCTATATAAGCCACCCCCTCCTCTGGGACAAGGGTTCGCACCCTCTGTAACACACACGCTTATAATCCAGTCGACCGCCTCCGGGCTCCAAGACGTAGGGCTGTTACTTCCTCCGAGAAGGGCCTGAACTCGTAAAACTTGCATGTACAACTCCTCCATAGCTAGGATCTTGCCTCTACATTCCTACCCCCCATTCTACTGTGAGACTTAGAACCACAACAGGTGCCGGAGACCGACGAGTACGTGGTCTTCCACAACCACTTTCTCCGCGGCTTCGGCTTGCTGGCGAGCGGCTTCTTCTGCGCCTTCCTCAAAAACTACGGCTTGCAGCCGCATCACCTCACACCCAACACCATGGTACTTCTCTCCGCCTTCGTTACTTTCTGCGAAGGCTATCTTGGAATTTTGCCCACGCTCGAGCTGTGGGGGCACTTCTACCTCAAGCTTGGCACCGCGGCCAAGGGCGAGGTGGCTCAGTGCAACGCTTGCGTCGCCGTGCGGCGCACTGGCGGCGGACCCCGGCTTCCGTCCGTGGTGGTGCTGGAATCGTCCAAGTTGTGGCAGAAAACGAATTTCTACGTCTGCAACTTGGATCCGACTCGCAACTTCGTCAACCTTCCGGGTTTCGTGACCGGCCCGCCTGCTGAGCCACGGAGCAACTGGGGCCAGCAGCCGGCGAGGTCGCTGCCGGCTGGTGTCACCCGTGTCCTGAACCGCCTGGAGGTGATGACGGAGGTGGAGGGCCTTTGACCAACAAACCTGGTGGCCGCCTTCATCCAGCGTCGGGTGCTGCCGCTCCAATTTCGGCCCCACCTGATCTGTGACATGGGCGGCTACCGGGATCCGAGCTACACGTCGACCAAGGAGATGTCGGCGGACTAGGGCGCCCACCATGTGAACTTCATCTCCGACAGCCAGTCGAAGTGGGGAGCTGGAGCTTCGGTAAGGAGCCCTACAGCCGGGCCAACCCGCCGCCTGGGGTTAGCACTCGACCTTCTTCTTTGTTCTTTTTGTTTTTGCGACGACCTTCATCAAATCTAATCGTCTGGGTGTTGCACAGCGCGCCGTCAGCCCCGATCACCGGTGGATGTCGTACCAGGAGGTCAGCGACTTAGGCGACCCCGAGCTAGGGGCGGCCACGTTGGATGAGGATGACGCCACCGGAGGAGGCGGCAGCCGTGCAGGCGAAGCCGCAGGAGGCGGCGTGGAAGGGGATGTCCGGGGGTGGCTGGACGATGACAAAGGCGGCAGTGAGCCACACCGTGCCGCGGGTGCTGTCGGTGTCAAAACCGGCCGATCTTGGGTAGGGGGTCCTGAACTGTGCGTCTAAGAATCGAAGGTAACAGGAGGCAGGGGACACAATGTTTACCCAGGTTCAGGCCCTCTTAATGGAGGTAATACCCTACTTCTTGCTTGATTGACTTTGATGAGTATAGGGGTTACAAGAGTTGATCTACCTCGAGATCGTAATGGCTAAACCCTAGATGTCTAACCGATATGATTTGTGATAGCCTCTACGAACTAAACCCTACAGTTTATATAGACACCGGAGGGGGCTAGGGTTGTACAAAGTCGGTTTACAGAGAAAGGAAACTACACGTCTGGACGCCAATCTTGCCATCCACGCAAAGGAGAGTCCCATCCGGACACGGGGGAAGGCCTTCTACCTTGTATCTTCTCGGCCCATCAATCCGGCCCATGTTACATAGCCCGGACATCCGAGGACCCCTTAATCCAGGACTCCCTCAGTAGCCCCTGAACTTGCCTTTCAATGACGATGTAGTATCCGGTTTGTGTCTTCGGCTTTGCAAGGCGGGTTGTCCATTATACTTCAGATTGACGATAGTTCGGCTCCACATTAAATATCATATTTTATTGCCTCTTTGCCGTCATCGCCTCGGCTTCCACGTTTCAAATGAATGCGAAGGGTCTAAGTATTTTTTTACAAATAACCCCATGACCACGTAGGCAAGGCATCTATTTAAGGAGATTAGATCTCAGATGCCATTCCACGCCATGCGGAAATCCTTAGAACTCTCCATAGGAAATCGTCCAGACATGGCCGACGTTCCCAGTTCTTCCTCACGCCCCCACAGCCTTCAAAAAGGCGATTGGGAAAGCTACTCAGTATCCCGCGCCCATATGAACAGACTTCAGATGCAGGGATATCTTCCTCCTGCAGATCTAGTCTCCGTTCGGGCTGGATTAACTTCCCTCAAGGGCGAAGCCCTGGGGGAGAGTTTCCTCAATCCTACTAAAGAGGAGCGGGTGTGCTTGTTTCCTTCCTTTTGAGAGCCGTAGGATTTCCTATCCATCCTTTCCTGAGAGGTCTCCTGGAGTACCACTACAAAAAAAAGACACATCCGTGACATTTTGGGCCGAACGAATTTTTTTTCTGTCATACATATGACACTTCTATGACGATAATTGTGACAAAACCCGGTATCATCATAGATGTGGTGGGATCCTACTTCTATGACAAAAAATGGGCTTTTCGTCATGGGCGGGCCGGAGACGCAGCTGCATGACATTCTTTGGGCCGTCCATGACGGAAAAAACCATGGTAGAAGCGAGGGGAGGAAAATTTCGGGGAGTTGCCGGTTACGGTGGGAGGTCGGGGGCCGAGTGATGCGCATTTATCTCGTACGTACACGCGTGTGTGCGAGGCGTTGGCTCTAACTGAAGCCGAGCGACGCGTTGGGCTCTAACTAAACCCGAGCGATTGCACTGCAGGCTATGCGTTACTGAACCCGAGCGATCGATCGATGGCTGTTAACTGAACCCGATGGGCGATTCGCCGCTATCGCTGCTAATGAAGCAGATCAATTGGATGAACAGTGAGCATTGCGGGGGGTTGGATGAGCGGTGGCGGTGGCGTTGCCTCTGGATGAACAGGAACCCGTGGTGTGGAGGGCTGGATGAGCGATGAGCGGTGGAGGGGTGGTTGAACAGGACCCGGTGGTGTGGAGGGCTGGATGAATAGTAGGCGGTGGCGGGGTGCCCGTGGAGGGGTGGTTGAGCGATGGCCGGTGGAAGTAGCGGCGGTGGAGGCTGGATGAAAAGGAGCCCGTGGAGGCTGGAGGAGGTCGACGGTGGAGATGAACAGTATCCCATGGAGTCCCGTTTTGCGGTACGCCACACCCCCCCTGTTTCGACTGTAGCGCTCCAACACAAGTCTGTTTCGTCCGTTTTCCGGTACGCCACACCCCTCCCGATCAACAGGGCCCCCGTTTCGACCGTAGGAGGTCCGTTTCCTCCGCTTTATGCACGCCACACCCCTCCCGATCAACGGGACCCTCGTTTCGACCGTAGGAGGTCCGTTTCATCCGCTTTTAACGATACGCCACACCCTCCCGATCAACAGGGACCCCGTTTAGACCGTAGGGAGGTCCGTTTCCTCCGTTTTGATGCCGCCACACCCCTCCCGATCAACAGGACCCCCGTTTCGACCATAGGAGGTCCGTTTCGTCCGTTTTGCGGTACGCCACACCCCTCCCGAGCAACAGGACCCCCGTTTCGACTGTAGGAGGTCCGTTTCCTCCGTTTTGTGGTACGCCACACCCCTCCCGATCAATAGGACACCCGTTTTCGACCGTAGGAGGTCCGTTTCCTCCGTTTTGCGGTATGCGCGACTAGGCGTTCGAGACCCCGCTCGTATGTACACATACGTGACCATATTTTCTTTCTTGCACCACGGCGTATGCGTGCGTGTACATGCTACGTGCGGCGCCTCTACTACGACTGCGTGCGCCTCTACATCAACCCGGTATATGCGTACCGTTCGCGACCAGGATGACAATGCTACGTGCGCTTGACCGGTGGGTCCCGGCCGAGCACTTCCTTACTGCGAAGATGTAGCTGGTGGGTCCCAGCGGTCGAGGCGAATCGTTTTTGCGGACGCACTTCCTTGCGTGCGAATGTGTAGCTTCTTGGCTCCCAGCGATCGAAGTGAATCGTTTTTTGCCCGGACGCACTTTCTTGCGTGCGATGGTGTAGCAGGTGGGTCCAGCAGTTGTGTGGCGAATCGTTTTTTCGGACACACTTCCTTGCGTGCGAAGATGTAGCTGGTGGGTCCCAGCAGTCAGGGGGCGAATCGTTTTTTTTCGGACGCACTTCCTTGCATGCGAAGATGTAGCTCGTGGGTCCCAGCAGTCAGGGGGCAAATCATTTTTTTCGCGAAATACGGTGGCCCGTCCGGTGGGTCCCCGTTGTCAGGTGGAGGAATAATTATTTTGCGCGTAATAATTAGGCACTTCCTTGCGGCTGCCGTGGACCCAGCTGTCAGCCTCTCCACGTCTGATCCACGTCCGATGGAAGTCGTTCCTTGACCATGTTGACCACGCCGCGCCGAGAGCACCACGGCGGTGGACGACGGCGAGGCCTAGGAAGGGGACGATGCGGAGCCGGGGAAGACACGACAGTGGATGCACACGCGGAGAGGAGTACGAGGGTTCACTGGTTCGGCTGCGCTACCGTCGCCGCAGAATAACAGGGGGTGTGGATTAGTGGGTGAGTGGAGGGATGGCCTGGCCAGCGGTGGGAGTAGTAGAGGCGATGAGGCCTCATGGCTGACCTGACCCGACCACGGGAGGCGAGGAGCGAAGCGGCACGACCGGCGCTGCTTTGGTAATTTGGAGCAAGAAGACGAGAGGTTGAAGAAGCCTGACGGCCGTTGGATGGACATCGTCTGATCACTGCAGCTAGAATCGTTTATATTGACTAAGTTGACAAAGCCCTTGGTACGTCAACTTAGTAGGCCCACAGGTCAGCTTCCGAAACGGTGCGTCCCAGATGTCAGGGAGTTGAATCATTTTTGATGGGATCCGAACAGTTTTATCCCGAAATTTTAGTCAGATTAAATACAATTTCAATATAAATTTATATTGCGCAAAAATCCAACAAAACATTCCGCTCGCAACAATTAATGAAATTAAAATTTTCAATATTCCAAAAATAATATTTATAAAGTAATCACTATTTGGTGCATTTTTTTATAGTTACTACCCAGTTTTTATAATTACATCCCATTTATTATTTCTTAAATCCCATTTTCTTGTTAAGCCTAATGCATCCCTCGTAGGAAAGATTTGCAGCCGAGCGGGGTGGAGAATAACAACTTGACCTTGCCTGGGTATTCCTAAAAAAAGTATAGCTGGGCTAGCCATTTTCAGCTTGAAAAAAAATAATATCTGAAATTTGGATATACGGCTCGGGCTAGGCAGCCACAGCTCGCCCAGTTAATACCTGCAGGGATGTTTTCGTTGTTGTTCAGAGGAGAAAAATTAATATCTGGGGTAAACATCGAAAAACTCTGCAGTGCTCACACCTCAAAAACACAAATACTGCTCGAGCTGCTTGGTCCCAGCTGTCGGCCGCTTCTTGTGCAATTCTCTCGTTTATTGGCTACTCCCTCCTTTTAGGTTTTTAATGCTCAATTCAAAAATCTCACCAATCAAGGTAGATGGCGAGTGGTGGAATACTTTTTCTAGTTTTGCAAAAGCACATAATTAATGCTCTTGTTATCCTGAAAAAATTATGTTTATCAATGCATTAATTGCAATGCATGCATGCATAAAGTACATGCATTGGTCAATTTTCTCTTAATACTTGCATGCAATGATTTAATGCACCTTGGAATCTGAACATGTGATGGAAAACAACCAAATTGAGCCTTCTAAAATGGAAAAAACTAAAATTTTGAGATAAGCCCTATAAACCAGAAAGGAGGGAGTACATAGATAGACAATGGTGTGGGACCGTGATGTCAGGAAACCAGGAGGAAGCAAAATAAATTATAGTTTGATATATATATATATATATATATATATATATATATATATATATATATATATATATATATATATATAGGACAAACTTTATCTACCACCAGTGGTAGTTACCACCACTTGAGTTTTATATGTAGTATGTAGTATCTATCAAATCGGAGAATATGTACGCGTAGTATGTAGTATATAAGAATGTTTAGGTAGTATATATACTATTTTTTTGGTAGTATGTATCATATTTTGAGTATGCTCTCTTTTATGTACAAATATGTACGTATTTCACAAATATAATAAAAAACATGGGCCAACTTGAATTTTTTTCATGCAACTCACTTTGGAGTATCTTATATATAGTATATGAAGATACTTAAAATGATAAAGTAGGATATATACTACCATAAGATAGTATATGAGACATGTGGGGTAACTACCCCGGTGGTAGGATGGATTTTCCCTATATATATATATATATATATATATATATATATATATATATATATATATATAATAAGGAGGCATTTGCGTACGTGAGGCTATGGACCTGGTGGGTCCCCCGGTGCAGGCGATTGCTCCGCCTTCAAACGACACAAGTGTCGTCCGTCTGTCCATCTGCCGCACACATTAATGATACGCGGTTGCCGAGGCGGCTACTCCGTCGTCACACGTCCGTCCCTCCACCTGCCCACCATTGCTATATAAAATGTTGCGTCGGCCATAGCCGCAGTCATCCGCATCCGTTGCCTTTCTCCTTTCCACACCACTACTGCCCACCATGGCTTCCTCGCGCTCTAGCGCTCTTTAGGACGGGCGGACGACGGACCACAAGGAGATAGCAGCCATTGCTGCCGACCGGCTGGCCGGCAGGCAGCCGGAGGGGCAACGACGTCCCAATGGAGTACATGGTAGTCGACGATCCGGCGCCAACCCCCTTCTCCGCGCCATCCTCGCCAGTGCATTGCACCATGACCATCGGCGAGGCCCGTGCCCAATATATGGACAGGGTGAGGCAGATGCGTGAGGAGCAGTTCCGGGAGGCGTAGGCCGACGCCGCCTACAACCACCATCTCCTCCAGGAGCACCTGCAGGCGGAGGAGTAGATCGCGGCGGAGCGGGCGGAGCCGAAGGCGCTGCTCAACTCGTACAGCTCCGCCCGCAAGGGCCGCCTCGAGCACTTGCGGTACCGCATGCGAGTGGCGGAGGCTGCGGCCGCCTACAAATAGGCTAGCAAAGAGGGCGATGAAGCGGGTGAGGCGCAGTTTGGCGAGACCAAGGACGAGGCAGAGGACAATGCCGGCTCCGACGAGTCCCTGCTCCGCCGGTGTCGACGACGCCCTGCTCCGCCGACGCCCCGCGGTGCCAACAACGAGGCAGAGGACACCGCCGGCTCCGCCGAGGCCCCGCAGCGCCAACAACGAGGCAGAGGACACCGCCGGCTCCGCCGAGGCCCCGCCCCGCTGCCAACGAGGCCGCACCACACAGAAAACGAGGAAGAGTAGAACACGGTAGGTCGCCGCCGCTCGGGTCCAAGTAAGGCCACCGCTGCTACCCTCCGGTTGAAGCCAAGCTAGGCGGGTTGACCATTGACGGCCGGTTAGCTTCTTGGCGATGGCATGGGGTCGGAGAGCTGTGTTGGAGAAGAACGCTGCTTCTACTTAGCGCTGGTCGGTTGGTCGATCGACACGTGGGCCCAACAGGCCACATGTCGGTTATGCAACTACACCTGATTAAGTCGCCAAGCTTCTGCTCGGCTCGAGACACAGTGGGTAACCCGGTTAATTAATTATACCGCCAGCGCACTCCTTTTTAGTTTTTTTTCGAAAAGGAGGATGACCCTCGGCCTCTGCATCTGGGAGATGCATGCGGCCACAAACACCCCTTTTTAGTTGATGAATGTACGAAATGTAATGAAATCCGGCATGTTTATATGAAATCCGACCGTGTATGAATGAATTTATTTCGATTAGTTCGAATTCCTGTATCACTGGCATTGGATGAACATGCAAAATAATACGTACTAGCATTATTCCCAGGGTGATCACCACGTTTGCAGCAGTTTCACATGTACTCCCTCCGGTTCTTTCTAGTCTGCATACAAGTTTTGTCTGCAGTCAAAGTATTTCTACTTTGACCAATCTTATACAAAAAAGTATGCACTTTCACAATGTGCGAAATAAAAAGGAACAGAAGGAGTACAAAGAGTTTTAGCAGCTTTTTAGCGTTTCTATACATTGCAATCAAACACACAGGCCTGGCAATTCATAGAGAACATTCAAAACAATCGATGATTATGCATCTCAGCGACTCACATGTCAGAGGCAATATTTACTTCACAACTAAAGAATAAAGAAAAAATTGATCGCCGCTGCTGACAGCAAAGGGTGTCCCATTCAAAAATATCAAACGCATATCTTGCAAAAATCAATGAGCAAAATTTGACATGGTTGTCCCATTCCAAAATATCAAATGCCTACGATTGTGGAATGGGCAGGGTTTGCCATCAGTTCGGAAATTGACATGGCAGCTCGTGCTAAATAAACCAGCTATTCTTTTTGTGCAGTTCCACCAAAATCAACCAAATTCGCGCGTAGCTTGTATGATTTCTCCCTTATATGTTGCAACGCCTTGAACTTATGGGCACCTCCTTTCTTGTGGTGGAAATGAATGATTCGATGTATTCATGAACATTTTGTGCAGTTCCGTTGAAATCAAGCTGAGCACCCTGTTTGCACAAATACAAAAAGGTGATTAGTATAAAGCAAACTGTACTATGAATTGACAGTTTCAACGAGGCACATACATGGTCCATGTAGAGCACACTTTTAGAAAATGGAACTCACCGGAAAGAATCCTAGAATAACATTGTACTCACAAGCATCACAAAGAAAAAAATGGATATTTGTCGGTCCTTCTAAGCTGAAGTTAGTTTGGTCTTGTGGGGAGTAATGTAACCATCCTTCAAGCTGCTCCTTCCGATGAGATGATAGGCGGTGCTTCTTCATCTGGCATAATCGGAACTAGTCACTTCACGTACTCCATATTCTTCTTGAGAGGAAGATGATCCTGTTGTGCAAAGACAAGAGGACTACTAAATGCTAGCATCCATGTTTGCTCGAAAAAAGGAAAGGAAATATTTAAAACAGCACAGATGAAGCACTTCCCAAGGACAATACCACTTTTTCATGACAGTATCTAAACATTAGCACAACACCAATAGAGATGACAAAGCTCAATCATATGGATGAAATCAATGGGCGAGTACCAACCTTTGTCGGGAGGCTGATTGTGTAGAGCATACAGATGAAGCACTTCTCGGGAACCATCTGTTTCCGTCTACGGGGGTGGCCATGCTTACTATATACTCCTCGATTAGTTTAATGTTTCCAACATCTTCTTGTGCAGTTCCACTAAAATATATGGTATCTTCAAAGAAGACCCCTGTTTGCACAAGTAGAGATAATTACGTATGGCATCAAATCAGTGGCAAAACAATTGCTCATTCCAGCCATAGCAATAAATTAAGATGCAAAACTATATCATTACTTGTGTCATCACAGTTCCGATTGCTTCATTACAGCACCCGGAGTTGATTTTTGTTTTTCTTCCGCTTGTTCTTCCCGTCATCACTTGGTTCAATAATAGACAAGCTTCGCCTTCAATGTAAGATTTGGCATGTCAATTAGGGAGCACAAGTATAGTACTAAACTTAATTTTTTGATGAAAGTGGCAAAATACAGGCCAACAGTTGTGAAATATCCTTATCTTACCTCAATGGGATATTACGGTGCACATATAGATTGGAAGTCTTGTATCCATTTGTGCAGTTCACTAAAATCAAGCAACATTATCGTACAAGTAGCACAACATATGAAAGCACACTGCAGAATCATGTGAAAGAAGGCTAGTATTGACCTCTCATGATGCGGAATTCAAACAACTCACAAGAAGAAGATATGAACCAAATTCGCCTTAACGGATAGGAAGTAAGATCTCCTCTTGTGCAGTTCCACTAAGATCAAGCAATCAAGCAACGTTGTCGATTGTGACATTTTGGTTGAACTGCACAAAACACTCTTAAAACAAAAGTGTTTTGTGCGGTGCAACAAAAAGGTCACAATGGCAACGAGGTGAAGTAGATAACCACTGTTTACACAGAGGTGCAAAGGAAACAATTAGTGGTCAATAACGGTGGATGACACGAAGCCAACAAAAGAAGCATCTACCTTATCTAAATGGGAAAGAAAGCAAGGCGGTAGCATTTCTCAAATGGTGGCATTGATTAATATTAACATAGAGATTATATTAACAATAAAATTCGTTAAACATGTAATTTGCTTTTAACTGTGGCATTGCATCCATTTTCCAGCGGCATTATTAGAGGGTGTTTGTTTACATGGACATTTTAGTGTAGGGACTAAAAAACTCCGTGTCAGTCACATCTAAACCAAACAGGAGGGACTTTTCGGGACTAAAAGTGGGCATTTGGGACTAAAGAAAGAAGTCCCTGAGGGAGTCTTTTTGGGACTTCTTCGAACAGTTGCCCCTGCCACGCATCACACCTTGTTTATATTAGTTCATTACTAGGGGTAACATGGCCTTTTATCATGTCATTTAATAACCTCTAGTCCATGTTTAGTCCCTGGAACCAAGCAGGTAGGGACTAGGGAGTTTTTAACCAAACAGGGCCATAGATTAACAACATCTAATGAGTTTCACGGGACGGTGGGCCTTTTGACACCATGTACATCTACCGATGTACTGTGGTCATGCGCAGTCTGTTGCAACAAAGAACAAACAACCAAGGAGCATATTTGTGTTGGTCCCAGTTTTGTTATCTTTAGACACCTTTCCCTATGTGAGCGCAGCAAATCTAGTCCTGCTCAAACTCTACAGCCTTGTCCCTTCCTCTCCTTTTTGAACTAGTACTTTCGCCCCTTCCTTTCCTCTTTGAACCACATCCGAGATTTATGCGATACAACTTTCCCTACTACTTTCCCCCATTCCTTTCCTCTTTGAACCACGTCTTAGATTCATGCTATACAACTTTCCCCCTTCATTTCCTCTTTGAACCACGTCCTAGATTCATGCTATATACAACTTTTCCCACTACTTTCCCCCACTCCTTTCCTCTTTGAACCACGTCCTAGATTCATGGTATACATGCAGCTAGAGCAATGCATGTGGAGTAAGTAAAATATACCTTAAGGTTCTTGGGACGTGGTTCGGTGGGCGACGGGACGGCGGCAAAGAAGAAGGGTCGGAAGCCCTCCCGCGCCGCCGCTGGGTGGAAAGTGAACATCAGCGGTAGTGGATTCCCTCCCTCGCCGACGGCGACAGCGTTAAGCCTCCTTCCCTTCCCAGCGGACGGATTCTGCCGGCTCTTTGAGCAGCAGTGAGGGGAGAGAGAGGCCAACGAAGTCTTGTTTAGATCTGGAGAGGGCAAGAGAGTGAGAAGAGAGCAACTACAAGCGCTGAGGATCCAGCTCCAGCGGAAGAGGGCGAGAGAGTGTGAAGAGAGCAACTACAAGCGCTGAGGCTCCAGCGTGTATATATATACTGGAGAGAGAGTGTGAAGCGTGCAAACCCTAGAAAACATTTTGACCAGTCAAAGAATCCTTCTGGCAAAAATTATGCTCAAGTGTAGTTATCGAACCCGAGACCTCAAGTTTGATGAGCGAACAGGCTAACCAGCTACACAACCCTCCCATTATGTTCAAAGAGAGGAAAATAACCTTTTATACATTCCTGCATTCGTGTGACAGGCATGCCATGTTTTTTTGTGTGTGTGTTTGTGGGAGTCATTAGGATTTCAATCATAATCGTGGCTTTGGTCGTAAGACTATCCACAGTGGTGCAGAAATAATGCAGCCTTAGTCACCTTACCTCTCTCCACGTAGTACGTTGGGTCCCACTGGTCAAAGGGTGAAACAAACAAATTAATAAGAAAAATTAAAAGCGCCAGCGGTGTATCTTACTACCTCACACATCTCGCTACTGCTTGGGAACACTGTCTAATTGATCCCTCTGTTCGCTCATGTACTATTTTAAGTGAATCCTTAATATAACATGCACACAAATTTTGGGCACTTGTATTCGACTTAAGTCAGTGTGCCACCGTATCTCGTATACTTACTACTCCCTCCGTCTAGGTGTAATAAGTCACGTTAGAAGGTGCAACGGGACCAAGGTGCGTGCTTGTGCGTGTGTGTGTTTAACAGCATGTGTGTGTTAGAGAGTGCGACAGATCGACATATTCCTACAGAGAGATGTTGTGTAGTGTACGATTTTAGCCGCGAGAGTCGGTGCATCCTCTCGTTTCCGGGCGTGTCCGATAGGGACATGCGGACAGCTGCCACACGCGCTCCTGACCAGCGTGGCCCACCCAAAGCCCCTCCACCGCCAGCGCGCGCTTCCCGCCTGAAACGGTTAGCACCGCTCCAAAAGAATCGGTGCCGCATTCATGCCCGGGCAGAGCGGACGCGACCTCTCACTGGCGCAAGAGTGATGGTTGCTTCGTCCGTCCAACTTACTGCTGGGTCTATGTGATTTGTGGCTCATTAGTCTTTATTCTCGAGGTGATAGGACTGCGGATGTCCCACGCCGGGCGAAAGGAGGTAGTAGATTACAATTTTCTCCATTCTTACAGCGGAGGGGTGCAAGAGCAGTGAAAACACGCAGGCTCAGTGATTACATGGCCCACCTCACACTATCACCATGTGACACCTAACTCTTTACATAGTACTCCCTCCGTTCCTAAATATTACTAGATGAGTCCCCACTCGTTGCCGCGGAACAGCGATATATCTCTCTGCGCAAAATTATCGATTTCATAGAACTAAAAAAATTTATAACCGCATGACAAATGTGGTAGCCAAACTAAATAAACTCCCATCATCATTTAGATCATCCCACATAAGGAAAAAAGATCAGCCAACTCCTCTTGCATAATGGGATTATATTTTTCTTTTTGACATGTTAATGGGACTTAAAAGCTCACTTACATGCATGCTACCAAGTGCATGCTTGCATGCGAACATGTTGATGTGAATTAAAACCCACTCACATGCATGTGCCACGGTATTTCTGCATGCTTGCATGTGGCTTAGTGTGGAGCCTCTCAACGTCTAGATCAGACGGCTATTATGACTGATTTACTTCATCTAATGGCTACGTCAATTTTGATGATGTGGCTCAAGGAGAGGATAGAGAATTCCTAGTAGTGGGGGCTAGCTATTACTAGTAGATAAGTCTTTGTAGAGATTCCACTAGGTGAACTACATACGGAACAAAATGAATGAATCTACACTTAAAATGCATCTATATACATTCGCATGTGGTTAATGGTGAAATCTCTACAAAGACTTATATTTAGGAACGGAGGAAGTACTAGTATAGTACTAGTACGTACTGTAATTTATCAGCGAGATAAATTTGTACAATGCTATGAAGCTTCCAGCTCCTGTTACATGTATCTTGCGTCCAAGGTTTCTGTTGCAACATTTCATCAAATACAAAGGAGACTAACATGCATGCTATTGCATCTCAATGATTGACAGATCATAGCAAGTATGTACTCCCTCCGTTCCAAAATAAGTGTCTCAACTTTGTGCAAACTTTAGTACAAAGTTGTACTACTACTAAAGTTGACACTTATTTTGGAACAGAGGCAACTAAAGAAAAAAACGATCCATGCAGTCCCTAGCCCTTGAACCGTGAACCCCGACCAGGCTTCAATTTGTCGGGCAACGCTCGAGCTTCCTAATAAATGAAGTTTGCAACCTTTTGACCATAGGATCATTTTGTGCAGTTTCACCAAAATCGAGATGAGCATCCTGTGGCAAAGAAATTGAAGAAGCGTGATTAGAATAAGATTACTAGGACTAGTTGATGAGACATAAACTCATCACAAATACAAGACGTAGAAGCCGGTAGAGGTATCGGTATGTGCGGGGCAAAGAAGTAGAGAAATATCCACGAGGGAGTGATGTGGGCAGCTAGAGCGATGGTGCAAGCCCGGCTGTAAAGGGAGTTCTACCCGAGGGACGAGCTTTCGACATTGAGGAGGGCGGCGGAGGCGAAACCGCCTTACGTCGCGGCGGTGAGCAAGGGACGAAGGCAACCTCACCGCTTTGTGAGAGAAAGAACGGCGGGGACCCTTGATCGGGACGTGCCGACAGTGGGTTTTCGCCCGTCGGTGTGGACACCGCATCTACACTAAGCATCCACCCTTCCCCAAGCAGGCGTGATCCGTCGGGATGTTAGAGATGTGGCCCACGGTCGTTTTGTGCAAGAGAGTGTGAAGAGAACAACCCCAAAGAAGCAACCAGGTAGGCTGGCCCGTCCTGACTATGTATATAGTGGAGCGGTTTCCTTTTCTCTCCATATGAACCTATCATATTGCGTACGTGCCATTGAAGAAAAAATATATTTATAAATGACGCGGCACCTACTACTCGTTCTCCTATAACCTTGCGCTTGGCATCTCCAAAATATTAACCTTGCGATTGGCTCTTCGCCTCTTCGGGAAGTCGAACAATAATGGTAGTGCAGTATATATCGTTCTGGCTATATGAGACCGAATGAATTGCTGCACGTCCACCACGTGGGCGAGGGTCGAGGGCTGAGGGAGAGTGCTACTACATACGGAGCAAAATGAGTGAATGTACACTCTAAAATACGTTTATATACATCAGTGTTTGGAGTATGTACTAGTAGTACATATTGAAATCTACTAAGGACATATATATTCCAAACAATATGATATAATCTCTATAACCAAGGTAGTAGGGACGAGGAGTAAACGGAGGGAGTAGTAAATTTTTATCATCGTCCTGCGAGCCACCGCGCGCATGGGCGAGGGAGGAGCAAGCTTCACCTCGTCCTGCGAGCTACCGCGCCCGTGGGCGGGGGAGACGGCGTACTAAGCAAGCTTCTCCTCGTTCTGCGAGTTGAAGGGACACATCAAAACTCCAGTGTATAGAACCTTGCCTCTAAGGTAGGCCCCACATGGTTTGCCTCTTTTTTTAATTTAACATAACGCGTCAAGTCGCAATTTGTTTGTTCACCCGTGCTAGACGATCCTCCCTCCACCAAGTGGACAACCAGTACACGTGCCAAATTACCATGTGGGCTGCCTTTTTCGTACAAAAACGAGATCCATCGTGTACCCGCGCAGGTGTGGTTGGGAAAGAGACGGGAGTACGTGCGCCGTGCATGCACCTCTTCTCTTCGTGCACGTCCCCCACCTACGTGGGTGTGTGTGAGAGATACAAACCGTGTTCGTGAGTGTTTTTGTTTTTTGGTGGGGTGTGGGGGTGGGGTGGGGGGTTGATTTCGTGAATTATTTGTGGGAATATGTGTCGATGACATCTCAAACAAAATTTTGCATGCAATGTGTGTGAAATGGAGGCCTATCCATATCATACATAGAGGGTCGGGCAATCCACGAGAAGAGAGGGAGGGGTCATAGCTATCGATAGAGTCAAGAGAGGATCAGAAATGCGGGTGGAGTGCGAGATCGATGAAGAGAGCCATTGAAATTGCGTGTGTGTGTGCAAGTCAAAGATATAGGGCGACTGGCCTACCGGAACGTTAGATGGCACATGTCAAGTTTGTGTGTGGCAGGGAGACATGACTAGAGCGCTTGATGTATTGGTGTGTGTGTGGGGGAGGGGGTGGGGGGAGGGGTAGGCATAGGTCTAACTATAGAGGTAGAACGACTCGTATATGTGTTGAGAAGGAGAGACCCAGCTATGTCTTGAGGGAGATCGGTCGACATCCATACATAAGCGAAGGACGGAAATATGATGGGACAGAGAGAGAGAGGAGAGAGAGAGGGAGGGAGGGAGAGGGAGGGAGAGGGGTAGAGTGCTGGATGGGTGATGGAGTTGCTTCTTGGAGATGTTGGGAGAGGCCTACTAGACAAACTGAGGGTGGAACTGCAATGTTATCAATAAGAGTGGGGATGTGTTTCTATGTGTGCCTGTGCGTGATAGATCTGCCGGGACGCATCCATTGATTATGAAGGGGAACCATGTGTTTGGTAAGCAAACCTAACTAGATCGGTAGATCAATTGTTGTTTGCCGGAGGAAAGGGAGAGACACAACTAATGAGGTAGATCGATCGATGTGTGGGTAAAAACGAGTTATAAGGACCTAGCTGGCTATATGTATAGCGAGAGATCGGTCGGTGTACGTCCATTTGTTAGAGGCAAATAAGGCCCAGTGAGACGGATAGACAGAGAGAATGGAGCTAGGAGGTGGTGCGAGAGGCCCAACTACTAGCTAGATAGGGGAGGAGTGTGCGGTTGTGAGATCGATGAAAAGAGGCGAGAGTTTACACGTGTGTAATGCGACCATATGAGAGACACGAGGCAAGGACACATAAAGGAGGAGATTGAAACTGTGTGTGTATGCTGTGGCAGGCATCACTGGAGAGGTTTATCGATCGGTGTGTGTCGGAAAGGAGTTGTGGAGACTCTGGGAGAACGACCTAAAGGAAAAAATGAATGTGCCCGGTGGATAGAATGCCGAGGGAGGGGGAGGGCGAGGAGGGCGTGTGCATGCACGAGAGAAAGTTAGTGGTAGCTACAAAGGTTAGAGGATTGTGTGGGTTTAAGAGACTAACAAAGATCATAATTTGATATGAAAGCGGATTCATATATTTGTATAGGAGATCATAATGTTTTAAACATTGCATGCATGAATATGGCAGTTGTAACATCCCAAATTTTCAATTTGGAATGTTATACATTAAGTCATCATGCATATCATATTTTCTTGCATTTTGTTGATCCTAGAAATTCACGCAACTCAAGGACCCTCGGAGAGAGTTGTAGATTTCGAAATTTTGTATTTGAGTTCTCTCAAAACTATGAAGAGGATCATTGGATTTATTTATTTTATCTTCAAATATTTTTCCAATATAAAAAATAAGAGAGGGAATAATATGACTTTCCCAAAATTTAGGAAAAATTAAGATTTAATAAATAAATCAAATTTTGGATTTTTCTCGGAGTTTATTTGCCTTGGGGAAAAATGCGTGTTTTAAAAAATTGCATTTTTGGTCCCGAGTAAAAGTTCATTTTGTTCGACTCATTTTTAGGAGTCGGGGAAAATTTACTTTATTAATTTTGGAGTTCGTTTAGATTTTTCTCTCAGTATTTTTCTCATTGAAACCTTTTTTTTAAAATAAAAAATCAAGAGCGTTGGGGCCAAAGGCCCAAGCCGCCAAGCCAACCAGCCGGCCAGGAGGCCAAGGCCATCGCTAGCGCGCCACACAGGGAGCCAGGGAGCCGCCCCAGGTTTCCTTTTCTTTTACAAATCCTAGTAGGATTTGGACCCGTTTCGTTATTCCGTTTTTATTCCTAGGATTCCTAATCCTACTCTAATTCTTGTCCCCTACTCCAAGCAAAAACCCTCCCCTCCCCAATATAAATACCCAAGCACCCCCCTCCAACACATCAAACCAACACCTCTCCTCTCCTCCGCAGCAGCAGCAGTGCCGCCCTACACCGCCGCCGCCGCCGCCCTACACCGCCGCCGCCGCCGCCCTACACCGCCGCCGCCACCCAACGCCGCCGCCGCCGGAGCCCCTCGCTTCTTCGAGGTACTAGCCCCGCGCCGCGTCACCTTTTCTTTTCCTCGGTTCGGTTTTTCAGAATCGTCGTTCGGTTTCCGTTCGGTTTTCTAGATCGGTTTTTCGTTTGGTTTTCTTTCCGAAACCCTAGATCGGTTTTTCTCGCCGGTTTTACTTTCTGGTTTTGTTTAGCAAACGTTCGCCGGACCGTTCGTCCTAACGAACGAGATCACCGGTTTGCCTCGGTTAATGAACGTCCGTTCGTTCAACCGTTCGTCGTTTCTTTCTCATCGGATTTATTCCGCTATTTTTCTGATAGCGATTTCAGATCCGATCTTCGTTCTAGTTTATCTTCTCGCTCATTTATCGGAATCAGGTGATTCAAACGCACGAGTTTCATCTCGAAACCGCCCGTTCCGATTAATCAACTTAAACAAAGTTTTGCTACTGTAAAATTTGACTTAGTTTCAACTTGCTAGAACCGAGTTGTTTTCTTTTCGTCGTTTGACTTTCGTTGCTTTATTTGATTCGAGTCTTTTGCAACCAGGGTTCTTAAGTTGAACTTTCTGGTTAGATCTTTTATTCGAAATTTACCTGTGCATTAGATGAGTACTTATTGTATGCTTGTTGTTTTTCTGCGATAGATCACCCGGAGTGCGCAGCTTGTTATTTCGAATCTCTAGGTTTCGCAGATCATCAGCAAGGCAAGTAACACTTTGATCATACTTTCTCATACCCAGTTTTTATGCATTAGATCAATCCTTGTACACTTGCATGATTAGGATCTAATTAAATTGTGGGATGGGAAGTAGTTGAGGTAGTACCTATTACCTGTTTTATTATCAAACCCTTGGGAGTTACTTCTACGTTGCTTGTTATGCTATGCTATGCTAGTAGACGTGGATTGGGTGAGTGTATCCATGATGATGTGAGATTGTTATTTAAGGGTTTATTTAAGGTGGCAACTTAAACACACATCCGGGTGGATTGAGGCACCTGGTTTCTATCAGGACTTGCCTGTTTTCTTGAGACCGCCACCTGTGCTCAAAGGGATCATGAGATTATTCAAACTAGTAACTTCCGTGTGCAGCCACAAGCCATTATGGGCTCTGGCATAACTGAGTAAGTTGTGCGAACTCTTACGGGTAGACTAGCAGATGTAGGGGTTGTAGGTTGGTACTGTCTACCCACAAGTAAGGTGCTAGCGCACGAAAGACTATGTCTCGGTCATCCGTCTCTGAAACACCATGTAGTGCGAGAAACCAAACGGAGGCGATCGAGTCTTGTGGGGGAAAAGTGCGCAAACCTCTGCAGAGTGTATAAACTAATCATGATTAGCCGTGTCCCCGGTTATGGACATCTGGAGTATCTAGTACTTGAATATCATGTGAATCTCAACATGTTACTCTAATTAATATTGTTGGGTTTTTAATGAGTACTTTTAATTGGGATTGAGGATGCTGTCAACCATTCTCAATGTTTAACAACCACCATGATAGTTAAATAAATTTATTCCTTTGAAGTAGGGAAAAACTAGCTTTATGCAAAACTGTAACCGTAGAGCTTTTCCACCAGCCATATATGCATGTAGTATAGGCTTATTCCCTCATTACTCTCTATGTGTTACATTGCCAGCATATTCCATGTGCTGACCCGTTTTCGGGTTGCAACTTTCATGTTGCAGACGTTTCAGACGACGAGTAAGGTGCTTTAGGTCGTGGTTCTATACTCAGTGATGCCGATGGAGTTGATGGACTCACTTATCTTCCAAGTCTTCTGCTGTTATCATATTTAGATGGCCTTAAGCCAAATTTATTGTAATAAGTCCTCTTTTGGACCACGATGTAATAAGTGTGTGATTGCTACTCTGTTATAAAACCTTCGAAGTCTTGTGTGGTGTCGACATTCTTGATCCAGGGATGACACACGAGCACGAGACTTGATCCATTCGGGTCGGGTCGCTCTGAGAGATGGTATCGAGAGCACACTGTTGTCAGAGGACACGACCACTAAGTTAAAACCATATATCACTACTCTCTTCTCATTTTCTAACTCCTCATCTTTTCTACTCTTTTAGGATGAAGGACGAAGATCAAGTACGCCCAACCGGATGAAGGCACACCTTTTGGATTTCACTTGAAGGAAGTCACCAAGTACACGAACATTGGATTACCAAGTTTCACCGGGACTTTCAACGCCACTCTGCTCAAGAGGAGCGCTGGAAGATTCAAGCTCATGTTCCGGAAGGACATTCGCCCCAATCACCAAGCCTATAGATAGTGTTTTCGGTGCACCAACTCGAGTGCAGGGAAAGAGCATGGCAGCTCATATCACCATGGGACGCATTGGAGAAGTTTACCAGGAAGACCTCAAAGACACCATCTACCAGATTTGTGGACGCCGAGATGAACAATGGGAGATAGTCAGCACCAAGAAGGATAGATCCATTGCAGCTTTCATCCAGGAGTTAAACCAGCACATTCGACGCCAGGAGAACCAGATGTGCAATGATATGATCGAATTGAAGGATGCGAAGGGAAGGATCATCAAACTTGAAGAAGAACTAAAGTCTACACGTAAGGACTACATGGACGAGATCGTAGCTTTAGCAAGACACAATAACGATCTTAAATATGAGATTGAAGAACTCAAGAAGAAATTGGCGCTCAGGAATGAAGACAAGTACGTCGACTGTCCGAGCAACTACATCAACATCGACGACACCAATTCGGATCCAAGTGAACCCGACTTTGAAGATGAAGCAGGAGCAGACATCATGGAGTCTTCCACCGGTTCAAATTAATAGATGACCCCACAGATGAGGAGTATGACCTCCATGTAACATTTTAGTTCACGCACTTTTGCGATAGTTAGACCGTTGTAAGCCCTTTGTTTGAATTGAATGAAGTGATTTTGTGTGCATTTGCTCATATACATTTGGGTAGTGTTTCTCCTTAGACCCCACTCTATTCTTAATTTCTCGTCTTTTTCTAAAAACCCATCAGATGCCTCCGAGACGCGACCCCGGGTTTGTTTTCCCGCCAGAGATCACCCATTTGATTCAGCAGCAGAACACTTTGATCCAAACATTGGTACAAAATCAAGGCAACAACAACAACAACAACCCACCGCCACCACCACCAGTTGACCATCTGGCTCGTTTCTTAAGGCTGAACCCGCCAGTGTTTTCCAAAGAGCACCGAGCCGATAGTAGCGGATGATTGGCTCTGTAAGATAGGGAGGGAGTTGACCACTGTAGGATGTATGAGATGGAGAGAAGGTGAAGTTTGCTGCACACCAACTTGAAGGACCCGCAGACATGGTGGGAGAATTTTACAGCCACTTACCCCATGAGATCTTTGTCACATGGGATCAGTTTGACAAGCTTTCCAGACCGCCCATGTCTCGGCAGGAGCTATGGCCATGAAGAAGCGTGAGTTTCGCAACTTACGCCAAGGAGGAAGGACTGTTGGCCAAGATGTGGATGATTTTAGTAATTTAGCACGTTATGCCCCGGATGACGTTGCTACGGATGCGACTAAGCAGGAGAAGTTTCTGGAAGGATTGAATGATGAGTTAAGCATGCAGTTGATGGTAGCAAGTTTCAATAACTACCAAGAGTTGGTAGACCGTGACCTCATGATTGAAGGAAAGCAGCAGCAAATTGAGAACCGCAAGAGGAAGTATGGGCAGGGGAAGTATAACTACGAGCCCCGCAGAAGCCCGTTATACCCCTAAACAGGGAGTTCAATTTCAGCATACCCATGGAGGAGGTAATTCGCACAACCATAATGGCGACAAGAATGGGAACGGAATGGAGGAAGCAATGGATGTAACCGCACCAACCGTCAACACCAACCAAGGTAGACTGAGCCACATCACTTGCTTTAAGTGCCGCAAGATCGGGCATTATGCAAACGAATGTCCGTAAGGCCAAAATGGAAATGGCAATGGAAGCTCGGAAAGAAGCCAAACCCTTTCAATAGGGGACGGGTGAACCACATTGATGTGGAGGAGGTTGAAGATCAGCCCGATGCAAGATGTCGGTAAGTTTTTGGTTAAGTCATTTCTGCAGTTGTTCTTTTAAATCTTGGTGCATCGCATTCATACATATCAAGGGATTTGTGGATAAGTACAAATTACCAACCCAAGCCCTTAGGTCACCCATGCTAGTAACCTCACCGGAGCAGAATACATGGCTAGTATATGGTGTGATCGATCGCCATTAAGGATTGGACACTATGTTTTTCCCTCGGACCTAATAGTTACGGAATCCCAAGGATTGTATGTGATATTAGGCATGGATTGGTTATCGAAGTATGGAGGGAACATAGATTTAACCACTAAGTCAATTTTGCTTACAACCCCAGAAGGGAGGAGAATCAAGTATGTATCACGGCATGAGCCGAGGAGAGCACAAGTAAATTCCTTATCAGGAGTTGTGCAGGAAGAAGTACCAGTGGTGAAGGATTTTCCTGATGTATTTCCTGAGGAATTGCCAGGAATGCAACCGGATAGAGACATCGAGTTTTTGATTGAACTGCTATTTGCGAACAGGCCCAATATCGAGCGACCATACGGGATGCCCGCAGGATTTGGCGGAAATCAAGAAGCAGATTAAGGAGCTATTGGATAAAGGTTATATACGCCCAAGTTCTTCGCCTTGGGGATCACCCGTACTGTTAGTGGAGAAGAAGGATGGATAGTTAAGGATGGTTGTTGATTATCGTGGATTGAATGAAGTAACGATCAAGAACAAGTACCCACTACCAATGACAAATGATCTGTTTGATCGTTTGCAAGGAGCTAAAGTGTTTTCCAAGATCGATTTGCGATCAGGGTACCATCAGTTGAAGATTCGAGAACAGGACATACCTAAGACAACATTTACCACGAGATATGGACTGTATGAATATACCGTTATGTCATTTGGACTGACTAACGTGCATGCCTATTTCACGAACCTGATGAACAAAGTGTTTATGGAGTTTTTGGATAAGTTCGTCGTGGTGTTCATAGATGATATTTTGGTTTTCTCGAAGAATGAAGAGGAACATAAGGAACATTTGCGATTGGTTTTGGAGAAACTAAGGGAACATCGCTTATATGCCAAGTTCAGCAAATGTGAGTTTTGGCTAAAGGAAGTTGGATTTCTTGGACATGTTATATCCGGAGAAGGGATAACGATTGACCCCACAAAGGTTGAGACCGTAACCAAATGGGAAGCACCAACGGCAGTTGAGAGACCCGGAGTTTCCTTGGACTCGCAGGATACTACCGAAGATTCATTGAGAATTTCTCAAGGATTGCAAAGCCTATGACGGAGTTCTTTGAAAAAGGATACCAAGTTCATATGGACTGAGGATTGTGAGGCAAGTTTTCAGGAGTTGAAGAAAAGATTGGTTACTCTCACCAAAGGTTAATTTTGCGAGATCGGACCAAGGATTATGAAGTGTATTGCGACGCTTCACGTCGAGGACTTGGAGCAGTGCTTATGCAGGAAGGAAGAGTTGTTTTGTATGCTTCACGACAGCTTAAGCCTCATGAGTTGAATTATGCCACACATGATTTGGAGTTAGCAGCTGTTGTGCATGCATTGAAGACATGGAGACATTTTCTCATTGGAAATCATTGTGAGGTGTACACGGATCACAAGAGTTTGAAGTACATCTTCACCTTGAAGGAATTAAATCTCAGACGAGAGGAGATGGTTGGAGCTTATTAAGGATTATGATATGAGATTGCATTATCACCCGGGAAGGCTAACGTTGTAGCAGACGCATTGAGCCGTAAGAGCCACGCGTCAATACCCTAATGATGGGAGGAATACCCAAGGAGTTAGCCGAGGACCTTCGAGAGCTATGTTTGGAAATAGTTCCGAGAGGCTATGTAGCAGCATTGGAGAATCAGTCCACGTTGATGGACAAAATCGAGAGAGAAGCTCAAAAGGCAGATAAGGAAGTTGCCTCTATAAAGGAGAAAATGAGCGAAGGAAAAGCTAAGGGATTTCGTGAGGACGAGCACGATACCCTATGGTTTGAGGACCGTGTTTATGTGCCAAATGACCCGGAGATCAGGAAGTTGATTTTGCAAGAAGCACATGATTCACCCTACTCGATTCACCCTGGAAATACCAAGATGTATTTGGATTTGAAGGAAACGTTCTGGTGGACCGGAATGAAGAAGGATATTGCAGAGTATGTAGCAGTTTGTGATGTATGTCAAAGGGTGAAGGCATAACATCAGAAGCCAGCAGGATTGTTGCAGCCATTGCCAATACCCGAATGGAAGTGGGATAAACTAGGCATGGATTTCATCACAGGTTTGCCAAAGACTCGTTACGCTATGACTCGATTTGGGTTATAGTCGACCGCTTGACGAAGGTAGCTCATTTCATTCCAGTCAAGACTACCTATAGCAGTGCCAAGTTGGCAAAGATATACATGACCAGAATTGTGTGTTTACACGGAGTTCCGAGGAGTATCGTGTCGATAGAGGAACCCAATTTACCTCAAAGTTTTGGAATCGGTTGCACGAAACATTGGGAACCAGGCTGGAATTGATCTGACTTTCCACCTGACCACCGATGGACGGTGAGAGAGTCAATCAGATTTTGGAGGATATCTTTGAGAGCTTGTGCACTAGATTATGGATCTAGTTGGGATGATAACTTGCCGTGTGCTGAGTTTTCTTATAACAACGATTACCAAACCAGCTTGAAGATGGCACCTTCGAGGCTTTGTACGAAAGGAGGTGCGAGACACCGTTATCATGGGACGAAGCCGGAGACCGTCGATTGTTTGGACCAGATTTGATTAAGGAGTGCGAACAGAAGGTTAAGTTGATTCGCGATAGGCTCAAGGTAGCCCAGTCCAGACGAAAAGCTATGCGGATTCAAAAGCATGGCGATAGAATCTGAAGTTGAGACGAGTTTATCTTAGAGTATACCCACTTGAGGAGTTAAGCGTTTTGGAGTTAAAGGAAAATTAGCACCACGTTTCGTTGGACCGTATAGGATCTTGCAACGCATGGGAGAAGTTGCTTATAAGCTGGAATTACGGAAGGACTGTCGGGAGTTCATGGCGTGTTCCATGTTTCTCAATTTGAAGAAATGTCACGCCGAGATGGCAGAGGTACCGTTAAGAGATACGATGCCACTTGAAGCAATTCAGTTGAAGGATGATTTGACATATGAGGAGAGACCAGTTAGGATTCTCGATTATGCCAAGAGAGTTACCGCATGACAAGGTTATCAAGTTTTGCAAAGTTCGGTGGAGCCACCACACCGAGGATGAAGCCACTGGGAAAGAGAAGAAGATTTGCTCAAGGACCACCCTCACCTATTTTCTAGCCAACCCGAATCTCGAGGTGAGATTCATCTTAAGGGGTAGGTTTGTAACATCCCAAATTTTCAATTTGGAATGTTATACATTAAGTCATCATGCATATCATATTTTCTTGCATTTTGTTGATCCTAGAATTTCACGCAACTCAAGGACCCTCGAGAGAAGTTGTAGATTCGAAATTTTGTATTTGAGTTCTCTCAAAACTATGAAAAGAGGATCATTGGATTTATTTATTTTATCTTCAAATATTTTTCCAATATCAAAAATAAGAGAGGGAATAATATGACTTTCCCAAAATTTAGGAAAAATGAAGATTTAATAAATAAATCAAATTTTGGATTTTTCTCGGAGTTTATTTGCCTTAGGGAAAAATGCGTGTTTTCAAAAATTGCATTTTTGGTCCCGAGTAAAAGTTCATTTTGTTCGACTCATTTTTAGGAGTCGGGGAAAATTTACTTTATTAATTTTGGAGTTCGTTTAGATTTTTTCTCTGTATTTTTCTGCGCGCGAAACCTTTTTAAAAAAAATCCGCAGCGCCTTGGGCCAAAGTCCCAAGCCGCCAAGCCAGCCGACCGGCCAGGAGGCCAAGGCCATGGCTAGCGCCGCGCCAGGGAGCCAGGGAGCCACCCCAGGTTTCCTTTTCTTTTACAAATCCTAGTAGGATTTGGACCCATTTCGTTATTCCGTTTTTTATTCCTAGGATTCCTAATCCTACTCTAATTCTTGTCCCCTACTCCAAGCAAAAACCCTCCCCTCCCCAATATAAATACCCAAGCACCCCCCCCCTCCAACACATCAAACCAACACCTCTCCTCTCCTCCTCCGCAGCAGCAGTGCCACCCTACACCGCCGCCGCCGCCGCCCTACACCGCCGCCGCCGCCGCCGGAGCCCCTCGCTTCTTCGAGGTACTAGCCCCGCGCCGCGTCACCTTTTCTTTTCCTCGGTTCGGTTTTTCGTAAATCGTTCCGGTTTCCGTTCCGGTTTTCTAGATCGGTTTTTTGTTTCGGTTTTCTTTCCGAAACCCTAGATCGGTTTTTCTCGCCGGTTTTACTTTCCGGTTTTGTTTAGCAAACGTTCGCCGGACCATTCGTCCTAACGAACGAGATCACCGGTTTGCCTCAGTTAATGAACGTCCGTTCGTTCAACCGTTCGTCATTTCTTTCTCATCGGATTTATTCTGCTATTTTTCTGATAGCGATTTCAGATCCGATCTTCGTTCTAGTTTATCTTCTCGCTCGTTTATCGGAATCAGGTGATTCAAACGCCTGGAGTTTCATCTCGAAACCGCCGCCCGATTAATCAACTTAAACAAAGTTTTGCTACTGTAAAATTTGACTTAGTTTCAACTTGCTAGAACCGAAGTTGTTTTCTTTCGTCGTTTGACTTTTCGTTGCTTTATTTGATTCGATTCTTTTTGCAACCAGGGTTCTTAAGTTGAACTTTACGGTTAGATCTTTTATTCGAAATTTACCTGTGCATTAGATGAGTACTTATTGTATGCTTGTTGTTTGTCTGCGATAGATCACCGAGTGTGCCGCTTGTTATTTCGAATCTCTAGGTTTCATGGATCATCGCTAAAGGCAAGTAACACTTTGATCATACTTTCTCATACCCAGTTTTTATGCATTAGATCAATCCTCGAACACTTGCATGATTAGGATCTAATTAAATTGTGGGATGGGAAGTAGTTGAGGTAGTACCTATTACCTGTTTTATTATCAAACCCTTGGGAGTTACTTCTACGTTGCTTGTTATGCTATGCTATGCTAGTAGACGTGGATTGGGTGAGTGTATCCATGACAGATGTGAGATTGTTATTTAAGGGTTTATTTAAGGTGGCAACTTAAACACACATCTGGGTGGATTGAGGCACCTGGTTTCTATCAGGACTTGCCTGTTTTTCTTCGGACCGCCACCCAGGCTCAAAGGGATCATGAGATTATTCAAACTAGTAACTTCCGTGTGCAGCCACAAGCCATTATGGGCTCTGGCATAGCTGTGTAAGTTGTGCGAACTCTTACGGGTAGACTAGCAGATGTAGGGGTTGTAGGTTGGTACGGTCTACCCACAAGTAAGGTGCTAGCGCTTCTGAAAGACTATGTCTCGGTCATCCATCTCTCAAACACCATGTAGTGTGAGAAACCAAACGGAGGCGATCGAGTCTTGTGGGGAAAAGTGCGCAAACCTCTGCAGAGTGTATAAACTAATCATGATTAGCCGTGACCCCGGTTATGGACATCTTGAGTATCTAGTACTTGAATATCATGTGAATCTCAACTTGTTACTCTAATTAATATTGTTGGGTTTTTAATGAGTACTTTTAATTGGGATTGAGGATGCTGTCAACCATTCTCAATGTTTAACAACCACCATGATAGTTAAATAAATTTATTCCTTTGCAAGAGGGAAAAATTGGCTTTATGCAAAATCAGAATCAGAGAGCTTTTCCACCAGCCATATATGCATATAGTATAGGCTTATTCCTCATTACTCTCTATGTGTTACATTGCGGCATATTCCATGTCTTGACCCGTTTCGGGCTGCAACTTTCATGTTGCGAGCGTTTGAACGACGAGTAAGGTGCTTTTGGTCGTGGTTCTATACTCAGTGATGCCGATGGAGTTGATGGACTCACTTATCTTCCAAGTCTTCTGCTGTTATCATATTTAGATGGCCTTAAGCCATATTTATTGTAATAAGTCCTCTTTTGGACCACGATGTAATAAGTGTGTGATTGCTACTCTGTTATAAATCCTTCGAAGTACTGTGTGGTGTCAGCATTACTGATCCAGGGATGACACTTGAGCACAGAGACTTGATCCATTCGGGTCGGGTCGCTACAGTGATGATACACGTCTGTGCACATGTTATACCATAATGTGATAATGCATGGCGTTTGCAACTCACATTAAATGCCGAACAATCTAAACCATACTATACATCAAACAATCTCACATTTTATTTGAATTTGAGATAATGTGCAGCGTTTGCAGCTTACAACTAAATATCAAGCAATCTAAACAATACTATATATCGAACATTCTCACATTTTATTTGAATTTGTGGTAATGTGTGGTGTTTGCAACTCACATCTAAATACTTGTAGGCGTAGGGGCGGGGCACCATACATAATGTGATAAACACATTATACATATGAGACATGATTTAGATTATGAAGATCTAGCTAGAGCTAGAAATGTAATGTGATTTGAAATCAAAATAAAGTGGATTCAAAAAATCTAGTTCGAGTTCATATAGTACACATAGTTCATATGTAACTCGATAATGATCATGTGGTGTGCTGTGAAGATAATACACAAGCGATGGTTTAACTTGACAATAATGTTGATTGTAGATCTTATTAAAACAGAGAAAGCGAATTCAAATGCTTTGACTTCACAACAATCATTACTGTAGATCTTATTCAAATTTAGTTCATATTGAAGCGGTAGTATACGTTTGGAATGCACTAAAACATTCATTTGAGTAGTAGGTTGCATGCATTATAAACGTAGCGAAATATTTTAATTGAACATAACAGGAATTCAAAGTTTTGAATGACATTTGTAGTGCGCATTGATTTGGTACAGTACATGTTAGGCTTGTCCGAAATTTCATCCCGCGCCTTGTTAGCCCGAAATATTTAAGATTATCTTTGTCTCGTTGTGCTCTGACAACTCCCTCCACCTCAACCCGCGCCTTGCTATTCCGAAATTACAACGCGCGTGAAAAATCCCACCTCCTGAGAAATCCCGACACGCGAAATGCCCGTGGTACCCCTGAACCGAAAGAACCACCTCAAATCGGTGGGGTGTACTTTCGTAACTTACCCCACATTTCAGACAAGCGCGTCTCTAAGCCATGGTTCCCCACTGCCATCCCATCCGCCCACCCATTCGTACACCGAGGCCGCGAAAACCCACGACGATACCCCACACCCTGCTCCGTCCGCCACCCAGCCGGAGCCTCTTCCCGACGACGTCGTCCACAAGAACACCTCGGCGTCCCTCATCCACCGTGCATCGGGATGAGGATCCGTTGTCGATCTCATTGTCCATTGGTTCAGCCACCCCGTCCTCCACCTCCAAGGAGCTGCCCCGACGTTCCACTCGTCTTTCGCGCCACCTCCATTCCCACACCGCCGTCTTCACCTGCACCACCGGAAGAGCATCATCATCACCGTTTCCTCAGATGAAGCTGCGGCCTAATCGGCGCCACCAAAGAGGTTGTACACTAATCGCCGCATTTTCTTCTTGATTCGATCTCACGGTCTTGCCGGCGCTTCGGTCCCGAGCCGACACGGTAATGGCGGCGCCCGCCACTTCCTCCACGGCGTCGCTCCCTCGGCGGCGACGTCCACATCGATGGGAGCTGCTGCTGCTTTAGCTCTCGCTCGCGCTGCTGCTCTGCTCTTGTTCTCGGTCCCCTGCCTGGTCTGCTCTTGCTATTGCTCTTGCTCGCGCTGCTGCTCTCGCTCTTGCTCTTGTTTGCAATGCTGCTCCGATTTGGCTACACTACGGTGAACCTTGGCTGATCAATGGATATTTCAATGTCATCTATGAAGCAATAGACAAGAACAATCTAAATTTGAACAGGAGGATTATGAGCAGTTTCAGAGCAGCTATTGACACGACTGGTTTGTGTGAGGTCAAATGCAAAAATAGAAGGTTCACATGGACAAACGAGCGTCAGGACCCTACAATGGTCTGCATCAATAAGGTTTTCTATAATGAAGAATGGGATGCCCTCTTCCCCTCTTACATGGTAATGGCTGCGACAACTACGTGCTCGGATCACTGCCCGCTCGTGCTTGCCAACGCCGCAACTCCAAAAAGGAGGGCAGTTTTCAGATTTGAATCTTTCTGGACGTGCTTTGCTCGCTTCCACGACATGCTCAACCTGGCATGGCAGCGGCCGGTAAACCAGACCTGCCCAATCATAAGGATCAAGGTGAAAATGCAACGGGTAGTTCATGATCTCAGGATGCAGGCGAGAACTCTATTCGGTGATGCCAAGGTGCGGTTTCACGGCCTCGTGAGGTCGTCTTGAGGCTGGGCGGTGCCCAGGAGAAGCGTGCTCTAACTCCAAGTGAGTTCAACCTACGCAAGCAACTAAAGCAGATAATTCTGGGGATGGCTGCGATTGAGAGAGCCCGCAAGAGACAAGCCTCCAGAATCACCTGGCTCAAGGCGGGAGATGCTCGCACTGCATTTTTTCAAACCAAGATCAACTCAGGCAAAGCGAAAGAATTTCATCCACTCCACAGGCCCGACAATGTTGTTGTTACGATTGCATGAAGAAAAGGCCTCTGTTGCACACAAGCACTTCTCCAACTTATTGGGCAGAAAAGAGGACAGAAAGTGCTCGATCAACTGGGAAGAGTTGGACACGCCTACAGTCGAAAATGAGGGGCTCGACAACCCTTTCACTGAAGCTCAAGTATGCAACCCAAATTTATTGATTCGACACAAGGGGAGCCAAAGAATATTCTCAAGTATTAGAAGTTGAGTTGTCAATTCAACCACACCTGGATAACTTAATATCTGCAGCAAAGTATTTAGTAGCAAAGTAGTATGATAATAACGGTATGATGAGAAAAGTAATATTTTTGGGTTTTGTAGTAATTGTAACAAGAGTAACGGTGAAGTAAATAAGCGAAGAACAATATGTGAAAAGCTCGTAGGCATTGGATCAGTGATGGAGAATTATGCCGGATGTGGTTCATCATGTAACAATCATAACATAGGGTGACACAGAACTAGCTCCAATTCATCAATGTAATGTAGGTTATGTATTTTACGTCATGTATCGGAGATGCTATTAGAATTCCACTCAGGTTAACGTTGTTCGTTGTCTCTCTTGTCCTGCTTCAGCCTCGGCGTCGTATAACTCACTGAAGCTGCTCCAACGACGAAACCCTCCATCACAACGGAGCAGTACCTCGGGCTCCATCTCCAGACGCCTAAGATCTTCTTCCCCTCCTCCGACAGCAAAGTCAGCCGGAGCATTCTCACCGGCCAACCCGATCACGCTGAGATCGACATGGCTTCGCCAAAGAGGTTGTACACTTGTTGCATCTCTTTTTTACTCTACATGTTATATATATTGTCCATCGAGCACATGATTTGTTCCTTTAGTGTCTCCTTGAAAGAAAAACGTAGGAATTTTAATTTTCACTTGTCCTCCTTTTCAAATTCCTATTCATGAAGCACAAGACTAAGAGATAGTAGCATAATAGCATTATAACCGTACATTTTCTTGTGGTTTGACTTAATCTCATCATGCTTCTTTGCATCCTGTGATCTTCCAATTGTTGTGAATCAAACACCCAGATTGGTAGAAATCCTGTGTTTTTAAATTCTCTGTTTTGCACGTGCATTCCTACCCTATTCCTGTCTATTTCCTATCCCTGCATTGTTGGAATCCTCCAATTCAAACGAGCCCTTACGGAATTACTTCTCTTACAGATAGTTGTCAAAGAAAACCTTGTGTGGTTTGTCCCGGTCCTGCCGCCGTCGTCACCCCAGCTCACCTGCTCCAATGATGAAGGGTCCAGCAGAGCAGGGATCCGCCTCCAGACTGTCTTTCGCTGCCTCGGATCTTCTTCCCTTACCGGCAGCCATGAAAACTGCATTACCATCATCAACCGAGCAGATGACCTCGAGGACTACACGGGTCCGCAAGAGAGGTCGCACTCTTTCATGTCCGCCACGTTATGCATCGCTTAATATTACATCTGCTTTATCGTCCTGTTCACCGATTAGACTACGAGTCAGCTCCAAACTAATGGTCAAACTTGAGTTTTTAAATGGTTGTGGGGTACATATCGGGGCCGCTATCAATAGTATCTATCTACTATCTGGTTAATCTCCGGTGTCTACTATGAGTTTCATGTTAGGTGGGAAACAAACAGTAAAGAAGCCATTATCTGTAATTATTAACTGAAGCCATTATCTGCCTGCTATTATTGGTTTTGGGTCTATCCACGGGTTGCTACCATCACTCTGGATTTCTGCATGCACTCCTTACATAATCTCACTATGTTTTATTCCTATGCATGACGGTTATTGTAAACAATGGAACAGAACATGTAGAGCAAAAGAGACGAGCCTTGCGTGGCAATATAATTTCATGCAGACGTCGCTCCATGGTAGGCGCAAAGGCAGCCCCCTCCACGCATTTCGGATTGTAATGTCGAGAGGAAGATATATGTTACGAGGGGATTCGGAAGGAGAACATAACTCCTATTTACCCCGAGGTCTTCGCTCTAACTTGGCATCTTGATGTTGGTTATATCATGCATATGGTGTCTTGCATTGCTTACTTTATACATCAAATATGTCATCTCGCTTAGTTTAGACATCCTTTGTGCGAATGCCATCATTTAGTTTATTCATCGTTTATGTGAATTATGCAAGCCACCTTGTTTAGCCAGGCATCATATATGTGAATTTTGCAATGCCATCTTGCTTAGCGGTCATCTTATATGTAAATTATATCAGGCCATCTTTTTTTCGTTACATATTACATTCGTCAACAATGTTGGTACATTCAACTGCTCTTCGTGTGCATCAGCCATTTGACACGGTGATGGCAAATTCTGGAGGGAAAACAAGGTCTTCTGAGCAGACTATGCTATCTGACGAAGCGCATATCTCGCTTGTTACGGATAGCTCCTCAGAGGAGGATCCAGAGACAGATGACCAGTCCTATCCCCCCCCCCAAGGTGTATGCTCTAACTTGGCAGGGTTATGTTGCTCATATCGTGCGTATGGTGTCTCGCATTGCTATGCCATTTGATTTGTTTAGACATGCTTTGTGTGAATGCCACCTGTTCAATGTCTAATTACCATATATGTGAATTATGCATTGCCATCTTGTTGCAAGACATTATATATGTGAATTATACAATGCTATCTTGTTGCAAAGGCATTATATATGTGAATTATGCAATGCCATGTTGTTTAGCAGATCATCATGTATGTGAATTATATCATGCTATCATTTTTTGTATTACGTGTTCCATTTGTCGACAATGTTTGTATATTCAACTACTCTTCCTGTGCATCAGCCATTTGAAGCGGTGATGGAAGTATCTGGAGTGAAAACAAGGTATTCAGAGCAGACAATGCTACCTGCTGAAGCAGACATCTTGCTAGCTCTGAGAGCTCCTCGGAGGAGGATTCAGAGGCCGATGACCGGTCCTATTTCCCCGAGGTCTATGCTCAAACTTGGCAGGGTTATATTACCCATGTCATGCATGTTGTCTTGCATTGCTTAGTTTTTACATCATATATAGATTGCCATCTGCTTACTTGCTTACTATATAAATCATATATTTGAATTATATCATGCCATCATGTTTACATAGTACATACACATCATCTATCTGAATTATGGCATGGCAACCCATTTAATAAAGACATCATATAGTTATATCATCTCATCCCTGTTTAGTGTTTACAGTCATCATATTTAGAATTATGGCATTCTATCCATGAATGTATGTGAATTATGGCATGCCAACCTATTTAATAAACACATTATATAGTTATGTCATGTCATCCTGTTTACATAGTCTCATATTTTGAACTATGTATTTCCATCTTTTTTATTTAGCCATCATAATGTGAAATTGTGTCATGCTATCCTCTTTAGTTAGCCATCATATATGTGGAATTGTGTCATGCTATCATGTTTGGTTAGACAACATAAATATGAATTATTTCATACCCCCTTTTATTCCCCACTATCCATTGCACCTGTCTATCATACAATGTCTATACTTTCAATTACTTTTCTTGTTTATCAGCCATTTGAATTGGAGAGCGTGATGGAAGTATCTAAGGGAGTAACAACACGGTCTTGAGAAAAAGCAGTGCTACCGATTGATGCAGATAGAACCATGGTTGTACTTGCCCAAGGACCAGATCCACCACACATAACCCAGACTCTCAGATTGTACCCCTACCCGGTTGGACAGAGAACCAGCTACACCCCTTTTTAACCCCAACCCCGGCAGATAGTAACCTCCCAGCTTGACACAAAGACCGTCCCCACCACAGAGCACCCAAACACGGCGGTTAGTAAGGGAACTGCAGTGCCCAAAGCACGAGGACCACCACTCGAATCCCAACTCAACGCTTAAAGGAGAAGAAGATTTGTTCTCAGGTCGGGTTACGTAGCTATGGTTCATACTCCTTTGCTCTTGCATTCTTGTATTTACTCATACCAACTATTTTCAAATTTGAAGGATGGAATTGAAACTCCAATGGTTCATACTCCTTTGCTCTTGCCACCTCGGGCGCCATCTCGCGTTGATTCTTCCTCCCATATTTCCCAAATATTCCAAAAATAAGCTCCGTGCGTTTTTATCCCGTTTGGACTCCGTTTGATATGGATATTCTGTGAAACCAAAAACATGCAATGCATGTGAGGCGGCACTGGGCCTTTGGATCAATATGTTAGTCCCAAAAATAGTATAAAAAGTTGCCAAAAGTATATGAAAGTTGTATAATATTGGTATGGAACAATCAAAAATTATAGATACGATGGAGACGTATCACACGTCATGCAGCTGCAGCTCAACGGTGACGGTGCAAGCGACCCGGCGTCGCGTCTCTTCGTCGACGATCCCCCACCCGTTATCCTTGCTCCACCGACGTGTCGCTCCGCTGCCCCCCAAAGACCAGAGCCCACAATGTCATGCTACCGCGTGAGCACTGCGTTGGTTTTCCCTTGAAGAGGAAAGGGTGGTGCAGCAAAGTAGCGTAAGTATTTCCCTCAGTTTTTGAGAACCAAGGTATCAATCCAAAGAGGAGGCCACGCTCAAGTCCCTCGTACCTACACAAACAAATAAGAACCTTGCAACCAACACGATAAAGGGGTTGTCAATCTCTTCACGACCACTTGCAAAAGTGAGATCTGATAGAGATGATAAGATAATATTTTTGGTATTTTTATGATAAAGATTAAAAGTAAAGATTGCAAAATAAACAAACATAGAAATAGCTTGTTGACGGGAGATTAATATGATGGAAAATAGACCCGGGGGCCATAGGTTTCACTAATGGCTTCTCTCAAGATAGCATAAGTATTACGGTGGGTAAACAAATTACTGTCGAGCAATTGATAAGATTGAGCATAGTTATGAGAATATCTAGGCATGATCATGTATATAGGCATCACGTCCGTGACAAGTAGACCGACTCACACCGCATCTACTACTATTACACCACACATCGACCACTATCCAAAGCATGCATCTAGAGCATTAAGTTCATAAGCACTGAGTAACGCTTTAAGCAAGATGACATGATGTAGAGGGATAAACTCATGCAATATGATATAAACCCCATCTTTTACCCTCGATGGAAACAATACAATACATGTCGTTTCCCCATCACATCGGGATCGAGCACCGCAAGATTGAACCCAAAGCTAAGCACTTCTCCCATTGCAAGAAAGATCAATCTAGTAGGCCAAACCAAACTGATAGTTCGAAGAGACTTGCAAAGATAACCAATCATACATAAAAGAATTCATAGAAGATTCAAATAGTGTTCATAGATAATCTTGATCGTAAACCCACAATTCATCGGATCTCGACAAACACACCGCAAAGAAGATTAAATTGAATAGATCTCCAAGAGAATCGAGGAGATCTTTGTATTGAGATCCAAAGAGAGAGAAGAAGCCATCTAGCTAATAACTATGGACCTGAAGGTCTGAGGTAAACTACTCACACATCATCGGAGAGGCTATGGTGTTGATGTAGAAGCCCGCCATGATCAATGCCCCCTCCGGCGGAGCGCCGAAAAAGGCCCCAAGATGGGATCTCATGGGTACAGAAGGTTGCGGCGGTGGAATTAGGTTTTCATGGTGCTCTTCGATGGTTTGGGGGTACGTAGGTATATATAGGAGGAAGAAGTAGGTCGGTGGAGCCACGAGGGGCCCACGAGGATGGAGGGCGCGCCCAGGGGGTAGGCGCTCCCCCTGCCTCGTGGCCTCCTCGTTGGTTGCTTGACGTCCACTCCAAGTCCTCTAGATCACGTTTGTTCCAAAAATCACGCTCCCGAAGGTTTCATTCCGTTTGGACTCCGTTTGATATTCTTTTTCTGCGAAACACTGAAATAGGCAAAAAAAATAGCAATTTGGGTTGGGCCTCCGGTTAATAGATTAGTCCCAAAAATAATATAAAAGTGTATAAATAAGCCCATTAAACATCCAAAACAGAATATATAATAGCATGG
The DNA here is from genome assembly GCA_021605145.1 of Aegilops bicornis. Lineage (NCBI taxonomy): Eukaryota > Viridiplantae > Streptophyta > Magnoliopsida > Poales > Poaceae > Aegilops > Aegilops bicornis. The sequence goes on along the minus strand of CM038669.1, from coordinate 476,252,847 downwards.
AACAATCAAAAATTATAGATACGTTGGAGACGTATCAAGCATCCCAAGCTTAATTCCTCGTCATTCTCGAGTAGGTAAATGATAAAAACAGAATTTTTGATGTGGAATGCTTCTTAGCATAATTTTCAATGTAATTCTTTTTATTGTGGCATGAATATTTAGATCCAAAAGATTCAAGATAAAAGTTTAATGTTGACATAAAAACAATAATACTTCAAACATGATAACCAAGCAATTATGTCTTATCAAAATAACATAGCCAAAGAAAGCTTATCCCTACAAAATCATATAGTTAGGCCATGTTTCAATATAGTCACATAAATGTTCTCATCATGCATAACCCCGATGACAAGCCAAGCAATTGGTTCATACTTTTTAACGCACTTCAGCCTTTTCAACCCTTACGCAATACATGAGCGCAAGCCATGGATATAGAACTATGGGTGGAGTAAAGTATAATGATGGGGGTTATGAGAGAAGACAAAAGGTAGAAAGTCTCACATTGACGCGGCTAATCAATAGGATATGGACATGCCCATCAATTGATGTCAATGAGAGGAGTAGGGATTGCCATGCAACGGATGCACTAGAGCTATAAATGTATGAAAGCTCAACAAAAGAAACTAAGTGGGTGTGCATCCAACTCGCTTGCTCACGAAGACCTAGCGCATTTTGAGGAAGCCCATCATAGGAATATACAAGCCAAGTTCTATAATGAAAAATTCCCACTAGTATATGAAAGTGACAACATAGGAGACTCTCTATCATGAAGATCACGGTGCTACTTTGAAGCACACGTGTGGAAAAAGGATAGTAACATTGTCCCTTTTCTCTTTTTCTCTCATCATTTTTTTCTTTTCCCTTTTTTTCTTTTTTTCTTGGGCCTTCTCTTTTTTTTCTTTGGCCTCTTTTTTTTAGTCCGGAATCTCATCCCGACTTGTGGGGGGAATCATAGTATCCATCATCCTTTCCTCACATGGGACAATGCTCTAATAACGATGATCATCACACTTTTATTACTTACAACTCAATACTTAGAACAAAATATGACTCTATGTGAATGCATCCGGCGGTGTACCGGGATTTGCAATGAATCAAGAGTGACATGTATGAAAAATATTATGAATGGTGGCTTTGCCACAAATTGATGTCAACTACATGATCATGCAAAGCAATATGACAATGATGGAGCGTGTCATAATAAACGGAACGTGGAAAGTTGCATGGCAATATATCTCGGAATGGCTATGGAAATGCCATGATAGGTAGGTATGGTGGCTGTTTTGAGGAAGATATAAGGAGGTTTATGTGTGATAGAGCGTATCATATCACGGGGTTTGGATGCAACGGCGAAGTTTGCACCAACTCTCAAGGCGAGAAAGAGCAATGCACGTTACCGTAGAGGCTAGAAAATTGTGGAAGGTTGAGAGTGTGTATAATCCGTGGACTCACAACTCATATACTTATTGCAAAAGTTTATTAGCCATCGAAGCAAAGTACTACTATGCATGCCCCTAGAGGGATAGATTGGTAGGAAAAGACCATCGTCATTCCCCGACCGCCACTCATAAGGAAAGCAATAAAAGAACACCTTATGTGTCAAAATTGTCTCACAACTTTTACCATACGTGCATGCTACGGGACTTGCCAACCTTAACACATGTATTTCTCAATTTCACAATTACTCAACTAGCACACTCTAATATTACCACCTTTATATCTCAAAACACTTATCAAGTATCAAACTTCTCATGATATTCAATGAACTCAATATGGAAGATTAATTTCACAATTAAAGAAAATTACCATGCTGTTTAAGACTCTCAAAATAATATAAGTGAATCATGAGAGATCAATAATTTATATAAAATAAAACCACCACCGTGCTCTAAAAGATATAAGTGAAGCACTAGAGCAAAAACTATATAGCTCAAAAGATATAAGTGAAGCACATAGAGTATTCTAACAAATTCCGAATCATGTGTGTCTCTCTAAAGAGGTGTGTACAGCGAGGATGATTGTGACAAACTAAAAAGCAAAGACTCAAATCATACAAGACGCTCCAAGCAAAACACATATCATGTGGTGAATAAAAATATAGCTCCAAGTAAAGTTACCGATAGACGAAGACGAAAGAGGGGATGCCTTCCGGGGCATCCCCAAGCTTGAGCTTTTGGTTGTCCTTGAATTTTACCTTGGGGTGCCTTGGGCATCCCAAAGCTTAGGCTCTTGCCAATCCTTGTTCCATAATCCATCAAATCTTTAGCCAAAACTTGAAAACTTCACAACACAAAACTTAACAGAAAATCTCGTGAGTCTGCTTAGCGAAAGAAAACAAAACACCACTTCAAGGTACTGTAATGAACTCATTCTTTATTTATATTGGTGTTAAACCTACTGTATTCCAACTTTTCTATGGTTCATAAACTCCATTACTAGCCATAGATTCATTAAAATAGGCAAACAACACACAAAATACAGAATCAGTCAAAAACAGAACTCTAAAAATAGCGTAAGTATTTCCCTCAGTTTTTGAGAACCAAGGTATCAATCCAGTAGGAGTCCATGCTCAAGTCCTTTGTACCTACACAAACAAATAAGAACCTTGCAACCAACGCGATAAAGGGGTTGTCAATCCCTTCACGGACACTTGCAAAAGTGAGATCTGATAGAGATGATAAGATAATATTTTTGGTATTTTTATGATAAAGATTAAAAGTAAAGATTGAAAAATAAACAAAGATAGAAATAGCTTGTTGACGGGATATTAATACGATGGAAAATAGACCCGGGGGCCATAGGTTTCACTAGTGGCTTCTCTCAAGATAGCATAAGAATAACGGTGGGTAAACAAATTACTGTCGAGCAATTGATAGAATTGAGCATAGTTATGAGAATATCTAGTTATGATCATGTATATAGGCATCACGTCCGTGACAATTAGACCGACTCCTGCCTGGATCTACTACTATTACTCCACACATTGACCGCTATCCAGCATGCATCTAGAGTGTTAAGTTCATAAGAACGGAGTAACGCTTTAAGCAAGATGATATAAACCCCATCTTTTTATCCTCGATGGCAACAATAAAATACGCTTGCTTTCCCCTCATCACTTTGGGATCGAGCACCGCAAGAGTTGAACCCAAAGCTAAGCACTTCTCCGTTGCAAGAAAGATCAATCTAGTAGGCCAAACCAAATTGATAATTCGAAGAGACTTGCAAAGATAACCAATCATACATAAAAGAATTCAGAGAAGATTCAAATATTGTTCATAGATAATCTTGATCATAAACCCACAATTCATCGGATCTCGACAAACACACCGCAAAAGAAGATTACATCGAGTAGATCTCCAAGAGAATCGAGGAGAACTTTGTATTGAGATCCAAAGAGAGAGAAGAAGCCATCTAGCTAATAACTATGGACCCAAAGGTGTGAAGTAAACTACTCACACGTCATCGGAGAGGCTATGGTGTTCATGTAGAAGACCTCCGTGATCGATGCCCCCTCCGGCGGAGTGCCGAAAAAGGCCCCAAGATGGGATCTCACGAGTACAGAAGGTTGCAGCGATGGAATTAGGTTTTCGTGGTGCTCTTCGATGGTTTGGGGGTATGTAGGTATATATAGGAGGAAGAAGTAGGTTGGTGGAGCCACGAGGGGCCCACGAGGGTGGAGGGTGCGCCTAGGGGGGTAGGCACGCCCCCTGCCTCGTGGCCTCCTCGTTGGTTGGTTGACATCCACTCCAAGTCCTCTGGATCACATTTGTTCCAAAAATCACGCTCCCGAAGGTTTCATTCCGTTTGGACTCCGTTTGATATTCTTTTTCTGCGAAACACTGAAATAGGCAAAAAAACAGCAATTTGGGCTGGGCCTTCGGTTCAAAGGTTAGTCCCAAAAATAATATAAAATTGTATAAATAAGCCCATTAAACATCCAAAACAAAATATATAATAGCATGGAACAATAAAAAATTATAGATACGTTGGAGACGTATCATGTCCTGGGCCAGCAGAAAAGGCCAGTTACGCAGTTAGCCCAACAGGCCGGGTGGCGAAGAGGGTATCCCTGCTGCTGGTCAAGCGCCTCGGCATGCTGGGACCCAAGGAGAAGATGACTGCAAAGGCGGCTGAAGCCCTCATATGCCACTTCGATGAGTCGCTGACGGAGGAGGACATCTCCATCATCGCCAAGTTCACGTGCCTCGACCCGGCGGCCCTCCGCATTGCAGGTGGCATGGCATGCCCTAATGTCGGCGCGGATGCCTCGGTCTAGTGTAGCCATGTTAGTCCAAATTAGTATTAGTCTCCGACAGGGAATGACAATGGCCAATTTGAGTTAGGTTTCATGATTGATGATTGTGGTACTTGTGTTAGGGCTAGTTGGATTGCTTCACGCTGAGTAGTTTGGGGCCTATTGGTGGTCTCTAGCGCCCCTCACTAGACGGTTGGTGTACTTGTGTTCGACTCATATCAATAGAATGTTGTTACTGCCAGAGGAAACCACTGTTCCATATGAGTAACACAACTGGTACAATCTTGAGTTGGAATGTGAGAGGGCTGAATTCGCCAGCGAAGCGTACACCTGTGCGTGAGATTGCGGAGGCTCATCGGACAAACATCCTATGCCTTCAGGAGACCAAATTGGAATCCTGGACACCTGCCATTGTTCAGGAGTTAGAAGGCCTCAAGCTTGAGGGATGTGTTGTCCTGCCATTAATGGGCACCAGGGGAGGAGCAGCCATTCTTTGGGATAAGACTGTTGTCGGTGTCAAAACCGGCGGATCTCGGGTAGGGGGTCCTGAACTGTGCGTCTAGGCGGATGGTAACAGGAGACAAGGGACACGATGTTTTTACCCAGGTTCGGGCCCTCTCGATGGAGGTAAAACCCTACTCCTTCTTGATTAATATTGATGATATTGGTAGTACAAGAGTAGATCTACCACGAGATCAGGGAAGCTAAACCCTAGAAGCTAGCCTATGGTATGATTGTTGTTCGTCCTACGGACTAAAACCCTCTGGTTTATATAGACACCAAATAGGGTTAGGGTTACACAGAGTCGGTTACAATGGTAGGAAATATACATATCCGTATCGCCAAGCTTGCCTTCCACGCCAAGGAAAGTCCCATCCGGACACGGGACGAAGTCTTCAATCTTGTATCTTCATAGTCCAGGAGTCCGGCCAAAGGCTATAGTCCGGCTACCCGGACACACCCTAATCCAGGACTCCCTCAACTGCCATTAGCTTCACCACTCATGCAATCGGCTCTTTCTCGATCACGGGCAAAGTGATTGCTCTGCAGGACAGTTCTTCTTTCTGGCTTACGACAGTATATGGACCTGTAGATGATATGGGCAAAGACGCCTTCCTGGCAGAGATGGCACACGCCACACCGCCCGCGGGTGAACCTTGGCTGATCAATGGATATTTCAATGTCATCTATGAAGCAATAGACAAGAACAATCTAAATTTGAACAGGAGGATTATGAGCAGTTTCAGAGCAGCTATTGACACGACTGGTTTGTGTGAGGTCAAATGCAAAAATAGAAGGTTCACATGGACAAACGAGCGTCAGGACCCTACAATGGTGCGCATCAACAAGGTTTTCTATAATGAAGAATGGGATGCCCTCTTCCCTCTTACATGGTAATGGCTGCGACAACTACGTGCTCGGATCATCGCCGCCGTGCTTGCCAACGCCGCAACTCCAAAAAGGAGGGCAGTTTTCAGATTTGAATCTTTCTGGACGTGCTTTGCTCGCTTCCACGACATGCTCAACGTGGCATGGCAGCGGCCGGTAAACCAGACCTGCCCAATCATAAGGATCAAGGTGAAAATGCAACGGGTAGTTCATGATCTCAGGATCTGGGCCAGAACTCTATTCAGTGATGCCAAGCTGCAGTTTCACCTGGCCTGTGAGGTCGTGCTGAGGCTGGGCGGTGCCCAGGAGAAGCGTGCTCTAACTCCAAGTGAGTTCAACCTCACGCAAGCAACTAAAGCAGATAATTCTGGGGATGGCTGCGATTGAGAGAGCCCGCAAGAGACAAGCCTCCAGAATCACCTGGCTCAAGGCGGGAGATGCTCGCACTGCATTTTTTCAAACCAAGATCAACTCACGCAGGCGAAAGAATTTCATCCACTCCCTGGAGACTGACAATGTTGTTGTTACAGCGCATGAAGAAAAGGCCTCTCCAACTTATTGGGCAAAAAAGAGGACAGAAAGTGCTCGATCAACTGGGAAGAGTTGGACACGCCTACAGTCGAAAATGAGGGGCTTGACAACCCTTTCACTGAAGCTGAAGTATGCAACCCAAATTTATTGATTCGACACAAGGGGAGCCAAAGAATATTCTCAAGTATTAGAAGTTGAGTTGTCAATTCAACCACACCTGGATAACTTAATATCTGCAGCAAAGTATTTAGTAGCAAAGTAGTATGATAATAACGGTAACAGTAGAAAAAGTAATATTTTTGGGTTTTGTAGTAATTGTAACAGTAGCAACGGTGAAGTAAATAAGCGAAGAACAATATGTGAAAAGCTCGTAGGCATTGGATCAGTGATGGAGAATTATGCCGGATGTGGTTCATCATGTAACAATCATAACATAGGGTGACACAGAACTAGCTCCAATTCATCAATGTAATGTAGGTTATGTATTTTACGTCATGTATCGGAGATGCTATTAGAATTCCACTCGGAGTTAACGTTGTTCGTTGTCTCTCTTGTCCTGCTTCAGCCTCGGCGTCAGATAACTCATCGAAGCTGCTCCAACGATTTAAACCCTCCATCACAACGGAGCAGTACCTCGGGCTCCATCTCCAGACGCCTAAGATCTTCTTCCCCTCCTCCGACAAAGAAAGTCAGCCGAGCATTCTCACCGCCAACCCGATCACGCTGAGATCGACATGGCTTCGCCAAAGAGGTTGTACACTTGTTGCATCTCTTTTTACTCTACATGTTATATATATTGTCCATCGAGCACACAGATTTGTTCCTTTAGTGTCTCCTTGAAAGAAAAACGTAGGAATTTTAATTTTCACTTGTCCTCCTTTTCAAATTCCTATTCATGAAGCACAAGACTAAGAGATAGTAGCATAATAGCATTATAACCGTACATTTTCTTGTGGTTTGACTTAATCTCATCATGCTTCTTTGCATCCTGTGATCTTCCAATTGTTGTGAATCAAACACCCAGATTGGTAGAAATCACGTGTTTTTAAATTCTCTGTTTTGCACGTGCATTCCTACCCTATTCCTGTCTATTTCCTATCCCTGCATTGTTGGAATCCTCCAATTCAAACGAGCCCTTACGGAATTACTTCTCTTACAGATAGTTGTCAAAGAAAACCTTGTGTGGTTTGTCCCGGTCCTGCCGCGCCGTCGTCCACCCCAGCTCAGCTGCTCCAATGACAGAAGGGTCCAGCAGAGCAGGGATCCGGCCTCCAGACTGTCTTTCGCTGCCTCAGATCTTCTTCCCACCGGGCAGCCATGAAAACTGCATTACCATCATCAACCGAGCAGATGACCTCGAGGACTACACGGGTCCGCAAGAGAGGTCGCACTCTTTCATGTCTCGCCACGTTATGCATCGCTTAATATTACATGCTGCTTTATCGTCTGTTCACCGATTAGACTCGAGTCAGCTCCAAACTAATGGTCAAACTTGAGTTTTTAAATGGTTGTGGGGTACATATCGGGCCGCTATCAATAGTATCTATCTACTATCTGGTTAATCTCCGGTGTCTCCTATGAGTTTCATGTTAGGTGGGAAACAAACAGTAAAGAAGCCATTATCTGTAATTATTAACTGAAGCCATTATCTGCCTGCTATTATTGGTTTTGGGTCTATCCACGGGTTGCTACCATCACTCTGGATTTCTGCATGCACTCCTTACATAATCTCACTATGTTTTATTCCTATGCATGACGGTTATTGTAAACAATGGAAAAGAACATGTAGAGCAAAAGAGACGAGCCTTGCGTGGCAATAAAAATTCATGCAGACGTCGCTACATGCAACGCTCAAAGGCAGCCCCCCCACAAAGCATTTCGGATAGTAATCGAGAGGAAGATATATGTTCGAGGGGATTGGAAGGAGAACATAACTCCTATTTACCCCCGAGGTCTTCGCTCTAACTTGGCATCTGATGTTGGTTATATCATGCATATGGTGTCTTGCATTGCTTACTTTATACATCAAATATGTCATCTGCTTAGTTTAGACATCCTTTGTGCGAATGCCATCTGTTTAGTTTATTCATCGTTTATGTGAATTATGCAAGCCACCTTGTTTAGCCAGGCATCATATATGTGAATTTTGCAATGCCATCCTGCTTAGCCAGTCATCTTATATGTAAATTATATCAGGCCATCTTTTTTTCGTTACATATTACATTCGTCAACAATGTTGGTACATTCAATCGCTCTTCGTGTGCATCAGCCATTTGACACGGTGATGGCAAATTACGGAGGAAAACAAGGTCTTCGAGCAGACTATGCTATCTGACGAAGCGCATATCTCGCTTGTTACGGATAGCTCCTCAGAGGAGGATCCAGAGACAGATGACCAGTCCTATCCCCCAAGGTGTATGCTCTAACTTGGCGAGGTTATGTTGCTCATATCGTGCGTATGGTGTCTCGCGTTGCTATGCCATTTGATTTGTTTAGACATGCTTTGTGTGAATGCCACCTGTTCAATGTCTAATTACCATATATGTGAATTATGCATTGCCATCTTGTTGCAAGACATTATATATGTGAATTATACAATGCTATCTTGTTGCAAAGGCATTATATATGTGAATTATGCAATGCCATGTTGTTTAGCAGATCATCATGTATGTGAATTATATCATGCTATCATTTTTTTGTATTACGTGTTCCATTTGTCGACAATGTTTGTATATTCAACTACTCTTCCTGTGCATCAGCCATTTGAAGCGGTGATGGAAGTATCTGGAGTGAAAGCAAGGTATTCAGAGCGACAATGCTACCTGCTGAAGCAGACATCTTGCTTGGCTCTGAAGAGCTCCTCGAGAGGAGGATTCAGAGGCCGATGACCGGTCCTATTTCCCGAGGTCTATGCTCAAACTTGGCAGGGTTATATTACCCATGTCATGCATGTTGTCTTGCATTGCTTAGTTTTTACATCATATATAGATTGCCATCTGCTTACTTGCTTACTATATAAATCATATATTTGAATTATATCATGCCATCATGTTTACATAGTACATACACATCATCTATCTGAATTATGGCATGGCAACCCATTTAATAAAGACATCATATAGTTATATCATCTCATCCTGTTTAGTGTTTACAGTCATCATATTTAGAATTATGGCATTCTATCCATGAATGTATGTGAATTATGGCATGCCAACCTATTTAATAAACACATTATATAGTTATGTCATGTCATCCTGTTTACATAGTCTCATATTTTGAACTATGTCTTTCCATCTTTTTTATTTAGCCATCATAATGTGAAATTGTGTCATGCTATCCTCTTTAGTTAGCCATCATATATGTGGAATTGTGTCATGCTATCATGTTTGGTTAGACAACATAAATATGAATTATTTCATACCCCCTTTTATTCCCCACTATCCATTGCACCTGTCTATCATACAATGTCTATACTTTCAATTACTTTTCTTGTTTATCAGCCATTTGAATTGGAGAGCGTGATGGAAGTATCTAAGGGAGTAACAACACGGTCTTCAGAAAAGACAGTGCTACCAGTTGATGCAGATAGAACCATGGTTGTACTTGCCCAAGGACCAGATCCACCACACATAACCCAGACTCGCATGATTGTACCCCTACCAGTTGGACAGAGAACCAGCTACACCCTTTTAACCCCAACCCCGGCAGATAGTAACCCAGTTCCAGTTGACACAGCACCGTCCCCACCACAGAGCACCCAAACACGAGCGGTTAGTAAGGGAACTGCAGTGCCCAAAGCACGAGGACCACCACTCCGAATCCCAACTCAACGCTTAAAGGAGAAGAAGATTTGTTCTCAGGTCAGGTTCTGTAGCTATGGTTCATACTCCTTTGCTCTTGCATTATTGTATTTACTCATACCAACTATTTTCAAATTTGAAGGATGGAATTGAAACTCCAATGGTTCATACTCCTTTGCTCTTGCCACCTCGGGCACCATCTCGCGTTGATTCTTCCTCCCATATTTCCCAAATATTCCAAAAATAAGCTCCGTGCGTTTTTATCCCGTTTGGACTCCGTTTGATATGGATATTCTGTGAAACCAAAAACATGCAAGCAGGCGAGTGAACCGCTGGGCCTTTGGATCAATATGTTAGTCCCAAAAATAGTATAAAAAGTTGCCAAAAGTATATGAAAGTTGTATAATATTGGCATGGAACAATCAAAAATTATAGATACGATGGAGACGTATCACACGTCATGCAGCTGCAGCTCAACGGTGACGGTGCAAGCGACCCGGCGTCGCGTCTCTTCGTCGACGTCCCCCCACCCGTCATCCTTGCTCCACCGACGTGTCGTTCCGCTGCCCCCCCCCCCAAAGACCAGAGCCAACAATGTCATGCTACCTCTTGAGCACTGCGTTGGTTTTCCCTTGAAGAGGAAAGGGTGATGCAGCAAAGTAGCGTAAGTATTTCCCTCAGTTTTTGAGAACCAAGGTATCAATCCAGTAGGAGGCCACGCTCAAGTCCCTCGTACCTACACAAACAAATAAGAACCTTGCAACCAACACGATAAAGGGGTTGTCAATCCCTTCACAGCCACTTGCAAAAGTGAGATCTGATAGAGATGATAAGATAATATTTTTGGTATTTTTATGATAAAGATTAAAAGTAAAGATTGCAAAATAAACAAACATAGAAATAGCTTGTTGACGGGAGATTAATATGATGGAAAATAGACCCGGGGGCCATAGGTTTCACTAATGGCTTCTCTCAAGATAGCATAAGTATTACGGTGGGTAAACAAATTACTGTCGAGCAATTGATAAGATTGAGCATAGTTATGAGAATATCTAGGCATGATCATGTATATAGGCATCACGTCCGTGACAAGTAGACCGACTCCTGCCTGCATCTACTACTATTACACCACACATCGACCACTATCCAGCATGCATCTAGAGCATTAAGTTCATAAGCACAGAGTAACGCTTTAAGCAAGATGACATGATGTAGAGGGATAAACTCATGCAATATGATATAAACCCCATCTTTTTACCCTCGATGGAAACAATACAATACATGTCGTTTCCCCTACTGTCACTGGGATCGAGCACCGCAAGATTGAACCCAAAGCTAAGCACTTCTCCCATTGCAAGAAAGATCAATCTAGTAGGCCAAACCAAACTGATAGTTCGAAGAGACTTGCAAAGATAACCAATCATACATAAAAAGAATTCATAGAAGATTCAAATAGTGTTCATAGATAATCTTGATCGTAAACCCACAATTCATCGGATCTCGACAAACACACATAAAGAAGATTAAATTGAATAGATCTCCAAGAGAATCGAGGAGATCTTTGTATTGAGATCCAAAGAGAGAGAAGAAGCCATCTAGCTAATAACTATGGACCTGAAGGTCTGAGGTAAACTACTCACAAATCATCGGAGAGGCTATGGTGTTGATGTAGAAGCCCGCCATGATCAATGCCCCCTCCGGCGGAGCGCCGAAAAAGGCCCCAAGATGGGATCTCATGGGTACAGAAGGTTGCGGCGGTGGAATTAGGTTTTCATGGTGCTCTTCGATGGTTTGAAATGCGTGAGGTATATATAGGAGGAAGAAGTAGGTCGGTGGAGCCACGAGGGGCCACGAGGATGGAGGCGGCGCCCGGGGTAGGCGCTCCCCTGCCTCGTGGCCTCCTCGTTGGTTGCTAACGTCCTCCAAGTCCTCTAGATCACGTTTGTTCCAAAAATCACGCTCCCGAAGGTTTCATTCCGTTTGGACTCCGTTTGATATTCTTTTCTGCGAAACCTTTGAAATAGGCAAAAAAAATAGCAATTTGGGTTGGGCCTCCGGTTAATAGATTAGTCCCAAAAATAATATAAAAGTGTATAAATAAGCCCATTAAACATCCAAAACAGAATATATAATAGCATGGAACAATCAAAAATTATAGATACGTTGGAGACGTATCAAGCATCCCCAAGCTTAATTCCTGCTCGTCCTCGAGTAGGTAAATGATAAAAACAGAATTTTTGATGTGGAATGCTTCTTAGCATAATTTTCAATGTAATTCTTTTTATTGTGGCATGAATATTTAGATCCAAAAGATTCAAGATAAAAGTTTAATGTTGACATAAAAACAATAATACTTCAAACATGCTAACCAAGCAATTATGTCTTATCAAAATAACATAGCCAAAGAAAGCTTATCCCTACAAAATCATATAGTTAGGCCATGTTTCAATATAGTCACATAAATGTTCTCATCATGCATAACCCCGATGACAAGCCAAGCAATTGGTTCATACTTTTTAACGCACTTCAGCCTTTTCAACCCTTACGCAATACATGAGCGCAAGCCATGGATATAGAACTATGGGTGGAGTAAAGTATAATGATGGGGGTTATGAGAGAAGACAAAAAGGTAGAAAGTCTCACATTGACGCGGCTAATCAATAGGATATGGACATGCCCATCAATTGATGTCAATGAGAGGAGTAGGGATTGCCATGCAACGGATGCACTAGAGCTATAAATGTATGAAAGCTCAACAAAAGAAACTAAGTGGGTGTGCATCCAACTCGCTTGCTCACGAAGACCTAGCGCATTTTGAGGAAGCCCATCATAGGAATATACAAACCAAGTTCTATAATGAAAAATTCCCACTAGTATATGAAAGTGACAACATAGGAGACTCTCTATCATGAAGATCACGGTGCTACTTTGAAGCACACGTGTGGAAAAAGGATAGTAACATTGTCCCTTTTCTCTTTTTCTCTCATCATTTTTTTCTTTTCCCTTTTTTTCTTTTTTTCTTGGGCCTTCTCTTTTTTTTTCTTTGGCCTCTTTTTTTTTAGTCCGGAATCTCATCCCGACTTGTGGGGGGAATCATAGTATCCATCATCCTTTCCTCACATGGGACAATGCTCTAATAACGATGATCATCACACTTTTATTACTTACAACTCAATACTTAGAACAAAATATGACTCTATGTGAATGCATCCGGCGGTGTGCGGGATTTGCAATGAATCAAGAGTGACATGTATGAAAAATATTATGAATGGTGGCTTTGCCACAAATTGATGTCAACTACATGATCATGCAAAGCAATATGACAATGATGGAGCGTGTCATAATAAACGGAACGTGGAAAGTTGCATGGCAATATATCTCGGAATGGCTATGGAAATGCCATGATAGGTAGGTATGGTGGCTGTTTTGAGGAAGATATAAGGAGGTTTATGTGTGATAGAGCGTATCATATCACGGGGTTTGGATGCAACGGCGAAGTTTGCACCAACTCTCAAGGCGAGAAAGGGCAATGCACGTTACCGTAGAGGCTAGAAAATTGTGGAAGGTTGAGAGTGTGTATAATCCGTGGACTCACAAATCATATACTTATTGCAAAAGTTTATTAGCCATCGAAGCAAAGTACTACTATGCATGCCCCTAGAGGGATAGATTGGTAGGAAAAGACCATCGCTCGTCCCCGACCGCCACTCATAAGGAAAGCAATAAAAGAACACCTTATGTGTCAAAATTGTCTCACAACTTTTACCATACGTGCATGCTACGGGACTTGCCAACCTTAACACATGTATTTCCCAGTTTCACAATTACTCAACTAGCACACTCTAATATTACCACCTTTATATCTCAAAACACTTATCAAGTATCAAACTTCTCATGATATTCAATGAACTCAATATGGAAGATTAATTTCACAATTAAAGCAAATTACCATGCTGTTTAAGACTCTCAAAATAATATAAGTGAATCATGAGAGATCAATAATTTATATAAAATAAAACCACCACCGTGCTCTAAAAGATATAAGTGAAGCACTAGAGCAAAAACTATATAGCTCAAAAGATATAAGTGAAGCACATAGAGTATTCTAACAAATTCGAATCATGTGTGTCTCTCTAAAGAGGTGTGTACAGCGAGGATGATTGTGACAAACTAAAAAGCAAAGACTCAAATCATACAAGACGCTCCAAGCAAAACACATATCATGTGGTGAATAAAAATATAGCTCCAAGTAAAGTTACCGATAGACGAAGACGAAGAGGGGATGCCTTCACAGGCATCCCCAAGCTTGAGCTTTTGGTTGTCCTTGAATTTTACCTTGGGGTGCCTTGGGCATCCCAAAGCTTAGGCTCTTGCCAATCCTTGTTCCATAATCCATCAAATCTTTAGCCAAAACTTGAAAACTTCACAACACAAAACTTAACAGAAAATCTCGTGAGCTCCGTTAGCGAAAGAAAACAAAACACCACTTCAAGGTACTGTAATGAACTCATTCTTTATTTATATTGGTGTTAAACCTACTGTATTCCAACTTTTCTATGGTTCATAAACTCCATTACTAGCCATAGATTCATTAAAATAGGCAAACAACACACAAAATACAGAATCAGTCAAAAACAGAACTCTAAAAATAGCGTAAGTATTTCCCTCAGTTTTTGAGAACCAAGGTATCAATCCAGTAGGAGTCCACGCTCAAGTCCTTCGTACCTACACAAACAAATAAGAACCTTGCAACCAACGCGATAAAGGGGTTGTCAATCCCTTCACGGACACTTGCAAAAGTGAGATCTGATAGAGATGATAAGATAATATTTTTGGTATTTTTATGATAAAGATTAAAAGTAAAGATGGAAAAATAAACAAAGATAGAAATAGCTTGTTGACGGGATATTAATACGATGGAAAATAGACCCGGGGGCCATAGGTTTCACTAGTGGCTTCTCTCAAGATAGCATAAGTATTACGGTGGGTAAACAAATTACTGTCGAGCAATTGATAGAATTGAGCATAGTTATGAGAATATCTAGTTATGATCATGTATATAGGCATCACGTCCGTGACAAGTAGACCGACTCCTGCCTGGATCTACTACTATTACTCCACACATTGACCGCTATCCAGCATGCATCTAGAGTGTTAAGTTCATAAGAACGGAGTAATGCTTTAAGCAAGATGATATAAACCCCATCTTTTTATCCTCGATGGCAACAATAAAATACGTTTCGTTTCCCCTACTGTCACTGGGATCGAGCACCGCAAGGTTGAACCCAAAGCTAAGCACTTCTCCGTTGCAAGAAAGATCAATCTAGTAGGCCAAACCAAATTGATAATTCGAAGAGACTTGCAAAGATAACCAATCATACATAAAAGAATTCAGAGAAGATTCAAATATTGTTCATAGATAATCTTGATCATAAACCCACAATTCATCGGATCTCGACAAACACACCGCAAAGAAGATTAAATTGAATAGATCTCCAAGAGAATCGAGGAGATCTTTGTATTGAGATCCAAAGAGAGAGAAGAAGCCATCTAGCTAATAACTATGGACCCGAAAAAGGCCCCAAGATGGGATCTAACGAGTACAGAAGGTTGCAGCGATGGAATTAGGTTTTCGTGGTGCTCTTCGATGGTTTGGGGGTATGTAGGTATATATAGGAGGAAGAAGTAGGTTGGTGGAGCCACGAGGGGCCCACGAGGGTGGAGGGCGCGCCTAGGGGGGTAGGCACGCCCCCTGCCTCGTGGCCTCCTCGTTGGTTGGTTGACATCCACTCCAAGTCCTCTGGATCACGTTTGTTCCAAAAATCACGCTCCCGAAGGTTTCATTCCGTTTGGACTCCGTTTGATATTCTTTTTCTAAAACACCGAAATAGGCAAAAAACAGCAATTTGGGCTGGGCCTTCGGTTCAAAGGTTAGTCCCAAAAATAATATAAAATTGTATAAATAAGCCCATTAAACATCCAAAACAAAATATATAATAGCATGGAACAATAAAAAATTATAGATACGTTGGAGACGTATCATGTCCCAGTCAGGCAGAGTGCGCGCCAGGCTACGCAGCAGTCCAGCGTGCTGGTGGCGAAGAGGGCATCCCTGCTGCTGGTCAAGCGCCTCGGCATGCTGGGACCCAAGGAGAAGATGACTGCAAAGGCGGCTGAAGCCCTCATATGCCACTTCGATGAGTCGCTGACGGAGGAGGACATCTCCATCATCGCCAAGTTCATGTGCCTCGACCCGGCGGCCCTCCGCATTGCAGGTGGCATGGCAGGCCCTAATGTCGATGCGGATGCCTCAGTCTAGTGTAGCCATGTTAGTCCAGCTTAGTATTAGTCTCCGACAGGGAATGACAGTTGGCCAATTTGAGTTAGGTTTCATGATTGATGATTGTGGTACTTGTGTTAGGGCTAGTTGGATTGCTTCACGCCAGAGTAGTTTGGGGCCTATTGGTGGTCTCTAGCGCCCCCTCACTAGACGGTTGGTGTACTTGTGTTCGACTCATATCAATAGAATGTTGTTACTGCCAGAGGAAACCACTGTTCCATATGAGTAACACAACTGGTACAATCTTGAGTTGGAATGTGAGAGGGCTGAATTCGGCCAAATAAGCGTACACCTGTGCGTGAGATTGCGGAGGCTCATCGGACAAACATCCTATGCCTTCAGGAGACCAAATTGGAATCCTGGACACCTGCCATTGTTCAGGAGTTAGAAGGCCTCAAGCTTGAGGGATGTGTTGTCCTGCCATTAATGGGCACCAGGGGAGGAGCAGCCATTCTTTGGGATAAGACTGTTGTCGGTGTCAAAACCGCGGATCTCGGGTAGGGGGTCTGAACTGTGCGTCTAGGCGGATGGTAACAGGAGACAAGGGACACGATGTTTTTACCTGTGTTCGGGCCCTCTCGATGGAGGTAAAACCCTACTCCTTCTTGATTAATATTGATGATATTGGTAGTACAAGAGTAGATCTACCACGAGATCAGGGAAGCTAAACCCTAGAAGCTAGCCTATGGTATGATTGTTGTTCGTCCTACGGACTAAAACCCTCTGGTTTATATAGACACCAAATAGGGTTAGGGTTACACAGAGTCGGTTACAATGGTAGGAAATCTACATATCCGTATCGCCAAGCTTGCCTTCCACGCCAAGGAAAGTCCCATCCAGACACGGGACGAAGTCTTCAATCTTGTATCTTCATAGTCCAGGAGTCCGGCCAAAGGCTATAGTCCGGCTATCCGGACACCCCCTAATCCAGGACTCCCTCAACTGCCATTAGCTTCACCACTCATGCAATCGGCTCTTTCTCGATCACGGGCAAAGTGATTGCTCTGCAGGACAGTTCTTCTTTCTGGCTTACGACAGTATATGGACCTGTAGATGATATGCGCAAAGACGCCTTCCTGGCAGAGATGGCACACGCCGCACCGCCCGCGGGTGAACCTTGGTTGACCAATGGATATTTCAATGTCATCTATGAAGCAATAGACAAGAACAATCTAAATTTGAACATGAGGATTATGAGCAGTTTCAGAGCAGCTATTGACACGACTGGTTTGTGTGAGGTCAAATGCAAAAATAGAAGGTTCACATGGACAAACGAGCGTCAGGACCCTACAATGGTCTGCATCAACAAGGTTTTCTATAATGAAGAATGGGATGCCCTCTTCCCCTCTTACATGGTAATGGCTGCGACAACTACGTGCTCGGATCACTGCCCGCTCGTGCTTGCCAACGCCGCAACTCCAAAAAGGAGGGCAGTTTTCAGATTTGAATCTTTACGACGTGCTTTTGCTCGCTTCCACGACATGCTCAACCTGGCATGGCAGCGGCCGGTAAACCAGACCTGCCCAATCATAAGGATCAAGGTGAAAATGCAACGGGTAGTTCATGATCTCAGGATCTGGGCCAGAACTCTATTCAGTGATGCCAAGGTGCAGTTTCACCTGGCCTGTGAGGTCGTGCTGAGGCTGGGCGGTGCCCAGGAGAAGCGTGCTCTAACTCCAAGTGAGTTCAACCTACGCAAGCAACTAAAGCAGATAATTCTGGGGATGGCTGCGATTGAGAGAGCCCGCAAGAGACAAGCCTCCAGAATCACCTGGCTCAAGGCGGGAGATGCTCGCACTGCATTTTTTCAAACCAAGATCAACTCAGGCAGGCGAAAGAATTTCATCCACTCCCTGGAGACTGACAATGTTGTTGTTACAGTGCATGAAGAAAAGGCCTCTGTTGCACACAAGCACTTCTCCAACTTATTGGGCAGAAAAGAGGACAGAAAGTGCTCGATCAACTGGGAAGAGTTGGACACGCCTACAGTCGAGAATGAGGGGCTCGACAACCCTTTCACTGAAGCTGAAGTATTCAACCCAAATTTATTGATTCGACACAAGGGGAGCCAAAGAATATTCTCAAGTATTAGAAGTTGAGTTGTCAATTCAACCACACCTGGATAACTTAATATCTGCAGCAAAGTATTTAGTAGCAAAGTAGTATGATAGTAACGGTAACAGTAGAAAAAGTAATATTTTTGGGTTTTGTAGTGATTGTAACAGTAGCAACGGTGAAGTAAATAAGCGAAGAACAATATGTGAAAAGCTCGTAGGCATTGGATCAGTGATGGAGAATTATGCGGATGTGGTTCATCATGTAACAATCATAACATAGGGTGACATGAACTAGCTCCAATTCATCAATGTAATGTAGGCATGTATTCCGAATATAGTCATACGTGCTTATGGAAAAGAACTTGCATGACATCTTTTGTCCTACCCTCCCGTGGCAGCGAGGTCCTAATGGAAACTAAGGGATATTAAGGCCTCCTTTTAATAGAGTACCGGACCAAAGCATTAACACATAGTGAGTACATGAACTCCTCAAACTACGGTCATCAACTGGAGTGGTCCCGATTATTGTCACTTCGGGGTTGCCGGATCATAACACATAGTAGGTGACTATAGACTTGCAAGATAGGATCAAGAACTCACATATATTCATGAAAACATAATAGGTTTAGTTCTGAAATCATGGCACTCGGGCCCTAGTGACAAGCATTAAGCATAGCAAAGTCATAGCAACATCAATCTCAGAACATAGTGGATACTAGGGATCAAACCCTAACAAAACTAGCACGATTACATGATAAATCTCGTACAACCATCACCGTCCAGCAAGCCTACGATGGAATTACTCACGCACGGCGGTGAGCATCATGAAATTGGTGATGGAGGATGGTTGATGATGACGACAGCAACAGATTCCCCTCTCCGAAGCCCCGAACGGGCTCCAAATCAGCCCTCCCGAGAGAGTTTAGGGCTTGGAGGCGGCTCCGTATCGTAAAATGCGATGAATCTTTCTCTCTTATTTTTTTCTCCCCGAACACGAATATATAGAGTTGGACTTGAGGTCGGTGGAGCTCCAAGGGGCCCACGAGGTAGGGGGGCGTGCCCAGGGGGGCAGGCGCACCCCTCACCCTCGTGGCAAGGGTGTGGGCCCCCTGGCCTCACTACAAAAAAATACACTTCCGTGATGATACGAGTTTGTCACAGTAGGTCACATTTTTTGTCATGCATGTACATCCATGACAAATTTGTGACAGAATTAAGATAGTCATACATGTGCTGTCGTAGAAGTGTTCCATGACATTACCAAAATTATCATCACGGAAGTGTCCACTTCCATGACGATAAATCACGTCACGTAAGTGCTTTTCGTCAAGGGTGACCGACACGTGGCATCCACCATACGAAACGCCGTTAAGCTATCGGGTCGGGTTTTGGATCCGATAACCCGTTAACAGCCCCGACCAATGGGGATTTTCCACGTGTAAAAGCATCATTGGCTGGAGGAGACACGTGTCAGGTCCGCATTGCCACAGGTGTCAATCATCCAATGGGCGAGACGCGCCTATGATATGTTGACACGTGGACCGGCCCATTAAGTTTAAATGGGTCGGCCCAACTGAAGGCCCACAAGATTTTGCGGACCATAATGGGCCGGCCCAGCTAAAGGCCCACAAGATTTTCTGGACCATAATGGGCTGGCTTTAAAAAGGCCCACAAGATTTTGCGGGCCATAATGGGCCGACCTGTAAAGGCCCACAAGATTTTGTGTGCCATAATGGGCGGCCGGTAAAGGCCCACAAGATTATTGCGGATCATAATGGGCCGGCCCAGCTAAAGGCCCTCGAGATTTCGCCGACATTAATGGGCTGGCCCAGCTGTAGGCCCACAAGATTTTGAGGACCCTAGTAGGTCAGCCCATTAACTGGCTGCCATGTTTTGGGCCAAATGCCGTCCCATATTTGATCCGGTCCATTAATGGCCTGCCACGCTCCGGGCCTAATAGTGGCCCATATGAGATCCGGCCCGTTAAAAGCCTACCACGTTGTGGGCCAAATTACGGCCCAGATCAGGTCCGGCCCTTTAAGAGGCTTTGAGCTCAATTATGGCCCATATCAGATTTGGCCCGTCAACTAGACACTATGCTTTTGGGCCCACTTGCTAAAGGCCCACTTAGTAATTCGGCCTGATATTACTTTTGGCCTGTTAAGGGCCCGTTTAACATTTCGGCCCTATATTAATTTCGTCCTGTTAAAAGCCCGTCATATAGTTGGGCCTAACTATGGCCCGGTTTGCATCCGGCCTGCTCGCAGCCGATATCTGATTGGGCCAAACAAGGACCGAGACAATTTTGGACTGTTAGAAGCCCGTGATTTGATTCGCACAATCATGGGCCGGGGTTCATTTCGGGCTGCTGCCGGCCCGTGAGCTGTTCGGCACGTTTCAGGCCCAACCTACATCATGATTGCATGACGGCCCGATTATGTACCGTAATTTTATGGTTTGGCCGGTTTACTGCGAAGACAGGATATATATACAGTAAAATAACTTCACCATCGTGAATAAGAAAAAACCTAGACTATACAATAAAGAAATTATGGCATATTACATCCACTGGGCATCAAAGTTCGCCACTATGATAATAAAGCACAAGCAGATAGCAGATTACATACACTGGGCATCAAAGATCGCCACCAGTGCAAATAAACACGCCGAAAAAATAATATACAAAACCGACAACACTTCAATAGATTTCAAGAAAGGTTAGCCCTCTTTGGGGAGCTGCAGCAAGCAAATGAGCAAGATGATGAGATCGCGCTTGTTCAACACTTATATCTTCCTCACTCGAAAGATAAACAAGCGCATAGATGATGTGTTTTGCACATAAGAGTATCGGTCTTGACAATTCATCACATTTCTTACTGACGAATAAAGTGACACAGTTTAAATTTTCATTAACACAATATGGTATTGTTCAGGTCAAGACATGGCAGGAAATGACATTGTGAAGGAGTTGGCAGCTTCACGACACCACTGGATTACAGATGAAGAACTCATAAGTATCAATGATTAGTGTGCTATCAATTTATACCATTTCAGATTGGCAAATAAAGAGACGGTTTAAATAATAGTAGAATGATATGACATTGTTCATAGTTAAGACATTGCAGAATATGACATTGTCTTTGTAGTGGGTAGGTTCACCACACCACCGGATTACGAATGAAGAATGAAGCATACATGCGGTGCAAAAGAAGATCACTCTCTATAGTTTAATTTACATGGTATGAAGAAGGAACTTGGTTGTACAACTGAAAACTTAAATTGAGAAAGGACAAACTTTTGTTTATGAACTACATAATAAACTTTAAACAAGCAATTTGATGCAAACACCAAAATAAACAATGTCATGAGTCATGCCTAACCAAATATATACAACAAAGTTTGAAGGCTTGAGATGGACAAACTTACATTATTGGTGAAGACAGGCTCTATAAAGGCCTTGTCCATGCTGATGGGGGGCAATTCAAGAAGTTTACCACAGAATCTTCTTCAAAAGCATTGCCTTTATTCTACATTTTGTTAAGAGTAAATATAGATGCGATAATATACGAAAAAATGGAGAATATTTAAGATAAGATGAAGAGTGATGCTACATAACCAAGTAGCTATAAATGTAAGTGCAGCGATACAGGCAAAAGGTACAGCCAAGAGCAATGCACAGCTAAACTTCTTCAGTACCAACCTTATGGTAAGAGTAAATATAGATGTGATGTGTAGAAAATGGAGGGTAAAGGAAAATAAGCTGTAGAGTGATGGTACATGAACAACTACCTGTGATTATAAGTACATTGATAAAGGACAACATGTACTTACAAGAACAATGCAGAGCTAAAAAAACATTGGCATTGGATATATTCTACACTAATGTAACCATTCATACAGATCAGATAATTTGGAGTGAACAATTGATAAGTAAGCTATCATGCATACTGCTGTCACATAATGAACCACGTATGTATGCAAGTACAGTGATACAGGACAACATGTACTAACAAGAGCAAAGCAGCGGGCAGCATATTTGCGATATCCTGTCGTTCTTGTCAAACCGGAATTCTTCTTTGAGCAGATTTCCTGCAAAAAAGATCCGTAAGGCACATGCGGAAAAGTAGAAGTTCAAATTGTCATGTGATTTCATAGACAGTACCTCATCCTGGGAACGAGACCAGTGCATAACAAGGTTTTTCCATTCAATGTCTTCTGAATTTAGCACAGGAGACTTCACCAGAAATTTGTTTATAGACTTGCCATCGAAGTGTGATTTCCTCATGTAACATCGATACTGCTGCAATGCTTCCTTGAAAAGCGCAAGAAAGCTTTGCTCGTCATGACTATCTAGATTGACCCTCACCTACTTACAACAATGTATTGTAAATCACTGATGTGTTCAATCAGCAGAAAACAGGAAAATAATCACCGTGAATTATAGCACTTACACGTAAGTGGGACAGGAAGATGTGAAAATGGTGTTTGTCTTCACTATAATCTTCCCACGATGGGAATATATGCACGTAGTCCCTAACAACATTGAAAGCATTGTATTTTAAACTGGGAATAAATGGAATGGGGTTCCAATCTGCAGGAATTGGCCGTCTCTGCAGTTGGGATAGGTCTTCGGCCGGTGTACTTGCTGCATTTTTTTGCTGGAGTGGGATTTTTTACGTGGTACTACCGGTGCTATCGCAAATGAAATCGGTATACCTTTTGCTGGAGTGCAGGTCCTCTGTGGTGGGGCTAGTGGTGTGGCCAGTGAAGTATGGGTACAGTCTGCTGGAGTCGGTCCTACGTTTTGTGTCACTGGTTGTACAACCAATATAAGTGGGGTGCTGTCTGATTTCTCCGGCACCACCACGTTTTTCAAGGACTTTGCTGGTGCTCCTTCAGGTTCGGCAATCACCCTCTTCCTTTTTGATGTCTGATGCACAAGAACAACATTTGAGTGGGAAAACATGGTATGATGACAGATGGAATATGTATTGATAATGGATGGGCATGGCATCTCGACATATAGGATGAGTAAACTAAGCAGATGGCGGTGCAACAAAGTAGAATAAATGCAAGACAACATATACAAGATACCCGCAACCAATAAAACATTGCCAAATTAGAACAGGCACCTTGATGGCTGAACAGGACAGGCCATCTGCCTTTGACTCCTCGCGGTTAGAATAGTCATTAGGATCATATTCTGAACAAGAATCAACAGGTGGGGAGCATATGAGTTTCATTGCTTCCAGAAATGGCACTCAATGCCTTGCTGCCAATTTTGTAAGTCATTGCAGTGTTTAGCTTCAAGAGTGGACTGCTGCTAGTGCGACACAAAGCAGCTACACAGATCATAGTGTAGATGTAACGGGAAAACCTTAAGCATCAGAGTAAAATCAGCAAAGTGGAACTTGCTGGAATATATGTGCTAGTATTGTCCGATGCGGCTAGAAAGGCTTCGGATACCAGCTCTCTTCAAGTGAAGGTGCGGTACTGTTAATATCAGCGTAACTCTCAAAGGCGACACAGCTCCCCGCATTTCCTTGCTATTCTTATAGGATTCAAGTGGGCAGGCCACTACAAAACCTATTCCTATGTTTACAAGATCTTACGAATCAAAGAGGCTCAAAGTGTCCATCACAACCTAAGTATAGACCTCTACATCTTGCAAATGTCCTCGCTCATCTTGATTACAAAGAACATACTGTACTACTATCATACTCCCTCCGTTCCAAAATATAAGTTTTGGTAGAGATTTCCACTATGGATCACATACAGATGTATCCAAATACATTTTAGAGTGTAGATTCACTCATTTTGCTCCATATGTAGTCCATGGTGGAATCTATACAAAGACTTGTATTTAGGAACGAAGAGAGTACATATTAAAGAAGAACGGAAGAGGAACATGATAAAGAAGAGCAAGCAGATTTTGGATAATAAAATGTTGGTTCTTGCTTGATTGCCCACACATGATGAACCAGAGCGCATTAAGAATGCAACTCCCGGCTGTCTCTCGACCATTTCAGCGGTTGGATGAAGATCCTCGTCTCCTAACCCTTCTTCTTCCTCGTCTCGATTCTTCCCATCTGAGAACACCGCACGGGCCGCCGGTCGGACCACCGGCCCCCACCTCCTGTGTTCCTCCACCACCCCCACCCCCGCCCCCGCCCCACCCCCCACCCGCGCCGAGTTTTCTTCGTTCGGTGAGGCCCCACAACCACCCGAGCCCCTTCGATCAAGACCGAATTCCGCAAGCTCAAAAAATCGTGACCCAATTTTGAAATTTAGTCTCTGTGATTTAACTAGTGTGGAATATAAAAGGGAAAACCCTAAGCATTGGGAGTATAGTGTTGAGCGTGCCATGGCGGATCTGAAGGTGCAAACCGGACAAAGGCAACTTCGCAACCAAGACAAGAAATCAGAGTAAAGCAGTGGCGATCTATTTTCTTGCTGCGATAAATAAGTTGAGCAGATACAAAAGAGTACCACCTCACAGTGCGGCGCCGTGTCTGATCTGGCGAGAATTTGACGGTGCTACGGTAGCGATGGCTGTCGGCAGCGTGGAAGCAGATCTAGGAGGGTAGACGGTGGCGGCAGGGCGTGGTGGACGAGATGGTCGTAGGAGCGGCACCGGCAAGGTGGACGACGGCGGGGATGAAGCGAGAGGACGGGATGCAAGGATCCCGGTCCGAACCCGTGGATGAGAGAGGCCGATCTCTTGTAATGGACGGCGGCGTCGGGGTATCAGCTCCGGCATGGTGGAGGAGGACGACGGTGGACGGGGTGGCGGACGACGGCGGACGGAGGAGGTTGGGGTGGAGAGGGTGTTTTGGCGCCGACGGAGTACGAATGGGGAAAGGGAGGTAGAGAGGAAGGGGGAACCATGTATTCAGGGCGCACTTGTCTCAAATGCGAGGAAATTTACAAACTTAGCCCCCGTTTCAAATTTCTACTACATCACAGCAACATTAGTCGGTTGGGGATTGGACGGTAATCTCGCATACACCGAATATTTGCCGACGAGAGTTTGTTTTTGGCGCCCACCGTGTATGAATATGAATCGGGGAGGGTGTCGATTTCGGCTGAGGACACACTGTGTTTTGGCGCCCATCGTGTATGAATCCGGGTGAGAGGCGATTACGTCACGTTTGGGTGAAATTACAAACCTACCCCTATCGAAACCTATAGAAATCCAGCAGATAGGCTTTGCGTGGCAGGGATAGGCAGTAGTGATTTCCATCTTGCAGATTTTGGTTTCATGATTCGTGAATTTCCCGCTTCCTTCAAATTTTGCAGAGTGCACGCCATCTGTACCAACTCAATCGAATCCCGTTTGTTATTCTATTTTTTTCAGGCGGGATCCATTTTCAATTGGAATTACATTCTATATATATCATTTTTATATATACTTTCAAAAGCACAACACCATTTATACATAAATATGGTTTACAAATGGCATGATCTCAGATTCATTAGGTTGTATCCATCAATTTGGATTTTCAAATAGTTGAAACCACTTTATGTTGAAATCCAATGTATGCATTCCTCGCAAACTGTCTCCAAATAATGTGTGTTTCATGAGGGTTTTTTTTACTTCTCAAACATGTATAATGTGTTTCACACACGCAACATATAGTGTAATCCCGTTTAGACATTAATTGCATATAAACCATGCATTGTTTGTAATTCAAGAATCTATGGATCACCAATATTAATAAACTATATAACATTACACGTGTGCCCAAATTCAAATGAATATGCATGTTTGATACACCAATTTGCGTTATGATATTATCGATGTCGTGATCTCCAGTTTAAATATTTGAATCCCCTTTAATCCAGATATTCGTCTCATATAGCTATCACTCATGCTTATATAGGACTATCTCTCTAGACCTATACACGTTGATCGTCTCTCAGGTATCTCTCCTGCTACCTGTATGTCGACAATGATCTTTTATCTTCGTAACACACTGACGGTACTCTCTCCCTCGACCTTCATCACTCTATCTCTCTCTAAGTATATCTCGCTCCCTGCTATGTGTCTCTAACTATGATTCTCCATGTGGAATCTCTTTCTCTCACACAAACACAAAACTTTGTCTCCCGGGGTCTCATTTCTCTCTACTATTCCCATGTGTGCCACTCGCACACCCCTCATACAGAGATGTCTTTCGCTCTTAAATATGAGAACCTACGACTCTTCCTCTTCAATATCTCTTTCTCACACACAAACACAAACTCTGTCTCCCAGGGTCTCATATTTCTCCATTGTTCTCTTGTATGTTGCTCACACACACCCTCTCTCCCTAGAGATATCTTGCGTTCCCTCGTATGTCTCTCTAGCTATCACTCTCGTTGTGAAATATCTTTCTCTCTCGCAGACACAAAACTCCGTCTCTCTGGATCTCATTTCTCTCTGATATCTATTTGTATGTGACTCGCACGCACCCTCTCTATCTCTCTCACACCCACAAACATAACCCAGCCTTCTGATCCACTCGACTCCTATTTCTAACGCACACTAGCTAGCATCTTTATCTTTCTATTTATCTGTTTCTCCATCAACCTTCTTTCTCGCCCTCACTCTTGATTCCTATCACGCACACTACATATGTTTCTCTCTACATGTAGTCAAGTGCCCTCTCGCACACATATATAACTTCACCCTTTGAACCACCCGACGGTCATCTCCAACACCCAAACTAGCGGATGTCCCTCTAGCTCGCATCTCCATCTCTCAGATTCTATCTGTAGTTTCTCCGTCAACATTTCTTTCTCTCACGGAGTCTTGCTTCCTATCACCCACACTATATATGTCTCTCCATACATATGCATTTATAGGTTGGTCTCTTTTGCACAATCGTTGCGCCTCACTCCCTCTGCTCACCATAGATGCATGCTCCAGCCGACGCCACTATCTATTAAAGACAAAAACACATGCTCAATTGTCGGGCCTTCTTCCCTGCATTCTCACATGCATGCATATTGTCATACCGATCCGTCTCTCCCATGTCGTTGATCTTATGACTTATGTCTTCTTTCTTTTATCTCGATCATGCGCGCGCACACACACACATCCCACGTATACATGTATACCTCTCACACATGCACGTTCAAGGTCTCTATGTTTCCATATGTAGTTAATTACCCTCAATCCTAACGCTACATCGAATCGTACTCCTCTTTTGTGCACATAACTTCCGCCTGGATGGGTAAAACACACACTCAACAATCTCCTTCTAGCTACCCCCCCCCCCCCCGCCTCTCACTCTTCCCCTATATCCCCGAAACCAATAAGACCATCCCTTTGTTTAATTCCCGCCTGCATGCACCATCGATATATAGTAGTCTTCCTCAGTGTCTCTCGAACAAACACGTTCTCTCGAAGTCGACTCCTCTCACGCGCACACACCTTCTCTTCCCTCTCTACGGGCATTTTCCCTCTCGCACCCCATCGTTGGTGGCCTCTGCCATACACATCACCTCTCTATGATGAAGCCATGTACACTTAAATGACATCCGCCATAGAGGACCCCGCGACACACACACACACACACGCACACACACACACACACACGCACCCCCCCCACACACACCAATACTCCATCTCTCTCTCTCTCTCTCACACACACACACACAAACACACACACACATGCACGCACGCATGCCCCCCCACACACACTAAGACTCCATCTCTCTCTCTCTCTCTCACACACACACACACACAAACTAAGACTCCATCTCTCTCTCTCTCTCACGCACACACACACACCCCACACACACACTAAGATTCCATCTCACACACACATGCTCTAGGTAGAGCATTTGTTCCTACCACCCTTCATCCAACCTTACCAGTATGATAAACAATCACCTTTATTTACTTGCATAACATGGACAAATTCCACTTTACTTTAGTAGTCAACAAACTTATCATCTGTACCCTTATAAAAAACGAGTTGGCGGTGATGGTGTGCCTGCCATCTTGTAATACAGACCGTATGATCTATATCTGAGGATAGAAAGGAAACTATGATAATTTACAAAAGATACCCGCACCTCTCTCCACATCATTATCTCCCGCAACCTCATTGCTCAGCAATTAAAAAAGGAATAAGTCTTTGGAACAATCTAGCATGCATGGTGGCTGTCGGTGTCAAAACTGGCGGATCTCGGGTAGGGGGTCCCGAACTGTGCGTCTAGGCGGATGGTAACAGGAGACAAGGGACACGATGTTTTTACCCAGGTTCGGGCCCTCTCGATGGAGGTAAAACCCTACTCCTACTTGATTAATATTGATGATATGGGTAGTACAAGAGTAGATCTACCACGAGATCGTGAGAGGCTAAACCCTAGAAGCTAGCCTATGGTATGATTGTTGTTCGTCCCACGGACTAAAACCCTCCGGTTTATATAGACACCGGAGAGGGTTAGGGTTACATAGAGTCGGTTACAAATGGGAGGAGATCTACATCCGTATCGCCAAGCTTGCCTTCCACGCCAAGGAAAATCCCATCCGGACATGGGAAGAAGTCTTCAATCTTGTATCTTGATACGTCTCCAACGTATCTATAATTTTTGATTGCTCCATGCTATATTATCTACTGTTTTAGGCAATATTGGGCTTTATTTTCTACTTTTATATTATTTTTGGGACTAACCTATTAACCGGAGGCCCAGCCTGCATTTGTTGTTTTATGCCTATTTCAGTGTTTCGAGGACAAGGAATATCAGACGGAGTCAAAACGGAACGAAATCAACTAGAGAAGTTATTTTTGGAAGGAAACCCACTTGATGGACTTGGACCCCACGTCACAAGATACGGGAGGTGCTCACGAGGGTGGGGGGCGCGCCCCCCTGCCTCGTGGGGCCCCCGTAGCTCCACCGACGTACTCCTTTCACCCATATATACTGTCGTACCCTAAAACTTCCAGAAAAGAAGATAGATCGGGAGTTCCGCCGCCGCAAGCCTCCAGAGCCACGAAAAACCAATCGGGACCTGTTCAAGCACCTCACGGAGGGGATCCCATCACCGGTGGCCATCTTCATCATCCTCGGCGCTATCCATGACGAGGAGTGAGTAGTTCACCCTCGGGCTGAGGGTATGTACCAAGAGCTATGTGTTTGATCTCTCTCTCTCTCTCTCTCTCTCTCGTGTTCTCTCTCGTGCTCCATCTATGGCACGATCTTGATGTATCCCGAGCTTTGCTATTGTAGTTGGATCTTATGATGTTTCTCCCCCTCTACTTTCTTGTGATGAATTGAGTTTCCCCTTTGAAGTTATCTTATCGAATTGAGTCTTTTATGAGAACACTTGATGTATGTCTTGGTGATCAACTTGCGGGTTTCCTGACATTGGGAACCCATGCATAGGGGTTGGCACACGTTCTTGACTCTCCGGTAGAAACTTTGGGGCACTCTTTGAAGTACTTTTATGTTGGTTGGATGAATCTGAGATTGTGTGATGCATATCGTATAATCATGCCCACGGATACTTGAGGTGACAATGGGGTATCTAGGTGACATTAGGGTTTTGGTTGATTTGTATATTAAGGTGTCATTCTAGTACGAACACTTTTATAGATTGATCCGAAAGAATAGCTTTGAGGTGGTTTCGTACCCTACCATAGTATCTACGTTTGTTCTCCGCTATTAGTGGCTTTGGAGTGACTCTTTGTTGCATGTTGAGGGCTTGTCATATTATCTATCTATGTTATTATTGTTGAGAGAACTTGCACTAGTGAAAGTATGAACCCTAGGACTTGTTTCCTATCATTGCAATACCGTTTACGCTCACTTTTATCCTTAGTTACCTTGCTGTTCTTATTATTTTAGATTACAAAAACCTATATCTACCATCCATATTGCACTTGTATCACCATCTCTTCGCCGAACTAGTGCACCTATACAATTTACCATTGTATTGGTTGTGTTGGGGACACAAGAGACTCTTTGTTATTTGGTTGCAGGGTTGCTTGAGGGAGACCATCTTCATCCTACGCCTCCCACGGATTGATAAACCTTAGGTCATCCACCTGAGGGAAATTTGCTACTGTCCTACAAACCTGTTGCTACGTCTTGAGCTTGCGTTGGTTTTCCCCGAAGAGGAGAGGATGATGCATCACAGTAGCGTAAGTATTTCCCTCAGTTTTTGAGAACCAAGGTATCAATCCAGTAGAAGGCCACGCGCAAGTCCCTTGTACCTGCACAAAACAATAGCTACTCGCAACCAACGCGATTAGGGGTTTTCAATCCCTTCACGGTCACTTACGAGAGTGAGATCTGATAGAGATAATACTTTTGGTATTTTTGATATAAAGATGCAAAGTGAAAAGTAAAAGGCAAAGCAAGTAAATAAAGTGATGGAGATTGATATGATGAGAATAGACCCGGGGGCCATAGGTTTCACTGGTGGCTTCTCTCAAGAGCATAGATATTCTACGGTGGGTGAACAAATTCTTGTTGAGCAATTGATGAATCGAGCATAGTTATGAGTATATCTAGGCAATGATCATGTATATAGGCATCATATCCGAGACAAGTAGACCGAAACGATTCTGCATCTACTACTATTACTCCACTCATCGATCGCTATCCAGCATGCATCTAGAGTATTAAGTTAAAAAGCAGTAGCATGTAAGCAAGATGACATGATGTAGAGGAATAAATTCATGCAATATGATAAATACCCCATCTTGTTATCCTCGATGGCAACAATACAATACGTGCCTTGCAACCCCTTACACATCCTTTGGGTAAGGACACCGCAAGATTGAACCCAAAGCTAAGCACTTCTCCCATTGCAAGAACTACCAATCTAGTTGGCCAAACCAAACGGATAATTCGAAGAGACTTGCAAAGATAACTCAATCATACATAAAAGAATTCAGAGAAGAATCAAATATTTTCCATAGATAAGCTGGATCATAAACCCACAATTCATCGGTCTCAACAAACACACCGCAAAAATAAGATTACATCGAATAGATCTCCACGAGAGAGGGGTAGAACATTGTATTGCGATCCAAAAGAGAGAAGAAGCCATCTAGCTACTAGCTATGGACCCGAAGGTCTGAAGTACACTACTCAAACTTCATCGGAGGGGCTATGGTGTTGATGTAGAAGCCCTCCGTGGTGGATGCCCCCTCCGGCGGAGCTCCGGAACAGGCCCCAAGATGGAATTAGGTTTTTGGCTCCTGTTCTGATCGTTTGGGGATACGTAGGTATATATAGGAGGAAGGAGTACGTCGGTGGAGCGTTAGGGGGCCCACGAGGCAGGGGGGCGCCCTCCACCCTCGTGGCCGCCTCTGGCACTTCTTGGAGTAGGGTCCAAGTCTCCTGGATCACGTTCGGTGAGAAGATCACGTTCGAAGGTTTCATTCCGTTTGGACTCCGTTTGATATTCCGCTTTCTTGAAACACTGAAATAGGCAAAAAACAGCAATTAAATTTGGGCCTCCGGTTAATAGGTTAGTCCCAAAAGTAATATAAAAGTGGAAAATAAAGCCAATTATAGTCCAAAACAAGAGATAAAGTAGCATGGAGCAATCAAAAATTATAGATACGTTGGAGACGTATCAGGCATCCCCAAGCTTAATTCCTGCTCATTCCTCGAGTAGGTAAATGATAAAAGAGAATTTTTTATGCGGAGTGATACTTTGGCATAATTTCAATGTAAATCTTCTTAATCATGGTATGAATATTCAGATCCGAAAGATTCAAGGCAAAAGTTCATATTGACATAAAAATAATAATACTTCAAGCATACTAATCAAAGCAATCATGTCTTCTCAAAATAGCATGGCAAAAGAAAGTTCATCCCTACAAAATCATATAGTTAGGCTATGCTTCATTTTCGTCATACAAAGGTGTTCCCAACTTCTATACCCCCAATGACAAGCCAAGCAATTGTTTCATACTTAAATAATCTCAAACTTTTTCAACCTTCACGCAATACATGAGCGTGAGCCATGGATATAGCACTATGGGCGGAATAGAATATGATGATGGGGATTGTGTGGAGAAGACAAAAAAAGGAGAAAGTCCCACATTGACGAGGATAATCAACGGGCTATGGAGATGCCCATCAATTGATGTCAACATGAGGAGTAGGGATTGCCTTGCAACGGATTCACTAGAGCTATGAATGCTCAACAAAAGAAAACTAGTGGGTGTGCATCCAGCTTGCTTGCTCATGAAGACCTAGGGCATTTGAGGAAGCCCATCGTAGGAATATACAAGCCAAGTTCTATAATGAAAAATTCCCACTAGTATGAAAAAGACAACTTATGAGACTCACTATATGAAAAAGATGGTTCTACTTTGAAGCACAATATATGAGACTCACTACTTGAAGAACATGGTGCTACTTTGAAGCACAAGTGTGGAAAAAGAGATAGTAGCATTGCCCTTTTTCTTTTCTTTTCTTTTGGGATTTTTTTTGTGGCCTTTCTCTTCTTCTTCTTTTTTGTTTAGGCAATGCTCTAATAATGATGATCATCACACTTCTATTGATTACAACATAAGGATTACAACTCGAAACCTAGAACAAGATATGACTCTATATGAATGCCTCCGGCGGTGTACCGGGATGGTGCAATGAATCAAGAGTGGCATGTATGAAAATAATGCATGGTGGCTTTGCCACAAATACGATGTCAACTACATGATCATGCAATGGCAATATGACAAAAGTAATGTATGTCATGATGATGATGAACGGAACGGTGGAAAGTTGCAAGGCAATATATCTCGGAATGGCTATGGAAATGCCATAATAGGTAGGTATGGTGGCTGTTTTGAGGAAGATATAGGGAGGTTTATGTGTGATAGAGCGTATCATATCACGGGGTTTGGATGTACCGGCGAAGTTTGCACCAACTCTCAATGTGAGAAAGGGCAATGCGATGCATCAAGAGGCTAGCAATGGCGGAAAGGTAAAAGTGCGTATAATCCATGGACTCAACATTAGTCAAAAGAACTCATATACTTATTGCAAAAATTTAGAAGTCATCAAAAATCAAGTACTACAGCGATGCTACTAGGGGGATACATTGGTAGGAAAAGACCATCGCTCGTCCCCGATCGCCACTCATAAGGATGCACAAGCCAGGTACACTTCATGTTTCAAATTTGTTACACAACTTTAACCATACGTGCATGCTATGGGATTTGCTAACCTCAACACAAGAATTTCTCAAATTCACAACTACTCAACAAGCATGACTTTGATATTATCACCTCCATATCTCAAAACAATTATCAAGCATCAAACTTATCTTAGTATTCAAGGCACTCAAAAGAAAGTTTCACATATCTCGAATACCAAGTATATTAACATTAAGCAAATTACCATGCTATTAACGACTCTCAAAATAATCTAAGTGAAGCATGAGAGATCAAGTTTCTTTAAAACATGTAGCGACCCGACCTCAGATGGTCAAGTCTCTGTGTTTCAATGAAATCCCTGGATCAGTAATGCTGACACACACAGTACTCGAAGGATTTATAACAGAGTAGCAATCACACACTTATTACATCGAAAGTCTCAAAAGAGAACTTATTACAATAATATGGCTTAAGGCCATCTAATGCGATAACAACAGAAGGCTTGGAAGATAAAGTGAGTCCATCAACTCCAACGGCATAGCTGAGCTGCACGGCAACGACCTAACGATCCTTACTCCTCGTCTAAAAAGTCTGCAACATAATACGTTGCAGCCCGAGAACGGGTAAACACATGGAATATGCTGGCAATATAACACAATAGAGCAAGAACAGAATAATGCTATCACTACATGCATATTTGGCTGGTGGAAAGCTCTATGGTTATAATTTTGCGAAAAGCCAATTTTTCCCTACAACAAAGGAATAAATTTTATTTAACTATCATGGTGGTTGAAACATCATTGAGAAGGTATAACCCCAACTCAATCCCAATTAAAGTAGTTAACATCCCAACAATATTAATTTAAGAGTGATGAGATACATGTGAATACTCAGGTACTAGATACGCGAAATTGTCCATAACCGGGGACACGGCTAACCATGATTAGATTGTACACTCTGCAGAGGTTTGCGTACTTTTCCCCACAATACTCGACATCCTCCGTTGATTTCTTGCACTACATGGTGTTTGAGAAACGGATGACCGAGACATAGTCTTTCAGAAACATTAACTCTCTACTCAGGGTAGACCATACCAAACCTACAAAACCCACTACCTGCTGATCTACCTCTTCAAAAGCTTCACGTAACTTACTCAACTATGCTAGAGACCATAGTAGCTTGTGGCTGCACACGGAAGTTTCTAGCATGAGTAATCTCAGTTCCCTTTGAGCCTGGGTGGCGGTCCATAGGAAAATCACACGGGTACAGGATTTCCAAAAATTAAAGCATAACACTGGGTTCCCAGCGTCAATCCACCCAGATGTGTATTAAAGTTGCCACCTTAAAGTAAACCATTAATTATTAATCTCACATCTGTCATGGATACACTCAAACCCAATCCACGTCTACGAGCATAGCATAGCAATATAAGCAACACGTAGAAGTAACCCAAGGGTTTGATAATAACAGGGCAATAGGTTCTACCTCAATAAGTACTTCCAAACCCACAATTTTAATGACATTCTAATCATGCAATGTTTGAGGATTGAAACTAATGCATAAAATCTGGGTATGAAAAGAGTATGATCAATGTGTTACTTGCCTTGCTGACGATCCGTAAATCCTAGAGACTCGTAGTAACACGCTTCGCACTTCGGGAATTCTATCGCAAGCAAACAATAACATACATAAGCAACAAACAAAGATGCACAGGTAAAACTCAACTAAAAGAGATTGACCAGTAAGTTCAACTTAAGAACTCCGATTCGCAAAAAGAATCAAACCAAACGAAGCAACAAAACTCAAACGGCGAAAGAAATAAGATCCGTTTACTAATCTGAACTAAGGTCAAATTTTACAGAGTTAAAAACTTGTTTCAGTTGATTATTCGGAAAGAGGGTTTCGAGACGAAACTCTAGGCGCTTGAATCGCCTGATTTCGATAAACGAGTGAAAAGTTATACTAGATCGAAAATCGGATCAGAAATCATGATCTGAAAAATCACGGAATAAATCCGGGAAAAGAAAAGCGACGAACAGCTTAACGAACGAACGTTCGTTATCTGAACCTAAACGAAGAACGCGTTCGTTAGAACGAACAAACAAGCGAACGCTCGCTAAATAAATAAACCGGAGAAAAACCGATCTATTTAAAAAACGAAAACTAGGGTTTCGGAAAAAAATAAACCGGACGGTTTTAAAAAAAACCGGCGGTCTCGGATCCGACGGATACCTCCGGCGAGAGGTCCGGCGAGGCGGGGCTCTAGCGGGGCGGGGGTGGCGTGGGGCGGCGGTGGCTTGGGCGAGGGGGCGCCCGGGGAGGAGTCCGGCTCGAACTCTCCTCGGCGTCCGTGCTGCGCACGGTGGTGCGCGCGAGGGAGGCGGCGGCGTGCCTTGGGCCCAGTCGGGCGCGAGGAGTTTTTTTTAAAGGTTCCGCCGACAGAAAAAAAATTCCTATAAAATAAAATAAAAATCTAAAAATTCCAAAACAAATTTTCACTGTCTAAATGAAATATTTAGAACGAGCTGAACATTTTCTTGGCCCTAAAATGCAATTTTTAAGACGTGCAATTTTTTAACGCAAATAAAACCCAAGTAAAATCAAATAAAATCCAAATAATGATTTTAACATTTTTCCTCCAATATTTCACTGTTTTGGAGAAGTCATATTATCTCCCCTCATTTATTTTTAATATGAAATATTTTTCTGGAGAGAAAAATAATTAAAATAAAAAATCTTCGTTCTTAGTATTTGATAAAAATCAAATATGAAAACCGGAAAATCCCCAACTCTCTCCGAGGGTCCTTGAGCTGCTTAGGATTTCGAGGATTGCGGAACAAAGATGCAATAAATATGATATGCATGGATGACCTATGTATAACATTCCAAATTGAAAATTTGGGATGTTACAAACCTAACCCCCTTAAGATGAACCTCGTCCTTGAGATTCGGGTTGGCTAGAAAATAGGTGCGGGTGGTCCTTGCAGATATCCTCTTCTCGTTCCTAGGTGGCTTCTTCTTCGGTATGGGGGCTCCACTGAACCTTGCAAAACTTGATAACCTTGCTGCGCGTGATTTGACTGTCAAAGTCAAGAATCTTTACTGGCTTCTCTTCATAGGTCAAATTACTGTCCAACTGAATTGCCTCCAGAGGCACTGTATCTCTTAACGGTATATGTGCCATCTCAGCATGACACTTCTTCAACTGTGATACGTGGAACACATCGTGAACTCCTGACAATCCTTCAGGTAACTCCAGCTTGTAGGCAACTTCTCCCATCCGTTTTAAAATACGATACGGTCCTACAAATCTCGGAGCTAATTTTCCCTTAACTCCAAAACATTTCACTCCTCGCAAGGGTGATACTCGCAGATAGGCTCTGTCTCCAATTTCATAGGTTACTTCCGTGTGTTTTGAGTCTGCATAACTCTTCTGCCTGGACTGAGCAATCTTCAGTATGTCACGGATCAGTTTAACATTCTCATCCGACTCTTTGATCAAGTCTGGTCCAAACAACTGACGGTCTCCTACCTCATCCCACATCAGGGGTGTTCTACATCTGCGTCCATACAAAGCTTCGAATGGTGCCATCTTCAAACTAGCTTGGTAGCTATTGTTATATGAGAACTCTGCGTAAGGCAAATTTTCATCCCAACTAGACCCATAGTCTAGCACACAGGCTCTCAACATGTCCTCCAAAATCTGGTTGACTCTCTTTGTCTGTCCATCTGTCTACGGGTGGAATGTTGTACTGAACTCCAATCTTGTCCCCAAAGTCTGGTGTAGCTGATGCCAAAACTTTGAAGTAAACTGTGTTCCTCTATCTGATACGATGGTCCTCGGAACTCCATGCAAACATACGATACTGGACATATATATCTTGGCTAACTTCGCACTTGTATACGTGGTTTTCACTGGGATGAAGTGAGCCAGTTTGGTCAAGCGATCCACTACTACCCATATTGAGTCATATCCTGCTTTGGTCCTGGGCAATCCGGTGACAAAGTCCATGCCAAGTTTATCCCACTTCCATCCGGGTATCGGCATAGGCTGTAACAGTCCTGCTGGCTTCTGATGCTCTGCCTTCACTCTCTGACATACATCACATACGGCTACATACTCGGCAATATCCTTCTTCATACCTGTCCACCAGAAATGCTCTTTCAAATCCAAATACATCTTGGTGTTTCTGGGGTGTATCGAGTATGGTGAGTCATGGGCCTCCTGAAGTATTAACTTTCTGATCTCTGGGTCATTGGGCACATAAACTCGGTCCTCAAACCATAAGGTATCGTGCTCATCCTCGCGAAATCCTTTGGCCTTTCCTTTACTCATCTTCTCTTTTATCTCAGCAATCTCCTTGTCTTCCTTCTGAGCTTCTCGAAACTTGTCCAACAATGTTGAATGAACTTCCATTGTCGCAACGAAACCTCTTGGAACAATCTCCAACCAAAGTTCCATGATATCCTCAGCTAACTCCTTCGGCAATCCCTTACTTTCAAGGATATTAGCGTAATTTTTCCGGCTCAAAGCGTCTGCTACGACATTGGCCTTTCCTGGATGATAGTGTAGCTTCATATTGTAATCCTTTATAAGCTCTAGCCATCTCCTTTGTGTAAGGTTCAACTCCTTCTGGGTGAAAATGTACTTCAAACTCATATGATCCGTGTACACATCACAATGATTTCCAATAAGATAATGTCTCCAAGTCTTCAATGCATTCACTATGGCTGCTAGCTCCAAATCATGAGTGGCATAGTTCAACTCATGGGGCTTCAGTTGTCGTGAGGCATACGAAACAACTCTTCCGTCCTGCATAAGCACACATCCAAGTCCCAAGCGTGAGGCGTCACAATACACTTGAAACTCCTTATGTATATCTGGCAGTGTTAATACTGGGGATGTAGTCAATCGTTTCTTCAACTCCTGAAAACTTGCCTCGCAATCTTACATCCATTTAAACTCAAGATCCTTCTTCGCAATTCAGTCATTGGCTTAGCAATCTTGGAAAAATTCTCAATGAATCTCCGATAGTATCCTGCGAGTCCAAGGAAATCATGCGGATCTCGCTAATCAAGTGGGTGCCAACCATTCGATGATCGATCGAACCTTCTTAGGGTCCTTTGCTATACCCTCTCACGATATAACATGCCCAAGAAATCCAACTTCCTTCAACCAAAACTCGCACTTGCTGAATTTAGCGTATAACTGGTGTTCCCTGAGTTTCTCGAGAACTAAACGCAAATGTTCCTTGTGCTCCTCTTCATTCTTCGAGTATACCATAATATCATCAATAAACACCACGACAAACTTGTCCAAATAATCCATGAACACCTTGTTCATCATACTCATGAAATAGGCAGGGGCGTTAGTCAGTCCAAACGACATGATCGTATACTCATATAATCCATACCGCATGGTGAACGCTGTCTTTGGTATATCCTTCTCTCGAATCTTCAACCGATGGTATCCTGACAGCAGATCAATCTTCGAAAACACCTTAGCTCCTTGCAACTGATCAAACAGATCATTGATCATCGGTAATGGATACTTGTTCTTTATCGTTACTTCATTCAAGGCTCGGTAGTCAACGACCATCCTCAGGGATTTATCCTTCTTCTCGACCAAAAGTACTGGTTCTCCCCAAGGTGATGAACTCCTGCGAAATATAACCTTTCTCCAATAACTCCTTGACCTGCTTCTTAATTTCCTCCAGATCATTTGCGGGCATCCGATAAGGTCTCTTGGATATTGGCCATGTACCTGGCAATAGCTCTATTAGGAACTCGATGTCTCGATCCGGTGGCATGCCTGGTAACTCCTCTGGGAAAACATCCGGAAAATCCTTTACTACAGGCACTTCCTCTTGTACAACTCCCGTGAGGGCATTCACTTGGCTCCTCTTAGGCACATGCCTAGATACATACTTAATCCTTTTTCCCTCCGGGGTGGTGAGATAAATTGACTTACTCGTGCAGTCAATGCTTCCTCCATACTTTGACATCCAGTCCATACCTAATATCACATCCAATCCTTGTGACTCCAAGATAATTAGGTCAGACGGAAAAACATGTGTGCCAATGGTTAGGGGTATCTGGGTGCACCATCGCCTAGCCATGTATTCTCGCTCCAAAGTAGCTCACTAAAAGAGGGGTCCTAAGGGTTTGGGTTGGTAACTTGAACTTATCCACAAATTCCCTTGATATGTATGAATGCGATGCACCAAGATCGAAAAGAACAAGAGCGGTAAATGACTTAACCAAAACTTACCTATTACCGCGTCCTGCTCTTCAACTTCCTCCACGTTAACGTGGTTCACTTGTCCTTTGTTGAATGGATTGGGCTTCTTCCCAGCGCTCCCATTTCCGCTTCCATTCCTTCCTTCAGGCAGTCATTGGCATAGTGCCCAGTCTTCCCACACTTAAAGCAAGTAACCTGACTTAGGTCCCTTTTGGCGGGTGTAGATGGGTTGGAGCGGTTCTGATTGTTGTTAACTCCATTCCCATTTCCATTCTTCGCACCATTGTGGTTATGCGATCCTCCTCCAGTGTGGTTGTGACCTCCATGGTTGTGAAAAAGTCCTCCCAAGTTCAGGGTTAAGCGGGGCTTCTGTTGAGCTCCTGAATTATACTTCCCTTTTCCATACTTCCTCTTACGGCTTTCAATCTGCTGTTGCTTTCCTTCAATCATAAGGGCCTTATCTACCAACTCCTGGTAGTTGTTGAAAGTTGCCACCATCAACTACATGCTCATCTCATTGTTCAGCCCTTCCATGAACTTCTCCCGCTTCGCGGCATCTGTGGCCACATCATCAGGGGCATAGCGTGATAACTTGCTAAAATCATCCACGTACTGAGCTACAGTACGGTTCCCCTGGCGTAAGTTGCGAAACTCGCGCTTCTTCATCTGCATGGATCCAGTTGAGACATGTATTGTGCGAAAAGCTTGCTTAAAATGGTACCAAGTGAAATTGGCTATAGGAAAAGTAGTCGTGTAATTCTCCCACCATTCGGCTGCTGGTCCATCCAATTGATGTGCGGCAAAGCGCACCGTCTCAGCATCCGTGCATCCTGCGGTGGTTAACTCCCTTCCAATACAGCGTAGGCAATCATCAGCAACTATTGGCTCGGTGCTACTGGAAAACACCGGCGGTTGTAACCTCAAAAAACGGGCTAAATTGTCCACTGGCGGTGGGTTGTTGTTGTTGTTGTTGCCCTGGTTCTGAACTAGCAATTGCATCAAAGCATTCTGTTGTTGGATCAACTGGGTGAGCTCCGGTGGAAAAACAAAACCGGTGTCACATCTCGGAGGCATCTGATGGGTTTAGATGGAAGAGATTAGAATAGAAAGAGGTCTAATGAGAGAACACTACCCATATGCATATGAGGCAAACACAAACATTTCATTCAATCAATCAAGCAAGGGCATACAAAAGGTCTAGAACTATGGCAAAAGTGCTCAACTACTATTAGATACATGGGGGAAAATACTACTAATATATGGTGGTCATCTAGAAATTTTGATCGGTGGAAGACTCCATGATGTCCGCTCCAGCTTCGTCTTCGCAGTCATCATCACTTGGATCGGAATCGGTGTCGTTGATGATGATGTAGTTGTCCGGACAAGTGGGATCTTCGTCTTCTTCTTCCAGTGCTGGTCCTCCCATGAATACTCCGATCTTCTTGACCAGGTCGTCGTTCTTCTCTAGTAGTGTCTTGATTTCCTCCTTGTATCCATCGCGTGTAAACTTGAGTTCTTCCTCCAGTTCGATGATCCTAGTCTTTGCCTTCTTCAATTCCATCATATCTGCGCACATCTGGTTCTCCTGGCGTCGAATGTGCTGGTTTAACTCCTGGATAAAAGTTGTAATGGATCTATCCTTCTTGGTGCTGATTACTTCCCATTGCTCGTCTCGGCGCCCACATATTTGGTATATGGTTGTAAGTGCATCTAGTGCCACCCCTAGTTGGTTTTGGAGTATTGACGACAAATGTGGTTGAGGGACTAATGCGTTTGTGAGAATTGCAGGATAATGCAGGTAGTGTCCCTCACTGATTCGGTTTACCTACCGGAGATGACCCCTAAAAATGTATGAAGACATTGACGACAATGGTGGTATGTGAAGATATTCACATTGAAGACTATGACATTTGAAGACATTGAGTGAAGACTATGGAGCGCGAAGACTGTGTCTTCTCGTTGTTTCATTTTTCTTGTTTGTTGAGTCATAGGAACCACCGTACTGTTAAGTGGGGTCCAAGTGATCATAGTCAGAATGACTGAAGTGATGCTCAACCCAAATCCTATGTCTTCGAGCTAAGACAATGAGAGCAAAACTTATCCAGAGTTGGTTGCCGTGAGTGTTTGAAATCTGACTGTTTGAACACGTGTCAGTTCCTTAGTGACCCAGGGTCATTTCGGACATAACAGGTCGGGTTGCCTAGTGGCTATAAATAGCCCACCCCCTACACCATAAATTGGTGGCTGCTCAGAGTTAGTGCATGACTTTTGTCGTTTCAGAGCAACCCACCTCGAAGCCTTTGAGAGAGAGAAATCCTTGCGAGGACAAAGCCCAAACACCCAGAGCCAAAGAGTGTTAGGCATCATCAAGTCTTTACTGTCTGTGTGACCTAAAGACTTATTACACTTGAGGACTGTGGATCCTCCCCGGTTAGGCGTCCCTGCTCGAGCATCCAAGAGTCATTGTGGATTGCCGTGAACGCAGATCTATGAAGGTTCGAAGTCTACCTTGAATACTTACCGGAGTGATTGGGCGAGTACCGTGTGTCCTTAGCTCAAGGGGAATAAGGTGAAGACGCCGGGTCTTCTCGAGTTGAATCTTAGCCTCCCTAACGGATGTACAGTTGTCACAAAGAATCGAACTGGTCCAACAAATCCCGTGTCTTCAACAAGTGACTGGTTCTATCCCTTCCCTCCTTTACCTTGAGTTTGTCTTCGTGAAGTCATTGCTTATATGTCTTATCTGTTTGACTTCATTGCTTGACTACTATCGTTGTTTGGCTTCATACTATCTTCCATCCTGATCCTTACTACATAGCTGCTATTAGTCTTGTCCGTTCACATTATTGCATACTTGACTATGGCGTGCTTGTAGTAGTTTATCTTCCGCTGCATATCAATTAGGTCATTTCTATTGTTTGTCTTTGAAACATTCATGTTTTGAAGACTTTCCTAAAAATCGCCTTTCCCCCCCCCCCTCTAATCGATAACTAGCACTTTCAATTGGTATCAGAGCAAGGTACTCCCTTGTTCTCAGGTGATTCGATTTAACCACCGGAGTTTTAGCTATGTCGATCGCAGGGATAATCAAAGTCTCCGCTGCTTGCCTCGTGTTCGATGGAACCGACTATCCCTCTTTGGAAGAATAAGATGTGCATGCATCTTGAAGCCATTGATGTCGACCTACGGTATGTCGTCAAGAACGGCGTTCCTAAATCTGTGAAGGTGTCACCCCGCCGATGTCAAGAAGTTCATTCAAGCTGGACTCCACCGCAAAGAACATCATCTGTGG
The DNA here is from genome assembly GCA_021605145.1 of Aegilops bicornis. Taxonomy (NCBI): domain Eukaryota; kingdom Viridiplantae; phylum Streptophyta; class Magnoliopsida; order Poales; family Poaceae; genus Aegilops; species Aegilops bicornis. The sequence goes on along the minus strand of CM038669.1, from coordinate 476,209,829 downwards.
TCATCGACCAAAGGACAAGATGGCCGTGTGAGTGCTCTGGAAACGTCGAAGCTAGTCTGGGACTGGCTATCCAAGGTCAACGAAGGCGTCTCAACCCCAGAGAGATCAAAGGATCAGTGTTCTTCGCAACCTCTTCAACCGCTTCAAGAGAAACGACAATGAAAATGTCCAACTCACGTTTTATCGCCTCACTGACTTCACAAATGAGCTTCATGCTCTCGGCGCCACTGAGATCACCAAGCATGAAATCGTCAAGACACTACTGAGATCACTTGACAGCTCCTTTGACACCCTTGCCCTCATGATACAGAACGTCCCGACTTCAAGACACTCGATCCGTCTGATATACTTGAGAGGCTCAACACACATGAGTTCCAGCTATCTGAGAAAAGAGATATCTATGGTCCCAACTATGGCCGAACTCGCGCTTTGAAGGAAAAAGTTGTTTCCTCGTCTGAAGAAGAATCTGACTGCGGTTCTGATGATGCTGAAGACATTTGAAAGGAACTTGCTATGCTTGTGAAGAAGTTCCAGAAGTTCACTAGGAAGAAAGGCTTCAGAAAGTCTTCACGATCCAGCTCAAGAAATGATGAAGCTTCCGCTCATGACTACAAGAAGAGAACCTGTCACAAGTGCAAGAAAACTGGACACTATATCTTTGAGTGTCCACAGTGGGACAATGAGAAGAAGAAGAAGAGCAAGGAATATGATTACGATGACAAGAAGAAGAAGAAATCTTCAAAGTCTTCTTCCAAGTCCTCATCAAAGTCTTCATCTCATAAGAAGAGCTCATCCGGCAAGGCTCGTGCTTTTGTTGGCAAGGAAATTGATTGAGGAGGAGTCTGCATACGAGGAGGTGGAGGTGGAGTGCGAAGAGGAGTCCGACCACTGGCGTTGCAAGTCCGGCTTTAGCCACAGCCTATGTTGCCAAGTCCATCTTCAACATCAAGACAATGACTTCTACACCAACGTCAAGGCGATGACAAGGACGACCCTGCTCCCACGTACTGCTTCATGGCACGCGGTGCCAAGGTAAAATCACGTGATGCTTACTTCCAAACATCAAGTGAAGATGACTCTGATTGTCAATCCAAACCGAGCTACAAAACACTTGCTAAAATTGCAACCGAACAACAAAGAGCTATGGAACATACTCAAAAACTGTTAGACAAAAGTGATGACCTGTTGGACGCGGAAATGACACGTTCACCGTCCTTAGTTGAAGACATTAAAAATCTTCATGCTAAGTACCAAGAACTTGAAAGTCGTCATGAAACGCTCTCAACTGCTCATGAAAAGCTCTCCTATGATTATCTTCAAAGGAAGCAAGAGCTTGAGAAATTGAGAGCGGCTCATGAAGATCTTCAAAAGAGAATGAGTCACCAGCGCTCAATGCAGATCAGTTCCTTCGGGATGGATTTGAACCACCATGTCTAAAATGCCTTGAGCATGATATAGCTACCTCTGTTCTTTGAATGTTCAAGCTGCTGCTCTTGTTGCATTGTCTTCAACTACTTAATGTGGTAACTAACCCCTCCGTGGAGGATACCACTGCTATTGCCGATGAAAATGCTAGGTTGAAGACATTGCTTGAAACAATGATGTATAAAAGTGCGAAAGGGCATCGACACTGCGATGTCCTCAAAAAGCGGATTCTGAACCGAAACCCTCGGAAAGAGGGTGTTGGGTTCGAAAGGAAAATGAATGTTGATGGTTCCTACTAGAAGCCTGAGCAGTATCCCAAAACCACATGGGTTGCTGCAAAGGGACCTTCAGTGTATCCATCCACTTATCTGGCTTTACCTGTGCTAACCCTATTATGATTGATGAGTCCTTTGATGCAAACTATAATTTGTTCAAGAATCAGAATGGTGAAGTATTTTCCAGGTATATTGGTACTAACTACAGGAATGGACCACCTATGAAGAAGATCTGGGTTCCCAAAAGCTGTCTTGAGAATCTTCTAGTGAATGTCATCATGACACCACCTGGGAAGAAGACAAACCCCAGACCTAAGGCGTCATATGGTCCAAAGGCTTCATACTGCACCGAGGACTCACCGAGTCACCCTAACGCCAATGTTTTGCAGGAAACCGTATTCAAATTTATGAATATGAGCGTGTGTCTTCAAACCGCTATGTTCATAGAACTAAGAACTTTTCTCGCTTATTCATATGAGTATCATTCATCTCCTGCAAGGCTATTTGCTAGGGCTCCAAAGTCAAGTTCTCAGATGATGCACTTAGACTCATTGCTTCTAAGCCACCCTCAAGATGTGGGTGGTTAAGAAGAATTAACTCTCTTTGCAGGAAAGGGTCTCGGCCGAAAATCCAAGGCGTCCGATGATATTCTTTGGGGACCTAAAACATCTTGTAGGGCACAAGATCAAATGCCCAAATGGTCTCACTATGTATTTTGTTCCTGAATCGTTTGCCATTCATCCTATCAGTCCTAATCTTGATTTAAGCTTCAATAATCCACTTGCCCGTCAAATGTTTATGCTTCACAATGCTCTTGGTGAAGCCTATCCCCCTAACTGTACTGTAGGGTATGAAACCTCATGCTTCAGAATGGATTATGGACAGTGGATGCACTAATCATATGACTGGTGATCGAAGTCTTCTCATGGACTCAACCTTACGTCCATCAGATAGGAGTCACATCACATTTTAAACCTTTGGTAAAAGCAAGGTATTGGGTCTAGGTAGAGTTGCAATCTCAAAGGATCAACACATGGATAAAGTGATGCTTGTTGAATCCTTGGTTTCAACTTGATGTCTGTCTCAATGCTTTGTGACTTGAACATGATTGTGATATTCGAAAAATATCGTTGCCTTGTACTAATGGAATCGACAAGTCTCTAGTCTTTGAAGGGTATAGGAAAGATGATCTATACATGGTAGATTTCTCAAAGAGGTCCACAAATTGCCGTATGTCTTCTTGCAAAAGCTTGAGAATCTTGGCTCTGGCATCGGAGGTGGGGCATCTTGGCATGAGGAATTTACACACACTCGCCAAGAAGAAGCATGTCATAGGCATCGAAGGTGTCAAGTTCAAGAAGGATCATTTGTGTGGTGCTCATGAAGTTGGAAAGATGACTAGGCAAAGCACCCTAGAAGACAATCATGACGACATCTCAACCCTTCGAGCTGTTACACATGGTTTTTTTGGCCCTACTCATTACTCTACCCTCACAACAACTGCTTGTCTCTATGGCTTCGTCATTGTTGATGACTACTCAAGATACACATGGGTGCACATAATTCTCTACAAGACTGAAGTGCAAGATGTCTTCAGACGCTTCGCCAATCGAGCAATGAACAATTATGGCGTCAAGATCAAGCATATCATAAGTGATAACGACACTGAATTCAAGAACACCGGACTTGATCTTTATCTGGATACTATGGGAATCACTCATGAGTTCTCTGCTCCATACACACCTCAGCAAAATGGCATCGTGGAGCGCAAGAACAGAACTCTCATTGAGATGGCTCGAACAATGCTCGACGAGTACAAGACACCAAGGAAGTTCTGGCCTGAAGCCATTGATACAGCTTGTCACATCATCAACCGTGTGTATATCCATAAGCTTCTGAACAAAACTTCCTATGAGCTCCTTACTGGCAAGAAGCCAAATGTCGCCTACTTGAGTATTTGGGGCTAAGTCTCGGATCAAGGATCCCCATCACAAGTCAAAATTTGAACCCAAAGCTCACGAAGGCTTCATGCTCGGTTACGGAAAGGACTCACACTCTTACAGAGTCTTCAATCTCTATCTCTACAAAATCGTTGAAACTGTAGATGTGCGATTTGATGAAACCAATGGTTCACAAAGAGAGTTCCTGCCAAGCACACTAGACGAAGCTCAGCCCAGCGAATCTATCAAGCTGATGGGAACTGGTGAAATCATGCCTTCTGAAGCACAGCCTGAAGAGGAACTTATCATTTCTGCACCTAACCAACCTTGAAGACAATGCTCACTCAAGACAATCCTCCCAATGATGACAATGATCAGCATGAGCAAAGTCTTCGTCCAGTTCATCCTCGAGTTGCAAATGAAGTACAGATTGAGAAGATAATCGATAGCATCAATGCACCTGGTCCACTTACTCACTCAAGAGCAACACAGCTAGCAAATTTCTGTGGGCACTTTTCTTTTGTGTCAATATCAGAACCCAAGAAAGTTGCTGAAGCTTTTATGGAACCATAATGGATTCAAGCTATGCAAGAAGAACTTCAACAGTTCAAGCTGAATAATGTTTGGGAACTTGTCAAGCATCCTGACCCTCGCAAGCATAACATTATTGGCACCAAATGGATATATCGAAACAAGCAAGATGAGCATGGTCAAGTCGTCAGAAACAAAGCACGGCTTGTGGCTCAAGGATATACTCAAGTTGAAGGAATTGACTTCGATGAAACATTTGCTCCTGTAGCTAGGCTTGAAGCTATTCACATACTACTAGCCTATGCTATCCACCACAACATCTTGCTCTATCAAATGGATGTGAAGAGTGCATTTCTCAACAGCAAGATTGAAGAAGAAGTATATGTCGCTCAACCACCTGAATTTGAAGATCCAAAACATCCTGATATGGTGTACAAGCTAAATAAAGCAATCAGATGGCCTCAAACAAGCTCCTCGCTACCGGTATGATACAATCAAAGACTTCACGAAGAGCAAAGGCTTCAAACCTGGATCCCTTGATCCCACACTCTTCACGAAGACATATGATGGTGAACTGTTTGTATGCCAAATATATGTGGATGACATTATCTTCTACCGCACCAACCGTAAGTATAGTGATGAGTTTGGATACATGATGCAAGAACAATATCGATGTCCATGATGGGAGAGCTCAAGTTCTTCCTTGGTCTTCAAATTCACAAGAAAGAAATGGCATCTTTATATCTCAAGAAAAATACCTCCAAGATTGTCTCAAGAAGTTTGGAATGCAAGAGTGCAAAGGATACACGATGCCAATGCTACCAAACACCATCCGGGTCCCGACGACAATGGTAAAGAGTTTGATCAAAAGGTATACCGCTCCATGATTGGTTCCTTACTTTACCTATGTGCATCTAGGCCAGATATTATGCTTAGTGTTTGCATGTGTGCTCGATTCCAAGCGGCACCAAAGGAATCGCATCACTTAGATGTGAAGCGAATTCTTCGATATTTGGCTCACACCCCAACACTCGTATTATGGTATCCAAAGGGCTCAAAATTTGATTTGGTTGGATTTTCGGATGCTGATTATGCTGGTGACAAGGTGGATCGCAAGTCTACATCAGGCACATGTCACTTTACGGGACGATCACTCGTCTGTTGGTCTTCAAAGAAGCGTAACTGTATCACTCTCAACCGCTGAATCTGAATACATTGCTGCCGGATCTTGTCAGGCTCAGCTTCTATGGATGAAGCAAACTCTCAAGGACTATGGCATCAATCTGACACAAGTACCTCTCTTCTGCGACAACAAAAGCGCCATCAAGATTGCCAACAATCCAGTCCAGCACTCGAAGACAAAGCACATTGAAATTCGTCATCATTTTCTCGTGGATCATGTCATGAAGAAAGATATTGACATCATTCATGTCAACATCAAGAGCAACCGCGATATCTTCACAAAGCCCTTGGATGAGAAAAGGTTTTGCAAGTTACGAGGTGAGCTAAATATCTTGGAATCCTCAAATGTCCTGTGATCAAGCACACATCCTAACACTTATGCATGTTGATGACTTAGATGTGCAACACACGAAGTAACGTATGTCTTCAATCTAATGAAGACTTACATTCTGAGTGTGAATATATTAACGTGGAATTTGACTTCGGAGCGCCACGATAACTGTGCTCCGTGTCTGGTTCTAATACTTCCTATATGGTGGGTAACGCCACCACCAAAATTTCTTTGTTTGAAGTGTTTCACTCATGGCGTTATTTCTGCAATATCTTCGCATTTGATTTGTCTTCAACTTCAACCTATTTTCATGATTTTCTTCACTATGTTGATTTGGTTGTCTCGATATATATATATATATATATATATATATATATATATATATATATATATATATATTTCTGTTCTCTACAGCATTCACTTATAGCTATGTCTTCAAGTTGAATCTTTTGAACTAAGTGAATGTGATCGGACCCCAATCTCTCTATGCTTTCTATCTCAAACTCTATCTGTCCAAATCATATGCATTCTATTGAAACTGTCGAATGTCTTCTCTGCGTCCTCATCAGCAGAAGACACAGAGACAAACTTTAAGTCTGTTTTAAATGGTTCATCCTTACTGTTGAATTCCGGAGAAGCCAGAACGACCATCCGACAAACCTGGCGGGCGTGGGAACGTGGGACATCTCAGAGTATGTTGCATGCGTGCCACGTGCCCCTCAGATGTGAACCGCCAGGGGCACTTGCGTAATTACGCTATGCCGCACACCTTGTTATAAATACATGTCCCCTGCGGTAAAGAAAATCTTCTTCCACCTCTCCACCTCGTCAAAACCCTAGCGCCGCCGCTAGCTCTCGACGACGCCGGCGACGAAGCGCTTAGCTGCCGCGACCTCTCCGACGCCGTCCTCACGCCGGCCGCGAACATGTTCATCTCCGCCGCCGCCGTAGGTGTCCTCCGTCGCCAAGTTAGGGCACGGTGGATTGAACTGCTTGGCCTCCCTTCTTCCCGTCTAGCAGTTCTTCGAGTGGTAAATATAACTCTATTTTTACCATCTTTTTGATCTTCAAGAGTCATCCTACTTGCCAAAATTGGTTTCTGCCCATACTACGTTAGATCTATTCTGTCTGCATCTCGTACTACCTAGTATATTCACTTAAGCTTCACAACTAGTTAGATTCCTCACTTGTACTTATTCATGGATTCGTACAAATCTGGAACCAACTCTTAGCGTGTAAGTGAATGTCTTCGCATTCTGAGGTCAATGTCTTCAAACTGACTGAGAATGCATATGACCTCTTCCCCTTCCCTTGCATCTCTAATGCTGTCACAGGTACATGTCCGTGGGAGAATCCCTTGGTTCTCATAGTCTACATTCATTTGCAGAATTCTTACAGCATCAAACAAACTCTCCCGAAGCCAGTTCCTGTTTGTCCAGCAAACACAAGCCTTTGAAGCCTTTGAACGTGAAGCCATTCAGTTTGAAATTCATGGCTTCAGAGAAATCAGTCAGGAAGGGCGGCAGACAGTGTCGTGAGGGAACCTCAAAAGATCTGCCTGATGACCTCGTAGAGCTGTACAAGACAGATCCCGAAGAGAACTACAATCAGCGCAAGACGCGAATCCAATGGATTCGTCGATATTGGGCTGAACAGTGGTTCAAGTACAATTTCGTCACACAGGAATATGCCGAGAAGAATGCTATCAGAAGCCCTTGGGGTGATATTCTCTTTCGAGGCCTTCCACCCAAGAACATGGCTGAAGCTATTGCACAAGGTTTCTATCCTTGTATGGTCCGTGGACCTCAGCCTGAGAATGCCGACCCAACGTCTTTTGCTCACGGTGTCGTGGCGACAATCTCTTCAAGCGCAACTTCCAAAGACGCAAAGGCTTCCGCAAAGGAAAACAAGAAGTCATTGGGATTAGACTTCAACCCTGGTCCCTCTCGCTCCCCGTGGCCGACGGCTCACGTGACGCTGAACCCAATGTCGTCGGTCCCTTTTCAAACCTTGATGGCCTCATCACTTACATCTTGGTCCCAGGTGCCAAAGTGGATCACTCTGATGACAATGCTGAGTCTGATGAAGCCCCAACTCCAGCTCCTGCTCCTGCTCCAAAGCCGCAGAAGCTTAAGAAAGTCAAGGCTCCAAAGTCAGCTACTCCTCCAAAAGCTTCACGTATGAAGCCACCGCCATCGCACCTCCTGAAGCGATTACGCAGTCGAAGATCAATCCGTATCTCCAAGAAGACGGAGAAGAGAAAGAAAATTGTCAAGAACACCGAATCGACATCGACTCCTGCTGCCATTCTGCGTGAAGAGCACATTGATCCGCCCAAAGGATGAAGATCTTGCAGATGATGCTCTTGAGCAGCTTATCAAGAGCAAAGAAGAAGCAGAAATCTTCAACAACTTGCCTCTCTTTGATGTGCCAATCATCCATCACTTCATTGATGAGTGGTTTGACACACCAAACATCAGCTTTGAAGATCTGCAACTTCCCATTGGCCTCAACGTCTCCTTCAATGGCGCCATTGCTTCTGAGCTAGCTCTAGCTCAGCGCATTGTTGAACTGAAGCACAAGATTGACTATGAGAAGGCTCAGTTCAAGAAGCATATGGCTGCACTCAGCGTGCAAGACGTCAAAAACTTCAAGGTCATGCTGCACGACCTCAAGGAAGCCTTTGTCAAGAAGCGTGAAGAAGCCAGAGGCTCTCGTGAGCGCATGAAGAGCTTGGCTGACAAGTGTGTGCTTGCCTAAAATGAGGCTGAGAAGCGCAAGGCTCTTGGCCGTCCTGGCATCGACCCCAGGATGGCTGCAAAGAAAAAGAAGTCTTCAACTGACCAAGTTGCACCTTCAAGGCAGGAAGAACCCCGCATAGTCTTCCCAAGCAGCATGACTGGCTCGAAGCCGAAGGTACGGTCAACCGCTTTTGAACAGAAGAAGACGAGGGCTGCCGAGGCTGAAGCCAGAAAAAGGAAAAATCCCGACGCCTCTGATGCTGCTCCCTCCAAGAAGAAGCTAAAGACCAAGAAGAATCGGGCTGCTCCCACAGAGCCCTTGGTTGTTGAACCCATTTTAGTGGTTCGTCCCGCGTCTGCAACCCAAGAACTTCGCATGACTGTTCATGAGCCTGCTTCCACAGAGGCTCCTGAAGACATTGGTCACCATGACAATGTTGAAGACTATGAAGTTCTTCCTCAAATTGAATACAATGTGGTATCATCGCCTGTTCGTACGAACAACAAACTCATCAGCATTGGTCTTCCTCTGACGCCAATTGCACAGGATGCTTCATGGGCTGATCGCCCGCAACAAGAAGACTCCCCTAGCACTCCCCAACAACAAGTCACTCCCCAACAACAACATCAAGAAGAAGAGGAAGACTTTGATGCCCAGGCAACCCCATCTCCAAAGGCGTCACCAGCATTTCGCAGGCTTCGCAAAGGTCAAAGGCCTCAAGTACCTCATATGCGCCTCGACACTGAAGCCATTGCCGGACTGCCGTGCTTAGAAGAAGCACTTGATTGCTTTCATGATGCAGGTCTGCTTGGTTTCAAGTATGCATAAAGAACACTGGAATGAAGAATTAGTGCTTCAATTCTATGCTACCCTCCGCATCTGCGGCTACAACAGAGATACGAAGACATTGGTTCTCGAGTGGATGACAGGAAATGTTCATCATGAAGCCAAAGCTCTTGACGTCATTGAGCTTATAGGCCTACCCACTCCCGGAGAACTGTTTGAACCTGGTTGTCAACTCCACCGCGATGCACTGGAGAGCATATTTCATAAGCCAGAACCCGACATGAGTTAGATGTTGAGTATGATGAAGCCACTGCCACATGACGCTGAATACCCTCAGCACTTCTTTGTTGATGACCTTGAGTATCTGCCTCGTACAATATATCACATCATCAGGCGAACTCTATGGCCAATCAAAGGGCATTCATCATCTGCAAAACTTGAAGGAGCAATGAAGACATTGGTCTTCTACATCCTCAATGGCATCAGCTTCAACACGCAAGAATTCTTCATCCGACAACTGGCTGCGTCTGGATCTGATCTGTTTGGTCTGAAGTTCTATGCTCCATGGGTCATGCGCCTCATCAAGATGCACTCTGCTATCAACTATCAACCCTCCGCCGCAATCATCTGATCTTTCTACCAGAGGTTGATATGTCTGTTGAAGCCATATACCCTGAGCCTGCCAAAACGCCACTAAGTCTTCAGAATGCAGATCACCACAGCTTCTCTCAACCCATGGAAGGCGTCCAAGTGGTATCTCGTGTCTATCCCCTGGCTGGGAACACACGTCTGCCTCATCGTGCACGGACTGAAGCCACTGAGAGCACAATTGGCCAAAGGCCTCAGAAGCGCTCTCGAGTCCTCAATGATCGAGAACTTCTTGTGGCGCTGCATCAAAAACAAGATAAGCATCACTCCTGGCTCAAGCGACAAATGCAAAGCCTCTTGGTGGACGTCAATCGCATTCGAAACCTTGCCACCAAGAATGCTTTTGTCACTCACGAGACCTGTCGGCGATCATGGAAGAGTTTGACCCTGCCAGTCAAGCGAGATATTCAAGACGATGGCTTCCTTTGAACGCTTCAAGTTTGACTCCACTCCTCCACGGAATGCAGTCCTACGACGAACTCCATCACTTCAAGACTCTGACTATTCTTCCTCCGCGGCAACTGTCAATGCCAGAGTGATCGATGATGAAGCCGATGCTACTTCACCACCCCTACTTCTGCATGAATCAACACTGCGCCAAGCTCGGCTGCACTGCCAACCAATATCGACAACCCTGCTGCATCATCTTCTTCAGAAGAGGACGAGTAGATGCTCTATGTCTTCAAACATTTTTGGTCCTTACTGGCAAAAGGGGGAGAAGCGTATGAGTTTGATAGTCTTCAAGCGGGTTCATAAGGGCGGTTGCATTATATTTTGCCTAGTGTTTACAACTCTCGTTTTTGATACATTTGGTTCTTTGAGTTGTAACACTTAAACTCGATGGTCGTCTGCTACTTATTTGCTTTACTCTGGTGCGATGATAAATTCCGCATGTGCGACGATAACTTCCGCACTTAGATCATTCTGCAGACATCCATTTTTCATTATGCATGTCATTCACTTAGCTATATCAAGTCATGCATGATGAATTATCATCATAAGTTGAAGAGGATCTCCACAAGTACAACCTGCCATGTGCATTTGCATTCCAAAAGCAAACTACTTATATGCACATCTTCAGGGGGAGCCTTTGCCACTTATGTAGGCAATTCCCTATCCTTTACAATTTCACATACTTTATCCCCATTGAAAACTTCAACCAGTTTGTCATCAATCACCAAAAAGGGGGAGATTGTAAGTGCATCTAGTGCCATCCCTAGTTGGTTTTGGAGTATTGACGACAAATGTGGTTGAGGGACTAATGCGTTTGTGAGAATTGCAGGATAACTTGGTAGTGTCCCTCACCGATTCGGTTTACCTACCAGAGATGACCCTAAAAATGTATGAAGACATTGGCGACAATGGTGGTATGTGAAGATATTCACATTGAAGACTATGACATGTGAAGACATTGAGTGAAGACTATGGAGCCTTGAAGACTATGTCGCCTCGTTGTTTCCTTTTCTTCTTTGTTGAGTCATAGGAACCACCGTCTTTGTTAAGTGGGGTCCAAGTGATCATAGTCAGAATGACTGAAGTGATGCTCAACCCAAATCCTATGTCTTCGAGCTAAGACAATGAGAGCAAAACTTATCCAGAGCTGGTTGCCGTGAGTGTTTGAAATCTGACTGTTTGAACACGTGTCAGTTCCTTAGTGACCCAGGGTCATTTCGGATATAACAGGTCGGGTTTCCTAGTGGCTATAAATAGCCCACCCCCTACACCATAAATTGGTGGCTGCTCAGAGTTAGTGCACGGCTTTTGTCGTTTGAGAGCAACCCACCTCGAAGCCTTTGAGAGAGAGAAATCCTTGCGAGGACAAAGCCCAAACACCCAAAGCCAAAGAGTGTTAGGCATCACTGAAGTCTTTCTGTCTGTGTGACCTAAAGACTTATTACACTTGAGGACTGTGAATCCTCCAGCCGGTTAGGCGTCACGTTCTGAGCATCCAAGAGTCATTGTGGATTGCCGGTGAATGCAGTCTATGAAGGTTCGGAAGTCTACCTTGAATACTTACCGGATTGATTGGGTGAGGACTGTGTGTCCTTAGCTCAAGGGGAATAAGGTGAAGACGCGGTATTCTGAGTTGAATCTCAGCCTCCCTAACCAGATGTACAGTTGTCACAGCAACTGGAACTGGTCCAACAAATCATGTGTCTTCGACAAGTGACTGGTTCTATCCCTTCCCTCCTTTACCTTGAGTTTGTCTTCGTGAAGTCATTGCTTATATGTCTTATCTGTTTGACTTCATTGCTTGACTACTATCGTTGTTTGGCTTCATACTATCTTCCATCCACGATCCTTACTACATAGCTGCTATTAGTCTTGTCCGTTCACATTATTGCATACTTGACTATGGCGTGCTTGTAGTAGTTTATCTTCCGCTGCATATCAATTAGGTCATTTCAATTGTTTGTCTTCGAAACATTCGTGTTTTGAAGACTTTCCTAAAAATTGCCTATTCACCCCCCCTCTAGTCGATAACTAGCACTTTCAATGGTGTCTTTAAGCACCTTGTTGTAGACTTCTCCAATACATCCCATGGTAATGTGAGCTGCCATACTCTTGCCTAGACTCCAGGTGGGTGATTCGAAAGAAAACTCTATGGGCTTAGAAGTTGGCGAGAACGTCCTTCCTGGAACTTGTACTTGAATCATCCAGCGCTCCTCTTCTGGTAAAGTGGCGTTGTACGTTCCGGTAAAGCTTGGTATACTAATGTTCAAGTACCTAGTGACTTCCTTCAAGTGGCGTCCAAAAGGTGTGTCTTCATCGGGTTGTGCAAACTTGTTCTTCATCTCTGCCATCCTAAAGAGTGGAAAAATGGAGAGGAGTCAAAAATGAGTAGAGAAGAGTGACCTATGGTTTCTCTTAATGGTCGTGTCCTACACTCAGCGTGTGCTCTGATACCATCTTGTAGCGACCCGACCTCAGATGGTCAAGTCTCGTGTTTGATGTCATCCTCGGATCAAGAATCTTGACACACACGATTACTCGAAGTATTTATAACAGAGTAGCAATCACACACTTATTACATCGAAAGTCTCAAAAGAGAACTTATTACAATAATATGGCTTAAGGCCGTCTAATGCGATAACAGCGGAAGGCTTGGAAGATAAAGTGAGTCCATCAACTCCAACGGCATAGCTGAGCTGCACGGCAACGACCTAACGATCCTTACTCCTCGTTGCAGCCCAAGAACGGGTCAGCACATGGAATATGTTGGCAATATAACACAGTAGAGCAAGAACGGAATAATGCTATCACTACATGCATATTTGGCTGGTGGAAAGCTCTATGGTTATAATTTTGCGAAAAGCCAATTTTTTCCTACAACAAAGGAATAAATTTTATTTAACTATCATGGTGGTTGAGACATCATTGAGAAGGTATAACCCCAACTCAATCCCAATTAAAGTAGTTAACATCCCAACAATATTAATTTAAGAGTGATGAGATACATGTGAATACTCAGGTACTAGATACTCAAAATTGTCCATAACCGGGGACACGGCTAACCATGATTAGATTGTACACTCTGCAGAGGTTTGCACACTTTTACCCACAAGACTCGATCGCCTCCGTTGATTTCTCGCACTACATGGTGTTTGAGAAACGGATGACCGAGACATAGTCTTTTAGAAACATTAACTCTCTACTCAGGGTAGACCATACCAAACCTACAAACCCACTACACCGCTGATCTACCTCTTCAAGAGCTTCACGTAACTTACTCAACTATGCTAGAGCCCATAGTAGCTTGTGGCTGCACACGGAAGTTTCTAGCATGAATAATCTAAGTTCCCTTTGAGCCTGGGTGGCGGTCCATAGGAAGATCACACGGGTACCCCGGGATTTCCAAAAAATAAAACAGACAACACTGGGTTCCCAGGTGCCTCAATCCACCCAGATGTGTATTAAAGTTGCCACCTTAAAGTAAACCATTAAGTATTAATCTCACATCTGTCATGGATACACTCAAACCCAATCCACGTCTACGAGCATAGCATAGCAATATAAGCAACACGTAGAACTAACTCCCAAGGGTTTGATAATAACAGGGCAATAGGTTCTACCTCAATAACTACTTCCCAACCCACAATATTAATGACATCCTAATCATGCAATGTTTGAGGATTGAAACTAATGCATAAAATCTGGGTATGAAAAGAGTATGATCAATGTGTTACTTGCCTTGCTGACGATCCATGAATCATAGAGACTCGTAGTAACACGCTTTGCACTCCGGGAATTCTATCGCAAGCAAACAACAACATACATAAGCAACAAACAAAGATGCACAGGTAAAACTCAACTAAAAGAGGTTGACCAGAAATTTCAACTCAAGAACTCCGATTCGCAAAAAGAATCAAACCAAACGAAGCAACAAAACTCAAATGGCGAAAGAAATAAGATCCGTTTACTAATCTGAACTAGGGTCAAATTTTACAGAGGTAAAAACTTGTTTGAGTTAATTATTTGGAAAGAGGGTTTCGATACGAAACTCTAGGCGCTTGAATCGCCTGATTCCGATAAACGAGCGAAAAGTTATACTAGATCGAAAATCGGATCAGAAATCGCGATCGGAAAAATCGCGGAATAATTCCGGGAAAAGAAAAGCGACGAACAGCTTAACGAACGAACGTTCGTTATCTGAATCTAAACGAAGAACGCGTTCGTTAAAACGAACGAACGAGCGAACGCTCGCTAAATAAATAAACCGGAGAAAAACTGATCTATTTAAAAAAACAAAAACTAGGGTTTCGAAAAAATAAACCGGACGGTTTTTAAGAAAAACCAGCGGTCTCGGATCCGGCGGATACCTCCGTGAGAGGTCCGGCGAGGTGGGGGGCGGGTGGCATGGGGCGGGGCTCGGCGACGGAAGGCGGCGGCGGCGGCGAGAGGCGGCGGCGGCGACTCGGCGGGCGGCGGGGCTCGGCTCGGGCTTGGCTCGGGTCGGGCTCCGGCGGTGGTGGGGGTGGGTGGTGGTGGCGGCGGGGGCGGCGGTATTTAAGAGAGGGGGGGCGGCGGAGGCTTGGGCGAGGGGGCGCCCGGGGAGGAGTCCAGCTCGGACTCTCCTCGGCGTCCGTGCTGCGCACGGCGGCGCGCACGAGGGAGGCGACGGCGGAACAGGCCGGCCTGCTCGGCTCGGCCTTGGGCCCAGTCGGGCGCGAGGAGTTTTTTTTAAGGTTCCGCCGACAGAAAAAAAATCCTGTAAAATAAAATAAAAATCTAAAAATGCCAAAACAAATTTTCACCGTCTAAATGAAATATTTAGAACGAGCTAAACATTTTCTTGGCCCTAAAATGCAATTTTTAAAACGTTCAATTTTTCTAACGCAAATAAAACCCAAATAAAATCAAAAAAATCCAAATAATGATTTTAACATTTTTCCTCCAATATTTCATTGTTTTGGAGAAGTCATATTATCTCCCCTCATTTATTTTTAATATGAAATATTTTTCTGGAGAGAAAAATAATTAGAATAAAAAATCCTCGTTCTCAGTTGTCGGGGAGGCTGATCGTACCCACGGACACCTATGGGGCTGGCGGACCAGGCCCCTTGTGGTTCGGAGGGGGGCGGAGATCGCACGAAGAGCGGATCGAGGCGATGCACACGAGCAGTTTACCCAGCTTGAGCTCTCCGGAGAGATAAAACTCCTACTGCTGCTTGTTTGATCTATTGTGTTCTTGCTAGGGAGCAATGCGAGCTACAAAACCTAGCGTGAGTGTGTCTAGTCTCTGGCCAGTCGAATGAACCGAACCAGCCGAACCCCTTCTACGTTGCGCATGGGCCTCCTTTTATATGCTCAAGGGGTCTCCGACAGGTGGCAACATAGATGAGGGTACAAATGTAAAAACAGGAGTTGGTACACCTACTTGAACAAAGGTATGCGGTGCAAAATACCTAACTCGACGGCAAGGGACAAAAGCAATAAATGCCCGTCATTGTCGCCCCAAAGCGATTATGTGAGACCGTCAGGTGCACCTCCGCTTCGCCACGATGGCGAGCAGGGCCGCTTATCGCTGCTCTCCGGCTGCATGTACCGCCGCCGACACGCCAGCGCATGGAACGGTCCCATGGCGACACGTCGCTGGGTGAGCTGGAGCGGAGACGGAGAAGTTGCATGTCATGCAAGCGCCTTGCCGCGGCGAATCCTGTCGCGCCCGGAGACTTGTCGGCGCTCGAGCCTTCGGCAAGCTTCTCTTGCCGGGGCCTTGTCTTCCGTATGCCTGGAGTGGCCTTCCCGACAAGCTCCTCTTGTCGGGGCCTTGTCTTCTCAATCAAATACTTTGTTCTTGAGTGGCTCCAAAGGAGCCACGGAGGATATTGGCGCTGATGAGGCAAACCTTGCCGCGGGGTGCTGCAACTGTCCATGCATGAGTACGGGATACTAGGGTACCCCTACTCTAGTACACCGACAGGAGCCCCTGGGCCTAGGCCGTACACGGTGCCGAGCGCTTGTCGGGCCAGGCCCGTAAGCGTACGGACACACACGGCCTCGTCCACGCCGCAACCCGCCCCGGACCCACCACGAGCCCCACTAACGGCCGTGGTGTCGTGCGAGAGATCGTGGGCGCGGTCGTGGGGGGGGGGGGGGTTCTTTATTAATATAAGCGGAACGTCCGCCCCCCCTCCTCCCCTTTATAAGCGGAGGAAACAGAGGCAGGCCGACCACTCCTGCCATTGCCGTCTTGTTAAGAAACCACCGCCGCTCCCCTCGTCTTCTCCGTGCGAAGAGCAGCGCCCGCCCCTTCGCCACAAGCACACTCACCGCCGTCGACCTCCTCCGCCCCTCGCCATGGCTCAAGGCCGATAAGGAGAAGAGGCGTCAAGTCGGCCGAGGCGCAGCGGCTCGCGGCGCTGTGCAAGGAGCGAGCCATCTTCCCCCCGCAGCTCGGCGCACGGGAGCTGTGGGACGTCTTCTACCTTTTCTGGTCGACGGAGACTCGTGCGCATCCGTGCACGAGGGTGCTCCCCGCCTCTGCCGCTGATTTGGCCCCAACAGGGTACCCTTTCTTCGCTCTTTTCTTCTATTGTGGGCTTTGCCCGCATTTTTCCGAGTTCTTCTGCGACATAATGAACACCTTTAGCCTCCGCCTCCTTGATTTCACCCCCAACGCCGTCTTGACCATGGCAGTTTTCGCACATTTGTGCGAAAACTTTGTCAGAGTCCACCCGAACGTGGCACTCTTCCGCCATTTCTTTGTTCCCCGCGTCGAGAGAGGAGAGCCACTTGCCGGAGGGATAGCCTGGGTCTCTAGGATCGGCAAGAAAGAGGCCTACCTAGAGGGGGAGTTACGGAACAAGTGGGAGGAGTGGAGAGCCAACTGGTGCTGGGACGTAGAGGAGAACCCGCAGCCCTTCACCGCCGTGCGCCAAACACAAATAGTGCTCGGCAGGGATTGGAGTAACTTGGCGCCGGAGGATGCGAAGTGAAGATAGCTGTGACCAATTACGTGCCTCGGGCTTGCCGGGTTGACCGTGGAGAGCAGTTGGCGCAGACTTCATTCGCCGCCAGACGCTTCCCTTGCGAGGAAAGGAGGAGGCCTGCTTGGGAGTTCAGAATGCGGCGGACATCATGAGGCTGCGCCGGGCCTGAATTGGAACTTCACCGTCATGGAGCTGGATTACTGCTGCTCGAGCTGTTCAAGAACGACCCGACCATCCAGAGTGGTTTAGGTTGCCGGGGGTCGTCCCTTTGTGCAATAACTTCGGCGCCGACCGCATCCGCGCCATGATGCCGCTGTGCGACTCCCACGGGATCGTCTCAACCTGGCAGGAGCCCCCCGACGAGGTCGTGCAGCAATTCTTCGACGATTTGCAAGAAGTGTCGATCCGCTCCGACGAGCAGAAGAGGCTCACCCGAGACACCACCGACCAGGAGATGGCGCGGATCGCCCCCAGTGGAGGAGGCGGCGCCGCTGCTGGCCGCTGGAGCCTTCGGTTTCACCGTGGAGGAGGCGGACGGGCGAAGGCGGCAAGCCTTGCCGAGCGAGGGAGGTCACCGGCGAGGACGAGCTTGTCGAGCCCGAGGCCGGGTCGAGTGGACCCGAGGGCGCTTCTTCTCCACCGCCAAGCGACTTGCCGCTGAGCCGCTCCGCCAAGAGGCGTCTCCGCAGAGTTGGAGACGAGCCGGGGCGACAGACCGGCCCATAGCAGCAGCGCCGCGCGACCGCTCCACCGCGGCAAGCGAGGTTGCCGCGGGAGCGCCCCACACTGCAGCGACAACTGGGGCGAAATCTTCTCGAGCCACCACGACGCCCGCTAAGCGGCCAAGAGAGTTTACTCCCCGCCTGCCGTGACCGGGGCGAGCCGGAGTTTGACTTCTCCGCGTTCAGCTCCGAGGAGGAAGGCGAAGAGTAAGCTTCTCGAGATTGTGCTTGTATTTCTTCAATTTTATTGCTTCATCTTGAATCTGATTTGCTTCGTTCTGGATTCTTTTCGTTTCAGGACGCTGGCCCAGAGAGCGGCGAAGAGGGCCAAGATCCCAACGGTCGTTGTTGAGGACGATTCTCCCGTGGCAACGGGGGACGCGTCCGAGACCACCTTGCCGGACCCGGCAACCCTTCCCCAGAGCAGCCCCCAGCAGAGCCCCCAGAGTAAGTGTGTAGTTTTCTCCTTACTATTAGGTGTGCAGGGGTGCCCTTCCTTCGTTGATATCTGACTGTGTGCTTGGCAAGAGGAGCAGCGGCACATCGAGGGCTCGGAAGCCGCCCGAGACCTGCTGCCACGACGCCGCCAAGGGAGGAATCTTCGACAAGGGAGCGCCCTCCGACAAGGGAGGCCACTCCGGCAAGGGAGGCCACCCCGACAAGGGAGGCCACTCCGGCAAGGGAGGCTACCCCGGCAAGGGACAGCGCTAGTGACCCTCCAGTGGTCGAGGTCATGGCTGCGGATCCCGTTGAAGGTAACTCCCTTACACGAAATTTTCCCTGGGGCTTGCTTTCTTTCGTTTCTCTTTTTGAACATTTGCTTGACTGCTCTTTCTTCGTCTGACGCAGAGCCGATGGAGGTCGAGGCCGCCGGCGAGGAGGAAGCGCGCGGCAACACCGACGAGGCCGCCGTCGAGGAAGAAGAGGTCGTCGCTGTGGAAGAAGAGGCCGTCGCCGACGAGCCTGTTGGCGAGGCGGCCGCCGAGGCTACCGACGCAGAGGCCGGCGAGGGGTCGGGCGATCGCACTGACGGCCCTGAGGCCGCAGGGAGCTGCAAGCGCTACACCGACAATGACTTCACAAGAGTTGCGGCGGCGGGCTCCGAGGAGCCCCAGCCGGCGCCACCAAGGCCGGCGTCTTCATCAAGCTCCCTGGGAACCGAAGCTCTGTGGCGCCGGTCCGAGGGAGAGACCTTCGACGGAGAGCTACTCGCCTCCACTGGGCTGACGCTGGTGG
The DNA here is from genome assembly GCA_021605145.1 of Aegilops bicornis. Lineage (NCBI taxonomy): Eukaryota > Viridiplantae > Streptophyta > Magnoliopsida > Poales > Poaceae > Aegilops > Aegilops bicornis. The sequence goes on along the minus strand of CM038669.1, from coordinate 476,190,578 downwards.
ATGCACCAAGCAGCAGCAGCGGCGAGTCTGAGGAGGAGCAGCTGCTGAAGAAGCTGTTGTCGCTCTACCGCGCCCGGCAGGCCAAGTTGGAGACCCGGGAGGCACTTGTCGCGAGGGCAGGAGCGGACATGGAGAGGCGCGCCGAAGAGCTCCGGAGCGCCAACCAAGAAACCCTCCGCGACGTAGCAGAAGCGTGGGCAACTTGCGTAAGAGCGCACGACCTTCATCCTTGAGAAGGCCGCAATGACGAGGAGCAGCGGCTGGCTGCCGAGAAGCTCGCCAGCAGGAAAGTGAGCCGGGCGCAGCGGAAGGTCAACCTGGACAGCCACGAGGAAGACCTTGCCGCCATGAGGAGTCACTTGACGGGCGCCTCGAAGCGGCGAAGGGCCGCCGCCGCCGAGGCCGCCAAGGAGGAGTTGAAGGCGAAGGTGGCGCAGCTGGAGGCCACCCTCAAGAAGAGCGGCGAAGAGCTTGCCGTGCTCAAACGCGAGCGCGAGAAGGACGCCTACACTCTGGGCGAGCTGACAGGGCCAAGGAGCTCGACGCCGCCAAGGATTCCAAGGCGGATCTTGAGCTGAAGCTGACCACTCTGACGCAGACGTTGGATGGCGCCAGAGAGCGGGAGGTGGGCTTGATGGAGGCGATCAAGGCCAAGGAGGAGCTGCTGGCGAATGCCGCCTCCGTCTAGAACACCTTGAGGGAGAGCGTGGAGCACTGGAATGAAGGTCTCGTGGACACCGCCGCCGACATCCACAACGAACTGATGGAGCTGGGGATGGCGGACCTTGCATACTCCTCCGACGAGCATCTCCAACCCAGCGCCTCCGGGAAGAGGTCCCGAAGAAGCTGGCCGAGGAATCGCGCCAGGTTTGTGCAGGGGCCCTCGAGAAGGTGTTGATGAAGGTGGCCTTCCGCAACCCGGGCCTCAACCTTAACGGCGTCCTCAGATCTTTGCCGTCCTACGCCAACGTGGAGGAGCTCAAAGCCCTTGTCACACCCATTGTGGACAAGGTGAACAAGATCAAGCGGATCGAAGGCGACCGCGTAGACTAGGCCGCCAACCTTATCTTTCCCTTGTCGCTGCTGATCATGTTTAGAACACTTTGTTAGATCAGCGACAAGTTATTTTGTAATATACTCTATCTTAGGCGATCGATCAATGCAAGGTTATTTCCTCTACTTGATTCCTTCCTTTGTATGTTTCTGCCTTACGCATTTAGGGGACTTGTCGGTGTGGGCACTTTTGTCATGGCGCTGAGTGCGAACGTCGGCGACTTCTTTGGCGATGCCGCCTCCGACAAGTAACCTTGTCGTGACTAGCCGCAGCTCACTTAAGTTGTTGAGCGGACTCGAAACAAAGTAAGAGCGCGACTAGCCGGCGAGTTGGTTCCTCTGCGCACAGGTTTTCCATACAAAGTACTATCGTTCGAGGAAGATAACGAAAATTTAAAAATTGATTGCTCAAACTTTGGCAACTTAGCTTTTCTGTCCCTTGCTTCCCGATGAGGTGAAACTTCCTCGAGCGGTGCCTGGTCAATAATATGATCTCCTCCTTCCCCCCTGGTTAACTTGTGCGCGAGGGAGCCTTCCTTTCTTTGAGAAAAGAAAAAGAAGAGGAAATAACGTTATGGAGCCCAGTGGCTCGATTACGCTTACGGGTGTGGTTGCTTTGCACAAAGTGTTAGCCAAAACATGCAACAAAGTGATGAAAGCATGAACTTGACAAGTTGTGCGCAACACATGAGCTTTACTGATGCACGGGGTCTGCGCCCGGCTTTGTACAAAGGATTACATGCAACAGCGGCAAGACTTGTACAAAAGGTGGTTGCCGAAACAGGTTCCGACAACCGCGCCTTATGGGTAAAACTTACGAAGATGCTCAATGTTCCAGGAGTTGCTCACTGGAATGCCATCTTCGGTCTCAAGGCGGACAGCGCCAGGCCTAGTGACTCGTTTCACCCGATAAGGGCCTTCCCACTTTGGCGTCAACTTGTTTGAATTCTTGGCGGACTGAACGCGCCGAAGAACAAGGTCGCCTTCCTCGAGACTTCTGGGATTAACCCTGCAGCTATGGTAGCGACGCAAAGCTTGCTGGTAGCGAGCGGCTCGCTGTGACGGCTGAAGGCGATCCTCCTCAAGGAGCGGTAGCGTCATCTTGTCGCAGCTGCTCTTGCTCAAGCTCATCATAAGCGAGCACTCGAGGCGATCCGTATACGAGTTCCGTGGGGAGAACTGCCTCTGCTCCATAGACTAGAGCAAAGGGTGTCTGGCCGGTGGCTCGATTTGGCATCGTCCTGATCGACCAAAGAACCACCGGTAGCTCCTCGATCCAGTTTCTTCCGCACTTGTGCAGCCTGTCGAAAGTTCTGGTCTTGAGCCCGCGCAGCACTTCAGCATTTGCCCTCTACCTTGACCGTTGCTTCTCGGGTGAGCAACAGAAGCAAAGCAGACCTTGGCGCCAAGGTCTTGGACGTACTGCATGAAGGTGCGGCTTGTGAACTGTGTGCCGTTGTCGGTGATGATCCGGTTAGGGATTCCGAAACGACAAACAATTGACCTGAAGAACTTGACTGCTGACTGTGCCGTCACCTTCCTCACTGCTTCCACTTCCAGCCACTTTGTGAACTTGTCGATGGCAACGTACAAGTACTCAAAGCCCCGACAGCTTCGGGGAAGGGGCCGAGATGTCGAGCCCCTGACCGAAAATGGCCAGGATAAAGGGATCGTCTGGAGAGCTTGAGCTGGCTGGTGTATCTGTTTGGAATGGAACTGCACGCTTCACACTTGGTTACTTGTGCGATTGCATCTGGAGGGCTGTCGGCCAGAAGAAACCTTGCCGGAAAGCTTTGCGGCAAGTGCTCTTGCGCCAATGTGGTGACCACATATGCCTCCGTGTATCTTCGCCAATAGCTTCATCCATCTTCCCCGGAATACACTTCAATTTCACACCGTTGAGTCTTCTTACATGCAGTATGCTGTCGACAAACTGGTACATACTTGACTGCCGGACTACTCTTTCCGCTTCTTCTTGCTCTTCGGGAGTTCTCTGTTCAAGGAAATGGACAATCTGCTGCGCCCATGCCGGAGCTTGCGGCTCGACAACAAGGACTAAAGGCACATCTCGCTGCTGCGGGAACATCGCCTTCCACGGCAAGAACACTGCGTCTGCCGGAGCTTGATGCACCCGGACAAGCTTGCCGGAGCAAGACTTGTCGGGAGCGTTTGCTTCAACGAAACAAACCCTGGGGTCTGTCGGAGCAGACTGCTCCTCAGCGCTGTTGGTGTTGATCTTGGGGACCTTTGCAACGACGGCTTCGGGAAGCTCTGTCGGAAAGTAGTCACCAGAGGCCAACTTCCTCTTCTTGCTCTGTCCGATTGATGGTGTTACGGTTGGCTGAGTCAGCTTGAGCACGAAAATCCCTGGTTCCATTGTGTAACTTAAGCGCAGCAAGACTTTGACAGCCGTCACAAGAATATCATTCTGAGCTCTTGGAACATGTTCCACTTGCAGGCCGTCAAAGTGCTCTTCTAGCTTCCTCACTTCATCGACGTAGGCTTCCATTAACGGACTCTGGTAATCCTTGTTCACTTGTCGGACGACAAGTTGCGAGTCACCCCTGACAATAAGCTTCTTGATCCCAAGGTCCACTGCGATCCACGAGACCGGCAAGCAAACCTTCATACTTTGCGGTATTGTTTGTCGCTTGCTCCTTGGGAAAGTGCATCCGGACTACGACTTGAGGTGCTCTCCGGTGGGTGCGATAAGCAAGACGCCAAAGACCGGCGCCTTGCAGCGAGAAGGCACCATCAAAGTACATCAGTCACTCTTTGCTTGCTTCTTTGACGGGAATGCTCGTCTCTGGAATCTCTTCATCTGGCGTTGGCGTCCATTCTGCTATGAATTCTGCCGATGCTCTGCTTTGGATAGTTGATGTGCTTTCAAACTTGAGACCAAACCTTGACAGCTCCAGTGCCCACTCGACAATCCTGCCTGTCGCTTCTGGATTCTGCAGTATCCTCTTCAGCGGAAAGCGAGTGACAACCGTGATCTCATGTGCTTGGAAGTAATGGCGCAGCTTTCTCGAGGCCATGAGGAGGCCGAAAAGCTATTTTTGCACACCAGAATACCTTGACCTAGCCCCCTGCAGAAGGGAACTGACAAAGTAGACTGGGCGCTGCACCATCCTTTTCTGTATCTGGTCATGTGTCTGCGAGGATTCATCCTTGTCGGGACCAGAGCTTGTCGGCGAAGCCCCCTGCTTGTCGCTGGATGTGTTCGCCGTGGTTGCTGGCTCGTCATCCGCCTCCCTCTCCGCCACTAACGCAGCACTAACCACTTGATTGGTTGCCGCTATATATAGCAGCAACTTCTCTTGTGGCTTAGGTGCGACAAGTGTTGGAGTGGAGGACAGTATCTCTTCAAGTCTGCAGCGCAGCCTCCGCTCGGAGTCCATTTTATCGACCTGCCTTTTTTCAAAATCTTGAAAAATGGCGGTATGCGCGTAGGACCTAGAAATAAACTCGCTGAGAGCAGCCACGCAACCGCAAGTCTTCAGACATCCTTGACGCGCTTTGGTGCTTCAATCTGCTCAATGGCCTTGATCTTGTCGGGATTAGCTTCAATCCCTCGTTGAGACACGAAGAACCCGAGAAGATTGCCGGAAGGGACTCCAAACACGCACTTCTCGGGGTTGAGCTTGAGGTTGATCTTGCGCAGATTTGCAAAGGTCTCGTCCAAATCTTGAACCAGAGTTGCTTTCTCCTTGCTTTTGACCACTATGTCATCCATGTAGGCTTCTACATTTCTGTGCATTTGCGGCTCAAAAGCGTCATGGACTACCCTTGCAAATGTTGAACCAGCATTCTTCAAACCGAAAGGCATCCGTATGAAACAGTATATGCCACATGGTGTAATGAATGCGGTCTTCTCTTCATCTTCTTCAGCCATGAAGATCTGATGGTATCTTGAGTAGGCATCAAGAAACGAAAGCAAATCACATCCAGCCGTGGAGTCAACAATCTGGTCAATGCGGCAAGGGAAATGGATCTTTGGGACAAGCTTTATTAACATCCGTGAAGTCAATACAAAGTCTCCATTTCCCATTTTCCTTGCGCACGACTACAGGATTGGCCAACCACGTAGGATGGAGCACTCATCTGACGAGGCATGCTGCTTCGGTTTCTTGATCTCTTCGCTATGAATTCTTGGCGCTCCACTGCTTGCTTCCTAACTTTTTGCTTGACGGGCCGCGCATGAGGACAAACGGCCAGGCGGTGCTCAATCACTTTCCTGGGAACACCGGGGATGTCAGACGGTTGCCATGCAAACACGTCGACATTCGCCCGCAGGAAAGCAACGAGCGCGCCTTCCTATTTAGGGTCGAGAGAGGCACTGATGGTGAAGGTACCATCGGTCCCGTCCTCCTTGGCGGGCACCTTCTTGGTCTTCGGTGGTGCCACCATCTTCTTGCACTTGCCGGTGGAGCTCGATGGTGCGTCCTCGACGGTAGCGCAGCACTCAAGAGGTGCGCTTGCGGAGTGAGCATCGAGCCCTTGCCGGACTTGGACTTGGTCTTCTTCCCCGGAGCTTCATGGCAAGTGCTTGGCAATCTGTCGCGCGGCTGCATCCGGAATATCTTGTCGGCGCAGATAAGGGCATCCTTCTTGTCGCCATGGACAGAGATGACGCTTTATCGGCCTGGCATCTTGAGTAGGTTGTAGGCGAGTGAGAGGCCGCCATGAACTTGGCGAGTCTTTGGGCGGCCAAGTATCCCATTGTAAGGCAATGGGAAATCGGCAACGTCGAATGTAACCCTCTCGATCCTGAAGTTCAGCTCACGCCAAATGTGACCGGCAATGTAATCTTCCCTTCGCTTGCTCCTTCCTGCATTGATTCCTTGGAAGGTACCGGTCTCTTCGAGGTCGCCGTCGAGGATTTGAAGCTTCTGGAGCACCGCGGAGGAGATCAGATTCAAGCCGGCCCCGCCGTCAACTAACATTTTTGTGACCTTGAGGTTGCGGATGGTTGGTGAGACCAACATCGACAAGCACCCGACCGCAGTCACGCGGTCAGGGTGGTCCTCAATATCAAAAATGATAGGCGTGCTGGACCACTTCAGAGGCTTGTGTGACTCTACGGATGGTTCCGCTGCATTGACCTCCCGCATCCATTGCTTGAGTTGGCGGTGGGAGGTATGCAGGGAAGCACCTCCGTCAAAGCAAAGGACCTCTGTGGCTTTCTGAAACTCCTGCTCATCGGCGCCGCTGCGTCTTCCATATATTCGCTGCCGTCCTCATCTTCATCCTTGTCGCGCCGCTGGAGGTCGATCTCCTTGCCGCCGCTTGGCCTTGCTGCGGCGTCCTCCCGGCCGGACGCTTTTGCTTGCTCCCCCAGCACCTTCCTGGGCCTTCTCCTTGTCGCGCCGCTCGTACTCAGCTCTCTGTTGTTCGACGAGCTGCTCGACCTTCTTGCAGCTCTGGAGGTCGTGGCCCTTGGTGCGGTGGATCTTGCAGTACTGCTTGCCGGAGCTGTCCTGCTTGTCGGCGGTCGCCACCGACTGGTGGTTGGCGTCAGCGGCAACCTCCTTGTCGGAGCCACCAACCTTGGCGTTCTTGTCGCCACCTCCATTGCCGGACTACTCGAATGCTAGCACCTCTCTGGCTTTTTTCTTCCTGTTGCCTCGCCGCCGGCCCTTCTTTGCCGGGGTGGTGTCATCACTGTCAGATCCTGCTTCTGCATTCTCTCGTGGGAGTCTCCTCCCTTCCTCAGCGCGTGCACACTTGTCGGCCAAGGCGTACAGCTCACTGACGTCCTTGACTTTGCACATCGCCATCTCCTCCCTCATCCTGCGGTTCCACACATTCTGATGAAATGCGCCGATCATCGCGGCATGGTGGGCGTCCGGGATGTTGTAGTGCACACGGCTGAATCTCCGGATGAACTTGCGCAGGACTCTCCTTCCTTCCGGCGAGCAAGTGAAGGTCACTCTCTTGGCCATGAGGTTTGTGGCCACCGTGAAGGCGCCAACAAACCGATGGCACAGATTCGCCCAAGCGGATATGGAGCTGTCCGGCAAGTGCATGAGCCAAGATCTGACGTTGGGCTTGAGCACGAGCGGGAAGTAGTTGGCGAGGATCTTGCCGTCCCGTCCCCCCGCAGCCTGCACCGTGATGGTGTAGATGCTAAGGAACTCCGACGGATGCGTCCTACCATCATACTTCTCCGGCACGTCTGGTTTGAAGTTTTTCTGGCTGGAGCCACTTGGACTTGCCGCAGCTCACGAGTGAACGCAGGGCAACCTATCACAGACTGCAAGTCGCCTGGCCCCTCCAAAGGCGTGCTTGTCAACAGAAGGCCCAGCGCGCTTGTCGGATTGACGTCGCGCTTCTCTTCGGCGCTCGATGCGAGTTCGAGCGTCCTCTTGTTGTCGCTCATGAAGAACTTGGCGCTGATCGCGGCGAGCCCAAATAAAAAAAATAAAAAAAATGAGAGAAAAAGAGAGAAGGGACAATGCTACTATCCTTTTACCACACTTGTGCTTCAAAGTAGCACTAAGATCTTCATAATAGAGAGTCTCTCATTTTGTCACTTTCATATACTAGTGGGAATTTTCATTATAGAACTTGGCTTGTATATTCCAATGATGGGCTTCCTCAAAGTGCCCTAGGTCTTCGTGAGCAAGCAAGTTGGATGCACACCCACTTAGTTTCTTTTGTAGAGCTTTCATATACTTATAGCTCTAGGGCATCCGTTGCATGGCAATCCCTACTCCTCATGTTGTCAATTGATAGGCATCTCCATAGCCCGTTGATTATCCTCGTCGATATGAGACTTCCCTTTTTTTGTCTTCTCCACACAATCCCATCATCATATTTCTATTCCACCCATAGTGCTATACCCATGGCTCGCGCTCATGTATTGCGTAAAGGTTGAAAGAGTTTGAGATTATTTGAGTATGAAACAATTGCTGGGCTTGTCAACGGGGGTATAGAAGTTGGGAACATCTTTGTGTGACGAAAATGAAGCATAGCCTAACCATATGATTTTGTAGGGATGAACTTTCTTTGGCCATGTTATTTTGAGATGACATAATTGCTTAGTTAGTATGCTTGAAGTATTATTATTTTTATGTCAATATGAACTTTTGTCTTAAATCTTTCGGATCTGAATATTCATGTCACAAGTAAGAAGATTTATATTGAAATTACGCCAAGTAGCACTCCACATCAAAAATTATCTTTTTTATCATTTACCTACTCGAGGACGAGCAGGAATTAAGCTTGGCGATTCTTGATACGTCTCCAACGTATCTATAATTTTTGATTGCTCCATGCTATATTATCTACTGTTTTAGGCAATATTGGGCTTTATTTTCCACTTTTATATTATTTTTGGGACTAACCTATTAACCGGAGGCCCAACCCATTTCTTTGTTTTATGCCTATTTAGGTTGTTTTGGGGAAAAGGAATATCGACGGCGTCAAAACAGAACGAAATCAACTGGAGAAGTTATTTTTGGAAGGAAACCCACCTGATGGACTTGGACCCCACGTCAGAAGATACGGGAGGTGCTCACGAGGGTGGGGGCGCGCCCACCCCCCTGGGCGCGCCCCCTGCCTCATGGGGCCCCCGTAGCTCCACCGACGTACTCCTTTCACCCATATATACCGTCGTACCCTAAAACTTCCAGAACAGAAGATAGATCGGGAGTTCCGCCGCCGCAAGCCTCTGTAGACACCAAAAACCAATCGGGACCCTGTTCCGGCACCCTACCGGAGGGGGATCCCATCACCGGTGGCCATCTTCATCATCCCGGCGCTATCCATGACGAGGAGGGAGTAGTTCACCCTCGGGGCTGAGGGTATGTACCAGTAGCTATGTGTTTGATCTCTCTCTCTCTCTCGCGATCTCTCTCGTGTTCCAATCTATGGCACGATATTGATGTATCCCGAGCTTTGCTATTGTAGTTGGATCTTATGATGTTTCTCCCCCTCTACTCTCTTGTGATGAATCGAGTTTCCCCTTTGAAGTTATCTTATCGGATTGAGTCTTTTACGAGAACACTTGATGTATGTGCTGGTGATCAACTTGCGGGTTTCGTGACATTGGGAACCTATGCATAGGGATTGGCACACGTTCTTGACTCTCCGGTAGAAACTTTGGCGCAATCTTTGAAGTACTTTTATGTTGGTTGGATGAATCTGAGATTGTGTGATGCATATCGTATAATCATGCCCACGGATACTTGAGGTGACAATGGGGTATCTAGGTGACATTAGGGTTTTGGTTGATTTGTATCTTAAGGTGTTATTCTAGTACGCACTCTTTTATAGATTGATCCAAAAGAATAGCTTTGAGGTGGTTTCGTACCCTACCATAGTCTCTACGTTTGTTCTCCGCTATTAGTGGCTTTGGAGTGACTCTTTGTTGCATGTTGAGGGCTTGTCATATTATCTATCTATGGTATCATTGTTGAGAGAACTTGCACTAGTGAAAGTATGAACCCTAGGCCTTGTTTCCTATCATTGCAATACCGTTACACTCACTTTTATCCTTAGTTACCTTGCTGTTTTTATTATTTCAGATTACAAAAACCTATATCTACCATCCATATTGCACTTGTATCACCATCTCTTCTTTGAACTAGTGCACCTATACAATTTACCATTGTATTGGGTGTGTTGGGGACACAAGAGACTCTTTGTTATTTGGTTGCAGGGTTGCTTGAAAGAGACCATCTTCATCCCACGCCTCCCACGGATTGATAAACCTTAGGTCATCCACTTGAGGGAAATTTGCTACTGTCCTACAAACCTGTGCACTTGCAGGCCCAACAACGTCTACAAGAAGAAGGTTGTGTAGTAGACATCAAGCTCTTTTCTGGCGCCGTTGCCGGGCAGGCTAGGTAAGTGAAGGTATATCTTTTAATCTTGCAATCGAATCTTTTTGTTTCTTGTTTTAGCACTAGTCTATTTTATAAAAGAAAATTACAAAAAAAAATATGGAATTGAGTTTGTCTCATACGCTTCACCTTTTTAATATCTTTCATGAGTATGATGGAAAGGATAATTGTGCCAAAGTGCTAGAAGAAGAATTATATAGAATGCTTGGAATGAAATATGTGAATGATGAGCATGATTGCAATGTTGTTAGTATGAATTCCTTGAATATCCATGATGCTAATGATATGCAAAGTCACAAGCTTGGGGAAGCTATGTTTGATGAAGATGATATTTTTTTGTCCCCCAAGCTTTGATTAGCAAATTTACTATAATGAAAGCATGCCTCCTATCTATGATGATTATTGTGATGACACGTATGCTTTAAAGAATAATAATAGCCATGAAACTTGTCATCTTGATCTTAATTTTCAATCACATGATAGTTATTTTGTTGAGTTTGCTCCCACTATTATTCATGAGATGAAATTTGCTTATGTGGAGAGTAATAAAAATTCTATGCTTGTAGATCATGAAAAGAATGCTTTAGGTGCTGGTTATATTGTTGAATTCATTCATGATGCTACTGAAAATTATTATGAGGGAGGAATATATACTTGTAGGAATTGCAATAATATCAAGTTTCCTCTCTATGTGCTTAAATTTTTGAAGTTATGCTTGTTTTGCCTTCCTATGCTAGTTCATTATTGTTCCCATAAGTTGTTTGCTCACAAAATCCCTATGCATAGGAAGTGGGTTAGGCTTAAATGTGCTAGTCATATTCTTCATGATGCTCTCTTTATGTTTCAATTCCTATCTTTTATGTGAGCATCATTGAAATCATAATGCCTAGCTAGGGGCGTTAAACGATAGCGCGTGTTGGGAGGCAACCCAATTTTATTTTAGTTTTTTGCTTTTTGGTTCTGTTTAGTAATAAATAATCCATCTAGCTTCTTCTTATATGTGGTTTTATGTTTTAATTAGTGTTTGTTCCAAGTAGATCCTTTGGGAAGACTTGGGTGAAGTCTTTATGATCATGCTGTAAAAAACAGAAACTTTAGCGCTCACGAGATTAGCTATAACTTTTTACTGGAGAGTGATATTTAGTTGATTATTTTTGCAGATGATTACTAGAAAAATTCCTCAGGTCCACCAATTTATTTTAGAATTTGTTGAGATCAAGAAGTTTGCGTTAGTTACAGATTACTACAGACTGTTCTGTTTTTGACAGATTCTGTTTTCATTGTGTTGTTTGCTTATTTTGATGGCTCTATGGCTAGTAAAATAGTTTACAAACCATAGAGAAGTTGGAATATAGTAGGTTTAACACCAATATAAATAAAGAATGAGTTCATTACAGTACCTTTAAGTGGTGTTTTGTTTTCTTTCGCTAACGGAGCTCACGAGTTTTCTGTTAAGTTTTGTGTTGTGAAGTTTTCAAGTTTTGGGTAAAGATTCGATGGACTATGGAATAAGGAGTGGAAAGAGCATAACTTGGGGATTCCCAAGGCACCCCAAGGTAATATTCAAGGACAACCAAGAGTTTAAGCTTGGGGATGCCCTGAAGGCATCCCCTCTTTCTTCTTCGTTCATCGGTAACTTTACTTGGAGCTATATTTTTATTCACCACATGATATGTTTTTTGCTTGGAGCGTCCTTTTATTTTGTTAGTATTTGCTTGCTGTTATTTAGAATAGTGTTTTGCATCTTTAGTTTCAATAAAAAGTCAAGGATAGCCTTTGCCATGCTTATTTTGCTACTATACATGTTGCTGTTTGAAAACAGAAAGTTTACCGCTGTTGCAAAAATTCCCTAGAAAAGTCAGAGAGTGGTATAATGTTGAATGTTTTTGCATATTGAGCTATGATAAATTTATTACAGTGGGAATTTTATTTAATAATTTTTGGAGTCAGTGAAGTATTGATACTCTTGAATTCTTTACAGACTATACTGTTCTGGCAGATTGCTGTTATGTTTGCATTGTTTGCATATGTTTGCTTGTTTAATGATTCTATTTGAGGATAGGAGTATTAAATATGCAGAGGCATTTAGTATGCAATGTTGAATAATAATGTTAGTGATTTGTTACAGTAGAAAATGATAAGGTTTTGCATTGGTTTATACTAACCTATCTCACGAGTTCTTGTTGAGTTTGTTGTGAATGAAACTTTTGATAAAAAGATAAACAATGATATGAGAGGAATTAAGGAGACACAAAAGTTCAAGCTTAGGGATGCCCAAGGCACCCCAAGATAATATTTCAAGAAGTCTCAAGCATCTAAGCTTGGGGATGCCCCGGTAGGCATCCCACCTTTCTTTTTCAACAATTATCGGTAAGTATCGGTTGAGCCTAAGTTTTTGCTTCTTCACATGAGTTGTGCTATCCTTGCAATGTAGTTTTATTTAGTTTTGCTTGCTTTTTGGATACAATACCAAGATCTGAAATTTTTAAATGAGAGAGCCATACATGAATTGGAATTTGATAGAATACTCTATGTGCTTCACTTCTATCTTTTGAGCTTGATAGTTTTCCTCATAGTGCTTCACTTATATCTTTTGAGCGTGATAATTTTTGCTCTAGTGCTTCACTTATATCTTTTAGAGCACGGAGGTGGATTTGTTTTAAAGAAACTTGATCTCTCATGCTTCACTTATATTATTTTGAGAGTCTTTAATAGCATGGTAATTTGCTTAATGTTAATATACTTAGTGTCCAAGATATGTGAAACTTTCTTTTGAGTGAATTGAATACTAAGATAAATTTGATGCTTCATAATTGTTTTGAGATATGGAGGTAATAATATCAAAGTCGTGCTAGTTGATAATTGTGAATTTGAGAAATACTTGTGTTGAAGTTTGCAAGTCCCGTAGCATGCACGTATGGGTAAAGTTGTGTAACAAATTTGAAACATGAAGTGTACCTGGCTTGTGCATCCTTATGAGTGGCGGTCGGGGACGAGCGATGGTCTTTTCCTACCAATCTATCCCCCTATGAGCATTGTGTGTAGTACTTGATTTTTGATGGCTTCTAAATTTTTGCAATAAGTAAATGAGTTCTTTTGACTAATGTTGAGCCCATGGATTATACGCACTTTTATCTTTCCGCACTTGCTAGCCTCTTCGGTACCGTGCATTGCCCTTTCTCACCTTGAGAGTTGGCGCAAACTTCGCCAGTGCATCCAAACCCCGTGATATGATACGCTCTTTCACACATAAACCTCCTTATATCTTCCTCAAAACAGCCACCATACCTACCTATCATGGCATTTCCATAGCCATCCCGAGATATATTGCCATGCAACTTCCATCATCATTATTATGACATACATTACTTTTGTCATATTTCCATTGCATGATGATGTAGCTGACATCGTATTGGTGGCAAAGCCACCATGCATTATTTTCCATACATGTCACTCTTGATTCATTGCACCATCCTTTACATCACCGGAGGCATTCATATAGAGTCATATTTTGTTCTAAGTTTCGAGTTTTAATTGTTGAGTTGTAATAGAAATAAAAGTGTGATGATCATCATTATTAGAGCATTGTTCCAAGTGAGGAAAGCATGATGGAGACTATGATTCCCCCATAAGTCAGGATGAGACTCCGGACGAAAAAAAAGAGGCCATAAAAAGAGAGAGAAAAAAGGCCCAAATAAAAAAAATGAGAGAAAAAGAGAGAAGGGACAATGCTACTATCCTTTTACCACACTTGTGCTTCAAAGTAGCACTAAGATCTTCATAATAGAGAGTCTCTCATTTTGTCACTTTCATATACTAGCGGGAATTTTCATTATAGAACTTGGCTTGTATATTCCAATGATGGGCTTCCTCAAAGTGCCCTAGGTCTTCGTGAGCAAGCAAGTTGGATGCACACCCACTTAGTTTCTTTTGTAGAGCTTTCATATACTTATAGCTCTAGGGCATCCATTGCATGGCAATCCCTACTCCTCATGTTGTCAATTGATAGGCATCTCCATAGCCCGTTGATTATCCTCGTCGATATGAGACTTTCCTTTTTTTGTCTTCTCGACACAATCCCATCATCATATTTCTATTCCACCCATAGTGCTATACCCATGGCTCGCGCTCATGTATTGCGTAAAGGTTGAAAGAGTTTGAGATTATTTGAGTATGAAACAATTGCTGGGCTTGTCAACGGGGTATAGAAGTTGGGAACATCTTTGTGTGACGTAAAATGAAGCATAGCCTAACCATATGATTTTGTAGGGATGAACTTTCTTTGGCCATGTTATTTTGAGATGACATAATTGCTTAGTTAGTATGCTTGAAGTATTATTATTTTTATGTCAATATGAACTTTTGTCTTAAATCTTTCGGATCTGAATATTCATATAACAAGTAGATTTATATTGAAATTATGCCAAGTAGCACTCAGCATCAAAAATTATCTTTTTTATCATTTACCTACTCGAGGACGAGCAGGAATTAAGCTTGGGGATGCTTGATACGTGTACAACGTATCTATAATTTTTGATTGCTCCATGCTATATTATCTACTGTTTTAGGCAATATTGGGCTTTATTTTCCACTTTTATATTATTTTTGGGACTAACCTATTAACCGGTGGCCCAGCCTGTGATTCTTTGCTTTTATACCTATTTCGGTGTTTCGAGGAAAAGGAATATCGACGAGTCAAACGGAACGAAATCAATCGGAGAAGTTATTTTTGAAGGAAACCCACGTGATGGACTTGGACCACACGTCGAGAAGATACGGAGGTGCTCACGAGGGTGGGGGCGCGCCACCCCCCGGGCGCACCTTGCCTCGTGGGGGCCCCGTAGCTCCACCGACGCATTCTTTTCACCCATATATACCGTCAGCCCTAAAACTTCCGTAACAGAAGATAGATCGGGAGTTCCGCCGCAAGCCTCTCAGAGACACCAAAACCAATCGGGACCTGTTCCGCACCGCCAGAGGGGGATCCCATCACCGGTGGCCATCTTCATCATCCCGGCGCTATCCATGACGAGGAGGGAGTAGTTCACCCTCAGGGCTGAGGGTATGTACCAGTAGCTTTGTGTTTTATCTCTCTCTCTCTCTCTCTCTCTCTCTCTCTCTCTCTCTCTCGTGTTCTCTCTCGTGTTCCATCTATGGCACGATCTTGATGTATCCCGAGCTTTGCCATTGTAGTTGGATCTTATGATGTTTCTCCCCCTCTACTCTCTTGTGATGAATTGAGTTTCCCCTTTGAAGTTATCTTATCGGATTGAGTCTTTTATGATAGCACTTGATGTATGTCTTGGTGATCAACTTGCGGGTTTCGTGACATTGGGAACCTATGCATAGGGGTTGGCACACATTCTTGACTCTCCGGTAGAAACTTTGGGGCACTCTTTGAAGTACTTTTATGTTGGTTGGATGAATCTGAGATTGTGTGATGCATATCATATAATCATGCCCACGGATACTTGAGGTGACAATGGGGTATCTAGGTGACATTAGGGTTTTGGTTGATTTGTATCTTAAGGTGTTATTCTAGTACGAACTCTTTTATAGATTGATCCGAAAGAATAGCTTTGAGGTGGTTTCGTACCCTACCATAGTCTCTACGTTTGTTCTCCGCTATTAGTGGCTTTGGAGTGACTCTTTGTTGCATGTTGAGGGCTTGTCATATTATCTATCTATGTTATTATTGTTGAGAGAACTTGCACTAGTGAAAGTATGAACCCTAGGCCTTGTTTCCTATCATTGCAATACCGTTTACGCTCACTTTTATCCTTAGTTACCTTGCTGTTTTTATTATTTCAGATTACAAAAACCTATATCTACCATCCATATTGCACTTGTATCACCATCTCTTCGCTGAACTAGTGCACCTATACAATTTACCATTGTATTGGGTGTGTTGGGGACACAAGAGACTCTTTGTTATTTGGTTGCGGGGTTGCTTGAGAGAGACCATCTTCATCCTACGCCTCCCACGGATTGATAAACCTTAGGTCATCCACTTGAGGGAAATTTGCTACTGTCCTACAAACCTGTGCAATTGCAGGCCCAACAACGTCTACAAGAAGAAGGTTGTGTAGTAGACATCATATCTTCATAGTCCAGGAGTCTGGCTGAAGGTTATAGTCCGGCCATCCGGACACCCCCTAATCCAGGACTCCCTCAGTAGCCCCTGAACCAGGCTTCAATGACGACGAGTCCGGCGCGCAGATTGTCTTCGGCATTGCAAGGCGGGTTCCTCCTCGAATACTTCATAGAAGATTTTGAACACAAGGATAGTGTCCGGCTCTGCAAAATAAGTTCCACATACCACCGTAGAGAGAATAATATTTACACAAATCCAATCTGCTGACGTATTCCGTTGCGTGACATCACACCACGGCCAAGCCTTTATTCGAATCTTTTTTACTGTCCCACCTCAGCGCACTTAGCGAGTCGGTTTCCTTGGCACGTCTTGTCGAAGCAGAGATCGTGTCCCCTTATTCCGGGATTCTCATCAATACGGGCGTGGGTAACCCAACCATGCCATTAATTACGGCGCTTGGGAGATAAGCGAGTTTTACCAGGCTGGTGGGGGCACATAGTTTCGTCCGCCCATATAAGGGGATAAGGATCCACCTTTCTCATCTACGCCTTATTCCTCCTTTGCTTATCCATTTCCGCGCACTCGAGCTCCAGCGTCCAAATTCGCACATCTTACCTCAACCTTCTCCAGCCATGTCCGGAGCGGGAGGCAAATGGATGGTCTCCTCCGTCACAGAGGGACACATCAAGAAGCTGAGGGAGGCCGGATACTTGTCTAACGACATCGCGCACCGGCTCCCAGACAAGGGACAGCTCATCCCCACCACCAGGCCCCATGAGAGGGTGGTGTTTCTCATCCATTTCCTCCGCGGACTAGGTTTCCCACTTCACTCATTTGTCCGGGGGCTCATGTTCTACTACGGCCTAGATTTCCACGATCTAGCCCCGAACTTCGTCATCAACATCTCGGCGTTTATCGTAGGTATGCGAGGCCTTCCTCCGCATCAAGCCCCACTTCGCTTATGGTGAAGACCTTCAATGTCAAGCCGAAGGTAGTGGGCGGCCAGCAAGCGGAGTGCGGAGGCGCCATGGTGGGCAAGATGCCCAACGTTACATGGCCAGAGGGCTCCTTCGTGGAGACCATAAAGGTGGCAATCGGGTGGTTCTACATCACCGAGCAGCGTGACCCTGAATGGGCAGCGCCCCCGAATTCGATCGACATCCCCACACGGCTCACCTCCTGGAAAGAGAAGGGCCTGTCGTGGGGTAATTCACAAGAGCGGACCGGACTCCAAACCTGCATCCAAGACCTGGTGGACAAAAAGGTTAAACTCGTCAACGTAGTCCAGGTCATGCTCATCCGCCGGATCCTCCCGTGTCAACGACGGGCTTTTAACTTATGGGAGTTCAACCCGGCCCAGCACCAAACTCTGACCAGGCTCTGTGACACAATGCACGAGGATGATTGGAAGGTGCTATTCAAGGGCGCCGAGGTTCCCCCTCCCATCACCGAGGATCGCGGATTCCGCGCGAAGCGCCAAGCCATCGTAGTAAGCTTATTTTAGCCTATACGGGATACTTGTTTTTCATAGTTTAACTCTATGCGGGATCTAAGCTCCCGTTCATTTGACAGGAATGGCAGAAGAAGACCGGACAGATCGAGTGTCCGGCTCCTTTGCCCGAAGAAGATCCAAAGTGGACGCCCGCTTGGCGGAGCTCTTTGGTTCCGCACCTTATGTGGTGCCGGAGAAGAAAACCAAGAAGAAGGCCACCGGAACTCGAAAGAGTTCCGGCGCCCGTGGTGTCGGATTCATCGTTCAATGACTTGAGCCGCACTCCTCCTCGAAGACGCAGGAGGAGGAAGAAGAGCCTCTCCCTCCAGCGGGGGGAGGAATGAAAAGGAAGGCCGCCCCAACCGGGGGGGGGGGGGGCGGAGGGTCCAAGAAGGGGAGGACCCTTCCTCCGGACTACTCCACCAACGCCGACGACGGCGAAGAGGAGTGCCAATCCAGGGCCAAGCCCCTGGAAAAATCATAAGTATCGGATACCAGAATAACTCATGGCGTTCCCTTGTTGCACAGTATCTTCTGACGCCGAATATAATCATGCAGTCCGCCCGCGGCCCAGCTCGACACTTCATCGAGCGGATCCCTCGATTCGTCGGATGTGAATAGCCTTTCACTTCCGGCGGCTACCTCCCCTCGTCCTACGGACGATGCCGAGGTGGAGTCCCAAAAGGGTCCAAGCCAGGAGGGGGTGGTCCTGGAGGCGCCGCAAGGCGACCTCCCGGACTCCAGGCACAAAGGGGATAAAACCCCCAAGGGCTCCAAGTCCGGCCCTTGGCCGGACACCGCCCCGGAACCTTCAGTGGTTCCAGAGTCCGGCGGGCGCCCCCCTAGTAGGAAGGGCAAGCCTACGGCGCCGGCGACCTCCGTCCAAACCGAGGCAACGGATAATCAGCTGGAGGTGCTTAACTGCGCCTCAATCGACGAGGAGCACTGCACTATTATGAGTGTGGTGATCCGAAGGTTCGATCCGCCAAGAGCGGGCTGATCAAGCTCGTGCCGGCCTTCTAACAGGCTTTGAGGTATGTATTTAAGATATGTAAAAATATTACCGCATAGAGCGGTAGCCCATGATGCTTCAGTTTGGTGTTCGGAAAGAAAAGCCGAACCGAGGATCAAAAAGATATACGCAGGAGTCTAACATAAGTATGTCAATATGGGAATGCAGGCTGCGCTGCTGACCTCTGCCGCACTGATTGCGGAGGTTGATGCATTGAAGCAGAGCCTCGAGCGGTCCGAGAACGAGCTCGGCCTTGCCAAGGAGCAGCTCGAAGACAATGAAGGTAAGTAATACCTTATTTAAGTATATGTAAAAAATATGTGGTTGCAAAAAATGACAGGACCAACGTGAGTATTACAGGGGCCACAACCCAGGTGGCAACCCTGAAGGAAGCGTTGTCCAAGGCCGAAGAAAATGCGGCCGTGGAGCGTACCCAGCGAGAAAAGCAGGAGGCGCGGGTGGCGGAGGCGCAGCAAGAGCTCGAGGATCTCGTGAAAAAACACGAGAGCTTGGAGCTTGACTCAAAGACTCGAGAGTCTGAGCTCGCCTCGGCGCTTGAGAGCGCCAAATCTACCAAGGCCGAAGCCCAAAAAGCCCTCCAAGAAATTGAGGCGATGAAGAAGATAGCGGCGCGTAAGGCATTCTTTATGCAAAGCAAGCATGTTAAACTAAATTACTTGTTACTTACCCGAGTCCGGAGCTCACCAGGAGCATTCGCAGATCTTCCCCGGAGTGTGTCCGACGCCGCCGCATTCTACCGAGCCGAAGAGGGGAGCTCGACTGAGAAGGTGTTCTCGTCCCAGTATGTTGAGGCCGGACACCCGGTGCCCTTGAGCGACCAGCTGAAGCAGCTGGTCGAGCTTCATAAGGTGGCCGAACAGGCCATGAAGGGTCTCATAGTCCGGCTGTGGCCTGGGGAATCCATGCCTGGAAGCTACTTCGGGTTGGTGAGGCGGCTGGTGGATGCATGTCCATGGCTTGAAGTCATCAAGCACTCTGTATGCATCGAAGGTGCCTGTAGGGCCCTTGCCCGTGCTAAAGTGCACTGGGGCAAGATGGATGCTGAGAAGCTTGTGACGGATGGACCACCGCCGGGCAAGGAGCATCGCAAGCCCGAGATGTATTATGAGGGCGTCCTGAAGGGTGCCCGCCTTATAGCGGATGAGTTCTCCAAAGATGTAATTTTTGAGTAAACTCGCATTTGTGATCTTGTACGCTGAAAACTTGTTCATATGCGCTAAGCAACGCTTTTGAATTTAAAATATTACCTTCTGTGCGGCCGTTTATTAAAATTGAGAGATGGCGAGTCGTCGGCTTCTGCCCCCATGCCGCGAGTGCTGGGGTGTTCGGGATAAACTTGAGCGCTCTTTTTCCCATTCTTGGGTCCTTCGAGGGAGGCGCTCAACACAACGAACAAGGCAATCGGACTATAATGCTTGAACACTCTCACTTAGTCATAGAATTCTATAATTTTATATTTCGGCAAAGCCCCTAGTATTCGGAAGACCGAGTTCGGGGCGCTATCCACGCCTAGGCCGGACAAAGCCGACTCCTCGCTCTAAGCGGCATAAGTCTTTAGGGACTCGAAAACCTCTCGAACAGCGACCGGCTATCATGACGGTCAGTTTTAGCTTTCTCCACTGAGGTGCTTAGCCCAGCTCAACCGGGGCACAATCGCAGTGGTTCTCCCGCGCTACCTTAGCCGATATAACGGAACGTAAGGTACCAAAACATGGGAGCCGGGCAAACCCAACTATTGACCCAAGACATGATTTTGAGCCAATGCATATAATGCTATAAGTTCGGGGTGCCGCACTCATGAGAGTGTTCGGACTTCTCACACCATATTATGGGGTACGTAAGCCCCTGGTGTATTGGCCGTACCAAAGTGTATGGTTGCATAATGTCATAACTGAACATATTTTTATGAAAAAGGAATGCAATAATAGACGAAAGCTATGTATTGTTTATTCAAAAAGGCTGCGGTAAAAGCAGGACGATACAAATAGTGCGATAAGCAAGAGATGGGACTATTTGACATGTCCCCCTCCAGGGGCGAGCTACGGGATGATATGTGAAACAAGTATACTGCTCGTTATAGAGACCACCTGGACACTCGACGTGGCTTTCTGCCTCCCTGGCTGTTGCATCGTGTGTTCGGCGATTGTACTGCCGGATAGGCCTTCCGTAGAGTGGAGTCCTGAAAGTAAGAAGAAGAAAAAATGACAAAATCGGGAGCCCCTGGTGCGGTTGAGCCGCATTTTGGGCATGCCGTGGTCGTGCCCCTCCCCCTATGCCCATTGTATTTCCAGAGCATAGTTATGTACGCGTAGTACTGGTTTCGCAATTTCGCGAGGGCTGGGGTTGGGGCCGCATTGCTACGCTTGCTCAGAACATGCCAGGCGATCTTGTTGTAGGTTAATACGGGCGCGCTTGACGGTGTCCGGACGTTAAATAGCCGGACTGGAGAATTGCCTTGAAAGGCTGCTTTGTACTTCTGCCGCGAGGGCCGCCGTATGCTCCTCCGTTCGGAGGGAGCGTTCAGTGTTTCCATTGACCGTAATGACTCCTCGAGGGCCTGGCATCTTGAGCTTGAGGTATGCGTAGTGTGGCACCGCATTGAACTTTGCAAATGCGGTTCGTCCGGTCAAAGGCGTGATAGCCACAATGAACGGGACTATGTCGAAGATTAACTCCTCGCCGAAATTATCCGGGATCCAAGACCACCTCAAGTGTAATCGAGCCTGCAGATTGGCCTCTACACCTGGTATGACGCCTTTAAGGGCCGTCTTTGTGGGTTTAATCCTTGAGGGATCTATGCCCATTTTTTAATTGTATCCTGCTAAAGCAGGTTCAAATTTCTTGCCGCCGTCCATAAGGACTCTAGTGAGGTGAAATCCGTCAATGATTGGGTCTAGAACCAATGCGGCGAATCCGCCATGGCGGATGCTAGTGGGTGGTCCTTCGATCAAAAGTGATCGGGCAGGAGGACCATGGGTTGAACTTTGGGGCGGCTGGCTCCAACGCATATACATCCACGAGTGCATGCTTCCGCTCCCTTTTGGGGATGTGGGTTGCGTATATCATGTTCACCGTCCGCACTTGTGGGGAAGCCCTTACATCTCCCCTATTGTTCGGCGACCGAGGCTCCTCCTCGTCATCGCTATGCAGCCCCTTGTCTCTGTTTTCGGCACTTAACTTGCCTGCCTGCTTGAACACCCAAAAATCCCTGTTGGTGTGATTGGCTGGTTTTTCGGGGGTGTCGTGTATCTGGCACGAGCGATCGAGTATTCGGTCCAAACTGGACGGGCCCGGAGTATTTCTTTTAAATGGCTTTTTCCGCTGACCGGGTTTAAAGCCTCTGAATCCGGCATTAACTTTCGTATCCTCAGCATTATCGCCGTTAATGCGGCGCTTTTGCTTGTTGCGACGCGACCTGCCATTGTTGTCCTTGGTATCCGAATTACCAGGGCTCTTGGTCATATTATTACTATGAGCTAGTCAGCTGTCTTCTCCCGTGCAAAAGCGGGTCATGAGTGTTGTGAGGGCTGCCATGGATTTCGGGTTGTCCTGTCCTAGGTGCCAGGCAAGCCACTCATCACGGATGTTATGTTTGAAGGCTGCAAGGGCCTCTGCGTCCGGACAGTCGACTATTTGATTTTTCTTGGTTAGGAACCGTGTCCAGAATTGTCTGGCCGATTCCTCTGGCTGCTGAATTATGTGGCTTAGGTCATCGTCATCTGGTGGTCGCACATATGTGCCCTGGAAATTGTCGAGGAATGCGGCTTCCAGGTCCTCCCAACAACCAATTGATTCTGCTGGCAAGCTGTTAAGCCAATGCCGAGTTGGTCCTTTAAGCTTGAGTGGGAGGTATTTGATGGTGTGTTGATCATCAGCGCGGGCCATGTGGATATGAAGGAGATAATCCTTGATCCATACCGCAGGATCTGTTGTGCCATCGTATGATTCGATGTTTACGGGTTTGAAACCCTTGGGGATTTGATGATCCATTACTTCATCTGTGAAGCATAGTGGGTGTCTTGGCGCCTGCATCTTTGGGCTATATCACGACGTAGCTCAAACGAGCTTTGTCTACTTTGTTCGGCCCGGCCGGATTTACCATATCCGCCATGACGGTTATCGTCACGTGTCGTGGGGCGCCCACGCAATCCATAGATCGATCTTGTTTGCCTTGCCTTGCCCTCCAATATATCTCGTAGGTCTGGCGCATCATGCGCTGGTGATGTAGGTCTAGGTGCTTCCTCCTCTAATCGGGGTAACAGCCTGCATTTTGGGTAGCTCTTGGAGGGGCGTTCGAGTTCGTACTCTTCGGCCGCAAGGACTTCAGTCCATCTGTCGGCTAGCAAGTCTTGGTCAGCTCTAAGTTGTTGCTGTTTTTTCTAGAGGCTGCTCGCCGTGGCCATAAGCCTGCGTTTGAAACGCTCTTGTTCGACGGGATCCTTAGGCATGACAAATTCGTCGTCGTTGAGGCTTGCCTCGTCTTCGGAGGGAGCCATGTAATTATCGTCCTCTACCTCTCTGTTTGCCGATCTCTCATGAGGGCTGGCTTCTCCATCCTCCTGTGCTTGAATCCTACGGAGGGGTTGTCTTGACCTTGTCCGGGGTGTTATTATCTCCGTGCGGAAATCGCTGCTTTTGCTTTGGCGGGATTTAGAGCGGCGCTACCGACGCCAGCACTTAGGCTTCTTCTTGGAGGGTCATCCTCCGTTGTTCCATCGCCATTCCCTTCTTTTGGGGTGTCCACCATGTATATGTCATCTGACGACGAGGTGGCCTTCTAGTGCCTGTAGGCGCTGGTTCTTGGTAAATCTCCTGCATCGGCGTCCATACCATCGATGTCATCGGAGTCAAGTCGAGCATGCGGTTAAATCATCGACGGTGGCTACGAAGTGGGTGGTGGGTGGGCTTTGAATTTCTTCGTCGTCCGCATCCCAACCTTGCTGACCATAGTCCGGCCAGGGCTCTCCTGATAAAGAGAGAGACTTTAGTGAATTCAGAATGTCGCCGAAGGGCGAGTGCTGAAAGATGTTTGTGGCGGTGAACTCCATGATCGGCGCCCAATCAGATTCGATTGGCAGGGGCGCGGAAGGTTCGGAGTCCGGTGGGGAGTCCGGGACCTTGGAGTCACAAGCTTCGCAAAGGGTTCGGCTCAATCGCCATAGAGATTGCAGCCCCCGAGGCGGTGCCCAGCCACCCATCCTCGATTGGCGCAGTCGGCTCCGAGCTGAGGGTCGGAGCGGACACTGCGACCTCGAGGCACTGCTGGCGGCAGAGCTAGATCATGCCCCTCGTGACAGTGCGGCGCGCTTGGCTGTGGCTCGAATCCATCGAAGATCAAGTCTCCGCGGACGTCAGCCGTGTAGTTCAAACTTTCCAAATTTGACCTGATGGCCATTGGCGTAGCTTTCGATCTGCTCCAGATGGCTGCTTAATTGGCCCGCATGATGCAAAGCCGCGAATCTGAAGATCTGTCCGGGAGAAAAGTCTCACCTGGACTGCATCGTTGTTGATGATCGGAGGAGCCATCGGGCCTAAAGATGACGACACAGAGGAACTCTCAATGAAAGCACCAATGTCGGTGTCAAAACCGGCGGATCTCGGGTAGGGGGTCCCGAACTGTGCGTCTAGGAGGATGGTAATAGGAGACAAGGGACATGATGTTTTTACGCAGGTTCAGGCCCTCTCGATGGAGGTAAAACCCTACTCATGCTTGATTAATATTGATGATATGGGTAGTACAAGAGTAGATCTACCACGAGATCGGAGAGGCTAAACCCTAGAAGCTAGCCTATGGTATGATTGTTGTTCGTCCTACGGACTAAAACCCTCCGGTTTATATAGACACCGGAGAGGGTTAGTGTCGGTGTCAAAACCGGCGGATCTCGGGTAGGGGGTCCGGAACTGTGCGTCTAGGCGGATGGTAACAGGAGACAAGGGACACGATGTTTTTACCCAGGTTCGGGCCCTCTCGATGGAGGTAATACCCTACTCCTTCTTGATTAATATTGATGATATGGGTAGTACAAGAGTAGATCTACCACGAGATCAAGGAGGCTAAACCCTAGAAGCTAGCCTATGGTATGATTGTTGTTCGTCCTCTGAACTAAAACCCTCCGGTTTATATAGACACCGGTTAGGTTAGGGTTACAGAGTCGGTTACAATGGTAGGAGATCTACATATCCGCATCGCCAACCTTGCCTTCCACGCAAAGGAAAGTCCCATCCGGACACGGGACGAAGTCTTCAATCTTGTATCTTCATAGTCTTGGAGTCCGCCATGACGATAGTCCGGCTATCCGGACACCCCTAGTCCGGGACTCCTCGGTAGCCCCGAACCAGGCTTCAATGACGATGAGTCCGGCGCGTTGATTGTCTTGGCATTGCGAGGCGGGTTCTTCTCCAAATTCCATATACTTGTCGAATAGTGTCCGGCTTACGATAAATGCTGCGCCTCGGCTTCTACGCCCAATAATGGCCATCTTCCACGTGTTTGAATGAATGCGAAAAGCCAGGGTATTTTTACAATTACCCCCCTAGCCGCGCAAATGAGCCGCCTATAAAAGGGGCAAGGATTTAGATCTGAGTCACACCATCCCCCCTTTGCGAGCTTTCATCGGAGCGCCTCCGATCAAAGCCCATTCCATCATGGACAGTCGACGCGGCTCCTCCTCTCGCGCTCCCAGCCCCCAGCCAGGAAATTGGGAGAGATGCTCAGTCCCGCATAGCGAGCTAGTTATACTCCAAGCCAAGGGATTTCTCCCCCGGCCTTCATGGTCCCGGTTCGAGCCGGACTTGCCACCTACAAGGGCGGAAAGCAAGCGGAGAGCGTCCCCGATCCCTCTAAAGGAGAGCGGGTATGCTTCATCTCTTATCTAGTAAGAGGACTCGTATTTCCAATCCATCTGTTTCTCCGGGGGCTCCTGGAGTTCTACGGCCTCCAGTTGCACCATCTTACTCCTGCCTCCATCTTGCACATCGCGGGCTTCGTGGCCCTTTGCGAACTGTTCTTGGGCGTCGAGGCTCATTTCGGGATGTGGAAGAGAATATTCTGCCTAGTACCCTGTTCTCAAGAGGGGTCAATATATCAAGTGGGCGGAGCCGAGCTATGGCGCATCGCCGGGACCGGATACCTATCCGGAACCCCAAAGAAGGCGTCCGAAGATTGGCCTTCGGAATGGTTTTACTTGGAGGACGTCCCGCTGCCGGATCCTGTTCGGATCGGCCTCCCAGAGTTCAGCAATGCTCCTCTGAAGAAGCGCCTAAGCTGGCGCCCTCGAAGCCCCCGGAGAGAAGATGACCGGGATGTCCTCTATTTGATGAGCCGAATAAAGTTACTGGTGCATGCCGGATTGACCATGACAGGAGTCATGGCAATCTGCATAATGAGGGGAGTGCAGCCGCTCCAATACAGGGGCCACCCCATGTGGGACTTCAACAGGGAGGACGATGCCACCCGCCATGGCCGCAAAGGGCCAGGATCGGTCACCGAACTGGTGAAGATCTTGTTTGCCATGTATAAAGGGGAGGAGGAGGATTTCCTCCGTGTCAATCCACTGAAGGATTTTTCTTCGAATAATCCTCGAAGCTGGGTAAGCAAACATCTTTGTGACCTGTCCGATCCATGTTCCCATGGTTAAATATCTCATTTAGCGGTTTCTGCGAGGAACTGCGCCGGACTATGGAGAAGATACAGCCCGCCCCACAACCCTAGGATCCAGAACGGTCCCTCGATCCGACCTCCGAAGAGGATCCGGATATAAAGGTGGAGTTGATCGATGGGGTATTCCACCAACTTAGCATCGACAATGCTTTGGTTGCCATTACGGCTGATTACCCCGGAATACTTCCAGCCTCACAGGTAAATGAGACCAAGATCCCAAAACCCTGATAATGACCCATTCATGCTTATTTTTGATCACCGTATACAAATGGTGCTTCGCAGGGGGTACCTTCGAGGCAGGAAGCCGAGCCCGCGGCGGCTGGCCAACAAAGGGCAGTGCGGCCTCGCAGCTAAAAAAGAAGTGCGGTCCGGATCAAAACTTCGCTGCAACGGTATGGCGTGTCACCATACTCCTGTGATTGATTCTTGGAAGGCGATTAACGCCGGTGCTCTTTTCGGGAAAAGAGCGTTCGCCGGACTGAGTCCGGAGAGGTTGCCAATCGAACCTTCACCGGCCAGGCTTCAAAGCCGGGTCCGAAGGCTGAGGCGAGCACGAGACGTGCGTCGGATGCTCCTTTGACAGAGGATGCCAACAGGTTGTCCGCCCCCAACTCCGAGGTGGAGAGCGCCTTGAATCACAGGCGTCGCTGGACAGTTCTTCGTGACGCATGTTTCTCCCTGGAGGCCTTGAATGCCTTCGATTCGGGAGATGCGCACCTCCGTGCCGCTCAAGATGGTCTAGCCAGAGCCACGGAGCAGTATGTGAAGGACATACGGGTAAGGAAATCGGCGATTATATATGCCAAGAGCCCCGAGACTTAAAATAGTTAGAATAACTGATTTAAGGATCATTTGTTATGGAGGATCTTCTGAAAAGAATACCCGATTGTCCTGTGAGCTTGAAGAATGCAAGGCCCAACTTGAGGCCGCACTAGCCGCTTCTGGGGGAGCCAGAGACCCCCAACGGTAATATACGCTTTAAAAATAGTTTATGAAGTGCGGCAGGTTTGTAAATCTGACAAAAATATTGCAGATGGCGCCGGACTAGATCCGGACAAGCAGCAGCTCTTGCGCCAGCTAAAGGATGGCGAGAGCGTGCTTACGAGGGTGCGTTAGGAGAAAAATAACCTCCAAGACGCCAACACCAAGCTGGGTGAGGAACTAAAGGATGTTCGTGCCCAGTTGTCTGACTCCGTAAAGGAGAATCGGTGGCTTCGTCGCGGCATTTTCAGTAAGTGCTTGAACGAACTTTGAAAAAGTTCGGCGAGGAAGGCGACTAACATAAACATGTATGTATGTTTGCTCACTGTGTCGCCCCGAGGAGGAGATGCCCAGTTCTTGGTGATCTTCTTCTGAATCAAGGCTACCCTCCACGAACGAGTCCGGCGGTGATGAAAGGCATCGGCCAGGCCTTGTGGCCATCTATCTCCCCGCCCAAGGCATTGGGGAGCTGGCAGAGCGGCTTCAAGGAGCACGGCGGGCGCTTCCGGCTATGGAAGATATCGGCCTGCCGTCAAAGGCGCCAGAGGAGGCCTGGGCCATGGTAAAGACGCAGACACGGTGACCCAAACCACCTGGCCGAGGTCGGACCTGTGGGGCCGGATGGGATGGAGATCCCTGTAAGCTTAGTGCACGGCCAAGTAGAATTGGCCGAGTATTCCCAGCAAGATTGTAAATTAGATAGCCTATTAGATGGCATTGAGGAGGAATACAATGAGTCGAGTTGACTATGTAAAAATATGACAAGAAAGAATGTCTTCTAGCCGGATTGTACATCGTTTGTCATAGCGGACCTTTTCCCGACCTCCGGACCCACTAGTGCAGGTGTGTCCGAATACCGTCGTGGTTATATAAGAACCGTGGTATGCATGGAGACAAGGCGTAAGGGTCATTGTTGCTGTATGAGACAAGTGCCCAACTAGTTATGTTATATTACATGGGTAGTAAGAAACATCTTCCAGGGAGAATAGTTCCGTTAAGGGTTCCTTTCGCTAGGGTGCATGCCCTAAAGTGCATGTCAAAGCTGCTATGAAAGCAGAAAATCATATGGGGGCAGATGGGTAAATAGTTAAAAATCATCTTTCAGTTCACCGACCGAATATTCACTTAAGAACGCTAGCTTTGGCTTCACCCAGGTCCGAGGTACACATCAGGCTGACCAGCGATAATAATCGCAGAGGTGCTCCCTTTACCACCTAGCCGAACAATTGGGAACGAGGGGTAAGCACAGAGCCGTGCAACCCAGCTTGGCCAAAACTTAAGTCATATCGATGCATATAATGGTGAATAAAAGGTACATGCGGAAGTTTAACGCATGTGTTGGGCATGAAAGCCCATATAAATAAGCTTCATTAAAGAAGCCCCGTGTATAATGAGCGCGGACAGCGCGTCAAGTGTGTCTTGAAAAAAGCGCAAACGAGCCTCTAGAGGCTTCGAGAAGAAGAAGGGGGGAGGAGAGAAATAAAAGACAGCAAAAATAGAAAATGTGGACGGAGGAAGGAGACGAACTTGGAATCCGGCACTTAGGCGTAGAATCTTCGTAGACGGGCTGCGTTCCATGGGTTCGGCTCGAGTCGGTTATCCGATGCGTTTCGCAGACGGTATGCTCCGCCGGCCAGGACCTGGTCGATGATGAAGGGACCTTCCCATTTGGGCTTGAGTTTGTCCTTTTTCTTGTCCGGCAGGCGTAGAACTAGTTCGCCAACGTTATAAGCTTTGGCTCGTACTTCCCTGCTTTGATATCTTTGAGCCTGCTGTTGATAGAATGCGGAACGAGCTTTTGCCATGTCACGCTCCTCCTCCAATGCGTCCAAACTGTCCTGCCGATCAAGCTCGGCTTCTCTTTCTTCATACATGCGCACGCGAGGTGAGTCATGTAGTATGTCGCAGGGCAAGACTGCCTCTGCGCCGTACACCATGACGAATGGTGTGAATCCGGTAGTACGATTCAGCGTGGTCCGCAGCCCCCAGAGTACGGAGTCGAGATCCTCAACCCAGTGCATGTTAGATTCCTTGAGGGACTGCACTAGTCTGGGTCTAATGCCGCTCATGATTAGACCATTTGCCCTTTCGACTTGGCCGTTGGTTTGAGGGTGATAGACTGAGGCGTAATCGAGCTTGATGCCCATGTTTTTGCACCATAATTTGACCTCATCGGCCGTGAAGTTGGTGCCATTCTCAGTGATGAAAATGTGGGGGACACCGTAACGGTGCACTATCCCTGATATGAAGTCTATCATCGGGTCCGGATTCGGCCGCTTTTAACAGGCTTGGCCTCTATCCATTTGGTGAATTTATCCACCATGACCAATAGGTATTTTTGCTTGTGGGTTCCTCCCTTGAGGGGTCCAACCATTTCAAGCCCCTGCACTCATGAACGGACGGTGATGTGTATAGTTTTGAGGGCGGTGGGTGGCATGTGGCTTTGGTTAGCAAAAAGCTGGCAACCGACGCATCATTGGACTAAGTCCTGCGCATCTTCCCTGGCCGTCGGCCAATAAAATCCTGTACGGAAGGCCTTGCCTACAAGGGCCCGGGCTGCGGCGTGGTGCCCGCCCAGTCCGGCATGAATTTCAGCCAGGAGGTTTCGCCCTTCCTCTTCGGGGATACACCTTTGAAGGACTCCGGTAGTGCTTTTCTTATAAAGCTCTCCCTCATGGACTTTATAGGCTTTAGAGTGCCGTACTATGCAGCGAGCCTCATTTTGGTCTTCGGGAGTTCTGCCTAGTTAGGTAGGCTAGGAATGGTTCCATCCACGGGGCGATAACCGCCATTATTTCATGAGCAGAGGGTGTTATCTCGGGGGCAGAGCCTCCGGTTATGTCAGAGTGTTCGGTGTCAGGCATTGTGGTTGGGTCCGGATTGATATTGCCGGACTCCCCTTCCCATAGTACGGATGACTTGAACATCCGTTCCAGAAAGATATTTGGTGGGACGGCCTCGCGTTTTGCACCGATGCGTGCCAATATATCCGCCACCTGGTTGTTATCCCGGGCTATATGATGAAATTCGAGCCCTTCGAACCGTGCTGACATTTTTAGGACCGCATTGCGGTATGCTGCCATTTTCGGATCTTTGGCGTCAAAGTCTCCGTTTATTTGAGATATTGCGAGGTTCTAATCCCCGCGCACCTCTAGGCGTTGAATGCCCATATAGACTGCCATCCAGAGGTCGTGCAGAAGGGCCTCGTATTCGGCTGCGTTGTTGGAGTCCGTATACATTATCTGAAGGACGTATTGGACTGTGTCCCCGGTTGGGGATGTCAGGACGACGCCTTTCGTGCCGCCAACATTTTGGAGCCGTCAAAGTGCATGATCCAATTGGAGTATGCGCCATACCCTTTAGGGAGTTCGGCTTCGGTCCATTCGGCCACGAAGTCGGCCAAAACCTACGACTTAATAGCTCGTCGTGGCTTATAAGTTATATCGAATGGAAGGAGCTCTATGGCCCATTTAGCAATCTGGCCCGTCGCGTCACGGTTGTTTATAATGTCGTTAAGAGGTACTTCGGAGGCTACCGTTATCGAACACTCTTGAAAGTAGTGTCGCAGCTTCCGGGATGCCATGAACACCGCATATGCTATCTTTTGATACTCTGGGTACCGGGACTTGCATGGAGTTAGGACAGTGGACACATAATAAACCGGTTTTTGAACAGGGAACCGGTGTCCTTCCGTTTCTCGTTCGACAACGAGCACTGCGCTGACAACTTGATGTGTTGCGGCGATATATAATAGCATTGGTTCGCCCACGTTGGGCGCGGCCAGGACCGGATTTGTTGCCAAAATGGCCTTTATTTCTTCGAGTCCGGCCGTGGCGGCATCCGTCCACTCGAAGTGTTCGGTGCGGCGGAGGAGGCGGTAAAGGGGTAATGCCTTTTCCCCCAATCAGGAAATAAAGCGGCTTAGAGCCGCTACGCATCCCGTCAATTTTTGTATTTGTTTGAGGTCTTTTGGAATATCCAATTGTGACAGAGCTCGGATCTTCGCTGGGTTTGCTTCAATTCCTCTACCGGACACAATGAAGCCCAGGAGCTTTCCGGCTGGAACGCCGAAGACGCATTTTTCTGGATTGAGCTTGATGTCATATTTTCGAAGATTGTCGAATGTGAGCCTCAAGTCGTCTGCTAGAGTTTCGACGTGCTTGGTTTTAAAGACCACGTCATCTACATATGCTTCCACTGTTTTGCCGATCTGGTTTGCCAGACATGTCTGGATCATGCGTTGATATGTTGCGCCGGCGTTTTTGAGCCCAAAGGGCATTGTGTTGAAGCAGAACGGGCCGTATGGAGTGATGAATGCTGTTGCAGCTTGGTCTGGCTCCGCCATCTTGATTTGGTGGTAGTCAGAGTACGCGTCGAGGAAGCACAATGAGTCGTGTCCTGCTGTAGCGTCAATGATTTGATCAATTCGAGGGAGGGGGAAGGGATCCTTTGGGCAAGCCTTATTAAGGTCCTTGAAATCAACACATAGGCGATGTGATTTATCCTTCTTTGGTACCATCACCAGGTTTGCTAGCCAGTCCGGATGTTTTATATCTCTGATGAATCCGGCTTCCAAAAGTTTGGCTAGCTCCTCTCCCATGGCCTGTCTCTTGGGTTCGAAAAAGCGCCGAAGAGCCTGTTTGACTGGCTTGAATCCTTTTAGGATATTTAGGCTGTGCTCGGCCAGCTGACGTGGGATTCCTGGCATGTCTGAAGGGTGCCATGCAAAGATGTCCCAGTTTTCTTGTAGAAATTCTCGTAGTGCGGCGTCTACATCAGGGTTTAATTGTGCCCCAATGGAGGTCGTCTTTGCAGAGTCCGTTGGGTGGACTTGGAATTTGACTATTTCATCTGCTGGTTTAAAAGAGGTGGACTTGGATCTTTTATCAAGTATCACATCGTCCCTGTTCACCGTGGAGCGCATCATGGTGAGTTCCTCGGCCGCTAGGGCTTCGGATAGTGCCTCGAGGGCTAGTGCGGCTGTCTTGTTTTCGGCGCGGAGTGCTATGTTCGGATCACTAGCAAGAGTGATGATTCCGTTAGGTCCGGGAATTTTAAGCTTCATGTACCCATAATGGGGTATAGCTTGAATAATTGTGAATGCCTCTCGTCCTAATAAAGCATGATATCCGCTGTTGAACGGGGCCACTTGAAATGTGACCTCCTCGGACCTGTAATTGTCTGGCGAGCCGAACACTACGTCCAGCGTGATTTTTCCTATGCACGCATGCTTCCGGCTGAGGATTATTCCTCTAAAGGTTGTGCTGCTTCGCTCAATGCGGTTCCATCTATTTCCATTTTCAGAGGGTTTCATCATAGATGAGGTTTAGTCCGCTGCCGCCATCCATGAGTACCTTAGTAAGGCGTAAAGCCTTCCACTATCGTGCCGAGGACCAATGCGGCTGGTGCCCGGCAGCTCGAATTTAGGTTCGCCACCGGCATTAAAGGTAATAGCCGTGTCACTCCATGGATTTATTGTTGCTACTTGGTAGACTTCGCAAGGTTGCGGAGTGTTCGTTGCATGTTATTTGATGCGAAAGTCTCAAGACTGTTAACAC
Source organism: Aegilops bicornis (assembly GCA_021605145.1). Classification (NCBI taxonomy): domain Eukaryota; kingdom Viridiplantae; phylum Streptophyta; class Magnoliopsida; order Poales; family Poaceae; genus Aegilops; species Aegilops bicornis. The sequence goes on along the minus strand of CM038669.1, from coordinate 476,157,858 downwards.
CGTGCATTAGTGTTGCTGGGCTGGGATTCCGAAGCTAGAAGCTCTTCGCCACTTTTGGCCACCGTCGTAGTATCCAACATGCTCAAGGCTATGAGTTGGAGTGGCGCCCTCTGTGCTATGAATTTTGCAGGGTCCGTTTAGCCAACCCTCCAAAGACGGTTCCGCACCCTTTAGGGGTTTTGGTTTTTGGTATTTAACCTGGTGCTTGATAATGATGCACCCTTTTGTTTCGGACTAGGGATGTATTCGGGGCCGGATTATCCCAAAATTTACTTTCGGTTTTCCAGGCGCTCTCCATCGCACAGTACTTTTGTACTATGGTCGCCAAGTCAGCAAAGCGTGTAATTTCGCGACGATTTATGGCGTTTAGGATTCCCTTGTCCGTGCAATTATTGCAGAAGATTGGGATTGCGTCCTCCTCTCGGCAGTCCTTTATCCTGTTCATAACCAGGAGGAATCTGGCCCAGTAATGATGTACTGTTTCAGTGGGCTCTTGCCGAATTCGAGAGAGATCGCTAATGTTTGGGTGGGCGGGTGGCACTAAATCCGGAACCCCGTCCAATTTAGGACTCCAGGGCTGAGAAGTTTCCGAACTCGGAAGTTTGGATTTTTGAGTGCTATCCAATGAGTCCGACCCGCCGCCTGACTTTAAGTTCAGGGATTGATCGACATCCGTCCCTCCGCGGGAATCCGGCATGGAGGGATCGGGAATCCGGCCGTAGCTAGTCCTTAAGATAGAAGAAGAGTCGCCGCATTGCTCCTCTATCACAGCAACATGATGGGTAGCCTGGGGAGAGTTGATCTCTCTCAGATCGGTTTTAGGCCCGATCCGGTCATAGTCTGTGGTGACTCCCAGGGCGGCAATTTGATCCAAGACCTCGTTTACGGAGGAGAGCTCGATCGGATCTAATTGTTCGGCAAGTTCCGAATTGACATGAAGATTGGTTTCGATGACTCGGGAGGTCATCGTCGGCGCGGTGGCCGGACTGGCGGTCATAAGAAAACCACCTAGCCGAAGAATCCTTTGGCGATAGTATCGTCTTTAAAGACAAGATGAGGCATCCTACCTGATGGCGACGACACAGAGGAACTCTCAATGAAAGCACCAATGTCGGTGTCAAAACCGGCGGATCTCGGGTAGGGGGTCCCGAACTGTGCGTCTAGGCGGATGGTAACAGGAGACAAGGGACACAATATTTTACCCAGGTTTGGGCCCTCTCGATGGAGGTAATACCCTACTCCTGCTCGATTAACATTGATGATATGGGTAGTACAAGAGTAGATCTACCATGAGATCAAGGAGGCTAAACCCTAGAAGCTAGCCTATGGTATGATTGTTGTTCGCCCCACGGACTAAAACCCTCCGGTTTATATAGACACCGGATAGGTTAGGGTTACACGAGTCGGTTCACGGTGGTAGGAGATCTACATATCCGTACCGCCAACCTTGCCTTCCACGCCAAGGAAAGTCCCATCCGGACATGGGACGAAGTCTTCAATCTTGTATCTTCATAGTCTTGGAGTCCGGCCGTGACGATAGTTCGGCTATCCGGACACCCCCTAGTCCGGGACTCCCTCAGTTAGGGTTACATAGAGTCGGTTACAATGGGAGGAGATCTACATCCGTATCGCCAAGCTTGCCTTCCACGCCAAGGAAAGTCCCATCCGGACACGGGACGAAGTCTTCAATCTTGTATCTTCATAGTCCAGGAGTCCGGCCGAAGGTTATAGTCCGGCCATCCGGACACCCCCTAATACAGGACTCCCTCAGTGGCCGCTGCCGCCTGCCGGCGCCGTCCATCCCCATGCCTCCGCCCATTCCGACCACCAATCACCACCATGCTCCACTCCTCCTCGCCATATCTCTCATCTTTCATTTTTTCGATGACATTGTCGAGATACCAGTTTTCCGATAAAATTCTCGAGATATCATTAGTTTTTACACATGGGATTACTCCTGCATGGGTCAATCACAACAGGTGTTCTGTAAAAAATGCATATTGATGTTCTGTTCAATGCAGGAGAATCTTGCTTGTAATTATATAACGCAAATCACGAGCAGGAAGTGACATTTTTTTGACACAACCACGTTAACATGGCCACGTAAATAACTAGCTAAAGTAAATACCATTATACTTATATCCTGATGCAAAAGGTTGAATACATGTCCGAAGAATAGAGTCGCACACACGCACTCCGTCTCTCAGAATCTCTCTCACACACACACCAGTTACGTGACGCCCACTTAAGCAGACAAGTATGTTATAATTTGTGCACCCGCGGGTACACGTGATGCTGGGCATTTATTTAAGCCGGAAGGGGAACCCAAACAGTAGTTGCATTCATTCCCCTCCCGCCGCCTCTTCTCTCCGTTTGTCATTTCGATAGCCATGGGTCGGCGAAGGTAACAACATACACCATACTCCCTTGGAGCGGCGCTTTAATATGGAAATTTTAGTGGTCATGCATGCATCTTTTTGTGCTAGCACTCCTATATAAGGGTTGACTGGTCGCTTCCCGCAGACGTGCGTGGGCGGTGGAAGAGGAAGGAGAAGGGAAGCGAGCTATGGAGTAACGTTTTTTACCACAATTTCTTAGGAAACTGAGTGCAATAATTGAGTAGTTTTGCAAACTACCAAGATTACACACAAACGGTTCAAAACCTATACTCCCTTGCCAGTAGCGCTTCCCGCGTGAAACGGTCGGGCCGCCTGAGCGTCGATGCCGCATTAATGCCCGGCCAAAGCGGAGGCGACCTCTCACTGGCGCCGGCTTTGAAGTGGTGCGACGGCCGAGAGAGAGCCGCTTCCCGGTGCACGCGACTGCTCCGCGTCGAGACTAGCCATAGGCCCTATTTGGATCCATGGGTTAGAGTTAGTTTGAGCTAGTTGGGGCTCAAATAGCCCAAAAGTATCCAAGCACGAGGGTTTAAATTGTAGCAAGTTGCACCAAACCCACCAAAAAAAACTATCCCACCGAAGAGGTGCTAACTGGAGATAGTTCTCATTGGGACCACTGAAAAATCACTTTTCTCTCTCCATGAAATGCATTTATTGTCAATCTAACCCTGTCACCCAAACACCTCTTTGGCTACAGTTAGATCAGGGTTATTCATGAGTTAGTCTAACCTCGAGCTAGTTTAGAGTATCAAACAGGAGCAGTATAGGACATGCAAGTTGCTCAAAGCATACAGGCAAATTCGTACGTGAAAGGATTTTTTTCTTTTTGAAAATGGAACGTGAAAGGAATTTTTTTAGAATGCTCTTGGCATGTCGCTAACATGTGATAGTTAACCGACCTCAATAGATGGCAGAAACGCCAGCCCACCGCACTTTGATAGAGACGAGGAGGGAGAAGCGGTACAGGCTGCTGGATTACTAGAGATAGGTGTCGCACGGAAGCCAAGAAATATGGTGATAGCGTGGGTTAGCCATGTACTAGTATGATGTAACTACACTGGGATGCCGTGTTTCGTACTCTTCCAGTCCACTGTGGAGATGATTAGTTAATTTTATATCACTGAATAATATTAAATATTATGAGTGCAGACGCTCCACCACGAGGTTCCTTGCTCCTTCTCGGTCATCCGGAATCTATGTTCTTCCATTCTGTTTTTTTACGTAAGCTTTGTTCATCCTTTTGCCAACACGCAAGACATCTAGCATCAAGGTGCACGTGTTATGCAAGGATCGTTCCATCTATATGAAGAACACGTGGGACTGGAACTACGAGATGAACATGTACCTGTGGAGTGGACGTATTTAACCCCGAGTAATGTAGTGCAAGAAGTGAAGTAGAAAGGCACAAATGGTATGAACATGTGTGGCATATAGGGTGTGTTTGGTCATGCTCGTCTCAGCGTAGTTGTTCCTTATTCATGCATGCTCAACTCAACACCCCTCTTCATGCATGCTCTCTTCATGCATGCTTCTAGTGTATTTGTGCTAAACTAGTGTGGACTCATGCACCCTCCATACACTCTACCAAACACCCAAAAGTAGGTCGAGAAGGGAACTCTTGGGCGGCATTTGTCTCTTACTACGTACCACCACTAAATGTTGTACATGCAATGCACGGTGATGTTATGGAGTGCGTGCCTAAGTAATCTACTACTACTATATTAGTTGGAGGCACATATTAACTTTTATATTTATTTACGTGTATGCCCCGAGACCTTCCAACTAGACGTTTCTTTGTCTTTAGGTTGCACTTTGTATCGTTCATACCACTAAGTACTACTACGTGTGGTCTCCGACCCATAAGTGGAAGAAGTGCAGATGCTCTATGACGCTATTTTTAATATGCAGGGCTCTACCATGATGTTCATGTCCCACTCCTTTCGCTGACGTGTGGGGCATCCAGCACGTGCCGTGTTTGGCACCCTTCGTCGTAAGAGTTGAAACGCTAGCATTCATCAGAAATAAAAAATAATTATAAATCGGCAGTGATACTATTTTTTGCGAACCAATCAGCAGTGATACTATACCACGTTGTTTCTTTTCTCCTCGATATCAAAAAGAATACTTCCGTTCGCCAACATGTGGGACGTTGACCATCCTGGTCCACTTGCCATGCACGCAGAACTCCAAGGGAGTCACCCAGGTCGTCGCGTCGCAGTAACAATGACTAATGAGCCGTCAAATCACAGGCCCACTTCCCACTTTGAAGTTGCTCGGACGAAGGAACCATCATGACTTCGTTGAATTCCGCTTCTTGAAAAAACTACTGTATCAAAGGTACTTCTAGCTACTGATAGTTACTCCAACAGAGGCCTCCTTTCGTTCATAGGATAGGAATATGAAAATCATGGGAAGTGAGATGACATGCATCTCGATTCCTATAGAGAAAGAGATGCCATTTGATGCTTAGGATAGGAATTTTTCCATTTAGTCTAGGCTAATGTACTGGTAATTTTCTCTAAAAACTACAGTAGTAACTAGTACTAGTATTGGTACATGCTCGCACTCGCATACGCACACACTCACTAACTACTTGTGCTGCTACTTCTCTCATGCTGGCCAGACACCGTCGTTGTCCTTCTCGGCTTTGTCGGTGACACCCCTCCGTACTTGGATCTCCACCGACCTCTCCAGCAGCGCAAGGCGTCCTTTTCTTTCTTGGCGCGGCGGCCTCTCTTTTCTTGAGTGCTTTCGACTTTTCCGCTCCTCTCAGGTGGCTTTGGCCGCCTTCTTGCTCTACCGCCCATTCGGCCTTGGCATCTTCAAATTCCTCCCACATAGTTGTGAGGTCGCGAGCGGCGATGAACTCGACATGGGATGCCATCGCTTCCCTACCATTTTGTGGGTCGGGCGGCGAGGAACTCGGCGCGGTGGGATGCCATCGCTGCCTTACCGGTTAGTTAGTGTGCGGCGCGGTGGCATGAACGACGCCGTGAGAGCTCTGGGTGGAGTGGCCGGACAACCGTATAGTGCATTGGTTTGTCAAGAGCTCAAGGACATAAGACGAAGCAAATTTGGATTCCCCTTCAATCCTTGTCATTTATTACCGAGTAAAATGCATTGGCGGTCATCGAACTTGTCTTGATAGCTCACGTTGATCATTGTATACGAGATATGGTGATTATACGGTCACTGGCTCAACAGATAGCTCAGATTTGTCCGGTTGACTACCAAACAGTCCGCATGCGCCTCATCAGCTCGTGTTCTTTATCTATCTATCTATGCGGGCCTATCTGCCGCTGAATAAAGAAATAAAAACCAAAATTATGCGTATGTGACATTACCGTTTAGACGCTTGTCGGAGGCCTCGCGAACACCGAGCATGTATTCACCTGGCTCAACACCAACTGCCATACTCGTGACTCGGCGCCTTGCTCATGTATATCGTCCATCACAACGACAATCTATAAAACAGCCTAGCTAGAGAGGGTACTATGGTGCGAAGTATGTACTATCGTGAGCAACCGATCATAGTGCCACTGCACACGAGTGTGTGTCTGATCGGTTCGTCCATTATTCATAAGTTATGTATGGTTGTGTGGTGTCTAATGGTGGTCATCGAATGCTAGCTGGCGACAAGAGCGGTTGCATGGACGCCTGGTTGTCAATATGTGCCGCATACGCTTCAAAGGCCCATCATCCATGAGTTCACATTTTATCACCACGCCAGCGTCTGACCGCCCTGGCCTACCGAAACCCCTTCCATCGCTAGCGAGCGCTTCCCGCCTGAAACGATCACCGTCTCTCCGTAACGCCAATGCCAGATTCACCATCCTTAATCGCAGGTGCAATTGGTGTCACCGACATGCGGGCCTGATGCCCGTTGGGCCCACATGTTAGTGAGACAACGCACCTGCGGTTAAGTCACTGAAGCAGCGTCCGCATTCACGCCCGACGCAACCTCTCACTGGCGCCGGCATTGCAGCAGCGCCACCCGTGCGGCATCCCGGTGCAAGCGACTGCTCCCTGTTAATGACACCACGGCTGCCGACGAACCTACTCTGCTGCCAGCCGTCCATCCGTCTGCCCCGGCTCATTGCCATTCGCCTGCTATATTAACTTGAGCCCCAGCTCCCAGCCATAGCCAAACACCCACACTCATTCTCCTCCGGTCCCTTCCTTTTGTTGGCACCACTCCAACCATGGCCTCCAGGCACTCCAAAGATCTCTTGGACGCATCGCTGTGAGCGCATTTAAGGACATCGGTGGCTCCGCTCTGGGCGCGCTCCAAAGCTCTCTTGGACGTACTCGCAGGAGAAGGCGAAGGAGATCGCCGGCTCCCCCCCGGCCGCCCTCCGCCGTCACGACCACGAAGCCGGCGCGCGTGCGCGTGCGCAGCCGGCAGCGAGGAAGAGTAGTACACGGTAGGTCGCCACCGCTCCTCCACTCAGTCGACGCCAAGCTTGGTGGGATAAAAATCGGCGGCTGATTAGCCGCTTGATGGCGACGTGGAGGCGGAAATCTTCATAACCTTGTGCTCCGGAGGAGGAGGTTATCGAGGCGGATAAGGAGGAGGCAAAGGCAATGGCCGGCTTTCTCGGGTTCATGGCCGGGCATGGTAGTCGGGGCCTGGCGATTGTTTAGATTAGGTTTACAGTAGGTTTTAGTACGGTTTGTGTGAAATATGTAATGAATTTCATCCAGTTTATAGGAAAAGTTCTCGAAATGTAATGAATTTCATCCGGTCAATTTGAAATTTGCTTTGTTTGCACGAATTTCATCCGGTTAGTTCATATAGTTGTCGAAAGGTATGCGGGCAGCATCGGATGGCATCCATCAGTGTCCTCGGACAGATGCCGGTGTAAATTTGTGGGCCAAATACCGGAGATGCCCTAACTATCATGCTATAATCGCTAACAATCCTCCATTATTTGGCAGGGAACAGTTATCCCTCGATAAAAATCAGATCCGTGGTGTTTCGCACTCCTCCCGCGTAAGAGTGTAAACTCTTGCTTACATAAGAATGGAGCAAGTGGACGGCACTGTAGCACGTCATATCACTCGAACTAGCCCGCCTAACGAGCGGGAAAGCACCGCCCTCGTCATTTTGTTCTGGATTTCTATCGATTGATCGCGCGGAAATGTTATGCTTCGCAAGTTCTAAAGGAAAAGGCGGCACACTTACGACTCGTACGCGTCGCAACCCCGACAGTCCGGCTCGCACGCCGCTCACCAGAGGGGACACACGTTGTCTTGCAATTTCACTGACATGTGGGACCGTAATTGAATAAACCGTCGATAGCTGAAATCTAATCGTCAAGCAAGGCCGGGCCGAGAAGAGAGAAATGGGGAGGAGAAGAGATCGCCTCGCCACGCCACGGACTCCAAGAAATATATGGTGATAATGTGAGGTGGGCCATGCTCGAGTCCGGACCGCTTCCGGAGCCCGCTCTCACCGCCCTGGCCCCTCAAGACGCCAGCTGCCCGCCGCATGCATGCATAGCAAGTAGTACTCCTTATGTGGAGGAGAGAGAGGCATTGACAAAGTCAAGGAGTGGGCTCTGCAAGAGCCCGTCTCTACACGTGCTCCTAGGTATAAAAAATAATTCTAAAAAAGGCATAAAAAACAATTGTGTCTTAAAAAAAAGGTAAAAAACATTTGAGAGGAAATAGATAGAGAGAAAGTGAGAAAAAGCTGTAACCTGGGCATTACATGAGGAAGGAGGGAGTGGTGCACATGCCAAGTTCACTGGGCTTCCATGTTTCACACTCCTCCGTCGTAATAAAGGGAGACAATAGCTTTCATCAAAAATAAACAATGAAGACTCGTTGCTCGTCCTCTATATCGGAAAGAATACTTTCATTCTCCGACATGTGGGACGTCGACCATCCTGGTCCACCTGCCATGCACAAAATTATCCTGGTCTACCCCGGTCGCATCACAGGCCCAACCTTTCCCACTGTAAGTTGTTCGGACGAAGGAACCATCATGACTTCGTTGAATTCCGCTTCTTCAAGGAAACTTACTGCACCTGCAATACTGCTACCACACGCGAAGACTGGACGGCACTGTACCACGTCATATCACTGAAACCCACTAGGCCAAACTAGCCCGCCTAGGTCATCTATTTTAGAACGGAGGGAGTACGTCTCTGCACTGCTATGATTTTGTGTTGCACGTTCTCTGTACTTTTGCTACGATTTTCCTACCCTATGAACCAAATGAGGCCTGAATGTATGTCGACTATTGTCTGATCGATCGCCAAGCCTACAATTTTAGGAGCTAGGGCTATTGGTCGATCGACGAGGGATAAGTATAAGTGTACCACGAGCTCATCAGCCCCAACGTTTCACTTCGGTGAGTGTTTTGCAAGTACTATAGCTCGCACAGTAGCTAGCCTACTAACACCAAGAATCATCAAACAAGCTCACTGATATGATAAACAGTACAAACTTACATCTAAGCATGCCATATATTACATCAAAAGCTGGTGAGGATACATCTGCTTCCATAACTCGGAGAGGGTTCGCATGATTCATCGCATGATTCACTATCAAACAAAAGTAGCAAGATCCGCCCACACAAGACAAAGTGCACTAGCCCAAAGATGGTTTGATAACACGCATCGCTCGGTAATTAAACATGTGGCAATGCAAACTACGCTCAAGGATTAGCGCGACCAACTATTTCTTGTCATCGATCTCTCGGGCAATGACCACAGCACGGACAGCGGCATGGGAATCGATTTCTGGGGCGATGTCCGCAGGACTGACCGCGACATCGGAATCGATCTCTGGGGCGATGTCCACAGGATGGACAGCGGCATCGGAATCGATCTCCGGGGTGATGCCAACAGGATGGGCCATGACATCGGAATCATCAAGGACGTCCACCGGCACCTGCACAACCCTAACATATTAGCAAGCTCATTGCAAATAATAAAAAACCACAACTATGGTAATAAGCCATTATTTTTTACCTTGTGCAGCTCACCGGGAGATCTCATCCCTCCGGGGGCCATCTCCTCGTCCTCGATGGGGGCCATCACTTTGCCAGGGGAATACTGCTTCTCAACGGCGACTATCTCCTCAAACTCGGTCTTGAGCCTCACATAGGTGGCAATGAGAGTTCCTGGGGTAGGCACGGCGGAGCCCTTGCTGTTCTTCCAACTTTCTTTGAGGAATTCGTCCGCCAACGTCCTCAACTCTTGGGCCAATGCTTGTTTCTTGGAGTTCTTCGTCTCCATGGGTTGGCCCGCCAACATGGTCAACTCGTTGGTCGGTGCTCGCTTCCTGGAGATTGCTGTCTCCAGTGGGTTGTCCGCCGGCAACTCTTCGCCTAGTGCTCCAAGATCCATCAATGAAACAAAAAAGCAATCAAAAGGAAACCACAATCGCAATGAAAACGGGAAAAGAATAGGATGTGAGAATCGGTCGGTGCTTCGCAAAAAAAAAAGATTCTTGGAATGAAAATATAGCAGCATAACTGATTCGCCCACCTTTCCTTCGTCGGTACAGAAGAAAAATGGCAGAAGTGAGTAGCCTGGAGTGAGGTTTTCTTAAAGAAAGGGAAGAAAGGGCTTGAACGAGCGTTCCAGTGAAATGATGGTTGCTTCGTCCAGTCCAACTTGGAGGCCACCTTACAACTGCTGGTAAAGGTGTGGGTTTTGTGATATGACGGGTCATGATGGCCACACCGGGCTGACAGGTGAGTCTCGACTGTAGCACCTCGCTGTGATTTGGTGGATGGCACATGGGCCCGGATGCTTTGAAATGTCCCGCATGTAGATAGAGCGGCTAGTCATATAGTAGGAGTGCTCAATATTGTGCACCGCGACCAAGGCGGAGAGGAAAACGAGAGAACTACGTAATTAATGCATGAGTTTAATTAGGGTAGTTTTGTAAAGTACGAGATACATTCCTCCAATCGCAAAATGCCTTGGTTCATGAGATTTGAGATTTGAGCCCTATGAACCGGAAGGGAGGGAGTACTGCACACGGTGCAGTCTATAGTCACTTGTTGAAATCTCTAGAAAGGCAAATACTCCTTTCCGGTTTACAGGGCTATACTACTCCCTCCGTCTAGGTGTGTAAGTCATCTTACGAAAACCAAATAGTCCCAAAACACTTAGGCACGGTGCATTAACTTCTACCTTGTTTCTTGTTTCTTGACATATCAACCAATAAGAGATGAGAGGTGTGCATGCTTTTAATAACTTGCAAAGGCTAGTACATTGCATGCAATGCTATTAATTAGCAAATAAACATTGGTGACCCTGTGGAGGAAACAGTGCTAAGCTGCGTGGACCTATCTGATGTAATGAGTATCAACCAATGGATACCGGAGTTTAATTATTAAACAATAGCAATGTTGTCTCATGCAAGAGCCTGGCTAGTACTCCAAGGAACCGCACCACGCGAGCTGCTCAAGAATCGCCACGCTCGGGTTGCGCTTGGCTCTTCGCCTCTTCGAGAAGACGAACAATGATGTTACTCCTACTTCTACAGATCGAGTCCATTGCTGCATGTCCGCCCACCTCGTGCGGGAGGGATAGCGTGTAGCGAAAGCTTATATTTATCGCCTCGCTTTTGCGTCTATGACAGGTGGGCCCAACAGGTGGTTGGCCCTCCTGTCATGCAGCCAAAGGCAGGTGCAGTTAAGGCACCGAGCTCAGTCCGCGAGGGAGAGGGTGTTGTAGTAATCAAATTTCTCGGTCTTGTACGAGTTGACGAAGATAGGGGTTGCTTGCTTGCTCGGGTTGCCTGCTAGGGTTGCTCACTACGTATATATATAGGCCGGAGCCTCCGCGCTTGCTTGCTAGGGTTGCTCTATTCACACACTCTCATCCTCTCCAGATCTAAACAAGATAGGGGTAGTAACACTGTCTTTCTCCCTTCAAAAAATACTGGCTTTCTATCCTCACCGCTGGTTACAGATCCGGACGTATCCCCCTCCGCTGGTGAAGGGGGGGAGGGGCAGCGTTTAGGACGTTGTTGGTGTCAAAACCGGCGGATCTCGGGTAGGGGGTCCCAATCTGTGCTTCGAGGCTGATGGTAACATGAAGCAAGGGACACAATGTTTACCCAGGTTCGGGCCCTCTCGATGGAGGTAAAACCCTACTTCCTGCTTGATTAATATTGAAGATATGAGTAGTACAAGAGTAGATCTACCACGAGATCGTAGAGGCTAAACCCTAAGAGCTAGCCTATGATGGTATGGTTCTAATTGTGATCGGCCTTCTAAGGACCATCCTCTCCGGTTTATATAGACACCGGAGAAGCTAGGGTTTACATGGAGTCAGTTACAAGGAAGGAAATATATTATCCGGATCGCCAAGCTTGTCCTCCACGCAAAGGAGAGTCCCATCCGGACATGGGACGGAGTCTTGAGTCTTGTATCTTCATGCTTCAATAGTCCGGACGATGTATACAGTCCGGCTGTTCGGATACCCCCTAATCCAGGACTCCCTCAGTAGCCCCTGAACCAGGCTTCAATGATGATGAGTCCGGCGCGCAGTCTTGTCCTCGGCATTGCAAGGCGGGTTTCTTCTCTGAATTCCATACTAATTATCAAACACTTAAACCGTGTCCGGATCTGCAAAATGATCTTCACATACCACCGTAGAGAGAATGATATCTCACAAATGCAATCTGCTGACAACTTTTTAGACAACGTGACATGTCATTACGGTCGGGTCATTATTCGAACTGCTTTCCCATGCCCAGCCACAGCGCATATTGCGAGGCGGTTTCCTTGACACGTCTTGTCAAAGCAGAGATCGTGTCCCCTTATCACGGGATTCTCATCAATACGGGTATGGGTAATCCCACCGTGCCATCAATCGTGGCGCTTGGGAAGCAAGCGATCCTCAACGGGCAAGTGGGGAGGCGCACCGTTTTCGTCGCCTCTATAAAGGGATAAGAGTTCCCCATTTTTACCCACGCCTTCTTCCTCCCTTGCTCACCCCTGCCCCCTCGAGCTCCAGCGCCCTAGCCCAAGTTTTCTCCGCACAGCTAAACATGTCCGGAGCAGGAGGCAAGTGGGTGGCTTCCACTGTGAAGGAGAAGCATATCGCGAATCTTCGGGCGGCCGGATACTTGGCCGCAGACATAGCGCACCGGCTACTAGATGACGGGCAGGTCATTCCAACTCCGCTACCCCACGAGAGGGTCGTTTTTGTCGCCCACTTCGTCCGTGGGCTAGGATTTTCACTTCATCCCTTCGTCCGCGGGCTCATGTTCTACTACGGGCTAGATTTCCATGATCTAGCCCCAAATTTCGTCCTCAACATCTCGGTGTTCATCGTCGTATGCGAGGCCTTCCTCCGCATCAAGCCTCACTTTGGCTTGTGGCTACAAATCTTCTGCGTGAAGACGAAGATCGTGAGCGGCTAGCAAGTGGAGTGCGGAGGGGCCATGGTGGGCAAGATGCCTAACGTCACCTGGCTTGACGGCTTTTGTGGAGACCATGAAAGGGTGGAAATCGGGGTGGCTCTACATCACCGAGCCGCGCGGGCCAACTGGGCGGCGGCCCCCGAATTCCGATCCGGAACCCCTACGCGGCTCACCTCCTGGGAAAGGAAGGGCCTGACCTGGGGCGAACCTGCAGAGCTGATCGGACTCCAAAACTGCATCAAAAATATGAAGGACAAGAACATCAAGCTTGTCAATGTGGTCCAGGTCATGCTCGTCCGCCGGATTCTCCCGTGCCAAATACGGGTATTTAATCTGTGGGAGTATGTCCCGACCGAACACCAGACGCTTCGAAAGCTCTACGACATGATGCACAAAGGCGCATGGAAGGTGCTGTTCAAGGCCTCCGAAGTACCTCCCCCCACGTCCGAGGACCGCGGACTTCATGTCGCGCGGCCCCCCCGTCTGGTGAGTTTTATGACTACCACCAGATTCAGTTCTTCCTAATATATCCATGGGGGAGTCTTAAGTCATTGTGTGTATTTAATAAGGATTATGTGAAGACTGCGGAGCAGATTGACTGTCCAGCTCCGCTGCTAGAAGGCACAGCTGATGCTCTCCAGACGGAGATGCTGGTCCCGGCGCCCTACAAGGCACCGGAGAAGAAGGCCGAAAAGAAGGCCCCAGGGACCAGGAAGGGTCTCCGGTGTAAGGTTGTACCGGAAGCCTCGTCCGAAGACGATGAGGCAAGCTCCTCCCCCGAAGGGGAGGAGAAGAAGAAGGGCCGGGGAGGATTGGGGGCCTGAGAAGGCAGACCAGGGGGCCAGGAAAGGCCCCCGGCTCAAGGCCGTCATACCCACGTCGTCCGAAGACGACGAGACAGATTCCTCCCGCTGAGGCGGGGGAAAACATGAAGAAGTTCTCCCTCCCTGCAATGGGGGGGGGGGAAGAAGAGGAAAGGGGCCCAAGAAGGGGAGGCCAGGGCATCCAAGAAGGGAAAGGCGTTCCTTCCGGACTACTCCACTACGGCCGCTCACAAGGATTTAAGAGTGGCTGCCTGTGGGGAATCCCGTAGCGAGATCGTGAGTCTCCGCCCTCTATTGTACTTCTAGCGCGACTTTGTTTCATAGTCTTGTTATAACGCCGAACATATATGCAGTCCGGCCAGGGTCCATCCCGAGGTATCGTCTTCGGATGGGTCCTTGAGTGCTTCAGCGATGAACTCGCTCCCGACGGCCACTACTCCTCAGCCTACGGATGACATGGAGGTGTTGTCCCAAAGGTTCCCAGAGCGGGGGGAAGTGACTCTGGAGGCGCCTGAAGGCGGAATTCCAGACGTCGGACACGCGGGGTTCAAGATCCCCGCGGATCGTGTTGATGAGAGCCACGGTAAGCCGGGCTCTCAGCCGAATACTGTTCTGGAAACTCGAATGGTTCCGGACTTAGGCGGGTAGCCCCTCGTTAGGGAGGGCGAGCCGTCCGCGCCGAAGGCTTCCGTTACGCCCGAGTGATGTCTACTACGCAACCTTCTTCTTGTAGACGTTGTTGGGCCTGCAAGTGCACAGGTTTGTAGGACAGTAGCAAATTTCCCTCAAGTGGATGACCTAAGGTTTATCAATCCGTGGAAGGCGAGGGATGAAGATGGTCTCTCTCAAGCAACCCTGCAACCAAATAACAAATAGTCTCTTGTGTCCCCAACACACCCAATACAATGGTAAATTGTATAGGTGCACTAGTTCGGCGAAGAGATGGTGATACAAGTGCAATATGGATAGTAGATAAAGGTATTTGTAATCTGAAAATATAAAATCAGCAAGGTAACAAGTGATAAACGTGAGCGTAAACGGTATTGCAATGATAGGAAACAAGGCCTAGGGTTCATACTTTCACTAGTGCAAGTTCTCTCAACAATAATAACATAGATAGATCATATAACAACCCTCAACATGCAACAAAGAGTCACTCCAAAGCCACTAATAGCGGAGAACAAACGTAGAGATTATGGTAGGGTACGAAACCACCTCAAAGTTATTCTTTCCAATCAATCCGTTGGGCTATTCCTATAAGTGTCACAAACAGCCCTAGAGTTCGTACTAGAATAACACCTTAAGACACAAATCAACCAAAACCCTAATGTCACCTAGATACTTCATTGTCACCTCAAGTATCCGTGGGCATGATTATATGATATGCATCACACAATCTCAGATTCATCCAACCAACATAAAAGTACTTCAAAGAGTGCCCCAAAGTTTCTACCGGAGAGTCAAGAACGTGTGCCAACCCCTATGCATAGGTTCATGGGCGGAACCCGCTAGTTGGTCACCAAAACATACATCAAGTGGCACATGATATCCCATTGTCGCCACAGATAAACACAGCAAGACATCATCAAGTGTTCTCATAAAAGACTCAATCCGATAAGATAACTTCAAACGGGAAACTCAATTCATCACAAGAGAGTAGAGGGGGAGAAACTTCATAAGATCCAACTACAATAGCAAAGCTCGGGATACATCAAGATCGTGCCATAGAGGGAACACGAGAGAGAACACGAGAGAGAGAGAGAGAGAGAGAGAGAGAGAGATCAAACACATAGCTACTGGTACATACCCTCAGCCCCGAGGGTGAACTACTCCCTCCTCGTCATGGATAGCGTCGGGATGATGAAGATGGCCACAGGTGAGGGTTCCCCCTCCGGCAGGGTGCCAAAACGGGCTCCCGAGAGGTTTTTGGTGGCTATAGAGGCTTGCGGTGGTGGAACTCCCGATCTATCTTCTGTTCTGGAAGTTTTACGATACGTAGGTATATATGGATGAAAGAAGTACGTCGGTGGACCGAAGGGGAGGCCATGAGGCAGGGGGCGCGCCCTAGGGGGGTGGGCGCGCCCCCACCCTCGTGAGCACCTCCCTTCTTTCCTGACGTGCACTGCAAGTCCATCGGGTGGCTTTCCTTCCAAAAATAACATCTCCAGTTGATTTCGTTCCGTTTTGACTCCGTTTGATATTCATTTTCCTCGAAACACTGAAATAGGCAAAAAACAACAAATCTGGGCTGGGCCTCCGGTTAATAGGTTAGTCCCAAAAATAATATAAAAGTGGATAATAAAGCCCAATATATCCCAAAATAGTAGATAATATAGCATGGAGCAATCAAAAATTATAGATACGTTGGAGACGTATCAAGCATCCCCAAGCTTAATTCCTGCTCGTCCTCGAGTAGGTAAATGATAAAAAAGATAATTTTTGATGCGGAGTGCTACTTGGCATAATTTCAATGTAATTCTTCTTAATTGTGATATGAATATCCAGATCCAAAATATTCAAGACAAAAGTTCATATTGACATAAAAATAATAACTTCAAGCATACTAACAAAGCAATTATGTCTTCTCAAAATAACATGGCCAAAGAAAGTTATCCCTACAAGTCTGGCTATGCTCCATCTTCACCACACAAAATATTTAAATCATGCACAACCCCGATGACAAGCCAAGCAATTGTTTCATACTTTTGACATTCTCAAAACTTTTTCAATCTTCACGCAATACATGAGCGTGAGCCATGGATATAACACTATATGTGGAATAGAATGGTGGTTGTGGAGAAGACAAAAAGGAGAAGATAGTCTCACATCGACTAGGCGTATCAACGGGCTATGGAGATGCCCATCAATAGATATCAATGTGAGTGAGTAGGGATTGCCATGCAACGGATGAACTAGAGCTATAAGTATATGAAAGCTCAACAAAAGAAACTAAGTGGGTGTGCATCCAACTCGCTTGCTCACGAAGACCTAGGGCATTTAAGGAAGTCCATCATTGGAATATACAAGCCAAGTTCTATAATGAAAAATTCCCACTAGTATAAGAAAGTGACAAAATGAGAGACTCTCTATCATGAAGATCATGGTGCTACTTTGAAGCACAAGTGTAGTAAAAGGATAGTAACATTGTCCCTTCTCTCTTTTTCTCTCATTTTTTTATTTTTTTTTTGTTTGGGCCTTTTCTCTCTTTTTTTTGGCCTCTTTTTTTCTTTTATTTTTTTTTATTTTTTTTCGTCCGGAGTCTCATTCCGACTTGTGGAGGAATCATAGTCTCCATCATCCTTTCCTCACTGGGACAATGCTCTAATAATGATGATCATCACACTTTTATTTTCTTACAACTCAACAATTACAACTCAATACTTAGAACAAAGTATGACTCTATATGAATGCCTCCGGCGGTGTACCAGGAAGTGCAATGACTCATGAGTGACACGTATGAAAGAATTATGAACGGTGGCTTTGCCACAAATACGATGCCAACTACATGATCATGCTAAGCAATATGACAATGATGGAGCGTGTCATAATAAACGGAACGGTGGAAAGTTGCATGGCAATATATCTCGGAATGGCTATGGAAATGCCATGATAGGTAGGTATGGTGGCTGTTTTGAGGAAGATATATGGTGGGTGTATGGTACCGGCGAAAGGTGCGCGGTATTGAGAGGCTAGCAATGGTGGAAGGATGGGAAAAGTGCGTATAATCCATGGACTCAACATTTGTCATAAAGAACTCATATACTTATTGCAAAAATCTAGAAGTTATCAAAGCAAAGTATTACGCGCATGCTCCTAGGGGGATATATTGGTAGGAAAAGACCATCGCTCGTCCTCGACCGCCACTCATAAGGAAGAAAATCAATAAATAAATCATGCTCCGAGTTCATCACATAACGGGTCACCATACGTGCATGCTACAGAAATCACAAACTTCAACACATGTATTCTTTAAATTCACAACTACTCAACTAGCATGACTCTAATATCACCATCTTCATATCTTAAAACAATTATCAAGCATCAAAATTTTCTTAGTATTCAACACACTCATAAGAAAGTTTTACAAATCTTGCATACCAAGCCTATTAAGATTTTTAAGCAAATTACCATGCTATTTAAGACTCTCAAAATAATCTAAGTGAAGCATGCGAGTTCAACTATTTCTGCAAAATAAAACCAACATTGTTCTCTAAAAGATATAAGTGAAGCACTAGAGCAAATGACAAACTACTCTGAAAGATATAAGTGAAGATGAATGAGTAGTCGAATAATTGTGCAACTATGTGAAGACTCTTTAACATTAAGGAGTTTTAGATCTTGGTATTGTATCCAAACAGCAAGCAAAACAAAATAAAATGACATTGCAAGGATAGCACAACTCATGTCAAGAAGCAAAAACTTAGGCTCAACCGATACTAACCGATAGTTGTTGAAGAAGAAAGGTGGGATGCCTACCGGGGCATCCCCAAGCTTAGATGCTTGAGACTTCTTGGAATATTATCTTGGGGTGCCTTGGGCATCCCCAAGCTTGAACTTTTGTGTCTTCTTAATTCCTCTCATATCATGGTTACTCTTTTTATCAAAAAGCTTCATTCACAACAAACTCAACAAGAACTCGTGAGATAGGTTAGTATAAACCAATGCAAAAACTTATCATTTACTACTGTAAAAAATCACTAAAATTATTATTCAACATTGCATACTAAATGCCTCTGCATATTTAATACTCCTATCCTCAAATAGAATCATTAAACAGGCAAACATATGCAAACAATGCAACCATAACAGCAATCTGCCAAAACAGTATAGTCTGTAAAGAATGCAAGATTCATCATACTTCCCTAACTCCAAAAATTATGAAATAAAATTCCCACTGTAATAAATTTATCAGATCTCAATATGCAAAAAGATTCAACATTATACCACTCTCTGACTTCTCTAGGGAATTTTTGCAACAGCGGTAAACTTTCTGTTTTCAAACAGCAACATGTATAGTAGCAAAATAAGCATGGCAAAGGCTATCCTTGACTTTTTTATTGAAACTAAAGATGCAAAACATTATTGTAAATAAAATCAAGAAAATACTAACAAAATAAAGTGACGCTCCAAGCAAAACACATATCATGTGATGAATAAAAATATAGCTCCAAGTAAAGTTACCGATGAACGAAGACGAAAGAGGGGATGCCTTCTGGGGCATCCCCAAGCTTAGGCTCTTGGTTATCCTTGAATATTACCTTGGGGTGCCTTGGGCATCCCCAATATTAGGCTCTTGACACTCCTTATTCCATAGTCCATCGAATCTTTACCCAAAACTTGAAAACTTCACAACACAAAACTTAACAGAAAACTCGTGAGCTCCGTTAGCGAAAGAAAACAAAACACCACTTCAAGGTACTGTAATGAACTCATTATTTATTTATATTGGTGTTAAATCTACTGTATTCCAACTTCTCTATGATTTATATACTATTTTACTAGTCATAGATTCATCAAAATAAGCAAACAACACACGAAAAACAGAATCTGTCAAAAACAGAACAGTCTGTAGTAATCTGTAACTAACGCAAACTTCTGGAACTCCAAAAAATCTACCAAAATTAGAAGACCTAGACAATTTGTTTATTTATCAGCAGCAATTGGAATCAGTATTTTATCACGTTCTGGTGATTTTCAATAATTCTGGCACTGAGCGCCAAGTTTCTGGAAATTACAGCAAGATCAAATAACTATCATCCAAGAAGATCCAATAGGTCTAGCTTGGCACAAACACTAATTAAAACGCAAAATCACATCTAAACAGAGGCTATATCGATTATTTATTACTAAACAGAACCAAAAATCAAGAAACTAAAATAAAATTGGGTTGCCTCCCAACAAGCGTTATCGTTTAACGCCCCTAGCTAGGCAAACAACTTATGGGAACAATAATCAACTAGCATAGGAAGGCAAAACAAGCATAACTTCAAAACTTTAAGCACATAGGGAGGAAACATGATATTATTGTAATTCCTACAAGCATATATTCCTCCCTCATAATAATTTTCAGTAGCATCATGAATGAATTCAACAATATAACCAGCACCTAAAGCATTCTTTTCATGATCTACAAGCATAGAAATTTTCCTACTCTCCACGTAAGAAAATTTATTCTCATCAATAGTAGTGGGAGCAAACTCAACAAAATAACTATCATGTGATTGAAAATTAAGATCAAGATGACAAGTTTCACGGTTATCATTATTCTTTAAAGCATACATGTCATCACAATAGTCATCATAGATAGGAGGCATGCTTTCATCATAGTAAATTTGCTCATCAAAGCTTGGGGGACAAAAAATATCATATTCATCAAACATAGCTTCCCCAAGCTTGTGGCTTTGCATATCATTAGCATCATGGATATTTAAGGAATTAATACTAACAACATTGCAATCATGCTCATCATTCAAAGATTTAGTGCCAAACAATTTAATGCATTCTTCTTCTAACACTTTGGCACAATTTTCTTTTCCATCATACTCACGAAAGATATTAAAAAGACGAAGCGTATGAGACAAACTTAACTCCATTTTTTTTGTAGTTTTCTTTTATAAACTAGACTAGTGCTAAAACAAGAAACAAAAAGATTCGATTGCAGGATCTAAAGATATACCTTCAAGCACTAACCTCCCCGGCAACGGCGCAAGAAAAGAGCTTGATGTCTACTACGCAACCTTCTTCTTGTAGACGTTGTTGGGCCTGCAAGTGCACATGTTTGTAGGACAGTAGAAAATTTCCCTCAAGTGGATGACCTAAGGTTTATCAATCCGTGGGAGGCGTAGGATGAAGATGTTCTCTCTCAAGCAACCCTGCAACCAAATAACAAAGAGTCTCTTGTGTCCCCAACACACCCAATACAATGGTAAATTGTATAGGTGCACTAGTTCGGCGAAGAGATGGTGATACAAGTGCAATATGGATAGTAGATAAAGGTATTTGTAATCTGAAAATATAAAAACAGCAAGGTAACAAGTGATAAACGTGAGCGTAAACGGTATTGCAATGATAGGAAACAAGGCCTAGGGTTCATACTTTCACTAGTGCAAGTTCTCTCAACAATAATAACATAGATAGATCGTATAACAATCCCTCAACATGCAACAAAGAGTCACTCCAAAGCCACTAATAGCGGAGAACAAACGTAGAGATTATGGTAGGGTACGAAACCACCTCAAAGTTATTCTTTCCAATCAATCCGTTAGGCTATTCCTATAAGTGTCACAAACAGCCCTAGAGTTCGTACTAGAATAACACCTTAAGACACAAATCAACCAAAACCCTAATGTCACCTAGATACTCCATTGTCACCTCAAGTATCCATGGGCATGATTATACGATATGCATAACACAATCTCAGATTCATCCAACCAACATAAAAGTACTTCAAAGAGTGCCCCAAAGTTTCTACCGGAGAGTCAAGAACGTGTGCCAACCCCTATGCATAGGTTCATGGGCGGAACCCGCAAGTTGGTCACCAAAACATACATCAAGTGGCACATGATACCCATTGTCACCACAGATAAACATGGCAAGACATACATCAAGTGTTCTCATAAAAGACTCAATCCGATAAGATAACTTCAAAGGGGAAACTCAATTCATCACAAGAGAGTAGAGGTGAAGAAACTTCATAAGATCCAAGTACAATAGCAAAGCTCGGGATACATCAAGATCGTGCCATAGAGGGAACACGAGAGAGAACACGAGAGAGAGAGAGAGAGAGAGAGAGAGAGAGAGAGAGAGATCAAACACATAGCATCGGTACATACCCTCAGCCCCGAGGGTGAACTACTCCCTCCTCGTCATGGATAGCGCCGGATGATGAAGATGGCCACAGTGTGAGGTTCCCCCCCTCCGGTGCCTAACGGGCTCCCGAGAGGTTTTTGGTGGCTATAGAGGCTTGTGGTGGCGGAACTCCCGATCTATCTTCTGTTCTGGAAGTTTTACGATACGTAGGTATATATGGATGAAAGAAGTACGTCGGTGGACCGAAGGGGAGCCACGAGGCAGGGGGCGCGCCCTAGGGGGGTGGGCGCACCCCCCCACCCTCGTGAGCACCTCCCTTCTTTCCTGACGTGCACTCCAAGTCCATCGGGTGGCTTTCCTTCCAAAAATAACTTCTCCAGTTGATTTCGTTCCGTTTTGACTCCGTTTGATATTCCTTTTCCTCGAAACACTGAAATAGGCATAAAACAACAAATTTGGGCTGGGCCTCCGGTTAATAAGTTAGTCCCAAAAATAATATAAAAGTGGATAATAAAGCCCAATATTGCCCAAAACAGTAGATAATATAGCATGGAGCAATCAAAAATTATAGATACGTAGGAGACGTATCACCGAGGCGTCGGATTGTCTGCTGGAAGCGCTTCGCGGCGCTTCCACGGATGAAGAGCACCGTACTCTTATGAGTGCGGTGATTCAGAAGGTTCTGTCCGCCAGAAGCGGGCTAACCGAAGCCTGCACCAGCCTCCTAACAGGCTTTGAGGTAAGTAGGAATATGTAAAATTACCACCCGATAGGTAGTAGCCCCTGATACTCTGTTCGGTGTTCAGAAGGAAAATCCGAACAGAGGCTCAAATATAATCCGCAGGAGTCTAATAGTAATTATGTATTTTGAATAAGCAGGTTGTGCTGCTCGCCGCTGCCGTCCGCAAGGCCGAGGTCACTGGACTAAAGCGGGACCTGGAGCAGGCGCAGGGGGAGCTCGGCCTCACAAAGAGGCAGCTCGAAGAGAACAAAGGTGAGTGATTCCCCGCTCTCATGTAATTAAGGATAGATAAAATTGGTTATTATAATGATGAAGCGTCGTGACTGTGTAACAGGGGCCACCATCGAAGTGGCGTCTCTGAAGAAAGCGGTGTCCGAGGCCGAAAACAAGGCGGCCTTGGAATGCAAGGAGCGCGAAAAGCAAGATGCTAGAGTGGGCGAGGTACAACAAGAGCTCCATGAGCTCGACAAGAAGTTCGAGTCCGTGGAGCATGAGCTTAAGATGAAAGAGGTCGAGCTTGCGAAGGCCCTTGCTAGTATGAAAGACGCCAAGGCCGAAGCCGACAAGGCACAACAGGAAATCCAGGCGGCCAAGAAGATAGCGGCGGGTAAGACATTCTTTATGCAAAGCAAACATGTGGAGGAGGCGTTTCTTTTACTTACCCGAATTTGGAGCTCTCCAGGGGCATTCGCAGATCTGCCATGCAGCATCTCAGACGCCGCGGAGTTCTACCGTGCCGAGGAGGGGAGCTCCACGGAGAAGCTGTTCTGGTCCCAGTATGCTGGGGCCGAACACCCAATGCCTCTGAGTGACCAACTGAAGCAGTTGGTCAAACTCCACAGGGCGGCCGAAGTGGCTATGAAAGATTTCATAGTCCGGATGTGGCCTGGTGAGCCCCTGCCCACTAGCTACTTCGGCCTGATCAAGCGGATGGTGAATGCTCGTCCGCAGCTTGATGTTATCAGCGATCGGTTTGCATTGAGGGTGCCGCCGGGCCTTCGCCTGCGCGAAGGTGCATTGGGGCAAACCGGATGCGGAGAAGCCGGTGAAGGACGGGTCACGGAGGGCAAGGCGCATCGCTGTCCCGAGAAGTATTACGATGGCGTTATGAAGGGCGCCGCCTCGTGGCGATGAATGTACCAATGACAAGATCTTTGAATAAATGTACTGCCATCGTTGTAATATAAAGACGAAGTTGCTTGTGCTATGTAGCACTCGCTTGATTTAAAATATTACCTTCGTATGCATCGCTTTATAGAATTCTGAAAGTAGGCCAGACGTTGGCTTCCGCCCCCACGTAACTAGTACTGGGGTGTTCCTGGAAAAACCCGGATACTCTTTATCCAAATTTTTGGTCCCTTAAGGAGGTATCCAGCGCAGCGAACAAGGCAATCGGACTATGCGCCTTTATAACTTTCACTTAGCCATAGAAGTCTACAATTTTAAATTTTGGCGAAGTCCCTAGAATTCGAAGGGCCGAATTGGGGCGCTATATACGCCTAAATCGAACGAGGCCGATTCATCGCCTAAAGCGGAAAAAATATTTAAGGATTTTAAGACCTCTCGAACAGCGACCAGCTCTCGCGGCATCATGCCGGTCAGTTTTCGGCTTTCTCTACTAAGGTGCTCGTCCGGAAGAACCGGGACACAATCGCAGTAGTTCTCCCTGCGCTACCTTAGCCGATATAACGGAATGTAAGGTACCAAAACAAGGGAGCCGGGCAAACCCAACTATTGACCCAAGACGTGATTCGGAGCTGATGCATATAGTGCTATAAGTTCGGGGTGCCGCACTGTTGAAAGTGTTCGGACTTGTTATGCCGTATTATGAGGTGTCATAAGAAGCCCCTGGCAAACTAACCGTACCAAGGTGTACGGATGCAGTATTAAATAAACATTTGCAAGAAGTATGCGCAAATAGAAATAATAAGTTGGCGCTATATATTGTTTCCCATTGATGAATAATACGTTTAAGCGTATCTTTACAATGGTAGCATTTAAGCAGAAGTAAATAGGACTATTTAACATGTCCTATCCAAGGGCAGGCTGCATGTAGGTATATAAAACAGGTATAACGATCATGAACAGATTCCACCTGGGTGTTTCCTTTTATGCGCAAAGCCTGTTGCCTCCTTGGTTTTATCTCCTATGTAAGTCCAACAATCCGGCTCTTCTGAAGAGGTTGCTCTAAAGCAATGTCCTGAAAAATAAGAAGGATGGGTTATGAAGGTATGTAGCGGTTATACCGCAATGTTGACTGAGTCATTGTTGCGCCTCCGCCACGCCCATGGTATTTTGAGTGCGTAATTATGTACGCTGCGGGTACGAATGCTGCTTTGATGGGGCTTGAGCGGAGGCCGGACTGCTAGTCGCGCTCTTGGCGTGCTCGATGATCCTGCTATGCGGGTGCTCCGGACTCACTTGAAGGTGCTCGAAGTTGTTGTCGCCGGATTGGTTTGTCGGAGGAGGCCGCATTGTACTTCCGCCGCGAGGGCTGCAGTATGCTCTTCTATTCGAAGAGAGCGGTCCATGTTTCCGTTGACTGTTATGACCCCGCGTGGTCCTGGCATCTTGTCCTTGAGGTATGCGTAGTGTGGTACTGCATTGAATCTAGCAAATGCGGTTCGTCCGAGCAGAGCGTGGTAACCACAGCAGAAAGGGACGATATCAAAGATTAACTCTTCGCTTCGGAAGTTATCCGGAGATCCAAAGACCACTTCCAATGTTATAGAGCCCGTGCAACGGGCCTCTACTCCAGGAATCACACCTGTAAAGGTGGTTTTGGTGGGCTTGATCCTTGAAGGCTCAATGCCCATTTTGTGCACTGTGTCCTGATAAATCAGGTTCAGGTTGCTGCCGCCGTCCATAAGGACTCGTGTGAGGTGGAATCCGTCGATGATTGGGTCTAGGACCAATGCAGGTGAGCCGCCGTGACGGATGCTAGTAGGGTGATCCCTACGATCAAAGGTGACCGGACAAGCTGACCATGGGTTGAATTTGGGGGCGACTGGCTCCATTGCATAGACGTTCCGTAGTGCACGCTTCAGTTTCCTCTCGGGAATGTGAGCGGCGTAGATCATGTTGACCATTTTCACCTGGGGGGAAATTTCTTCTGTCCCCCCGTGTTCGGACGCTGGGGCTCTTCGTCGTCGTCGCTGTGCAGCCCCTTGTCCTTGTTTTCGGCGTTTATTTTGCCGGCCTGCTTGAACACCCAGCAGTCTATGTTGGTGTGGTTGGCTGGCTTGTCCGGGGTGCCATGAATTTGGCATGAGCGCTCCCTGAGGGGTTATCCTCCGTTGCCTCATCGCCATTGGTTTCCTTCGGAGTGTCCACCATATATATATCATAGGAGGAGGTTGCTGTCCACCGCCCCGTGCGTGGTGGTTCATGTTCTTCTCCTGCATCGTCGTCCATACCGTCGATGTCTACGGAGTCGAAGTCAAGCACGTCGGTTAAATCATCGACCGTTGCAATGAAGTGGGTGGTGGGTGGGCAACGAATTCCTTCGTCGCCTGCTTCCCACTCGAGCCGGACATAGTTCGGCCCAGAGCCCTCTGATAAAGAGAGAGACTTTAATGAGTTCAGCATGTCACCAAAGGGCGAGTGCTGGAAGATATCCGCAGCGGTAAACTCCATTACCGGAGCCCAACCAGGCTCGGGAGCGCGCGGACTGGAACCTACAACCGGATACGAGTCTGGGGGTCCGGAGTTACAGGCTTCTACAGAGGTGAGACCTGTGTTTGGCTCCAACGCCGATGATTGTGCGGCCTGCGGGGCGGGGTCCATCCCTCCGTCCTTAGGCAACACAGCCTGCTCCGGATTTAGGTCCGGGGCTACTGTAGGGGTGATATCCCGAGCGTTGTCCGACAGCAGGTCTAAGCCGTGCTCATCGTGGATCTGTCCCGGTGCTCTCGGCACAGTGCCCGAATTCGTCAAGATCAAGTCTCCGCGAATGTCGGCCGTGTAGTTCAAGTTTCCGAACTCGACGTGGTGGCTGGGGCGTAGCTGTCGACCGCTTCCAGATGGCTGTTTAATTGGCGCGATAAAGACGAAGCCACCGAACACGAAGATCTATCCTGGGAGAAAAGTCTCATCCTGGATCGTGTTGTTGACGATTGAAGGTGCCATCAAGCCTTGCAGCGACGACACAGAGGAACTCTCAATGAAAGCACCAATGTCGGTGTCAAAACCGGCGGATCTCGGGTAGGGGGTCCCAATCTATGCGTCTAGGCTGATGGTAACAGGAAGCAAGGGACACAATGTTTACCCAGGTTCGGGCCCTCTCGATGGAGGTAAAACCCTTTTTCCTGCTTGATTAATATTGAAGATATGAGTAGTACAAGAGTAGATCTACCACGAGATCGTAGAGGCTAAACCCTAAGAGCTAGCCTATGATGGTATGATTGTAATTGTGATCGGCCTTCTAAGGACCATCATCTCCGATTTATATAGACACCGGAGAGGGCTAGGGTTTACATGGAGTCGGTTACAAGGAAGGACATATATTATCCGGATAACCAAGCTTGTCCTCCACGCAAAGGAGAGTCCCATCCGGACACGGGACGGAGTCTTAAGTCTTGTATCTTCATGCTTCAATAGTCCGGACGATGTATACAACCCAGCTGTCCGGATACCCCCTAATCCAGGACTCCTTCAGCCGTCGTCGACAGCGAGGGAGGAGACCCACTGCCGGCCGCACGGTTATCTCTGGCCGAGCGCCGGCGCGGGAGGTCCTTCGATCCCTTCGTCGTTGCCTGTGGGCGGATCCGGCCTCCCGCCGCCCACCTATCCACATCCCGACGACCTTCAGGTATATCTTCGTTCGAAACCGCCTTAGCTCTACTTCCCCACTGCCACGCCTTTGCATGTGCATCATTTTCTACCTCTCAGCCCCTCTCGATCGGATGGTCCAACGTCACATTTTTCTTCTTCTATTGTTAGAGGTAAAGCTACTTCATGGAGTACTTGGTTCAAACAAGAAATAAAGTGGGGGTGGGGGAATTTAGTATGTACATCGGACTTGGTACAAACAGGAAGGAAAGGGGGTGAAAGTAGTACAGACTGGTCATCCAACCAATCTCTTGGTCGAAAAGGGAAATATAGGGGTAACGCTGTATACCGTGGTATGACCAGGACTAGATTTGCTATCCACACATAGGAGTAGGTGGCTAGAGTGAACAAAAATGGGACCAACCTAGATATGTTTCTTGGATGTTTGTTTCTCGGGGCAACAAACTATGAATCGCCACTTTATGTCCCTGTTTAGGTACATGGTGCTGGACTGCTGGTGCGCCCACTGTCCCATGCCCTTATACCAAATATTTAGGCTCCGCTCGAATAAAGGGGCAGAAAACATAGGTCTTGATGAAAATAGAGGAATAGGAAAGGAATGTAGGTATAAAATTATGGAACAGCGAACCAGAGGAAACTCTCAAGAGAATGTGTTCGGATGGACTACGAAATGTACAGATTCGGTTTTTTAGAGTAGCATGCTTGGCAGTATGAGATGCTATTTGTTTATTCAGCTGCACAGTGACTACTCTTGTCCTCACCTCACGTACCACACATAGGTTGATTTTTTTATTCCGGCAACACAGCACAACAACCTGTCTAACGCATGGCAGTGAACGCCTGCCTTGGGCTTCCGCCCAAAAAATGAGCAACGCGTGGATGTTTCTAATCCTATGGAATCAGTACTACCAGACCAGCTTTCCTATGAAACACTATTCACCTTTCCCGTGTTCTGAACGGTTGGAAGGGAAAGAATACCGTAGGAATTGTGTTCCTATGAAAATCCTGCACCAAACCTGTGAACCGAACGCAGCCTTAGCTGTTCTTAATCTAATGTCCCTGGTAGAAATGAAGCCATGCCACTGTTATAAGCCATGACAAGTTTAGCCAAATGTTTTTGCCTCTAATTGTTTGAGACTCTGACTGTTTCCTCTGTGCCTTTTGTGCAAACAGGGATGTCCAATTCACCTGGTTGCTGTTGTGACCTTTTGGTGCACTGCACAAAACTCTTCTTAAAAGAAGTGACTTTTGTGATGTTTAACTGGAATGTCAGAATGGAACAGTTGGTTCATTTTGGTGGAACTGCACAAAGGGAGATCTGTGTTCCAATCCTCATCATCCATATTGGCGCCATAACCTTCCTTTAGGTAAGAATGATATTTAATGCATGTATTCATCTCTATTTTCCGACTGCCATGAGAAAATAATGCTATTTTTTACTAGTACACTTGTACTCCATCACTGACAAAACCAATTCTGAATTAGAAGGCCAATCATGTACTTGGTTTCACCAACTGGTGAGGAGAAAGAGAAACAAAGCATGAAGAGGAAGAAGAAGAAGAATAAACAGTGCCAAGGTGATCTTGCTGAAGCCAGAGGCCTCAGTCGAG
Source organism: Aegilops bicornis (assembly GCA_021605145.1). Taxonomy (NCBI): domain Eukaryota; kingdom Viridiplantae; phylum Streptophyta; class Magnoliopsida; order Poales; family Poaceae; genus Aegilops; species Aegilops bicornis. The sequence continues at coordinate 476,129,288 of CM038669.1, read as the reverse complement.
GCCATTCAAGGGCTCGACAGCGACTACCTTACATGTGAGACGATCCTCCAGGAGCCCTTCCACTACATTGTCTCACTTAATTAATTAGGAGTACTTAAGTACCACTAATTTATTCTTGCCTAATTTTCCTGTTGGAGTTAAACAAATCTTTAGTAGGACCCTATGCTAAATCATGTACGTGTGTATGTTTGTCTATGGAGGTGAATCATGTGGTGGAGCAGGGAGGGAATATTATTAGTGTCATGACATAATAGTCCTATTGTTTTGCATGTCAATTTATTGCCATTGGTTCAATGAGGCAATGTTTTGCGTATTGTCCATCCTGAATTTGATGCTACTGTTTGAGTAGTATGCTAATGTCTTCCTATCCTTTCTCACTAAGCTAATGAAGGTTTCACCTTGTTCCTACTTGTGCAAACAGGGATCATGTTGTGCCAATCATACATTTTATTGGAACTACACAAGACAATACAATGAACTGTATCCCAGCCAGTGCTTTAACTCTGCTGGAAGTTCTTGATAATCTTTCGATATAATCTCAAAGACTTTGGTAAACAAGAGTGATTTCAACCATACATTTGAAGTGAACAAAAATATATACTATTGTGTGATTCGGTGAGTGCTTTATCATCTCTTATAGGACTACATGAATAAGCTTTTTTCTCAGGTTGGTACGGGCCTAAGGCCTTCATCCATATTAGTTTGTCATCTCTATTTGTATCGTACTCTTGTCATGAGAAACTCCTTTATCTTTGCACGTTAAAGTTTTGCAACCTATGATAAATGGCAATGCTTTGAGTGTTGAGTTGAGCTAATTGGCACCGATTAAATAAACTAATACCTCTCTTTAAGCAAGACTACTATGTTGCTAACTTTACCCATTAAGATAATGAGGGTGCTTCTATTTGTTAGTGTATGTTTCATCAACTAGTCCCACTATTACAGTAATCTCACTCTCTCAATATATGTGCCAACAGGATGCTCGATTTTGGTGGAACCGCACAAAAACTTTGGGTGCTTCATTGCCTCGGCAGCTTCCGTCCTTTCCCGCCGATCGCTAAACTCCGCTTGCTTTCTTCCTTTCTTTGTCACCGCTTGGCTTATCTCGGCTTCGAGAAAAAGGAAATAGTAATTGATATGCTACCTCACACAGGTTGGTATGGTCTTTATCCACGATTATTGTGCTCTGTAATTTGGTATTGTGCTACTGTTTGCCGATTTCATAAAGTAGTAATTTGGAGCCTGAACTGCAGGCAAATCATTACATCGGGTGATTTCAGAGAACTGCACAAAATGATCAAATGGACAGTACTTATGTCTTCAGAAGCGACCCGACCTCGACGGTCAAGCCTCGTATTCCGTGCCATCCTCGGATCAAGATATCTTTGGCACACAAAGACATCAATGTATATATCAAAGTGCAATCACATGTATAAATAACGTAAAATGATATATACCTCATAATACTCAATGGAAACAATCAAACGGGTGTGGAGTCCCATCAACGCCATCGGCAAAGGTTGAGTGTAGACCGTAACCTGCACCATACTCTTACCCGTCGGAGTAAAATATCCGCAACATGATAAGTTGCAGCCGTGTAGGTCGATTACATTGAATGTACCGCAAGATCACAATATGAGAAAACAGATGATAAAACTATACTATATGCAATATGGCTTTATGGCTCTGTATCTGAGTTTTGTTTGTGTAAAAGCTGATTTTTATTTTTACCTACATCAAAGGAATAGAATGAAGTCTGTACTAAGGAGTTTTCTATCATGACATGGTTCCACCAACCGATGTCTCATAGCCCAAAATCATCATAAGTTGCCCACAATTAAGTTATCAATCCGGTGTTGAGAGTTCCGAGATAGATCCAAGTCCAGATGCTCAAAATTGTCCGTAACCGGGGACACGGCTAATCGATTAGGTTATAACCCTCTGCAGAGGTTTGTACACTTTACCCGCAAGATTCGATCCCTCTCTTTACGTTCTCGCACTTCAGAGTGTTTGAGAACAAGATGACCGAAACATGGTCTTCCAAAGAGTTCCTCGACCACTTTGTCCGGTACCCATCCAATCCTACCGTAGTTCTACATCCGCTAGCACCGCCCCACCAGAGTCACAACTAAGGTCAACCAAGCGAGCCCATAATGACTTGCGGTTGCATGTAAGCTTCCGGCGTGAAGTATTCTTCCGTCTCTTTGAGTCTGGGTGAAGCTTTCCGCAAGATGTCATGGCGCTTCTCCATGCATCCTGCCAACCACTGGGTTCTCGTGGTGCCCGTACAAATCCTTCACCCGATGGTGTGTATTGAATTCTGTCTCGAGTCTTGAAGTCTTGAGGTCTTGAAGATGCGATCCTTGCAGATTCCATCATGGAGTTGTCGTCATTGACGTAGAGTCCTCCATTCTCACACCACTCCAGTACTCATACCAACCCGTCTACTATAGCGTAGCATAAAATAAATTATCGTCCCGGGCTTGGTAACAGGGAGATGGGTTCCTACCTCATGCATACTACTCAACTACAAGGATTCAATACCACTCTCGAGGGATGGTTGCAAAGATGTCACTAAATGCAATAAAAACATAGGTATGAAAGCATGGTCAAAGTGAACTTGCACGGTTGACGATCTTGAAAAACTAGGGTTTACGTAGTAGAAATCTTCGCACTCAGGAAATTCTACCGAGGCAAACAATAACTATAATAAGCACATAGCATAACATCACTTAACACAATAACATAACAATAGCAACATAACACAACAAAACAACCAAACCAAATCCAAAAGAAAAACTCAAAGAAAGGTCACTCAAAGTTTCCCTACTTCAAACCATAGCAAAAAATAGTTTTATATAACAAAAATTCCTTATTATAACATATTCATGGTTTTAAGTTAACTAAACAGAAAAGGATTCACTAAGCAACTAGGAGCAAAAAGAATTAATTTAAAAGCTATTATAAAACTCATTTTAGGCCTAATCCAATTTCTATTAAGAAAAATAAATTAAAACCTTTATCAATTATAAATAAAAGTTCATCTACTAGAATGACAGAAACTAACCTAGAATAACTAATCACAAGTTAAAAATAAATTCATTTACTAATTAAAATATTAGGAAAACAGCATCTAGCTAATTAATTAGGATTAATAGGATTCTGCTTAAAACTAATTATTTATTAATCCTAAAATACCCAAATTAATTCCTACGGTTAGGCAATGTCAAAACAAAGTTGTGGCAAAAAGAATCACTAAAAAATAATTTTCCTAACTCATTTTATAGCAGAATTACTATTCTGTCTAAATCTAAATTAAAGCATTTTTAATTATTTTTAACATAGCTAAATATATATTCTACAGAAACTACATAAAATTTGCAATCCAACAAAAAAGAATCATCTAAAAATATTAAACAGAATAAAAAGATATCAATTTTTGAAAATGTAAACTATTCTGCTAAAACAGAAAATCAAATTAAAAAGAAAAAGGCCTAATGGGCCTATACTGTGCCCTGGGCGTTAAATAGTCTAAACGGGCCCTAGGGTTAACTAAAACGAATCGGGCCTAAAAATAAAAAACCTAACTAATACTAAACCGGAAAGAACCGGCCGGTTTTCTAATAAAAACTTACCCCTTCGGGGGTTCTAATCCTAGCCGCTTATTTAGGATCGGACGGGGGATGTTTTCGACGACGCATCGGAGTCCGGCAGCGGCGGCGAAGTGCGTCAGGGGGCTTCAGGCGTCGGGGAGCTCGGGGAGTCGTGCGGATCTTGAGGGAGCACGGGAGTGGTTCGGTGGGGTCGGGGTGCTCGGGAGGCTGGCGTCGGCAGCGGCGACAATGGCAGCGGAGGAGCTTCGGGCTCCAGCGATGTCAGCGGGAGGAGAGGGGTGCAGCGAGGTCTCGGGGAGGAATGGGGTGCGGGGCTCCGGCTTTTATAGCCTGGGGTCGGCCTCGCCGGGGGATCGGGCGATCAGGCGATCGGGATCCGGATCGCCGGGATCCGCGATCTCCCATGAGCTGCGTTGCGTGGGCGAGGGGAGAAGAAGATGGGCGGGGCCCACGGGTTAGAGAGAGAGAGGAGAGGCGAGGGCGGACCGGTCGGGGGTTTCAGGCGAGGGTGAGCTGGGCCGGCTCGGCTCGGCCGGCTGGCCAGTGGGCACTGGCCGGGCCAAAGGGTGGGTCGGGCACTGGCTGGGCCTGGGTGGTGGCTGGGCGCCCGAGGGGGTTTTCTTTTAAAATTTATTTTTAAATAAAACAAAAACAGAAATAAAACAATATCTATAAATATTTTATATAGGACATATATATACAAAATGATCAGGGGAATATTCCCTATCATTTGAACATTTTTCCAAAGGCAAAATCCAAACTTTATAAAAATTCATTTTTTTCAAATTCAAGAAATCTCAAGTTTGAATTCAAAACTTTTGGCATTGTTTTCCTCTGATATTTTTGGAGTATCATATTTACTCCTCTCATACTTTTGCTCAAGTATTTATCAGGCATATATTTTGAAATGATTCCCACTTGCCAATGTTTGAATTCAAATTCCAAAACTAAATTTGAAAGAGGGTTTCAAGGCACTTTCAATTGACTTTCAATTTGATACTTTTTAACTTCCAACTCATATTTCATATAATTGAAGAAGTCATTTTATCTTCCCTCATGAAAATCATTGAGTTGCATAAAGCTTTGAATTTGAAATATTCCCAAATGAAATTTAAATCTTTTCCAAAACCCTTTTCATTTCAAAATGGAAGAAGTCATGTCATCTTCACTCTAGGGTTTGGTGTTGGAATTAAATTGAATTCATGGGGACCCAAAAGGCAAATGGGAAAGTTTTGGAAAGTCATTTCATTCCCTCTCATTCAACTTTCAAAAGTTTTCAAATTCCACTCAGTTTCACTCAATCAATCAAACCATCAATCAGACAACAAGCATAGTTATTTATCTAATATAACATTCCAAAATTTAGAATTTTGGGATGTTACAAACCTACCACACTTAAAATGAATCTAGTCCTCGAGATTCAAGAAACTAACAAGAAAAGGTTAGGGGTTGGGGTGCGCTAGCAAATCCGTCGATCGGAATGGTCTAGTGTGCTACCACACTTAAAACAAGGTTACAGATTCAATAAACTCAGATACTTCCTCCGGAGGGCTGACAATGTATGTCTCTTCACATATCTTACAATAGCTCCTTCATTAAAGCTCTTACATCGGAAGCATAGAGTTTTCCTCAAAAGCTTGGGTCGGTTCGTCAAAGTTGAAGTTCGTCCGAGGCTGGATCTTCTTAGCTGATAGGTCTGTGTCCATTCTAGACAACTATCAAAACACTCATGGTGGTCTACCATTAATGGTTTCTCCCGCAGAACGGGTGCAGGTTGAACTTCACCGTATATCCTACGATTGTAGCGGTTGCTGTAAAGGGTTCCATCGTACTACCATTCTATGGTTTTATGGCTTATCGTGTCGACACTCTTCTAAGGTTTTCGAGGCTCTCGATTTTCCATCAACATATGATAGTTCATGATAGAAGTCTTCGGTATGGGGCCAATCCATCCTGCATTTGAATCATTACCACATATGTAAATATCGAATCACGTATTCTAACACTTGGGCATACTCACAAGCATTGCAGAATTTCTCTTGTTGACGAAACCGAGTTCGTATAAATCCATGGTTTCGCAAGCCAAACAAAACATCTATCGTTACTTCACCACTCTCGAGGTTTTTGCGTAACCTTACAGGTGTGTCCTATTTCTCCATAAATCTTGCGAGCACAAGGTTTTCTTCTTGGTGTATCATTGTGCTTCCGGATAAGACGTGATCTCTCAGGGTCTTCTTGAATTCCTCCCAAGTCTTTGCTCCATTCCATCCCTGTATAGCTTGATGCATCTGCCACCATGTTGCAGCACTTCCTTCAAGGTACTGAAGAGCGTACGATACTTCATTCTTCCTTGAAACCAAATTGCTCCCGAAGTTATTCTCCATGTTCTGAATCCATAGCTCTGCCTCCGGCTGGGTTTTCGGTCCAGAGAATATCAGTCCAACTTCAATCATCATCTATGGGGTCCAAAAGTTTTGGGATGAGATATGAGAGAGGTGGGGAGCGATACACACAATACAAACAATAGTTTTTGAAGAAAGCGGGTTTTACTTTGTGGCTGTCGGAAAACATCAAACAAATGACAGCTCACAATTCATCGCATCTAACGTAAGTGTATAACAGGGGTTTGGTCTTCTAAAGGTCAAATAATTCTTCAGGAACTTCAAATTCTTCAAGTCTTCGGAGTCTTCAATTGTTGCAGCTGCAATTCTTCCAACGCATGGTGAAATCCTCTTTACTCTGAAATGGCCATCAGTTGTCCGATATCTTTAATTCTTGGAGCGACTTCAGTTGATCTTCCGTGTGGTCAAAAGGGAAAGGTGTATATTCTAACTATTTGAGGTGAGAGTGTCTATTTGATAAAATCAGCAAAGATGAGGAGTAAGAGTCTTTTTGAAAATAAAGTTTTTGAGATATCCTGTCCAAGGGGCTTTCCGATTTCTAGGGTCACGTTCTACAGTCAACATGTGCTCTGATACCATTTTCTCAGAGCGACCCGACCTCGACGGTCAAGCCTACGTATTCTTTATGCCATCCCTGGATCAAGATCTTTGGCACACACAGTACATCAATGTATATATCAAAGTGCAATCACATGTATAAATAACGTAAAATGATATATACCTCATAATACTCAGTGGAAACAATCAAACGGGTGTGGAGTCCCATCAACGCCATCGGCAGGTTGAGTGTAGACCGTAACCTGCACCATACTCTTACCGTCGGAGTAAAATATCTGCAACATGATAAGTTGCAGCCGTGTAGGTCAAGACATTGAATGTACGGCAAGATCACAATATGAGAAAGCAGATGATAAAACTATACTATATGCAATATGGCTTTATGGCTCAGATGTCGAGTTTTGTTTGCGTAAAAGCTGATTTTTATTTTACCTACATCAAAGGAATAGAATGAAGTCTGTACTAAGGAGTTTTCTATCATGACATGGTTCCACCAACCGATGTCTCATAGCCCAAAATCATCATAAGTTGCCCACAATTAAGTTATCAATCCGGTGTTGAGAGTTAGAGATAGATCCAAGTCCAGATGCTCAAAATTGTCCGTGAATCGGGGACACGGCTAATCTATTAGGTTATAACCTCTGCAGAGGTTTGTACACTTTACCCGCAAGATTCGATCCCTCTCTTTACGTTCTCGCACTTCAGAGTGTTTGAGAACAAGATGACCAAACATGGTCTTCCAAAGAGTTCCTCGACCACCGTCTGCACCCATCCAATCCTACCGTAGTTCTACATCTGCTAGCACCGCCCAGCCAGAGTCACAACTAAGGTCAACCAAGCGAGCCCATAATGACTTGCGGTTGCACAGGTAAGCTTCCGGCGTGAAGTATTCTTCCGTCTCTTTGAGTCTGGGTGAAGCTTTCCGCAAGATGTCATGGCGCTTCTCCATGCATCCCGCCAACCACTGGGTTCTCCAGGTGCCCACAACCGCCCTTCACCCAAAGTGTGTATTGAATTCTGTCTCGAGTCTTGAAGTCTTGAGGTCTTGAAGATGCAGTCCTTGCAGATTCCATCATGGAGTTGTCGTCATTGACGAGAGTCCTCCATTCTCACACCACTCCCGAGTACTCATACCAACCCCGTCTACTATAGCGTAGCATAAAAATAAATTATCGTCCGGGCTTGGTAACAGGGAGATGGGTTCCTACCTCATGCATACTACTCAACTACAAGGATTCAATACCACTACTGAGGGATGGTTGCAAAGATGTCACTAAATGCAATAAAAACATAGGTATGAAAGCATGGTCAAAGTGAACTTGCCTGGTTGACGATCTTCGAAAAACTAGGGTTTCGTAGTAGAAATCTTCGCTCTCAGGAAATTCTACCGAGGCAAACAATAACTATAATAAGCACATAGCATAACATCACTTAACACAATAACATAACAATAGCAACATAACACAACAAAACAACCAAACCAAATCCAAAAGAAAAACTCAAAGAAAGGTCACTCAAAGTTTCCCTACTTCAAACCATAGCAAAAATAGTTTTATATAACAAAAATTCCGTAATATAACCTAATCATGGTTTTAAGTTAACTAAACAGAAAAGGATTCACTAAGCAACTAGGAGCAAAAAGAATTAATTTAAAAGCTATTATAAAACTCATTTTAGGCCTAATCCAATTTCTATTAAGAAAAATAAATTAAAACCTTTATTAATTATAAATAAAAGTTCATCTACTAGAATGACAGAAACTAACCTAGAATAACTAATCACAAGTTAAAAATAAATTCATTTACTAATTAAAATATTAGGAAAACAGCATCTAGCTAATTAATTAGGATTAATAGGATTCTGCTTAAAACTAATTATTTCTTAATCCTAAAATACCCAAATTAATTCCTACGGTTAGGCAATGTCAAAACAAAGTTGTGGCAAAAAGAATCACTAAAAAATAATTTTCCTAACTCATTTTATAGCAGAATTACTATTCTGTCTAAATCTAAATTAAAGCATTTTTAATTATTTTTAACATAGCTAAATATATATTCTACAGAAACTACATAAAATTTGCAATCCAACAAAAAAAGAATCATCTAAAAATATTAAACAGAATAAAAGATATGAATTTTTGAAAACAGAAACTATTCTGCTAAAACAGAAAATCAAATTAAAAAGAAAAAGGCCTAATGGGCCTATACTGTGCCCTGGGCGTTAAATAGTCTAAACGGGCCCTAGGGTTAACTAAAACGAACCGGGCCTAAAAATAAAAAACCTAACTAATACTAAACCGGAAAGAACCGGCCGGTTTTCTAATAAAAACTTACCCCTTCGGGGGTTCTAATCCTAGCCGCTTATTTAGGATCGGACGGGGGGGGATGTTTTCCGACGACGCATCGAGTCCGGCGACGGCGGCGGCGGCAGCGAGCGTGCGTCGGGGCTTCCGGGCGTCGGGGAGCTCGAGGGAGTCGCCGTGCGGATGCGGGGGAGCACGGGGAGTGGTTCGGTGGGGTCGGGGGTGCTCGGGAGGGTCAAGGCGTCGGCAATGGCGACATAATGGCGGCGGAGGGAGCTCGGGCTCAGCGATGTCGAGCGGGAGGAGAGGGGTGGCGAGGTCTCGGGGAGGGGAATGGGGTGCGGGGGCTCCGGCTTTTATAGCCTGGGGGTCGGCCTCGCTTCGGGGGCGATCGGGGATCCCGGATCCTTCGGGATCCGGCGATCTCCGGCGAGCTGCGTTGCGTGGGCGAGGGGGAGAAGAAGATGGGGCGGGGCCCACGGGTCAGAGAGAGAGAGGGAGAGGCGAGGCGAGCGGTCGACCGAAGCCTGGGGGTTTCGGGCGAGGGGGGGTGAGCTGGGCCGGCTCGGCTCGCCTGGCTGTGGGCACTGGGCCGGCCAAAGGGTGGGTCTTGGCGCTGGCTGGGCCTGGGGTGCTGGGCGCCCGAGGGGGTTTTTCTTTTTAAAATTTATTTTTTTAAATAAAACAAAAACAGAAATAAAACAATATCTATAAATATTTTATATAGGACATATATATACCAAAATGATCAGGGGAATATTCCCTATCATTTGAACATTTTTCCAAAGGCAAAATCCAAACTTTATAAAAATTCATTTTTTCAAATTCAAATAAATCTCAAGTTTGAATTCAAAACTTTTGGCATTGTTTTCCTCTGATATTTTTGGAGTGTCATATTTACTCCTCTCATACTTTTGCTCAAGTATTTATCAGGCATATATTTTGAAATGATTCCCACTTGCCAATGTTTGAATTCAAATTCCAAAACTAAATTTGAAAGAGGGTTTCAAGGCACTTTCAATTGACTTTCAATTTGATACTTTTAACTTCCAACTCATATTTCATATAATTGAAGAAGTCATTTTATCTCCCCTCATGAAAATCATTGAGTTGCATAAAGCTTTGAATTTGAAATATTCCCAAATGAAATTTAAATCTTTTCCAAAACCCTTTTCATTTCAAAATGGAAGAAGTCATGTCATCTTCACTCTAGGGTTTGGTGTTGGAATGAACTTGAATTCATGGGGACCCAAAAGGCAAAAGGGGAAAGTTTGGGAAAGTCATTTCATTCCCTCTCATTCAACTTTCAAAAGTTTTCAAATTCCACTCAGTTTCACTCAATCAATCAAACCATCAATCAGACAACAAGCATAGTTATTTATCTAATATAACATTCCAAAATTTAGAATTTTGGGATGTTACAGCTGCTGGTATGTACTCCAAAGTTCACTCAGACAAGCATCGATGTTGACAAGAAGTGCCTATATTCATTCGAGTATCAACCAGTGTCAACCAATTGTCAAACTCCAAGTATTAGGAGAGTGAAGGCCAAAAATATTGCTTGGTGCATAGCCCAGAAAAACGCAGTCCAGTCTTTGGTCCCAACTTGTGCCTTTTGGTTATTGGTACATATGGTAGCGGACTATATGGCATGGAGTCTAAAGATTCCAGACAAGTTGGTTGACGCGTATATTCATCTGGCACTTAATCAGTCTGCACACCAAGGATGCTCCATTTCAGTTGAACTGCACAAAAAATTTGGGTGGTTCATTTTCTCAACCGCCTCCTTTCTCGTCTGCAATGTAGAATTTTGGCGAGATACGGGACCAAGATGAGCCAAGAACTACTTGGATGAAAGTAGTGGCCAAGTTGCTCAAACCTCCCTCAAGACGAGGCCACTATTTGAGGATAAACCTACAAGAAAAGTTCAGATTGTCTGTGCTGCCTCTTATGTACTCGAAAGTATACTCGTACAAGAACTAATTTTAGCAAGAAGTACCTCCGATTGAACACCATTTACCAGTCTGTACCCTAGGTAATTAAAGTTCGTCCATGGATCATATTGGTTGTGATCTCAATCATTTGGATGCATAAACATACCGAACATGTGTATATCTGAATCTTTTGTGAATTATGTATGAATATTGTCGTGTGATCTATCAATCATTTGGATGCATTGATATGTCGAGCTTGTGTATATATGAATCTTTTGAGTTGTTGATAGTGAATGTTGGCTATGAATATGAACGTGTCCTGTGAACCTGAGTTTGATATGAATGTTTACCTTTTCTTTTGTATTTGTGTGTGAACTTGTTAGTATGCCTGCTGTGGGGTATAAAACGCAGTCTCTTATAAAAGTAATGATGTGTCCAATTTATGTTTTCCCTTCTAACCACATTATATATATTTATATTATTACTATTATCGTATATTTCATAGAGACTTATATATACATTATAAAAACATCCCACGTGTTATTAACTTAAAAAGTAAATGTTTAACGGAAGTTGGCAAGGAAAATCCTGGTTGTTTTTGACTCATAGGCAAGGAAAATCCTGGTGATTGCGTACAAAAGCTAAGTAAGATTTTAAGGACCAATTTAATAATAACGCGCTTATATTTATTTTGAGCAATAACTCGCTAATTTCTTAATTATATATATATAATGTGTCTCTCCGGTTTATTCTTTGATATTAATTGCTCCTTCTAACATAACATTATATATATAACGAGCCCACCTAATACGTGTATTTCAAGGAAGTGCAAATGGGCTGGGATTTCTTAGAAAATATAAATGGGCCTGATTGACGCGAAATTATTTGTTCACCCAACCCAAGGAATGGACTGTACATTCTAGAAAACATGGGTTAAATATATGCCACATTTTTGTAGGCTGACATGTGGGCCAATAGGTCGAAGCCTACGCAGGGCGTTGTCAACTTGGTCAACAAATGATTTTGTCATCCACGGTCATTGGATTTATATCCAACGGCCGGCATGCACCTTCAATCTCTCGTCTTCTTCCTCCAGCGTCAGCTGGACCGCTTGGGTCCGGGCCTCGGGCGTTAGCAGCTCCGCTTAGCACGCATCATCGCTAAGCGCTACCCCACCGCCGCCAGGCTATCCCTCCACCCCTCGACACCTCCTGTTATTCTCCACAGACTACAGCCCCACGCCGCAACAGAACCAGTTATAACCCTTCTCCTTCTCTCAATCTGCGACTCCACTGCCGCGTTTTCCCATCTCCGAGTCATTCCCGTCCGGGGCCTCGCCGTCGTCCACCGCCTCGCTGCGTTCGATGCGGCGTGGTCAACAAACGAGAGTCATCGGAAGAGGAATGTACGTGGAGAGCCTGATGGTTGGGACCCACGAGGTCCATGGTCGCACGCAAGGAAAGTTCCTCCTTATTAAGCTGAAAAAATGTTTCCTCCACCTGACAGCTGGGACCCACCGGCTGTATCTTCGCACGGAAGGAAGTGCCTCCTTGTTTTGCGAAAAAAAAATCATCCCGTTAATAGCTGGGACCCGTCATATTTGGTGACTGACTTGTGGGCCTACTAAGCGGATGTGTACGCACGGCTTTGTCAACTTAATCAACAAATGATTCTAGCAGCTGGACCGTTGGATGTTAATCCAACAGTCGTGCTCCTTCTTCAACCTATGTTCTTGCTCCTGTCTCCCGTGGGTGGCACCGCGGGTGTGCTGTTGCGCACCCGAACCAGTGAAGTTTCCCACTCCTCTCCATCTGCGACTCCACTGCCCCGTCTTCCCCATCTCCGGGTCGTTCCAGTCTGGGTGCGCTCGGCACGGTGTGGTCAACATGGTCAACAACCAAGAGTCATCGGAAGATGACTGTACGTGAGAGGCTGACAGTGGGGATGCACCACGCCCATGGACGCATGCATGCAACGGAACACAGCGAGGTCAACATGGTCAAGGAACGACTTCCATCGGAAGTATACTGTACGTGGAGAGTCTCAGCTGGGTCCACGGACGCAGCAAGTAAGTGCCTCCTTATTGCGCGGAAAATAATGATTCCTCCAACTGACAGCAGGGACCCACTGCACGGGCCACCGTATTTTGCAAAAAAAACGTTTGCTCCCTGACTGCTGGGACCCACCTGACGGGCCACCGTATTTTGCAAAAAAAACTTTCCCCCCGCTGTCAGCTCGGACCCACCGGAAGTGCCTCCTTATACGCACAAAAAAAATGAATACTCCCCCGGCTAGCTGGGACCCACCTTGACGGAGGCTGACTTGTGGGCCTAGTAAGTTGACGGGGACGAAGGGCTTTGTCAACTTAGTCAATATGAATGATTCTAGCTCCATTGACCATACGATGTCCATCCAATGACCGTAGTGCTTCTTCAACCTCTGGTCTTCTTGCTCCAACCGCCCAAAGCAGCGCCGGTCGCTCCAGCCGCCCAAAGCAGCGCCGGTCGTGCCGCATGCTCCTGCCTCCCGTGGCTGGCTGTGCTGCCGCGGAGGCCTCACCGCCCCCTACTATACCCACCGCTGGCCAGGACCTGCGGCAACGGCAGCCTCACACCGCAGCCGAACTAGTGAACCCTCGTACTAATCTCCGCGCGGGCTTCCACTGCCGCGTCTTCCCAGGCTCCGTGTCGTCCCCTTCCTAGGCCTCGCCGTCGTCCACCGCCGTGGTGCTCTCCGCGCGGCGTGGTCAACGTGGTCAAGGAACGACTTCCATTGAAAGAGTATCAGACGTGGAGAGGTGGCAGTGGGTCCACGGCCACAGCCCGGTTTTTTTGTGATTTGCCAAGTAAGTCGCTTTGTCAGGCCTGTTGGGCTGCAAATCTTTCAAGACGAGGAGAGCTTTCATTTGGCTAGCCGAGAAAATGACCCATCACTAATGAGAAATGGGTTGTATATTTTTAAAACACATCAAACTGGCAATTAGTTTTAAATATCTTTTTTTCATTTGGGGATTTTAAATTACATTAATTTTTATGCGTGGAGAATTTGTTGGATTTTATATTGATATACATTTATTTTTAAAATCAGTTTGAATGTGACTCGAAATTTCGGGATTAAAAACAGTTCGGACTGCACCGAAATATGCAAAATTTCGTATAATTTTTAACCGTGGCCACAATATGGGCTGTAATGCTAACAAAAAGAATATGGGCTCCAAAAAACCTTAAGAATTAGCAAATGGGCTGTAAATTATTAGAAATAATGGCAGATGGGCTGTATGCTGTTTTCCATGATTTGAGGCTTTCCTAAAAAAAGGTTGACGACAAGCAAAGGATCGTTGGATGTCCATCGAACGGCCGTCGTGCTTCTTCAATCTCCACTCTTCCTGCTCGGCCCGCTCAAACAAGCGCCATGGACTGCCTGCTCCTCCTTCCAGCCGGGTCAGGTCTTGCCGTGCGAGCCTCACCGCCCACCGTACTCCCATAGCTAGCCTAGCCATCCCTCTACTCACCCACACCTGTTGTTATTCTCCCACGCAGCGGGCAGACGATAAACCCTCGTACAGTCGTACTCCCCTCCGCGTGGGAAACAACTGCCGAGTCTTCCCCGCCTCCGTGTCGTTCCCTTCCTAGGCCTCGCCGTCGTCCACCGCCCTGGTGCTCTCGGCGCGGCCTGGTCAACGTGGTCAATGACCGACATGCATCTGAAGTTGACTGTACGTGGAGAGGCCGACAACTGGGTCCATGGCCACACACAAGGACATGCCTCCTTATTACGCGCAAAATAATGATTCCTCCACACGACATCAGGGACCCACCGAAGGGCCTCTCAGATTTCGCGAAAAAACGGGACCGCCACGACAGCTCGGACCCACCAGCTATATCTTCGCATGCAAGGAAGTGCCTCCTTATTACGCACAAAAAATGAATACTCCCTTGTTAGCTGGGACCCATTATAGTGGCGAGGCTGATTTGTGGGCCTACTAAGTTGACGGGGACGGAGGGCTTTGTCAACTTAGTCAATATGCACGATTCTAGCTCCAGTGACCGTACGATGTCCATCCAACGGTTGTAGTGCTTCTTCAACCTCTGGTCTTCTTGCTCCAACCGCCCAAACTAGCGCCGGTCGTGCCTCGTGCTCCTGCCTCCCGTGGCCGGCTGTGATGCGGCGGAGGCCTCACCGCCCCCTACTACTCCCACTGCTGGCCAGGCCATCCCTCTACTCAACCACACCCCCTATTATTCTGCCGCGACGGCAGCCTCACACCGCAGCGAACCAGTGAACCCTCGTACTCCTCTGCGTCGTCCCCTTCCTAGGCCTCGCCTAGTCCACCGCCCCGGTGCTCTCGGCGCGGCGTGGTCAACGTGGTCAAGGAACGACTTCCATCGGACGTGGACTGTACGTGGAGAGGCTGACAGCTGGGTCCACGGCCGCAGCAAGGAAGTGCCTCCTTATTACGTGCAAAATAATTATTCCTCCACCTGACAGTGGGGACCCACCGGACGGGCCACCATATTTCGCGAAAAAATGTTTCCCCCTGACTGCTGGGACCCACCAGCTACATCTTCGCACGCAAGGAAGTGCGTCCGAAAAAAAAATGATTCGCCGACCGGCCGGGACCCACCAGCTACATCTTCGCACGCAAGGAAGTGCTCGGCGGTCGGGACCCACTGGTCGAAGCGTGCGTGGCGTTGTCATTACGGTCGCCAACGGTATGCGTACATATACCGGTGGATGTAGAGGCGCCGCACGCGTCGTAGTAGAGGCGCCAGACGTGTCGTAGTAGAGGCGCCGCACGACGTAGCATGTACACGCACGTCAGCGGCTAGGGTGCAAGAAAGAAAATACGCCACGTATGTGTACATCTGGCGGGGTCTCGAACGCCTACCGGCGCATACGTACGGCGAGGGCTCGTGTACATGGCTGGGTCGGAACGGAGAAACAGCGTCGTCGTCGTGTTCATGGGGAGGCAACGGAATGCGTCGTGTTCATGGGGAGGCAACGGAATGCGTCGTGTTCATCAGAAGGGCTTGGACGGAACAGGCGATGGAAACGAGGCCTGGCGTACCGCAAAACGGAGGAAACAAACCTCCTACATTCGGAACGGGGTCCTGTTGATCGGGAGGGGTGTGGCGTACCGCAAAACGGACGAAATGGACCTCCTACAAATAAACGGGGTCCTGTTGATCGGGAGGGTGTGGCGTGCAAAGCGAACAAAACGGACCTCCTACTATCGAAAACGGGGTCCTGTTGATCGGGGTGTGGCGCATCGCAAAACGGATTTAAATGGACCTCCTACGGTCAAACGGGGTCTGTTCATCGGGAGGTGTGGCGCATCGCAAAACGGACTCCACGGGATCTGTTCATCTCCACCGTCGACCTCCTTCAGCCTCCCGGGCTACCGTCGACCTCCTCCAGCCTCCACGGGCTTCTGTTCATACAGCCCAACACCGCGCTACTCCACCGCCATCGCTCAACTACCCTCCACCGTCTCATCGTTAATCCAGCCCTCCACACCACGGGGTCCTGTTCAACCACTCCTCCACGGGCACCCCTCCACCGTCTACTGTTCATCCAGCCCTCCACCACACCACGGGGTCCTGTTCATCCAGAGGCAACGCCACCACTCACTGTTCATCCAACCCCCCCCCCCCTCGCCGCAACGCTCATTGTTCATGCCAGAGGCAGCATCGATCGGCTTCAGTTAGCAGTAGTAGCGAAGGAATCACTCGATCGGGTTCAGTTAACAGCCATCGATCGATCGCTCGGGTTCAGTAACGCCAGAGTTCGCAGCGGCAATCGCCGGGTTCAGTTAGAGCCCAATGCCTCGCTTCGGGTTCGGGCCAGAGCTAACGCCGCACACACGCACATACGCAATGAGAACGCAGCATCGCTTCGCCCCGACCTCCCACCGTAACCGGAACTCCCCAAAATTTTCCTCCCTCGCTTCTACCACGGTTTTTTCCGTCATGGACGGCCCAAAGAATGTCATGCAGCTGCGTCTCCGCCCGCCCAGGACGAAAAACCCATTTTCTGTCATTATTTTTTGTCATAGAAGTAGGAGCCCACCACATCTATGATGATACCGGGTTTTGTCACAATTATCGTCATAGAAGTGTCATATGTATGATAGAAAAAAAAATTCGTTCGACCCAAAATGTCACGGATGTGTCTTTTTTTTGTAGTGCCTTGATTCTTTCGCCAGTATTTTTTATTATTTCCAAAAATAATCTCCGTGGAGTTTCAGGTAATTCCGAGTACTTTTGTTTCTACACATAAATAACACCATGGCAATTCTGCTGAAAACAGCGTCAGTCCGGGTTAGTTCCATTCAAATCATGCAAGTTAGAGTCCAAAACAAGGGCAAAAGTGTTTGGAAAAGTAGATACGACGGAGATGTATCAACTCCCCCAGGCCTAAACCTTTGCTTGTCTTCAAGCAATTCAGTTGATAAACTGAAAGTGATAAAGAAAAACTTTTACAAACTCTGTTTGCTCTTGTTGTTGTAAATATGTAAAGCCAGCATTCAAGTTTTCAGCAAATATTATGAACTAACTATATTCACAATAATTCTTAGGTCTCAGGTTTACTCATATCAATGGCATAATCAACTAGCAAGCAATAATAATAAATCTCGGATGACAACACTTTCTCAAAACAATCATGATATGATATAACAAGATGGTATCTCATTAGCCCTTTCTAAGACCGCACAACATAAACGCAGAGCACCTTTAAAGATCAAGGACTGACTAAACATTGTAATTCATGGTAAAAGAGATCCAGTCATAGTCATACCCAATATAAACAAATAGTAATGGATGCAAATGACAGCAGTGCTCTCCAGCTGATGCTTTTTAATAAGAGGGTGATGACTCAACATAAAAGTAAATAGATAGGCCCTTCGCAGAGGGAAGCAGGGATTTGTAGAGGTGCCAGAGCTCAGTTTTGAAATAGATATAAATAATATTTTGAGCGGCATACTTTCATTGTCAACATAACAACCAAGAGATGGCGATATCTTCCATGCTACACACATTATAGGCGGTTCCCAAACAGAATTGTAAAGTTTATACTCCCCCTCCACCAACAAGCATCAATCCATGGCTTGCTTGAAACAACGAGTGCCTCCAACTAACAACAGTCCCGGGGGAGTTTTGTTTGCAATTATTTTGATTTGATTTGCTTAAAGCATGGGACCGGGCATCCCGGTGACCAGCCATTTTCTCGTGAGTGAGGAGCGGAGTCCACTCCTCTTGAGAATAACCCACCTAGAATGGAAGATACTGACAACCCTAGTTGATACATGAGCTATTCGAGCATACAAAACAGAATTTCATTTGGAGGTTTAGAGTTTGGCACATACAAATTTACTTGGAACGGCAGCTAGATACCGCATATAGGAAGGTATAGTGGACTCATGTGGAATAACTTTGGGGTTTAAGGGATTGGATGCACAAGCAGTATTCCCGCTTAGTACAAGTGAAGGCTAGCAAAAGACTGGGAAGCGACCAACTAGAGAGCGACAACAGTCATGAACATGCATTAAAATTAATAAACATTGAATGCAAGCATGAGTAGGATATCATCCACCATGAACATAAATATCATGAAGGCTATGTTGATTTTGTTTCAACTACATGTGTGAACATGTGCCAAGTCAAGTCACTCGAATCATTCAAAGGAGGATACCACCCCATCATACCACATCACAACCATTTTAATAGCATGTTGGCACGCAAGGTAAACCATTATAAGCTCCTAGCTAATTAAGCATGGCATAAGTAACTATAATCTCTAATTGTCATTGCAAACATGTTTATTCATAATAGGCTGAATCAGGGATGGTGAACTAATCATATTTACAAAAACAAGAGAGGTCGAGTTCATACCAGCTTCTCTCATCTCAATCAGTCCATCATATATCGTCATAATTGCCTTTCACTTGCACGACCGAATGATGTGAATAATAATAATAGTGCACGTGCATTGGACTAAGCTGGAATTTGCAGGCATTCAATAAATAGGAGAAGACAAGGCAATACGGGCTCTTGGTTAAATCAACAATAATGCATATAAGAGTACTTCAACAATTTAATCATGGTCTTCTCGTATCGACCCCCGAAGAAAAGAAAAGAAATAAAAACTATTTACACGGGAAAGCTCCCAACAAGAAAAAGAAGAACAGGAAATCTTTTTGGGTTTTCTTTTTAATTACTACTGCTACGGCAACAAAAGTAAACTAGCTAAATGCTACAACTATTTTTTTTGTTTTCTTAAGGTTTATCAAACAAGAACATATCTAGTGGAAACCATACATTCAGAGGAAACATGGAAACCCAAACGTGTGCCGTTGGATTGGATGCGTACGCTATGAGATGGAAAGAAGTACAATTTGCAAACTGAACTTAAAGAATCCTGTACCTGTGTACAGAAACATCCCATGGCGGCCGAGCCGTCCCTGCCTTTCCCCATGGAGCTATCATCCCGATTCAAAGCAAAAATCATCCTGATTCGAAATTCTTTCGCTGGGTTAGGAGACCTATTGGGAGACGATGCTTCCCTCCGGCAGGACCCCCTCCGGCGAGTCCTCCTCCGAGCGTTTCGGGAAGGGCCGGCGAGTGGCGTTCCGGGCAGGGCCGGCGTCAGTCCTCCGAGCATTCCCCATCGACGTCATACTAGATCTAATACCAAGGTATGAAAATTTGAAGTGTTCGTATTCTGTGCTTTGGCCCCGTGCTTCTTTGTCCCGTGGCTCATCGAGTAGTTCCATCTTCTCTAGATTGGGATGGGTTTGCCAAGCAAACAGGGGAGGGGACAAGGACGTGGCTCATTTGTCTGTCTCCTCCAAGATCAGCACATCATTTCAAGGAAGTAGCAGAGATAATGAGGTAGTGGCATCTTGCCTGCAGCCACTGATTTCCCTTGAGTCGTACTGTCCAGATTTTGGTCTTGAAGAAATTGCGAGGTATAATTCATTTGCTCCTAATTTTTGTATGACTATTCGTGGGTTGCTAAAAAAATTCAGTGGTAGTCATAGATGATTAACTAACAATTCAGATGCTTCATTTAAATCAGCGTCAATAATAGATGATTTATTTTTTAGTCAGCAAATTATATGTGAAACTCGTTTAAATACATTGCCTAAACTCTCATAAGTTTGTAATTTCAGTTAAAATTCTGTGAACACTACTCATATGCAGCGAAAACAACTCTTAATCGAGTCATTTAGATCACAGTAGCTACAATCATGAAAATTGCAACCCCAAAAACACACCCTTAATGCAGCAGCAAGGAGCTCCTATCATGCCGATCTGACAATGTTGTACATTATGATGGTGGTTGTATGCATATTTATTTGTGTAGTGCGACGGGAAATAAGAAAGGAACTGGTTTTGGAAAATAATTCTAAAAAAAATATCTTGCTAATAAAGATGACATGCACTGCTGTATCTATTTTCATTGATTGTTGTTAAATTCGTTTTAATCTATTATGTATAAAAAGTTCAACTCTTATTTTTCAGGTTTCTTTGGTGGCAGTCAAGACTTATGCATGTTCCAACAAAAAAAGGCTGTTGTTTGGAGTCGTAGTAGTGCAATCGACACGTTCTTACGCTTGTGTACTCGAGTTGTTTGCTCATTATGCGATGTATAAGTGTGAGAATTTTACTATGGCTGTTCGATTAGTGATAGGTCTATCTTGTAATAAAATTCCCTAGCATAATGCGGTTGGAACATTTGCCTAATGTATGTGTTGTTGAAGTGATGCATTATCGCAAGTGAATTCTGTTAGTAGACTATATTAAAATTAGCTTCCTTCGGTCTTACATTTATGCAGTGCAGGCATTGACTATCTGTTCTTTTGGTTTCACAGATGTGATTTTGTTGGTACAGTTCTGTTAGGAGACTGGTAGCAATTACTAGCTTCCTTCAGTTTTGGTATCCATTGCAGCTAGTTTTCCATTTTAAATCGAACGTACATGTCACGCATGTTTGGTGAAGTATAGGCACAGCGCATGACTTACAAATCCTACTTGGCCGACAAAAAGGTGAAAATAAGGGGCAAGGAGGTACGCTGTGATTACTTGTTAGACCTGAGGGGGTACACGTAAAATAGTATCCCTGGTTGCGGGGTTTTTTTTTGCAAATAGGGCATAGCAGTTATGATTCTATCTGGTCCATACAAATAGCATCCAACGGTCTGAGCTCAGGTTTCCAGGATTCCACTGAACATGTGGTTTCCACATGATATTGTCTCTTATCAAACACACAAGAAGAAAGCAAGAAAAAGAAAATAAACTAGCATGGATATTACAGTGAAAGAGTATGAGCACCGACATCTAGCAATGAGTGTGTAAACATGAATGTAATGTCGGTGAGAGATACGTACTCCCCCAAGCTTAGACTTTTGGCCTAAGTTGGTCTATTGCCACGGCTGGCTGGCGGATATCCGTAGTTATAATTGGGGTCGTACTGAAGGCTCGGATTGCCACTGGTTGGCAATTGCCTCCGGATCCCACTGGTAATTAGACTGTCGTGGAGGATCAAATTGTGGTTCTGGCTCTGGCTCTGTGGCTGATGTAGGGTTCCGGTACGCTTGGATGGTCGCTAGCGGAACGAGATACTGGCATGCAGATAAATCAAACAAGGAAGAAGCAGGCAAGGTAATAGTCTCTGGGTGACTTTATCAAATAACAATTTGTATTTAAGCGCCCTTTCCCTATTCTTAACAATAAAATCATGTGCTACCATACTCTTATAATCTAAATAAACAGTAGGCAACAATCTTTCTTCTTTCTCATAGTGCCTAATAGATATGTTATAGTATGCAGCGAGGCGTGAGGCGAAGATGCCTCCCAAGATGGGGCCCTTAGTACGGTTAAGATTTAACCGCTTTGCAACAATAGCGCCCATACTAAATGTATCATCACGAAACAAGGCATGGCACAAAATAATAATATCAGGGACACTCAGGTTTCCACAGTTTCCGCGACCAATTAAGCACCTACTAGCAAATATAGCAAAGTAACGTAGAACAGGAAAATGTATGCTAGTGATTCGTGCGTCGGAAACCTTCCTCGTTTCCCCTACAGCAATTGTATCAATAAACCCCTCCACATCGTTACTATGTGGTTCCTCTATGAAACCTGGAAAAGGTAACTTACACAAAGACACGTAATTCTTGAAGGGTCATCTCCTTATCCTCATCATATAAATGAAAATCCACCGTAGGTGGTGACCTCCTAGAATGGAAATGAAAATTTTGCACAAAGGTATTGGTGAGTAAGAGATACTGTTCGTGTTGGTCGCGGAGGAAGTCGGTGAGGCCTGCATTCTCAGCCAATTCATAAAAATCATCATAAATCCCGGCTGCTCTCAAGAAATCATCACAAGGCCATTCACACAGCCGAACTTCCGCGGTGCGAGGTAGATTATATTTGGGCCTCTCTGCTTCTTCACTTTGCTTTTCCTTCGAGCTTCGGCTCGATGAGCCCCTCAAAAATCTGTTCATCATTTTCTGAAAATTTCTGAAATTTTTAGTAACTTCAAATAAAAGTGAACCAAGCTCAACAAAATTGATAGCAACTACTCCTGCAAGTGCCTAGAGACTATATCATGCATTAGAACTACTTGGAACCATATAAATTTGACATGCAAGCTCAAGAACATGGTCACCTAGGCAGCACAAATTTGGAATGAATAAAGCACTAGAACAAAAACTAACTGGACCAATGGAGGAGTCACATACCAAGGAACAATCCCCCAAAGCAGTTTTGTGAGAGGTGCTTTGAGCAAGGAGATCGAAAATCGCAGCAAAATGAGCTAGAACTCGTGCTTGAGCTGGTTGGTGATTTTTTTGGGAGTAAGAAGAAGTGAGTGGGTGCAGGAATAAGTGCAGGGGAGTCACCATGGGCCCACGAGGCAGGGGGCGCGCCCAGGTGGCGCGCCACGGACCTCGTGCCAGTGTGCTTGCTCCCCCTGATGTGTTCTCAGTGCCAGATATTCTCAAATATTCCAGAAAAAATCATATTATTTTCGGGGAACTTTTATTTTCGGGGTATTTTTATATTGCACGGATAAATCAGAAAACTGACAGAAAATACTATTTTTGCTTTATTTCAACTAAATAACAGAAAGTAAAAGGAGGGTACAGAAGGTTGTGCTTTCTAACTTCATCCATCTCATGCTCATCAAAAGGAATCCACTAACAAGGTTGATCAAGTCTTGTTAACAAACTCATCCCGACTAACATGGAACCATAGAAATTTCAAATAACACTATGTTACCTCAACGGGGATATGCATATCCCCAATAATAAGAATATCATATTTCTTTTTGATAGTAGGAAGAGGAAATTCAAAACCTCAAAAAATAATCGATGGAAATTTTCCAATAGAGTTGATACTATGAACTTGAGGTTGTTTCCTTGGAAAGTGTACCGTATGCTCATTGCCATTAACATGAAAAGTGACATTGCCTTTGTTGCAATCAATAATAGCCCCTGCAATATTCAAAAAGGGTCTTCCAAGAATAATAGACATACTATCGTCCTCGGGAATATCAAGAATACAAAGTCCGTTAAAATAGTAACGTTTGCAACCACAACAGGCACATCCTCACAAATACCGACAGGTATAGCAGTCGATTTATCAGCCATTTGCAAGGATATTTCAGTAGGTGTCAACTTATTCAAATCAAGTCTACGATATAAAGAGAGAGGCATAACACTAACACCGGCTCCAAGATCACATAAAGCAGTTTTAACATAGTTTCTTTTAATGGAGCATGGTATAGTAGGTACTCCAGGATCTCCAAGTTCCTTTGGTATTCCACCTTTAAAAGTATAATTAGCAAGCATGGTGGAAATTTCAGCTTCCGGTATCTTTCTTTTATTTGTGACAATTTCTTTTATATACTTAGCATAAGGATTCATTTTGAGCATATCAATTAATCGCATACGCAAAAAGATAGGTCTAATGATTTCAGCAAAGCGCTCAAAATCCTCGTGAACATCATCCAAGAAAGTCTCTCTTATCATAACGTTGATTCTTTGATTGTGGGTTATCAAGATCAACAGCAGGTTCAATTTCTACATCATTATCATTGCTAGGTTGAGCATCAACATGAACATCATCATTAACATTTTCACTAGGTTCGTGTTCATTACAGTTGTGTTTCAAAGATTAGAAATAGAAATATCATTGCGATTCTCAGGTGTGTCTACAACAGGTTCACTAGAAGCATGCAAAGTCCTATCATTTTTCTTTTTCTTCTTTTTAGAAGGACTAGGTGCATCTACATTATTTCTCTTAGAATCCTGCTCAATTCTCTAAGGATGGCCTTCAGGATACAAAGGTTCCTGAGTCATTTTACCAGTTCTAGTAGCCACTCTAACAACAAAATCATTATTCTTACTATTCAATTCATTGAGAAAATCATTCTGAGCCTTAAGTACTTGTTCTACTTGAGTGGTATCCATAGAAGCATGTTTACTAATGAGTTTAAGTTCACCTTTAACTCTAGACATATAATGTAACGCCCCGGATTCGATGTGCCAGGTGTCCGCCAGTTATTCGCCGACCTTGCCATGTCATTTGCTTGCGTGTTGCACTTTGCCATGTCATCATCTGCATTTCATATCATGTCATCATGTGCATCTCATTTTGCATACGTGTTCGTCTCATGCATCCGAGAATTTTCCCCGTTGTCCGTTTTGCAATCCGGCACTCCTATGTCCCCCGGCGCCCCCTTTTACCTCTTTTCATGTGCGGGTGTTAAACTTTCTCGGAATGGACCGAGGTTTGCCAAGCGGCCTTGGTATACCACCGGTAGACCGCCTGTCAAGTTTCGTGTCATTTGGAGGTCGTTTGGTACTCCAACGGTTAACCGGGTAACCGTAAAAGCCTCCTTCTCTTTGCAGCCCAACACCTCTCCAAATGGCCCAAAACCCAGCAAACTCCCCTCCATGCTCTCGGTCGTTCGATCACGATCGCGTGGCTGAAAACCGCACCCCATTTGGACTCTCCTAGCTCCCTCTAGCTATAAATAAGTGATCCCCTCCGAAATTTGCGGTCTAACCTTAGCCATCCCCTACCTCGCGCCACCGGACAAAAATCCCCGCCGCTGGACATGTCCGACGCCACCGTCCGGCCTCTCCCGCGCCGCCACGTCGCCTGGGCTGAGCCCCACGTCGCCGCCACCCTTGAGCCAGCTGAGTCAAGGCGGGGCCCGCCCGACCCGTCTGCGCCGCCGCCCGGCCAGCCATCCCAGCGTCCGGGCGCCCCAGCGCCTCCTCGCCGCCGCCTCGCCCGTCACGCGCCGTCGACCCGGCCGTCCGTGGCGCCACCCGTGAGCCAGCGCGCCTTCCTTCCTTCTCTCTCTCTCCCTCACGCGTTTTCCTCTCTCTCTCTTCCTCACAGGAGCCACCGCCGGAGCTTCTCGCCCGAAGCTCCACCTCGCCGAGCCGCCTCCAGCCGGCCGCTCGAGCTTCGCCCGAGCCCGCCATGGCCAGATCCGGTCGGGCCGGACCGGATCCGGCCGGCCCCGAGCCCCTCCGGCCTTCCCCCGGCCTCCTCCAGTGCCGCCCCGCCCTCCGGCCACCATCGCCGGACGCCTCGTCGCCGGATCCGGATCCACCCGCCCGACCATCCAAACGGCCCGCGGGATCCCGTCGTCCACTTCTCCCCCGAGGTCCAAATCTGCTAAGTCCCCGTTTTTGTGTAATTTCCATGCCATGTTCGTCATGCCGTATCTCTGCATCCGTAGCTCCGTTTCGTCCGTGTAATATGTCAAATTGTTTGCCTAGATGAGTACATCATTTCATTCCATTGCAAAATGTTCATTTGAGCTCATCTTGATGCCTGAATCTTCGTTGCAAGAGTGATATATGATGTTAACCTGCTGAAACTGTAATAACTTGCTCTTTTGTCATTTTTTCCATGATTTATGTGTGCATCCTATGAGGTTGATGTCTACATGTGTTTTGAACTATGTCATGCCATCTATACAGGGGTGCCATCCATGCATTTTTGTGGGTCCTTTAGTGAGTGCATCAAGCTTGTTAAATACGGTACTTGCTGTTACTGTGTTGCTTGTCTGAATCTGCTATATCATGATGCTATGTTAACCTGCTGCTACAAGTCATTATATGCATAATCTGGAGATGTTCACTAAGGATGTTTTGTTATACATGTCATTGTATATCCATCAATGCCCCTTGTTGCATTTATATCTTGCTGTACCTTGTTGTAATCTTGCTCTAAAATGGGTAAATAATGTTGCTGTCAGCCTGTTAGCTTTAAGTTCAGTTTTGCCATGTGTTTTGCTAGTCATCCATGCACACTATGAACTTGCTGTTGCCATTCTTAGCTTCGTAAACATGTCTTCTTACTGTGAGTTGCCTTTAAATTCCATGTATTTCTCTGTGGTGAGTGGTTCAAGCTCATCAACATGCCTACTTATCGTTGTTCCTGCCATTTTTAAATCTGTAATATAACTTGCTATGTTTACATGGGTGCCATCATATTTTCTGATCCTTTCTGGCTCATGGTCAGTAAGGGACTTTTGTTCTATGTATTTAGTAGATTCATGCCATGCCTTTTTTTGCCATTAGAAGTTCCTTTGGCATGTTGTTTGATAGCTCTAAACATTGCAACCTGATGTTATTTCCTGAAAGTCTGAAACTGTTATTATTTGCAATCTTGCCATGTCTTTTTGAGCATGTTCTAGTGATTTCTGGAGATAGCTCAGTTTTTATGTTTTGTCATGCTTTACCTGTACATCACGTCAATGCCTTTTTTTATCATGTTAAGATGATGTAGCTTGTTGTTTTGATGCTTGCAATATGCCTAGTTGCTGTTTTGGTCAGATTGTTGTCATGACTTGTATAGGGTGTATGTGTTGAACCGTTGCTCCGTTTTGAGTGCGCTCTATATGAAACTTGCTTGATTTTGCATGTAGTTTCATATTATCATGTTGCATCCTTGTGTTGAGGTGTTTTCTTGATGTTTGTATGCATTTTGCATCTATGCCATGTTTAACTTGTTTTGCTCATATCTTCTAGGCCGTAGCTCCGAATCTAATGAATTTTATATGTAACTTGACTAGATTTTCGTGTAGATCATTGTGGTGCATCTTAACTTGCTGTTTAACAACTTGAACATAAGGTTTATTCAGATCTGGACCAATTTTGAAATTTGCATATGAGGAATTACCGGAATTGTTCTATGTTGTTTCCGGCCTCATTTAAACTTGCTTTGATGTGTTGCTCTTGTTTGCATCATCTCTTGCCATGAGTAGCTTCATGTAGCTTTGTCATGCATCATGCTTGTTGTGCATTATGTCTTGTCTATGTGTGGTGTGTTTACCTTGTTGTGTGCTTCTCTCGATAGTTCCTGCTTTCGCTATGCGATCGTGAGGATTCGTTAAATCTCGCTTGGTTCGTCTTCATGGCTTCATCTTCTTCATGGACTATTCTTCTTCCTTGCGGATTTCAGGCAAGATGACCGTCACCTTGGATCTCATTACTATCATTGCTATGCTAGTTGCTTCGTTCTATCGCTATCTTGCGTTACCTATCACTTCTTTGCTCAAGCCTCCCAAATTGCCATGTCAGCCTCTAACCTTTGTCACCCTTCCTAGCAAACCGTTGTTTGGCTATGTTACCGCTTTGCTCAGTCCCTCTTATAGCGTTGCTAGTTGCAGGTGAAGTTGAAGATTGCTACATGGTGGACAGGATTTTGGATGGGATATCACAATATCTCTTATATTATTAATGCACCTATATACTTGGTAAAGGGTGGAAGGCTCGGCCTTATGCCTGGTGTTTTGTTCCACTCTTGCCTCCCTAATTTCCGTCATATCGGAATTATGTTCCCGGATTTTGCGTCCCTAACGCGGTCGGGTGATTTATGGGACCCCCTTGACAGTTCGCTTTGAATAAGACTCCTCCAGCAAGGCCCAACCTTGGTTTTACCATTTGCCTCACCACCACCTATTTTCCCTTAGGAGTAATTAACCCAAGGGTCATCTTAATTCAGCCCCCTGGGCCAATGCTTGTCTAAGTGTTGGTCCAAACCAGAGCCACTTGCGGTGCCGCCCCTAGGCAACTTGGGGTAACGTCGGGTGCCGTCGTAGTGTTCATCCGGTGTTGCCACGAGAACGAGATATGTGCAGCTCCTATCGGGATTGTCGGCGCGCATCGGGCGGCTTTGCTGGTCTTGTTTTATTCTTGTCGAAATGTCTTGTAGCCGGATTCCGAGACTGATCGGGTCTTCCCGGGGAGAAGGAATATCCTTTGTTGATCGCGAGAGCTTATCATGGGCTAAGTTGGGACACCCCTGCAGGGTTTAAACTTTTGAGAGCCGTGCCCGCGGTTATGTGGCAGATGGGAATTTGTTAATATCCGGTTGTAGTAAACTTGAAGTAAACTCTTCTAAAATACACCAACCGTGTGCGTAACCGTGAGTGTCTCTTTTCGGGGTTGATCGAGAGGAGAACACGGTTTCGGGTTATGTCGGCGTAAGTAGGAGTTCAGGATCACTTCTTGATCATTACTAGTTGACGACCGTTCCTTTGTTTCTCTTCTCGCTCTCATTTGCGTATGTTAGCCACCATATATGCTTAGCCGCTGCTGCAACCTCACCACTTTACCCCTTCCTTACCCATTAAGCTTTGCTAGTCTTGATACCCATGGTAATGGGATTGCTGAGTCCCCGTGGCTCACAGATTACTATAACAACAGTTGCAGGTACAGATTATGCGATGATCATGACGCGAGAGCGATGTTTGCTTGTTTGGAGTTCTTCCTCTGCTTCTTCTTCAATCAGGGGATAGGTTCCAGGTCGGCAGCCTGGGCTAGCAGGGTGGATGTCGTTTGAGTTTCTATTTATGTTTCATCCGTAGACGGATGTTGATCTTGTATATGATGTGATGATGTATTCTTGTGGCATTCGTGCCTTATGTATGTATCCCTATGCATTATGTAATGTTGATGTAATGATATCCACCTTGCAAAAGTGTTTTAATATGCGGGTCTATCCTTGGTGGGACCGTCGAGTTCCTTTGGATAGGGTCGCATATTGGGCGTGACAAGTTGGTATCGAGCCTCGACCGACCCTAGAGGCCCCTTGATTGATCGTGTAGTTTGGTATTTGTCGAGTCTAGAAGAAAACTATTTTCGGGGTCTAGTTATATTGAGAGTAGGAATTCTTTTACTCCTCCGCCTTCGTCGCTCTGGTGAGGAATCTTGACGTAGGTGTTTTGAACTACTCCTCTTCCCATTCAAGTTTTTCTTTAGGATCACGCAGTTGGTTTTCCGATGGTTGGTTCTCATCTCTTTTCATCCGGTGCATTTTCTCGTCAAGGCGATTCGACCCTCTTCATCGTTGCCAAGTTCAATCCTCAGCTTGCTCTCAACGAAGTTATTTCTCTATCCTCAGGTGTTTTCTTTTCCCACCCGCCCACCCTTCTTCTTCTCGGAGCCGGAGTCCGTAATCGAGTATCCATCCTACTCGTGTGAAGTCTTTGCTTCCTTTCCTTAATGATTTCAACTGGTGTTTTCTCTTCAAGATATTCGTCGGTTTCCCCTTCCGAGTTGCCTTTGTTTTCCCGCCCACCCACCCTTTTTCTTCCCGGAGTCTGACTCTCTCTCGACCAGCTATCTCATTCGTGCGGGACCTCTTCAGTCTTTCGTAAACTATCTCAACCGGTGAATTCTCGTCTTGTTCGTCATTCTTCATCCCTTTCTTTTTCCGGTGTATTCAATTCAAGTTTTTCGAGTTGATCACATTCTTTTCCTCGGCTCAAATGTTTTCCCCTTGCTCATTCGCCTCTCGCCAGTTATCCTTCCGGAGTGTTCAAGACATCTCAGGAGATTCGTCTGTGTTCCAATTAATTCGAGGTTGTCACCTCATTCAAATATTTCAATTGTTCCGGTGCATCGTCTATCTGTTCAACATCCCTTTCCAACGGTGTTTTCTTTTAGTGGGCCCTAACCCACAAGTCTTTTCCCAGGATCTTACCTGACTCTTCTAATTATTCCAGAGCTATTCTCTATTTCTTTTCAAGTGTGACGTAAGAATGAATTTCATCAGTCAGATGCCTTTTCCAAGATTAATTTCAAATCATTTCATTGTTGGCTCAACCTCTTTGCTTTTCATTCTTCCGGAGTATCTCATTAATTTTGGTGGTGTTTCTCGTCATCATTTGAAGATTGAAGAGAATTTTTCCTCTAAATCTTGCCCGTTCTCCCGAAGTTTCATGGTTCTAGCTTCATGTTATCCTCTCATATTATTCCTTTCGTCAGATATTCTGTTCTTACCCATCCGGAGTATGTCAGGAGTTGTTTTTCCATTTCTTTTCACCGGAGGCCATCATTCCAGTTATCGTTCTCTAATTATCCCGGTGCTTCGTTCAAGTGTTCTTTAATCAGCTCATGATCTCTTTGTTCTTTTGCATCTAAATCCCCTCTAGCTTATTGGTTCTTCTAATTCTTCCCGGTGATTCATTCTCTTTCATTAGTCATTTCCGAATTCTAACGGTGGTTCGTTGAAGATTTCTCTTTGATTTTTCATCATATTCAATTCATTCGTTCTTTCCAATCCTACCGGTGGTTCATGAAGACCTTCTCAAGTTTGCGATATGTCACTTCTCAACTATTTTTCAAGAAGAATAAGTAGTATGCAAAATCCATTGCTTGGCATCAATATAATTTGATGAAGGATAAGCATACAATAAATCTTATTCTTATTTCCTCGAAGTGAGTAATCCCTTCCTTCGGAGTTTGTTCTTGAGGAATAAATTCTAGTTCCAAGTGTTCTCTATCTTTTCTTTTCCGGAGTTCGAAATCCCCAGGCCATTTCGTCGGAACCTTCATCTAAATCACCGCAAGGCTCATCTTATTCTTTCTTCCTTCATTCTATCTCATCATCCTTTTTGTTACCGGAGTTCTTCACGGTGGTTCTTCATGATTTAATTCATTCTCCAAAGAGTTCATCAAGATTCTTGTTGGTGGAGTTCAAGTATCTTTTCTTCTCGCATTTCGAAGTGCAAACAATTCTCCTTTTTCTTTTGAAGTGGAGTTTTGCATTTCTTCGTCCTTCTCAGCTATTCAATCATTTTCCGTTTGTGGTCGGCGATCACCTCATAATTTTGAGATGTTATCCATAAATCCACAACGAGCTTATTTTTTTCGTTGTTGATTTTCTCAACAATTCTGTTCAATGTTTCCTTCTAAGGAGGCTTTCTATTTCATTCGTGGTAGAAGTTGTCATCTTCTTCCCCGCTCTTCTCATTCCAATCTTCCAAGTATTCCGGAGGCATTGTTGTTCCTCTCGTCAACGATCATTCCATCCTCTCCGGTTCATGTTCTATTCTTTCCTGGTTCAACCGGAGTGCTGCCTAAATCCTTTCAGCCTTATTCGTTTCTTATCTCGTTCTAACCGGAGTGGTTTCATAGTCTATCTGATTCCGTGAGCTTTCAGTTCTCGTCATTCTCGTCGTTTCTCTCTTCTTCTCGTGTGCTCTCGATTCTTTGCTTCTTCTCTTGAGTTCTTGTTTCACCTCATCCCTTTTTCCCTTCCGTCTCGGTCCTAAGATCTCGGGACGAGATCTCTTGTTAGTGGAGGAGTGTTGTAACGCCCCGGATTCGATGTGCCAGGTGTCCGCCAGTTATTCGCTGTCCTTGCCATGTCATTTGCTTGCGTGTTGGACTTTGCCATGTCATCATCTGCATTTCATATCATGTCATCATGTGCATCTCATTTTGCATACGTGTTCGTCTCATGCATCCGAGCATTTTCCCCGTTGTCCGTTTTGCAATCCGGCACTCCTATGTCCCCCGGCGCCCCCTTTTACCTCTTTTCATGTGCGGGTGTTAAACTTTCTCGGAATGGACCGAGGTTTGCCAAGCGGCCTTGGTATACCACCGGTAGACCGCCTGTCAAGTTTCGTGCCATTTGGAGGTCGTTTGTGAAGGAAATATGCCCTAGAGGCAATAATAAAGTTATTATTTATTTCCTTATATCATGATAAATGTTTATTATTCATGCTAGAATTGTATTAACCGGAAACATAATACATGTGTGAATACATAGACAAACAGTGTCACTAGTATGCCTCTACTTGACTAGCTTCGTTAATCAAAGATGGTTATGTTTCCTAACCGTAGACATGAGTTATCATTTGATTAACGGGATCACATCATTAGGAGAATGATCTGATTGACATGACCCATTCCGTTAGCCTAGCACTTGATCGTTTAGTATGTTGCTATTGCTTTCTTCATGACTTATACATGTTCCTGTAACTATGAGATTATGCAACTCCGTTTACGGAGGAACACTTTGGGTACTACCAAAGCGTCACAACGAATCTGGGTGATCATAAAGGAGTACTACAGGTGTCTCCAAAGGTACTTGTTGGGTTGGCGTATTTCGAGATTAGGTTTTGTCACTCCGATTGTCGGAGAGGTATCTCTAGGCCTTCTCGGTAATACACATCACATAAGCCTTGCAAGCATTACAACTATGAGTTAGTTGTGAGATGATGTATTACGGAACGAGTAAAGAGACTTGCCAAGATGTGAGATTGAACTAGGTATTGGATACCGACGATCGAATCTCGGGTAAGTAACATACCGATGACAAAGGGAACAACGTATGTTGTTATGCGGTTTGACCGATAAAGATCTTCGTAGAAAATGTAGGAGCCAATATGGGCATCCAGGTCCCGCTTATTGGTTATTGACGGAGATGTGTCTCGGTCATGTCTACATTGTTCTCGAACCGTAGGGTCCGCACGCTTAAGGTTTCGATGGCGGTTATATTATGAGTTTGTGTATTTTGATGTACCGAAGGTTGTTCGAGTCCCGGATATGATCACGGACATGACGAGGAGTCTCGAAATGGTCGAGACATAAAGATTAATATATTGGACGGATATATTTGGACACCGGAAAGGTTAGGAGAAGTTTGGAGCTCGGGAGGTTCTGGAACCCCGGGAGGTATATGGGCCTTATTGGGCCCATGTAGGAGGAAGGAGAAGGAACAAGGGAGGCGCGCCCCCAAGCCCAATCCGACTGGGGAAGGGGCGGCCCCCTTTCCTTTCTCCTTCCCCTCTTCCTATTCCTACTACTAGTACTACTTCCTAATACTAGTACTCCTTCCTTCCCCTCCAAATAAGATAAGGAAAGAGAGGAAACCTACTTGGAGTAGGTTTCCCCCTCCTGGTGCGCCTCCCCTTGTGGCCGGCCACCTCCTCCCTCCCTCCTTTATACAGGGGAGGGGGCACCCTAGGACACACAAGTTGATCCTTGAGATCGTTCCTTAGCCGTGTGCGGTGCCCCCTCCACCATATTCCACCTCGGTCATATCGTAGCGGTGCTTAGGCGAAGCCTGCGTCGGTGAAACATCAAGATCGTCCTGCCACGCCGTCGTCTTGTGGAACTCCCTCTCCCGGAGCTTTGCTGGATCGGAGCCCGAGGAGCGTCATCGAGCTGAGCGTGTTCCAAGAACTCGGGCGCCGGAGTAACGGCGCTGGGATCGGCTGGATCGCGAGGAGAACGTCTGACTACTTCCTCTACGTCATCATCGACTCGGAGGTGCCGAATGCTTGACCTTTGGGATCGGCAGGATCGCGAGGAGAACGTCGACTACTTCCTCTACGTTGTGATCGCTTCCGCTTACGGTCTCACGAGTGCGTAGACAACACTCTCCCTCTCGTTGCTATGCCATCACCATGGTCCTGTGTGTGCGAGGGAAATTTTTGAAATTACTGCGTTCCCCAACGGTGGCATCCGAGCCTGGTTTTATGCGTTGATGTCATATGCACGAGTAGAACACAAGTGAGTTGTGGGCGATACAAGTCATACTGCCTACCAGCATGTCATACTTTGGTTCAGCGGTATTGTGAGATGAAGCGGCCCGGACCGACATTACGCATACGCTTACGCGAGACTGGTTTCACCGTTACGAGCATTCGTGCTTAAAGGTGGCTGGCGGGTGTCTGTCTCTCTCACTTTAGCTGAACCGAGTGTGGCTACGCCCGGTCCTTGAGAAGGTTAAAGCGGAGTCTATTTGTGAAAGTATCGTTGTGGTTTTGATGCGTGGGTAAGAACGGTTCTTGCTTTCGGCCCGTAGCAGCCACGTAAAACTTGCAACAACAAAGTAGAGGACGCCTAACTTGTTTTTGCAGGGCATGTTGTGATGTGATATGGTCAAGACGTGATGCTATATTTTATTGTATGAGATGATCATGTTTTGTAACCGAGTTATCGGCAACTGGCGAGAGCCATATGGTTGTCGCTTTATTGTATGAAATGCAAGCATACTGTAATTGCTTTACTTTATCACTAAGCGGTAGCGATAGTCGTAGAAGCAATAGATGGCGTGGCGACAACGATGCTACGATGGAGATCAAGGTGTCGCGCCGGTGGCGATGGTGATCATGGCGGTGCTCGGAGATGGAGATCACAAGCACAAGATGATGATGGCCATATCATATCACTTATATTGATTGCATGTGATGTTTATCCTTTATGCATCTTATTTTGCTTTGATTGACGGTAGCATTTTAAGATGATCTCTCACTAAAATTATCAAGTAGTGTTCTCCACAGTATGCACCGTTGCCAAAGTTAAATGCGTCGTAGAGACACCACGTGATGATCGGGTGTGATAAGCTCTCGTCCATCTACAACGGGTGCAAGCCAGTTTTGCACTTTGAGAATACTCGAGTTATACTTGACGAGCCTAGCATATGCAGATATGGCCTCGAACACGGAGACCGAAAGGTCGGCGTGAATCATATAGTAGATATGATCAACATAAGATGTTCACCATTGAAAACTACTCCATCTCACGTGATGATCGGTTATGGTTTAGTTGATTTGGATCACGTGATCACTTAGATGACTAGAGAGATGTTTGTCTAAGTGGGAGTTCTTAAGTAATATGATTAATTGAACTTAAATTTATCATGAACTTAGTACTGATAGTATCTTGCTTGTCTATATGCATTTGTAGATAGATGGCTCGTGCTATTGTTCCGTTGAATTTTAATGCGTTCCTTGAGAAAACAAAGTTGAAAGATGATGGTAGCAATTACGGACTGGGTCCGTAATCGAGGATTATCCTCATTGCTGCCTGAGAAGAGTTACGTCTGGATGCACCGCTAGGTGCCGTGCTTCTTCTTGATGTAACCGACGGCGTTAAGAACGTCTGGCGAGCAAAGGCGATGACTACTCTATAGTTCAGTGTGCCATGCTTTACGGCTTAGAACCGGGTCTTCAACGACGTTTTGAAAGTCGTGGAGCATATGAGATGTTCCAAGAGTTGAAGTTGATATTTCAGCAGAAAGCCCGGATTGAGAGATATGAAGTCTCCAATAAGTTCTATAGCTGCAAAATGGAGGAGAATGGGTGCATCGGTGAGCACATACTCGTAATGTGCAGGTATTACAATCACTTGACTCAACCGGGAGTTGATCTTCCGGATGATTGTGTCATTGATGTAATTCTTCAATCAACGCCACCAAGCTACAAAGGCTTCGTGATGAACTATAATATGCAAGGGTTAGTAAAGACTATGCTCGAGCTCTTCGCATCTTTGAAAGCTGCGGAGGTAGAAATCAAAAAGGAGCATCAAGTGTTGATGGTCAATAAGACCACTAGTTTCAAGAAGAAAGGCAAAGGGAAGAAGAAGGGGAACTTCAAGAAGAACAGCAAACAAGTTCTTTGCTCAAGGGAAGAAACCCAAGTCTGGACCTAAACACAAATCGAGTGCTTCTACCGCAAGCAGACTAGTCCTTTGGAAGCGGAACTGCCCCAAGTATTTGGCGGATAAGAAGGATGGCAAGGTGAACAAAGGTATATGTGATATACATGTTGTTGATGTGTACCTTACTAGAGCTCGCAGTAGCACTTTGGGTATTTGATCGGGTTCTGTTGCTAATATTTGCACCTCGAAGCAGGGACTACAGATTAAGCGAACACCGGCAAAGGGCGAGGTGACGATGCGGCGTGGGAAATGGTTCCAAAGTCGATGTGATCGCGGTCGGCACGCTACCTCTACATCTACCTTCGGGATTAGTTTTAGACCTAAATAATTGTTATTTGGTGCCAGCGTTAAGCATGAACATTATATCTGGATCTTGTTTGATGCGAGACGGTTATTCATTTAAATCGAGAGAATAAAGGTTGTTCTATTTATATGAATAATATCTTTTATGGTCATGCACCCTTGAAGAGTGGTCTATTTTATTGAAACTCGATAGTAGTGATACACATATTCATAATGTTGAAACCAAAACATGCAGAGTTGATAATGATAGTGCGACTTATTTGTGGCATTGCCGTTTAGGTCATATCGGTATAAAGCGCATGAAGAAACTCCATCTTGATGGACTTTTGGAGTCACTTGATTATGAATCACGTGGCACTTGCGAACCGTGCCTCATGGGCAAGATGACTAACCCCCCCTTCTCCGGTACGATGGAGAGAGCAACAGAGTTGTTGGTAATCATACATACAGATGTATGTGGTCCAATCAATGAGGAGGCTCGTGGCGGATATCGTTATTTTCTCACCTTCACAGATGATTTAAGCGAGATATGGGTATATCTTCTTAATGAAACATAAGTCTGAAACATTTGAAAAGTTCAAAGAATTTCAGAGTGAAGTTGAAAATCATCGTAATAAGAAAATAAAGTTTCTACGATCTGATCGTGGAGGCGAATATTTGAGTTCTGAGTTTGGTCTACATTTGAAACAATGCGGAATAGTTTCGCAACTCACGCCACCCGGAACACCACAGCGCAATGGTGTGTCCGAACGTCGTGTCGCACTTTACTAGATATGGTGCGATCTATGATGTCTCTTACAGATTTACCGCTATCGTTTTGGGGTTATGCTCTTGAGGCGGCCGCATTCACGCTGAATAGAACACCGTCAAAATCCGTTGAGGCGACACCTTATGAACTGTGGTTTAGCAAGAAACCAAAGTTGTCGCTTTCTTAAAGTTTGGGGATGCGATGCTTATGTGAAAAAGCTTCAACCTGATAAGCTCGAACCTAAATCGGAGAAATGTGTCTTCATAGGATACCCAAAAGAGGCGATTGGGTACACCTTCTATCACAGATCCGAAGGCAAGACATTTGTTGCTAAGAATGGATCCTTTCTAGAGAAGGAGTTTCTCTCGAAAGAAGTGAGTGGGAGGAAAGTAGAACTTGATGAGGTATGAGTACCTTCTCCCTTATTTGAAAGTAGTTTATCACGTAAACCAGTTTCTACGATATCTACACCAAATAGTGAGGAAGTTGATGATGTTGATCATGAAACTTGGATCAAGTTACCTCTGAACCTCGTAGATCAACCAGAATAAAATCCGCACCGTAGTGGTACGGCAATCCTGTTACGGAAGTCATGCTACTAGATCATGATGAACCTACGAACTATGAAGAAGCGATGGTGAGCCCAGATTCATAAAATGGCTTGAGGCCATGAAATGCGAGATGGGATCCATGTATGAAAACAAAGTGTGGACTTTGGTTGACTTGCCCGAGGGTCGACAAGCAATAGAAAACAAGTGGATCTTCAAGAAGAAGACTGACACGACGGTAATATTGCTGTCTACAAAGCTCGACTTGTCGCAAAGGGTTTTCGACAAGTTCAAGGGATTGACTACGATGAGACCTTCTCACCCGTGGCGATGCTTAAGTCTGTCCGAATCATGTTAGCAATTGTCGCATTTTATGATTATGAAATTTGGCAAATGGATGTAAAGACCGCATTCTGAATGGGTTTACGGAAGAAGAGTTGTATATGATGCAACGAAGGTTTTATCGATCCAAAGGAGCTAACAAAGTGTGCAAGCTCCAGCGATCCATTTATGGACTGGTGCAAGCATCTCGGAGTTGGAATAAACGCTTTGATAGTGTGATCAAAGTATTTGGGTTTATCTGAGACTTTTGGAGAAGCCTGTATTTACAAGAAAGTGAGTGGGAGCTCTGTAGCATTTACGATATTATATGTAGATGACATATTACTGATCGGAAATGATATAGAATTTCTGGATAGCATAAAGGGATACTTGAACAAGAGTTTTTGATGAAAGACCTTGGTGAAGCTACTTACATATTGGGCATCAAGATCTATAGAGATAGATCAAGACGCTTAATTGGACTTTCACAAAGCACATACCTTGATAAAGTTTTGAAGAAGTTCAAAATGGATCGAGCAAAGAAAGGTTTTTACCTGTATTACAAGGTGTGAAATTGAGTCGGACTCAATGCCCGACCACAGCAGAAGATAGAGAGAAAATGAAAGATGT
Source organism: Aegilops bicornis (assembly GCA_021605145.1). Lineage (NCBI taxonomy): Eukaryota > Viridiplantae > Streptophyta > Magnoliopsida > Poales > Poaceae > Aegilops > Aegilops bicornis. The sequence continues at coordinate 476,091,153 of CM038669.1, read as the reverse complement.
TCCTATGCTTGACCATAGGCTCTATCATGTATGCAATGCTGTGTACCAGACCGACGTATGCGTGGCTGTAAGCTTGGCAGAAGGTACCAAAGTAATCCAGAGTGGATCATTGGACAGCGGTCAAGAACATCCTGAAATACACGAAAAGGACTAAGGATATGTTTCTCATATATGGAGGTGACAAAGAGCTAGTCGTAAATGGTTACGTCGATGCAAGCTTTGACACAGATCCGGACGATTCTAAATCGCAAACCGGATACGTGTTTTTGTTAAACGGTGGAGCTGTCAGTTGGTGCAGTTCTAAACAAAGCGTCGTGGCGGGATCTACAAGTGAACCGGAGTACATAGGCGCTTGAAAGCAGCAAATGAAGGAGTCTGGATGAAAGAGTTCATTTCCGATCTAGGTGTTGTACCTAGTGCATCGGGACCACTAAAGATCTTACGTGACAATATCGGTGCAATTGCCTTGGCAAAGGAATCCAGATTTCACAAGAGGACCAAGCATATCAAGAGACGCTTCAATTCCATTCGGGACCAAGTCCAAGTGGGAGACATAGAGATTTGCAAAATACATACGGATCTGAACGTTGCGGACCCATTGACTAAGCCTCTTCCACGAGCAAAACATGATCGGCACCAAGACTCCATGGGTGTTAGAATGATTCTTGAGTGAACTAGATTATTGACTCTAGTGCAAGTGGGAGATCGAAGGAAATATGCCCTAGAGGCAATAATAAAGTTATTATTTATTTCCTTATATCATGATAAATGTTTATTATTCATGCTAGAATTGTATTAACCGGAAACATAATACATGTGTGAATACATAGACAAACAGTGTCACTAGTATGCCTCTACTTGACTAGCTCGTTAATCAAAGATGGTTATGTTTCCTAACCATAGACATGAGTTATCATTTGATTAACGGGATCACATCATTAGGAGAATGATCTGATTGACATGACCCATTCCGTTAGCCTAGCACTTGATCGTTTAGTATGTTGCTATTGCTTTCTTCATGACTTATACATGTTCCTGTAACTATGAGATTATGCAACTCCCGTTTACCGGAGGACCACTTTGGGTACTACCAAACGTCACAACGTAACTGGGTGATCATAAAGGAGTACTACAGGTGTCTCCAAAGGTACTTGTTGGGTTGGCGGATTTCGAGCGTAGGTTTTGTCACTCCGATTGCTCGGAGAGGTATCTCTAGGCCTTCTCGGTAATACACATCACATAAGCCTTGCAAGCATTACAACTATGAGTTAGTTGTGAGATGATGTATTACGAACGAGTAAAGAGACTTGCGATGAACGAGATTGAACTAGGTATTGGATACCGACGATCGAATCTCGGGTAAGTAACATACCGATGACAAAGGGAACAACGTATGTTGTTATGCGGTCTGACCGATAAAGATCTTCGTAGAAAATGTAGGAGCCAATATGGGCATCCAGGTCCCGCTATTGGTTATTGACAGGTGATGTGTCTCGGTCATGTCTACATTGTTCTAGAACCGTTGGGTCCGGACGCTTAAGGTTTCGATGACGGTTATATTATGAGTTTGTGTATTTTGATGTACCGAAGGTTGTTGAGTCCGGATATGATCACGGACATGACGAGGAGTCTCGAAATGGTCGAGACATAAAGATTAATATATTGGACGGATATATTTGGACACCGGAAAGGTTCCGGAGAAGTTTGGAGCTCCGGAGGTTACTGGAACCCCGGGAGGTATATGGGCCTTATTGGGCCCATGTAGGAGGAAGGGAGAAGGAACAAGGGAGGCGCGCCCCAAGCCCAATCCGAATTGGGGAAGGGGCGGCCCCCTTTCCTTTCTCCTTCCCCTCTTCCTATTCCTACTACTAGTACTACTTCCTAATACTAGTACTCCTTCCTTCCCTCCAAATAAGATAAGGAAAAGAGAGGAAACCTACTTGGAGTAGGTTTCCCCCTCCTGGTGCGCGCCTCCCCTTGTGGCCGGCCACCTCCTCCCTCCCTCCTTTATACACGGGGGAGGGGGGGCACCCTAGGACACACAAGTTGATCCTTGAGATCGTTCCTTAGCCGTGTGCGGTGCCCCCCTCCACCATATTCCACCTCGGTCATATCGTAGCAGTGCTTAGGCGAAGCCTGCGCCGGTGAAACATCAAGATCGCCACCACGCCGTCGTCTTGTGAACTCCCTCTCCCGGAGCTTTCTTTGGATCGGAGCCCGAGGAGGCGTCATCGAGCTGAACGTGTTCCAAGAACTCGGGCGCCGGAGTAACGGCGCTGGGATCGGCTGGATCGCGAGGAGAACGTCGACTACTTCCTCTACGTCATCATCGACTCGGAGGTGCCGGAGTAACAACCTTTGGGATCGGCAGGATCGCGAGGAGAACGTGACGACTACTTCCTCTACGTTGTGATCGCTTCCGGCCACGGTCTCACGAGATGCGTAGACAACACTCTCCCTCTCGTTGCTATGCCATCACCATGGTCCTGTGTGTGCGTAGGAATTTTTTTGAAATTACTGCGTTCCCCAACAGTTTGGTACTCCAACGGTTAACCGGGTAACCGTAAAAGCCTCCTTCTCTTTGCAGCCCAACACCTCTCCAAAGTGGCACAAAACCCAGCAAACTCCCCTCCATGCTCTCGGTCGTTCGATCACAATCGCGTGGCCGAAAACCGCTCCCCATTTGGACTCTCCTAGCTCCCTCTACCTATAAATAAGTGATCCCCTCCGAAATTTACGGTCTAACCCTAGCCTTCCCCTACCTCGCGCCACCGGACAAAAATCCCCGCCGCCGGACATGTCCACCGCCACCGTCCGGCCTCTCCCACGCCGCCACATCGCCTGGCCTGAGCCCCACTTCGCCGCCATCCGCCGAGCCCGCGGAGCCAGTGAGCCCGCCCGGCCCCGTCTGCGCCGCCGCCCGGCCAGCATCCCGCCACAGGCGCCCGCGCCTCCTCGCCGCCGCCTCGCCATCCGCACGCCGCCGACCCGCCCGCCCGGCCGGCGCCACCCGGTGAGCCCGCGCCTCCCCGTCCTTCCTTCTCTCTCTCTCTCCCTCACGCGTTTTCCCTCTCTCTCTCTCTTCCTCGCAGGAGCCACCGCCGCCGGAGCTTCCTCGCCCCGAGCTCCACCTCGCCGAGCCGCCTCCCGCGCCGGCCGCCTGAGCTCGCCCCGAGCCCCGCCGCGGCCAGATCCGGTCGGGCCGGACCGGATCCGGCCGGCCCCGAGCCCCTCCGGCCTTCCCCCGGCCTCCTCCGGTGCCGCCCCGCCCTACGGCCGCCGTCGACGGATCCGGCGGGTGGGATGAGATCCACCCGCCCGACCATCCAAACGGCCCGCGGGATCCCGTCGTCCACTTTTCCCCCGAGGTCCAAATCTGCAGTCCCCGTTTCTGTGTAATTTTTATGCCATGTTCGTCATGCCGTATCTCTGCATCGGTAGCCCCGTTTCATGCGTGTATTATGTCAAATTGTTCACCTCGATGAGTACATCATTGCATTCCAGTGCATCATGTTCATTTGAGCTCATCTTGATGCCTGAATCTTTGTTGCAAGAGTGCTATATGATGTTAACCTGCTGAAACTGTAATAACTTGCTCTTTTGTCATTTTTGCCATGATTGATGTGTGCATCCTATGAGGTTGATGTCTACATGTGTTTTGAACTATGCCATGCCATCTTTACAGGAGGGCCATCCATGGATTTTTGTGGGTCCTGTAGTGAGTGCATCAAGCTTGTTAATTACGGTACTTGTTACTGTTTTGCTTGTCTGAATCTGTTATATCATGATGCTATGTTAACCTGCTGCTACAAGTCATTCTATGCATAATCTGGAGATGTTCACTAAGGATGTTTTGTTATACATGTCATGCTCTATCAATCTATTCCCTTTGTTGCATTTATAGCTTGCTGTACCTTGTTGTAATATTGCTCTAAAATGGCTAAATAATGTTGCTGTCAGCCTGTTAGCTTTAAGTTCAGTTTTGCCATGTGTTTTGCTTGTCATCCATGCACCCTATGAACTTGCTATTTCCATGCTTAGCTTCATAAACATGTCTTATTATTGTGAGTTGCCTTTCCATGCCATGTATTGCTCTGTGGTGAGTGGTTCAAGCTCATCAACATGCCTACTTATCGTTGTTCCTGCCATGTTTAAATCTGTAGTATAACTTGCTATGTTTACATGGGTGTCATCATATTTTCTGATCCTTTTTGGCTCATGGTCAGTAAGGGACTTTTGTTCTATGTATTTAGTAGATTCATTCCATGCCTTTGTTTGCCATGATATGTTCCTGTAGCATGTTGTTTGATAGCTCTAAACATTGCAACCTGATGTTATTTCCTGAAAGTCTGAAACTGTTATTATTTGCAATCTTGCCATGTCCTTTTGAGCATGTTCTAGTGATTTCTGGAGATAGCTCAGTGTTCATGTTTTGTCATGCTTTACCTGTACATCACGTTCATGCCTTTTGTTATCATGTTAATATGTTGTAGCTTGTTGTTTTGATGCTTGCAATATGCCTAGTTGCTGTTTTGGTCAGATTGTTGTCATGACTTGTATAGGGTGTATGTGTTGAACCGTTGCTCCGTTTTGAGTGTGCTCTATATGAAACTTGCTTGATTTTTCATTTAGTTTTATATTATCATGTTGCATCCTTGTGTTTAGGTGTTTGCTTGATGTTTGTATGCATTTTCCATCTATGCCATGTTTAACTTGTTTTGCTCATATCTTCTAGGCCGTAGCTCCGAATCTAATGAACTTTATATGTAACTTGACTAGATTTTCGTGTATATCATCGTGGTGCATCTTAACTTGCTGTTTAACAACTTGAACATAAGGTTTATTCAGATCTGGACCAATTTCGAAATTTGCATATGAGGACTTACCGGAATTGTTCTATGTTGTTTCCGGCCTCATTTAAACTTGCTTTGATGTGTTGCTCTTGTTGGCATCATCTCTTGCCATGAGTAGCTTCATGTAGCTTTGTCATGCATCATGCTTGTTGTGCATTATGTCTTGTCTATGTGTGGTGTGTTTACCTTGTTGTGTGCTTCTCTCGATAGTTCCCGTTTCGTTGCGATCGTGAGGATTCGTTCGTCTACGCTTGGTTCGTCTTCATGGATTCATCTTCTTCATGGACTATTCTTCTTACTTGCAGGATTGCAGGCAAGATGACCGTCACCTTGGATCTCATTACTATCATTGCTATGCTAGTTGCTTCGTTTTATCGCTATGCTGCATTACCTATCACTTGCTGCTCAAGCCTCCCAAATTGCCATGTCAGCCTCTAACCTTTGTCACCCTTCCTAGCAAACCGTTGTTTGGCTATGTTACCGCTTTGCTCAGCCCCTCTTATAGCGTTGCTAGTTGCAGGTGAAGTTGAAATGCTCCATGGTGGACATGATTTTGGATGGGATATCACAATATCTCTTATATTATTAATGCACCTATATACTTGGTAAAGGGTGGAAGGCTCGGCCTTATGCCTGGTGTTTTGTTCCACTCTTGCCGCCCTAGTTTCCGTCATATCGGTATTATGTTCCCGGATTTTGCGTCCCTAACGCGGTCGGGTGATTTATGGGACCCCTTGACAGTTCGCTTTGAATAAGACTCCTCCAAAGAAGGCCCAACCTTGGTTTTACCATTTGCCTCACCACCACCTATTTTCCCTTGGGAGTAATTAACCCAAGGGTCATCTTTATTCAGCCCCGGGCCAATGCTTGTCTAAGTGTTGGTCCAAACCAGAGCCACTTGCGGTGCCGCCCCTAGGCAACTTGGGGTATCGTCGGTTGCCGTCGTAGTGTTCATCCGGTGTTGCCACGAGAACGAGATATGTGCAGCTCCTATCGGGATTGTCGGCGCATCGGGCGGCTTTGCTGGTCTTGTTTTATTGCTGTCGAAATGTCTTGTAGCCGGGATTCCGAGACTGACCGGGTCTTCCCGGGGAGAAGGAATATCCTTCGTTGATCGCGAGAGCTTATCATGGGCTAAGTTGGGACACCCCTGCAGGGTTTAAACTTTCGAGAGCCGTGCCCGCAGTTATGTGGCAGATGGGAATTTGTTAATATCCGGTTGTAGTAAACTTGAAGTAAACTCTTCTAAAATACACCAACCGTGTGCGTAACCGTGAGTGTCTCTTTTCGGGGTTGATCGAGAGGAGAACACGGTTTCGGGTTATGTCGGCGTAAGTAGGAGTTCAGGATCACTTCTTGATCATTACTAGTTGACGACCGTTCCTTTGTTTCTCTTCTCGCTCTCATTTGCGTATGTTAGCCACCATATATGCTTAGCCGCTGCTGCAACCTCACCACTTTACCCCTTCCTTACCCATTAAGCTTTGCTAGTCTTGATACCCATGGTAATGGGATTGCTGAGTCCTCGTGGCTCACAGATTACTACAACAACAGTTGCAGGTACAGATTATGCGATGATCATGGCGAGAGCGATGTTTGCTTGTTTGGAGTTCTTCCTCTGCTTCTTCTTCGATCAGGGGATAGGTTCCAGGTCGGTAGCCTGGGCTAGCAGGGTGGATGTCGTTTGAGTTTTAGTTTATGTTTCATCCGTAGACGGATGTTGATCTTGTATATGATGTGATGATGTATTCTTGTGGCATTCGTGCCTTATGTATGTATCCCTATGCATTATGTAATGTTGATGTAATGATATCCACCTTGCAATAGCGTTTCAATATGCGGGTCTATCCTTGGTGGGACCGTCGAGTTCCTTTTGGATAGGGTCGCATATTGGGCGTGACATATAATCACCCAAGTGTTCAATCATATAAGCATTTTGTTTCAATTGTATACCAAAATAAGCATTGAAGTCTTCTTGCTTAACCATAAAATTATCAAACTCATCCAAACATTGGCTAGCAAACTTAGTAGGAGGGATTTCAGCTTTATCATATCTATAGAGAGAATTTACCTTTACTACCTGTGTCGGGTTATCAAGAACATTTGTTTCTTCAATAGGTGATGGATTAAAACCATGTATTTCTTCAACATGCGGTAAATTAAGACCATGTATTTCTTCAACAGGAGGTAAATTTTTTAGATCTTCAGCTTTAATACCTTTTTCTTTCATAGATTTCTTTGCCTCTTGCATATCTTCAGGACTGAGAAATAGAACACCCCTCTTCTTCGGAGTTGGCTTAGGAGTTGGTTCAGGAAGTGTCCAATTATTTTCATTTGTCATCATATTATTCAATAAAATTTCAGCTTCATCTGGTGTTCTTTCCCTGAAAACAGAACCAGCACAACTATCCAGGTGGTCTCTGGAAGCATCGGTTAGTCCATTATAAAAGATATCAAGTATTTCATTTTTCTTGAGAGGATGATCAGGCAAAGCATTAAGTAATTGGAGAAGCCTCCCCCAAGCTTGTGGGAGACTCTCTTCTTCAATTTGCACAAAATTATATATTTTCCTTAAGGCAGCTTGTTTCTTATGAGCGGGGAAAATTTTAGCAGAGAAGTAATAAATCATATCCTGGGGACTACACACACAACCAGGATCAAGAGAGTTAAACCATATCTTAGTATCACCCGTTAATGAGAACGGAAATATTTTAAGGATATAAAAGTAGCGAGTTCTCTCATCATTAGTGAACGGGGTGGCTATATCATTTAATTTAGTAAGATGTGCCACAACAGTTTCAGATTCATAGCCATAGAAAGGATCAGATTCAACCAAAGTAATTATATCAGGATCAATAGAGAATTCATAATCCTTATCAAGAATAAAGATAGGTGAAGTAGCATAAGCGGGATCATATTTCATTCTAGCATTCAAAGTTTTTGTTTCAGCTTAGCTAATAATTTCTTAAGATCACTCCTATCATTGCAAGCAAGAATGTCTCTAGCAGTTTCTTCATCCATAACATAGCCCTCAGGCACAACAGGCAATTCATATTTATTGGGAGAGTCTTCATCATCACTTTCATCAATATTATCAGTTTCAATAATTTCCTTCTCTCTAGCCCTAGTAAGTTGTTCATCAAGAAATTCACCAAGTGGCAAGAGTATCAAGCATAGAAGTAGTTTCATCATAAGTATCATGCATAGCAGAAGTGGCATCATCAATAACATGCGACATATCAGAATTAATAGCAGAAGCAGTTTTAGGTGTCGCAAGCTTACTCAAAACAGAAGGTGAATCGAGTGCAGAGCTAGATGGCAGTTCCTTATCTCCCCTCGTAGTTGAGGGATAAATTTTTGTTTTCGCGTCTTTCAAGTTCATCATAGTGACCAGCAGATATAAATCCCAAGTGACTCAAAGAATAGAGCTATGCTTCAAGCAACGGCGCCCGAAAATAGTCTTGATAACCCACAAGTATAGGGGATCGCAACAGTTTTCGAGGGTAGAGTATTCAACCTAAATTTATTGATTCGACACAAGGGGAGCCAAAGAATATTCTCAAGTATTAGCAGTTGAGTTGTCAATTCAACCACACCTGGATAACTTAATATCTGTAGCAAAGTATTTAGTATCAAAGTAGTATGATAGTAACGGTAACAGTAGAAAAAGTAATATTTTTGGGTTTTGTAGTGATTGTAACAGTAGCAACGGTAAAGTAAATAAGCGAAGAACAATATGTGAAAAGCTCGTAGGCATTGGATCGGTGATGAAGAATTATGCCGGATGCGGTTCATCATGAAACAATCATAGCATAGGGTGACACAGAACTAGCTCCAATTCATCAATGTAATGTAGGCATGTATTCCGAATATAGTCATGCGTGCTTATGGAAAAGAACTTGCATGACATCTTTTGTCCTACCCTCCCGTGGCAGCGGGGTCCTAATGGAAACTAAGGGATATTAAGGCCTCATTTTAATAGAGTAACGAACCAAAGCATTAACACATAGTGAATACATGGACTCCTGAAACTACGGTCATCACCGGGAGTGGTCCCGATTATTGTCACTTCGGGGTTGCCGGATCATAACACATAGTAGGTGACTATATACTTGAAAGATAGGATCAAGAACTCACATATATTCATGAAAACATAATATGTTCAGATCTGAAATCATGTCACTCGGGCCCTAGTGACAAGCATTAAGCATAGCAAAGTCATAACAACATCAATCTCAAAAACATAGTGGATACTAGGGATCAAACCCTAACAAAACTAACTCGATTACATGATAAATCTCATCCAACCCATCACCGTCCAGCAAGCCTACGATGGAATTACTCACGCACGGCGGTGAGCATCATGAAATTGGTGATGGAGGATGGTTGATGATGACGACGGCGACGGATTCCCCTCTACGGAGCCCCGAACGGACTCCAGATCAGCCCTCCCGAGAGAGTTTAGGGCTTGGCAGCGGCTCCATATCGTAAAACGCGATGAATCGTTCTCTCTTTTTTTTCCCCGAACACGAATATATAGAGTTGGAGTTGAGCTCGGTGGAGCTCCTGGGGGCCCACAAGGCAGGGGCGCGCCCCCCACCCTCGTGGCAAGGGTGTGGGACCTGGCCTTGATTCTTTCACCAGTATTTTTTATTATTTCCAAAAATAATCTCCGAGGAGTTTTAGGTCATTCCGAGAACTTTTCTTTCTGCACATAAATAACACCATGGCAATTCTGCTGAAAACAGCGCCAATCCGGGTTAGTTTCATTCAAATCATGCAAGTTAGAGTCCAAAACAAGGGCAAAAATGTTTGGAAAGTAGATACGACGGAGATGTATCAGGCACCTGGTCCTGATGGGTTCTCGGGCGTGTTCTTCAGAAGCTGCTAGGACACGATAAAGGAGGATGTCATGGCCTTGTTTGATCATGGCCATGATTGCCCTGCTCCCAAAGAAAGATGGTGTTGTCAAAATGAGCGATTTCAGGCCAATTAGTCTCATCCACTCAATTGCAAAGCTGCTCTCAAAAGTACTGTCCATACGGCTAGCTAATGTCATCGACAAACTAATCAGCCCGACACAAACAGCGTTCCAGAGGAAGAAGTGCATCCATGACAGCTATCTATATGTGCAAAACACTGTTAGAAAACTGCATAGGAACAAAATCCCGGCAGTGCTGCTTAAACTCGACATTGCTAGGGCTTTTGATATAGTTTCTTGGAAATACATTTTGGAGCTGCTGGAGGTTTTAGGTTTCCCACCACGCTGGAGGGATTGGATTGCTCTCCTCCTCTCAACATCTTCCTCCTCCAGCCTCCTAAATGGGGTGCCGGTGGACTGTATCAATCACCGTCGACGGCTTAGACAGGGACACCCCCTCTCACCGCTGTTGTTCATTCTCTGCATCGACCCTCTTCATCGCCTGCTAGAGGCGGCCACTCGGACAGGCCAATTGGCGACACCGTCGGCGACAACAGCTAGGATGTGCACAAGTTTGTACGCCGATGACGCAGTCATCTTCGTCAACCCCATGCACGAGGAAATCGACGCGCTGCTTGGCCTGCTACGGCGCTTCGGCAACGCCACGGGTCTGCAGTTCAATCCTTCCAAGTCGTCCGCGATCCCAACCTGCTGCAGCGACATCAACTTGGCCGCGGAGCTGCTGAACTTTGGTGGCCCAACAACGATGCTCCCGATCACATACCTGGACTTGCCCATCACGGTCGGGAGGATTAGGCTAGTACACCTGCAGTTCATCCTCGATAGAATTAGGGCTATGCTACCTGGCTGGAAGGGTAGATTAATATCGATGGCGGGCCGCCGCGTCCTCGTACACTGCGTCATGTCCGCATTCCAACCTTCGCGCTCACGGCCTTAAGGGCGCCCAAGAAACTCTACAAGGAAATTGACAAATCTCGTCGACGTTTCCTCTGGGCGCAGGACGAGGAGATCTCGGGGGGCGAAGTGTAAGGTAGGCTGGAGGACGGTCACCACGCCAGAGTTGCATGGTGGTTTGGGCATCCACGACCTGCCGGAGTTACTTTGTCTTGGCTGTGGCTAAGGTGGATGTGGCTCACTGGCAACAACCTCACAAGCCCTGGGTTGGCACCGGTACGCCTTGCCACAACGGCGACCAAGCTTTGTTCGCAGCCTGCACCTTCGTCACCATTGGGAATGGAACCACGGCCTCTTTCTGGATTCTCCTCTTGGCTGGGAGGCCGACAAATTTCCATGGCTTTCCCGACGCTCTTCGCTGCATCCATCGGGAAAAACCGAACGGTCTAGGAGGCCTTGCAGGACGATCGCTGGGTGCTTGACCTGAGGCATGCCAACCACAGCAATGTCATTCGCCATGTCATCAAGCTGGCCAGAGAGATCAGGAGTGCTGGCGTCGTCTTGGAGGTTGAGGCACAGGACACAATTCATTGGACACAGGACAGTCAGGAAAGTACTCCACCCAATCTGCCTACACTACCCAATTTGCAGGAGGACAGCAAAGCAGCTTCGTAAATATCATTTGCAAGATTTGGGCGCCGGGGAAGATCAATATACTCCTTTGGTTCCTCCATCAGGACAAGTTATGGTGCAACGACAGGTTACAAAGGAGGGGCTGGGAGAATGGCTATTTTTTCCCTTTATGCATGAGAAACCCTGAGTCTTCCTTTCATCTGTTTTGGGAGTGCCCAATTTCTCTGAAGGTTTGTAACAATGCTGCTACATGGACCGGCTGTCAGGCTCTGAACCCCGATGTTTGGAGCAGTGAAGCTACATCGACGGGCTGTGCCGAGAGGATTTTATCTGCTATGACTATGAGGCACATAAGGGCACCAAGTAGATGCTGGCCCTCATCGCTTGGCACATATGGCTAGAGAAGAACTCATGTGTTTTCAGAGGGAAGCAGGCGGACGTGCGGCACATCATCGAGGCATGCCGACGGGATATGGAGCAATGGAGAATGGCAGGCGCCAAATGCATAGAGCAAACCTTTGGGAACATGACGTGAGATATCGCACTAAAGCATCCACACGTGGAAGCAAAGTCTCTCCCAGTGATCCGTTGTACTTTTCTTTCAACCATTTGATCACTTGATCTAAAACATTTTATCGCTCTCTCCTGCTAAATCAATGAAACACCAGCACCAAGCTGGGTTCTTAAAAAAAAAAAAGCCAAACACTCAATGAATGTTCGACAGCTATTACGGTCCAAAGAAAAAAAACGTAAACCAGGCCGTCCGCATCCTCACACGCGTGCACAAATCTTGAAGCACCAAAAAATCTCGACGGAGAGTTGGCTGAGATTTAGCAAGCCGGAAAGAGGTATATACATCGCAGGGAGTTCTCGGAAAAAATCTAGCGAGAATAGACAAGCAACAAGCTTGCGCCTGGGATGGATCGGCAGCAGGAGCAAACTGGTGAGTCCTGTGTCGCCTATGGTCTCGGGACGCGCAACGTCGCGGTATACTGTGTCGCTTACGGTCGCTGGGCGCGCAACGTCGCCGTTCCCTGTGTCGCCTAAGGCCCCGGGGCGCGCGACGTCGCCACGCGAGCAACCTCTAGCAGTCTCGTCGCGATCAAAAAACAGCTTCGGAGTGGTCCTACACGGGAGATCGCCGACCAGTTACGTGTTAATTCAGGTACCGGGTCGCTTCTGCCATGTTGGTTTCATAGCATAATGAAGTCCTGCTTGTAACTAACATTCCTTCCTTGGGAGATTCCCACATGACACCCCAAGTTTGGCATGCATACCAATGCCATGGTTAAATTTCCAACGGTCAACATCCCATGTCCGGCACCAGATGTTTCCTTCCATAAAGCAGCGAAATGCAGCAGCACCGGTCATGTCCCCGTCACGCGCGTCAGGACAGGGGGAGCACGCTCTTTATAACTGCTCCGTTGTCTTCGGAGCCTCACGTACGTCGGTCCTGAACTCCCAGGTGACCAAGCTAGCAGAGGCTCTGAGGCTGTGAGGCTCTGAGCTCCCTCTCTCCAATGGGCAGGAAGAAGCTGAAGAAGATGCAGAGCGCGGCGCAGCAGCAGAAGGGGAAGCTCTACATCATCATCGCCTGCATCGCCCTGCTCGTCTGCGGCTCCAAGACCCGTAAGTAGAAATGACCGACTCTACATTCATGCGCTACGTTGGCTCAACTAAAAGAAGTTTAAACATATAGTTGGATGTTAAATACTCCCTCCGTAACAAAATGTAAGACATTTCTATGCCGGAAGTCGACAAGAGCAAAATGCATCCTCACCATGTGAACAATATGAAAGCACCGAAACGACATAGTTTTCAATGAGCCGCCCCCTCACTCACAAGAGTTTTGGATCGCCTAAAAGAGGAAGGAATGCTCTGGGCAAAAGGAGAAATGTTCAAAGACGATACAAGAGGATTTGAGACCCTAGGTAGTGGGTGGGGCAGCGAGTAATCCGTCTAGATATAGGGTGGGCTAAGATGGTGTTGGGGCTCTACTCACATGTAAGATTGTGAAAGTGGATGTTTTTGGGAGTCCATCTCCCCCCTTTTTTATAAAGAATGATATGCACATTCGTGCATATTCGAGAAAAAGACATTTCTATGCCCCGTGCAAAACCAAGAAACGTCTTACACTTTGTATAGAGGGAGTTTTATTCAACGGTATTTTCAATGTAGGGTTGACTGACAATATTTTAAAATATCCCTTCACAAACTACGACAGTCACACAAGTTTGATTAGTTCTCCTTTGGCTTTAAGTTTGATTAGTTCGTGTAGAACCCTATACAACATAAGTAGAAATTTTCTTCACTTGCTTGCGTTTAGTGGAATTTCACGAAAATCAATGTGATAGTGCATACACTAATTTTATCGCACAGGGAGTACTCACCATCGTGATTTGGACTTGCATGACATGCATGGCTGCAGGTGTCAAGCGGCAGAAAAAATAGCTCACTAGGAAAATGTAAGCACTGTCATAATTCTCCAACGTGGATAGTGCAAAATTACTCAACATACCGTACACGCGTGCATCAATGGTGTGATTGGTTTGAGGGTACAGCGAAACGAGACGGGTTCCATCAAGGCCATGGCAGCAGATTGATTCCATCGTACATTTCCTCAATGCCGTCTGACCGTCTCCTGTCTGTCAGTCAATGTATGCTATTGCTAAGCTACCAAGTTTTTGAGAAGCATTTGTATATAAGGCAGATTAAATCCGTAGGTAAATACGGGATGAGAAATTATTTAAGTCCCATGTATGGGTGTAAAAATATCACTTTTTGGCAAATACAGTTACAAAAAAGGTACAACCAGTCCAGGGACTGTATAGTCAGGTAGTAAACCTAGCTTCTTGTAGATAGTCTCTCTTAGAACATGTATAAACCGGTTTTTGCTTATGTATCCGTGTTTGTTGTGCCTAAGCAAGTGATTGTCCTATATAAATAGGCTATCTAGCTGGTCCCTTAAGCATGTTCAAGGCCGCCAGCAGGCAAAGCCTGCTTGGCCGACGACGGTGGCGGGGATGTCTTCTCGCGCTGAGATCCCTCACGCGTGGAGCGCTCCGGTCGGCACAACGCGGTGGCCCCGGACGAGGCGTCTAGGCGGCGGAGCCTGGGAGCCGGGGCGGCGGTCCCGGGTGCTGGTGGTGGTGCTGCCGAGGTGGCCGTGTGGGCGGCGCTGGGGCAGACCTGCAGAAACGGTGGCGACGGGACAGATCGATCCCCTAGCTTGCTGCACGCGCCCTTGACCTCCTCCCCAAGATGGCGTCGTGGTCTGCGGCGGCTGGTGTCGGATGGAGTCGCAGACTGGCGTTAGCCATGGTGGCGGCGGGCTGTTTCCCCATGAGCTGCACCTGATGTCTTCCAAGATCCAACCTAGCCACTGCCAGTTGCAAATATGCCTCATGCATGGCGGCCCTCGTCTCTGGCAGCTCCCACCTCCCTTGATCTGTGGTGGTGACTCCGGCGTGGCGGTCCTTGAGGCAACGGTAGTCTTGGCATTGCTCCGACAACGCGGTCTCTGAATTGTTGGGGCTGCGGTGATGTGCTGGATGGTGGAGGTGATTTAGATCCGATTGACCGGATGGTGGCGTATGTAGATTGTTCTGCAACGACTTCAGACGGATCCACGACAACATCAAAAAGACTTCGGGAGGTTTTATCTCCTGGTCCGGTGGATGACTTTAGTGGTGGATTACAAATTATGGATAGACTTGACGCAGAGGGTTGTTTATGGAGTAGCGGCGATCCAATTGTAGCTGCTCGGATAGCGGAAAAGCGGTGGAGACAACACATGTGAGATTTGGATGGTGGTGCTATGTGCACCCGGTCTCGAGCTCCAGGGCGAAAGCCTAGGGCAGACCCGAGTGGTTATTCCTGGCAACGGCGATGTTTTTCACATCATTACCTTGTTGGAGGCATTGCTTGGATATGTTCGGACTGCTTCTTCAGGATGAAAACTTTGATACTGGCCTTTGTGGTTGGTTCCGGTGATGGCGTCGCTTGAGTGTCGCTTCCTTCCTGAAGGTGTTGCTATTGAAGATCCTTGTCATCCATGTGGTGTCGATGGTTGGTGCGGATATGGTCTCAGTTGTAGTTTGTCGATCGTTCATCTGATCGCTTTGGGGCTTATTTCTTGTTTCTTTTTCTTTTTTCCACACCTGCACATAGCTTTTGGTCTTATGACTTTGCTACTTGCCGGTGTGTTTCTATGTGTGTGTGTTGGGTTGATTGTTAGCATCTTAGTTATGCAGAGGCTGGGTGTGTGTTTAGTACTCCCTCTGTAAACTAATATAAGAATGTTTAGATAACTAAAATAGTAATCTAAATGCTCTTATATTAATTTACGGAGGGAGTATGATGTATCATCTTGATGTTCCATTTCAGCCAATAAAATTCATCCTTTATCAAAAAAAATATAAATAGGCTATGATAAATAAGATATCTGAATACCTTGCATTGTACACAACCTTATGACTCGCATGTTTACTGAAAACTTGTAATTCTCAATCTAATCTAATATAGAGCTCTACATTATATCATTTATCTCTGTTTAATTTCTACAAGTGTGTAATGGATGCATAAGATTTACCCCGTACCTAGCCATCGGTTGAAAAGGAAAAACACATCTAGTGCCCCCGCGTCATCTCATCGAGCGACTCTCTAGGCCCCTCATCATCCCCTTTCTCCCTCGCCGTTGCCGGCGGGTGCCGTTCGGGCAAAGCTCCGGTCGGTGATCGGCGGCAGCAGGACTCCTGCTTCTAAGCCCTTCCTCCCCTAGCTGATATGGATGCGGTCATCAAGGTCGTGGGCGTGGCGGCGAATCCCGGCGTCGATTGAACTAATGGTCGTACTCTGCTCCTCCGCGTCTTGTTCAGGCGCCTCGCTTTAGTAGCCGTGCTTTGGTCGAGCGTAGCAAGGCCTGCAGGGCGGTGGGTCGACCACCGATGTCCGATGTTGGCCAACTCCATCCGGGGTGGTGGTCGTTATTGCCATTGTGCTATGATACCCGTCATCCTGGTCGACCCGGTCTTGGGTGGGGACACCGGAGTGGCCGGTTTGTCACCCAGATTTTCCCGTTGAGGTGACCACTCCGGCCTATGGCGGGCGCCATGCTGCGGATCACCTGAAGGTCTTTCTGAGGGTTTCTCCTTCCAGATCTGGTGGTCGAGTTTTCTAGTGAGACGTAAACATGGACAACAGCTTAACATAAAGTGCGTTATGCAGCGGGGATGGATGCACATCACGAATAGCTGCTCAAACCATGGAAAAGTGATGGCAACAATACATGAGTGACATCAATAGTGGTGCTAACCGAGAACCCGATCTCGAGTTCCGTCGAGCTTCGAGGTGAAAGCCTAGGTATGACTTGAGTTGGTTATAACTAGCAATGACAATTTTTTATGCCATTACCTTATTAAAGGCATTACTCAGATATGTTCGGACTGGTTTTCTAAAGTGAAAATCTAGACTCTAGCCTTGGGTGGTTGGATTCGGCGACTATAGCGCTCAAGCGTCGCTCCTTCCTTGAAGGCTTTGCTATTGAAAAGCCTCGTCGTCCTGTCATAAGATGGTTGGTCCAGATATAGTCATTGATGTAGTTTGTCGAACGTGGATCCAATAATTTTTGGTTTCTTTCCTCACCTCCGCGTAGCTTTGATCTTATATGACTTTGCTATATACAGACATGTTTTTGTGTGTGCGAGTCTTGTTGTTGGTTGTGTCCATCATAGTTGTGCAGAGGCCGAGTGTGTGATCATTGTGTGTGTAACCTCTTGGTGCTCCATTTTAATCTAATAAAATTCACCATTTGACAAAAAATATCACGTTCATTAATTCGAAAGGGTTATAAAATTGTTACAACAAAAAAAGAGTCAGACCAGAACAATTCTACTCTTCAGCGTGATATCTCTCAAATGCTTTGCTCCCGCAATCATCCAAAGATTTGTCTCCTATTTGATGATGTCAAGACTAATTAGCGGTGTGTAAACTTGTTGTGGAAGACTTAAGCATTCCTTTCACTCCAAATGGTCCAACAAATGAACATGGTTAGGGAGGCCATAGCTCTCCTTCTAGGCAAATTTGCACCTCACATGCTATGTCACATGTTAGAAGGGATAGAGGGGGATTGGTGAAATAGTTGATTATGATGGATGTATTATTGAGCCTCGAAGGCGAGTATTCATTGAGTACACGACTTGGAGGGCAAGAAGCCTCTCCTGACGATAAGGTAGGAGACGGATTACAAATTCTAGACTACCCAAATACAACCCAAATATATCTCTAACATCACCAATCTTTGATAGAGTGGGCGATTAACCCTCAGACAATATTGAGCCTCAGAACGTCTTAGGGGGAATATATAGTTATACCTGAGTGTCACACCTGGTCCTACATGGTTAGTCAACAGAAGTCCAAGAAAAATTTCATAGTCAACAAGTCAAAGGAGAAGGTTAAACTCAGCTCACCCCACCTATTAGAAACCCATAGGTTATAACTCTCCCATGCTTACTGTTTCACTAAAAGCGTATTCCTGGGTTACTCTTTAGACATCTACCTGATTTAGTTATTTTCTGCTTAAATTTAAATAGCTAAATTTTAACCAAACTTTGAGTGGCCATAAGTTGCTCATTTTAACTCAAAATGAATCGATCCTTTTAGGAGATGGTTTGTATTGAAATTCTCTTTCGAGACGAATGCTACCTAGAATTTATTGCACTTTATGTTTCTGTTTTGCCTTTTTGGGAATTATGCTTATTAAATAAAAAATCTTTATAAATATTTTCTAGAGGATTTAATCTTGTTGGTGACAAGACTACCCTACAACCCCTCTAGTGAAGAAAAGCTTCTTAAACCCTTGCTTGCTATGCCATGTGATGGATCTTGGATTTTTAATGGTTTATGCCATATGTAAAAATGCATATCATTGTTTTATTTAAATGCTTGAGAAAATAAATGAAATTGTTACTTGCGTCTTATACTTACGGCTCTGAATAAAGATCGGGAAACTTTTCATACTAAAACAGGAGCATTTCATATGTTGGCTTTGTATGGTTTTATTATGAGAATTTTGTTGCTACAGTTATGTTATCAAATATTGATGAGTTACTTGCTATGATGTGCATGTTTACTTGTTGAGCATTTTGACTTGACGTTGTGATATTGTGTTGCTGGTAGTATTTTGTAAAGCTCTAAATCTCTATCGGCTTGATCAAGTCACAAGTGCCACAAAACCAATTTTTATTTAGTACAAACATGTGGTATGTTGGGAGATCCTAATAGGTGCTTAGGACACATTTTCTTACTAAGTTATACCTATAGAGCAAGTGGGGACTCGTGGAGATACTTGATCGGTCAAGTTGAATGCTTGATAGAATCATGAGGGGGCATTTGATATCATGAAAAGGCCGATAAGAACTAGTCTCTCTCTCCCTCCCTCTCTCTCATTATCTCTCACTCTCTCTCTCTCTCTCTCTCTCTCTCCGTAAGGTTAGAGTCCTTTTTGGTATTATAATGAGAGACTCTGATCTTATGGACTATATTGGCGATGCATCTTTGCAAAAATGTTTTGTTGCATTGGTATAGTGTATGGCCTCTGCAAAGTTATTTGAGTAGCCGCGTCCACGAAATGGACGGAGCCGGGGTAAGTCACCTTTCGATCTAAGCCAAGCTTGAGATGTACAAGACCTGAAAGTAAAAAATCTCCACCCTAAGTTGTACCGGAAAGTGGTGGAAGCGGCACTATTTCTTCTTGTTTCGTGAGGAACACATTTGGTGATTTTATTTAGAAATGCTTCTTGTGGGATATCGACTTCGTCTTTGCTCATTTTGCATATCACTGTACCATTTTCTTGTTTCCATGCACAATATCACAGACTAAAGTGATGGAGATGATTTTGGTTATATCGGTGATGGTGTGAACTTGTATAACTGTCGTTACAATTATGTTATTACTTATGTTGGTGCTAGTGGTTCTAAGGGTCTAACTGCATTTGTTTTAGGGGTTACTTTTATTTACGCCTTACGTTGGTCCCATGAATCTATGGTATCTATGGATTCCTGACTCAATTGTTACTTTCCTTTACCTTATTTTGATTCTCGCTTGTCAGTTTAATTATGTCCGTGATGAAGGCCCAAACTTGCGTTATCACGACGGAATCAATTTTTGGTGATATGTTACTAACTTTAGGTTGTTCCTAGCTTACAGGTTATGTTATGTTATGTTGATACGAGCTTGTTGGTTAAGTTATGCCCCATATCACTTGATCTGGTTGGTCATACTTTTTTTTCTTTTCTGTGCATTACCTTTATTCTAAACCTGGTGTTTCTGTGGTTTTGTTGACCTGCCAGGATTCAACTTGCATCTTGTTTACTTGGGTTTTGTTTTCTTGCAAGTAGATTCAATGTACTCACCTGGCTTGTTGATTTGACCAGATCCAGAGGATGATCCCTATGCATGTGAACATATCATTGAGTTCGCCAACTAGGATGTGTCCTAGGATTATCCCTTCGAGCTAGGAGTCACACTACTATTTACGCTTCCGCTTCTGCTTAAATTCTACTACTCTATTGAGGCTTGTTGCGTCTAAATAATGTATAGACTATGATGCACTAAGTTTGTCGTTTCCACCGCCTCACTATTGTTGTAATAATCAAACATTTTGAGCATGTACATGTAATATATGAGTGGTTTGGTATTCCTATTATCAAGTGATGGGTGCTAGAAGATATGATCTCTGGGCTGGTACACTAATGATCCGCAAGTATAGGGGATCTATCGTAGCCTTTTTGATAAGTAAGAGTGTAGAACCCAATGAGGAGTAGAAGGAATTGACAAGTAGTTTTTAGTAAGGTTTCACTATAAAAGTTGTAAATATAATTTTATAGGTTGTTTGATAGCAAGATACTCTATAAAAATGTAAATATTAAGAAAAGGAACAGAGTGCAAAAAGTGTCCCAGTCCTTATGTATGCTAAGGAAAAGCCGGTTGAGTTTCTTATAGTGACTAAAGCGCTCTTGAGGACACATGGGTATTTTTTCAAATTGTTTTGACCAAGTTCCATTGAGTTGTCGTTCATTGTTCTGATAAGTGTTGTGTTGGTGGACCAAAGCTAAGGTATTGTTCTTACTTGAAAAACACCTACTTATGATTCTACCCTCCATATAACCATCCACAAATAAAACAAACATAATTAAGATAAATCTAACCATGGCATTAAACTTTGGGATCCAAGTTATACCCTCGCGAAACAATTCATAAAATGGGTTTTAGGTTTCTAACGCTCCCGCAACCCGTCATATCAAACTAATTCCACAATGTCTTTCCCTGGGTCCAAAGATGGGGAAGTGTCATGTAGTCGACGTTCACATAACACCACTAGAGGAACAACACCACAACATAACATCAAAACAACAAATGATATTCAACTTCACATGATTACTAGCAACAAGACTTCTCCATGTCCTCAAGAATTAATGGATCTACTCACATGACATCATATGGATCATAATCAATGGGTATAATATATGAATAAAAATCTAAACATAAAATCTTTCACCAATAAAAATCCGAAGCATCAACTAGAAGTTGTAATCAACATATATAAGTACCGCCATCAATCAATCTGAGGCTATGGCTTTACAGATTGAACAAAGGGATGAACTAGGGTTGGAGATGATATGGTGTTGGTGAAGATGTTGATGGAGATT
This sequence comes from Aegilops bicornis, assembly GCA_021605145.1. Lineage (NCBI taxonomy): Eukaryota > Viridiplantae > Streptophyta > Magnoliopsida > Poales > Poaceae > Aegilops > Aegilops bicornis. The sequence continues at coordinate 476,070,123 of CM038669.1, read as the reverse complement.
ATGATCCTAAGGATGAACGGAGGGTTGGTGATGATGATGACTTTGATTCCCCCTCGCAGAGGGAAGTTTCCCCTACAGAATCGCTTTGCCACAGAGCAAAAGTTAACCACCCCAGTTCCGCCTCACAGAAAGCGGAGGAAAATCCCGATAATTATTTGTAATTTTTTCTAGGTCATTTATGAATTTATGGCCAAAGGGTGTCGAGAAAGGAGCGGACAGGCCTTCAAACGGCCTCCCCACGTGGCTAGGGGTGACGTGCGTGACATGGTCATCTGGGGCCCTGGTGGCTCCCCTCTGTCCCATCTTTGGTCTCCGATCTTCATATTTTATGAATATAAGTCACAAAATCCCATGCGTTTTTGCTCCGGAAAATTGTTTTTTCTTCTATTGTAAATTAGGTGCAGATTTCCAGTTGTCTGAAAATTTCCCTCTCTGTGTATACCTTGAATTGTAACCTTGAATTTTAAGACATAAAAGTTATTAAAATTGCATCATAATGTGAAATGTACCATTGTAATAGGATGAATTATAATAGGAAATACTGATGAAAAATGGACGTGTGAGCTCCTCCAAGCTTAGACTCTGCTTGTCCCCAAGCGAATTCTGAGTTCAATAAACATGATCCATATATGTGTCTGGATCTTTCCAACATACAAATGTTTGCCAACTAGAGAATAATGAGGTTGGAATTAGAAGTTGACCCAACAATAAAAGTAAAATATAGGCCCTTCATAGAGGGAGGCAGAAGTTGTCATGCACTTTTGAAGTTGGATGTCTGAAAATATAATGGAAGGGAACATGCTTATTTCCTTTTCAATAAATGTTCATATAAATTTAAGGACATTTTTTTTGCACCAAGGCCAACTTAATTGAAGGTATTATTCAATCATAGGTAGGTATAGTCGACACTTGTGGAAGAAACTTGGCTCGGGATTTTTGGATGCACACGCAGTATTTCTGCTTACTGCAGAAATTTGGATTGGCAAAGGTTATATGCAAACAATGTGATGTTGGAGGACTTATACGTCTCAAACATATGCAAACGGGCGCTCGGTACACCGGGCCACGGTGTATCTACCGCAACATAGCCCACCCCTAGGGTCAGCGCTACGCACGGCCCCCAACACATATCCTACAAACACCAGAAACTAGTTGCAACTCATGGACAGAGATCGAGGCGATTAATAAGCCGAGAGGGGTCGAGTTATCGGAACCCAATGTGTGGTAGTAACTGTTTCATGGATCACAAACACAGAACTCAGTTCCTGAGGACGGCTGCAATGAGACAACCCACCATGTACTCCTACATGGGCTCTCACCGCTACCTTTACCAAATCGTGTTCACACACTTAGCTCACTCACAGTAGGACATGTTCACACACCTCTGATTCATCCTCGATGAATCAGACCTGACTCAACTCTAGGCAGTAGCAGGCATGACAAACAAGCATGGATGAGTAGGCACAACAGGTCTCAAACAACTCCTACTCATGCTAGTGGGTTTCATCTATTTACTGTGGAATGACAGGTCATGCAGAGGATAAAGGGGTTCAGCTACCGCAGCAAGTAACAGATGACTCGTTGTTGTCCTAATGCAGTAAAAGAGAGCAGGAGCGAGAGAGTGGGATTGTATCGGAATGAACAAGGGGGTTTTGCTTGCCCGGCACTTGAAGATAATATAGTTCTTCATCGGTGTCATCGAACTCATCATCGGAACATACGTCTCTTGAGGGGAACAACCACCCACTAGCAAAGAAGGAACACAATCAATGCAATGCACATTCACATGAATGACATGTCATGTTAAGGTACTGAATTCACCTAATGCAATATCTAGCCAAGTTAATTGAAGTGGAACTCAAACAAGATCAAATTCCAACTCTAAATGTTATTTCATAAATTGCCCTAATCATCATTTGTCATATTCAGTGGGGTTAACTTGTTCAAACATTCATGATCATGGCATAAACAGATTCTTCATATTTTTCTGATCATTTTTCATATATAACTTATTTCCATTGGAGTTATAGATTATTTTCTATGAATTTTAGAAGTTTGGGGTAATTTCCGAAATTATAAATCATTTCCTGATTTATTTTAATTCCAGAAATACTTTACTGCATCAGCTTGACGCCTGTGTGACGTCAGCAAGTCAACAGGGTTGACCAGAGTCAAACCTGTGGCGCGGGACCCGGTCAATGCTGACGTGGCCTAGTCAAACTGACCGGTGGGCCACGGCATTAGCTTAAGCTAAAGAGGGAGATAATCCTGTGATTAACTAAGGGCGTGGGGCCCATTTGTCAGTGACCTAAGCCTATTAGGTTAGCGCCTAAACTGCAGTTAGGCCGGCGTTTAACCAGGGTAGACTCGCCGGCGAGGTGCCGCGGCGGCGGGGTGGCTCGGGAATCGCCCACAAGGCACGGCTTGCGACGCGGTTGGGTTCTACGGCGAGCTGGGGCTCATGCGCATCCAGCGGTGGCAGAGATAGGGCGCGAGGTGGTCTGTAGCGGCGGCAGCGGCGAGTTGGGCGGCGGCCGGAGCTCGGGTGTCGATGGAATCGACGACACGCTTGTGGGAGGACGATGGTTTGCACCTACGTGATCTACGAGAGCTCCCGAACCCAACGGAGGAACGCACGGGACCAATTGGTCACCGGAGCCTCGTCGGCGACGAGCTCGTGCGGCAGCAGCATATGGGACTCGCGGTCATCGGCGTTGCAGCGAGAAATTGACCAAGGGGGAGGGGGGAGATGACGGCGGGGCTCACAGGGAGTTGGATGGGCGGCTCGTTCGGCTCGGGGAAGCGTCGAAGCGAGCGGGCGGCGAAGGGAATCTCCAGCGACCCAAGGAGGAAGAAGGGGTCGGGGACGTCATCACGGAGCTCCTGGCGGCGCCTGGCTTGGTGCGGAGGACGCGGGGGTCGAGGCGGAGCTCGTGGCATATCCGGATGGGCGCGGGGAGGTCGGTGGCCACGGCTGCGGCGGTCGGCGGCGGCGAGCACGCTCGGGTGTGGTTGGGGAACGGCGAGAGAGGCGGAGACGAAAAGCGGTGCCTGATGGGTCGAGGGAGGCCGGGAAGCGGTTCGAGGCATCGCGGTGGCGAGGGACGCAGAGGCAGGGGAGGTGGCGTGTCGCCACGCGGCCTTGGCGTCTGTCCTCCCTCCTCGCCCTCTTGGGCAGAGGTAGAGGATGACTGGTATGGGCCTTGATGGGCTAGGCCACCAGCTGGGCCAGCCAGGTGGGCTGCCAGGTAGGTCCAGGTGGGTCCTTCTCTCTCTCTCTCTAATTCTGTTACTGCTTTCTATTTATTTTGATATGTTTTGAATTAGTAAAAATACTAACTCATTTTGTAAAATCCTGACAAAAATTGTGGGCACTATTTGAATTATTTCCAATAGCCCCAAGTACTTTCAGGATTATTTGGACATTTAAAAATATTTATAAGATTTAAATGTCCAAATTCAAATACTTATGAATTAATTCAAAAATCCAGAATAGCCTCCAAAAATATGAAACCATTTTTGGCAGAGGGTTTAGCCAGGACCAAAGATGGTGAACATTTATGAAGGGCATTTTGGGTTCATTGAAAAGATTTTAGTAAAACCTAGTTGAATTCATTTGGTGCTAGGGTTTCAACATCCCCATTGCAAGTTTCTTAGGAATTTAAACATGATGACATGATGAGCAGGCAAACTCAAGCAAGGGCTGATCTGGGGCTGTGACAAGTAAGGATAATGATTTTGCTGTTAGAGTGGCTACTAGAACTGGTAAAATGACTCAGGAACCTTTGTATCCTGAAGGCCATCCTAAGAGAATTGAGCAAGATTCTCAGAGAAATAATGTAGATGCACCTAGTCCTTCTAAAAAGAAGAAACAGAAAAATGATAGGACTTTGCATGCTTCTAGTGAACCTGTTGTACACACACCTGAGCATCCCAATGATATTTTTATTTCTGATGCTGAAACACAATCTGGTAATGAACATGAACCTAGTGATAATGTTAATGATAATGTTCATGTTGGTGCTCAACCTAGCAATGATAATGATGTAGAAGCTGAACCTGCTGTTGATCTTGATAACCCACAATCAAAGAAGTAATGCTATGATAAGAGAGACTTTGTTGCTAGGAAGCACGGTAAAGAAAGGGAACCATGGGTTCAGAAACCCATGCCTTTTCCTCCCAAACCATTCAATAAAAAGGATGATGAGGATTTTGAGCGCTTTGCTGAAATCATTAGACCTATCTTTTTGCGTATGCGATTAATTGATATGCTCAAAATGAATCCTTATGCTAAGTATATAAAAGAAATTGTCACAAATAAAAGAAAGATACTGGAAGCTGAAATTTCCACCATGCTTGTTAATTATACTTTTAAGGGTGGAATACCTAATAAACTTGGAGATCCAGGAGTACCAACTATACCATGCTCCATTAATAGAAACTATGTTAAAACTGCTTTATGTGATCTTGGAGTCGGTGTTAGTGTTATGCATCTCTCTTTATATCGTAGACTTGATTTGAATAAGTTGACACCTACTGAAATATCTTTGCAAATGGCTGATAAATCAACTGCTATACCTGTTGGTATTTGTGAGGATGTGCCTGTTGTGGTTGCAAACGTTTCTATTTTAACGGACTTTGTTATACTTGATATTCCCGAGGACGATAGTATGTCTATTATTCTTGGAAGACCCTTTTTGAATAATGCAGGGGCTGTTATTGATTGCAACAAAGGCAATGTCACTTTTCATGTTAATGGCAATGAGCATACGGTACACTTTCCAAGGAAACAACCTCAAGTCCACAATATCAATTCTGTTGGAAAATTTCCATCGATTATATTTGGAGGTTTTGTATTTCCTCTTCCTACTGCCAAGAAGAAATATGATATTCTTATTATTGGGGATGTGCATATCCCCGTTGAGGTAACATAGTGTTATTCAAAATTTCTCCGGTTCCATGTTATTCGGAATGAGTTTGTTAACAAGACTTGATCAACCTTGTTAGTGGATTCCTTTTGATGAGCATGAGATGGATGAAGTTAGAAGGCACAACCTTCTGTACCCTCCTTTTACTTTCTGTTATTTAGTTGAAATAAAGTAAAAATAGTATTTTTCTGTCAGTTTTCTGATTTATCCATGCAATATAAAAATACCCCGAAAATAAAAGTTCTCCAAATGCCACGAAATTAAAATACGATTTTTCTGGAATATTTGAGAATATCTGGCACTGAGAACACATCAGGGGGAGCAAGCACCTGGGTACGAGGGTCCAGGGAGCCCCTGCCTCGTGGGCCCATGATGGCTCCCCTCCACTTATTCATGCACCCACACACTCCTTCTTCCTCCCAAAAAAAGCACCAACCAGCTCAAGCACGAGTTCTAGCTCATTTTGCTACGATTTTCGATCTCCTTGCTCAAAGCACCTCTCACAAAACTGCTTTGGGGTATTGTTCTTTGGTATGTGACTCCTCCAATGGTCCAATTAGTTTTTGTTCTAATGCTTTATTCATTGCAAATTTGTGCTGCCTAGGTGACCATGTTCTTGAGCTTGCATGACAAATTTATATGGTTCCAAGTACTTCTAATGCATGATATAGGCTCTAGGCACTTGTAGGAGTAGTTGCTATCAATTTTTGTTGAGTTTGGTTCGCTTTTATTTGAAGTTACTAAAAATTTCAGAAATTTTTCAGAGGAAGAAATATGTTTAGGAAAATGTATCAGGGTGGTCCTTCAAGGAAGCAAGGACCCAGGCTTGCAATGCGTGATGCTGATGATGAACCACCAAGGGACGCTCCCGTGCGGCCTTGTGAATGGCCTTCAGAGGACTTCATGGATCAAGCAGGAATTAAGGAAGAATTTAACTCATATCTGCGTAACGCTGATCTTGTGAGCTTCAAGGCAGATAAGTGTCGTCATTACCACTATCTCACTAGTTCCGTTGTGAGGAGGTTTGAATATTCATCTTCACGCAATTCTCAAACTGTCCTGTTTGATCTTTATGAAGATTCTTATACTATGGAATCAGAGGATTTTACTACTGCTTGCAAACTTCCACAATGGGGTAGTCCTAGCGAACCTCGCAAATATGAATTTAGAGATTTTCTTGCTAGTATAACTGTGGGTGAATCTAGAGACATAGCACAAGCTACCATAGGGAGCATTCATTTTCCTGGTATACATTATTTTTCTCTCTTCATAGGTAGGTGCATAAATGGTAAGGATGAAGCATGTCACATGTGTGTCCACGACCTCGGTGTTCTCGTGGAGTCTTTGTATTAGGAGATAAACATTATAATTTGGGAGCCATTGTTTCACGTAGGTTGCATCATAATAGATTTAATGGAGATTTCTTTGGTGGAATTTATGCAACCCGTTTAGCTAATTTTCTTGGTATAACTATACGTGAGGATGATATTGAGTTGCCTCCTTCTTATTTAGATTATGAGGCTATGGTTCGTCATCATTTTGTTGAGAGGAACGATCAGTTCCTCGATGCATCGACTAATCTTTGACAGACGGCACACCTATCACGTCGCTCTCCCTGCTTCTACTTTCTTTGACTTTCAGGCAAAAGGGAGATATTTTATAACTAGAGAGGAGGCGGAAGAGTATAAGAGGAGGGCTGAGATAGCTCGCCCTCCAAGATGCAGCCCACGATGCAATGACTGCTGCATCTCATTATGACCCCAACTACAACTTTGGATATCCTCCAGGCTATCCGTGGCAATAGGCCAACTTAGGCCAAAAGCCTAAGCTTGGGGGAGTACGTATTTCTCACCGACATTACATTCATGTTCACACACTCATTGCTAGTTGTCGGTGCTCATACTCTTTCATTGTAATATCCATGCTAGTTTATTTTCTTTTTCTTGCTTTCTTCCTGTGTGTTTGAAAAACCTTAAGAAAACCAAAAAAAATAGTAGTGGCTTTTAGCTAGTTTACCTTTCTTGCTGTAGTAGTCATTAAAAGGAAAACCCAAAAATATTTCATGTTCTTCTTTTGCTTGTTGGGAGCTTTCCCGTGTAAATAGTTTTTATTTCTTTTCTTTTCTTTGGGGTTCGATAGGATAAGACCATAATAAAATTGTTAAAGTGGCCCTTATATGCATTATTGTTAATTTAACCAGGAGCCCATATTGCCTTGTCTTCTCTTGTTTATTGAATGCTCGCAGATTCCAGCTTAGTCAATTGCACGTGCACTATTATTATTATTCACATCGTTCGGTCGTGCAGGTGAAAGGCAATTATGATGATATATGATGGACTGATTGAGATGAGAGAAGCTGGTATGAACTCGACCTCTCTTGTTTTTGTAAATATGATTAGTTCATCGTTCCCGATTCAGCCTATTATGAATAAACATGTTTGCAATGACAATTAGAGATCATAGTTTCTTATGCCATGCTTAATTAGCTAGGAGTTTATAATGGTTTACCTTGCGTACAACGTGCTATTAAAATGGTTGTGATGTGGTATGATGGGGTGGTATCCTCCTTTGAATGATTCAAGTGACTTGACTTGGCACATGTTCACACATGTAGTTGAAACAAATCAACATGGCCTTCACGATATTTATGTTCATGGTGGATTATATCCTATTCATGCTTGCACTCAATGTTTATTAATTTTAATGCATGTTCATGAATGTTGTCGCTCTCTAGTTGGTCGCTTCGGTCTTTTCTAGCCTTCACTTGTACTAGGCGGGAATACTGCTTGTGCATCCACTTCCATAGACCCCAAAGTTATTCCATATGAGTCCACTATACCTTCCTATATGCGGTATCTACCTGCCGTTCCAAGTAAATTTGTATGTGCCAAACTCTAAACCTTCAAATGAAATTCTGTTTTGTATGCTCGAATAGCTCATGTATCAACTAGGTATGTCCGTATCTTCCATGTTAGGCGGGTTATTCTCAAGAGGAGTGGACTCCGCTCCTCACTCACGAGAAAATGGCTGGTCACCGGGATGCCCAGTCCCATGATTTATGCAAATCAAATCAAAATAATTGCAAACAAAACTCCCCCGGGACTGTTGTTAGTTGGAGACACTCGTTGATTCGAGCAAGCCATGGATTGATGCTTGTTGGTGGAGGGGGAGTTTAAACTTTACCATTCTGTTTGGGAACCGCCTATAATGTGTGTAGCATGGAAGATATGCCATCTCTTGGTTGTTATGTTGACAATGAAAGTATGCCGCTCAAAATATAATTTATCTCTGCTTTAAAATCGAGCTCTGGCACCTCTACAAATCCCTGCTTCCCTCTGCGAAGGGCCTATCTATTTACTTCTATGTTGAGTCATCACCCTCTTATTAAAAAGCACCAGCTGGAGAGCACCGTTGTCATTTGCATGCATTACTATTAATTTATATTGGGAATGACTATGATTGGATCTCTTTTACCATGAATTACAATGTCTAGTCAGTCCTTGATCTTTAAAGGTGCTCTGCATTTTTGTTTTGCGGTCTAAGAAAGGGCTAGCGAGATACCATCTTGTTATATCATATCATGATTGTTTTGAGAAAGTGTTGTCATCCGAGATTTATTATTATTGCTCGCTAGTTGATTATGCCATTGATATGAGTAGACATGAGACCTAAGAGTTATTGTGAATATGGTTAGTTCATAATCTTTGCTGAAAACTTGAATGCTGGCTTTACATATTTACAACAAGAAGAGAAAACAGAGTTTGTAAAAGTTTTTCTTTATCACTTTCAGTTTATCAACTGAATTGCTTGAGGACAAGCAAAGGTTTAAGCTTGGGGGAGTTGATACGTCTCCATTGTATCTACTTTTCCAAACACTTTTGCCCTTGTTTTGGACTCTAACTTGTATGATTTGAATGGAACTAGGACTAGCGCTGTTTTCAGCAGAATTGCCATGGAGTTATTTATGTGCAGAAACAAAAGTTCTCGGAATGACCTAAAACTCCACGGAGATTATTTTTGGAAGTAATAAAAAATACTGGCGAAAGAATCAAGGCCAGGGGGCTCACGCCCTTGCCTCGAGGGTGGGGGCGCTTTGCCACAGGGGCCCCTTGCCTCGTGGGCCCCACAGGCTCCACCGACCTCAACTCCAACTCCATATATTCGTGTTCGGGAGAAAAAATTAGAGAGAAAGATTCATCGCGTTTTACGATCTGGATTCACCGCCAAGCCCCAAACTCTCTCGGGAGGCTGATCTTGAGTCCGCTCGGGGGCTCAGGAGAGGGAATCCATCGCCATCGTCATCATCAACCATCCTCCATCACCAATATCAGGATGCTAACTGCCGATCGTGAGTAATTCCATCATAGGCTTGCTGGACTGTGATGGGTTGGAAGAGATCTATCATGAAATCAAGTTAGTATTGTTAGGGTTTGATCCATAGTATCCACTATGTTACGAGATTGATGTTGCTATGACTTTGCTATGCTTAATGCTTGTCACTAGGGCCCGAGTGCCATGACTTCAGATCTGAACCTATTATGTTTTCATGAATATATGTGAGTTCTTGATCCTATCTTGCAAGTCTATAGTCACCTACTATGTGTTATGATCCGGCAACCTCAAGTGACAATAATCGGGACCACTCCCGGTGATGACCGTAGTTTGAGGAGTTCATGTATTCACTATGTGTTAATGCTTTGGTCCGGTACTCTATTAAAAGGAGGACTTAATATCCCTTAGTTTCCGCTAGGACCCCGCTGCCACGAGAGGGTAGGACAAAATAGGTCATGCAAGTTCTTTTCCATAAGCACGTATGACTATATTCTGAATACATGCCTACATTACATTGATGAATTGGAGCTAGTTCTGTGTCACCCTATGTTATGATTGTTACATGATGAACCGCATCCGGCATAATTCTCCATAACCGATCCAATGCCTACGAGCTTTTCACATATTGTTCTTCACTTATTTATTTTTCCGTTTCTACTGTTACAATCACTACAAAACCCAAAAATATTACTTTTGCTATCGTTATCGTTAGTTCCATATTACTTTGCTACTAAATACTTTGCTGCAGATATTAAGTTATCCAGGTGTGGTTGAATTGACAACTCAACTGCTAATACTTGAGAATATTCTTTGGCTCTCCTTGTGTTGAATCAATAAATTTGGGTTGAATACTCTACCCTCGAAAACTGTTGCGATCCCCTATACTTGTGGGTTATCACATACCAAGCAACAATCCCTCGAACAATTTCGGAAACAGGGCTACAAGAAAAGAGATCGAAATCCGCGGGTTTGAGGGCAAGAACACGGGAGAGAGAGCAATGGAGATTTTTTTCTAGAGGTAAGTGATGATGTGGGATGAAGAGGTAAGTGAGGGGGCCCACATGGGGACCACAAGTCACTGTGGCGCACAGGGTCTGGCGGCGCCAGTGGATACTGCCCACCTGGTGCACCTCCCGTTGATATTATTTGCACCAGAAATTCAGAAATATTCAGGAAAAAATCATATGAATTTTTCAGAGCATTCTGAGCACTTTTATTTTTAGGTAATTTTTTATTGCACGGGAAATTCAGAAAACAGACAAAACATGGCATTTTATTTTATTTATCTAATAAAAACAGAAAACAGAAAGAAGGGACAGCAGGTAGTGCTTACTTAATTCATCTACTTCATACCGCTCAAAAATGATTCATTAATAAGGTTGATCAGGTCTTATTAACAACCACTTTCGATTAGCATGAAACCGAAGAACTTTCGTAGATCACTAAGTTACCTCAATGGGGATATGAATGTCCCCAACAATAAGCATTTCATATTTCTTTTTGACAGTAGGTAGAGGTATTTGAAAACTTCCATTAGTGATTGTCGGAGATTTTTCAATAACATTAATACCATTCACTTGGAATTTTTTCTTCGGAAAGTGCGTCGTATGCTCATTACCATTAATATGAAATGTGATCTTGCTTTTATTGCAATCAATAACAGCCCCTGCAGTATTCAAGAAGGGTCTAACAAGGATAATTTACATGTTGTCGTCCTCGGGCATCTCAAGTATAACAAAGTCAGTCAATAGTAACATTAGCAACAACAACGGGCACATCCTCACAGATATCGATAGTTATGGTAGTTGATTTGTCACCCATTTGCAAAGATATTTCATTAGGTGTGAGTTTATCCAAGTCAAGTCTTTTATATAAAGAGAAAGGCATAACACTAACGCCAGATCCTAAATCACACAAGGCAGTTTTCACATAATTCTTTTTGATAGAGCAAGGTATAGTTGGTATTCCGGATCTCCAAGTTTTTAGGTACTCCATATTTGAAAGTATAATTAGCAAACATAGTGGATATTTCAGCTTCCGGTATTTTTCTCTTATTAGTGATGATGTCTTTCATATACTCTGCATAAGGAGGCATTTTCAAGATATTAGTCAAGCGAGTACGCAGAAAGACTGGCCTCAACATTTCAGCAAAGCGTTCAAATTCTTCATCATCTTTCTTTTTAGTTGACTTGGGTGGAAAAGGCATAGGTTTTTGAACCCACAGTTCTCTTTCTTTACCATGTTTTCTAGCAATGAAGTCTCTTTTATCATACCTTTTATTCTTAGGTTGTGGGTTATAAAGATCAACGGGTGGTTCTATCTCAACATCATTATCTGGTTCCTTTTCATTTAGTTGAGCATCTTCATGAACATCAGCATTATCTTCTTCATTATCACTAGGTGGATGTTCATTACCAGATTGAGTTTCAGCACCAGAGATAGATGTTTCATTTTCATTAGCAGGAGGTTTTTCTATTTTAGGTTCACTAGTAGCATGCAAAGTCCTATCATTTTTCTTCTTGTTTTTCTTTTTAGAAGGACTAGGTGCACTAATGTTATTTCTTCGTGAATCTTGTTCAATTCTTTTTGGGTGTCCCTCAAGATAAAGTGGTCCCTGAGTCATTTTACCTCCTCTAGTTGCAACTCTAACAGCAAAGTCATGCATATTATTATTCATTTCATGAAGCAATTCTCTTTGAGATTTAGCAACTTGTTCTAACTGGGTTTGTACCATAGAAGCATGTTTTCCAACACCTCTAACATCATTTGAAATTCTAAAGAACAAGTCACTCAAGCGAACAATCATATCAGAGTTGTCTTTCAATTGTTTCATAACATTTGTACTGAAGTGATATTGTTTTCTAATGTAGATTTTGAACTCATAAAGGCATTGACTAGGATGCATATTGTGAGGATTGTCACTATCATTGAACTTCATTAAAGAATTTACCTCTACTACCTAAGGCAGTGGTGGTGTATTAAGCCCATGTATTTCTTCAATAGGAGGTAAATTTTTAACATCCTCAGCTTTAATAATCTTTTTCCTTCATAGATTTATTGGCCTCTTGCATATCTTCAGGACTGAGATATAATATACCCCTCTTCTTTGGAGTGGGTTTAGCCGGTGGTTCAGGAAGAGTCCAATCATCATAATTTTTCAATATGTTATTCACTAATTCTTCAACTTGTCCAACAGTTCGTTCCCTGGAAACACAACCAACACAACTATCTAGGAAGTCCCTAGAAGCATCGGTTAGTCCATTATAGAAGATATCAAGTATTTCATTTTTCTTAAGAGGATGATCAGGCAAAGCATTAAGTAATTGGCAAAGCCTCCCCAAGCTTGCGGGAGACTCTCTTCTTTAGTTTGAACAAAGTTAAATATCTCTTGTAAGGCAGCTTGTTTCTTATGAGCAGGAAAATATTTTTCAGAGAAGTAATCACTACTGCAGGATGCTGCTAACGCGACACTACGATAAGAGACCCTTTGAGAAACTGTGTGCGATGCAATAATCGCAAACGGTGCTGTATGAAAACCTTCAGAAATGATGCAAAACGTTTGTGATGAATGATATATCAAACACGGTTCATATTATAGTTGCGTGTGCGATGAGGGGCATCTGGTGATCTATCTGAGAACAATGTAAACGGGTAGCCAGATCAAGATGTGTGCGATATACGGCATACAGTTCACTCCGATGAACCGTTTGCGATGAGTGAGGTGAACACAAACGATTCGGCGTAACAAGATGTGTGTGATACCCAGCAAACAGGCCGGTAATCAAAATTGTGTGCGATCATTATAGACAGCCCATACAGTCTTTTTTGTGAATTGTGTGCTCGTCAGGGCACACAGTTCAACAAACCAACCTGTTGGTGATAATGTAGAAGATCTCTGTCGAATACATATTACTAACCGTCTGCGATGAGATTGACAGGATAAACAGAGATATATATACAGTCTGCTTAATGTAGTTCTTCTTCTTCTTGTTGTTCTTGTTGGATGGCCCCGCGACATCTTCTTGGCGAGGACGCTTCTTGCCGCTGACCGTTGATTTTTCATCGCCGCCATCGTCGTCATCGTCGCTGTTGTCGTCATCGTCCTCCTCCTCGTTCAACCATTCCTCCTCCTCATCATCGCCGTCCTCTTCTTCGTCCTCCGATGGCTCCTCGTTCGTCTCGTTGTCGTCTGATGACTCCAGAGGCGGCGCCCCTTCCATGAACCGGATATAATCGAGGTTTGGGCTCGACGCCAGACTCATGGAAGACGAGCAGGATGATTCCGATGTTGACCTATCATCGGGCGCCAGACTGCTGGCCGAACTGCCGTCCTCGCTGTCACTCGACATGGCTGCAGAGTGTGTGCCAGTATGTAGTGTGGCCTACCGAGGACGATGAAGATGGTGGACACTTAAGCGGGGTATGCAGAGAAGAGGAACTGCCAATTGAAGCGGGAATTGAAGCGGGGGTTGACGTATTATCTAACCGCTGATATAATCAACCGCAATTATTTGTACCCAGTCGCTCCAAATTCCCGGGGTTGCGCAGGACTCCTATTGGCTATTTGGCTGGTTTCCTTTTTAGGACAAAAACAAGGAACGAGTTTTGGGATTATGCACCGGTACCGGTACGAACGGAGTAGGACAGTTGGCAAGCAATACATTGAGCTCTTCTTATTGATAAAGCCAGTAATAATCAAACTAGAAAGGAAAAGAAAAAAGACAAAGAAAAATATCTACACGAATCTTCGCGTAACATCAATGGCATATATATGACCTAGATGTGCATTACTTAGAGCACATTTAGATGTGCTTTAGCGATACTGTCAAACAAAACCCCTAATCATCATTGCAAACAGCGCATAGAACATGGTTAATGCGACAACCACAACTACACATGCTAGTTCCTTCCTGTCTCTTGCTTTCACATGTTGCCTGCGATTGATTCTTTCTTGCTTCATCGTATTGATTGTACATTCCAGATCAGCCAGTTTCTTCTTCAGCTTTACGTTATCTTCTGCGAGCTTGGTGATAACACTGCGAGCGCTGCCATGCCATTCTTCATCCAGCCAGTTAACAAACACTACAAAAAAAAGACACATCCGTGACATTTTGGGCCGAAGGAATTTTTTTGTCATACATATGACACTTCTATGACGATAATTGTGACAAAACCTGGTATCATCATAGATGTGGTGGGCTCCTACTTCTATGACAAAAAATCATGATGAAAATGGGCTTTTCGTCCAGGCGGGCGGAGACGCAGCTGCATGACATTCTTTGGGCCGTCCATGACGGAAAAACCATGGTAGAAGCGAGGGAGGAAAATTTCAGGAGTTGCGGTTAAGGTGGGAGGTCGGGGCGGCGATGCGCGTTCTCTCATACACATGCGAGGCGTTGGCTCTAATCGAACCCGAAGCGAGGCGTTGGGCTCTAATCGAACCCGGCGATTGCACCGCAGTTATGCGTTATCGAACCCGAGCGATCGATCGATGGTCGTTAATCGAACCCGATGGAGCAATTCGCCGCTCTGCTGCTAGCGAAGCCGATCGATTGGATGAACAATGAGCGTTATGGCGGGGGGGGTTTGGATGAGCGATGGCGGTGGCGTTGCCTCCGGATGAACAGGACCCGTGGTGTGGAGGGCTGGATGAGCGATGAGCGGTGGAGGGGTAGCCGTGGAGGGGTGGTTGAACAGGACCCCGTGGTGTGGAGGGCTGGATGAACAGTAGACGATCGAGGGGTGCCCGTGGAGGGGTGGTTGAATAGTAGCCGGTGGAGTAGCGCGCGGTGGAAGCTGGATGAACAGGAGCCCGTGGAGGCTAGAGGAGGTCGACGGTAGCCCGTGGAGGCTGGAGGAGGTCGACGGTGGAGATGAACCTTATCCCGTGGAGTCCCGTTTTGCGACGCCACACCCTCCCGGCGAACAGGACCCCGTTTCGATTGTAGGAGGTCCGTTTCCTCCGTTTTGCGGTACGCCACACCCCTCCCGATCAACAGGACCCCCGTTTCGACCGTAGGAGGTTTGTTTCCTCCGTTTTGCGGTACGCCACACCCCTCCCGATAAACAGGACCCCTGTTTCGTCCGTAGGAGGTCCATTTCCTGGTTGTGCGGTACGCCAGGCCCCTCCCGATCAACAGGATCCCGTTTCGAACGTGGCCGGTCGAACACAAGGCCGTTTCCTCCGTTGTGCGGTACGCCAGGCCTCGTTTCCATCGCCTGTTCCGTCCAAGCCCTCCTGATGAACACGACCATGCATTCTGTTCTGACCCAGCCTGTTGGCTCCCCATGAACACGACGACGACGTTGTTTCTCCGTTCCGACCCAGCCATGTACATATGCGCGAGTAGGCGTTCGAGACCCTGCCCGTATGTACGTATGTGGTCGTATTTTATTTCTTGCACCCTCGCCGCTGTACGTACGTGTACATGCTACGTGCGCGCCTCTACTATGACACGTGCGCGCCTCTACAACGACCAGTATGTACGTACACGTTTGCGACCAGAATGACAACCCTACGTACGTTTCAACCAGGTGGGTCCCGACTGTCAGGCACTTCCTTGCCTGCGAAGATGTAGCTGGTGGGTCCCAGCAGTAAGGGGGGAGAATCGTTTTTTTTTTCCCAGACGCACTTCCTTGCGTGCAAAGATGTAGCTAGTGGGTCCCAGCATTCAGGGGGAAACGTTTTTTTCGCGAAATACGGTGGCCCGTCCGGTGGGTCCCATTGTCGGTGGAGGAATAATTATTTTGCGCGTAATAAGGAGGCACTTCCTTGCTGCGGCCGTGGACCCAGCTGTCAGCCTCTCCATGTACAGTCCACGTCCGATGGAAGCCATTCGTTGACCACGTTGACCACGCCGCACCGAGAGCACCAGGGCGGTGGACGACGGCGAGGCCTAGGAAGGGGACGACGCGGAGCCAGGGAAGACGCGGCAGTGGATGCCCACGCGTAGAGGAGTACGAGGGTTCACTAGTTTGCTGCGGTGTGAGGCTGCCATCGCCGCAGAATAACAGGTGGTGTGGGTGAGTAGAGGGATGGCCTGGCTAGCGGTGGGAGTAATAGGGGGCTGTGATTCCTCCACCGCATCGCAGCCGGCCACGGGAGGCCGGAGCACGAGGCACGACCGGCGCTGGTTTGGGCGGCTGGAGCAAGAAGACCAGAGGTTGAAGAAGCACTACGGCCGTTGGATGGACATCGTATGGTCACTGGAGCTAGAATCGTGCATATTGACTAAGTTGTGAAGCCCTCCGTTCCCGTCAACTTAGTAGGCCCACAAGTCAGCCTGCCACTATACTGGGTCCCAGCTAACAGGGGGAGTATTCATTTTTTTGTGCGTAATAAGGAGGCACTTCCTTGCGTGCGAAGATATAGCTGGTGGGTCCGAGTTGTCAACGGCGGTAACGTTTCTTTCGCGAAATACAGAGGCCCTTTCGGTGGGTCCCTGATGTCAGGTGGATGAATCATTATTTTGCGCATAATAAGGAGGCATTTCCTTGCGTGCGGCCGTGGACCCGGTATCGGTCTCTCCACGACTGATCCACTTCAGATGTATGTCGGTCGTTGACCACGTTGACCAGGCAGCGCCGAGAGCACCAGGCGGTGGGCGGCGAGGCCTAGGAAGGAACGACACGGAGGCAGGGAAGACTTCGGCAGTTGTTTCCCACACGGAGAATCTGTTGACGAGGCTTCTTGGTTCGTCTGCCGTCGTTGGAGAATAACAGCGGTTGTGGGTGAGTAGAGGGATGGCTAGGCCAGCGATGGGAATGCAATTGGGGCGGTGAGGCTGCTTGGCACCTGACCCGGAGGGAGGAGGGAAGCGAGCAGTCCACGGCGCTTGTTTGAGCGGGCCGGAGCAAAGAAGAGCAGAGATTGATGAAGACGACGGCTGTTGGATGGACATCCAACGATCCTTTGCTGGTCGTCAACCTTTTTAGGAAAGCCTCAAATCTGTGGAAAATAGCATACAACCCATCTGCCATTATTTCTAATAATTTACAGCCCATTTGCTAATTCTTAAGGTTTTTTTGGATCCCATATTTATTTTGTTAGCATTACAGCCCATATTGTGGCCATGGTTCAAAAATTATACGAGATTTTGCATATTTCGGTGCGGTCCGAACTGTTTTTAATCCCGAAATTTCGACTCACATTCAAACTGATTTTAAAAATAAATGTATATCAATATAAAATCCAACAAATTCTCCACGCATAAAAATTAATGTAATTTAAAATCTCGAAATGAAAAAAAGACATTTGAAACTAATTGCCGGTTTGATGTGTTTTAAAATTGTACAACCCATTTCTCATTACTGATAGGCCATTTTCTCGACCAGCCGAATGAAGCTCTCCTCGTCTTGAAAGATTTGCAGCCCAACAGGCCTGACAAAGCGACTTACTTGGCAAATCATAAAAAAACTGGGATGTGGCCTTGGACCCGGTGTCGGCCTCTCCACGTCTGATACTCTTCCGATGGAAGTCGGTCGTTGACCACATTGACCACGCCGCGCCGAGAGCACCAACGCGGTGGACGACGGCGAGGCCTAGGAAGGGGACGACGCGGAGCCGGGGAAGACGCGGCAGTGGATTCCCATGCGTAAAGGAGTACGAGGGTTCACTAGTTCGGCTGCGGCGTGAGTCTGCTGTCGCCGCAAAATAATAGGGGGTGTGGGTGAGTAGAGGGATACCCTGGGCCAGCGGTGGGAGTAGTAGGGGGCGGTGAGGCCTCTGCGGCATCACTGACCCGCCACGAGGCGAGAGCACGCAGCACGACCGGCGCTGCTTTGGGTGGCTGTAGCAAGAAGACCAGAGGTTGAAGAAGCACTATGGCCGTTGGATGGACATCGTACGGTCACTGGAGCTAGAATCGTTCATATTGACTAAGTTGACAAAGCCTTCCGTCCTCGTCAACTTAGTAGGCCCTAAGTCAGCCACCCACTATGGTGGGTCCCGGCTAGCGAGGGTATTCATTTTTTGGTGCGTAATAAGGAGGCACTTCCTTGCGTGCGAAGATATAGCTGGTGGGTCCGACACATCGGTGAGGCGTTTTTCGCAAAATAAAGAAGCCATTCCCATGTACAGTCCATGTACAGTGTGTAATAAGGAGGAACTTTCCTTGCGTGCGACCATGGACCTCGTAGGTCCCAGCATCAGGCTCTCCATGTATAGTTCTCTTCCGATGACTCCCGTATGTTGACCACGCCGCGCCGAGCGCACCGAGGCGGTGGACGACGGCAAGGCCCCAGACTGGGACAATCCGAAGATGGGGAAGACGCGACAGTGGAGTCGCAGACGGAGAGGAGTGGGAAACTTGACTGGTCCGGGTGCGGTGTGGGCCTACACTCGATAGAGAATAACAGGAGGTGCGGAGTGGATGGATGGCCTGGCCGTCGGCGGGGTAGCGTTTCGCTGAGGAGCGCAAAACAACACCGTTGGACGCCAAAGGCTGGAAGCGGTGATTCCGGCAGCTGGGGAAGAAGACGAGAGATTGAAGAAGAATGCCGGCCATTGGATGTAAATCCAACGCCTTCTTAGGCTTCGACCTACTGGCCCACATGTCAGCCAGTCCATTTGTTTTCTTAGTCCATTTGGTGGGCTGGGTGAAACAATGATGTAGCATCTATGCAGCCCATTTAAATCACATCTGCATTTTTCTCGAAAACCGCGGACTTGCTGGGCTGGATGAAAATATCATGTTGGGCTAGACGGAGAAATGTTATAAAAACATAAACACATGATTGCACGTCGGTAAAATCTTTGCAAGCTTATGTACGCAATCACTAGGAGTTAACCTGGCAAGTTATATATAAACAATTATTATTATTATTTTGTAAGAACTTTCAACTTACGAAATAAAATATCATTTTAATTTGATGAGTTAATAGTACGTGGGGGATTATTATTTTTAGGCTAGACGTGGGGACAGTTGAGTTGGTTCTAGGGAAAATCGGAGAAAACTCAGTTTACATCGAAAAAGAAAGTGGGAGAAAATTCAGAGACCTGCTGGGTCCACCTGAGGAGAGGAATATGTTTGGAGGAAGGAGATTCAAAGCACGGCAGCCGAGTGAACTAGTTTTTTTTACGGACAAGTGAACTAGTTTACATACATAAGCAAATAGCCACTAAAATAAGCAATCAGGTTAATGGGTTCTTAAAAGAAATATTTCGTACAAAACAGATAATTACGACACATAGGCTAATGCATGAAACACTCAGATGATAAAGGTGCTTATAAAGAGATAAAGTACAACATCTAGACCTTCCTGGCACGCTTGATCATGACGCTGCGGCTGTCCGTGTACTCGTCGGTTACGGAAAGCAGACTAGCCCTCATTTTCGAGATCTGCATGTACATGTCGTAGCATGCGTATGCGTCCTTGGCCGCGTAGGTTATGTAGGCTAGATTCAGAGGTACCTCCCACGTGTTCAGGTCGTCTTCTTTCATGTTGGCGTATCAGGGGTCGATGATGGTCTCAGCGAGGTCAACCACGGAGTCCTTCTCCTGCCCGTTGCTGATGATCTTGTATTGCTTCTAGATGTCGACAAGCTTGTTGCACCAGATGGACGATTATTCACGTTCTTCCTTCTCTCCACTGTAGCAAAGGTGCAGTCGGCGCTGCCGATGAAACGGGCGAATGCTCCAGTACCTGGTGCAGCCATAGGAGTGAGGCGAGGCAGAGCTTCACCGAGTCCGTATCGTTGGTGTACATCACATTCAACTTGGTGCAGCCATAGGACTGAGCAATGAACTAACTCCTTGCTGAAGTCCATATCCAGTGAGCTCACCCTCGGATCGCCATTGGAGTCTCTTCGAGTGAACGAGTGTGTAGGCGGCGGCAGCAGTTCGTTTTTCAGCTCTTGGGGAACTGGATTCAACAGTAAGCTGAGTGTGTACAGGCGACAACGGTTACCCCTCCCTCATCCGCTGCACGCCCGGCAGAAGATGCACCATCATCGCATTCAAACGCCTCCATTAAGAAACCTACTCCGGGCACACCTCAGTTCACGAGTGGGTCTGTGTTGGTACTGTAATAACAGGAGTTAGTGGTCACTTTACTTAAATTTAATTAGCTTTAATAGAAATTTATACTTAAAACAAGCAATGCATTGGCTCGTTCTATCAGTGCCATGGGATCAACATGCACAACAATTAGAATTATTATTCTCAGGACACACACGATCAGCACATTTGTCGCACTTTCACAAAGATAATACTACCAAGTTTGAACTGTTTGTTATGGTTGTTGTCCTCTGCATCATCATGCCGTGTTTCCCAGCTTGCAAGATTCAGAACCAACAAATAAGATCCAAATAATAAGTACAACAAAGATGCCTACACATCTCATTGATTCCCGACTTGCAAGATTAGAACCAATAAATAAGATCCAAATAATAAGTACAACAAAGATGCCTACACATCTCATTGATTCCCGACTTGCAAGATTCAGAACCAACAAATAAGATTCAAATAATAAGTACAACAAAGATGCCTACACATCTCATTGATTCCCAGCTTGCAAGATTCAGAACCAACCCATTAGAGCATTTTGATAAAGTGAATATCTGGATTAAATCCATCTTGGCTAGCCATGTCATACAATCGAAGAACTTGGCGAATGCTCTTGACCGTCACAACATCTGTTGTTGAGTATTCCCGTTTGCACAACATGTTTGCACAGCACAAACAAGGAGACAGGAGAGCATGATTTCACTTTAATAGCAGCCTCCTTGAACTCAACCTCCAGCCCCACTAGGATGAGGTCTTCCTGCAGTTCCATGATTCAATTCATGCGCCTTTTTCTGCGATTTACCTGAAATGAAGCAAAGATTCCATCATTCAGCTAGCAAGAAGTACTTGCTCTTGTGAGCTGGCAGGTTCTTCTTTAGTAGTTGCACTAAAATTGAGGAACATTTAGGTTGGATGTCCGGCTCATGTAAGGTGCAACTATAATTTTCTTATCCTTTTGTGCAGTTCCACTAAAATAAAGTGCCATTGTGGTGACAAAGGACGGCTCCATCTTGCAAAGGCTAATAAAATGTTGCACGAGATTACCAGAAGAACTTGACGGAGATTTTGGAAACTCCAATCACCATTTTGTGCAGTTCCACCAAAATTGAGAGATGTTGCCCACGTGACATTTTAGTTGAACTGCACAAGACACTCATTCCAAAAAAGTGTTTTGTGCAGTTCACCAAAAGGTCACAATAGCAACAAGGTGAAATGGATATCCCTATACGCACAAAATGATAGAAAGTAAACAGTTGCTGGTCAATAAGAATATCTGAAACATATACAAAATGAAAAGAAGCATCTTAATTATGTTCATGGCAATCACGCAAGGACGGTAGAAATTTTAAAGCGTCGGCAATGCTTCATGTTACCGTAAGCATTACGATCAACAATGAGATTCCTCGGATATGGGATTACTTTAATGGTGGCATTGCTTGTTTACTGCATACGATGAAATCAACAACAGCTAAAGAGTTGATTTAAGGGCATGGGACCGTGGGGACACCAGGACACTCAAAGCAGCGTAAAGGAGCAACTTACTTATCATCTGGGGAAAACAGCAGGAGTGCCATTTGTAACACGCTTTAATTGCATCTTATCACCGGAGGCATTAGATTAACAATAACACTGGTTAGACATGTCCCTAAGGTAACAGTGTGATCGCTTCATTTTACATGCGCCCTTACATTAACAAGGGCAAAAGGTTGGTATAAGGACATGCGACAGTGGACGCATTAGCACAATGTACCTACAAGGAGGCATAAAGTGGTGATGCCGAGCTTGTTCACGCTATGTGAGGGCAGAAAACCTAATCCTGGAGACCTTTTACTATGTGAGGGCAGCAAATCTAATCCTGGAGACCTTTTATTGTGTGAGGGCAGCAAATCTAATCCTGAGACCTTTTACTATGTGAGGGCAGCAAATCTAATCCTGAGACCTTTTACTATGTGAGGGCAGCAAATCTAATCATGAGACCTTTTACTATGTGAGGGCAGCAAATCTAATCCTGGAGACCTTTTACTATGTGACGGCAGCAAATCTAACCCTGGACATACTCTGTTGACTTGTCCACCAGCCGCCA
Source organism: Aegilops bicornis (assembly GCA_021605145.1). Lineage (NCBI taxonomy): Eukaryota > Viridiplantae > Streptophyta > Magnoliopsida > Poales > Poaceae > Aegilops > Aegilops bicornis. Next base: position 476,047,774 of record CM038669.1, on the reverse strand, counting down.
CTTTCTATCCTTTTTTCAACCAATAATAGATATGTTCCTTATCCAAATTGCATCTGCGTTTTCCCATTATTTCCTTTTCAACCAAGAGACCGGTTGGGTATCCGTCTCTACTACTTTCACCATATTATTCCTCTTTGAATCAAGTCCTAGATTCATGCTACAACTTTCCCCCCTTTCTTCGTTGTTTGAACAAAGCCCTAGATTCGAATGCATGAAGTAGCTTTACCTCTAATAATACTAAAAACATAGGTGGCTTTGGAAGAGATGATGGGAGTAGAAAAAGATGCACATGCAGACACGTGGGGAGCTGGGCGAGAGCAAGGCCGCCAAGAACTTATACCTGAGGGTCGTCGGGATGTTGGCGGCGGCAAGTCAGATCTGCGGACAATACGACAGGGAGGAAGAAGGGTCGGAGGACCTCCCTAGCCCGTGACGTGTCGGAGAGAGCAGGTCGAGCAGAGGATCGGGCCCTCCGGTTGTGGGTTTCCTCCCTCGGCGGCGATGACCGCGTGAACGATGCACCTTTTAGTCCTCTACACACACCGGCCAAAGGGATCCGGCTGGATCTGTGACCAGCGGTGAGCAGAGAGAAAATGTCGCCACCGCTATCTTGTTTATATCTGAAGAGGATGAGAGAATGAAGAGAGCAACCCTAGTAAAGCAAGCGCTCAGGCCCCTGTGTCCATATATAGTGGAGTGATTAACTTTTTTCTCTCCACAACACGCATTTCAATTTGTGTACGTGGCATTAAAGAAAAGAAACTCTCTATTTAAGGTGACTGCTCTACGACTCACCTTACTACTAAGATTACTACCTCAAATCTGGTTTATAGGTCCCTTTTATAGTTTGTGCCAAATTTTGACTAAAGATTTAACTAACAAAATGTTAATGCATGTCAAGAAAAATTATCTCATTGGATTCGTATTTGAACATAATTTTGAAAAATATAATGTTTGGTGACATGCGTGAACATTTTCTTAGTTTAATCTATGGTCAAAATTTGGCACGAAATACAATGGGGACCAATAAACCCGGACAGAGGTAGTATTGTTCACTTGTGCTCCCCGCCCCTCCATTCATTGAACAACCCCACGGGTGAATAAACATCTGATAAGTACTGTATTTATATAGAACGAACAAGCTCGAACTATTTTCGCGTAGTTAAAAGTTGTGGCGGGGGCTTTTCCGGGCGATCTGTGTGGCGATTTTCGGTAGGTGGTTTGATAGAGGCGAGGAGGGTGAGCGAGTGGGGCTGCGATTTGACGGCGCGTTCTTGCTGGAAATACTTGTGATATGATCACTCACTATAGTCATGAATTCTTGGCGCTCCGACACAGGTGATGCCCCTATACATTCCGTGCTCTAATCTGGTGCATGACACGTCGACCCGGATGCTGACTCTCCCACATGTCGGAGTAGTAAGAAGGAGCAAATAATGATGTTGTATATATACTAGTCCCTCCGTTCCTAAATATAAGTCTTTGGAGAGATTTCACTATGGACCACATACGGAGAAAAATGAGTGAATCTACACATAAAATTCATCTATGTACATCCGTATGTGGTCCACAGTGAAATATCTACGAAGACTTATATTTAGGAACGGAGGGAGTACTACTCAGGTCGGAGGAGTGCGAACCACGGCAGCCAGTGAACGGTCGTGCGAACCACGGTAGCTTAGTGAACCAGCGGTAGAAAACAATGTGGTGATATGGCCATAAAAAACAATGTGCTACGGTCCACACTTTGTAGCATGTACAAGAACACTCCTCTTTGTTTGGATCCCTGAGTTAGAGCTAGTTTGGGTTGAAATAGCCTCAAAGTATCGAAACAAGAGGGGTTAGTTTGAGCTAGTTTGCTCTAACCCAGCTAAAAAACTAGCCGGTGGAGAGGTTCTAATTGGGTTAGTTATCCTCGGGCCCACTAAAAGAGAACTAAAAATCTCACCTGCCCGCACTGGATCGCTCCCTAAAAAATCTCCCCTGCCCGCACCAGATCACTCCCCCCTCTCGCACGACTCCTCTCTGTTCCCCATAGGGCCGCCCGCCCAAGCGCCGCTTGCCCTCTCTCTCCTCCAGCCGCCCTCTCCTTCCGGCCTCCGCCGCCCTACTCCGGCCGCCCTCTCCCTCCGACCTTCGAAGGTCGCCCCGCTCCCCCTTCACCAGTCGTTTTTCTCCCTACATGTCTTGTGTGGCGGCGCATCTACCAGGGAGGTCACGAGAGGGGTCAGTTTGCTCGTTCCTTCTCTGTCTCACGGCCATATCATTGATCTTGCTTGCTCTAGCGCTAATTCTGATTTGGAGAAGTAGATCCTGATCAAACTTGCTATAGATTTGTGGTGCATGCATGGAATTGTTTGATGCTGCTTGAGGAGGTAATAAATCTTTCTAGAGGCCCAAAGATTTAGGTCACCTTTTTAGGTATTTCAATTTCAGGCTTGCATTATTTGTAGAGGCCCAAAGATTCAGTTCACCTTTCTAGGTATTTCAATTTCAGGCTTGCATTGTTTCTAGAGGGCCAAAGATTCAATTCACCTTTCTAGGTATTTGAGTTAGTGCTTGCATTATTTCTAGAGGCCCAAAGATTGAGTTCACCTTTCTAGGTATTTCAGTTTCAGGCTTGCATTATTTCTAGAGGCCCAAAGATTCAGTTCACCTTTCTAGGTATTTCAGCTTCAGGCTTGCATTATTTCTAGAGGCCCAAAGATTCAGTTCATCTTTCTAGGTATTTAAGTTTCAGGCTAACATTATTTCTAGAGGCCCAAAGATTCAGTTCACCTTTCTAGGTATTTCAGTTTCAGGCTTGCATTATTTCTAGAGGCCCAAAGATTCAGTTCACCTTTCTAGGTATTTAAGTTTCAGGCTTGCATTATTTATAGAGGCCCAAAGATTCAGTTCACCTTTCTAGGTATTTCAGTTTCAGGCTTGCATTATTTCTAGAGGCCCAAAGATTCAGTTCACCTTTCTAGGTATTTTAGTTCTGAGCTTGCATTATTTCTAGAGGCCCAAAGATTAAGTTCCCGATCGGCGGCAAGCGGCCACACTACCCATGCGGGTGTCGACCTCAACTCGCAAGGGCCAGCGTCGGAGGGGTTCCCGGGGCTTGGGCTCTACAGAGCCTTCCTCCAGAGCGACGATGGCGAGCTCCTCCCTCGGTGCGTGAGGTGCTCTGGGCTCCCTCCCTATCGTGAACGAATTCCATAATGAGTTAGCTCATCCTTTGTTTCATGAAGTGTTTTTTTATTTTGTGAAGCTTGATTGACGACTCGTATGTTTAAGTGGGATGCCTCATTTGTATGGACAAAGTTTATTATCATGTTTTGCATGCTTGATTTGTATAGATGGTTCGTTTATGTCAATTGTGAGCGGGAGGAGGCCACAGAAGAGCCGGCCACACCAAGAGGGTGCTTGGATCCAAGGGACTTATTTTAGTCTGACTAAAAATAGGGTCCAAAGTAGTCAAATGATTGAGATAGAGCATTTGTTGTCAATCTAACCCTGCCATCCATACACCTCTTTAGTTTAGAGTTAGTTCAGGGTTATAATCTAACTCTAACCTCTAACTGAGCTAGAGTTCTCCTCGTCTCGGTTCATCACCATCATACTTTCCCCATTCCTGTGTTTTCAGTATCCTGCGAATCAAAGAGGCCCTTTTTCGGGAAAAATCAAAGAGGCCCTTAGACTGGTTTAGGTCCGGTCATTTTTTATAAACATGTTGTGTCCAAAATTTAATGAACGTGCTCGGTTTCCACGAAAATAATCCGATTCCATGTAGTAATTCATTGATTTATTTATTCTTCTGCGGGGGGTTTGCATGTAATTCGTCAGGTCTGAAATGTAAAGTACCCCGGCATATGCTCCGAGTGGTGCATGCACTACGGCCCAGATGCTCTATGTCCCACATGTCAGCGAATGGGAGCACGTGGAAATAGCCTAGGAGTATATATATAGGAGGATAAATGCGTGAAAAAATATGTACTGTGAAGCGTAGCCGCGGTTCGAAAAGGAGACCTAAAGTGATGACAGCTATAGGTCCCACGCACCCAACTAGTGGTACTAGACATACGACTAATTTTTCCCTCAATAAAAAAGAGGCATGAGTGCTCAGTACTCCTATTCTATAAACACGAGTCCCATCTGACAACAGCGTCTGTGCTACAGCTAGCTCTCCTCCCTCGTTTCTCTCTTCTAATTATAAACTCGGCCGACGCCTGGTGGGTGGGGTGGGTTTGCTCAATCGCTGACCCCACCTCACGGTGAAAAGCGTTCTGTTGGAATAAAAATGCCATATACTCCCTCCGTTCATAAATATAAGCCTTTTTAGATACTAGTTCAGATGGAATACAACATACAGATGTATGAAGACATAGTTTAGAGTGTAGATTCACTCATTTTGCTCTGTGTGTAGTAGTCACTTGCTGGAATCTTTAGAAAGACTTATATTTGGGAACGGAGGGAGTACTATACTAATAAAACATTAAGGCCACGAGGTGATGTAGTGCTGGTTACAGGAGGCAAGAAGAAGAGATGCATCCATCGACGACGTCCACCTCCTCGACTTCAGCGCCGGCCCACCGAGCGGCGCCTAAGTAGCTGACTTTCGTGGACAGGTCGGCGTGCTTCGAACAATGGCTTCCAAAGATTCCAGCCCATTTGGAAGAAGGCCAACGTCTTTCTGTCCTCGCTTGCCTTGTAGTGGCCTATGTAGACGATTTCCTCGTGAAGCGTGGATGTGCGGTGAAGCGGTTTCTTGCATGGCGAGCTGCTGGCGGCGCGCAGCCTCGAGTGCACATTCTTCGTCGCGACCTCCGGCACCTGCAGGCCACCAGCTTGAAAGAGTTCGTCACCATGTAGGCCGATGAGGGTGGCAGGCAATGAGGAGCACTGGGCTTGGGCTGGAGCGATATGGCAAGGTTGTCCGCGCTTCTTGACGGCGGTGAACTTGCGGATGGAGTTGACCATCATGTCGTCCATGCGAGGCGAAGCCGGCGTCGGCGAGGGCTATGAAGCTGCGGTCGCCGACACCGTCTGGAACGCTGCGCGGTGCGGGGCCGCAGGCCGACGTCTTGGATGATCTGGCACAGCCTGATCGCGCCGCTGGCCCATCGCCTCCATAGGTGCTTGTGGCTTACGGTCACTTGGTCTTGAATTGGAGTGAGCAGTGTTGCGCAGAGACTTGGAAGTAGATGGATTGGAGTGGTGGGGCGCCTTTATTATATGAGAGTCCAAACTCTGTTGCATTCACATCGTGCTGGCTCTAGTCTGCTTCTCCAAATAATTCCCTCTGCATGTAATTGAGGATGCATCATTGACTGTTCAACGTCTCGGGAACCGCTACCCTCTTCCTCCTTGGCATTCAAGTACCTATGGACCCGTCGACGACGAGGTGCCTATGGTGACTTCATAAATTTCAAGATGATAGTGCCGTCCGTGTGTGCGTTCATAGGGGTGAGTGTATGCGCGTGTATATGAGCGCTTGCGTCTGTACTGTGTAAAAAAACAACGTAAATGCGTGTCAAAAAGAGACTAGTCAGTATACTCAATATTGTGCACCTCGGAGAGGAAAAATATAGAACTAGTACGTATTTATTTACGGTGCGAATTCACTCATTTTGCTCCATATGTACTCCGTCTCGATGTAGTCTAGTCACTTGTTGAAATCTCTAGAAGGGAAAATACTCCTTTCTGGTTTACAGGGCTATACTAGCAAGTAGTTGTACGTACTAGTACAATAGTGGGCTCACATAGCAATTTTGTCTCATGCAAGAGCCTGGCTATATGCGTGCTCCAATGTTCGCAACTGCAACGTTCGGTTTGCGCTTGGCTCTTCGCCTCTTCGAGAAGACGAACAATGATGTTACTACTACTGCTTCTACAGTATCGAATCCACTGCTGCATGTCCGTCCACCACGAGCGGGACGGGTAGCTTGTTATAGAAGTACTACTAAGCAAAAGCCTGTCCTCATTTGTGAGCAACAGCGCGCATGGGCGAGGGAGAAGGCGTGTAGTAAAATCAAGCTTCTCCTCGTTCTACGAGTTGACGCGACACATCATAGCACTAGCCCCACATGCTTGCCTCTAAACTTGGCTGAAAGACCCGTAGTGTACAATATATTTGCTGCAACCTCTAACATTTACCCACCACAAATTAAAATATATGTGGCCATATGCATCGTTCTGATGCATAGGCCGGGGAGTCCCCTTTTTCGAAAAAACAAATTAAAATATATATTCCTGTCTTGACCAGATGAGAGTGCAAACTACAATCACCAGGGTGACAGGTAAGGCCAGAAGACTATTTTAATTTAAAAAAACTTTGAGACGGCCGCATAGCATGGAGCCGACCCCAACGATTTTAAGCTTACAGGAACGGTACACGCTATCTAAACTACTCTACACATGAAACTGCCACACGAGTGTCCGGGCTGCGCTTGGCTCTTCGCCTCTTTGGGAAGTCGAACAATGATGGTGTACTACTGCACTGGAGGAGTACTACTGATGCTTACAGCCATCGACACCGGTGAACTGCTGCATGTCCACCGCGTGCGGAGGGAGAGCATGTAGCGAAAGCTTCTCCTATTCTTGCCAGCCACCACGCTCATGGGCGAGGGAGGGACGCTCTGTCTTTGCGTGTATGACAGTGGGCTCGACAGTGTGTGGCCAACCTGTCATACAGCCAAAGGCAGGTGCGATTAAGTCCGCGAGGAGAGGATAATCAAACTTCTCGTTGATGTACGAGTTGACGCCACACATCAAAGCACCGCACTCGATATATTTCAATAATTTGCGTTTACCGATGCATTAATTACAACGCATGCATGCATGCCGTGACTCTTCTTTTGATAGTACTTGCATGTGTTGATTTAATGCACCTTGAAGTAGTACTCCCTCCGTTCCTAAATTATAAGTCTTTGTAGGGATTCCATTATGAATTACATACGGATGTATATAGATGCATTTTAAGTGTGGATTCATTCATTTTGCTCCGTATGTAGTCCACCTAGTGAAATCTCTATAAAGACTTACTCCCTCCGTTCGGAATTAGGCTGGTCATAGTGGGGAGTAACTTAGACTAGTAATATGCATACGTTACTAGTCTATGTTACTACCTCTATAGTGCATTGTATCATAGATTAGTAGTATCATAGATGGTCCCATTTATTGCCATACATGACACATAGTAGCACCATATTTATTATGTTACGGTATCTACCTATGTTACTATAACCATCTCTCTCTTCTTTAATTGCGTGCCACATAAGCATGTTTGCGAGTCCCAAGTGCATGATACTACTTATGTTACTCCCACTATGGCCAGCCTTACTTCTCGCGAAAATGGATGTATCTAGACGTATTTTAGTTTTAGATACATCCATTTCTGAGACAAGTAATTCCGGACGGAGGGAGTACATTTAGGAACGGAGGGAGTATAAAATATGTGACGGTAAGCTTTGTAATACCCCGGCCCAAGTCGAGAGATGGTTGTGCACGAGGAGGGCGAGATCATGCAGACCGAACAAGAACATGACCCGACGATGGAGATGTCTAAGGTCTCGATGGACCTCACCGTGCTCCACTGCCCCTTGTGCCTCCGCCCCTTGATGCCTCCAGTGTATGAGGTTCGAATACACCTCGTCCGTTCGGCTGATTGAGCAAGGTGCAGGTTTCTTGATTGATGTGCTGTTGGATTGATTTCTGCAGTGCAAGGGAGGGCACTCGCCTGTGCGGATGCCGCGTCGGCGCCGGGAACCAGCGGCGGCTGGCCAGAAGCGCGGCGGTGGCTTCGACGTGCGGAACACGGCGGTGGACTCCGTCCTTTCGTCGGTGAGGGTGGAGTGCCCGCACGAAGGCTGTGGGCTCTACGTCACTTACCACAAGCTCGCCGATCACCAGAGCGTGTGTCCGCTCGCGCCCTGCAAATGCCCTGTGCCCGTCTGCGGCTACGAAGGCCCGCCGCCGGCGCTCTACCACCACATCAGCACCGCGCATCCCATGCCCGTGCACAGGATCCAGTACGGCAAGGTGCTCCAGCTGCAAGTGCAATTGTCGGAGCCACGGCTCTTGCTGTTCGTGGAGGAGGACCGCCGCACGTTTTTCTTGGTCGGCGGCGTGCTCGACATCGGCGCGCCTATCGCCGTGTCGATTAAATGCGCATCGAGCGAGGCGTCCCCACTGCCGCACTACTTGGCCAAGCTGTGGGCGAACGGCCCGCCGGCGGAGCCCAAAGGCACGACCGACGCCATCAAGGTGGAAATGGAGGTGACAAGCAGCAAGGATCACGGCGACGTCGACGTGCAGGAGCTGACCTTCTTGACAGTTCCGCCCAAGCTGCTGGCTAGGGCTAAGCTTGTGTCCCTCCACATTCAGATTGACAAGCTCACGTCCTAAATGTTTCGACAGTGCCTTCTGTTTTTCTTAGTAATATGCTAATATATGGATTACCTTGGTCTACTTTAGCTTAAGAAATGGTGGGTTTTTGTGGCGATGCAGCAATTACTTTGACATCAGATCAGTAATTTCCAACAGTCGAACGGATATTTTGTGTGCATTGAATATAAAGTTCCTTTGGGTAAGAAGTACTACTTGTCATCAAAATGGATAAAGGAGATGTATGTAGGCGTATTTTAGTTCTAGATACGTCCCTTTTATCCATTTTGATGACAAGCACTCCCTCCGTTCCGCAACACATGCCTTCCATTTGTCAAAATATAGACGTATCTAGACATGTTTTAGTATATAGGTACATCCATGATAGAGCCAATCGGATGGTTGAGAACACTACAATTCATAGCTACAGATGCGTGTGTGACTCCCAGATGCAGAGGCCGAGGGTCATCATCCTCCTTTTCGAGAAAAAACAGACGCATGTGTGAGAGGACGAGTGTGTGTGTGCACCTCTTCTCTTCCTGTATAGCGTACTACTAAACTCAGAGTACAAGTTTTTGTGGGTGGCACGATGGTGCGTGCGAGAAGTCCCGAGAGATAGGTTAAATGCGTTTGAAAAAAGGACTAGCCTAGAGCTCGCCACGCGGCTATTCCTGTCGAACGCCCCATTAACCGTAAGATATGTATACGACGGTGCTAGTTATTGCATGTACACAACAGTACTCCCTCCTTTCTGGTTTATGGTGAGTGGTGGAAATTTTTTTGTAGTTTGCAAAAGCACCTAATTGATGCTCTTGTTTTTCTCAAAAAATTATGTTTATAAATGCATTAATTGCAATGCATGCATGCATGCATAAAGTACATGCATTGGTCAATTTTCTCTTAATACTTGCATGCAATGATTTAATGCACCTTGGAATCTGAACGTGTGTTGGGGAACAACCAAATTGAGCCTTATAAAATGGAAATACTAAAATTTTGAGATAAGCCCTATAAAACCGGAAAGGAGGGAGTAGAAAAAGAAGTACTCCATCCGGAAATAGTGCCGCACTTCGAAACTAGAACCGTCAATAAATTTTGAGCTTGCGTCTCATCACATTCCAAATTACTCCACGCTATATTGAATTGCAAACCTGTTCATACTGATCACAACCTAAACGGTTTCCCACTTAGGAGCGTATTAGAACCACTCTATATTGAATTCCAAACCTGCTCACACCGATCACAACCTAAACGGTTTCCCACTCAGGAGCGTATTAGTACTCGGTTATAAATACTAGTATGCCAAGATGACTGCACATTCCTCCTCAACTCCTCATCCACAAAAACAAACAAGTCATTCAGCATCCTTCCCTTGCATCTGCCATGGCCAGCGTGAGTTTTGGGTCAAGAGATTGCCACCAGGGAGAGGCGAGCATGGAAGCGGAAGCACGAGAGATGTCATGCCTCGCTGCGAGAGCAGCCGACATGTCCCGCCATGCGGAAGTAGCAGCACGGAGGTCCCGCCGCGCTGTCGATGCAGCAGACTGGTCCGGCCACGCCGCGGAAGCAGCAGAGATGTCCCGCCGCGCCATGAATGCAGCAGAGATGTCCCGCCGCGCCGCGGCGGCCTGGGAAAATTTCTCGCGGGCAGGTGACGACTGTTACAGGTGCATGCATGCGATCGTCCATAGCCAGATGGATCAGATATCCGGCTTGGCGAGGTTGCAGGAAGACGTGAAAGCCTTGTTTGAATAGGCTACCGGCGTCATCCGGCAACTAAGGGAGGGCAATGAGAGCTTCGGGCCATGCGCGACCTGCTGAGGGAGAAGATCGTCCGAAGTGCAGACCAGCAGGAGGAGACCAGTGCCTTGTTGAAGAGGACCGGCGTCATCGTCAAGAAACTTATGGACGAGAATGACATGCTCCGCAACGAGCGCCAAAGGCTGGTGGAGGAATCCGTGGATGTTCTCAAGTAGCGTCTTGAGGACACGAAAGAGCTCATCGCCGCTCGCCGCGGAGACTAGTTCATGACTGCAACAACGCATCAAGAAAGTAGAGATCGCAAGCGGATCCTTGTCTTCCTTCTTATTTTGCCCTTGTGTATTTCGGGCGTAGCCGCATGTGGCTTTTAAATTATCTTTATAATTATGTAAGACAATTAATCGTCCTTATGTTTACTGTGGAAGATCAATGTTGCGAGGTTTGGAATGAAGAAAACTCTTCTTGTGGCGACCACAGGCGTTCTTTGTTCTTCTAGTTGCTGCTGGGCTTCCTTCAGTTTCCTGGTTTCTTTTGATTTAATAATCGGTTTAGGATGTGGATTGTGTCGTCGGTTGTGAAATGATGGGTTCTAGCGCGGATGTTTGGCCTTTGTTGGCCTCTGGGACGTTGCGATTTCAATCTGGTAAGTAGCTTTTAGTCCTTCGTGTTAGGCTGGAGTTGTGCTGAACTTCTTGTGAATTGTGGTGGTTTTCAGTAATGAAAATCGGAAGGGGCAAGCCCTTCTTTGATAAAAAAATAAAAATCATCCTTATATATTCATCAGTCTTGCTATAAGTCATGATAGATGCTATATAGGTCCGTCGGATCTTACATCAAGATCTGTGCTGTCAGATTTTCTTTTTACTCTCTTAAATCTCAGTCGAGTGAGACATAGCCACGCCATTAAACAGAGGCTCGGGCGCCATTAATGGAGACCTTGGAAGAGAGGTGGACGGCAGATGGAGGTCAAAGGGCTCTCCTCCCGATAAGCACGCGCAGGGGTCTGATCGCACGCCTCTCCTACTCAAATAGCTATCCTGCACGGCGCCTCCTAGCTAATAAAAAATGGGGACGCATGGCGGCACGTAAATGGTACTAGTAAGTAGAACGCCCATGGTTTCAATAATACTTGTGTTTCCGATTGTAACGTGACAACACTTGTTCCAAAATGACTTTGTTGATTGTTAATGTGTGCGCCTTCGCAAATCGGACTGCAAATTTACCACAACGCCCAGAATTTTGAATTTCATTCCCATTTCTTGCATGGAACCTAGAAATTTACCCGAGGACACACATGTGATTTTTCAACCAACTTTGGTGCACTGGAACATGTGCTTGTATTTCAAATTTGAATTATGCACACAAAGGTGACACATTCCTCCGAGAACCACGAGCCTTCTTGAGAGAAGCTCCGATTTGCAAGAAGCTTATACCAAAATTTGTTCCTATTCGCCAATTTTTTACCACGGCATGGTACTACCATGACATGACACCATGCCAAGTTTCATGATTTTAAAACCAAGTTTCTCAATGTTCTCGACCGAGCCACGATGCCCAGATGTTTGAATCTTATTCTCATTTTTTGCATGGGAGTTTAAATTCACCCGAGGACACAAATGTGATTTTTCAACCAACTTTGGTGCACAGGAGTACGTGCTTGTAGTTCAAATTTGAATTATGCACATTAAATGACCAAAAACTCAATTAATGTGTAAATAAGGCCAAACGAAGCCGGAATAATTCCAAAATTTAAAAGGGCACTCATGTAGTTCTATGTTGCCTTTGTAAATAAACTCAAGGGGGACAACATATATCGTTTCACACTCAAAGGTGACACGTTCTCTCTCAGAACCACGAGCCTTCTTGAGAGAAGCTTCAGTTTGCAAGAAGCTTATACCAAAATCTGTTCCTATTCGGCCATTTTTTTACCACAATATGGTAGTACCATGACATGACATCCATGCCAAGTTTCATGATTTTCAGACGTGTTTTGGATTTACAAGAATTTTAAAACCAAGTTTCTCAATGTTCTCGGCCGAGCCACGATGCCCAGATGTTTTAATTTTATTCTCATTTCTTGCATGGGATTTAGAAATTCACCCGAGGACACAAATGTGATTTTTAGCCAAGTTTGGTGCACGAGAGCATGTGCTTGTAGTTCAAATTTGACTTATGCACATTAAATGACCAGAAACTCAATTAATGTATAAAAAATGACAAACGAACCCGGAATAATTCAAAAATTTAACATGGCACTAATGTAGTTCTATGTTGCCTTTGTTAAGAAACTCAAGGGGGGGGGGCAGCGTATATCGTTTCACACTCAAAGGTGGCACGTTCCCTCTTAGAACCACGAGCTTCCAAATCAGCCCAATTTTTTACCACAACATGTTAGTGCCATGACATGACACCATGCCAAGTTTCATGATTTCCAGCCGAGTTTTGGATTTACATGAATTTAAAATCTAAGTTTCTCGATGTTCTCGGTAGAGTCAAGACGCCCAGATGTTTGAATTTCATTCTCATTTCTTCCATGGGACCTAGAAATTCAACCAAGGACACACATGTGATTTTTCAACCCACTTTGGTGCACGGAGCATGTGCATGCAATTCATATTTAGATTATGCACATTAAAAGTCCAGAAACTCAATTAATGTATAAAAAGGCCAAATGAACCCGAAATAATTCCAAAATTTAACAGGGCATTCATATAGTTCTATGTTGCCTCTGTAAATAAAATCAGGGGGGAGGCAGCGTATATCGTTTCGCACACAAAGGTGTCACCTTCCCTCTCGGAACCACGAGGCTTGTTGAGAGAATCTCCGGTTTTGCAAGAGGCTTATACCAAAACTTGTCCCAATTCAGCCAAAAATTATACGAATGAAAACAGGGTTTAGATTATCCCGAACATCTCGCTACCTAGACCAATAATGTACTATGATTTGAATTCAACATAAAATGGATACTGAGATATTTGAATTGGAGAGCGTATGGTACATGTAGTTCATAGTGAAATATGATTACTGCTATATGCATGTCTTTTTGTTATCAAGATAATATTTAAATTATTGTATAACTTGACAACAATCGTATTCAAATAAGGAAAATTGATTCAAATTTAGTCCATATGGTAGACAACAATATATATGTTCACATGGTGGAGTAAAATGTTCATATATGATGGAAGATCAAAATGTACGACTACATCAATTATAAACCACAAGGTCACCTAATGATATATTCGAATTCAACATAACGTGGATTCAAAAATTCAAATTCGATATCATGGCATCTCTAATCATATAAAAAGGGACATTACTCTGTCTTTGGTGGGAATTGATTTGTTTTTTGTTGTTGTTGAGGGAAGTGCGAATCGATTTGGTACTGTGCAGGCTAATCTTGTTCTCCCGATTTTTTTACATTTTTCTTGTAGTTTTTTCAATGGCATCTATAGCAATATAGTAAAAGGGGACATGACTCTCTTGTGTCTTGTATTATTTTTTTACACGTTAAGTTTGTTCTGTCGAACAAGGAATCCGCACGTTGTTATCCCGAAATTTTCAAGCTCGGGTATCTTTTGTCTCACCTGCTTTGAAACTCCCGCTTCTTCAACTCAGCGTCATCTTGTTATCCCGAAATTTGACGCCTTGAGAACTCCCTCCTCATCAAAATCGCTCCGCAGCCTAGACACGCGAAATCCCCTTCTACCCCTCAGCCGGAAATGAAGCTCCACGTCGTGGTGTCAAAACCGGTGAAGTGCATGATAACTTACCCTACATTTTGGACAAGCGCGTCCCTAAGCTTGGCTCCCCCCTCCCCCTTCGCCCCCCCCCCCCATACGGACACCAAGGCCGCCAAAACCCGCGAAACCCCACACTCCTCCATCGACCTCCCGACCGCCGCCCAGCGGAGACTCTTCCCTAACTACATCATCCACCACAATAGCTCGATGTCCCTTGTCCACCGCACCGAATGAGGATCTGTTGTCGATCTCGTCGTCCTGCCTGATCAACCGCCCCGTCCTCCACCTCCAAGGAGCTGCCTCGACGTTCGCCTCGTCTATCGCGCCACCTCAATCCCCACAGCGCCGTCTTGACCTGCCCCACCAGAACCATAGCACCCGCACCAATTCCTCCGATGAAGCCGAGGCCAACTCGGCGCCACCAAGGAGGTTCTGCACTCACTGCTGCATTTTATCTTTTATTCGATCTTATGGGGCTGCCGGTGCTCGATACCGAGCAGACATGGTGTCTCCATCGACGGCGCCGTCGCCGGCCACATCATCCACGGCGTCTCTCCCCCATGTCATTGCTTCCTCGGCGGCGACTTCCACAACGGCACTAGCTGCAGCTGCTCCGGCTCTCGCTCGCGCTGTGGCTCTGTTCTTCTTTGTCGGTCATTTCTTTGCACTGCTCCTGCTTTCATTCGTTTTGCTGCTCTGATCTTGCTCTCGCTTGCGCTGCTACTACTGGACGACCTCCAGCAGCTACAGGAGTTGCTGCTTTAGCACTCGCTCGCGGTGCTACTGCATGACTTGCTCTCTGCTAGTGCGTTCCACCTTTCGGCGTCTGCTGATTTAGATCATCGCTTCTCTACTACTAGTGCTCGAACGCCCTAAACATCTATTGCAATGCTCGTTACTAGTTCAATCAGTTTCGACGGTAAAATTCAGTTTATTTGTGAAGTTCATTTTCTTCGATTAAGTTCAGAGTGAACAGTACTTACAAAGATCTGTCGGGCTGCCGTGGCGCGGCTAATGCGTTTTACATCTAGTACTTTTTGGTGATGTATTTTACATCATCTATTGCAGATGATATTAGGGTCCCACTTCAGATTAAAGTTGTCTGTCTTGTCATGCTTCAGCCTCGTCGCTGTACACCTTAGCGGAGCTGCTCGAACGGCGGAACCGTCCATCACAGCGGAGTAGTACCCTCGGCGACGTTTCCAGAGGCCTCGGATCCTCTTCCCCGCCTCTGACAGTCACACTAGCATCATCACCATCCTCCACGTCCAACCCAATGATCTTTGAGGTCCACAAGGCTATGCCAAAGACGTTGTACACTCGTCGCATCACTTTGTTTCTCCATTCCTCTGTTCTTCCAATTCATGTGAGCCAAACACCCAGGTTGACTGAAATCCTATGTTTCCAAATGCTACTGTTTTGCACGTGCATTCCTATCCTATTCTGTGTTTTTCCTGTCCTGCATTTATAGAATCCTCCAATTCTAAGGAGCCCTTACAGATTTACTTCATTTTCAGATTGGCGTCAAAGAAAACTACGTGTGTTATGTCCTGCTCTGCCGTGCCATCATCCACCCCACCGAGGTGCACCATTGTGAAGTGTTCACTGCAGCAGAGATCCCCCGCAGACTTTCTTTCGCCGCCTCGGATCATCTTCCCCTGTTCTTGCAGCCACGCCTAACCGCATTACCATCATAGATCGAGCAGATGAACACGAGGACTAGACAGTTCGGAAGAGAGGTCGCAGTCTTTCGTGTTTGCTTACGTTATACATCAGTTATTATTACCGCTACTTTATCATTCAATCTTGAGTTTTGAATTGCCCATGGGTCTCATATCGAGCCGAACGAATAGTATCTGTCTACTATCTGGTTCATCTGGGGTCTTCTATGTGGTTCATGTTGGGTGGGCAACAAACAATAGATGATCCATTGTCTATCTTTTAAACTGAAGTTATAATCTACACCGCTATCATTAGTTTTGGATCCATCCACTCATTTGCTACCATCGGTCTTGATATTTGCATGCACCCTTAGGCCTTACAAAATCTAACTATTTTTTATTATGCATGTGGGATATTGTACACAATCGTACTAAACATGTAGAGAAAAGAGAAGACCGTTGCATGCGAATATAATGTCATGCGACGCTGCTCCATGGTGGTAAGTTCCCCCCCTCTCCTGCATTTCCAGTTGTATTCCGGAGGAAGATAACTGCTCGGATGGAGATTCAGAAGGAGCCGACCATGCCTGTTTGCCACCTGAGGTGTTTCCTCTAACCTGGCATGTTGATGTTGGTCATATCATGCATATGGCGCCTTGCATTGCTTACATTATACATCTTATATGTCATCAGGTTAGTTTAGATTTGCTTTGTGTGAATGCCACCTGTTTGGTTTCTACATCATACTCCCACCATTCCTAAATATCTGTCTTTTTGGAGATTTCAACAAGTGACTACATACGGAACAAAATGAGTGAATCTACACTCTAAAATATGTCTATATACATCCGTATGTGGTATTCAATTTGAAATCTCTAAAAGAAAAATATTTAGGAACGGAGGGAGTATATGGGAATTATGCAATGCCATCTTCTTTAGTCAGGCATCATATACGTGAATCATGCAATGACATCCTGTTTAGCCAGTCATCGTATATGTGAATTGTATCATGCCATATTTTTTCCATATTGTATTCCATTTGTCAACAATGTTTATACATTCATCTACTCTTCCTGTGCATCAGCCATTTGAGTCGGTCATGGGAAAATCTGGATTGAAAACAACGTCGTCTGAAAGCGGTCGGTGCTACTGTCGATGCAGATTTCTTCTTTGATTCTGAATAGCTCCTCGGAGGAGGATTGAGAGAGATGACGGTCGTATCCCCCATCCGAGGTGCATGCTCTAACTTGGCTGGGTTATATTGCTCATATAATGCATATGGTGTCTTGCATTGCCATGCCATATGCTTAGATTAGACATGCTTTGTGTGTTTGCCTCCTGTTTGCTTTCTATATCAGATATGTGAATTATGCAACGCCATGTTTTTCAGCCAGTTATCATATATGTGAATTATGCACCGCCATGGAGCCAGGCATCATATATGTGAATTATCTCATGCGATCTTTTTTTCATTACGTATTCCATTTGTCGACAATATGTGTATATTGAACTACTCTTCATGTGTATCAGCCATTTGAGCCGGTTATGGAAAAATCTGGAGTGAAAACAAGGTCTTCAGAGCAGGCAATGGTACCTGTTGAAGCATATATCTCGATGGTTACAAGGAGATCCTCAGAGGAGGATCTGAGAGAGCAGATGACCGATCCTATATCCCACCCGAGGTGTATGCTCTCGATTGCAATGTTTATATTTCTCATATGATGCATATGGTGTCTTGCATTGCTTAGTTTAGACATCATATGCACAATATTGAATTCTATCTCGCTTAGTTTAGAGATCATACATGCAGTGCCACTACTTAGTATATGAATCAATTATGTCAATTATATCATGCCATCATGTATACTTAGACAACATGTATGTGAATTATTTCATCCCAACCTATTTTAGAAAGACATCATATAGTTTTGTCATGTCATCCTGTTTAGGTACTCATCATATGTTGAATTATGCCATTATATCCTGTTAAGTTATCCATCATATATCTGAAACTGTGTCATGCTATCCTGTTTAGTTAGGCATCATATATGTGAAATTGTGTCATCGTCATGTATGGTTAGAAAACATATATGTGAATTACCACATCATCTATCATACAATGTGCATGCGTTCAATTTCTTTTCTTGTTTATCAGCCATTTGAATTGGAGTGGGTGATGGCAGTATCTAAGGGAGCAAAAACCCGTTCTTCACAAAAGACAGTGCTACCCGTCGATGCAGAGGTTGTACTGGCCCACAAACTAGCCCCACCACACATAATCGAGACTCTTCCAGATTGCACACTTACACCGTTGGGCAGAGAACCAACTACAACCCATCTAACCGCAACCCCAGCGGATAGTAACCCACTTATAGTTGACAAAGCACCATGTCCACCACAGAGTACCCCCACACGAGTAGTTTGTAAAGCTACTGCAGTGCCCAAAGCACATAGACCACCACAGCTAACCCAAACTCCACGTTTAAAGCAGAAGAGCAACTGTTCTCAGGTCAGATTCCGTAGCTATGGTCCATACTCCTTTGTTGTTGCATCACTGTATTTACTCATACCAACTACTTTTGAATTTGAAGGATCCAATTGAAACTCCAATGGCGCATAGCAGGTATGTTTTAAACCTATTTCTTTAACTGGATTGCTGTTCTAACTTCTTGCTCTATGTTGATTTCAGTTTAAGTTGTATAAACAGTTATGTTCTCATGTGATGCACATTACAAGTGCTGCCAATGTTGTGTAGTTTCTCACACTTATATTCTGTCTATGTTGCTGTGTCTTAATAATATATGAGTTGCACTGTGTCTCTATCTTGATTAGGGAACATAAACTAGAATGATATGGACAATACTGATGACCATAGTACATAGATATATGTTTGTTTCATGTTGTTATCCTGTCCATCTTACTCTTGAATCCGGTTTACCAAAATGAGTTTGGTATACTACAAGCTAAACCTGTGATGTGTCTGCTTGTTTCTCTTGTAGTATGCAAACAGAATATTGGAGAAGAGCACCCCACTATGCAATGGTAGAGAAAGTAATGCAGATAAGGTTCAAGATAGTAAGACAACCCTGTTGGTCTCCAAGAAAGATGATAAAACGATCTTGTAGGCGGTGAGAAAACCCCACGATCCTGCGTTGATGTAGTGTTCGAGTTCTTGGCGATCACCGGGCACAAGCTCTTCGAACTCGCTGCTGAATCACTTGACTTCTTTAGTCTCGACTACAATTTGAAAGGCATCGATCGGTTGTCTGCGGCTAGAAGTCAAGGACCGAGGAAGTCCTGCAGAATTCAGATGCGTACTTTCTTGTGCAATGACAGTTACTGGAGGATTTAAGCGCCAAACAAGAGAAAGTTAATAAGCTTGCTAAGCATTATGGGTACCTGTGATATTGTTTCTTGAACTCTTCTGAAGTGGTTTCAGTTCTAGACTTGTTTTGCTGCGGCGTTTATATGCTGATGTGTTCCCTATATTTGCACTTGTGGTGAACTTTGATGCCCAGTGGATGTAATATGTGTAATAGCCGTGATAGCTTAGCATAAGTTGCTTGCTTATTTATTTCCTTGTTGTCTTGTTTATTTGTTTGCTTGTAGTCAGTGCAGTTCTTTTTTCGCGGTTTGCTAGTGGCTGCAATAACCTATTTTTTAAAACTAGGCCACAATAACCATGGGCTAATATTCTTGTAGTGACGGTGGGCCTCTTACGGGCCGTAGAAAGCGATGGGCCTTCTACGGGCCGTGAAAGCGATAGGCCTTCTACGGGCCGTAGAAACATTGGGCCTTCTACGGGCCGTAGAAATAATGGGCCTTCTACGGGCATTATCATCAATGTGCCTTATACGGGTCGTATGATCGATTACAAACATGGGCCAATAACAGCCGCATTATGGTCGTAAACGGGCTAGAGTTGGAATCGTCCGTTCATTGGCCCGACCATAACGGGCCATCGTTAATAGGCTGTATTTGATGACGCTATGAAAAGCGTCCCAATGTATTAACGGACCACAAACGGGCGGCTGTAACCACGGGCTGAATTTCGCCCATAAGCGAGAAAATAGCGATGAACGGGCCGTAAGTAAACGAATGCTCGAAATGAGCCCAAGAATAAATGGGCTACGAGAAGGCGAAAGATAACATGGGCTGGAACGCCCATTGGCGAATAACGGGCCCTTAATGGGTATAAAGTGATACCTTGTTCATTACGAGCCGTTTCACCACGGGCGTTAATGGGTCTAAAGTGATACCTTTGTTCATTGCGGGCCGGTTCACCATGGGTCGTTAATAGGCCAAGAGTTACATAGGGCCTCATATGGGCCGAAGACGCGTCATGGGCCATACATGGGCGGAAGTGAAACGGGCTGGAATCATATTGGATGGCCCAGATGACGCTCATCGGGCCTAATTCGGATAGGGCGTAATGGGCCTTGGGTTAGCGGGCTGTAAATGGGCTATATGCGAACAGGCCGTTAACGAGCTTCCCATGGGCGGCCCGTCACGTTTAACCAAGTCAAAGCGGACGGCCTTTTCACGAGAATGGGCCTCTATTGGGCGTGCACGTGTCGACGTATCATAGGCGCCTACATCCAATGAGTGGATGACATATGTCCCAACAGTGAGCCGACACGTGTTTCCTCCAGCCAATGATGATTTTACACGTGGAAAATACCCATTGGTCGGGGCTGTTAATGGGTTATCGGATCCAAAACCTGACCCGATAGCTTAACAGTGTTCCGTTACGGTGGATGCCACGTGTCGGTCACCCTTGACGAAAGCACTTCTGTGACGCGCGATTTATCGTCATGGAAGTGGACACTTCCGTGATTATAATTTTGGTAATGTCACGGAACACGTCTACGACAAAGACAGTATGACTATCTTGATTACGTCATAAATTTGTCATGGATGTACATGCATGACAAAAAACGCGACCTACTGTGACAAACACGTATCATCACGGAAGTGTATTTTTTTGTAGTGAAAGGCACAAGCCTCATATCCCTGCCAATGTTAAATAGTATTCTGGATGAGCGGTGGCATTAACTGAAGTAAAATTATGAACTTAATTAGCACTAACCTCTAAGGGGCAACTGAGAAACCGCCTGCCAATGTTGAATGCCTCCGTGCATACACGTCGAGCGGGAGTGTGCCCATGCACACAACTCAGCTTTTGGTACTCCTTGGTGGCGCAAAACTCGGAGTCGAACTCGTGTTGTGGGAGTCAGGAGTCAAGCTCCGGATCTGGCGGCAGATCGCTTTCCTGGGGGGGTGGGGGGGGGGGTCATTCAGGACGGATTCAGCAAAGAGCCATACTTTGCACATGCTAAAAGAGCTCGGGATAGATTGGAACCTGACAGGACGATTCAGATCCGTAGTACACCTACCTTCTGATGAGCTTAGGCAAGTACTCGGTGGCGACCGCCGTCGTGGTGGCGATACGAGCAGGAGTAGCCGCACCGAAACCATCAGCACCACTCATCCGCATTCCCCCAATGTCAGAGCCACGCGAGGGAATTTGGAGGCTATGTAGGGATTTGGGGGAAATGGGAAAACTGTGGAGATAAGCTAATGGTCGGGAACTACTAATGGCACTATATATATGTTGTATACGGCACACTGTTTGTACATGTCGTGGGTGTTAGGTATTACAATGTCACACACGATTTCCGCACCAAACCGTGTGAGAAGACAACGTAGGTTAGACACGGTTTCCGTTACGTAACCGTATGTGATGTACTACCCTGTCCATATAATTGAGTTACAGTGAGATACCTTGTAAACAGCCGCTCCGCGGATATCCGTAAAAAAACAGCCGCTCTGCATATAGAGATGGTGGCGGCGCCTAGGCAGCGGCTACCGGAGAAGAGGTCAATCCTCGGTCGGTGGGCGGTGGCGGCGTCATAGGAGGTCAATCCTCGGTCTGCGGTGGGGGATATGAGGAGCTCAACCATCGAGGTCGTCGGCGGCGTGATTTGAGCACATCCATCGCGGTCGATGGCGGGATAGTGGAGGTCGAACTTCAGGTGGCAGCCGCACTAAGCTTTGCTCCTCGACCCTGCTGTCTCGGCGTGCCGCCGCATCGCGCTTGTCTGTCTGCTGGGTGGAGGTCGAAGCGCGGCTAATTAATTAAGGTATTCTTTTCGTGAGTGGCTAAATTTAGATATTCAATTCCTAAGTGTAGTGTTGTACTAGTATTCTGCGTGTAAATTGACTGGCCATTAATTTTTGTCATAGCACGTCTGGATAACAACATGGAGCGCCCTCACTAATTATTAAAATAAAACCTTCTGATTTTTGCACGCATCTTTGAACATCAGTTAATATGTCTATTAATGTTGTTGTTTTGTTTTTAATTACCATTCGTGTGCTGCAGATGGAACAATCTCGATGGATGAAGAATCGGAAAACCGCAGATTTTATCAGTGGCATGACAAAGTTCATGAATTTGGCTGAAAGTACAAAGAGGAGAATCGGTGACGCGGATTACATCATGTGTCCATGTACTGATTGTGCTAATACAGAGTCACATGAAGTTGCAGATGTCCAGATGCACTTCGTCTCTAGGGGATTCATGGATGGATATACAAGTTGGACCAGACACGGTGAAGAGGAGGTCATGGATGAAGATACCCAGGGCAGCGAGATGCCAAACCCCGACCAGTGTCACATGGACGTTGAATCTAACATCGGGGCAGAGGCGCCAAGCTACCAATGGAACACTGGAAAGCCGAAACGCCCACTGGAAAACCAAGCCGTCGACGCAGATGACAACGATCTTGATATGCCAGATTTTGCTGCTATGATTGCAGATTTCGAGGGCCCGGATAAGCATATGATTGGGTACAAGGATCTGCCAACCATTCATGCGGACTCCAAGAAAGAATTGTATCCAGGTTGCAAAAAGAAATATTCCAGGTTGAGTGATGATAACCAACAAGTATAGGGGATCGCAACAGTTTTCGATAAGAGTGTCGAACCCAACGAGGAGCTAAAGGTAGAACAAATATTCCCTAAAGTTCTATCGACCACCGATACAACTCTACGTATGCTTGATGTTCGCTTTACCTAGAACAAGTATGAAACTAGAAGTACTTTGTAGGAATGATAGGATAGCTTTGCAAGAAAATAAAGAACACGTAAATATAAACTAGGGGTTGTTTAGATAAAGACACAACTAAAGTAAATATAGCGAGTGTGGAAAAGTGGTGGTAGGAGTTGTGAAATTTCCCCTAAGCAATTGACTATGTTACTAGACCGGTAATCACTATTGCAATTCTATTTGAGGGAGAGGCATAAGCTAACATATCATCCCTTACTTGGAATTCTATGCACTTATGATTGGAACTCTAGAAAGCATCCGCAACTACTAAAGATTCATTAAGGTAAAACCCAACCATAGCAATAAAGCATCAAGTCCCGTTTTATACCATATGCAAACAACATACTTACTCCGGTTTGTGATACAGACACTCACGCAACCCACCATAAGCAAATCATAAACATATTGCAAACCCTACAACGGGAATCCCTCACGCTTGCGCGACATGGAGGGCACGATAGGACAGCACCAATAATAAAACATGCAACTCAAACCAATCAAAGCAATTCATCAATCACCGATAAGACAACGGAAATCTACTCAGACATCATAGGATGGCAACACATCATTGGATAATAATATGAAGCATAAAGCACCATGTTCAAGTATAGGGTACAGCGGGTTGCGGGAGAGTGGACTGCTGAATATAGAAGGGGGAAGGTGATGGAGATGTTGGTGAAGATGACGGCGGTGTTGGTGAAGATCGCGGTGATGATGATGGCCCCCAGCAGCGTTCCGGCGCCACCGGAAGCAAGGGGGAGAGAGGCCCCTTCTTCTTCTTCTTGCTTGACCTCCTCCCTAGATGGGAGAAGGGTTTCCTCGGTCCTTGGTTCCCATGGCTTGGGAGGGGCGAGAGCCCCTCCGAGATTGGATCTATCTCTCTGCTTCTGCCTGCTCGCCTGTTTCACCGTTTCGTGTATATATGGAGATTCGTAACTCCGATTGGACTGAAACCTTTGCCCAGATTGTTTTCCAAAAATTAGCTTTCTTGCGGCCAAAGAAGGGCATCAACCGCCTTACGGGTGGCCCACGAGATAGGGGGTGCGCCCCCTTGGAGGGGTGGCGTGGGCCACTCTCTTGGCCACCTCGGGCATCGTTTCGTGTTGATTTTACTTCCCAAAAATCACAAATATTTCAAAAAAATCTCCGTCCGTTTTTATCCCGTTTGGACTCCGTTTGATATTGGGTTTCTGCAAAACATAAAACATGCAACAAACAGGAACTGGCTGAGCCTTTGGATCAATATGTTAGTCCCAAAAATAGTATAAAAGTTGCCAAAAGTATATGAAAGTTGAATAATATTGGCATGGAACAATAAAAATTATAGATCTGACGGAGACGTATCAGCATCCCCAAGCTTAATTCCTGCTCGTCCTCGAGTTGGTAAATGATAAAAAGATAATTTTTGATGTGGAATGCTACCTATCATAATCTTGATCATATGTCTAATCATGGCATGAATATTAAGACACGGGTGATTCAAAGCAATAGTCTATCATTTGACATAAAAAACAATAATACTTCGAGCATACCAACCAAGCAATTATGTCTTATTGAAATAACATAGCCAAAGAAAGCTCATCCCTACAAAATCATATAGTCGGGCTATGCTCCATCTTCACCACACAAAATATTCACATCATGCACAACCCCGATGACAAGCCAAGCAATTGTTTCATACTTTTGACGTTTCTCAAACCTTTTCAACTTTCACACAATACATGAGCGTGAGCCATGGACATAGCACTATAGGTGGAATAGAATATGATGATGGGGGTTATGTGGAGAAGACAAAAAAAGGAGAAAGTCTCACATCAACTAGGCGTATCAACGGGCTATGGAGATGCCCATTAATATATATCAATGTGAGGAGTAGGGATTGCCATAAAACGGATGCACTAGAGCTATAAGTGTATGAAAGCTCAAACTGAAACTAAGTGGGTGTGCATCCAACTTGCTTGCTCATGAAGACCTAGGGCATTTGAGGAAGCCCATCGTTGGAATATACAAGCCAAGTTCTATAATGAAAATTCCCACTAGTATATGAAAGTGATAACTTAAGAGACTCTCTATATGAAGAACATGGTGCTACTTTGAAGCACAAGTGTGGTAAAAGGATAGTAACATTGCCCCTTCTCTCTTTTTCTCTCATTTTTTTTGTTTTTTTTTCTTTTCCTTTTGTGGGCCTTCTCTTTTTTTTTGGCCTTTCTCATTTTTTTTATTTTTTTATTTTTTTCGTTCGAAGTCTCATCCCGACTTGTGGAGGAATCATAGTCTCCATCATCCTTTCCTCAATGGGGCAATGCTCTAATAATGATGATCATCACACTTTTATTTACTTACAACTCAATATTACAACTCGATATCTAGAACAAAGATATGACTCTATATGAATGCCTCCGTGATGTACCGGATGTGCAATGATCTAGCGTAGCAATGACATCAGAAAACGGACAAGCCATGAAAACATCATGCTAGCTATCTTACGATCATGCAAAGCAACATGACAATAAATGCTCAAGTCTATATATGATGATGATGGAAGTTGCATGGCAATATATCTCGGAATGGCTATGGAAATGCCATGATAGGTAGGTATGGTGGCTGTTTTGAGAAAGATATATGAAGGTTTATGTGTGATAGAGCGTATCGTATCACGGGGTTTCGATGCACCGGCGAAGTTTACACCAACTCTCAAGGTGAGAGAGGGCAATGCACGGTACCGAAGAGGCTAGCAATGATGGAAAGGTAAAAGTGCGTATAATCCATGGACTCAACATTAGTCACAAAGAACTCACATACTTATTGAAAAAATCTATTAGTCATCGAAACAAAGTACTACGCGCATGCTCCTAGGGGGATAGATTGGTAGGAAAAGACCATCGCTCGTCCCCGACCGCCACTCATAAGGAAGGCAATCAGTAAACACCTCATGCTCCGACTTCGTTACATAACGGTTCACCATACGTGCATGGTACGGGACTTGCAAACCTCAACACAAGTATTTCTAAATTTCACAATTACTCAATTACCACGACTCTAATATGACCACCTTCATATCGCAAAACTATTGCAAGGAATCAAACATATCATATTCAGTGATCTACAAGTTTATGTAGGATTTTATGACTAACCATGTGATTGACCAATTCCTGTCATCTCTCTAAATTGATATAAGTGAAGCAAGAGAGTTTAATTATTTCTACAAAAGATATGCCCACGCTCTAACAATTATAAGTTAAGCAAAAGAGCATTCTACAAATGGCGGTTGTCTATATGAAGAGAAACAGGCAATCCAACTTCAAATGATATAAGTGAAGCACATGAAGCATTCTATAAAGCCATACTTAAAAGATTTAAGTGAGGTGTAATGATCATTCTATAAATCAACCAAGGACTATCTCATACTAGCATGGTTCATAAAAGAAAAGTGAAAACTAAATGCAAAAGACGCTCCAAGACTTGCACATAATGCATGAACGAAGCGAATTCGAAAACATACCGATACTTGTTGAAGAAAGAGGGGATGCCTTCCGGGGCATCCCCAAGCTTAGACGCTTGAGTCTCCTTTAATATTTACTTGGGGTTCCCTGGTCATCCCCAAGCTTGAGCTCTTGCCTCTCTTCCTTTTCCTCATATCGAGACATCCTCGATTAGACACTACATCCACACAAAACTTCAACAGAAAACTCGGTAAGATCCGTTAGTATAATAAAGCAAATCACCACTCTAAGTACTGTTGAAAACCAATTCATATCTTGTTTTTGCATTGTGTATACTGTAGTATAACTTCTTCATGGCTTAATCCACTGATATAAATTGATAGATTCATCAAAACAAGCAAACTATGCATCAAAAACAGAATCTGTCTAAAACAGAACAGTCTGTAGCAATCTGAACATCCACCATACTTCTGGTACCCCAAAAATTCTACCAACATTAGGAAAAATAAACAATTTTTACATCAATACAGCGCAAAAAGAATCAGAACCATTTGATGTTCCAGTAAAAACTTAAAATTCCCGCACTACAGCCAAAGTTTCTGTCCTGCACCGTACAAACCAACAAGTATTGTAAGCATCCTAAAGGCAAACCTTGGCACATTATTTTTATACTACAATGGAATTGTACAAGGGGATAATTATTTTTATTGAAAAGTTTCTGTAATTAAGATTCACAAAGTTCCCATGGCCATGAACAAAGTTCAAGGACGTCCCCCACTTTCACAATGCTCGTCTCTCTCACTTTCACTTTTCTTTTTTGAAAAAGTTTTGGGTTCCCCTCTTTATTTTTGTTGTTTTTAAACTATATGAAAGCACTCAATATAAATAAATGATTCTCTAAAACTTCCGGGTTGTCTCCCTGGCAGCGCTTTCTTTAAAGCCATTAAGCTAGGCATTTAGTGCTCAAATGCTTGAATCCACCCGGATCCCAAGGTATATCAAAGCCAATTTTAATTAACAATGATTTGTAATTTAGTAGTGAGCACAAAGTAACATATATGATGCAACAACGAAGTCTAACTCTCTTCCTATGCATCGGCATGTCATAAAAGAAAAATTCATGCACACATAGTAAAGGCCAATGCATAGTATAAGCAGTTTCTTGCAATTCTATCGTGTTGGAAACATAGAGAGGTGGAGATAGAGTTCCTCTCTCATAATAATTGCAAGTAGGAGCAGTAAGCACATGCATATTATATTCATCAAAATCATCATGTGCAATGGTAAAAGGCAACCCATCAATATAATCCTTAATAAGCACAAACTTCTCCGATAAAGTGTAGTAGAGAGAATTCAAAAAGATAATAGGACTATCATACGTGGGTGCAATAGCAACAATCATGTTTAACATAAGGAACTATAGCAAGTTCATCTCCATAAGCATAATTCATATTGGCTTCTTGTCCACAAGCATAGCAAGCATCATCAAAAAGGGATATTTCAAACAAATTCAAGCGATCATTGAAATCATCCTTCGGTAAGCACGAAGGGGAATTAAACAATGTATGAGTTGGAGGGTTACTCTCATTAGAAGGTGGGCACGGGTAGCTAATCCGCTGTTCCTCTTTTTGTTCTTCGCTCTCCTTGTCATCTTTTTCATCCAATGAGCTCACTGTTTCATCAATTTCTTCTTCCATAGCTTCCTGCAAAATATTAGTCCCTTCTTGGACAGCGTTGACTTTCTTCATAAAAGCATTAATATAGTAATTGTATTCATAATTTTCATAGCAATATCCAAGTATAGCAAGATTTTCCGGCCTATAACCATCATCATCAAAAGCTTCATACTTTTCAAACAAAGCTTCAATATCATAGGCAGCCTTAAAAGCAACAAATTCTTCTATTTGTTCCACATCATAGTAATCATATATACCACTAGCATAAGAAGCTAAGGTTTCATTATCGTTAAATTTGCATGAAAAGGGGAGGTGTGGAGCCTCCATCCTAGAGCAACAAGTAATACCATATCTCAAGCATAGATTCCAGGCATACCAACGCAACATAATAAATTGATCCCATAATAGTTTCCCTTTTTGTGTCGAGCGATAATACCTAAAGTATTCACGTTGATCCAACGTGTCTCCCATTATAAAGTTGAATGGGGTTTTCTCAGGATTATCAAAGTAGTACATAATATCTCTCACATAATGATAATCGGGGGTTTTAGGAGTTACCCCATCTACATGAGTAGCAAGTACCTCTAATTTTTTTTGGTATTTTGTGTTCCATATCCATAACTAAAGATAGAGAACAACTAAGAACAGCAAATAAAAATTACTTAGTGATAAAGCAAACAAGCACACACGAGAATATTCACCCCACGCTATGGCCCGCAAGAACGGGCGCCAGAAAAAGGTCTTGATAACCCACAAGTATAGGGGATCGCAACAGTTTTCGATAAGTAAGAGTGTCGAACCCAAGGAGGAGCTAAAGGTAGAACAAATATTCCCTAAAGTTCTATCGACCACCGATACAAATCTACGTACGCTTGAAGTTCACTTTACCTAGAACAAGTATGAAACTAGAAGTACTTTGTAGGAGTGATAGGATTGCTTTGCAAGAAAATAAAGAACACGTAAATATAAACTAGGGGCTGTTTAGATAAAGAAACAACTAAAGTAAATATAGCGAGTGTGGAAAAGTGGTGGTAGGCGTTGTGAAATTGCCCCTAAGCAATTGACTATGTTACTAGACCGGTAATCACTATTGCAATTCTATTTGAGGGAGAGGCATAAGCTAACATATCATCCCTTACTTGGAATTCTATGCACTTATGATTGGAACTCTAGCAAGCATCCGCAACTACTAAAGTTTCATTAAGGTAAAACCCAACCATAGCAGTAAAGCATCAAGTCTCGTTTTATCCCATATGCAAACAACCTACTTACTCGGGTTTGTGTTTCAGTCACTCACGCAACCCACCCTAAGCAAATCATAAACATATTGCAAACCCTATAGCGGGAATCCCTCACGCTTGTGCGACACGGAGGGCACAATAGGACATCACCAATAATAAAACATGCAACTCAAACCAATCATAGCAATTCATCAATCACCGATAGGACAACGGAAATCTACTCAGACATCATAGGATGGCAACACATCATTGGATAATAATATGAAGCATAAAGCACCATGTTCAAGTAGAGGGTACAGCGGGTTGCGGGAGAGTGGACCGCTGAATATAGAATTGGGAAGGTGATGGAGATGTTGGTGAAGATGACGGTGTGTTGGTGAAGATCGCGGTGATGATGATGGCCCCGGCAGCCTCCCGCCAACAGAGGCAAGGGGAGAGAGGCCCCTTCTTCTTCTTTCTTCCTTGACCTCCTCCCTAGATGGGAGAAGGGTTTCCCCTCTGGTCCTTGGTTCCCATGGCTTGGGAGGCGAGAGCCCCTCCGAGATTGGATCTATCTCTCTGCTTCGCTGCGTTACTACGCCTGTTTCACCGTTTCGTGTATATATGGAGATTCGTAACTCCGATTGGACTGAAACCTTTGCCCAGATCGTTTTCCAAAGATTAGCTTTCTTGCGGCCAAAGAAGGGCGTCAACCGCCTTACGGGTGGCCCACGAGATAGGGGGCGCGCCCCCTGGAGGGGTGGCGTGGGCCACTTTCGTGGCCACCTCGGGCATCGTTTCGCGTTGATTTTACTTCCCAAAAATCACAAATATTCCAAAAAAAATATCCGTCTGTTTTTATCCCGTTTGGACTCCATTTGATATTGGGTTTCTGCGAAACATAAAACATGCAACAAACAGGAACTGGCACTGGGCACTGGATCAATATGTTAGTCCCAAAACATAGTATAAAAAGTTGCCAAAAGTATATGAAAGTTGAATAATATTGGCATGGAACAATCAAAAATTATAGATACGATGGATACGTATCAAGTGCCACCCTGGAGCTTCTCAGATTTAAAGCAGCAAATGGTCTATCAAACAAGGGCTTCACAGAGACGTTAGGTCTTTTGAAAGAAAATATTTAGGAAGATAATGTGCTCCCCAGAAGCACGAATGAAGCGAAGAAAATTGTTTGCCCATTGGAACTTAGAGTACAAAAGATACATGCTTGTGTGAATGATTGTATATTGTACCGTGGTGAGTACACAGATTTTAGTGCATGTCCCACATGCAAGAATGCACGATACAAGCGCAGGAGAGCAAAGGACAAGTACAAATTGGACGGCGAGATCAAGACAGGAGTCCTGTTCAAGGTTGTTTGGTACTTGCCTTTAATCCAAGGTTGAGGCATTTGTTTGCAAACCCTAGAGAGGCAAAGAGGTTGCGGTGGCATCATGATGAGCGAATTGCGGATAGGTTTATGAGGCACCCGAAAGATGGGGCTCAGTGGGAATTAATCGACAAAAAGTTTGAAAATTTTGCCAAGGATCCTAGAAGTATAAGGCTCGGGGAGTGTCTTGTGGGATGAATCCTTTTGGCGATATGAGCACCAATCAGCACATGGCCGGTGCTTCTGTGCATATATAACCTACCTCCTTGGTTGTGTATGAAGAAAAAATACATTATGATGTCAATGATTATCCAAGGCCCGAAGCAACCTGGAAATGACATCGACATTTACTTTCAACTACTGGTACAAGAACTGCTGACAGTGTGGATAGATGCGCCTGCTGTAAAATGTTATGATGTTTACAGAAAAGAGATTTTCGATCTGCATGCGATGATGGTGCACACCATTCAAGATATGCCGGCATTAGGCAACACATTGGGGCAGAAAACAAGGGGAGAAGTAGGGTGTGTCACATGCATGGATAGGACTGCTAGCAGAAGACTTCCCAACTCGCACAAAACAGTGTATTTGCGTCATCGTAGGTTCTTACGGAAAAATCACCCATATCGAAAGATGAAAGCTGAATTTGATGGTACGACAGAGGCAGCTGCGGCCCCAAGACCCTATGAAGGGGAGGTTGTCCACAACATGGCTAAAAAAATTAATGTTGTGCTTGTCAAGAACCACCCTTTGACGGTGAAACTAACACCCAAGGATCAAGTGTTTAAAAAGGAATCAGTGTTATTGAAATTACCTTACTGGGAGATTCTACGTGTACGTCACTGCATCGATGTCATGCATGTAGAGAAGAACGTATGTGAAAGCATCCTTGGTACTCTGCTCAAGATTAAAGGTAAAAGAAAGGATGGTGACGGTTCACGGCTCGATATGCTTGCTGATCAATCACAACGCAAGAGTGAAGCGGAAGATGATGACAAATTCATCAAAGCTCGCTAGAGTTACAATTTCAGTACAAAAGAAGCAACATGGTTCTTCACCTATTTGTTGTCAGTTAAGACACCCTCTTCCTACCGCACAAACATCAGAAGTCTCGTGGATGTGAGCTCAGGTAAAATGAAGTTGGGACACATGAAGTCACATGATTGCCACGTAATGTTGACACAAATCCTTCGGTGGCCATCAGGAATCTGTTGGACAAAGATATAAGAAACACACTCATTGACCTCTCTGATTTCTTCAACCAACTATGGCACAAAGTTGTAGATCCTGAAGAGTTGGATCATATGCAAGATGATATTGCAAGAATATTGTCCAAGCTAGAGATGTTTTTTCCACCGTCATTCTTTGATATCATGGTCCATCTCACTGTGCACCTTGTCGACAAGATAAAGTATTGTGGTCCTGTGTTTCTTCGCAACAAGTATCTCTTCGAGCGGTTCATGGGAATCCTGAAGCGCTTTTGTCAGAACCGAAACCATCCAGAGGCAAGCATCCTACAAGGTTATACCGCGGAGGAGGTGGTTGAGTTTTGCACCGAATACATGAAACAAAGACCTATAGGTTTGCCCCTCTCTCGCCACGAGGGGAGGCTGAAAGGTAAGCCGGTCCTTGCTGGCACGCAAATGGTTGCACCCAGAGAATTGGCAGAGAAAGCCCATTTGACGGTACTTCTTAACAGCCCAGTTCTCATTGAGGGAGTCCTGGATTAAGGGGTCCTCGATCGTCCGGGCTATGTAACGTGGGTCAGACTGATGGGCTATGAAGATACAAGACAGCAGACTTCCTCCCATGTCCGGATGGGACTCTACTTTGCGTGGATGGCAAGCTTGGCGTTCGGATATGTAGATTCCTTCCTTTGTAAACCGACTCAGTACAACCCTAGGCCCCTCCGGTGTCTATATAAACTGGAGGGTTTAGTCCGTAGAGACAATCATAATCATACAGGCTAGACATCTACGGTTTAGCCACTACGATCTCGTGGTAAGATCAACTCTTGTAATCCTCATATTCATCAAGATCAATCAAGCAGGAAGTAGGGTATTACCTCCATCAAGAGGGCCCGAAACTGGGTAAACATCGTGTCCCCCGTCTCTTTTTACCATCAACCTTAGACGCACAGTTTGGGACCCCCTACCCGAGATCCGCCGGTTTTGACACCGACATTGGTGCTTTCATTGAGAGTTCCTCTGTGACGTCAAAAACATGATTGATGGCTCGCCTTGTTATCAAGGACAGTATCACCTCCGGAGGAGCCCTGGCCCCAGGCCAAACCCTCCGGCTGGGCGGCTTTACCATGACCACCCGTGCGGCCGTCAAGCCGACGATGACTACTCAGATAATCAAAAACTGTCTCCGTATCGACTCCGAATACCCCAAACAGATGGATCCGGTGGAGTTGTCGTCTTTAAACAAACTCCTGGATCGCATCGCCGCCATGGGGGTCACTACAGACTATGATCAGATTGGGCTTAAACCCAATCAGAGAGAGTTCAAATCTCCGCCGATCACCCATCAGATAGCGGGCGTAGAGGAGCAAAACAACAACTCTTCCTCTATGTTGAAGACGAACTATGTTCGGATTTCCGAGCTCGAAGAGCCGGATACCTGTCTACAGGACGACACGCCCAGTCCTCCAAACCTAGAATCGGACATTGGGCCTGAAAAATCAGTTGACATTCCGGAGCCCGAACTATTAAGCTCGGAAGTTTTTTGAACTCTGGACCCCAAATTGGGTTAGTGTTCGGATTTAAAGCCACCCACCCACCACAAGCAATATTCGCCATGCAATTCCGGCCCTCCGGACATATGCGACCTCATGTACGTATGATAGCAGTCTCAGGAAACAATCCATCACTTTTGGGCCAGATTCCTCCTTGTCAAAGACAAGATTAAAGATTGCCGCGACGAGGACGCAATTTCAGTATTATGCAATAATTGCACGGATGAAGGAATCCTCAATGCCATCAACCGTCGTCGCGTATTACACTTTGCTGACTTGGCAACCATAGTACAATCTTGCGCATAATGGAAAGCGCTGGAAAACTCAGACATTTCATTTGGGAACCACTGGTTTCCACTCAACCCCTCGGGCGGGCGAAAAGGGTGCACCCTCGCGCGGCACCCGGCCCCATATTGAAGAAACCTAAGCCCATTACGGGACGCGGAACCATTCTGGAGGGATGGCTCGATAGGCCATGCAAAATACACATGACACCAGATACCATACCAACCCACAGCCTTAGAGCATGTTGGATACTCTGGCAAGTGGCCAAGAGCGGCAAAGATATCCTCACCAAAAAAACCTCAGAACAATGTCCCCTGTAGACCACAACCTCAGAGTATTGACGGTCTTCGAGACTTTCGCTTCAAACAATCGGCGCAAGAGGGCACTCCGCGACCTCGCCGAAGTCTGCCAAGTCGCAGCAATAAACCCCTGGAACGACATAGCAACAACTTTCAATGCCAGTGATGAACCGAAATTCCGGTCGGTCCAGGCACCAGCCGCCCTGGTGCACAATCCAATTGTGGACGGCTTTCGGCTCACTAAAGTGCTTATGGACGGCGGCAGTGGACTAAACCTCATCTACAAGGATACACTCAACAAAATGGAAATAGGCAGGAGCCGCATTGAGCAAAGTAATATGACCTTCTGGGGGATTATTCCCAGCCGGGAGGCGCGATGCGCGGGGAAAATCACACTCGACGTGGTATTCGACACGCCGGAGAACTATCGGTACAAAGAGATAACCTTCCAAGTGGCCCATTTAAACAGTGGATGTCACGCCCTGTTGGGGCGAGGCGCATTCACACACTTTCAAGCCATACCCCATTACGGGTATATGAAGCTCAAGATGCCCGGGCCCAATGGTATTATCACTCTCGCCAGTGATCCGGACATAGCACTCCGCCCCGAAAACAAAACCGCATCCCTGGCCCTCGAGGCACTATCCGAGGCCCTCGCGGCCGAAGAGTTAAACACACTATGCTCCACGGTGGACAGGGACAATGTAATCCTAGATAAGCGACCCAAATCCATCTCCTTTAAACCAGTAGACGAAATAGTCAAATTTCAAGTCCACCCGATGGACCCCAAGAAGACAGCTTCCATCGGGGCACAGCTGGACCCAACGGTCGATGCCGCACTACGAGAGTTCCAGGAATCCCATGTAGGTTGGCCAATGTCGGATTTCGGGTTCCGGCAGACCCTCTAGGTTCGAACTCTGGGGTGCACGCGGATTTCTCACCCCCTACCTACCTGCACCTCGTCGCCTCGCAAGGATCTAAACTACGCAAAGAGCAACACAAGGGACACAAGGTTTATACTGGTTCGGGCCACCATTGTGGCGTAATACCCTACTCCAGTGTGTGGTGTGGTGGATTGCCTCAGGGGCTGATGATGAACAATACAAGGAAGAACAGCCTCGCGAGGGTCTGTTCTTGGCCGGTGCGACGAACTGCTAGGGGGAATTCGGTCGCTCTCTCTCTCTCTCTCTCTCTCTAGATTGCTTGACCTCTAGCTCTGTTCTCGATTCCGGATCTCTCCCTCTACCCTGTGGGTGGCTAGTCCTATTTATAGGTAGAGGCCCTGGGCCTCTTCCCAAATATTGAGCGGGAAGGGCGCCAACAATTGGCCATTTTGAAGGGGAACATCTAGTACACTTATCCTGACTAAAGTTGGTCCTCGCTCGTTAAAGGCTCGACGGTGACGCCTTGGCTTGGGCTCCACGATGACCTCCTTCCTGCCGTTGTGTTGGTCTTGATCTTGTTGCACCGAAATGGCTGCCTTTGCTTGATGCTCTACTTTGTGCTTGCCTCCTTTGCACCAAAGAGGAAATGAGGACCTTTGCATGGGCAGGCGCTCACTGGGCGCCCTTGGTCGCGTCATGGCTTGCGTCATGGGCACCTCGTGAGGTACCCGCCTTGATCTCTCCGCCTCCTCATGAGCCAGCCTGATGAGGCCATGCCCGAGGAGGCTTCTGCCGTCCGCCTCAGCAATCTGGCCCCTCGCGAGGGTCTTGAGCTGGTGCTGATGAAGATGGGCCGTGCTGGGCCACCCCTTGAGCCATGCCGCAGGCCGCAGGCAGGCAAGTCTGGGTACCCCCGTTCCCAGAACGCCGACATCCAAACACAGCCTCAACATATTGAAGGGATATAAGCCGGTCAAGCAAACACTGCGGCGCTTTTCCGAACCCAAACGACAAGCTATGGGGGAGGAGCTAGCCAAGTTAATCGAGGCCGGATTCATCAGAGAAATAAAACACCCGGACTGGCTAGCAAACCTGGTGATGGTGCCAAAGAAGGATAAATCCTAGTGTTTGTGCGTCGACTTCAAAGACCTCAACAAGGCCTGCCCTAAGGATCCCTTCCCCCTCCCCCGCATCGATCAGATTATTGATGCTACTTCATGACACGACTCACTGTGTTTCCTCGACGCATACTCCGGATACCATCAAATCAGAATGAAGGAGTCCGACCAAGCCGCAACGGCATTCATTACCCCATATGGGCCATTCTGCTTCAACACTATGCCCTTCGGGCTTAAAAACGCCGGCGCCACCTACCAACGCATGATTCAAACATGCCTGCAGAAACAGATCGGCAAGATAGTTGAAGCATATGTGGATGACATCGTCATCAAAACTAGGCACATCGAGTCATTGATAGACGATCTGCGTCTCACATTCGACAACCTCCGTACATATGACATCAAGCTCAAACGGGAAAAGTGCGTTTTCGGCGTTCCCGCTGGAAAACTGATGGGCTTCATAGTTTCCAATAGAGGAATCGAGGCAAATCCAGCCAAAATCCGAGCTTTGTCACAATTGGCTACACCAACAAATTAAACCTTAAACAGGTCCAAAAACTAGCTGGATGCGTGGCAGCTTTAAGCCGCTTTATCTCCAGACTAGGAGAAAAAGCATTGCCACTTTATCGCCTTCTCCGACGCACCGACCACTTCGAGTGGATGGATGCGGCAACGGCCGGACTGGAAGAAACAAAGGCTCTTTTAGCGAGCAACCCAATCCTGGCCGCGCCAAATGTCGGCGAACCCATGTTATTATACATCTTGGCAACACATCAGGTGGAGAGCGCGGTGCTCGTCGTTGAGCGAGAGGAGGATGGACACAAATTCACACTTCAGAAACCGGTATATTACGTATCCACTGTTCTCACACCATGCAAATCTTGGTACCCTCATTACCAAAAGATAGCATATGCGGTCTTCATGCATCCCGGAAGCTACGACACTACTTTCAAGAGTGCTTTATCACAGTGGCTTCCAAAGTACCACTCAATGACATAATAAACAACCGCGATGCTACGGGCCGGATTGCGAAGTGGGCCATTGAGCTCCTTCCATTCGACATAACATGTAAACCGCGCCGAGCCATTAAAGCCCAAGTACTGGCCGACTTTGTCGCCGAATGGATAGAGGCCGAACTCCCTAAAGAGTACGACACATATTCCAACTGGGTCATGCACTTCGATGGCTCTAAAATGTTGGTCGGCTTAGGAGCGGGCGTTGTCTTAACGTCCCCCACCGGAGACACAGTCCAGTACGTACTCCAAATATTATACACAGACTCTAACAATGCAGCCAAATATGAGGCCTTATTGCACGGTCTTCGGATGGCTGCCTCCATGGGCATACAACGCCTGGAGGTGCGCGGGGATTCAAATCTCGCAATATCCCAAATAAATGGAGACTTTGATGCCAAAGATCCGAAGATGGCGGCCTATCGTAACACCATACTCAAAATATTGGCTCGGTTCGAGGGGCTCGAGTTTCATCATGTGGCTCGAGAAAGAAATCAAGTGGCGGATGTCCTTGCCCGCAGCGGCGCCAAGCGTGACCCCGTCCCGCCTAACATATTCCTGGAAAGGCTCTTCAAGCCATCCGTGGCATGGCAGGGGGAGAGCAGCAACACTAGTCTGGATCCGATTATACCCCCAGATTCAGAACACAATAGCGATATCATTGGGGCTCAGCCACCGAAATAACACCATCGGCCCATCTAATAATGGCAGTAATTGCCCCATGGACCGAACCCTTTTTGGCCTACCTTAATAGGCGAGAGCTCCCCGAGGATCAGAATGAGGCTCGCCGCATTGTCCGGCGCTCGAAATCCTACAAGGTCCATGACAGAGAGCTCTACAAGAAAAGCGCTACCGGAGTCCTTCAAAGATGCATCTCTGAAGAAGAGGGATGGCAGCTCTTGGACGAAATCCTTGTTGGTCTCGGCGGTCACCACGCCACGGCTCGGGCCCTTGTAAGTAAAGCCTTCCGTACAGGTTTCTTATGGCTGACGGCCCAAGCAGACGCATAGGATCTTGTCCAACGTTGTGTCGGATGCCAGCTTTTCGCCAGTGAAAGCCATGCCGCCCACCGCTCTACAAACAATCCCCATTACTTGACCTTTCGCGGTCTGGGGTCTTGATATGGTCGGACCCCTTAAAGGAGGAAGCCATAAATAAAAAATATATGCTGGTCATGGTAGATAAATTCACCAAATGGATAGAGGCCAAACCAGTTAAAACGGCCGAAGCCAGACCAATGATAGATTTTATATCCGGTGTCGTGCACCGTTATGGTGTCCCACACAACATCATCACCGATAACGGCTCTAATTTTACAGCCGATGAAGTTAAAACCTGGTGTGCTAACCTGGGCATTAAGCTCGATTACGCTTCCGTCTATCACCCACAAACAAACGGTCAAGTCGAACGAGCTAATGGTCTTATCATGAGCGGCATCAAACCTAGACTAGTGCGGTCTTCGAAAGAATCAGACAAGCACTGGGTTGAGGAGCTCGACTCCGTACTCTGGGGGCTGTGGACCACGCCCAATCGCACTACCGGATACACACCATTATTTATGGTGTACGGCGCAGAGGCGGTTTTGCCCTGCGACATCATTCATGACTCACCTCGAGCGCGCATGTATGAAGAGAGAGAGGCCAAGTTAGATCGACAGGAAAACCTAGACGCCTTGGAGGAGGAGCGCGACGTTGCAAAAGCCCGTTCTGCAATCTATCAACAACAGGTTCGCAGATATCACAGCAGAGAGGTGCGGGCCAAGACTTATAATGTTGGTGAACTTGTTCTACGCTTACCAGAAGAGAAAAAGGACAAACTCAAGCCCAAGTGGGAGGGTCCCTTCATCATAGATGAAGTTCTCACTGGAGGAGCGTACCTCCTGCGTGATGCGTCGAACAATCGCTTAGAGCCAAACCCGTGGAATGCCGCCAAACTCCAAAGATTCGACGCCTAGAGCCGGACTTTTTGTTCGTTTTCTTCTCCCTTTGTTTCCATTTTTTCCTCTCTTTTTTCTCTAGCTTTAAGCTCTTGTGCGGCTAAACCGCGCACCTATGATGTACACATCCTTAAAATGTATACGCCCATAATACTTGGGGGCTTCTTTTACAGAAGCTTATTCTTATTTTCCGAGCATCAAGCTCACCACTGTCGGCGTTCTGGGAACGGGGGTCCCCAGACTTGCCTGCCTGCGGCCTGCGGCGTGGCTCAAGTGGGGGCCCAGCACGTCCCAGCTTCATCAGCTCAAGCTCAAGACCCTCGCGAGGGGCCAAGCCTCGCGAGGCGGACGACAGGAACCTTCCTCAGGAGCGGCCTCGTCGAGGCAGGCTCACGAGAAGGCGGAGAGATCAGGGCAGGGTACCTCACGAGGGTGCCCGTGACGCTTAAGCCATGACGATCGAGGTCGGTGAGGCGCCAGGCAGGCCATCTGCAAGATGTCCTCGTTCCCCTTTGGTGCAAAGGAGGCAAGCACAGGCCAGGGCATCAGGCAAAGGTTACCGCTTCGGTGCAACAAGACCAAGACCAGTAGAGCGGCAGGACGGAGGTCATCGTGGAGCCCAGGACGGCATCACCATCAGAGCCTTTGGCAGCCGAAGACCAACTTTAGTCAGGATAAGTGTACTAGATGTTCCCCTTCAAAATGGCCAATTGTTGGCGCCCTTCCCGCTCATTATTTGGGAAGAGGCCCAGGGCCTCCCTCTATAAATAGGACTAGCCACCACAGAGAGAGGGGACGGGTCAAACCTACTAGAGAGAGAGAGAAGCGACTGGACTCACCCAAGCAGTTCATCGCGCCAGCTCAAGAACAGCCCCTCGCGAGGTTGTTCCTCCTTTGTACTATTCTTCATCAGCCCAGAGGCAATCCACCACACCACACACTGGAGTAGGGTATTACACCACAACGGTGGCCCGAACCAGTATAAATCTTGTGTCTCTTGTGTTGTTCATCGTTCCTAGTTTAGATCCCTTGCATACAATTAACGCGTGAGCTGGTAGGGGAAAGATCTCCATGCGCACCCCAGAGTTCGAACCTCAAGGGTTTGCCGGAACCCGAAATCTGACATTTGGCGCGCCAGGTAGGGGTGCACCGGAATCTTTCTTTCGCTGGTCGCGTGTGATCTTCCGTCGTGTCCATGGTCGACGCCGCCGAGCCAGCTGAAGCCGGGCTGCTCGCGCCGCTCGAGTCACCCAGACGGCTCCCGTCGGCGGACACCCCTGTCGTTCCCCGTCGCCTGCCGCCAACACCACCACCGGCCCGGCGGGGAACGAGCAGCAAGCCTCGTCCCTGCATCCATCGGTGAGGCGAGAAGTCCGCACCGCTACTCCTTCGCTCACCCCTGCTGGTTCTTCGTACCGCGCGCACCGTGCTCCCATGAAGGCTCGAGCCACGCTCATCGCGGCAAACGAGCTCCTGCGCTACCGCCCTGTCAACAACGTCTACAAGGAGTGGCTCGACCGCGTCACCGAGCTCGTCCGCGCCGCAGGGGGCTCCCCCGTGCCGTCCCTCTCATTGCCTCGCCCTTCACCCCGCGCGGGAGGCAAGGAGCCGGAGGTGCCCCCGCCACCTCCTCCCCAAGAAGGCACCCTGGCTCCAAGGCGCGTGGCCCCGGCCGAGACCCTCCACGTCCGGCGCGGCGCAACAAGAAAGGAGCTGCCGGAGATCCTCCTCCCCAAGAAGGTGCTCGCGTGCTCCCAGCACCGGAGCGCCGCGATCGCGCTCCATCGTCACCGCGTCAAGACCCCGCGCTGCTCCAGGCAGCGGTGCGCGGGAATCCACAAGAGCAAGCTCGGCATCAGCAAAGAGCCCCGGTGGCCACTGCAGGCTGCCGCGCCTTCACCGCCGAGCTACGTAACGTCGCATGGCCCGGCAAGTTCAAGCCAGACCTGCCTCCTCGCTACGACGGCACTTCCGACCCGCGGAGTTCCTTCAGCTCACGAGCTGGGCATCAAGCCGCCAACGGGATGAAAAGGTCATGGTGAATTGGTTCCCCATGGCGCTCAAGGATGGAGCCGAACACGGCTCCTGAACACGGCTCCCGGCACGATCTCCTCCTGGGACGAGATGCGCACCCGCTTCATCGCCAACTTCCAAGGCACTCGCGATCGGCCTCCGGCCGTGAGCGACATGCGCCGCATCAAGTACTAGCTAGGAGAGACCCTGCAGAAGTACATCCAGCGCTTCAATAACGCCCGCCTCAAGATCTCTAGGGTGACTGAGGAAGCCATCATCTCAGCCTTCTCCGATGGCGTGCGTGACGTCAAGATGAAGGAGGAGCTAGCAATGCATGAAGACATGTGCACATCCCTGGAGCTGTTCAACTTGGCGACCAAATGCGCCAGGGCTGAGGAAGGGCGCCTCTCCCTCCTCGAGCTTCAGGCTGCCGATCCAGAAGAGAAGGAGCCCAAGGTCAAGGACGTGAAGCGCAAGGGGGCTGCCGTGCTCGCAGCAGAACCAGACACCAAGCGAGGCAGGGATCAGCCCGAGTCATCCAAAGGCAGTCGGTATTGCGTATACCACGACCTCCACACCCACAACACCAACGAATGCCAGGAGCTCAGGGCCATGTGAGAAGGCGACGGCCGACGCCTCGAAAGCGCAATGATCGAACTACGCCGAGGGAGGGGGAAGAGGCACAGGACGCTGGGAATATGCCCTCGCCAAGGATGGCGTGATGGACCTCGCGAGGACGTGGCAGGTGACCAGCCTCGCGAGGAGGTTGGAGGGACCAGCCTCGTGAGGACCGCCCTCAAGGCAATGCAGGGGCTCCCACCTCGGCCGCAGCCGCCAAGGAGGTACGAAGACCATCATCGGACGAGGGGCTGGGGGCTTCCGAGCCGCAGCGATGGCTTGCATCCTGGGTGGCGCTCAGGCCCCAGCCTCTCAACGCATCTTCAAGCAGTTTGCTCGCGAGGTGAATGCAGTCCTCCCCAAGCCTAAGGCCACACGTCCCCTCAGGTGGTTGTCGTGCGCTATCACGTTCATTTCGGCCAGTTCGGCTCAAGTCTTGGCAGCAACGGCCGGAGTCCTCCCCATGCTTTGCTCACCAGTCATCAGCAACATGCAAGTCACTAGGACCCCCATCGATGGCGGAGCAGGACTCAACGTCCTATATGTCGAGACATTCAATGATCTCCAAGTGCCATACGATCAGCTTCAGCCGACCAAGCCTTTCTCAGGAGTCACCGATGGCTCCACCGTCCCGATAGAGCAAGTTCGCCTTCCTGTCACCTTCGGACAGCGCAACAACTACCGCACCGAGCTCATCGACTTCGACGTCGCCCACATTCGCCGGCCACACAATGCCATCCTCGGGTACCCAGCTTTGGCCAAGTTCATGGCAGTGATTCACCATGGCTACAATGTCCTCAAGATGCCAGGAAGCGGAGGAGTCATCACAGTGCCTTGTGAAGAAAGGGATGCGGTGTGCTCTCTTGAGCGTACCTTCCAAGCCGCAGCAATCGAAGACCCAAATCACAGGAGCGGGAGACTTCCCGAGGCGATCCCTAAGAAGAAGAAGGCTTCGCCTGGTCCAAGCCCTCATGGGGAAGGCACCTCCGGAGGCGTGGCAACAGGACCCGCGCCCGTTCAAGGGGCGCCACCCTCTGTCGCATAGGAAGGCACGCCTGGCGCCCTCCTCAGGCGGGGCTCGGGGGCTCTTTCATGGCGAGCCACCGACTTAGCCGGGGTCACGAGGGAGGCGCTCGGGCACCACTTGGAGGCGTGCTTCAAGGCACGTTTCCCTCAGGAAGGTATGAGGCAAGGAGGGCCAAACCCTCAAGAGTTCATCACGAGGAACACCCAGGAGCTACAGGAGTCAAGAGTCATGTGCGGCTGTCGCTGCTAGCCCGCCGTGGCCCCACATCCAGGCGAGGATGGTGGGCTGCGAGTCTGCATCGACATACTAGGGCTCAACCGGGCCGTGTCTCAGGAGCGCCTCTGGCCCTCACGCGTGGGGTGTTGTGAGGGTCCACCTCACAGCTACGTTTGCATGCCTTTCGGCCTGCCGAACGCGGTCGCCGCCCATCAGCGCCTGCTGAGGTGCGCTCTGGAGGCTCAGGAGGTCAAGCAGAGCGCAGTCCTGGCAGAGATGGAGATGGCTCTTGAGGAACCCCCCGTGCCCCCGGAGCCTTCCGAGGCTCCAGGTCCGGAGGGCTCGTGAGGGTCGGCTTCCTCATCACGCGTCATCCGCTACCTCAACATCCCGCCATCTCCGACCATATCAGGTGACACCTTTCCAAGTTCCGTTTTCAGCTGGGAGCGCCCCTCGGGCTGCATCATTCCCAGTGTCAGCGTGGGTCATACTGCGGCATGTATCTGTTTTGCTTATGTTCTTTACTTACCTTGTTGGGGGCGCCCCTCGGGCTGCATTATCCCCAAGCTGCTCG
This sequence comes from Aegilops bicornis, assembly GCA_021605145.1. NCBI lineage: Eukaryota > Viridiplantae > Streptophyta > Magnoliopsida > Poales > Poaceae > Aegilops > Aegilops bicornis. The sequence goes on along the minus strand of CM038669.1, from coordinate 476,004,676 downwards.
GGCCAGACCCAGTGGCGTGTGCTTTCTCCGCAACTATCTAAATAGATTTGCTTATTCATGCATAACATGCTTGACCTAATCGCATGCTCGATTGACACCTACCTTTGGAGCCGCTCGCTCAGGCACGGCACTTGCGCAGGTCGGTCCACTGGCTGATAGATCCGAGTGGCTGAGCTCGGCGCGGCAGCCTCAAGAAGCGCCACCTTGCCAAGCCCTCAGTGCCCCCGATCACTCCCTCGGAGCGACCAATGGTTGGCTGGCAACCGTAACAACGAACCTTGTTTCCCCTAGTGATTGGTACATAGGACCTGCTCCAGGAGTAACGCTGGCGGCATCACGAGCCTTCTCTCCTCCTCTCCGGCGCGATCCGCTTGCATGTTGGAAGGGGGGCGCCTGAGCATCGCGACTCATGGGCTCTTCTTGGCTCTCGGCCCTCACCCCGCCTTGACCCATGGCATCGCGACATCATACCAGCGGCGGTGAGCTTCGCTCGAGGGACGGGACACGAGGACGTAGAGCACTAAGGAAAGCACGGGGAGAGGGAAGAAGCTCGCGAGGACCCAACACAGCAACACCTCGATTGCCGTCGCGAGCACGGCACCTCATCGAACGCCGCTCCAAACCCGCAAGATAAGTCACGCAAAAACTGATCCGCCTCAGCGCTAAACCCTCGCCTACTGCTGCTCTGTCACGGCAAAGCTGCCTACCTTTCTTGCCCAGCAGAGGTTGCTTGAGCGCTAAAGGGGACCTCCTGAGCATCGCGACTCAGGGGCTCTTACTGGACCTCGGGCCGCTCACCTCCTGGCCTTGACCACGGCATCGCGACCTGGCATACCAGCGACGGTGAAGCCTACACGGGGACCGGGGACACGTCGGTATGAGCACCAAGCCCTCGTGAGGAAAGAAAGGGGGAGCTAGGCCGGGACAGAACAAGCATCTCGCACCGATTCATCATAAGAATATAATATTCACAAAAACATGGCCAGCGCCTTACATACCCCCGCGGGGTGCTACTTCGATTCTTCGCAGGAAATAAAAGGTGCTAATCCTAAGGAACGCTGACTACGCGTGCCTCCGCAGGAGACGCCATCATCAACTGTGGGCGCCAGCACCGGGCGCCAACCCCATCCAGATCACCGGGCGCGGTAGCCTCAAGCGCCGCCTGCTTCGGCCTTGGCGCGAGCTCGGGGGCTCGTAGCTGTCGTCGCTTGTCTCCGGCATCGCCCTTCGCTGCTGCCCGAGGAGCTGCCGAGGGGGCGACCGGCGGGCCTAGTCCTCGCCCGGCGATGCCCCGACCGCCCTTCTCGGGACAGCATTCCAGCCGGCGTCCTTCCGCGTCGAAGACCTTGAAGAACATCAAGGAGGCGCCATCGTATTCTAGGTGGATCACGAGGGCGCCCCTTGTCCGGCAGACCCGGGCGATCTCGCCCCAGCCTCGGGTCATGTAGACCTTGCCCGGAGCGACAACCGCAACCTCCGCTCAGGTCGCAGGGGTGCTGCAGCCAGCGTGCTGCAACCAGAGCTCTAGAGAACCCCTCGGCGGGATCTCGAAGGTGAAGGAGGGAGGAAGGCGAATCCAAGATTGAGGAGGCATGGCGGCGTGGAGCACGAGCTGTCGGGAGGAGCCCTCGGCATGAACTCCAGGAGGAACGACGCGCACCGCCGTGACCCGCCGGTGCCGACGGCGGCGTTATGCGTAATGTCGCTCGGCGTCTACTCCTCAGGGCCCTCGATGCGGGCGTACAAGGGCAGCGGGGAAACTGGCGGCGGCCGCTTATGCAGGGGCCTCGACGCCTCCTGCCGGGCTCCCTCATCTCGGCGGCAGAGGACTAGCCATTTCTCGGCGAAAGCGGGTCGGGACCCTCTCGGGGGGCCTTTCCCTTCTCTTCTGCAGAAAACTGGCGGATCGGAGCCATTGTTGCAATGCAGAGCAAGGGAGAGGATGGAGAGGAAGGAGTCGCAAGAAGGGATGGACTGGAAGGGCTTGCGCCGTTCTGTACTTATAGCCGGAGGAGGCCAACCGTCAGCCTCCACGATCACAGGTAATCATGACCCATTTCTGCGTGCAGGGACTTGTCAAGTCATGTGGTTGCCGAGGGATCATGGGGAAGCGGAGACGCCCAAGTCCAATCAATCGCCCGCTGGCGCTCGAGGCCACCAATTTGTTGGGGCCAGCGGCGCCCGCACTGCCCTTTGCTTCTTTGCTAAGCCAAGTCTGGGCGTGCCTTGGGCCCGGGGGATACTGTCGGCGTTTTGGGAACAGGGGTCCCCAGACTTGCCTGCCTGCGGCCTGCGGCGTGGCTCAAGTGGGGGCCCAACATGGCCCAGCTTCATCAGCTCAAGCTCAAGACCCTCACGAGGGGCCAAGCCTCGCGGGGCGGACGACAGGAACCTTCCTCAGGAGCAGCCTCGTCAGGCAGGCTCACGAGGAGGCGGAGAGATCAAGGCAGGGTACCTCACGAGGGTGCCCCGTGACGCAAGCCATGATGATCGATGTCAGGCGGGCGCCAGCCTGCGCAGTGTCCTCGTTTTCCCCTTTGGTGCAAAGGAGGCAAGCACATTCTAAGGCATCAGGCAAAGGTCACCGCTTCGGTGCAACAAGACCAAGACCAGCGGAGCGGTAGGACAGAGGTCATCGTGGAGCCCAGGACGTCGTCACCGTCAGAGCCTTTGGCAGCCGAAGACCAACTTTAGTCTGGATAAGTGTACTAGATGTTCCCCTTCAAAATGGCCAATTGTTGGTGCCCTTCCCGCTCATTATTTGGGAAGAGGCCTAGGGCCTCCCTCTATAAATAGGACTAGCCACCACAGAGAGAGGGGACGGGTCGAACCTACCAGAGAGAGAGAGAGAAGCGACTGGACTCACCCAAGCAGTTCATCGCGCGAGCTCAAGAACAGCCCCTCACGAGGCTGTTCTTCCTTTGTACTGTTCTTCATCAGCCCCAGAGGCAATCCACCACACCACACACTGGAGTAGGGTATTACACCACAACGGTGGCCCGAACCAGTATAAATCTTGTGTCTCTTGTGATGTTCATCTTTCCTAGTTTAGATCCCTTGCATACCATTAACGCGTGAGCTGGTAGGGAAAGATCTCCATGCGCACCCCAGAGTTCGAACCTCAAGGCTCTGCCGGAACCCGAAATCCGACAACCACATATGTGTCCTTTCCTCATATGTACATTTACTTCGCCATTATATGCATCGTTATGACTTAAGTTTTTTCCAAGCTGGGTTGCCTGGCTCCTGTGCTTATGCCCTACGTTCCCATTTGTTTGGCTAGGGCATAAAAGGAGCACCTCTGCGATTGTTACAGCCGGGTCATCCGGACGTGTACCTCAGACTGGGTGAAGCCGAAAGCTAGCGTTCTTAAGGGAATATTCGGTTGGCGGACTAAAGATGTTTTACCCTCATTATAGTGTGAACCCCTAGATGTTACATATACTGCACTTTTTTAATCACAGTTCGGGCAAGCACACCAACGCATGCTCACCTAGGTAAAGGAACCCTTAACGGAACTATTCTCCCTGGAACATGTTTCTTACAATTAAAAAGTAATATAACATAGCTAGCCGGATACAACTTGTCTGTTCAAGGAACTATGACCCCTACGCCTGGTTTCCATGCATGCCCCAGTCTATATTGCCGCTCCGGTATTTGGAATCACTCTGCACCTTCGGGTCCAGAGGTCGAAGCAAAAAGGTCTGCCATGACAATCGTTTTACAATCCGGCTAGGGACAAATTTGTCAATTGAAGTACATAGTCACTTGGACTGAAAAACTTCTTCCTCTATACCGTCTAATAGGCTGTCTAGCTTACAATCCTGTTGGGAATATTTGGTGGCTATTTTTACTTGGTCATATACCAAACTAACTGGAATTTCTTGTCCATCTGACCCCCGAGGTCCGACCCGGGTCATATGATTCGGATCAAGCTTGGTGTACCGTGTTTTCACCATGGCCCAGGCCTCTCACGCACCTTCTCGGCAGGCTGATATCTTCCATAATCGAAAACTCCGACGAGCCCCTTTGAATAGATTCACAAGCTCCTCCATATTTCCTGGAGGGGAGGCGGATGGCCACACGGCCTTGGCAACACTCCGCATTGCTTGCCGAGCTCGCTCGTGCACTTGGGACAACTCTTGTAGCAGATCGCCTTGAGATCCGGACATTTCCTCTTCGGGGTGGCCAGTCAGCATACCTGCAGACATAAATCTGTCAGCTCGTTTCTTTGCTGAAATATACGGAGGTCGGTTCAAAAGCATACTGAATATGCTGCCTCGTAGCCTCCTATTTTCCTTCACAGCGTCAGCCAGCTGAGCTCGTACGTCTTTTAGGTCTTCGCCCAGCAGGGTGTTGGAATCCTGCAGCTTGTTCTTATCATCCCTGACACGTGTCAGCACACGTTCACCCGCGGCCAGTTGCCTTTTGGCCTCTTGTTCGCCCGCCTGTGCGACTTTCAGTTCCTCCTTCAGTTGATCTGACGATCCTGTCATGGGAAAAACAAAAGTATTAATATTACTGGTATATGATCATATTTTTCTCGATGGAGGGGAACATTACCAGGCGGTGCCTCCTTGGATTTCTCTAGTTCGGCAGCTAGCTGGGTCCGGCACTTTTCCAGCTCTTGAGACAGCAGGTTGTTCTTCTCCGTGAGTGACTGGTTATACAATGATCCTTAAATCAGTTGTACCAACTGCTTCAAGTCTCGGGGGCTACTGGTATATGATCACCAAATCTGTATAATGCGCACTTACCCGCATATTTTTCAAGTACTAGTCTGTGGCTCTGGTAAGCCCATCCCGAGCAGCTTCTGTGCCATCGTAGCTTACCTGGTAGAATACTCCCTCCTCAAGCTCTACAAATATATCCAGATCCTCTTCGAATCCGGGGTCCAGGTCCCGGTTATGGTCCTCCGGCTGTGTACCGGGGCTATAAATCCCCGCAATGACCTTTCGCCATTCCTGTTATGAATGGACGGGTTAGAGAAAGTAACTCAGGGAAAGGGTTGAGTAAAGTGGTGGGATTAAAACTCACCCAGCTGGGAGGATTGTACATGGAAAATCCCTCTCAGCGCTTAAGACGAGTGAACTCCTCTTTCTCCCCAGGGCAGTGAGGGAATCCGGCCCCTTTTGTCCGCAGCGTGAGGCGTCATCTTCCCCATTGTACTGCCACATAGGGAGCCCCCTATATTGGAGCGGTTGAACCCTCGCACTATGGAAGTGTCCATTACCTCGATTATTGATAGTCCGGACTGGGCGAGTGTCCTTATCTTGCCCATTAATTGTTGGATTCCACGCTATCTTCCTCCTCGAGACTCCGAGGGCGCCAGCTGTGGCGTTTCTTCAACGGAGCACTTGAAAATTCGGGAAGACCCATTCAGACTGGGTCAGGGAGAGTGACATCCTCAATATAGAACCATTCTAAGGGCCATTCTTCAAATGCCTTCTTCGGCGTGCCGGACAGGTATCTGGTCTCGGCTGTGCGCCATACCTCAGCACCGCCCACCTCGAATACCGATCGCTCTTGGTTGCGAGGGACGAGGCAGAATAGCTTCCTCCATAACTCAAAATGGGCCTCACAACCCAGGAATAGCTCACAAAGAGCAACAAAGCCCGCGATGTGCAGGATGGAGGTCGGCGTGAGGTTGTGCAGTTGGAGGCCGTAGTACTCCAGGAGTCCTCGGAGGAAAGGGTGGATTGGAAATCTGACGCCTCTTAACAAGTAGGAAAAAAAAGCACACTCGTTCCCCCTGGTTGGATTGGGGAAATTCTCCGCCTGGGCTTCGCCATTGAAGGAGGTCAATCCTGCCTGAATAGGGACTAGATCAGCATGGGGAAGAAATCCTTGCGTTTGCAGCTTAACCAGCTGATCGTGGGATACGGAACATCTCTCCCAATCACCTTTTTCGGAGCCGTGGGGGCGGGAGGAAGAACTGGGAACGCTAGCCATGTTGGAATGGTTTCTCCTAGCAAGCTCTAAGGATTTTCCGCTTGGTGTGGAATGGGATCTGAGATCCAATATATTTAAATAGACGCCTTTCTTACATGGGCGGGGTGTTATGTGTGAAAAATATCCTGACCTCTCGTATTCGCTCGACACATGGAAGCAGAAGCAATGGAGGCGCAGAAGCCAGAGGGTGTGACATTAAATCACAAGCCGAGTATAGCTTTTCGGGTCAGGTACTTTGAAATAATCGGAGAGGGAACTCGCCTTGCAATGCCGAAGACAATCAGCACGTCGGGCACAACGTCATTGAAGCCTGGTTCCGGGGCTACTGAGAGAGTCCTGGATTAAGGGGTCCTCAGGCGTCCGGGCTATGTAACATGGGCCGGGCTGATGGGCTATGAAGATACAAGACATAAGACTTCCTCCCGTGTCCGGATGGGACTCTCCTTTGCGTGGATGGCAAGCTTGGCGTTCAGATATGTAGATTCCTTCCTCTGTAAACCGACTCGGTACAACCCTAGGCCCCTCCGGTGTCTATATAAACCGGTGGGTTTAGTCCGTAGAGATAATCATAATCATACAGGCTAGACATCTAGGGTTTAGCCATTATGATCTCGTGGTAAGATCAACTCTTGTAATCCTCATATTCATCGAGATCAATCAAGCAGGAAATAGGGTATTACCTCCATCAAGAGGGTCCGAACCTGGGTAAACATCGTGTCCCCCATCTCCTGTTACCATCGACTTAGACACACAGTTCAGGACCCTCTACCTGAGATCCGCCGGTTTTGACACCGACACTCATCGCTTACGCCTAAGATTCTTACTAATGGTGCCTTCATCAGATGCGGAGATGAAGGAGCACACTAAGAACTACGCCGAATGGCTGAAGAATCGTTTGGCACAAGGATCCATCGAATGACATTGCTACGTGGTTGGCACAAAAGCCATCACCTACGGTGCTGACGTACCAAGCATATGACATAAATGGATAAACCTTCTACACTGAGGAACATGATAAGAAGACCTCGTATCAGAACAGCTCTGTTCGAATAGAATGCATGACTGTAAATGAAGCTGATAAAAGGGTATACTATGGAACAATCAAAGAGATTTGGGAGCTTGACTATGTGAAAGTTAAGGTGCAATTATTCAGGTGCGTATGGATCCCTCTTGGTCAGGTAAGGATTGATGAGTACAGGAAGACCTGTGTTAACAGGGCAACGATGGCATATCACGCGGACCCATTCATTCTTGTCAGCGATGCTACCCAGATTTTCTTTGTGGAAGACCCCTTGCATAAGAACGGCCATTTAGCGATGCATGGTAAGAGAAGGGTACTGGGTGTTGATGATGTTGCCGATCAGGACGAGTACGATGAATTTGATGAGTTGCCAGCCATGGGATCACGCACCAGTGCAACAGAGAAGAAGCGTAAAATCATCAAAAATCCCAAGTTCATTCTAGGTCAACTTAATGATCCCAGTTCCCCCATGTACATGGGAATTAAGCTGTAAGACTAGTCTTTATGACTACCCTACAACTTAACTCGTTCAATTTAGAAGCCATTTGTCTTTGAATTTGTGAGTTATGCCCGGTTTTCTATTGATGTAAGAACCGTTAATATGTTGACCTTGATATGCTGTCAGCTCAGGCAATGAATATGAACTATTTTTTGTTATTGTTATTGTTATTATTATATCATAGAGGTAGCACACTCAATCGATCTCACTACAGTATGTGTGAACAAAAATATGCAATCTGGTTTGCGAATAGCACACGGTTCGTTGATGAAAGCCGTGTGCCGACCAAACCCCGCCAACCCGCCCATGATCTGAGTCGTGCTTTCTGATTGGCCAGAACCCAAACCCCACAGATCATACGCCTGCATCGTCGCTCCCAGATCGAACGGCGATCCTCATCTCTTTCGACAGCACATGCAGTTCCGGTTGTAATTTTATTTTTATGCACAAAATGCACGTTAATCTCAAAAAATGTCTTAAATATAGCTAACGATGCTTGGAATGCGCCAGAAAATCAACCCCGTGGTATAATGGTGATTGCGTACTGTGGAAATTTTTATGAGGCCAAACGATGAAGTCACCGGCCACTGGAGTTTGAATTGACACGTCTCCTTTTGGAAAACCATGATCCTTCATGTGAGATGCTCCGGTTTGGAAGGAGCGGTCATCAAAACTTGTGCCAAACTTTACCAATTTTTACACGGGGTCGTGAGAGCACGCCACAGGCACACATCGATTTTGATGATGTCCGAACTCAATCTGAATTTTCTGTAATTAAAATACAACCTAGGCCTACTATAGTGGACGCGCCTCGCGCCTGAAATGTTTGAAACTTCTCCCCGCTTCTCGAACAAACGGATGAAAACTCACAAAGTGACGCACAAACGATTTGTACACCTTTGCTAGGTTGATAGTAAGGGGGTATCATAGCTAGTATCATGCATGCCAACTAGGCAATTCTGATGAGCTGTCATAGAATTAATTAAATGAAGAAAGAGAGGGTTAAGTATCATATCAAGAAATCATATCATAATAAATGTTATGCTACTATGTGTCACTCATGACAATATAAATAAAGTACTACATATGATACTAGCTACTCTATGATACTATGCATTAGAGCAAGTAAGTACACAATAGAGTGACATAAGACTAGCCACAATGGGTAGTAACATAAAATGTTACTAGTCTATGTTACTACCTCTATAGTGGGGAGTAACATATGTGTAGTAACATGCAACACTTCATTTAATAGGCTATAGGCTCATCTTGCCTTGAGATGTGTGGTGTTACTTAGACTAGCCATAATGGGTAGTAAGATAGACTAGTAACATGCTGCCACGACCGGTTTTTCAATAAAATATTTATTGAACAACCGACCTATGAAATCCAATATGAGGAAAATCCTCCATACCGGTAGACAAAACCTTGATACAAGATGCCAGTAGTATTACAATATTATAGGGGTCGGACTGAAGATGCCCAACCAATTATTACAACATGCCAATAATTATACATGATAGCGGATAAGACACAACGGTGTGGTGGTGGAAATACTACTGACTCGAGATATGAGTGGTTGGTGGAATAACACAGTGGGGGTGGTTAACAAGTCTACTACAGTGGCGGCTCATCGAGCGTCGAGGTGAGGCTCGATGAATTTATTTGGATTGCGGAAGCGGATATATCACAAGGACTAATCCAGGGGTCGCACGAGACTGACTGGGATTCCTCTAGGCGTCGGACTCGCTATCGAACTCTTCATCCATGAGATCGCTTTCACAAGATCGGCCAAATCAACAAGCCAGGTGCGTACTATGAAAGTACTCGCAAGACAGTTCGGACGAAGGATATAACAAATGAAAGCATGAATGCGACATAGTTAATCTTAACAATGCTCAATTAAAGCAGTATAGAAAAATAATTAAAATGGGAGTCGGCGGTAGTCCGCTCGAAAACCCAAAGAGACCAAACTCAAAACCGATCGGGTGTCTGAAGCGACGCCTCGAAAGGTGAATAAATAAGCAAGATATTGCCACGATCAGGCGTCTGGCGACACCTCATAAAGGGCTTATATTGAAATAAAAATGCATGCGTCTGCATGATCGGACGTCTGAGCGACATCACGAAAGGGCTTATAATAAAAATAAGTAACTGGCAATGTCATGATCGGACGTCTGGCGACATCACGAAAGGGCTTATAATAAAATAAATAACGGCAATGTCATGATCGGACGTCTGAGCGACATCACAGAAAGGGCTTTCATCACAAAGATATAGCACTCATAATAAATATTCAACACATGAATATAAACGGGTTAGTCCATCCACAGGAATAAACATTTGACCGAACTTAGTACTCATGTGATTCACTGGAGTATCTGTCACCAAAACTGACACTTGTCAGGATAAAATAATACAGAACTTGGACATGGATAAGATGATTCGAGGATTTATGACTCTGCAGAGTTTGTACTAAAATTACCCACAGCCAACGGATTTCCGTAGTCCTGAAGGACTAGTTCCGTTTATGGTATTTCGGAAGAAACACAGCTAACCAGTACACACCCATCCTACCTCACGATGCCAGGAATCACCCTAGACATCGGCCAAGAAAAACTTTTGAGACGGGAGATCACAATCTCGAATAGCATGGGATCAAATTTATATTCATGGCGCTCTAAGGGGTGCCCTCTCGGTCCCAACCGGAAACACCCATGCCTGACCGGATGGTGGCTTTAATCCAAGGCCATGGAACCATCATCACGGCCTCTCCATTTGGTGTGTACCAGAAAGCGGTGCGCAACTTACTAAGCCATATCCCTATGCGGAAAACATGTGGTAGTATGGGAAGGGAAATGGATGGGAACCGAATCGACACGGGTTGACACTAAAGTCAAATAGTATGGCATAAGACTGCCATGCTACAACACTGCCATCTTACCCATCCTCATGCCAACACATGGCCATGCACATTCACATCCAACACGTATGGATTATCGAACTCACATGCCCCAACTTTGCATGAAAATAACCTTCATCGGTATGCTCACAAACATGCCATGAAACTACTTAAAGCAAACTTGCCAGAACACTCATTATATCAAAAGTTCAAACATGCTTGCCTGGTTCAGAGTAGTCGGAGCCTAGCTCAGTGAAGTTCGCCGTTCCGTCACCTCCTTCGGTATCTACGGTATAAAGAAAACATACGCGCTAACATAAATACCGTGAGGTGCACAAAAATTACTCCAAATATTTTTCAAATAAATCTAATAAAAAACTAGACAAAATTTCAAAGAGGATAGAAAAGGAATCAATCAAAAATACTCTTTTGTTTAAAAGTTATTAGTGTTTTAGTCCAGGGACCTTTCTGTAATGAAACAGAAACTTCCCCGGGTTTTCTTTATAAAATGTAAAACGCGCTTGATCCGAATACGTCAGTTCAGTGGGGAAGACGTATTTTGCCCGAAGGCGTTTCCAGAAAACGATTCAAAAGAGGAAAAAGCTGACGGGGAGGACCCACCCGTCGGGTTTGAAAACGAGAGCAGAGATTTGGCGCCCGAAGGCCGCGGTGATCGCCGGCGGCGATCTACGGCGAGGCAGAGGGATCGGAGGTTACCAACATGCTCACCGTGTCCTTCCGCACCGGTGGGTGGCAGAGTTGGTCGCCGATGAGCACCACGTTGACGGCGGTCTCAACTCCGGCGGACGGTGGTTCGGGCGTTGATAGATCTCGCCGAGGAGGGCTGCAAGGATCGAATTGAGGTGGGGGTTAGAGAACTAGGTGTAAGAGAAGGCTACGGACGAGGTTTGGGCGCCGGAGATGGCCTCACCGTAGTGAATCAAGGTGGAGGCCGAGGCGGAAGTGGCCGGAGTCGGGAAGGAGAGCTCCTCGTGGCCCTTCCGGGGACTTGGCGGGTCTGGAGGGTAGAGGAGGTGTCTTGAGGCGAGAGCAAGCTCGGGGTGCTATATATAGCCGCCCCGAGGCGGTTGCCGAGAACGGGGTTCTCCGGCGAGGTGATTACGGCGGCGTTGTGGTCGCACGGGAGGGTTCAGGGGTTGAGCGTCGTCGTGTGTGTTCCCTGGTTCCGTTTAGGTGCTAACTGCGTCGGGATTTGGTTGCTTAGGGGGAGCTCGACGAACGGGCGGCGAGCCCGTCGGCGGCGAGGAGCGCTTTGTGCGTGTCGCGCCACGGGCAGTCTTGCATGCGTCTTATTGTCGAGGAAGTGGCCACCCGGAGCCACCAGAGGGTTTGGGCAGCGCCGAACGGCGTTACGCCGCCGTTCTGCTCCCTGTCGGACGCTACGGTGGTTCGGCCACCGCAAGACACGCCGGCGCAGGCGGGCCAGGGCGCCACCGACGCCAGGAACGCGCCAAGCACGCATGTGAGGCTCCGGACAAGCAAGCTAGGCCGTGAGCAACGTGCCAAGTGCACTGTGAACATGTGACTGAATTTACTGACGAAGATCAACACTAAAACTCACGAACTTAGCGAAAATGAATAAAAGCAGTGCATGCAAGGTGTTCGGCTGTAATGACCTAGGCATGTAGGGATTTTTCCTTGAGCTGGTTTTTTGGTGGAGGGGCCTCTCCTTGCATCTAGAGGCTGCCTGAATATTTGTGGAATTTTTGGAGTAGTGTAGATATGAATTTCACCAAATTTGGCAAATCTGGTCCAAACTTGCAGAGACTATAATTTGAATGAACAGGAGAGGAGTGGATCTTGATAGTTCTAGGTTGTGGGTACCAAGGACTATCCAAGGGAGTTGGTTTGAGGTCAAGACTCAAATGCATTAAGGTACTTGCTTTGCAAAATTACCTAGGCTCAAAATAATAGGCAGAAAAGATTTGGGAGAGAATTAATTGAAATAAAAATTCAGAAGAGGGTTGAACTAGTAGAGACAGAATGTTTGGATTGCCCAAGGTGGAAGGAGATATATTTGGGAAGATTTTACCATGTGGTGTATGGCCAAACCATAAATGATCTCAAATATGGGAGAGAAAGAAAAACTCCTAGAGTTTCTTTTTGAAAGAAAAATAAACTTCAAACATTTTTCTTGAATTCTTGAGAAAAGAGCAATCAGAGGAAAAATTTAAAAACCAAACACCAGAGTTGAAGGAAATGCAAAAGTAAAATATTTGCCAGAGGGAAAAAGTTTTTGATAGAGATTTTTGGAAGGGTTTTGGTGACCTCCTTCAAATCCAACAAAATTTTGAAGAAAACCAAAGGAAGAATTTTGGAGTGTCACACATGCCCATGTGTTACTAGTCTATGTTACTACCTCTATAGTGGGAAGAAGTAGCAGTAGGGCTTATTGGTGGCACCGCACTACTGCTATTTTCTTAACAGTAGCGCTAGTTAGGGTACCAATGTTGCTACTATTTTTTGGCCGGGGGGTGTGGTGTGGCTAACTTACCAGTAGCGTGCCCTCTAGAAACCAACGCTGCTGCTAAGTTCCACCAGTAGCGCGGTTTGTAGCACACGCTACTGCTAATTATCAGTAGCGTGGGCTCCAAAACACACGCTACTGGTAAACTTCTATGTATAAGCCTTTTCCTAGTAGTGAACATATATGTGTGGTAACATGCAACACTTCATTTATTAGGCTATAGACACATCTTGCCTTGATATGTACATGTGATGTTACTCATACTACTAGTAACTAGCTATGTTACTACTTCCCTCTCTTTCTTCATTTATTGCTTGCCACATCATCTACTTTATCTATATATGTGTGATGTTACTACCTATGTTACTCCCATTGTGGGTAGTCTCATACTGTAGTAAGACTATACCCACAGTGGGAGTAACATAGGTAGTAACATCACACATAACCACTTTCCTCCATTTCTTCATTTATTTCTTACCACGTTATCTATTTTATCTAGATATGTGTGATGGTACTACATATGTTACCCCGCTGTGGGTAGTCTGGCTACAAGGAATAGAATAATATATATGTGCTTATTAGTTCGAGGAAAGAGAAGAGAAGCGGGCTCTTGGTTAGTAGAGCCAGCTGCAACACGAGACCCAAGACACTTTGTGAGGATGTAAGGTGGGCAAACTATTGATAAACTAGTACGTATATAAAACTTATTATTGTACATACCCGCTAAGATGTTGGCTGTATATGACATGGCAACTTCTTATAGCCGACCCTTGGTTGTATTGTTAACCATGCTCTTAGTGAGGTAGCTAGTATATCATAGACGACTTGCTAGTATCAGACTAGCCACAGTGGGACAGCAGTAACACCGACTCCAACTCAACAAACTTGCTTATGTGGCAATAAGTTAATGAGGAGAGAGATAGTTTCAGTAACTTAGATAGTTACTGTAGCATCACATGTCCCAATGCAATATTGATATGTCCATTTTGCATCATGCTTTTATATCGTTATGTATTGCATTATGGGCTGTTATTACATGTTATGTCACAATACTTATGCCTATTCTCTCTTGTTTTACAAGGTTTACATAAGGAGGGAGAATGCCGCAATTTGGAATTACGGGCTAGAAAAGGAGCAAATATTAGAGACCTATTACGCACAACTCAAAAGTCCTGAAACTCCACGAAAGTCATTTTGGGAATAATAAGAAATATCCAGTGGAAGAAGTTCACCAGAGGGGCCCACCTGTCCATGAGGGTGGGGCGCCCTACCCCTGTAGGCGCGCCACCTACCTCGTGGGCCCCTGTTGGCTCTCCGATGCCCATCTTACGCTATCTCGAGGTCTTTCAATGAGGAAAAAATCATAAGCAACCTTTCGACGAGACTCACGCCACGAGGCGGAACCTTGGCGGAACCAATCTAGGGCTCAAGCCAGTATTCTAGGGGACACTTCCCTCTGGGAGGGGGAAATCATCGCCATCGTCATCACCAACGCTCCTCTCATTGGGAGAGGGAAATATCCATCAACATCTTCACCAGCACCATCTCATCTCAAAACCCTAGTTCATCTCTTGTATCCAATTCTTGTCTCCAAGTCCGGGATTGGTACTAGTAGGTTGCTAGTAGTGTTGATTACTCCTTGTAGTTGATGCTAGTTGGTTTATTTGGTGGAAGATCATATGTTCAGATCCTTTATGCATATTAATACCCCTCTGATTATGAACATGAATATGCTTTGTGAGTAGTTACGTTTGTTCACGAGGACATGGGAGAAGTCTTGCTATTAGTAGTCTGCGAATTTGGTATTAGATTCGATATTTTGATGAGATGTATGTTGTCTAGCCTCTAGTGGTGTTATGTGAACGTCGACTACATAACACTTCACCATTATTTGGGCCTAGAGGAAGACATTGGGAAGTAATAAGTAGATGATGGGTTGCTAGAGTGACAGAAGCTTAAACCCTAGATTATGCGTTGCTTCGTAAGGGGCTGATTTGGATCCATATGTTTCATGCTATGGTTAGATTTACCTTAATACTTTTGTTGTAGTTGCGGATGCTTGCAATAGAGGTTAATCATAAGTGGGATGCTTGTTCAAGTAAGAACAGCACCCAAGCACCGGTCCACCCACATATCAAATTATCAAAGTACCGAACGCGAATCATATGAGCGTGATGAAAACTAGCTTGACGATATTCCCATGTGTCCTCGGGAGCGCTTTTCCTTATATAAGAGTTTGTCCAGGCTTGTCCTTTGCTACAAAAAGGATTGGGCCACCTTGCTGCACTTTATTTACTTTTGTTACTTGTTTCTCGTTACAAATTACCCTATCACAAAACTATTTGTTACCACTTATTTCAATACTTGCAGAGAATACCTTGCTGAAAACCACTTATCATCTCCTTCTTCTCCTCGTTGGGTTCGACACTCTGACTTATCGAAAGGACTACGATAGATCCCCTATACTTGTGGGTCATCAAGACTCTTTTCTGGCGACATTGCCGGGGAGTGAAGCGCCTTTGGTAGGTGGAATTTGGTAATGAAAAATTTATATAGTGTGCTGAAATTTACTGTCACTTACCACTATGGAAAGTAATCCTCTGAGGGGCTTGTTCGGGGTATCTTCACCCCGACCAGTAGAGCAAAGAATTGCTCCTCAACCTACTGAACCTACTGAAAATGAAATTATTCCTTTTGAAGTTCCTTCGGGTATGTTAGAAAAACTGCTTGATGATCCTTTTACAGGAGAAGGAACAAGGCATCCTGATGTACATCTACTCTATGTGGATGAAGTTTGTGGATTATTTAAGCTTGCAGGTATACCTGATGATGTTGTTAAGAGTAAGGTCTTCCCTTTATCTTTGAAGGGGGATGCATCGACATGGTATTGGCTATGTGATGATACGGGATCATGGAACTATAAAAGAATGAAATTGGAATTTCATCAGAAGTATTATCCTACGCATCTTGTTCATCGTGATCGCAATTATATATATAATTTTTGGCCTCGCGAAGGAGAAAGCATCGCTCAAGCTTGGGGAGGCTTAAATCAATGTTATATTCATGCCCCAATCATGAGCTCTCAAGAGAAATAATTATTCAAAAAAATTATGCTCGGCTTTCGCATAATAATCAATCCATGCTCGATACTTCTTGTGCTGGCTCTTTTATGATGAAGACTATTGAATTCAAATGGAATTTATTGGATAGAATTAAACGCAACTCTGAAGATTGGGATCTCGACGAAGGTAAGGAGTCAGGTATGACATCTAAGTTTTATTGTGTTAAGTCTTTTATGGATACCGATGTTTTCTGTAAATTTAGCACTAAATATGAACTTGACTCTGAGATAGTAGCTTCTTTCTGTGAATCTTTTGCTACTCATGTTGATCTCCCCAAGGAGAAGTGGTTTAAATATCATCCTCCCATAGAAGTAAAAGTAGCTGCACCTATTAAAGTCGAAGAATTCTCCTTTGTAACATCCCAAAATTTTAAATTTTGGAATGTTATAAACAAATAGATAGATTTGATTGATTGCTTGATTGATTGACTGAAAGTGAGTGAATTCGAAACTTTTGAAAGTTAAATGAGAGGGAATAAAAGGACTTTCCCAAACTTTCATTTTGCTTTTATGATCTTAGGGAATTCAAATTCTTTCATCACAAAACCCTGGAGAGAAGATGACATGACTTCTTCCATTTATTTAAATGACAAGGGGTGTTGAAAATATTTGAATTTCATTTGGAAAATATTTCCAATTCTGAAACTTTATGCAACTCAATGATTTTCACGAGAGAAGATAAAATGACTTCTTCAAATTAAATGAAATATGAGTTGGGAGTTTTAAAAGAATTAAATCCAAAGTTCTTTTGAATTTATTTCCAATTTGGAGTTATTTGAGTTTTATTCAAAATACTTTTCTCCAAAAACTAAATATACGGAAAATAGGGTAACATGATTCCCTACATCAGAAAATTGGAGAGAAATAAATTTGAAGTCATTTTGGTATTTTAAAAATGATTTTTGTTGGATTTTATTAGACCAGTAGCACTCTTTTAATTATCTGAATTTGTATGGACATTATTTGGAATTCTAAAAATGTTCATCTTGTAGGAAATCTTTTTCTGAAAATTTTGATATATAATATGTCTATATAAAATTATAGTTTCATTTTCGTCTATCACTTTCTGTTTAAAAAAAAGTATAATAACAAAAACTGCACGCGCGCCTGAAACTAACTGTCGACGACGTGCGCATCATAGTACCAGCGGGCGCCCCTTCTTTTCTTTTTTATATATAATATATGGGCCAGGCCCAGCGGGCCATATTCATTCCTCATATTTTTTTTCTTTCCATAGTTTTTCTTTTTCTTTTCTATTGCTCAAAAAAAAATTTACAGTGTCTTGGCCGTCGTCAAGGGCTTTTGGCCCATGCCACGTGATCCTCCTTTTCTCCTTTGTTTCAGTATATTTTCGCTTCACGTTTAGTCCCACATTGCCTAGCTTTTGACCCCTAAACCTCTTTTCCACCTATAAATATAGACCCATGGAGCCTCCAAAAATCATCCGATTCGGGTTAAATCAATATTTTGGTTTGACTAGATTTCCTAAAGAAAAATATTCTTCTCCTCTCCGGCACGAATTCTTCCCTCTCCGAAGTTGTCTTTTCTCTACATTATAAAGGTATATTTCTTTGTATTTTTTTTTCCATAGCTTATTTTTTTTCCGTAAAACAGCTTGGCCCTGATTTTTCAAATAGCCATAACCTTTTACTCGTTCATCCAAATTAGATAAAACTAGCGCCTATAGTTTCGTCTTGTTTTCACCTATCCAGTTAACCTGTCACGTCAACTTTTTTGAAATTTTCAAATTTCAAAATTTGTTCAGATTCATATTCAAACTTCTTTTGTTAATAACTTGAGTTCCGTAACTCCGTTTGAGTTGACTCTTTTTGCAAAGCGAAGCTCTTGACCTAAACTTTCTGATAAGGCCAAATTCACATAATTTTAGTACTGTTAGAAATTGTTTTATGCTGCAAGAGTTATTTGCTTGGTTTTGATGTTTTCCGATTTGTTTTCTTGGTTAAGTTTTACTTAGGACAAAACTATATTAGTTGTTTGTAGTAAAGTCTTAGACTTTCCCTAGTAATTTTCTTTGTAGTTTTATTCGAGGGTTCTTAGGAATTTGTTGGAGTTTTATTATTGAGTTTCTTTGTGTTTGGATTGTTATTTTGAGTGCTAGAATTGTTTGCTATGAAGTTTGCTTATGAATGCTATGTCTGTTTAATATAGATTTTCAACGGAGTGACGAATAGTTCTACCAAGTCATTATTTCTGAGAGTGTTGTTATCTTCATCAACTTACCAGGCAAGTTCACTTTGACCATGTTTTTCATACCTATGTGTTTTATTGCATCTTGTGTCATCTTCGCAACAATCCCTCCAGTAGTGATATTGAATCCTTGTAGTTGAGTTGTTTGCATGATGTAGGAACCCATCACCCTGTTACCAAGCACTGGACGCTATTTATTTTATTGCTACGCTATAGTAGACGGGGTTGGTATGAGTGCTCGAGTGGTGTGAGAATGGAGGATCTACGTCAATGGCGACAACTCCATGATGGAATCTGCAAGGACTGCATCTTCAAGGCCTCAAGACTTCAAGACACGAGACAAGAAATCAATACACACTTATGGGTGAAGGATGGTTGACTGGCACCCTGGAGAAACCAGTGGATTTACTGGATGCATTGATAAGCGCCATGACATCTTGAGGAAAGCTTCACCCAGACTAAAAGAGACGGAAGAATACTTCATGCAAGGAAGCTTAACTTTGCAACCGCAAGTCACTATGGGCTCTGGCTTGGTTGACCTTAGTTGTGACTCTGGCCGACGGTGCTAGCAGATGTAGAACTACGGTAGGATTGGATGAGCACGGACGGTGGTCGGAGGAACTCTTCTAAGACCATGTTTCGGTCATCTTGTTCTCAAACACCACGAAGTGCGAACGTAAAAGAGGGATCGAATCTTGCGGGTAAAGTGTACAAACCTCTGCAGAGGGTTTAAACCTAATCGATTAGCCGTGTCCCGATTCACGGACAATTTGAGCATCCGGACTTGGATCTATCTCGGAACTCTCAACACCGGACCGATAACTTAATTGTGGGCAACTTATGATGATTTGGGCTATGAGACATCGGTTGGCGGAACCATGTCATGATAGAAAACTCCATAGTACGAGACTCAATTATTCCTTTGATGTAGGGAAAATAAAACCAGCTTTTATGCAAAACAAAACTCGCAGACCTGAGCCACAAAGCCATATTGCATATAGAATAGTATTATCATCTGCTTTCTCATGTTGTGATCTTGCCGGTACATTCAATGTACTGACCTACACGGCTGCAACTTATCATGTTGCTTTACTTCCAACGAGTAAGAGTACGGTACAGGGTTACGGTCTACACTCAACCTGCCGATGGCGTTGATGGGACTCCACACCCGACTATTTGTTTCCGCTGTGACTTATGAGGTATATATCGGTTTTACGTTAATTATACATGTGATTGCACTTTGATATATACATTGATGTACTTTGTGTGCCAAAGATATCGATCCGTGGATGGCACAAAGAACACGTAGGCTCGACTTGACCGTCTGAGGTCGGGTCGCTACATCCTTGTAGTTGATGCTAGTTGGTTTATTTGGTGGAAGATCATATGTTCATATCCTTTATGCATATTAATACCCCTCTGATTATGAACATGAATATAAGTAGTTACGTTTGTTCCTGAGAACATGGGAGAAGTCTTGCTATTAGTAGTCATGTGAATTTGGTATTCGTACGATATTTTGATGAGATTTATGTTGTCTAGCTTCTAGTGGTGTTATGTGAACGTCGACTACATAACACTTCACCATTATTTGGGCCTAGAGGAAGGCATTGGGAAGTAATAAGTAGATGATGGGTTGCTAGAGTGGCATAAGCTTAAACCCTAGTTTATGCGTTGCTTCGTAAGGGGCTGGTTTGGATCCATATGTTTCATGATATGGTTAGGTTTACCTTAATACTTTTGTTGTAGTTGCGGATGCTTGCAATAGAGGTTAATCATAAGTGGGATGCTTGTTCAAGTAAGAACAACACCCAAGCACCGGTCCACCCACATATCAAATTATCAAAGTGCCGAACGTGAATCATATGAACGTGATGAAAACTAGCTTGACGATATTCCCATGTGTCCTCGGGAGCGCTTTTCATTATATAAGAGTTTGTCCAGGCTTGTCCTTTGCTACAAAAAGGATTGGGCCACCTTGCTGCACTTTATTTACTTTTGTTACTTGTTGCTCGTTACAGATTATCCTATCATAAAACTATATGTTACCACTTATTTCAGTACTTGCAGAGAATACCTTGCTGAAAACCGCTTATCATTTCCTTCTGCTCCTCGTTGGGTTCGACACTCTTACTTATCGAAAGGACTACGACAGATCCCCTATACTTGTGGGTCATCAAATATGAGTCTGTAACCTAAGAAATGAAGCTTTGCATGACACTACACTTATGTTACTACCCACTATGAAGGTAGTAACATATATAGTCTAGGGTTATGTGTGTGTTACTAGTGTACTACTCTCCATTGTGGCTAGTCTCATACTCCCTCCTTTCCGGTTTAGGCTGGTTGTAATGGTATTATCATAAGCGGTATCATGCATGCCAACTAGAACTTTTGGATGATGTGGCACACAAGAGAGGATGTGGTATCATATCATGATACCGTGTCATATTAAATGATGTACTACTACTTTGTGTGATTAATAAGGCAACCTAAGATGTTAACTTATGATACTATGCATTACGGAAGTAGCTAGTATCCTAGCTACACTATCATATATATATATGCATGATACTACTAGTATATATGATACTACCCATTACAACCAGCCTTATAGGGCTCAATTCAAAAATCTCACCAACCAAGGTAGATGGTGAGTGGTGGAATACCTTATGTAGTTTGCAAAAACACCCAATTAATGCTTTTGTTTTCCTAAAAAAATTATGTTTCCTATGTATTAATTGCAATACATGCATGCTAATTTGTGTCATGCATGGCAATAAATATGATATATATATATATATGATACTATATTCTATGTATTATACTATGCGCAATAATTAATTAAAGGTAGTATCATACACTAGTATCATATGTACTGTATATTCATGATACTAGTACATGACACTCTCCACTATACTCAAGATTTCTTACCGTGGAAAAAAATTGGAGGCCAAACGATGAACTCATGTTTTCATTCGAACAAAAATATGATGTTAGGTAATGTAAATGTTTTCAAAGAGCACATGGTTCACTCACAAAAGTCGTGTATCCACTAAACCGTGGCCGATGCACCCCCCCCCCCCTCCCCTCTGCCACGCGCGCGATCTGAGTCGTGCGTTCTGATTGGCCAGAACCCAAACACCACGGATCGTACGTCTGCATAGTTGGATTCTCCTTGATTGAACGGCGATCCTCATCCCTTTCGACAATACATGTACATGTTTTCAAATAGCACACGGTTCACACACGAAAGCCGTGTGCCTACCAAACCGTGCCCGATGCCCCCCTGTTGTGTGCGTGATCTGAGTCATGCGTTCTGATTGGCCAGAACCCAAACCCCACGGATCGTACGTCTGCACAGTTGGATGCTCCCAGATCGAACGACAATCCTCATCCCTTTCGACGGGAAATGCAGTCCGGCTAGGAATTGATTTATATGCCAATATGCACGGTAAATGCCAAAAAATGTCTTACATATAGCACACAAGACCGGAAATGCGCCAGCAAATCAAACCCGTGATAAAATTGTGATTGGTTTACGTGCGAAAAATTTAGAGGCGAAAAGATGAACTCACGTCTTCATTTCAAAATTAGTGTGTCTTCATTTCAAACGAAATTATTCTGTTTGTGCACACAAGCGCTTAGAGGCAACCGTTTGCATAGGCCTTTCCGCGCACGCGGCAACCGGGATATTTTTCAACCTATTCACCTAGGCCGCCAACACCCCCCCCCCCCACCGTCCGCCCGTGTTTCACTCAACTAGTCTACCCAATCTCCTTTGCCAGCTCCCCCTCCCCCAGATCCATAGAAGAACCCTCTCCGGCGCCGCCGTGCTCACCCCGGCCGTGTGCCCGCTCTTTGGTGTCAATCCTACCTCCACTGTCGTTCCCAACATGCAGCGGCCCGCGCCTCGCCGTCTTCGTTTGCTCGCTAGCCACCCTCGAGCATATCGATGCAGTAACCCTCACCTCTCCTGTGGTCCGGCCAAGTTTGCATTAAGAAGCATGTTTGTTACTGCTCTCCATCATGGTGAGGCATATTTCCTCGCAATCCCTCTTCCAATTTCGTTTCGTATGTTACCAAGTTGGTTATAAAATAACGGAGAGCATATATATGTTCATTATCTACCTTCCTTACTACATATAAGTTGTATTTGTTCCAATAAGTTACTACCTATTTACAGATCACGGGCGCCCAAGTCATACAAACTTAACAAATTAGCCGTACATTTTCTAAATTATTGCATGGCATGTTTAGAAAGCTTGATACCAAGTTGTTAGTTTTATTCTTATCCTCCTTTCCTGAGTTTCACATGTGTTTTATGTAGATGCCGAGTAGCAGCAACAAGACTCATTCAAGCCATGTATCTTCATCTGATTCGGACAACCCTAGGTCTTCAGCAGATTGTGAGGGATCAAGTAGTCTTGAACGGGGTAGAGCTGCAGCAATTACCCTTCCGGTCTGGACACGAGGAACGCTCCAAGGAAGCCCACACACCAGCCTAAAGGTGTAGATGAAGCAACCAAGATTGATTTAAAGTCCTGGGCTCCAACTAAACCAGATAAAGCACGCATGAGGTTCAGGAGTGTGTGTGGATTTGTTGGCAGGGCAAGGCTCAACATTAATATGCCGGGGTTTCAGAAGGCTAACACAGAAAAATGGCGAAGGATAATCCGGGAGATCATGGATCACTTCAACGTTCCAGAGCAGTGGAGAATGCAGGTAGAACATGCTGCACTGAAGAAGGCTAGGGATGCTTGGAGAAACTGGAAGCACGTGATGTACAAGAAGTACTTGAGTGAAGGCAAGGACCCAATCCCCGCATACCCCAAAATTACAAAGGCGGGCTGGGCATAATTCAAAAGGTTCAGGGAAACTCCAGAGTTTACTGAGAATAGTTTCAAGCAATCGGGACTTTAGAAGAAGAACATACACCCCCACCGTATGGGTGTGGCAGGATACTACGGCATGAAACTCATATGGGAATAGGAGGACAAAGAAGCAGTAGCGGCGGGTGGGAATTCGGCCTTTAGTGAAATCAGGGGCGAACGTGCCAGAGACTACTTGCGGGCACGTGCAAAGAGGCGCGATGAAGAAACTTATTACTTTGAAAACGCACGTGACGCTAAACTGTATGAAGTGATGGTAGAGACTTCCAAGATCCCTGGAAGGTTCTACAGAACTCGTAATATGTGACATTCTCATCCATTGCTCGGACACAAAAGAGCCCCCTGGTCGTGCAAGGGGTATAGGTGTTAATGTCCCGCTTAAGAGGGCTTTCACACTCAGCAAAGAAGAGAGGCTCAGCATGAAACAAGCAAGGAGTGAAATGAAGCAGAATGCATTGTTGGAAAAGTTGAAGAAGGAGATTTATCCGGCTGTTCGAAAGGATGTTGAGGAGTCAATGATGATGAAGAAGACTCTAACACTGACAGATAGCCAGCATATGGGAGGGGAGGCAGACATGGATGATGTTGCTTATTGTGCAACAACACTGCACAAGAGTAGCTGTGCATTAGCTGACCCCAGCGACACTGAGACTACAGTTGCTCGTGATGATGCTATATCTGATCTATCTGGAATGAAAGACAGACTGAAGGGCGTGCTTACACATTATGAAGGTACATTAAAATGTGCAACAACCTGGGTTTTCCCACCCTTCTTGGAAGATGGCCTCTTCTTGAACAATGTGCCATTGAAGCCGGGCTGTGTGAAGTGCTACGTGACTGAAGTAAAGCCTGGATTCAATGAATTTGCCTTAAAGAATGTCCTAGGAGACTTCGATGAGCAAAGGACCTTGGGAGAAACACTGTTACATCACATCCAGTGGCCACGAAAGGAAATAGAGTTCATCGATGAGATTCTTGAAGCCCCGCCAAGAGCAACCACTGTCGCCCCTCAACCGGTGACGCTCTCCTTGCCACAGCAGCTCTCGCGGGCTGATGCATCAACCTGTGATCAGCCAGACCGACGTTGTGGCGTACAGGCCATGTCATCATCCGCCCCAAAGCAGCTAGTGGCAAGGCCTACAACTGTTGATGACGCACCACCGGTTCAGATGCTGGCCGCTGAAGCATCGGGGGGAGACCCGGCTGCAGCACATGCTCCAGAACCAACTGGTGGAAACGGTACTAAGCGATCGATGCTTGAACCGCCTACTAAGCGATCAGAGGTCCTGAACCGATTGCTCATCAGTCCGTCGGTCCGCAGGCACGTGATCAGCATACCAATGCATCACCACTTCCTGGTCAGCAAACCAACGCGTTGGCACGGCCTCCTCAGCACACCGACAAGTTGGCACCACCTGTGCAGAAACCCGACATAGCTTCAACGCATGGTCGGCAGTCCGATGCCTCTGGTCCTACAGCACAGTAGTCCGTCACAGCAGCACGGCCAGCTCAGCGGTCCGGCCTAGATAAATCGTCTGCTAAGCAGTTCGTCCAAGCTTCACCGTCTGCTCAGCAGTCTACCTTGCAGCTGCTACCTCTTGAGCACTGCATTGGTTTTCCCTTGAAGAGGAAAGGGTGATGCAGCAAAGTAGCGTAAGTATTTCCCTCCGTTTTTAGAACCAAGGTACCAATCCAGTAGGAGACCACGCTCAAGTCCCACGCACCTACACAAACAAATAAGAACCTTGCAACCAACACGATAAAGGGGTTGTCAATCCCTTCACGGCCACTTGCAAAAGTGAGATCTGATAGAGATGATAAAATAATATTTTTGGTATTTTTATGATAAAGAGTAAAAGTAAAGATTGCAAAGTAAAATAAACAGAGCCAGAAATAACTAGTTGACGGGAGATTAATATGATGGAAAATAGACCCAGGGGCCATAGGTTTCACTAGTGGCTTCTGTCAAGAGCATAAGTATTACAGTGGGTGAACGAATTACTATCGAGCAATTGATAGAATTGAGCATAGTTATGAGAATATCTAGGTATGATCATGTATATAGGCATCACGCCCGTGACAAGTAGACCGACTCCTGCCTGCATCTACTACTATTACTCCACACATCGACCGCTATCCAGCATGCATCTAGAGTATTAAGTTCATAAGAACAGAGTAACGCTTTAAGCAAGATGACATGATGTAGAGGGATAAACTCAAGCAATATGATATCAACCCCATCTTTTATCCTCGATGGCAACAATACAATACGTGTCATTTCCCCTCATCACATCGGGATCAAGCACCGCAAGATTGAACCCAAAGCTAAGCACTTCTCACATTGCAAGAAAGATCAATCTAGTAGGCGGACTAAACTGATAATTGAAGAGACTTGCAAAGATAACCAATCATACATAAAAGAATTCAGAGGAGATTCAAATATTGTTCATAGATAATCTTGATCATAAACCCACAATTCATCGGATCTCGACAAACACACCGCAAAAGAAGATTACATTGAATAGATCTCCAAGAGAATCAAGGAGAACTTTGTATTGAGATGCAAAGAGAGAGAAGAATCCATCTAGCTAATAACTATGGACCCAAAGGTCTGAGGTAAACTACTCACACTTCATTGGAGAGGCTATGGTGTTGATGTAGAAGCCCTCCATGATCAATGCCTCCTCCGGAGGAGCACCGGAAAGGGCCCCAAGATGGGATCTCACGGGTACAGAGAGTTGCGGCGATGGAAGTAGGGTTTTGGATCCTGTTCTGATGTTTCCAGGGTATATGAGTATATATAGGCGAAAGAGGTATAAGGGGCCCACGAGGGTGGGGGCGCGCCCAGGGGGGCAGGCACACCTCCCTGCCTCGTGGCCTCCTCGTTGATTGCTTGACGTCCACTCCAAGTCCTCTGGATCACGTTTGTTCCGAAAATCATGTTCCCGAAGGTTTCATTCCGTTTGGACTCCGTTTGATACCTTTTCCTTCGAAACACTGAAATTGGAAAAAAAATAGCAATTTGGGCTGGGCAACCGGTTAATAGGTTAGTCCCAAAAATAATATAAAAGTGTATAATAAAGCCCATTAAACATCCAAAACAGAATATATAATAGCATGGAACAATCAAAAATTATAGATACGTTGGAGACGTATCAGCAGCCAACCAGACGTTCTGCCAGAAATGCTTCAAGTACAAAGAACTGGCCAAAAAGGCTACACCCCCGAGGAAGCGCAGCGGGAGAGTGAAGAGGAAAGAGAACGATTGCCTCTTACTTAAGGCACTCATTGCCCAGAACCAAATTAACAGCAGCTTGTTCAAATCAGGGAGTAATATTATTTCTGATGCCATGAATGATGAAGAAGTAGAATTGTTGCTTGCTAAAAGTAAAGCAAACGTACTTCAAGCACGCAAGTACGTCCATGGCAAGCCATTTCTTGTTGGTGAATACTTTGATGAGTGCAGCTCCAGTTGCCGCGAGTTACATGAATATTGCATGGATCAAATGTCAGAAGGTCATCACCATTTGCTAGTCCACTACAACAGAGATCATTTCCGACACGATGCTAGTTCCATCATCGTGAGTTTCAAGGACTTACATCTCTTCTTCAACTTCAACGTGCTCGATGCCACTCTTGTTAGATGCCTGATTTTCTAAGTACTTAACAAACTCTTATCAACTTCTCCATACAAGGATTTACATGATAAACAGCTAAATTGAATTTTATTCCTCTCAGGGGATTGAAGGTGCAGAGAAGAAAAAGGGAGGGTGTGTATTTCATAGATCCTGCATTAGCAAATGGCACAGCATTAGATGGTAAGGACCGACGGGACTGGGCCGTTAACACGGTCATCCGTATCTTTAAATACACGTCCCATGCAGAATCATTTATCTGGCCATATCATGAATGGCAAGTCAAGTAAACAACCAAACATACGCTGATTGTCTTTCAGATTTCGACATCATTCGTAAGTTCATGGTTTTCTTAATATGTAGCAATCACTGGATATTGGTATTCATTGTTCCAAACAAGAACACAGTTTACTACATCGATTCTCTCAGAGAGTCAACAAACGCTCAGGATCTGACGCATGTTCAGCAATTCTTGGATAGGTATTGAATTCTACGATGTTGAAATTAATTTGCATTCATATCTGGTTCAATAATTGATGTTGTCAAAATTCATCATCATTTGCAGTGTGTTCGCATTGTGGAAACCTAAACCAGGGAACCTTTCCAAGACGGAACAACCTCTGCAGCACGAGTTCGTTTCTCCGGTAACACACCGAAATATGTTATTTTCGGAAAAATTTTCCAACAGTCTGCAAATACCTTTCCTTACGCTAGTCAAATGTTCAAGCTTCTAAATAAACCTCCTTCTATTTTGTCCAAAGAAAAAATAATACATCTAACACCGGTTAGGTTGTTCCTAACAGGACAAATACATGACTAATTCCATACAAAAAAATTCAGTGTCCTCAGCAAGAAGCAGGGACCAACCTTTGTGGATACTATGTTTGCAGACACATGATCTCCATCTACAAATCTATTGATAGTTGTGATGATCCTCGCGAATTAGTACCAGTAAGTCTATCTTAATTAATATCTTCCACTCCACTCATATGGCGCATTCTAAACTTAAAAATATTGCAGCTCATCTTAAAACCGAGGACCCCTGAACCGCTCCCGGCTAGTGAATTGCTGGTGGTTTGGAGATTTATCACCGACTTCTTCTTGGATCACTACATCAATCCCACGGGTGATAATGAAGATTTCAGCATGTGTTCTCCTGAAACATTGAGTAAGAGTTAGCCACTAAACATATAACGCATGGATCCATTGTTTTCCATCTGATGAGGTCTTCGTATTTCGTACACTATGATTAATTATGTAATGCATATATGTGTGGATAAATCATTGGAATTTAGCTACCATATGTTCAGTTGCAATTGTTGTGAAATCTAATGAATGTTCTTCCTGTGGACACTATTTGTTCAATTGAATATTGTGGCGAATTTGCTTTTGGCGTGCCGATTCAAAATGGGATGTTTTTGTTTTAACTTGGCAATTGCTCCGCACACGGTTCAACTAAATGAGTGTGTGCGATCCACATCGGAAAGCATACGTCAATCATAGCGGAACCGTCGGTGATACGCAGCAGATCGCACACGATTTGCAGCGCTACTACGTGTGCATAGGTTCTCGGGAACCGTTTGTGATATCGCGTTATCGCACACGAGAACTGGGAGTAAACCGTGCCCAATGCAAAATACAATCCCAGTCGTAATTTTTTCAGGAAACGTGTTGGATCCCAAACGAAAAGCACACGTCACTCTTGCGGCAACCATCGGTGAGACCTAACAAATCACAAACGGTCTGCAGCACTTGTATATGTGCGAAGGGGATCCTGAACCGTTTATGATAGAACATTATCGCAGATGGTAATTGTTGGAAAACGTGTGCGATGGAGTCTAGCATGGCAGACGGGTTACGCAGAAAACACGTGTGTCATAGGGCACAAATCGCACACAGTTCATATGTTGGCCCGTGTGCCTTACATACTGTTCATACGTCTCCAAAGTATCTATAGTTTTTTATTGTTCCATGCTATTATATATTCTGTTTTGAACGTTTAATGGGCTTTATTATACACTTTTATATTATTTTTGGGACTAACCTATTAACCGGAGGCCCAGCCCAAATTGCTGTTTTTTTGCCTATTTCAGTGTTTCAAAGGAAAAGGATATCAAACGGAGTCCAAACGGAATGAAACCTTCGGGAACGTGATTTTCGGAACAAACGTGATCCAGGGGACTTGGAGTGGACGTCAAGCAATCGATGAGGAGGCCACGAGGCAGGGGGGCGCCTACCCCCCTGGACGCGCCCTCCACCCTCGTGGGCCCCTCGTAGCTCTCCTGACCGACCTCCTTCGCCTATATATACTCATATACCATGGAAACGTCATATACGGAGCCAAAACCCTATTTCCACCGCCGCAACCTTCTGTACCCGTGAGATCCCATCTTGGGGCCTTTTTCGGTGCTCCGCCGGAGGGGGCATTAATCACGGAGGGCTTCTACATCAACACCATAGCCTCTCCGATGATGTGTGAGTAGTTTACCTAAGACCTTCGGGTCCATAGTTATTAGATAGATGGCTTCTTCTCTCTCTTTGGATCTCAATACAAAGTTCTCCTCGATTCTCTTGGAGATCTATTTGATGTAACTCTTCTTTCGCGGTGTGTTTGTCGAGATCCGATGAATTATGGGTTTATGATCAAGATTATCTATGAACAATATTTGAATATTCTCTGAATTCTTTTATGTATGATTGATTATATTTGCAAGTCTCTTCGAATTTTCAGTTTGGTTTGGCCTACTAGATTGATCTTTCTTGCAATGGGAGAAGTGCTTAGCTTTGGTTCAATCTTGCAGCGCTCGATCCCAGTGACAGCAGGGGAAACGACACGTATTGTATTGTTGCCATCGAGGAGAAAAAGATGGGGTTTATATCATATTGCATGAGTTTATCTCTCTACATCATGTCATCTTGGTTAAAGCGTTACTCTGTTCCTATGAACTTAATACTCTAGATGCATGCTGGATAGCGGTTGATGTGTGGAGTAATAGTAGTAGATGCAGGCAGGAGTCGGTCTACTTGTCATGGACGTGATGCCTACATACATGATCATACCTAGATATTCTCATAACTGTGCTCAATTCTGTCAATTGCTCGACAGTAATTTTTTTCACCCACCGTAATACTTATGCTATCTTGAGAGAATCCACTAGTGAAACCTATGACCCCCGGGTCTATTTTCCATCATATTAATCTCCCGTCAACAAGCTATTTCTGGCACCGTTTATTTTGCTTTCTTTACTTTTAGTCTTTATCATAAAAAATACCAAAAATATTATCTTATCATCTCTATCAGATCTCACATTTGCAAGTGTTCGTGAAGGGACCGATGACCCCTTTATCGCGTTGGTTGCGAGGTTCTTGTTTGTTTGTGTAGGTGCGTGGGACTCGCGCGTGGTCTCCTAATGGATTGATACCTTGGTTCTCAAAAACTAAGGGAAATACTTACGCTACTTTACTGCATCACCCTTTCCTCTTCAAGGGAAAACCAACGCAGTGCTGAAGAGTTAGCAAGATGGATTTACGGAGCCGCTGTCGGGAGTCTACGCACAAGTCAAGACATACCAAGTACTCGTCACAAACTCTTATCCCTCGCATTACATTATTTTCCATTTGCCTCTCGTTTTCCTCTCCCCCACTTCACCCTTGTCGTTTTATTCGCCCTCTTTTTCCGTTCGCCCTCTTTTCTGCTTGCCTTTCCTTTGCCATGGCCGAATCAAAAGGTGCTAGGGGTTCTTTCCTAGGTTTCAGTGCCTTGGATAGCCCTTCCGTCCTCTTTAAGCTCATAAATAGTTATGCTACGGAAAAACCTAACAGGGTTATCAATGAGAATCTGAATAATTTCTATGAGATGATCCCGGAATATTCCGTTATTTACTTGATGAGTCTTTGAAAGATGCTTGGGATAGGTTACTGAGAATCCGGGCTAGCTTTGGGCCCAATATCAAAAAGAAATATACTTAAAAAGCTTTTATGTTGCCTTACCTTCGTCATTTAAGCATGTCTTAGACTCTATTTTTGAAGAAGGTTTTCTTGAAGGGGATGCCGTAGATACCTATGAAAAGATGAAAACCATATTTGGGCACCCCATGAATGAGAAGGTCGAATCTACCTCTCTTTTGCTTTCCAATCAAAACGAAACTATCAAAGAGATGAAGGCTAGCTTAGATGCAAATTTCCGTAACGTGCTTAATATTTCTTCTACCATTAATAGCCATGTGCTTTATCAAAACAGAAAGATTAATGCCATAGATAATAAGTTTGCTCTTTTCTTTCCTAAAACTAAAGATGATAATACCTAGATCTATCCTTGTTTTTATGCCTAGCTAGGGGCGTTAAACGATAGCGCTTGTTGGGAGGCAACCCAATTTTATTTTAGTTTTTTGCCTTTTGCTCCTGTTTAGGAATAAATCTTTGATCTACCCTCTGGTCAGATTTGTTTTTGTGTTTTAATTAGTGTTTGTGCGAAGTAAAACCTATAGGATCTTCTTGGATGATAGTTATTTGATCTTGCTGAAAATTCCAGAAACTTTATATTCACGAAAACAATTGTTAATAATCACCAAAACGTTATAAAATACTGATTCCAATTGCATCAGATCAATAAACAAATTATTTAGGTCGTCCTATTTTAGTAGAATTTTAAGGGTTCCAGAAGTTTGCGTTAGTTTCATATTACTACAGACTGTTCTGTTTTTTACAGATTCTGTTTTTCGTGTGTTGTTTGCTTATTTTGATGACTATGGTTAGTAAAATATTTTATATACCATACAGAAGTTGGAATACAGTAGGTTTAACACCAATATAAATAAATAATGAGTTAAATACAGTACCTTGAAGTGGTGTTTTGTTTTCTTTCGCTAACGGAGCTCACGAGATTTTCTGTTAAGTTTTGTGTTGTGAAGTTTTCAAGTTTTGGGTATGGATTTGATGGATTATCGAACAAGGAGTGGCAAGAGCCTAAGCTTGGGGATGCCCAAGGCACCCCAAGGTAAATCCAAGGACACCAAAAATCCAAAGCTTGGGGATGCCCCGGAAGGCATCCCCTCTTTCGTCTTCGTCCATCGGTAACTTTACTTGGAGCTATATTTTTATTCACCACATGATATGTGTTTTGCTTGGAGCGTCTTGTGTCATTTGAGTCTTTTTTTGAGTTTACCACAATCTTCCTCACTGAATACACTTTTGAGAGAGACACACATGATTCGGAATTTATTAGAATACTCTATGTGCTTCACTTATATCTTTTGAGCTATATAATTTTTGCTCTAGTACTTCACTTATATCTTTTAGAGCACGTTGGTGGTTTTGTTTTATAGAAACTATTTTTTTCTCAGGCTTCACTTATATCATTTTGAGAGTCCTACAAAACAGCATGGTAATTTGTTTAAATTGTGAAACTAGTCCTAATATGATAGGCATCCAAGATTAGTAAAAAAAATCTTATAAGTGCGTTGAATACTAAGAAAAGTTTGATGCTTGATGATTGTTCTGAGATATAGAGGTAGTAATATTGAAGTTGTGCTAGTTGAGTAATTTTGAATTTGATAAATACTTGTGTTGAAGTTTGCAAGTCCCGTAGCATGCACGTATGGTAAACATTGTGTAACAAATTTGAAACATGAGGTGTTCTTTGATTGTCCTCCTTATGAGTGGCGGTCGGGGACGAGTGATGGTATTTTCCTACCAATCTATCCCCCTAGGAGCATGCGCGTACTGCTTGGTTTTTTATGACTTGTAGATTTTTGCAATAAGTATGTGAGTTCTTTATGACTAATGTTGAGTCCATGGATTATACGCACTCTCACCTTTCCATCATTGCTAGCCTCTTCGGTACCGTGCATTACCCTTTCTCACCTTGAGAGTTGGTGCAAACTTCGCCGGTGCATCCAAACCCTGTGATACGATACGCTATATCACACATAAACCTCCTTATATCTTCCTCAAAAGAGCCACCATACCTACCTATTATGGCATTTCCATAGTCATTCCGAGATATATTGCCATGCAACTTTCCACCGTTCCGTTTATCATGACACGTTTCATCATTGTCATATTTCCTTGCATGATCATGTAGTTGACATCGTATTTGTGGCAAAGCCACCATGCATACTATTTCATACATGTCACTCTTGATTCATTGCCCATCCCGATACACCGCTGGAAGCGTTCATATAGAGTCATACTTTCTTCTAGTATCGAGTTGTAATCATTGAGTTGTAAATAAATAGAAGTGTGATGATCATCATTCATAGAGCATTGTCCCAAA
This sequence comes from Aegilops bicornis, assembly GCA_021605145.1. Lineage (NCBI taxonomy): Eukaryota > Viridiplantae > Streptophyta > Magnoliopsida > Poales > Poaceae > Aegilops > Aegilops bicornis. Next base: position 475,971,684 of record CM038669.1, on the reverse strand, counting down.
TAAAAAAAGAGAAAGGCCAAATAAAAAAAGGAAAGGCCCAAAAAAAGAGAAAATAAAAAAGGGGGACAATGCTACTATCCTTTTTCCACACTTGTGCTTCAAAGTAGCTCCATGATCTTTATGATAGAGAGTCTCTTATTTTGTCACTTTCATATACAATGGGCTTCCTCAAATGCCCTAGGTCTTCGTGAGCAAGCAAGTTGGATGCACACCCACTTAGTTTCTTTGTTGAGCTTTCATGCATTTATAGCTCTACTGGATCTGTTGCATGGCAATCCCTACTCCTTGCATTGACATCAATCGATGGGCATCTCCCTAGCTCGTTGATTAGCTGCGTCAATGTGAGACTTTCTCCTTTTTTGTCTTATCCACATAACCCACATCATCATATTCTATTCCACCCATAGTGCTATATCCATGGCTCATGCTCATATATTGCGTGAAAGTTGAAAAAAGTTTGAGATTACTAAAGTATGAAACAATTGCTTGGCTTGTCATCGGGTTGTGCATGATGAGAGCATTCTTGTGTGACGAAAATGGAGCATGACCAAACTATATGATTTTGTAGGGATGAACTTTCTTTGGCCATGTTATTTTGAGAAGACATAATTGCTTAGTTAGTATGCTTGAAGTATTATTACTTTTATGTCAATATTAAACTTTTATCTTGAATCTTTCGGATCTAAATATTCATGCCACAAATAAGAGAATTACATTGAAAATTATGCCAAGTAGCATTCCACATCAAAAAATTTGTTTTTCATTTACCTACTCGAGGACGAGCAGGAATTAAGCTTGGGGATGCTTGATACGTCTCCAACATATCTATAATTTTTTATTGTTCCATGCTATTATATATTCTGATTTGAATGTTTAATGGGCTTTATTATACACTTATATATTATTTTTGGGACTAACCTATTAACCGGAGGCCCAGCCCAAATTGTTGTTTTTTTGCCTATTTCAGTGTTTCGAAGGAAAAGGATATCAAACGGAGTCCAAATGGCATGAAACCTTCGGGAACGTGATTTTTGGAACAAACATGATCCAGGGTACTTGGAGTGGACGTCAAGCAATCGATGAGGAGGCCACGAGGCAGGGGGCGCGCCCTCCACCCTTGTGGGCCCCTCATAGCTCTCGTGACCGACCTCCTTCGCCTATATATACTCATATACCCTGGAAACATCATATACAGAGCCAAAACCCTATTTCCACCGCCGCAACCTTCTGTACCTGTTAGATCCCATCTTGGGGCCTTTTTCGGCGCTCCGCCGGAGGGGGCATTGATCACGGAGGGCTTCTACATCAACACCATAGCCTCTCCGATGATGTGTGAGTAGTTTACCTCAGACCTTCGGGTCCATAGTTATTAGCTAGATGGCTTCTTCTCTCTCTTTGGATCTCAATACAAAGTTCTCCTTGATTCTCTTGGAGATCTATTTGATGTACTCTTCTTTTGTGGTGTGTTTGTCGAGATCCGATGAATTATGGGTTTATGATCAAGATTATCTATGAACAATATTTGAATCTCCTCTGAACTCTTTTATGTATGATTGGTTATCTTTGCATGTCTCTTCGAATTTTCAGTTTGGTTTGGCCTACTAGATTGATATTTCTTGCAACGGGAGAAGTTCTTAGCTTTGGGTTCAATCTTGCGGTGCTCGATCCCAAAGGATGCTAGGGAAACGACACGTATTGTATTGTTGCCATCGAGGATAAAAAGATGGGATTTATATCATATTGCATGAGTTTATCCATCTACATCATGTCATCTTGCTTAAAGCGTTACTCTGTTCTTATGAACTTAATACTCTAGATGCATGCTGTATAGCGGTCAATGTGTGGAGTAATAGTAGTAGATGCAGGAAGGAGTCGGTCTACTTGTCACGGACGTGATGCCTATATACATGATCATACCTAGATATTCTCATAACTATGCTCAATTCTATCAATTGCTCGACAGTAATTTGTTCACCCACCGTAATACTTATGCTATCTTGAGAGAATCCACTAATGAAACCTATGGCCCGAGGGTCTATTTTCCAAAAATATTTTGCTTATCATCTCTTTATCATAAAAATACCAAAAATAGTTTCCTTATCATCTCGACAGTAATTTGGTATATTTTCCAACAAGCTATTTATGGCACCGTTTATTTTGCTTTCTTTACTTTTAGTATTTATCATAAAAATACAAAAAATATTATCTTATCATCTCTTCAGATCTCACTTTTGCAAGTGGCCATGAAGGGATTGACAACCCCTTTATCGCGTTGGTTGCAAGGTTCTTATTTGTATGTGTAGGTGCGTGGGACTCGAGCGTGGTCTCCTACTGGATTGATACCTTGGTTCTCAAAAACTGAGGGAAATACTTACACTACTTTACTGCATCACCCTTTCCTCTTCAAGGGAAAACCAACGCAGTGCTCAAGAGGTAGCAACTGTTTCCCAAACGGTTCGTTATGACAGACCGTATGGTTTCACTTCGTCATTAGAAACACTTAATCACCGATACCACACGTGCGAAGGAATTTAGTGTGTACTGCATCACACACGATTACATTTTGGAAGGCCTCTCGATCACTGCTCCATATCCCCGACGATTTTTGGGTCATGTGGGAAGGACACCCTATCACACACACTCACTTGGCGACGGTTCCAAATGCCATCACAGAAAGGGGTTAAAAACCGTTTGTTTAGGACCGACGCGCACCAGTGAATAAATCATATCCTCGGGACTACGCACACACCCATGAGTAAGATTACTGTACCAAGCTTTAGCATCACCCTTTAATGAGAAAGGAAATAATTTGAGAATAAAGTAATAGCGAGTTTTCTCATCATGAGTAAAAAGGGTGGCTATGTCATTCAACTTAGTAAGATGTGCCACAACAGTTTCAGTTTCGAAACCATGGAAAGGATCAGATTCAACCAAAGTAATAAACTCTGGGTCGACAGAGAATTCATAATCCTTATCATCAATAAAGATAAGTGAGGTAGCAAACTTAGGATCACATTTCATTCTAGCATTCAGAGATTTTTATTTATACTTGCATAGTAATTTCTCTAGATCATCTCTATCCTTACAAGCAAGAATATCTCTAGTTGTCTCCTCATTCATAACATAACCTTCCGATACCTTAGGCAATTCATATCTAGGAAGGCTATTTCTAAAGGTGTGTTTCAGGAGTTTCAGTTTCAAGCTCATCATCAAATTCAACAACATCATGTTGTATTACTCTAGCAATTTGTTCATGAAGAATTTCACCAAGTGGCACATCATCATTATCAAGCAAGGTACTAGCATCATCATAAGCATTATCCATAGCAGAAGTAGCATCATCAATAACTTGCGACATATTAGAATTGATAGCATGTGGTGGTGTTGCAAGTTTACTCATAACAGAAGGTGAATCTAAAGCAGAACTGGATGACAGTTCCTTACCTTCCCTCGCCTTTGAGGGATAAATATTAGTCTTCGGATCCTTCAGATTCTTCATAGTGATAAATTGATAATAATCCCAAGTGACTCAACAAATATAGCTCTCCCCGGCAACGGCGCCAGAAAAAGACCTTGATAACCCACAAGTATAGGGGATCGCAACAGTTTTTGAGGGTAGAGTATTCAACCCAAATTTGTAGATTCGACACAAGGGCAGCCAAAGAATATTTGAAGGTATTAGCAGTTGAGTTGTCAATTCAACCACACCTAGAGATTAATTATCTGCAGCAAAGTGATCAGTAGCAAAGTAGTTTGATAGTTTTGATAGTAGTGACAGCAGCAACGGTAACAGTAACAATGATAGCAGTAATTTTGTAGCAAGTGTAACAGTGATGATAGCAGTAGTAACTTGATAAATTTGTAGGCATTGGATCAGTGACTTGTTGGATGATATTCATCATGTGACAGTTATAACCTAGGGCGATACGGCACTAGCTTTAGTTCATCAATATAATGTAGGCACGTATTCTGTAAATAGTCATACATGCATATGAAAAGAACTTGCATGGCATATTTTGTCCAACCCTCCCGTGGCAGTGAGGTCCATATTGGAAACTAAGGGATATTAAGGCCTCCTTTTAATAGAGAACCGGAACAAAGCATTAACACAGAGTGAATACATGAACTCTTCTAACTACGGTCATCACCGGTAGTGGGCCTGACTATTCTCACTCTGGTGTTGCCGGATCATAACACGTAGTAGGTGACTATAACTTGCAAGATCGGATCTTAAACACGGATATAAATATGAAAACATAAACGGTTCAGATCTGAGTTCATGGCACCCGGGCCCAAAGTGACAAGCATTAAGCATAGCAAAGTCATAGCAACATCAATATTAGAACATAGTGGATACTAGGGATCAAGCCCTAACAAAACTAACTCGATTACATGATGAATCTCATCCAACTCCTCACCGACCAGCGAGCCTACAAAGGAATTACTCACTCCCGGTGGGGAGCATCATGGAATTGGTGATGGAGAAGGGTTCGTGATGACGAAGAACGAAGATCCCCCTCTTCGGAGCCCCAAACGCACTCCAGATCTGGCCTCTCGATGAAGAACAGGAGGTGACGGCGGCTCTGTCTCGTGGATCGTGATAATTCTTTCTCCCTGTTTTTTTCTGAAAAAATAGGATTTTATAGCGTCGGTTTCAGGGTCTGCGGGGCCACCAGGTGGGGACAACCCACCTGGTGCTTAAGAGAGGGGCGCATACCTGGTGGGTTGTGCCAACCCAGGGGCCCCTCTCCGGTAGGTCTTGGCTCCAGAAATTCTTATATATTATATAAAAATTCCTCGCAAAGTTTCGTTCCATTCCGAAAACTTTTATTTCGGCACAAAAAAACACCATGGTAGTTCTGCTGAAAATAGCATCAGTCCGGGGTTAGTTTCAATCAAATCATGCAAATTAGAGTCCAAAACAAGAGGAAAAGCATTAGGAAAAGTAGATACGTTGGAGACGTGTCACCGGCCATGCTATCGGTGGGGTGATTGGGCGGCCGGTCCCATTGGGAGCTGGCGGGCGGCGGCATGGGGGCATGCTGGCCTGCTAATAAAGGTGGTGGTCCTAGTAGTCTTCTCGCATCATGGCAACGATCTGCGTGATCGGTCCTCCTTGATCTGGCCGTCGACGTGTTCTGGGACTACTGCTTGAGATCTTCATGATTTGGTGCAATGCCATTGGATATCTGGATCGGATAGAATCCGGTCATGCGCAGCATATCAGTCTGCATGGCTTGATGAGGTCGTGGCGCGAAGCTCTGTTGTATGTTGACACCATCGGACATGTCGTAATCTCAATTTTCATGGTGTAGACAGTGATGGAGAAGGTCGTGGTGGCTGAGATTGGAGGACCAGTAATGGCGGAAGGGGCCTTGGTGGCGATGGAGGCTTTGCTTGACAGGTTGGTGCTCGAAATTGGCTTGCGGGACTTCCCGTCCACTCTAGACATGGTACATGTTAGCCTGGTGTTTGATAACTTTCAGTAGTAGCATTGGCAAGTGGGGTGGCTGGACGGGGGGACTTCATTTTTGGTGGTGCTCCTCGAGTACCGAGCCGTGACTTTCCGGGTGAAAACCTAAGGTTTGACCTTCATTGGTTATGCCTTGCAACTTCCTTGCTGAAGGTGTTCTTTTGAGAGCTCAGACTTTCTCCAGGGTGAAAACCTAAGATCTCGGATCGGGCAACGACGACGCTTGTGCATGTTGGGGAACGAAGCATGAAAATCAAAAAAATTCCTACGAACACCCAAGATCTATCTAGGAGAAGCATAGATACGAGAGGGGAGAGTGTGTCTAAGTACCCTCGTAGACCGAAAGTGGAAGCGTACATAACGCGGTCGATGTATTCGTACTCTTCGCGATCCGATCACATCCAACCAATATAGTGTCGAACGGACGGCACCTTTGAGCTACGTCCCCCCTGGATTGTTCAGCCCCCAGCCGAATACCGCTCCAGAGACGGATCCGGAGTCGAGTGAGCTGCCCCTTCAAGGGAGGGGGAGCACCTATTCCTACGACGACCTCCATGAATCCGGAGGGGCCGAACACTCTGATGGACGTACTGCAGAATGTGTCCGTCTTGGAGGAGTATTGTACCTTGATGGGTACGGTGGTTGAGAAGATTCAGTCCGCTAAAAGTGGGCTGAATGAAGCCTTTACGAGCCTACTAATAGGCTTCGAGGTATGCGATGTAATGTCTTTAGCCACTTTCCATATGAAAAATATGCCTGTATATAGATAGTAGCCCCTGAGACTCTCGTCGGCCCATGAAGAAGGGCGAACAGAGGATCTATAGATACTCGCAGGAAGTAACATACTTATTTGATTGGAAAAACAGGCTTCACTGTTAGCGGCAAACGCCCAGGCCGCGGAGGTTTCCGAACTGAAGCGGAAACTGAAGCTGGCCGATGAGGACATTGTCCATATCAACAAGCAGCTCGACGAGGCGCAAGGTATGTTTCGAACATCCGTTTTGTGCCTATATTAATGTGTGAACGCTAAGTTGAAGCTTATACGCTATTATGTGCATAATTGCAAATGGCGCTGCTGAGGTCGAGACCCTCAGGGGTGATCTTGCCCAGGCCAAGGAGCAATGCGGCCGCTAATAAAGCGGCAGCAGATTTGAAGGCCGAACAGGCCACCCGGCGCCAGGTCGAGGAGCAGATATCTGCAGTAGAGCAAGAGCTCAAGGACACCGCTCGCAGGTGCGAGTCCCTCGAGGAGGAGAATAAAGCCAAGGCAACCGAACTCTCCAAGGCCCTTCAGGAGGCCAAAGAGGCGCGGTCTGAATCTAGAGCAGCTCACGAGGAGATCCGATAGGCTAGACACATAGCGGCTGGTAAGCCCTTTCTTTTACAGACTAAGTTTGGCGGTCAAAGATATGCCTTGCTTAACAACTGTGGAGTTCTCCAGACGCTTTTGCAAATCTTCCGAAGAGTGTCGCCTACACCGTGCAATTCTTCCAGGCCCAGGAGGGACATGCGACGGAGAAGCTGTTCTGGTCACAGTTCGCGGCGCAGGAGCCCCCGGTACTGCTAAACGACCAAATGGTGCAGTGGGCTGAGCTGCATAAGATGTCCGGAGCGTCCATGAAGGACGTCATAGTTCGGCTATGGCCAGTCGAACCCATTCTGAGCAGCTATTTTGGCCTGGTGCGGCGACTCGTCGATGCACTGCCCTGAATTGACACAGTTAAGCGGTCAGTGTGCATAGAAGGTGCACGGATGGCCTTCGCCCGCGTCAAGATGCATTGGGCGAAGATGAAGGCCCCCGTTGTGGCAGTCAAGGGCCCTCCCGGAGGCAAGGACCACCGCACGCTGGAGCGCTATTTAGAAGACGTCCTAGAGGGTGCCCGTTTGATAGAGGGTCAATGCTCAAAGGACATTATGTTGGAATGAATGTACCCGAACTGCCCAGACGTTTTATTATATATTAAGGCTTTGTGATATATTTGTGCCTTTGTCTGAAAGTTCTTTCCTCCTGTGCGGCTGTTTTTGTATTCCTGAGAGTTTTCCAGTCATCGGCTTCAGCCCCCACGTGGATACTACGGGGGTGTTCGGAATAACACATGATCACACTTGACCCAACGTCTTGGCATGTAAAGGAGGTGTCAGTGCGGCGAACCAAGCAATCGGACTATGTGGCTTTACCACTCTCACTTAGCCATAGGAGTTTGATGATGGGGCTATAATATAGCCCCTGGTATGTACGGGGCTATCCGGATGTAGATGCGTCACGCACGTGACCAGAAAAAACCAGTCCTTCATGTAATACGAAAAAAATCGCTAGAGATTTAGTAAGTCGTTGAATGGCTGACCAGCTCTTGCCGCATCATGACAGTCAGTTTTCGGCTTTCTCTCTTGAGGTGTTCGACCGGACGAACCAGAAACACAATCGCAGTAGTCCTCCCTTTACTACCCTAGCCGAACAAATGGAACGTAAGGTAGCAAACACAGGAGCCGGGCAACCCAACTATTGACCAAAGACATGATTCGGAGCCGATGCATATAATGCAAAGTTCGGGACGCCGCAGTGTGCTATAAAGCTATTCGGGATTTTGTTTGGCAACACATATGTGGCCACATAGAGCCCCTGGCAGTTTGTGCCGAGGTGTGTGAGTGAAACAACTGAGGAGACGGAATACAGTTTATGAATGAGGTCGATACCGAATAAAAATTGTCTTCACTAGAATCTGATTGATACGTCAAAACATGATCTTACAGAGGGCACCATAATCATCAACGACATTTTACATGCCGGGGGTCTAAGAATAAGGGGGAAAGCTCTATACAGGTCCTTGAATAAAGTTTGGTCTACAAATTCCTTTGGACATCCTGCCGCACGTCTGCGTCGCTTTCGCCTTGGAGAGAGAGATTCCTTGAGAGGAATGGTCTTCGGCTATCTATACGAAACCGGGCTCGAAGAGAGTCCTTGTAAGTCCATAGGATAGATAGGCTTTAATGCACTTGTGGTAAAAAAGAAAAAATAATTGAAGAAAAAGGGGAAGGTCATATAGGGTCGAACCGTACTATAGACTTGTCCGTATTGTGCCTCCACTGATGCCCAAGGTATTTTGAGTGCATAATTATGCACGCGCAGTACGAATTTCATGGATGTGTGTGGTGATTGACGGAGGAGAAACTGCTAGTCTAGCTCTGGAGTTACCGAGCTGTCAGCATGCGGAACTGACCGTACTTGTTTAACAATGTCCGGCGGCTTGATGGCCGATGAGGTGTGCAGCTTGGTAGGGCCGCTATGTACTTCGGCCGCGAGGGCTGCGGTGTGCTCCTCAGTACGGAGGGAGTGTTCCGTGTTTCCATTGACTATTATGACGCCACGTGGTCCAGGCATCTTGAGCTTTAGATAAGCGTAGTGCGGGACCACATTAAAACGGGTGAAAGCGGTCCGTCCGAGCAGTTCGTGATAGCCACTACGAAAGGGGACGATATCAAAGATCAAGTCTTTGCTTCGGAAGTTGTCTGGCGATCCGAAGATGACTTCCAATGTTATTGAGCCCGTGCAGCGGGCCTCTACACCAGGTATTACTCCTTTAAAGGTATTTTTAGTGGGCTTGATTCTTGACGGATCAATGCCCATTTTGCGGATAGTGTCCTGAGAAAGTAGGTTGAGACTGTTGTCGCCGTCCATATGGACTTGCATAAGGTGGAATCCATCGATGATTGGATCGAGGACCAGAGCTGCCGAACCTCCATGGCGGATACTGGTTGGGTGGTCCTTTCGATCGAAGGTGATCAGACAAGCCGACCATGGGTTGAATTTTGGGGCGACCGGCTCTATGGGTAGACGTCCCTTAATGCGCGCTTGTGCTCCCGCTTAGGGATATGTATGACATATATCATATTCACCGTTTTTACCTCGGGGGGAAATTTCTTCTGTCCCCCTGTGTTCGGTGGGCGAGGCTCGTCGTCATCGTCCTCGCTGGGCAGCCCTTTCCCTTTGTGTTCGGTGTTGGTCTTGCCGGCCTGTTTAAAGACCCAACAGTTTCTGTTGGTATGATTGGCAGGCTTATCGGGGGTGCCGTGAATCTGGCAAGGCCGATCGAGTATTTTGTCCAAACTAGATGGACCATCTCTGTTTCCTTTGAATGGCTTCTTCCATTTACCGGATTTAGAGCCACTAAATCCGGCGTTTGCCACCGTGTCTTCGGTACTTTCATTATTGTTTCGACGCTTGTGCTTGTTGTGTCATGGCTTGCCATTGCCGTCCCTGGCTTCGGAGGTGCAAGGTTGCTGGTGCTATTGCCTCTACGGGCTAGCCAGCTGTCTTCTCCCGCACAAAAGCGGGTCATGAGTGCGGTAAGGGCTGCCATGGACTTCGGATTTTCTTGGCCGAGGATTCTGGCGAGCCATTCGTCGCGAACGTTGTGTTCAAAGGCCATGAGGGCTTCGGCATCCAGACAATCGAAAATTTGGTTCTTTTTAATTAAGAACCCGGTCCAGAGTTTCCGGGCTGACTCTCCGGGTTGCTGGACTATGTGAATGAGGTCATCGGCGTCTGGGGGGCATACATAGGTACCTTGGAAGTTGTATCTAAAGGCATCTTCCAAATCTTCCCAGCTGCCAATAGAGTTTTCTGGGAGGCTGTTTAACTAGTGTCGTGCTGGTCCCTTAAGTTTTAGGGGGAGATATTTGAGGGCATTTAGATCGTCACCGCGATCCATGTGAATGTGGAGAAGAAAATCTTCAATCCAGACTACGGGATCCGTCGTACCATCGTATGATTCGATGTTCACGGGTTTAAACCCTTCTCGGAACTGGTGCTCCATTACCTCATCGGTGAAGCATAGGGGGTGTGCAGCGCCTCTGTATCGGGCAATGTCACGACGTAGTTCGGATGGAGTCCGTATGCGGTTTTCGGCCCGGGTGAGGTTGTGCTTGTTGCGCCAGGCCTGATGGCCGTCTTCTCACGCTGGGGCATGCCCCCTTGATCCATAGATTGACCTGGTCTGGCTGGCTCTATTGTCCAGGTCCTGTCGTATGTCGTAGGTGTATTCTAGAGTCGCTACTTCCCTGAATCTATGGTGAGGTGGTGTGGGTTGTGTTCGGCTTGAGTTGCTCTGTCCCGGCCACGTGGTGGTCGGTCAGGTCTATCAGCAGCGTCACGCGTTGGCGGTATGGGCTCCAGGGCTTCATCGTCGAATTGGGGTAGCAGCTTGCGCTTCGGGTAGCTCTTTGTTGGGCATTCGAGGCCGTATTCCTCGGCTACCAGGACGTTAGTCCATCTGTCATTGAGTAAATCCTGATCAGCTTGAAGCTGCTGCTGCTTCTTTTTTAGGAATCTTGCAGTGGCGATTAGCCGGCGCTTAAAGCGCTCTTGTTCAAGGGGTTCCACCAGCACGATGAAGTCTTCGTTACCGAGGCTCACATCCTCTTCAGAGATCGGTAGGTAGTTACTGTCCTCCGAGCCCTTGTTCTCGACAGGATCATCGGGGTTAACTTGCCCATCCTCCCAATCGTCCTGTTTGGATGTTGGCTCGACAGGGGCTTCGGGGTCTTCGGCATTCTCCCGAGTGTTATTGTCTCTGGTGCCGGTATTGCTGTCTTTGTCGCGACGCGATTTTGAGCGGCACCGCTGACGTCAACGCTTCGGAGGTGCTTCAGCAGGCTTGTCCTCAACCGGATCCTTCTCCCCGTCATCCTCTTTGGGTGTGTCTACCATGTACACGTCGTATGTGGAGGTGGTCGTCCAACGTCCGGTAAATGGAGGGTCTTGGCCTTGTTCGTCTCCGGCATCGTCATCCATACCATCGATGTCTTCGGAGGCGTAGTCCAGCATGTCGGTTAAATCTTCGACAATGGCTATGAAGTGGGTGGTGGTTGGGGCATAAAATTCCACACTCTCAACCCCTAGTCCGGGCTGGGCATAATTCGGAGGCGATTCCTCTGTAATGGCGAGGGATCGCATTAAGTCCAGAGCCTCGTTTAGGAGCGAGGTTTGGACAGAGAAACAAGAGTCCGCGGGGCTGACCAGGGTGGGAGCCTCCTGGCCGCGCCCGCTTGACGCGGACGTCGAGAGTTCGGATTTAGAGTCCGGCACCTTAGCGACAAGGGGCGTTCGGTTCGTCTTTCGGTTTGCCGATGACGACGTCCCCTCCAGGTCACCGGTAGCAAGTTCCATAATTGCAGGGAGTCCGGTGGGCTCTAAACTCCCTTCTTCGGACCTGATAGCCTGCTCTGGATCTAAGGCCAGAGCGGTGATCGGGGCCGCGAACCCTTCGAAGATCAAATCTCCTCGGATATCGGCGACATAATTTAGGTTTCCGAAACTGATCTGATGACCAGGGGCATAGCTGTCGATCTGCTCGAGGTGGCCAATCGAGTTGGCACGCAGTGCGAAGCCGCCGAATACGAAAATCTGGCCGGGGGGAAAGTCTCCCCCGAAACAGCATCATTGTAGGTGATCGAACGAGCCATCGAACCTTCTACAACAGCACAGAGGAAATCTCAATGAAAGCACCAATGTCGGTGTCAAAACCGATAGATCTCGGGTAGGGGGTCCCGAACTGTGCGCCTAAGGATCGAAGGTAACAGGAGGCAGGGGACACGATGTTTACCCAGGTTCGGGCCCTCTTAATGAAGGTAATGTCGTACTTCCTTCTTGATTGACTTTGATGAGTATAGGGGTTACAAGAGTTGATCTACCTCGAGATCGTAATGGCTAAACCCTAGATGTCTAGCCTGTATGATTATGATTGCCTCTACGGACTAAACCCTCCGGTCTATATAGACACCGGGGGGCCTAGGGTTGTACAGAGTCGGTGCACAGAGAAAGGAAAATACATATCCGAATGCCTAGCTTGTCATCCACGCAAAGGAGAGTCCCATCCGGACACGGGGGGAGGCCTTCTGTCTTGTATCTTCACGGCCCATTAGTCCGGCCCAGGTCACATAGCCCGGACGCCCGAGGACCCCATGATCTAGGACTCCCTCAAGCCCCACCAATAAATGTTAATGACACTGAAATAACTTTGGAGCATCTTATGCAAATTGGACATTATAGAAAATAATATATCAAATGTTGAAAAGTTAGAGGAAACTGATAAAATGATGCATAACAACATTACTAAGTTGGGGTCCTCGGTAGGGCAAGCTTTAAATATGATGAGAGAATTGGAGGAGGAAACTCGTACCGTTAGAGCAGAATAAAACCCCGCTAAAATAGACAAATTAGAAGAGGTTATGGATGTCTTGGGATCAACTTTTGTTTCTATAGAAACTGAAGAAGAAACATCTAGAAATAAAAATCTTAAGTTTTCCTACGTGCCTAAGATTTGTCAGCCCAATTTTGATGCATCGCCTAATAAATAAAAAGGAGATTTGATAATGATGAGTGCATTCTACTTTTATTAAAACAGTGAGGGACCCTATCTGTAACACTAAGATTCTTGATTTTATACCTAGAAGTGTTATGATTAAGAATGCCATAGGAAATCCTCCGAAATCACATTGCTACATTAAAGAATTGAATTATGAAAAAACGTGATCATTATATCATGCCTAGCTAAAACGCATTAAACAAAAGTGCTTGTTGGGAGGCAATCGAATATATCTTTATTTTTCTATATAGTTGAGTCAATATGGTTATTGCTAGTGTAATGATCATGTTTGTATTTTTTTCTTTCAATAATGTGCCAAGTTTAGCCTTTGGAATGTTGTAATTGCAATCTTGTTAGGTTCTGTGATGAAACGGAGACTTATTCCTCCAGTATTTGGATTTACTCTTTGTACTAGAACGTGGTAAAATCTTGAAATTATTACACAGTACTGCATTACAAGTTAGACCTATAAAAATAAATCGATTTTCTATTAAATACTGATACTTATTTGTATAGTGCATATGTTTAATTCTGCAGCCCTACTATAAACATAAGTACGAGTGCTAAAGTAGTCTTTTCGGCGAACCAAAAAATAGTTTACTTTTAAAATTATTTCTCTAAGAACTTGCATTGTGCATGACGAAACACGATTGGCACGAACTTGGAGTTAGCATGCTAGCTCCAAGTTCGTGCCGATCGTATTAAGTCATGATTCATGTGTCTCCATACTCCTTATCTTAGACCTCCTAGGTGAAATGTCTCTTCCACCACTGCCCCCGCGTCTCTCCCCAAGAGCGGCTCGAGCATAAAAATATAGCGATGCCGCCATCCCCCGCTCTCTCTCTTCCCCTCGCCGCCGTAGGCTCACACCACTAGGCAAAGCCTGCTAGCGGCCAGCAACGGCGTGATATAATCGAGTCGGTGGTGTGATTGCTGATAACCCACAAGTATAGGGGATCGTTTGTAGCCTTCTTCGATAAATAAGAGTGTCGAACCCAACACGGAGCTAAATGTAGAACAAATATTCCCTCAAGTTCTATTGACCACTGATACAACTCTATGCACACTTGACGTTTGCTTTACCTAGAACAAGTATGAAACTATTTTGCAAGAATAAAACTACGAGTACTTTGTGAGAATAAAACTAAAAATAAATTGCGAGGTAATAAAAGTGGATAGCTTTTGTCAACAAGAAATTCATTTGTCCCTAGGCAATCAATAACAATTACCGGTAATCATTCTTGTAATTTTATATGAGGGAGAGGCATGAGCTAACATACTTTCTATACTTGGATCATATGCACTTATGATTGGACCCCTAGCAAGCATCCGCAACTACTAAAGATCATTAAGGTCGTGAAACCCAACCATAGCATTAAGTATCAAGTCCTCTTTACTCCCATACATCATACCCCACTTACTTGGGTTTAAGCTTATGTCACTCTCGCAACCCACCATAAGCGAACCATGAACACATTGCAACACCCTACAGCGGGGGGCCCTCACGCTTGCGTGAGAACGGAGGGCACGGTAGGATAGCACCATAAATAAAATATACAATCATACCAACCAAGATCACGATTAACCCACAGGACAAAACAAATCTACTCAAACATCATAGGATAACCATAGATCATTGGGAAATAATATATGGAGTTGAGCACCATGTTTAAGTAGAGATTACAGCAGGTAGAAGAGGTTTTACACCGCTACATAGAGGCGGGAGAGTTGGTGTTGACAGTAGCAAGATTGTTGATGTAGATCGCCATCTCGATCGTTGCCCCGGCGGCACTCCGGCGCCACCACAAGCGCGGGGGAGAGAGCCCCCCTCCTCCTTCTTCTTCCTTGGCCTCCCCCCTAGATGGGAGGAGTGTTCCCCCTCTGGTCCATGGCCTCCATGGAGGCGGAGGGGTGGGAGCCCCTCCGAGATTGGATCTCCCTCTTTGTTCTTTCTGTTTCATGTTCTCCAAATTTGGCCGAAAACCGTTTCTTATATTCTCGGAGATCCGTAACTCCGATTGCGCTGAGATTTTAACACGGTTTTTTCCGGATATAAGCTTCCTTGCGCCCGAAGTAGAGCTCCAACCGACATATGAGGTGAGCACAACTCACCACCACTAGCGAGGCTCCTCTGGCGCGCCCTGGTGTCTTGTGGGATGTGTGGGCCTCCATTTGTGGTGATTCCAACTCCAAAAAATCACATATATTCCAAAATAATTCTCCATAAAAATTTATTGCATTTGGAATTCGTTGATATGGATTTTCTTCGATACAAAAAACATGCAAAAAAGGAACTGGCACTGGGCACTGGATCAATAGGTTAGTCCAATAAATCATATAAAAAGTTGCCAAAAGTATGTAAAAGTTATATAATATTTTCATGAAACAATCAAAAATTATAGATACGACGGAGACGTATCAATTGCTCACATGAGGAGGGTGATGGATGCAGCGTGGAGATCGGTCACTGCAGGAGTGTCGTGGCATTGGTGTAGCCATGCTGGAGGATGAGGGTGCCACCGTGCTAGGGGTTGAGGGCCAAGGGCGCCATGGCTGAGACATGATGTCGGTGCTGCGGCATGGTGGGGTGGGGTGGATCTCGATCCCATTTTTTGCGAGAGGTGGATTTGCTCACCCAGGTGGAACTAGTGTTGGTCACAGGCGTGCAGACTGCTATGGTGCTCGTTAGTAGGCTGCAGGCAACATCGAGACAGTGATCAACATAGATGCTCATGAATGCGCTACTACTGCATATTGTGGCGCGGGAGATCGTGGTTAGTGCTTCAACATGGTGAGGGCCCCGCGAGGTGGTTCGACAGTGTGGATTTGGTCCAGGACGACGTTCTGCTTCTCTTCACGTATGAGGTGCTAGAGAGCCATCTTATGCAGTGGTTTTTGGTGTTGGTTGGCAGAAGATTAATGCACAACGTGCATAGCTCCAAGGGTAGGGATGCTCTTGGCTGCTCTGGTCTAGTAGGTGGAGGGATGAGCTTCGGGTAAAATCCTTGCTCTGATTTTTGTCGGTGCCGAAGATGGCGACATGTGGGCATTATCTCACTCCTTGGAAGCATCTTCATGATAATATGGCTCCTACACATGAGCCTAGATTCTCCTGGTGAAAACTTAAGTTCTGGATGTCTATCCAGAGTGAGCTACGATAGTCTTTTTGTCCCTCCCTCCTTAGGGGCATCTCTTTGGAGAACTAGGTTGATAGCTTTGTGAGGTTTTTTGCATCGGGGTTGGTGGATATCGGTGTGGCGGCCTCGGGTGATTGATGTGTGCCGAGGCGGTGGCTTGGAAAAGCAATGTCGCAATAGCTCTAGGGGTATAGTTGTCATTCTGCATGGCTTGGTTGGCGATCCTGAGTTGCCTGGGCGGCAGGATGTTCGGCTTAGTGGATGTGTCCTAGAGTGGACGGTTGGACAATATGTCGGGCAGTGGCCCAAGAAGTGGTCCAACGACCGTGGTGTGCGAGAAGTTGTCCTGTTTAGCTCGGGTTGCGAATAGTTGGGTTGTGCGGTGCTGCGGCTCAAGAGGAGTGGTGGAATGTCGGAGCAACAACCCAGGAAGGTGGTGTTAGCGGATTGCACAGGGTGTGGTGGAGTGACTAGATAGTCTCGGGTTTCTGTAGCTTCAAGGGCATTGACCTTATGTTGTCGGTGTGTCAGGCAATGCAATTGGAAATGGGTCTTCTGGTGTGCATGCTTCTACATCTTGAGCTTGCGTTGGTTTTCCCGAAAGAGGAGAGGATGATGCAGCAGAGTAGCGTAAGTATTTCCCTCGGTTTTTTAGAACCAAGGTATCAATCCAAAGAGGGAGGCCACGCCAAGTCCCTCATACCTACACAAAGCAAATAACTCCTCGCAACCAACGCGAATAGGGGTTGTCAATCCCTTCACGGTCACTTACGAGAGTGAGATCTGATAGATAATATTTTTGGTATTTTTGGTATAAAGATGCAAAGTAAAATAAAAGGAAAAGTAAAAACGCAAAGCAATAATAAAGTGTAGGAATATTAATATGATGAGAATAGACCCGGGGGCCATAGATTTCACTAGTGGCTTCTCTCAAGAGCATAAGTATTTTACGGTGGGTGAACAAATTACTGTTGAGCAATTGACATAATTGAGCATAGTTATGAGAGTTTCTAGGTATAATCATGTATATAGGCATCATGTCCGAGACAAGTAGACCGACTCACCTAGCATCTACTACTATTACTCCACTCATCGACCGCTATCCAAAGATGCATCTAGAGTATTAAGTTAATGAAAACAGAGTAACGCCTGTAAGCAAGATGACATGATGTAGAGGAATAAATTCATGCAATATGATAAATACCCCATCTTGTTATCCTCGATGGCAACAATACAATACGTGCCTTGCAACCCTTTCTGTCACTGGGTAAGGACACCGCAAGATTGAACCCAAAGCTAAGCACTTCTCCCATTGCAAGAATTGAAGGAAATACGCCCTAGAGGCAATAATAAAGTTATTATTTATTTCCTTATTTCATGATAAATGTTTATTATTCATGCTAGAATTGTATTAACCGGAAATATAATACATGTGTGAATACATAGACAAACAGAGTGTCACTAGTATGCCTCTACTTGACTAGCTCGTTGATCAAAGATGGTTAAGTTTCCTAGCCAAAGACATGAGTTGTCATTTGATTAACGGGATCACATCATTAGGAGAATTATGTGATTGACATGACCCATTCCGTTAGCTTAGCACTCAATCGTTTAAGTATGTTGCTATTGCTTTCTTCATGACTTATACATGTTCCTATGACTATGAGATTATGCAACTCCCGTTTACCGGAGGGACACTTTGTGTGCTACCAAACGTCACAACGTAACTGGGTGATTATAAAGGTGCTCTACAGGTGTCTCCGAAAGTACTTGTTGAGTTGGCGTATTTCGAGATTAGGATTTGTCACTCCGATTGTCGGAGAGGTATCTCTGGGCCCTCTCGGTAATGCACATCATTTAAGCCTTGCAAGCATTGCAACTAATGAGTTAGTTGCGGGATGATATATTACGGAATGAGTAAAGATACTTACCGGTAACGAGATTGAACTAGGTATTGAGATACCGACGATCGAATCTCGGGCAAGTAACATACCGATGACAAAGGGAACAACGTATGTTGTTATGCGGTCAGACCGATAAAGATCTTCGTAGAATATGTGGGAGCCAATATGAGCATCCAGGTTCCGCTATTGGTTATTGACCGGAGATGTGTCTCGGTCATGTCTACATAGTTCTCGAACCCGTAGGGTCCGTGACGCTTAAGGTTTCGGCGATGCTTATATTATGAGTTTATGAGTTTTGATGTACCGAAGGAGTTCGGAGCCCCGGATGAGATCGGGGACATGACGAGGAGTCTCGAAATGTTCGAGACGTAAAGATCGATATATTGGACGACTATATTCGGACATCGGAAAGGTTCCGAGTGATTCGGGTATTTTCGGGAGTACCGGGGAGTTACGGGAATTCATATTGGGCCTTAATGGGCAAAGGAGAGAAAGGCCTCAAAGGGTGGCCGCACCCCTCCCCATTGGCTAGTCCGAATTGGACTAGGGAGGGGGGGCGCCCCCTTCCTTCTTTCTCCTTTTCCCTTCCCTTTCCTTCCCTCCTACTCCTACTACTTGGAAGGGCTCCTAGTTCTACTAGGAAAGGGGGAATCCTACTCCCGGTGGGAGTAGGACTCCCCTAGGGCGCGCCATAGAGAGGGCCGGCCCTTCCCTCCTCCACTCCTTTATATACGGGGGCAGGGGGCACCCCATATACACACAAGTTGATCTTCGTGATCGTTCCTTAGCCGTGTGCGGTGCCCCCCTCCACCATATTCCACCTCGGTCATATCGTAGCGGTGCTTAGGCGAAGCCCTGCGTCGGTAGAACATCATCATTGTCACCACGCCGTCGTGCTGACGGAACTCATCCCCGACACCCTGCTGGATCGGAGTCCGGGGATCATCATCGAGCTGAACGTGTGCAGAACACGGAGGTGTCGTACGTTCGGTGCTTGAATCGGTCGGATCGTGAAGACGTACGACTACATCAACCGCGTTGTCATAATGCTTCCGTTTTCGGTCTACGAGGGTACGTGGACACACTCTCCCCTCTCGTTGCTATGCATCACCATGATCCTGCGTGTGCGTAGGTAAATTTTTGAAATTACTACGTTCCCCAACAGTGGCATCCGAGCCTAGGTTTTATGCGTTGATGTTATATGCACGAGTAGAACACAAGTGAGTTGTGGGCGATATAAGTCATCTTGGTTACCGACATGCCACACTTTGGTTCGGCGGTATTGTTGGATGAAGCGGCTCGGACCGACAGTACGCGTACGCTTACGCGAGACTGGTTTTACCGCCCTGTTATGCACACAGGTGACTAGCGGGTGTCAGTTTCTCCAACTTTAGTTGAACCGAGTGTGGCTACGCCTGGTCCTTGCGAAGGTTAAGACAGCACCAACTTGACGAACTATCGTTGTGGTTTTGATGCGTAGGTAAGAACGGTTCTTGCTAAGCCCGTAGCAGCCACGTAAAACTTGCAACAACAAAGTAGAGGACGTCTAACTTGTTTTTGCAGGGCATGTTGTGATGTGATATGGTCAAGACGTGATGAGATATAAGTTGTTGTATGAGATGATCATGTTTTGTTGAAGTTATCGGCAATCGGCGTAAGCCTTATGGTTGTCTCTTTATTGCATAAGATGCAAGCGCCAAATAATTGCTTTACTTTATCGCTATGCGATAGCAATAGTTGCAAGAGCAATAGTTGGCGAGACGACCATGTGACGACACATTGATATAGATCAAGATGATGGAGATCATGGTGTCATGCCGGTGACGATGGAAATCATGACGATGCTTTGGAGATGGAGATCCAAGGCACAAGATGATGATGGCCATATCATGTCACATATTTTGATTGCATGTGATGTTTATCTTTTATACATCTTATTTTGCTTAGTTCGGCGGTAGCTTTATAAGATGATCTCTCACTAAATTATCAAGATATAAGTGTTCTTCCTGAGTATGCACCGTTGCGAAAGTTCTTCGTGCTGAGACACCACGTGATGATCGGGTGTGATAGGCTCTACGTTCAAATACAACGGGTGCAAAACAGTTGCACACGCGAATACTCGAGTTAAACTTGATGAGCCTAGCATATAACAGATATGGCCTCGGAACACGGAGACCGAAAGGTCGGCGTGAATCATATAGTAGATATGATCAACATAGTGATGTTCACCATTGAAACTACTCCATCTCACGTGATGATCGGACATGGTTTAGTTGATATGGATCACGTGATCACTTAGAAGATTAGAGGGATGTCTATCTAAGTGGGAGTTCTTAAGTAATATGATTAATTGAACTTAAATTTATCATGAACTTAGTCCTGGTAGTATTAGCATATCTATGTTGTAGATCAATAGCTCGCGTTTAGCTCCCCTGTTTTATTTTTGATATGTTCCTAGAGAAAACTAAGTTGAAAAATGTTAGTAGCAATGATGCAGATTGGATCCTTGATCTGAGGTTTATCCTCATTGCTGCACAGAAAAATTATGTCCTTGATGCACCGCTAGGTGACAGACCTATTGCAGGAGCGTATGCGCACGTTATGAACGCGTTTGGCTAGCTCGATGGGATGACTACTTGATAGTTTAGTGCACCATGCTTAACGACTTAGAATCGGGACTTCAAAGACGTTTTGAACGTCATGGACCATATGAGATGTTCCAGGAGTTGAAGTTAATATTTCAAGCAAATACCCGAGTTGAGAGATATGAAGTCTCCAACAAGTTCTATAGCTAAAAGATGGAGGAGAATAGCTCAAGCGGTGAGCATGTGCTCAGATTATGCAGGTACTACAATCGCTTGAATCAAGTGGGAGTTAATCTTCCAGATAAGATAGTGATTGACAAAATTCTCTAGTCACCAACACCAAGTTAGTAGAACTTCGTGATGAACTATAATATGCAAGGGATAACGGAAACGATTCCCAAGCTCTTCGTGATGCTGAAATCGACGAAGGTAGAAATCAAGAAAAACATCAAGTGTTGATAGTTGACAAGACCACTAGTTTCAAGAAAAGGGCAAAGGGAAGAAGGGGAACTTCAAGAAGAATGGCAAGCAAGTTGCTGCTCAAGTGAAGAAGCCCAAGTCTGGACCTAAGCACGAGATCGAGTGCTTCTCCGCAAAGGGACTGGTCACTAGAAGCGGAACTGCCCCAAGTATTTGGCGGATAAGAAGGATGGCAAAGTGAACAAAGGTATATTTGATATACAGATTATTGATGTGTATTTTACTAGTGTTCGTAGCAACCCTCGGTATTTGATACTGGTTCGATTGCTAAGAGTAGTAACTCGAACGGAGTTGCAGAATGAACAGAGACTAGTTAAGGGTGAAGTAACGATGTGTGTTGGAAGTGGTTCCAGATTGATATGCTCATCATCGCACACTCCCTATACTTTCGTGATTAATGTTGAACCTAAATAAGTGTTATTTGGTGTTTGCGTTGAGCATGAATATGATTTGATCATGTTTATTGCAATACGGTTATTCATTTAAGTAAGAGAATAAATTGTTGTTCTATTTACATGAATAAAACCTTATATGGTTAAACACCCAATAAAGATGGTTCGTCGGATCTCGATCGTAGTGATACACATATTCATAATATTGAAACCAAAAGATGCAAAGTTAATAATGATAGTGCAACTTGTTTGTGGCACTGCCTCTTAGGTCATATTGGTGTAAAGCGCATGAAGAAACTCCATGCTAATGGACTTTTGGAATCACTTGATGCTTGCGAACCATGCCTCATGGGCAAGATGACTAAGACTCCGTTCTCCGGAACAATGGGGCGAGCAACAGATTTGTTGGAAATCATACATACTGATGTATGTGGTCCGATGAATATTAAGGCTCACGACAAGTATCATTATTTTCTGACCTTCACAGATGATTTGAGCAGATATGGGTATATTTACTTAATGAAGCATAAGTCTGAAACATTTGAAAAGTTCAAAGAATTTCAGAGAGAAGTTAAAAATCATCGTAACAAGAAATAAAGTTTCTACGATCTGATCGTGGAGAAGAGTATTTAAGTTACGAGTTTGGTCTTCAGTTAAAACAATGTGAAATAGTTTCACTACTCACGCCACCTGGAACACCACAGCATAATGGTGTGTCCGAACATCATAACCGTACTTTATTGGATATAGTGCAATCTATGATGTTTCTTACCGATTTACCACTATCGTTTTGGGGCTATGCATTAAAGACAGCTGCATTCACGTTAAAAGGGGCACCATCTAAGTCCGTTGAGACGACACAATCTGAACTGTGGTTTGGCAAGAAACCAAAGTTGTCATTTCTTAAAGTTTGGGGTTGTGATGCTTATATGAAAAAGTTTCATCCTGATAAGCTCAAACCCAAATAGGAGAAATATGTCTTCATAGGATACCCAAAGGAGACTGTTGGGTACACCTTCTATCACAGATCCGAAGGCAAGACATTCGTTGCTAAGAATGGATCCTTTCTAGAGAAGGAGTTTCTCTCGAAAGAAGTGAGTGGGAGGAAAGTAGAACTTGATAAGGTAA
Source organism: Aegilops bicornis (assembly GCA_021605145.1). Lineage (NCBI taxonomy): Eukaryota > Viridiplantae > Streptophyta > Magnoliopsida > Poales > Poaceae > Aegilops > Aegilops bicornis. The sequence continues at coordinate 475,949,221 of CM038669.1, read as the reverse complement.
TCGTACTGCTCCCTTATTGGAAAGTAGTTCATCACAGAAATCTGTTCCTCTGACTACTACACCAATTAGTGAGGAAGCTAATGATGATGATCATGTAACTTCAGATCGAGTTACTACCGAACCTCGTAGGTAAACCAGAGTGAGATCCGCACTGCAGTGGTGCAGTAATACTGTTCGGAAGTCATGTTCTTGGACCATGAAGAAATTGCGAACTATGAGGAAGCGATGCTGAGCCCAGATTCCGCGAAATGGTTTGAGGCCATGAAATCTGAGATGGGATCCATATATGAGAACAAAGTATGGAATTTGGTTGACTTGCCCGATGATCGGCAAGCCATAGAAAATAAATGGATCTTCAAGAGGAAGACGGACGACGATAGTAGTGTTACTATCTACAAAGCTAGAATTGTCGCAGAAGGTTTTCGACAAGTTCAAGGTGTTGACTACGATGAGATTTTCTCACTCGTATCTATGCTTAAGTCTGTCCGAATCATGTTAGCAATTGCCGCATTTTATGAAATCTGGCAAATGGATAAACAAAACTGCATTCCTTAATGGATTTATTAAAGAAGAGTTGTATATGATGCAACCATAAGGTTTTGTAAATCCTAAAGGTGCTAAAAAATATGCAAGCTCCAAATGATCCATCTATGGACTGGTGCAAGCATCTCGGAGTTGGAATATACGCTTTGATAAGTTGATCAAAGCATATAGTTTTATCTGAGACTTGCGGTGAAGCCTGTATTTACAAGAAAGTGAGTGGGAGCACTACAGCATTTCTGATAAGTATATGTGAATGACATATTGTTGATCGGAAATAATGTAGAATTATTCTGCAAAGCACAAAGGAGTGATTGAAAGGAGTTTTTCAAAGAAAAACCTCGATGAAGCTGCTTACATATTGAGCATCAAGATCTATAGAGATAGATCAAGACGCTTGATAAGTTTTTTCAATGAGTACATACCTTGACAAGATTTTGAAGTAGTTCAAAATGGAACAGTCAAAGAAAGAGTTCTTGCCTGTGTTACAAGGTGTGAAATTGAGTAAGACTCAAAACTCGACCATGGCAGAAGATAGAGAGAATGAAAATCATTCCCTATGCCTTGGCCATAGGTTCTATAAAGTATGCCATGCTGTGTACCAGATCTATTGTATACCCTACACTGATTTTGGCAAGGGAGTACAATAGTGATCTAGGAGTAGATCACTGGACAGCGGTCAAAATTATCCTTAGTGGAATAAGGATATGTTTCTCGATTATGGAGGTGACAAAAGGTTCGTCATAAAGGGTTACGTCGATGCAAGCTTTGACACTGATCTAGATTACTCTAAGTCTTAATCTGGATACATATTGAAATTGGGAGCAATTAGCTAGAGTAGCTCCGTGCAGAGCATTGTTGACATAGAAATTTGCAAAATACATACGGATCTGAATGTGGTAGACCCGTTGACTAAACTTCTCTCACAAACAAAACATGATCACACCTTAGTACTCTTTGGGTGTTAATCACATAGCGATGTGAACTAGATTATTGACTCTAGTAAACCCTTTGGGTGTTGGTCACATGATGATGTGAACTATGGGTGTTAATCACATGGTGATGTGAACTATTGGTGTTAAATCACATGGCGATGTGAACTAGATTATTGACTCTAGTGCAAGTGGGAGACTCAAGGAAATATGCCCTAGAGGCAATTATAAAGTTATCATTTATTTCATTATTTAATTATAAATGTTTATTAATTCTAGAATTGTATTAACCGGAAACATAATACATGTGTGAATACATAGACAAACAGTGTCACTAGTATGCCTCTACTTGACTAGCTCGTTGATCAAAGATGGTTAAGTTTCCTAGCCATAGACATGAGTTGTCATTTGATTATTGGGATCACATCATTAGGAGAATGATGTGATTGACATGACCCATTCCGTTAGCTTAGCACTCGATCGTTTAAGTATGTTGCTATTGCTTTCTTCATGACTTATACATGTTCCTATGACTATGAGATTATGCAACTCCCGTTTACCGGAGGGACACTTTGTGTGCTACCAAACGTCACAACGTAACTAGGTGATTATAAAGGTGCTCTACAGGTGTCTCCGAAAGTACTTGTTGAGTTGGCGTATTTCGAGATTAGGATTTGTCACTCCGATTGTCGGAGAGGTATCTCTGGGCCCTCTCGGTAATGCACATCATTTAAGCCTTGCAAGCATTGCAACTAATGAGTTAGTTGCGGGATGATATATTACGGAATGAGTAAAGATACTTACCGGTAACGAGATTGAACTAGGTATTGAGATACCGACGATCGAATCTCGGGCAAGTAACATACCGATGACAAAGGGAACAACGTATGTTGTTATGCGGTCTGACCGATAAAGATCTTCGTAGAATATGTGGGAGCCAATATGAGCATCCAGGTTCCGCTATTGGTTATTGGCTGGAGACGTGTCTCGGTCATGTCTACATAGTTCTCGAACCTGTAGAGTCCGCACGCTTAAGGTTTCGATGACAGTTATATTATGAGTTTATGAGTTTTGATGTACCGAAGGAGTTTGGAGTCCCGGATGAGATCGGGGACATGACGAGGAGTCTTGAAATGGTCGAGACGTAAAGATCGATATATTGGACGACTATATTCGGACATCGGAAAGGTTCCGAGTGATTCGGGTATTTTCGGGAGTACCGGGGAGTTACGGGAATTCATATTGGGCCTTAATGGGCCATACGGGAAAGGAAAGAAAGGCCTCAAAGGGTGGCCGCATCCCTCCTCATTGGCTAGTCCGAATTGGACTAGGGAGGGGGGGCGCCCCCTTCCTTCCTTCTCCTTTTCCATTCCCTTTCCTTCCCTCCTACTCCTACTACTTGGAAGGGCTCCTAGTTATACTAGGAAAGGGGGAATTCTACTCCCGATGGGAGTAGGACTCCCCTAGGGCGCGCCATAGAGAGGGCCGGCCCTCCCCTCCTCCACTCCTTTATATACGGGGGCAGGGGGCACCCATAGACACACAAGCTGATCTTCGTGATCGTTCCTTAGCCGTGTGCGGTGCCTCCCTTCACCATATTCCACCTCGGTCATATCGTAGCGGTGCTTAGGCGAAGCCCTGCGTCGGTAGAATATCATCATTGTCACCACGCCGTCGTCTTGTGGAACTCATCCCGACACCCTGCTGGATCGGAGTCCGGGATCGTCATCGAGCTGAACGTGTGCGAGAACGGAGGTGCCGTATGTTCAGTGCTTGGATCGGTCGGATCGTGAAGACGTACGACTACATCAACCGCGTTGTCATAACGCTTCCGCTTTCGGTCTACGAGGGTACGTGGACACACTCTCCCCTCTCGTTGCTATGCATCACCATGATCCTGCGTGTGCGTAGGTAAATTTTTGAAATTACTACGTTCCCCAACAAGAACTACCAATCTAGTTGGCCAAACCAAACGGATAATTCGAAGAGACTTGCAAAGATAACCAATCATACATAAAAGAATTCAGAGAAGATTCAAATGTTGCTCATAGATAATCTTGATCATAAACCCACAATTCATCGGTCTCAACAAACACACCGCAAAAAGAAGATTACATCGAATAGATCTCCACGAGAGAGGGGGAGAACATTGTATTGAGATCCAAAAACAGAGAAGAAGCCATCTAGCTACTAACTATGGACCCAAAGGTCTGAAGTAAACTACTCACACTTCATCGGAGAGGCTATGATGATGTAGAAGCCCTCTATGGTGGAATCCCCTTCCGACGGAGCTCCGGAACAGGCCCCAAGATGGGATCTCGTGGATACAGGAAGTTGCGGTGGTGGAATTAGGTTTTTGGCTCCGTATCTGATCTGTTGAAGTGCGTGAGGTATATATAGGAGGAAGGAGTATGCGTCGGTGGAGCTTGAGGGGCCCACGAGGCGGCGCGCCCTGAGGGGCGCCCTCCACCCTCGTGGCCGCCTCCCTCCTTTCTTGGCCGAGGGTCCAAGTCTCTTGGATCTTATCTGATGAGAAAATCACATTCCCGAAGGTTTCATTCCGTTTGGACTCCGTTTGATATTCCTTTTCTTTGATATACTGAAATAGGCAAAAAAACAGCAATTTTGGGTTGGGCCTCCGGTTAATAGGTTAATCCCAAAAGTAATATAAAAGTGGAAAATAAAGCCCAATAAAGTCCAAAACAATAGATAATATAGCATGTAGCAATCAAAAATTATAGATACGTTGGAGACGTATCAGGCATCCCCAAGCTTAATTCCTGCTCGTCCTCGAGTAGGTAAATGATAAAAAGAGAATTTTTTATGCGGAGTGCTACTTGGCATAATTTCAATGTAATTCTTCTTAATTGTGGTATGAATATTCAGATCCGAAAGATTCAAGACAAAAGTTCATATTGACATCAAAATAATAATACTTCAAGCATACTAACAAAGAAATTATGTCTTCTCAAAATAACATGGCCAAAGAAAGTTATCCCTACAAAATCATATAGTCTGGCTATGCTCTATCTTCACCACACAAAATATTTAAATCGTGCACAACCCCGATGACAAGCCAAGCAATTGTTTCATACTTTTGACATTCTCAAGAGTTTTTCAATCTTCACGCAATACATCAGCGTGAGCCATGGATATAGCATTATATGTGGAATAGAATGGTGGTTGTGGCGAAGACAAAAAGAGGGAAGATAGTCTAACATCAACTAGGCGTATCAACGGGCTATGGAGATGCCCATAAATAGATATCAATGTGAGTGAGTAGGGATTGCCATGCAACGGATGCACTAGAGCTATAAGTGTATGAAAGCTCAACAAATGAAACTAAGTGGGTGTGCATCCAACTCGCTTCCTCACGAAGACCTAGGGCAATTTGAGGAAGCCCGTCATTGGAATATACAAGCCAAGTTCTATAATGAAAAGTTCCCACTAGTATATGAAAGTGACAAAACGAGAGACTCTCTATTATGAAGATCATGGTGCTACTTTGAAGCACAAGTGTGGTAAAAAGGATAGTAACATTGTCCCTTATCTCTTTTTCTCTCATTTTTTTATTTGGGCCTTTTCTCTTTTTTTATGGCCTCTTTTTTTCGTCCGGAGTCTCATCCCGACTTATGGGGGAATCATAGTCTCCATCATCCTTTCCTCACTTGGGACAATGCTCTAAAAATGATGATCATCACACTTTTATTTTTTCCTTACAACTCAATGATTACAACTCGATACTTAGAACAAAATATGACTCTATATGAATGCCTCCGTGATGTATCAGGATATGCAATGATTCATAAGTGACATGTATGAAAGAATTATGAATGGTGGTTTTGCCACAAATACAATGTCAACTAAATGATCATGCTAAGCAATATGAAAATGATGGAGTGTGTCATAATAAACGGAACGGTGGAAAGTTGCATGGCAATATATCTCGCAATGTCTATGGAAATGCCATGATAGGTAGGTATGGTGGCTGTTTTGAGGAAGGTTTATGGTGGGTGCATGATACCGGCGAAAAATGCGCGGTATTAGAGAGGCTAGCAATGGTGGAAGGGTGAGAAAAATGTGTATAATCCATGGACTCAACATAAGTCATAAAGAACTCATATACTTATTGCAAAAATCTACAAGTTATCAAAGCAAAGTATTACGTGCATGCTCTTAGGGGATAGATTGGTAGGAAGAGACCATCGCTCGTCCCCGACCGCCACTCATAAGGAAGACAATCAATAAATAAATCATGCTCCGACTTCATCACATAACGCTTCACCATACGTGCATGCTACGGGAATCACAAACTTTAACACAAGTATTTCTCAAATTCACAACTACTCAACTATCATGACTCTAATATTACCACCTTCATATCTCAAAACAATTATCAAGCATCAAACTTTTCTTAGTATTCAACACACTCAAAAGAAAGTTTTACAAATCTTGAATACCAAGCATATTATTATTTTAAGCAAATTACCATGCTATTTAAGACTCTCAAAATAATCTAAGTGAAGCATGAGAGATCAATAGTTTCTTTAAAACAAATCCACCACCATGATCTAAAAGATATAAGTGAAGTACTAGAGCAAAACTATAGAGCTCAAAAGATATAAGTGAATCACATAGAGGAAAACTATGAAGCTCAAAAGACATAAGTGAAGCACATAGAGTATTCTAACAAATTCCAATTCATGCATGGCTCTATCAAAAGGTGCGTACAACAAGGATGATTGTGGTAAACTAACAAGCAAAGACGCAAATAATACAAGACGCTCCAAGCAAAACACATATCATGTGGTGAATAAAAATATAGCTCCAAGTAAAGTTACCGATGGAAGTGGACGAAAGAGGGGATGCCTTCTGGGGCATCCCCAAGCTTTGACTTTTTGGTGTCCTTGGTTTATCTTGGGGGTTCCATGGGCATACCAAGCTTAGGCTCTTGCCACTCCTTGTTCCATAATCCATCAAAAGTTTTCACCCAAAACTTGAAAACTTCACAACACAAAACTCAACAGAAATCTCATAAGCTCCGTTAGTGAAAGAAAACAAAAGACCACTTCAAGGTACTGTAATGAACTTATTCTTTATTTGGTTTGGTGTTAAACCTACTGTATTCCAACTTCTCTATGGATTATAAACTATTTTACTAGCCATAGATTCATCAAAATAAGCAAACAACACACGAAAAACAGAATCTGTCAAAAACAGAACAGTCTGTAGTAATCTGTAACTAACGCAAACTTCTGGAACTCCAAAACTTCAGAAAAAATAGAACGACCTAGGAAATTTGTTTATTTATCAGCATCAATTGGAATCACTATTTTATCACTTTCTAGTTATTTTTGAAAATTGTTTTCGTGAACAGAAAGTTTCTGGAAATTACAGCAAGATCAAATAACTATTATCCAAGAAGATCCTATAGGTTTAACTTGGCACAAACACTAATTAAAACATAAAACCACATCCAAACATAAGGCAGATGGATTATTTATTCCTAAACAGAAACAAAAACAAAAAACTAAAAATAAAATTGGGTTGCCTCCCAACAAGCGCTATCGTTTAACGCCCCTAGCTAGGCATAAAAGCGAGGATAGATCTAGGTTGTGCCTAGTAATAAGATAGATCCGTGAAACTCATTTCATACTCCCTACGTTCGGCAGCAAGTTTTCTTTGAGGCAAGCAAAAGTAATCAAAAGGGCTAAATTTAATAGGGCAAAAATCCCCAAGATCAATTTTAGGAGGTATAGGTTCCTCTTTCGGCCCTTCGTATTGCACAACCAATTCATCGTTATAAGCATTCTTTTGATAGAACCTTGTGATCCTATACTCAAGAGAGTATCCTAGCTCATTATTTTGAATAGCCAAATCATCGTTAAGTTCAGAGATTCTATCAATTAAAATATTGGTAGGCACCTTTTTTCTAAGATTTTCATTGAAAGCAACATAGTCAATAGATTGAAAACGCATTATTTCTTCTTGATCAAAGAGGGTAGATTCTATAGGAGGACGGCCAGCGTCCACCCTATAATGCGCAAAGATTTCTTTGGCCTCTTTTATTATAAATCTGAATTCATGAGCCAAAAAGATCGTAGCAGCACGCTTAACAGAGGAATTCTCGATATTATAAAATTCTAGGAAAATCCTTTGTATGGAAGGATGCATATGCAAAATTGTCTTTCAAGTTCAACGATAAGCATGGCAATAGAGTCCGCAAGACTACTAGTTCTATGGAGAATAGAACTGCCCATAGAGGGCAAAACACCGGCACAAGTAAAGAAATCTTGGATAACTCCTTTTCCAATAATATTACCACTACCAATTCGAAATATTTTTGTATGCAAGGTAGGGGTTCTTCAAACGAGCATCGAATTTTTCATGTTATTATTATTGTCCATATCGGCAATAATTTCCCCAGTTTCAGACATAACGACAAGCAAACGAGAAAAAGGCAAACGGAAAAGAGAGGGCGAATAAAACGGCAAGGGTGAAGTGGGGGAGAGGAAAACGAGAGGCAAATGGCAAATAATGTAATGCGGAAGATAAGGGATTGTGATGGGTACTTGGTATGTTGACTTTTACGTTGACTCCCCGGCAACGGCGCTAGAAGTCCTTCTTGCTACGTCTTGAGATTGCGTTGGTTTTCCCCGAAGAGGAGAGGATGATGCAGCAGAGTAGCGTAAGTATTTCCCTCAGTTTTTTAGAACCAAGGTATCAATCCAGTAGGAGGCCACGCGCAAGTCCCTCGTACCTACACAAAGCAAATAACTCCTCGCAACCAACGCGAATAGGGGTTGTCAATCCCTTCACGGTCACTTACGAGAGTGAGATCTGATAGAGATGATAGATAATATTTTTGGTATTTTTGGTATAAAGATGCAAAGTAAAATAAAAGGCAAAATAAAAAGCAAAGAAATAATAAAGCGTAGGGAAGATTAATATGATGAGAATAGACCCGGGGCTATAGATTTCACTAGTGGCTTCTCTCAAGAGCATAAGTATTTTACGGTGGGTGAACAAATTACTGTTGAGCAATTGATGAATTGAGCATAGTTATGAGAGTATCTAGGTATGATCATGTATATAGGCATCACGTCCGAGACAAGTAGACCGACTCCTGCCTGCATCTACTACTATTACTCCACTCATCGACCGCTATCCAGCATGCATCTAGAGTATTAAGTTAATGAAAACAGAGTAACGCCTGAAGCAAGATGACATGATGTAGAGGAAAAAATTCATGCAATATGATAAATACCCCATCTTGTTATCCTCGATGGCAACAATACAATACGTGCCTTGCAACCCTTTACATCACTGGGTAAGGACACCGCAAGATTGAACCCAAAGCTAAGCACTTCTCCCATTGCAAGAACTACCAATCTAGTTGGCCAAACCAAACGGATAATTCAAGAGACTTGCAAAGATAACCAATCATACATAAAAGAATTCAGAGAAGATTCAAATATTGCTCATAGATAATCTTGATCATAAACCCACAATTCATCGGTCTCAATAAACACACCGCAAAAAGAAGATTACATCGAATAGATCTCCTCGACAGAGGGGGAGAACATTGTATTGAGATCCAAAAAGAGAGAAGAAGCCATCTAGCTACTAACTATGGACCCGAAGGTCTGAAGTAAACTACTCACACTTCATCGAAGAGGCTATGATGATGTAGAAGCCCTCCGTGGTGGAATCCCCATCCGGCGGAGCTCCGGAACAGGCCCCAAGATGGGATCTCGTGGATACAGGAAGTTGCGGCGGTGGAATTAGGTTTTTGGCTCCGTATCTGATCTGTTGAAGTGCGAGGTATATATCGGAGGAAGGAGTACGTCGGTGGAGCTTCAGGGGGCCCACGAGGCAGGGGGCGCGCCCTCCACCCTCGTGGTCGCCTCCCTCCTTTCTTGGCCGAGGGTCCAAGTCTCCTGGATCTTATCTGATGAGAAAATCATGTTCCCGAAGGTTTCATTCCGTTTGGACTCCGTTTGATATTCCGTTTCTTCGAAATCCGAAATAGGCAAAAAACAGCAATTACAGGTTGGGCCTCCGGTTAATAGGTTAGTCCCAAAAGTAATATAAAAGTGGAAAATAAAGCCCAATAAAGTCCAAAACAATAGATAATATAGCATGGAGCAATCAAAAATTATAGATATGTTGGAGACGTATCACATGCCTCTTCATATTTTCTAGAGAGTCTCAGGTCTCCTCCTCTCATTGCAGTCACGACTTCTTCTGTCCGGCAAGGGTGAAAGGTCGGCATGTTGGTGGAGTGGGGCCTCCTGTTGGTGTGTGGTTGTGTGGTTGGCGTTTGGCCTCCTCCCAAAGCTTTGTGGTTGTCTTCTGGACCAAGAAAATCGTCAAAAAGTTTCGTTCCGTTTGGTATTGATTTTCTGTAAAAGATAAAAACAAGAAAAAAAAGGCAACTGGCACTGGGCACTAGGTTAATAGGTTAGTCCCAAAAAATGATATAAAATAGTATAAAAATACATATAAAATATCCAAGATGGATAATATAATAACATGGAACAATAAAAAATTATAGATACGTTCGAGACATATCAAGCATCCCCAAGCTTAATTCGTGCTCGTCCTCGAGTAGGTAAATGATAAAAACAAAATTTTTGATGTTGAATGCTACCTAACATGTTTATTAATGTAATCTTTCTTATTGTGGCATGAATATTCAGATCCATAAGATTCAAAACAAAAGTTTAATATTGACATAAAAATAATAATACTTCAAGCATACTAATAAAGCAATCATGTCTTCTCAAAATATCATGGCTAAAGAAAGTTATCCCTACAAAATCATATAATCTTGTCATGCTCTATCTTCATCACACAAAGTATTTATCATGCACAACCCCGATGACAAGCCAAGCAATTGTTTCGTACTTTTAATGTTCTCAAGCTTTTTCAACTTTCACGCAATACATGAGCATGAGCCATGGATATAGCACTATAGGTGGAATATAATATGGTGGAGATTGTGAGGAGAAGACAAAAAAGGAGAAGGTCTCATATCAACTAGGCAAATTAATGGGCTATGGAGATGCCCATCAATTGATATCGATGCAAGTGAGTAGGGACTGTCATGCAACGAATGCACTAGAGCTATAAGTGTATGAAAGCTCAAAAGAAAACTAAATGGGTGTGCATCCAACTTGTTTGCTCACGAAGACCTAGGGCATTTTGAGGAAGCCCATCATTGGAATATGCAAGCCAAGTTATATAGTAAAAAAATTCCCACTAGTATATGAAAGTGATCAAATAGGAGACTCTCTGAAGAACATGGTGCTACTTTCAAGCAAAAGTGTGGAAAAGAATAGTAACATCATCCCGTCTCTCTTTTTCTCTCATTTTTTATTTTATCTATTTTTTTATTTTTGGGCTCTTTGGGCTCTTTTTTTGGGCTCTTTGGCCTCTTTTTTATCTAATTCTGGAGTCTCATCCCAACTTGTGAGGGAATCATAGCTTCCATCATCCTTACCTCACACGGGACAATGCTCTAATAGTGATGATCATCACACTTTTATTTACTTACAACTCGATACTAGAAAAAATATATGATTCTACGTGAATGCCTCATGCATATGAGAACAATATTACAATGATGGTGTGTGTCATAATAAAACAGAATGGTGGCAGTTGCATGGCAATATAACTCGGAATGGCTATGGAAATGCCATAATAGGTAGGTATGGTGGCTGTTTTGCGGAAGGTATATGGTGGGTTTAATGCACCGGCGAAAGTTGCGCGGTACTAGAGAGGCTAGCAAAGGTGGAAGGGTCAGAGTGCGTATAATCCATGGACTAAACATTAGTCATAAAGAACTCACATACTTATTGCAAAAGTTTATTAGCCATCGAAGCAAAGTACTAATACGCATGCTCCTAGGGGGTAGATTGGTAGGAAAAGATCATCGCTCGTCCCCGCCCGCCACTCATAAGGAAGAAAATAAAAAATAAACCATGCTCTAACTTCATCACATAACGGAAGACCATAGGTGCATGCTTCGGGAATCACAAACCTTAACACAAATATTCCTACTAATCCACAATTACTCTCTAGCATGAATCTAATATCACCATCTTTATATCTCAAAACAAACGCAAGGAATCAAACTTCTCATATATTCAATGATCTTCATGAAAGTTTTTATTGTATCCCTCTTAGATACCCATCATATTAGGACTCATAACCTAAGAAAATTGCCATAATAATTTTAATACTCTCAAAATAATATAAGTGAGGCATGAGAGTTCATCAATTTATACAAAAATAAAACCACCACCGTGCTGTAAAAAGATATAAGTGAAGTACTAGAGCAACTGCCTAGCTCAAAAGATATAAGTGAAGCACATAGAGTATTCTAATAAATTCACGATTAATGTGTGTCCCTCTCAAAAGCTTTGTACAGCAAGGATGATTGTGGCAAACTAAAAAGCAAGGACTCATATAATACAAGACGCTCCAAGCAAAACACATATCATGTGGTGAATAAAAATATAGCATCAAGTAAATTTACCGATGGATTGAAGACAAAAGAGGGGATGCCATTCGGGGCATCCCCAAGCTTAGATGCTTGGTTGTCCTTGAATATTACCTTGGGGTACCTTGGGCATCCCCAAGCTTAGGATCTTGCCACTCCTTATTCCGTAGCCCATCAAATCTTTACCCAAAACTTGAAAACTTCACAACACAAAACTCAACAGAAAACTCGTAAGCTCTGTTAGTATAATAAAACAAATCACCACTTTCGGTACTGTTTTGAACTCATGCTAAATTTATATTGGTGTAATATCTACTGTATCCCAACATCTCCATGGTTCATACCCCCGCCCCACCGCCCCGATACTACCCATAGATTCATCAAAATAAGCAAACAACACAAAGAAAACAGAATTTGTCAAAAACAGAACAGCCTGTAGCAATCTGGAAATTTTGTATACTTCTTTAACTCCAAAACTTATGAAAATTAAGAACAACCTGGGCAATTTTTATATCAATCTTGTGTAAGAAATTCACATCAAAATGACGTTTCTGTGAATTTTGAAAAATCCAGAGCTAGGCATAAAAGTTTCTGTTTTTCTGCAAAATCAAATCAACTACCACCATAGACCATCCCAAAGGCTAAACTTGGCACAAACACTAATGAAAACACTAAAACATAATCATAATAGAAGCTTAATTGTGTATTTATTGAAAAACAAAATCAAAAACAAAAAACATAAAATTGGGTTGCCTCCCAACAAGTGATATTGTTTTATGCCCCTAGCTAGGCATAATGCGAAGATCTAGGTGTTGTCATCTTTCTTGTTATTTTCCATTAGATTGTTTTTGTCGGGAGGTTTTTCAAATATAACATGAAATACATCATCCATAGAAATTTGAGCATTATCAAGTTGTTCCTCAGCATATCCACTTTGATTACCGGCTACAATCCAAGAATATTGTTGGTTAATATCGTTGAAAACTTGTTGAATCATATCCAAAACAGGAATTGCCGTTGTAAGGTTATCATCAAAGATTCGATTATTTCCAAGCAAAGTTCTTAAAAGATAATCACTATTGTAGAGTATCTCATCTATTACCAGTTTCTCACGGTTCATACCATAAAAATCAAAGATCTCCCTAGCTTCTCGTACTATGTGATCAAATTCATTCATAAGGACAAGGGTAGCCATTTTCTTAGATTTAGGATTTTTTATCACAGGTAGTTCATAAAACAATCTTTGCAATGTGGGATGCGTGCGAATAAATCTTTTCTTAGGTTTAAGAACAAGAGCTAACATAGCATCTGCATAGGTTTTAGTTCTTTTAAGTATAGGAACATCATCACAAGTCAAAGTTCCAACGCAATAAAAGAATTATTGGTTGGTTTCTTTTCCTATAACATTCCCTTGCCCCAAGGAAAAAAATAGTGTCTAGATTATCAGAATGTCTAATTTTAGGAGTTCTACCGTCATATGTTTCTGCCATACTAAAATCACTCTTGATGTTTAAGGCAAGCAATCTAGCACACGAGCAAACAAAAGACAAAAGGGAAGAAGGCGAAAAAAGCAAATATTTTTGTGTTTTTCTAAAAACATTTTAGAAGTGGGGGAGATGAAAACGAGAGGCAAATGGAAAATAATATAAGTGCAAGAGATGAGAGTTTATGATAGGTACTAGGTAGGCTTGACATAGAACCTCCCCAGCAACGGCGCCAGAAATTCTTCCTGCTACTTCTTGAGCTTGCGTTGGTTTTTCCCTTGAAGAGGAACGATGATGCAGCAAAGTAGAGATAAGTATTTCCCTCAGCTAAGACCCAAGGTATCAAATCAGTAGGAGGTACGCACAAGTCCCCAATAATTGCACCTACACAAACAAACAAATACTTGCACCCAATGCGAAAAAGGGATTGGCAATCCCTTCATGGTTAATTGCAAGGATGAGATCTGATAGAGATACGTATAAAAGATAAATAAAAAGGCAAAATAAAGTAAATGTAAATAAATTGCAGCAAGGTATTTTTATGTTTTTGGTTTTATATATCTGAAAATATATGATGAGAAATAGACCCGGGGGCCATAGTTTTCACTAAAGGCTTCTCTCTTGAAAGAACACATACGATGGGTAAACAAATTACTGTTGAGCAATTGATAGAAAAGCGCAAAGTTATGATGGCATCTAAGGCAATGATCATGAATATAGGCATCACGTTCGTGACAAGTAGACCAAAATGATTCTGCATCTACTACTATTAGTCCACACATCGACCGCTATCCAGCATGCATCTAGTGTATCAAGTTAACAAGAACAGAGTAACGCCTTAAGCAAGATGACATGATGTAGAGGGATAAACTCAAGCAATATGATATAAACCCCATCTTTTTATTCTTAATGGCAACAATACAAATCCATGCCTCGCTACCCCTACTGTCATTGGGTGAGGACACCGCAAGATTGAACCCATTGCAAGATAATCAATCTAGTTGGCCAAACCAAATCAATAGATCAGAGAGAAATACAAAGCTATCTTAATCATGCATAAAAGAGTTTAGAAAAGACAAAAATAATATTCATAGATAATCTGATCATAAATCCACATTTCATCGAATCTCAACAAACACACCGCAAAAGAAGATTACATCGAATAGATCTCCAAGAACATCGAGGATAACATTTTATTGAAGATCAGAGAGAGAGAGAGAGAGAAGAAGAAGAAGCCAGCTAGCTACTAGCTATGGACCCGTAGGTCTGTTGTAAACTACTCACACATCATCGGTAGGGCAACAAGGTTAATGTAGAAGCCCTCCATGATCGGACCCCCTACAGCAGAGAACCGGAAAAGGCCCCAAGATGGGATCTCACGAGAACAGAAGCTTGCGACGGCGGAAAGTGTTTTTTGGTGTGCCCTCTGTCGTAAGGGGAATATTTGGTTATTTATAGAGCGGAGATTAGGGTTAGAAGACCCACGAGGGGGGCACAAGCCCTAGGGGCGTGCCCCAGGGGGTGCCCCTTAGGCTTGTGGCCCCGCAGTGGCTCTTCTGGCCTCCTCCCGAAGCTTCATGGTTGTCTTGTGGCCCAAGAAAAATTGTTAAAAGTTTTATTCCGTTTGGTATTTATTTTCTATAAAAGACAAAAACAAGGAAAAACAACAACTAGCACTGGGCACTAGGTTAATAGATTAGTCCCAAAAAATGATATGAAATAACATAAAAATGCATATAAAATGTCCAAGATGGATAATATAATAGCATGGACCAATCAAAAATTTTAGATACGTTGGAGACGTATCAACGTTTGTTGCGGAGTTTGGCACATTGCCAGTGAGAGTAGGCTTGGCCCTTGCAATATTGTCTTTTCATCTGGTTTTCCGTAATTAACGGGAAACAATCTCTACTCCTAAAGAGGGAGTTGGTAGCTTTGTCTCCCCTGTTTATTTTTTTGGTTTTTTTCGCCTCACCTCCCACAACCCCTCCCACTGGTTTATTTTCTCCCTCCCAATTAAAAAACCAAATCACATTAAAGGGGAGATCTTGTTTCGTGATTACTTTGGTAGGTGATGAGTCAATTCAATAATGTAAATAATAGGTAATTAAGAACTCATAAATCACACCATATATGTGAGATCACCATCCTAAAAGATAGACATAAGATTTTTCCCGATAATCTTCCAAAACAAAATATGATATTTCTCAATGTGTTGTTATTTACTGTTATCATTATCTCTACTATATATTGAAACAATCACAACTTTCCTAATACAACAAAAATAGCATAGATTTTTTATCTTACCAAATCACATATATCTCTACTATTAAAGGGGAGTTGGTAAGCCGGTACACACGGTTTATTTTCGCCTCCACCTCCCACCACCACCCTCCATGCTCTTTTTTTCTTTCTTGCACACTCCCACCTTCTTGGTGGCAGGCAGGTCGTCGAACCACCACGTACAGGTGTTCGTGAACGCAGTCATGTTATATTTCTTGTCAGTCATATAGAGAGGCTACATTCTCAAATCAAATGTGTTCATTCAAACGTCAAGAAATTTCTTAATGAAATGTGTCCTACAATACTCGGTAGGCATTGCATAAATGAATCCACGGCAAAAGGCGCGTCCAATGTGTAATATCTCTGTTATCAAAGTGAATATTTACGCAAACATCATTCGTAGCAGCCATTCATGCGAAAACAATTTGGAAATCGAGCGCTGAATCAACATTACACCATTGATGCAATTAAGTAGCTAGACATTTAATTACATATGCAATTAATTAGGTCCATTCAAAAATGATTTTTTTCGCACCAAATCAATTATGACTACACGTAATTAGAAGTAGGATTTTCTACCCAATTAGGCAGATAATTAATTGATTTGGTTGGCAGTTAATTAGGCATGCAGATAATTAGATATGTAGTTAATTATTTGTGTGATTAGTTAATTAAACCGACAGTTAATTGCGTCAAATCATTTTGAAAGCGCTCGCGGGCAAGGATGTTCAACAGGCTCTCAGTGACATGGCCGAGCACCGCTTGCCAAATGAACAATGCCCACCATGCGCTCATGACATGGGCGACCAAGAGTTCACCAATATGGATGACGGCCGCGCTCTGCATGACGTCCACACGGTAACAGTTTCCCAAACGTTCGCGGGTAAGGATAACACGGCACTACATTGTCCTGGTGGTTCATACTATAGTAGAAAGGAAGAGTGTTCCAAGAATTAGAAGGAAAAAGAACTCAAGCGGTAAACTGGTCCATAGTGTTGGAGAAGGAAAGAGTGTTTCGTAAAATAAAACGAAAAAAGAAAGGAAGAATATTCTAGGAAATAATTATGAACGAGAACTAAAACTGTCGAGGAAGAAGGAAGAAGAAGATGAGGCGTCCCTGATGAACACGTTGATGTTGACATGGTGTTGGTTGGCGTCAATGAATTAGGTTGGCGAAGAGGCTAGGAGTAGAAGTTGTGGGGGTGGACGAGGATGAGAAGAACGACAAATATCCATTTTAGCAATGAATAGTGTGTTGGCTAGAGGTTGAATGAAGACGTTAAACTCTAAATAGATGCAATATATGAGAAATGGGAGGAAATTATTGGCACCTGTTGCAACACAACTAGAAACTCTAGAAAATATAACATTTTACTGAGTGCATTTATAAAGTTGAATGGAACTTTGAGAATGATCTCTATAGTTTTTTATTGTTTTATAGTAATAGTATGTATCAGTTTAACCCACTTTATTATATTGTAAATATGAAGAAAAAAATTGTCCATATTGCAACGCGCGGCGAAGGTGAGGTGGACGTCGTCCGATTTTGAAGGAAAGGGCTCCTGCAAGAAATGTCCCGCTACGACGAGAAATTGAGCGGGAAGGGAGGGTCCGACAGGAAAAGATAAGGGTGCATCGTGGGGTGGGATTTTTGTTTGGGCCCGCGTGTTGAAGATAACATGATGGATAGTCTGGACAACGACATATCTCCTGGTTTGGATTTGCTGGAAAATGGACTGTCTAGATATATAGTTGAATTTTGGGAAGCCTACATGACGCCAATTTAATATCCGATCACACCCGAACGTATGAAAAAGAATGAACTGCAACCCAGAAGACGACTATAATCATTTGCTTAATTTATTTATATATGCAACATAACCTGTAGCGACATACGGACGTTCTACGGACAAAGTTTTTGCCCGCATTTAAGAAAAATCATGTGGTTGTATGGTTTGAGGGACGGTGATATCCCTAGCTCATGAGAGTTCAAGTCCTGATATTTGCATTATTTCTGAATTTATTTCAAGATTTTCTAAATTTACATACTAGGCGTCTACGATGATTTCGTAAATCTCAGGATGATATGTTGTCTCAGTTTCGAAGATGCTTATAAAAATAGGGTGTGCGTGTGTTCATAGAGACGAATGTATACGCGTATGTATAAGCGCTTGTATCTGTACTATGTTAAAAAAAATCATGTGTTGCCATCAGCTAGGCAGGCAGAAGCGATAGCATACCCGTGCTTTCAGGAAGTAGCAGGAAAGCACCAGACCACCGAATGGCGCGCAACCGAGCAACGTCGCCGGAATGGCAGCCGCAGGGAGCGTAGTGGCCAGGGCCGCTCGCTGCCCTACCCCGGACTGGCTGCCGGCCGGTTGGTCCATCGATCGGGAGCATCTTTTGCCCGTAAAGCCGGTGGAGTGATAGGGGCATCTGTGTGCTGAGAGCAGCCATAGGGCCGGGGCTAACTGATGCAGTACACATATTGCTATCGATTACTCGTAGATTGGAGCGCGCATGATGTCCACCTCCTTAACACAGTTGGCGTGATAACCTGTCAACGAGTGCTACATGCAGGGTCACTCGTCAGGCTGACAAATGCTGCATGGTAGTTAATATATATGGAACTCGATTAATTGCCATATGTGTGTGGCTTTCGGTACTTAGATGTGTTTCAGCTACGTCCACTTGATTGTTTTTTGCTTTTCATCTTTAAAAAAAAAAAACTTATTCCTTTTGGCAAGTCGGAAGAACCCTTCCATACGATGATGAAAGCCAATGATTTCCAATACTGTAGATGAATTTCCGGTATTAGGCTCGAACATTCAACACCCCTTTTATCAAGGGGATACGAATAACGACAGGTGTTGTCAAGATGGTGGCTTTAGGCTAATTGATGTAATACCTTTGTAAGGTCTTTGTGAATAATTAATAAAATGGCTGCATGTATCGTCCAGATGCAGAGGCCAGGGTACATCCTTCTTTTCAAAAAAAAAAGATGAATTTCTGGTATAACCATGGATTTTGTTGCTTCATGCATTGTTGTTTTCGTCTATTTAATGCAAAAGTTGCTACTCCCTCCAATTGGGTTTATAAGTTGGCCACGAGTTTTCACACCTTCAATTTAACCAAAAAAATTATGTATTATATTTTATAAAAAATATATCTTTAGATTCGCCACCAAATGAAGATTCTAACCATATAATTGTTGTAGCTTATTATACATGTTTTACAAGTCAAATTGAACACCCTACAAACTCTGTGCCTGACTTATAAACCCAATACGGAGGTAGTAGTACCATTCCCTCGCACTTATCAAAATACCAACGTGGACATTCGTGAAATCAAAGGAAGATGATTTATGGCACGTGGGTAGGGCACCGACCTCAATTTTCTTTTGGCTTTCAATTTTTAATCTTTCGTATCTTTTGACACAAAAGTCCAAATTAAGTTTTGTTTTCGTATTTGTGTTTCTTGTGACAAGGGCTTTCAAATAAGATCCATTTATATATGTTTTGATGCATTTTAAACTTTGTTAAGTTTCAGAACGAGAAAAAAAAATGTGAGTTTCAGAAACTAAAACTTAAAACTTCGAATGTCATCATGTGGAATCCAATGACTTCCTGATCGCGAGACAGTTGCGCGGCAGAGCATGACTGGGCAGGTGCGTGCCCCTGCGATCTTTCGTGAAATACACTTAGATTGTCTATCTATTGTAGTTACTTATAATCCTCCTTTCATAGAATGATACATTTTCTACTCTTTTCTTTTGTTTTAACCATCGATTGTGTATATCTTGATTCGATAACATAACTTCTGATAACAATGCGCATCCAACAGGGCAAGTGGCAGCAGTGGGGGGTGGCCGGAGTACGCAGGGCGTCGACGGGCAGTGGCGGCCGGAATTGGGCGAGCGCGGGATCGAGCCCAGAGGGCTTGTGGGGAGGAGCTAGTGGGGGCGTAAGGTGCGTGGGAGCCTCAGGAGCATGGTGCCAAGCTCGAAGGCGAGCTCAGAGGACCGAGGCCGTGACGGCGAGGTGAGCTGCGGCGGCGGGGCTATCTAGAGGGCGCGGGCGAGCTCAACAAGAGGAGGAGAAGGAGCGTGAGCTCACCGGCGTTGATGAGACGGCCCGGGGACGTGCTGCGGTGGTCGGAGTCAGGGAGGATCGCCGGCAATCGCAGAGGAAGACAACGGCGGCGATCTCGCGGTGCAGGGGGTCCGAGCTCGAGCCGGTCGGTGCCGAAGTCATAGCGTTCGCCGGCGGAGTGATTAGACAGTCGGCGAGGCGAGGCGGCGGTGGCCGTGGTAGCTCACGGAGGCGCGGCCATGGTGGTACGGATGGTGGGGAAGAGCGGGCGTGGGCGAGGGCGGAGAGGAGAGGGTGAGAGGGGTGAGTGGGAGTGGCGGTAGGTGGGGAGGGGATCTCTTGGCGTCGGTCTTATCCTCTGGGCGGCGCCGGCGACGGGGTTGCGGGAGGCGCCGGGCGGTGGCGCGGCGGCGGGGAGGCAGGGTCCCAATCCAGGTCGGGATCGTGAGAGGGGAGGAAGTGAGAGGGGGGTTCGGTCTAGGGTTTCCGTGGGGTGGGTTATAGGCAGGAGGTGAGCCAAGCTGCGGTGGTGGCTGGGGGCCAATAAGTCTGGGGAGCCAGGGGCTTGTTTTATTTTTATTTAGGTTTTTGTTTCTCTTTTTATTTATTTTTCTTTTACAATTTTTAATTTTTAGTTTCTTTTTATTTTAGTTTTATAAAATAATAAATTAGTTCCTAAATTAGTGTTACTAAATACACTACTGCCACAAAAACTTGGTGTAATAATAAAATACCTAGCATATTTTTATTATGTAAAAGGCATTTAATTAATGGTTTTAGCTACTGTTTTAATTATTATAGTGCATTTAACTACTTTTTAAAAATGTGGTTTCCCCACCAATATTACTTATAAATTATTTGCCATAGTTTGTACTATTTAGTTTTGACATTTGAGAACTCTAACTGTTTGACCTTATTTTAAATTTGAACTGGTTGATCCTAGTCCTAGACCGAGCCGGTTAAGACGGTAGCCAGCGGCTCCACTGGTGGTTGGGGCCAACCAGTCAGTGTATTGCCCAGGCCATGGATGATCTCTAGGGTGTCTTGTCTCTAAGGCGGCGACCCTGATGGTGGGATAGGCGATGCTTACAGGTTGAGCTCACAGCTTAGATGCTTGCTATCCACCTTGGCTGCATGGGCGCCATGGTAGCTAGGGATTGGTGTTCCATGGCGGTTGCGCGGTAGATGTTCTCATGTCGGCCACACCCTGGTTGGAGATGAAGCATGCTTACCAGGGTGAAACCCCTGCCTGGTTTTGGCTAGGCCGACGGAGGCAACGTCCCCAACGGCGTCATCTTCTTGAAGGCTTCGTCGTGGTTGCTCCTTAGCCTTTGGGGTGCTCCAGATGAAAATCTTGATCCTTTGGATCAGGTGGTGGTGGCGCTCCGGGTTGGTGTTCTTTCTGAAGGCACCACCTAGGAGCTCATGTTCGTCGGTGTGCAGCTTCGTCTCTTTGCGGTGGCTTGCTCACGGTGGACAGCTCTGTCGACTCTGTGGCGAAGCTTATGTTGTTTACTCGGAGTTGTATGGGGTGTTTTCTCAACATAGTACAGATGTAGACACTTATACATACACACATACACCCACCCTTATGAACGCACACCCTACCCTTATGAGCATCTCCGAGAGACTGAGTCGACACATCATCTTGAGATTGATGAAGATGACAGAGTCGTCTTGGTAGTCGACGGGAACGTCTCCTCCTACTGAACGCATATCTCTGGAATGCCTGAAATAAAGCCTGAAAAATGCGAGCACTAGTGTCAAGTTTAGAACTTGAACCTTGGTGGGCCGGGGGTGTTGTGGCTGCTGTTTAGCACCTGTGTATAGTGTGGTGGTATTTCTTTGTTGTCTGAATATTGCTTGTTGTTTTATATATATAACAGGACGGAAGCTTTTTTTCATAGATGCCCACTATTGTCATCTTTATTTTGCTATTTTGTTGTGTTTTTTTCTCTCCCATTTTAGGTTGTAATAAATAACATGGATGTGTGCGCCTTCGGCGGCAGAGAGGGTTGTTTCTCTCATGTTAGTTGTCCAAAATATCATCATCCAGTACATTGTAGAATTATAAGTAGCATCTGATCGACTGAGCTGCACCTTTTAGATACAAATTTCATGGACTTATGAATGTACATGTGTAGTCGTGCTAAGTTCGACAAGGTAACATCATATATGCCCCGGTGTTGGTTATGATACTGTTTATCTACTTAATTGTAATTATTTCATCAGTTCTTTCCTCCCTCAGTAGGAATAATGTATCCCATATTCGACTCTCACCCCGATGATGCATCTAGGGACGTTGGAGGGAGTGTGGAAGGTGTGTCTTTGTCGGATCTCGTGAGATTCGGTTGGTGTTGGTCTTCGGTGAATCTGTTTATATCCAGCTTTGTTTCAGTGTTGACATGCTTGATCCTTCTGAACTAAACATCTCTTCATCGGCGATTGTTGCTGCTCTGGTGCGCTGGTTCTATGTGATCTTAGCACTACGATTTCTCAATTGTCTACTACAATAAGGTTTGTTCGACTCTGATGTGGGAGGGGCGATGGCGACATCATGCCTTCGGCTCGTTTCAGTGCTTATAGTCATCGTTAGTTTGTTCACAGACCTGGTTGTAATTTTTATTACGTCTAGTTCTCTTTGTATTGCCTTAGTTGATTAAGAATAGATGAAAAGATTTTTCGTGCGAACCAACTTGTGGTTAGATGGTTAGAAGGATAATGGTATCTCCAGCCCATCAGGGTTCAAGTCCTGATGCTCGCATTTTTCTATATGTATTTCAGAATTTCCGGTGATACACGTTCAGTGGGAGGAGATGTTCAAAAAAAAGTTTCTTTGAGAAAAAATCAATCATTTCTCTTTCCATATAGATGTGGGGGGTGTAACCAAGACTTTACCCCGTCTCTTTTTTGCGAGACTTTACTCCCTCTATATCTCTATATCTATGAGGTCCGAAGCACAGGGCCCTTCTTATTTGGACTGAAGTGCATACCATTTTAGTGTATTAGCTTCAACGACTAAAAAAACCTTAGCCAGCCGGATTGTTTTTGGGATAGGTCCACCAAAGCAAGTAGCCCATTCATGATATGCATCAGAAAAGATAGCCACCAGCCTGTTGCAAGCAACCTGCCCTGTTGCATGTACTCGATATCTACACTGCAGCATCTGAACTGGAAGCTAGAGCTGGTATCTATATATATCAGCATCGACAGATCCGTCCTTCCAAATGATTCATCATGGCTACTACCTCTTCCTGAGAGTTAGCTTGCAGCTGGCTAGTCATTCAGAAAGCTTACTGCCAGCTCCATAGCCTTCATATACAGAACTATCGGACATGGCGGAGACGAAGGAGAGCGCAAAGCTTGAGAGGCTGCGCAGTGCGGTGAGGCAGCAGAAGGGGAAGCTGTACATCATCAAGAAATGCATCGCCATGCTCATCTGCGGCAGCCCCAAGTGTGTATTCTCTTGCACTAGTTCTGTCATGTTCTGACCCCAGTTACTTAGTACTCCTATTTTGTGTCTAGAACTGATAATATGTAAGCATGGCACCCATTTAACTGTATATACTGAGAGATAATCTAGTTAATGCTGCCATGCATGTCCCCTTTGTGCAGGCATATATGGGAACAGATAATACGTACGGTCTTTGCATCATACAAAGTTCTATGTGGTCGAAGAATACAGTTTATTTGCTTCTGAATAGTTTTAATCGGATCAACAGCTAATTTTGACTAATTCCAATCATTTACACCCAAGGAGATCGTTTTTTAAGGATTTCTTTTCTAAATCTAACTTTGGATTTTTGGTTGATCAATTGGTCTACGATTAATCCACTAATGTGTGAACCTTAGTTCTCAATGAAGTTCTGATTACGACCTTTTGATCTTTTAGACCGCAAGTGCCATGACCTCATAACAAATAAGTATAGGTCCATTACATGCATAAATGTGAAAGTGTAATGGCGCAATTGATACTCCCTACTTCCAAATATATATAAGGCCTCCACAAATTTGGGCCAAACTTTAACCACAAGTTTGACTAACAAATTATGAATTACATGCGACAAAAAATAAACCATTAGATTTATATTGGCTTTCAATAGTATATATCTTGTGTCATATACATCATATTATGCTAGTCAATAGCATGGTCAAAGTTAGCCTCAAAATTCGAGGGAGCCTTAGATTTTACAAAGCGGAGAGTACCTAAGGAATCAAGTCCGCACACGGTATGGATCATACATAAGGGTTTAGGTAAATTGACCAACGGTTGACTTTAAAACAGTTTAATTTAATGAATCCGGACACTAAAGTCACACACAACGAAAAGATTGAATCCAGTGCATGAACTATAGCCTTGATACTTCAAACATACAAGATTGACACTTAAAACATATAAGATTTATTTCAGAAACACCTAGTACAACTTGGATGCAAAAGAAAATATCCCCACAAAAAAAATAGAACCTAGACGCACGCTACCACACTCACACAATGTTAGCCAAAGATCAAAGTTATTAATGGGCTCAAGATTGGCGAAGCCAACGTTGTTGCCGAACACTGCCTCCCACCAAAAGAATTGTCTACCTTAATATACACACGAAGCGTCAGATATGTGGTTTGATTCATACTTTGTTGGGAGTACAACTACCCCCACTAGTCATTAACTAATCGTTGGTGCTCCAAAACATAACATAACATCATAATACTACAATCAACCTCTTACGATTAGTTAGCATATATTCGTTCAAGTGTGATCTTCTTATCGCTAGCTTAAGAGATTTTAAGTGAACCTATTGATGTATAAGACTTAATGTGATACCAGGGACAAGATTTCCTTAGTTCAAGAACTAGTGCACAATCTGAAGGAAAAAAATTGTGCACACTCTAATAATCAATGTCTTACACATCGGAGAGGTAAATAACAGTCCACATGACGTTAAGATCAAACCCTATTTGAAACATCATAGCATCCTAGATGATAATTAACCGGATCAAGTGAATGTGCCCATGAAAAGTAGGGTTACGATGCAGATCTTCATCCTGACAGCTGATCGAGGCAATAAGGTGCATTTAGAGATGTTGGGAAGATAGCCTTTCCTAACTTCCACGTTGTGACGATAAAGGACACTTGGTATACAACAGGCTCTGGTGTTATCTATGGCAGATAATGTTCACATTTCACCAAAATTGTATAGCGATTAGAATCTAATTAGAAAATATGTTACAAGAGATGACCACTGGTAAAATGGAGAAATTTGTCTTCTCTTTAGTGCCAAGATATCAACCCATGGTGAAGAGAAGTCAAACATCTGTTTTAGTTTACTTCTCTCTATTCCAAGTCAAAATTTATCATATGAGGCATCGCTAAGAGAATACTGACATCAAACCATTGTCCATGCCCTATGATTAACCATTTCACCAACATCTACGAATAGGATCGCCTCCTCGTGGACAAGAGGTTGCCTTATATAAATGGATAGCGAGAGCACAACAATGTTCGTGTTTAGAATAAATGTGTACACATTGCTCGAAAATGTACAATAATTAACAGCAAGATAAAAAATGCATGTATTATTTATGTGTGGAAAATAGGAAGAGAAACATAGTGCTGACCGTCAAGGTAATGACTGCCATGACGGGAATTGTAGCTATAAGCAAGTAAATGGTTTATTTTTTATCTTAGGATCCTGGTCAAGTAAGGATGTGTGCAACACAACCATGCTGTGGTCGGGGGTTTAATCTCCTTTTTTGGAAAGAAAAAAAAAGGAACCTGGTCAAGTGACCAGACAATGTTTTATAAGGAAAGGAGTAGGGAGGCCCCCACGTTGAATATGTGAAAAGTAATAATTAAACTAATGCAAAAGAAAATGTAAGAGTATTCTTTATTTACACTTTTAAACATTAAAACATATGAAAGATGTAACGAAATGATGTACAAAAGCAAGAAAATCTTGGACTGTAGTTAACAGAATGCCATTTACTAACATAAATATGAACTATGGAGTACGCAATCTTTCCGGATTCGCTCCGCCTTACAACCTTACTTCCCAGTGACATTGCCATTGTAGCACATGTGTGGCCCATACCATATGGGTCATGCGGATTTGACGTTATCCCCACCTTCCTTCAGTATTTCATTGGCAGTCCCTCATGAGTGTGGCATCTAACACATATAGCGTATATGACAACATAAAACTTAATTCGAATAATATAATTTCTGAGTTTTATGTATGACTTACTAATGTGGCATGGTTTCATAAGTAAATTAATATAAATCTGTAATTTTTGCTTGAGATGCATATATAGGGTCTGATGTGACTGGTGCATGCTAGAAGTCTATAGTGGGTCGCAATTATTTAAGAATAGAGAATTTGGGTTAATTAGTACATGGATAATTAATGGCCGGCCAACATCCACGTTAACTTGAGGAAACGGAGAGAGAAAGAGAATAAGCAATCAAGTGCATATACCGAAGCGATAGCAACCCAGGTGAGATGTGACAAGACAACGTATGATTCGTACCAGTGGTATAATTGGAGTATATATCATAGTCATTAACTAGCGACAAAGAAAGAACTGCATTGTAAGAGCTGCATGCATCCTAGCTACACTCCGCAGACCAATCATATGAAAAGTTGAGTTTTTCCGTGGAAACAAAAAAGTTGAGTTGACAGGAACATTAACCCGATCGATCACGTGAAAACTTAACAACTGATGTGAAGCTTGTCGAGAAAAAATAAAGTGATTTGATTGCTACTGCATGCATGCAACTTTATTATTACTATTAACCATTTTCATCTTTGCATAAGCTGCAGGTCAGGATGAAGAACGAAGACGATGAAGACTGGCTAGGAGAAAGAGGGCCGTCGAACGATCGAACTTCTTCCTCGGTTGCTGTGTAGTAGTAGAAACTTCGATGGTACGTGGTTGAAGGAGCTGTGGAAGAAGAGCACGGCCACAAGCTACAATTAGCCCTGATGATATACATGCATGGTGCATGGGGAGATATGTCTCCCTTTACTTACGATGTGTATATGGAGCTCGGCAGGCCATGCACAATACGTGGGGCCAATTATATAGGGAAGAGAGAAAGGCAGTATTATCGTATTGTACAAAATAAGTACTACTGTATGTACCTTTAGGAATTATTTGTATTCACATGCAGGGTGTACGGTAAGATCAAGCGAGGCGCGTGCGTTATGTTTGTTCTTTTTTTTGCCGGGTAAATAACTTGCATTACTCAATCAAAATGTCTATACAATCAAGAGAAGCAATCTCCAGCAACTCAACCGGCCCAGCACCTAGCCAGGTCATGGTTCTACCTTGTGTTCTAGCAAACTCTGCTAATATATCACTAGCCTTATTCTGAGATCTAACAATATGAGAGATACGAGTCTATCTAAGGGATAATAAGTGCTTAATCTCCTTCATGATGGAAGCGTAGACGGAGCGGTCGACGATGTCACATAAGATCATGGCCACGGCCTCAAGAGAATCCATTTCCAATAGTATAGGCAGATCACTCCCTTGAATCGCCAACGATAGCCCTTCCATGCATGCACAAAGCTCCGCCTCCAATGCATCGCTACAGGAGTACAAGGTCCTGCATGCCAAGAAATTAATGATCCCGTGATGATCTCGTAAAATCATTCCCGCCCCATCATTACCAGACGGATCAAAGGACCCGTCAGTGTTCAGTTTGTTCCACCCCAACTCCGGCAGCTTCCATCGTATCTCCTCTGTCACAGTAGCAACACTTCCAGATGGCATTGGTTTTTCATACACTAAAGGAGACTTGCCTTTTGCTGGATCTGCATGCTGGAATAGCTTGATTCCGATCAGAGAGTCCACATAGCTTTGCAAGAACCGTACTGAAGCCTCCATATGTGGTGCAGGCTTGCCATGCACCACTTCATTCCGGATAAACCAGCTTCTCCAGAAAATCATCAGGACCATCATCTGCCCCACATCATTCAATGGTGCTAGAACATGTAGCAGCCACTCCTTCGCGTTGTGGCGTATGGAATCCAACTCCGGGATCGCCCACACTTTGGACATTGCTAGGTACAGGTCCCGTCCAAACTGACAGTTAATGAAAGGATGAAAATTGTCTTCCTCCTCCATCCCACAAACCGGACACCTGCTACTAACTTCGAGGCAAATTTTATGCTTCCGCTGCCAGGTAGGGAGTGAGTTAGTGGCCAGCTTCCATGCAAAGTTACGAACTGAAGGCGGCGCCCAGCTTTTCCAAACAAAATCCCAACACTTCCTCTGTCCTGACGGTGACGAACTGGAGGAAGCATCAGTGGCCCGGTGCGCCTCCTCAAAGGCCAGATTATAAGCCGACTTAACAGTAAATATACCATATTTACCTGGCCCCCATGCTAGCACATCATCCTCCAACCTCAGGGATGCTCTGATCTTTGCTATTTCTTGTACATCCGCATTAACAAAGTAAGCATTCAAAAGCTCAAAGTTCCACGATCCGTTCTGGTTTAACAAGTCAGACACGAACCGAACACGACATCTTCCCTGCGGCGAGATTGGTTTATAAGAAAAAGGCCTAGGGATCCAGTTATCTCGCCAAACTCGAATGCTTCTGCCGTTGCCAACTCTCCATACTAGGCCCTTCTTCAAAAGATCCAATCCATAACTGATCGCTGGCCATGACGACGAAGCATTCGGTGAAAACTGTATCATCCGCCTGCCCAATGGGTAATACCTTGCTTTTAAAACTTGAGCACACAAGCTATCTGGTTTAGTTAAGAGCCTCCACGCTTGACGTGCTAATGTGGCTTGGTTAAACATCCGAAAGTCTCGAACCCAGCTCCTCCCTTCGACTTGGGCTGCATCAAGTAGTCCCATCCACGCCAATGTACTTTCCTCTTGCCTTTCTCCGAGCCCCAATAAAAATTTCTTACCATACGAGTAAGATCATCACAAACCGAGAAGGGAACTTTGAAGACTCCCATTATATAGGTTGGCAGCGCCTGCGCTACTGATTTGATCAGTACCTCGCGACCTGGTTGGGCTAGATGTCCATCTCCCACTGCACCAAACGTTTTGTCAGTCTAGCCTGCAAGTTCTGAAAGCGTCCTTTCGACATCCTCCCCTCCGGTGTGGGCAGCCCCAAATACTTATCCTCAAAGGAATGACTAGTAACATGCAATGCCAATCGGATCTCCTCTTGGACTGGACCTGGGCATGCATCACCAAATAATAATGAACATTTATCAAAATTTAGACTCTGTCCAGTGGCCGAACCATACACATCCAAAATAGCTTTCACCGAATCAGCCTGAGCTTTAGAAGCTTCAGAAAACAGAATTGTATCATCTGCAAAGAGCAAATGTGATATACCCGGAGCACTCCTACACACCTTGACAGGAGTTATCTCACCCATCTCCACACTTTTCCTCAACAAAGATGAAAGTCCATCTGCCACAAACAAAAATAAGAATGGCGATAAGGGGTCTCCTTGCCGAAGCCCTCGCGACAGCGCAAACGAATCCAAGAGGGTTCCATTGAAATTCACCGAGTATCTCAACGACGTGACACATGTCATAATCCAGTCAACCCATCACTGAGAGAAACCCAACTTTTGCATCACTTGCCTCAAAAAGACCCAATCGACCCTATCATAAGCCTTGGACAGATCCAACTTATATGCACAGAAGCTCTTCGTTGGATCCTTCTCTTGCTCTATATAGTGGATGCACTCAAAGGCCACAAGCGCATTGTCCGTAATCATTCTATCCGGAATGAAGGCACTCTGCTCCGGAGAGATGAGATCATCCAACATAGGTCTCAACCTGTTGACCAAACACTTCGAGATAACCTTATATATAGTGTTATGTTTGTTCGTCTGTGTATTTCCAATACAAAGAACGTCTATCTGTTCACAGCAAACAAAAATGTTTGTACTACATCTTTATATTCCCGATGCCTTGTTGGGTGCTGGTGTCAAGCTTAACTGCTTAAGGGATTCTTCGTGTTGATTGTATTTTGCTTTCTTGACTAGTGGTTATTTGGGTAAAGCCTAGAGTTCAACTGTCCTTTCAGTTTTGTCAAGTTGATGTTTACGTGGTTTGTAACTTAATCTTAATTATATGAATGAAACATGTATTACCAAGCAAAAAAAACTGCTTTTACGGTCATACTATTTCTACGGACAGACCCACTCAATTGAATTCCTTTTTTA
The DNA here is from genome assembly GCA_021605145.1 of Aegilops bicornis. Classification (NCBI taxonomy): domain Eukaryota; kingdom Viridiplantae; phylum Streptophyta; class Magnoliopsida; order Poales; family Poaceae; genus Aegilops; species Aegilops bicornis. Next base: position 475,919,180 of record CM038669.1, on the reverse strand, counting down.
TTTTTTTTTATTTTTTTATTTTTTTTACTTTTTATGTTTAATTTTAAAAAATCAAATGCGTGAACTTTTAAAAAATAAAAAATTCCTCAAGTTGCATACATTTTAAAGTTCTCTGGAGTTTTTTCAATTCATAATTTTTTTAATAATGTACTCTACTTTTAAAATTTTGAAAACTTTTTGTGTACATTTTTAGGAACTTTTTAAAAATCTTGTGAGCTTTTTCCAAATTTGTGAACATATTTCAAATCCGAAAGCTTTTCCCAGTTTGGAATCACAATTTTTTTCCAAATTTATAAATTTATTCAAAATTTCAAATATTTTTAAAATTCATGAACTTCTTTCAAATCTGTGAACTTTTTTCACAAAGTGAATGGCCAATATCACTGGTCAACGGTCTCCCAGTCAACCAGTAAAGCCTATCAACCGGTTGAGCGAACGAGGGGACGGACCTACGGAGTGAGCCAGGATGAACGATAGGCCGGCCCATGCAAGCGCTCAGGTGAGCGGCAGTTGGCAAAATTGGCGCACAAAGGCACTGACTAGGAGCTCTCCCCACTCACCGCACACCGTGTGCGGCACACGCAACGAAGCAGATCGGCTGTTTTTTTCTAACACGGTACAGATGCAGCACACCCCTATAAACGTACACACGCACATTCTATCCTTATGAGCACCTCCGAGAGACTGATCTGGCATATCATCTTAAGATTTTACGAAATCGTTGTAGGCGCCTCGTAGTCGACGGCACGCCTCCTCCCATCGAAAGCACCAAAGACTTGAACGCTGCTGAGTTGGGGATACCACTGTTCACCTAACCATATCAACCACAAGTTGGTTCGCAAAGCAGGTCGGCTGTTAGGTAGTCAGAAAGGTCTGTTAGGTAGGTTTGTTCCTAATTTTGGGAACCTTCAGGGTTTTTCTTTCTTTTCTTTGTTTTCCTTAGAAGTTTATACAAAGTTTAAAATTTCCAAAAAAAATCTTTTCATTTTTAAAAATTGTTCATAAATTTTCAAAAAATAATCAAACAGTTCGTTAATCGTTCAGAATTTCAAAAACTACTCGTCTTCCCAGAAAAATGTGTTGGGTTTCAAAGATTGTTCACTTATAAAATTTGCTCGTGTGTTTTTAAAATTGGTCACCTTTTTAGAAAAAATCAGCATTTCAAAAATTGTTCACATTTTCAAAAAATGTTCATGTTTAAAAAAACAGAATTTCCAAAATTTATTTCTTTTTAAAAAATTGAGATTTCAATAATTGTTCATGTTTTAGAAAATATTTGGATTTGCACAATCTATTTGTTCACAATTTTGAAAAATAAAAATGAAAAGTTTGAAATATGCTACAACAGTAAGTTCTTAGATCTTTGCGCTGCTGAGCAATCATCAGCGGCCATCAGTTCGACGATCAGCGATGGGAGGACTTGAATTTGATTCCTTGCAAGTTTGCCGCTTTTGAGGATTTCTTAAGTCGCACTGTGTGCTATACAACACAATTGTCTTTGGTACTCCCAGTGTGCCGGCCCAGTCACAGTCCCCTGTGGGTCACGTGCTATTGGACGCAATGAGCATTCAATAGGAGCTCCTGTGCATCGAAGCTACGTCGAGATGTATGGTCCGCTAAGAGCATCTCCAGCCGTTGGCCCCCTCAGGAGGCATAAAAATCGCCGCCTAGGGGCGAGCCGGCGGTAGAATCGGCGCTGAGGGCGGTTGGGCATCCAGCCGTCGTCCCAGGTCACCCCAGGCGTCGATATCGGCCCATTTGCGGCCGCATTTTGGCCCAGATAAATAGAGAAATGGCCCGATATCGGCGAGAAACGCCCCATATTCGGTATGGTTCGGCGTGGTTCGGCGTTGAATTCTCAACATAAATAATTTTTTCACATAGTTCATCATAGAAAATCAAATAATGCAACAACAAATAGTTCAATACAGATTATATAGTCAACAAATAAAAACTCATCACACGTCGAGCTATGCGTCGCCCTTGATCCTCCATAGGTGCTCCACCAGATCCTGCTGCAATTGATGATGCACTTGTGGGTCTCGGATCTCCTGAAGCGTACTGAGGTAGGCAGTCCAGATTGCCGGTAGCTGGTGATCAACTTCGGCTAGAGGACCCTGCCTGTAGTATGGTTCAGTGTCAAACACTAGCTCTTCCTGCTCGCTCTCGATGATCATGTTGTGCAAGATGACATAGCAAGTCATGATCACCCACATTTGAACTTCCGACCAGGTCTGAGCAGGGTATCGGACAACAGCAAATCGAGATTGGAGCACACCAAATGCCCGCTCGACATCTTTCCTGCAAGCCTCCTGCACCTTGGCAAAGTGGGACTTCTTGCCTCCTCGCACAGCGTTTGAGATAGTCTTCACAAATGTAGACCATCTCGGATAGATGCCATCAACTAGGTAGTACCCCTTGTTGTACTGCCGCCCATTGGCCTCGAAGTTCACCGAAGGAGAATGACCTTCAACAAGCTTGGCAAAGACAGGGGAGCACTGCAGCACGTTGATGTCATTGTGAGTTCCTGACATACCAAAGAAGGAGTGCCAAATCCAGAGGTCCTGTGTTGCCACCGCCTCAAGTACCATTAATCGCAATCGCCTTTGGCGCCTTTGTACATCCCCTGGCAAACAAATGGGCAGTTCTTCCATTTCCAATGCATGATGTCGATGCTTCCAAGCATCCTAGGAAATCCTCTTGTTGCATTCTGTGCTAGGATCCGAGCAGTGTCTTCCGCATGGGTGTTCGCAAGTATTGCGGTCCAAACACTGCCACCACTGCCCGACAGAACTTGTAGAAACACTCAATGGTGGTGGACTCGGCCATGCGTCCATAGTCGTCGAGTGAATCACCGGGAGCTCCGTATGCAAGCATCCTCGTCGCTGTCGTGCACTTCTGGATTGAGGTGAATCCAAGTTTGCCGGTGCAATCCTTCTTGCATTTGAAGTAGCTGTCGAACTCCCGGATGAAATTCACAATCCTGAGGAAAAGCTTTCGGCTCATCCGATAACGGCGCCGAAATGTATTGTCGCCATGCAGTGGAGCGTCGGCCAAGTAGTCAGAGTAGAGCATGATGTAACCTTCGAGACGATACCGGTTCTTTGCTTTGATCCGCCCCGGCGCCGAGCCACCTCGCCGCAGCTTTTCATTGCTCGCCAGCAGGCCGACGAGGGCGGCGAGGACCATGAGATGTTCCTCTTCCTGGACGTCGGCCTCGGCTTCCTCCTCTAGCAGCGCGGCGAGCGCTTCCTCGTCGTGTGAGTCCATTGCCGTGGTAGGCAAATCGCCGAACACCTTGCCGGCGCGGTGGGCACGTACCCGCCGCTACACCGCCCCTCCGCGGCCGGAGACGCCAGAAAAATTGCCTAGCCGGTGGTGGAGAGGCTGCCTCGGCGAAACCTCTGCACCTTTTCCTGCGAGGATGGGCTATCTAGCGGTGGCGGGTGGGTGGCGGCGCCGGGATCAGCCGGTTGGCGGCCGAGCGCGCGGGGGGTTGGAGGCGAATATGGAAGAAAGACTTGACTTTTCGCCTGATGGTGTGGGCCAGACGTGCTTTTCCCTTGCGCCGGAGCCCCCGAGCATCCCCCAGTGCGCCGGGTTCGGCCTGCGATCACTGGGCCCAAAAACGGGCCGAGCCGGCGGATTTTGGCATCCTGGGGGCGCGACTGGGGCGTTTTTTCGGCGCTGGCACCGAAAAACTCGCCTGGGGGGCATGTTGGGGGCGCGGCTGGAGATGCTCTAACCTCAGGCGCGGCGTGCCCGCCCCGGCCACTACTATAGCTGTTCATGCACTTTTTTATTTTTGTTTGGTTTTTCATTGTTTTGGGCTGGTCTTATCTATGTTGGTTCTTTCTCCTGTTTTCACTGTTTGGGTTGGCTTTTCTTGATTTGTTTTGTTTTGTTCCCTTTATTTTGAACGAAATATGCCCTAGAGGCAATAATAAAGTTATTATTTATTTCCTTATATCATGACAAATGTTTATTATTCATGCTAGAATTATATTAACCGGAAACATGATACATGTGTGAATACATAGACAAACAGAGTATCACTAGCATGCCTCTACTTGACTAGCTCGTTGATCAAAGATGGTTATGTTTCCTAGCCATAGACATGAGTTGTCATTTGATTAACGGGATCACATCATTAGGAGAATGATGTGATTGACTTGACCCATTCCGTTAGCTTAGCACTTGATTGTTTAGTATATTGCTATTGCTTTCTTCATGACTTATACATGTTCCTATGACTATGAGATTATGCAACTCCCGTTTACCGGAGGAACACTTTGTGTGCTACCAAACGTCACAACGAATCGGGTGATTATAAAGGTGCTCTGGTGTGTCTCCGAAGGTACTTGTTGAGTTGGCGTATTTCGAGATTAGGATTTGTCACTCCGATTGTCGGAGAGGTATCTCTGGGCCCACTCGGTAATACACATCACTATAAGCCTTGCAAGCATTGTAACTAATGAGTTAGTTATGGACGATGTATTACGTAAGCGAGTAAAGAGACTTGCCGGTAACGAGATTGAACTAGGTATTGAGATACCGACGATCGAATCTCGGGCAAGTAACATATCGATGACAAAGGGAACAATGTATGTTGTTATGCGGTTTGACCGATAAATATCTTCATAAAATATGTAGGAGCCAATATGAGCATCCAGGTTCCGCTATTGGTTATTGACCGGAGACGTGTCTCGGTCATGTCTACATTGTTCTTGAACCCGTAGGGTCCGCACGCTTAAAGTTCGGTGACGATCAGTATTATGAGTTTTAGTGTTTTGATGTACCGAAGGTAGTTCGGAGTCCCGGATGTGATCACGGACATGAAAAGGAGTCTCGAAATGGTCGAGACGTAAAGATTGATATATTGGACGGCTATTCGGACACCGGAAGTGTTCCGGATAGTTTCGGAGAAAACCGAAGTGCTGGAGGTGTTACCGGAACCCCCCGGGGAAGTATTGGGCCTTAGTGGGCCTGAGGGGAGAGAGAGGGCAGCAGCCCAGGAGGTGGCGCGCCCCCTCCCATGAGGAGTCCGAATTGGACTAGGGGAGGGGGGCGCGACCCCTCTTTCCCTCTCCCTCTCTTTCCTTCCCCCATTCCCTCTTCCTAGTTGGACTAGGAAAGGATGAATCCTCTTCCTAGTAGAAAGAGGATTCCTCCTCTCCTTGGGGCGCACCAAGGTTAGGAGAATATTTGAGTTACGAGTTTGGTCTTCATTTGAAACAATGCGGAATAGTTTCGCAACTCATGCCACCCGGAACACCACAACGTAATGGTGTGTCCGAACATCGTAATCGTACTTTACTAGATATGGTGCGATCTATGATGTCTCTTACTGATTTACCGTTATCATTTTGGGGTTATGCTTTAGAGACGGCTGCATTCATGTTAAATAGGGCACCATCTAAATACGTTGAGACGACGCCTTATGAACTATGGTTTGGCAAGAAACCAAAGTTGTCGTTTCTTAAAGTTTGGGTTGCGATGCTTATGTGAAAAAGCTTCAACCTGGTAAGCTCGAACCAAGTCGGAGAAATGTGTCTTCATAGGATACCCAAAGGAGACTGTTGGGTACACCTTCTGAAAGGACATGCGGTGCCCCCATGTGTGGTTTTGGTAATTGATGACATTCTCTATGGACTAATAGTTGCATTGAGTTATATTTGAAGGATTTGCCCATAGGCATTTCTTGAAGTCCATGTGTTGGTTTCAAGGAGTTTATGTGTTGACCAAGGTGCTATTAAGGAATTATCCAAAGATTGGTCATGTGAGTGTTGAGCTTATTGCAAGCATGTCTTGAAGAAGAAGATTGTGTGATCATTCATGTTTACCTTCAAGACATCATCCAAATGAATAGAGTTGGAAAGATTCAAGGTTGATCAAGACTAAGTCAAGAGTGAATCAAGTTGATCAACTCACAAAGCGTAGAAGATGTACCGAGAGGGATCAAGTGATCCCATGGTATGGTAAGCATTATCCATTGCACTTTGTGTACTAACGCATGGTCTATGTGAGAGTCTATATGGGGTTAGGTACGTGTCCATGGGCTTGCGTCAAGAGGAAGATATCATACAACCCATGTAAAGGATGACATCAAGTGGTGATCGTCATCAAGATTGCCGTGTGCAAGTTCAAGTGGAGCATCACGAAGAGATCAAGTGCTTGAAGCTTGCCATCCATTGTGGTGTCAATGGACTTGTGAAGATGCGTCAAGAGTGGCTCACCCATAGTGGAGTATGGGGAGCAATCATCTAGTCTCCATCGACCCAACGCAATCAAGAAAGGTGGTCCATCTTGAGGAGGACAAGATCGTCATCATCTAGCTCAAGTGGATCATGTGCAAGGCAAAGGTTTGCCCTTGATAGGTTTTCTATTTTACCGGTCTCATGGTGGTAGTTGGGAGACCGGGTTATAGGATCGATAGCCGCATTACTATCAAGGGGGCTCTCAAGTGAGTAGCTTGATCGTATCGCTCGTCGAGAGCTCAAACCATTGCATCCTTGCATCATGTTTCTTGGTTCTTGTTTGGTTCTCTTTGTGAGTCTTAGAGCTTATGGTCATCTTTATGACAAGCTTGAGTTCATCGAAACGGAGTTTGCATGCGTCTTCTATGATGTTTTCGGTGTTGGAGGTTTTACCGGTCTTTTCCGAGGAAGGGTTCTCACCATTTTCTTTTGGGCCTTTTCTCATTTGCTTATTATTGGTATTTCTCTCAAGATTGTGTTAGCCCTTGTTTCTAGCTTTCCAACAAACTTGGTTTCGTTGAATTCGGAGTTCGTTTGCAAAAGTTATGGCTATTTTGGTAAAGGCTGCAACGGTACTACCGCGACTAGAGCGGATGTAATTTTTTACTACCGCTCCAGAGCAGTACTACATGCTCTGAGCGGTAGTACCGCCCAGAGCAGTACTACCGCGGCTCCTAAGCGGTAGTACCGCTCGGACCAAAATCTCGTGTTTTGCTCAGCGGAAGTAGGCATGTATATTTTTAGTACCGCTGCATAGCGGTAGTACCGTGAGGTCGAGCGGTAGTACGCGTGAGGACGAGCGGTACTACCGCTCGAAGGTTCTTTGGCCTTTTGCCTCCTCGCTGTTGTGTTTGAAGGGTTCTACCGCCCTAGCGGTAGTACCGCCCCTTGGAGCGGTAGTACCACTCCTTGGAGCGGTAGTACCGCTCTGTGCGGGCTGTGAGCATAACGGTTGGATTCGGGAGCTCCTATAAAAGGGGGTCTTCTTCCCCATTCAACCTTATCCTTTTTAGCTCGTGTTCTTCCCCATTGTTGACCTTCATGAAGCTTGCTAACTCTCAATCCCTCCAATGATTCTTGCTAGTTCTTGAGGAAAGAGAGAGGAGATCTAGATCCACGTTTCCACCAATCACTTTCTCCTCTAAGTGAGGGGAACCCCTTGGATCTAGATCTTGGAGTTCTTCGTGTTCTTCTTTCGTTCTTCCTCTCATTTCCCTTCCTAGCATTAGTTGCTTTGGTGGGATTTGTGAGAGAAGGACTTGGGCACTCCGTGTGCCCTTGCCATTGCATTTGGTGCATCGGTTTGAGTTCTCCACGGTGATACGTGGAAGTGAAGTTTGAGAAGCTTATTACTCTTGGGTGTTTGGGCACCCTAGAGTTTGTTCCTCTTGGGTGCCTTGGCGCCCTAGACGGTTGGTGGTGTTCGGAGCTTAATCATTGTGGTGTAAAGCTCCGGGCAAGCGTCGGGGTCTCCAATTAGGTTGTGGAGATCGCCCTGAGCAATTTGACGGGTACTAGTGACCGCCCCCAAGGGTTGCCAAAGTGTACGGGTTCGGTGACCGCCCCCAAGGGTTGCCATTTGTACGGGTTCGATGACCGCCCTCAAGGGTCCCTTAGTGGAATCACGGCATCTCGCATTGTGCGAGGGCGTGAGGAGATTACATGGCCCTAGTGGCTTCTTGGGGAGCATTGTGCCTCCACACCGCCTCCAAACGGAGATTAGCATCCGCAAGGGTGTGAACTTCGGGATACATCGTCGTCTCCAGCGTGCCTCGGTTATCTCTTTCCCGAGCTCTTTACTTATGCACTTTACCTTGTGATAGCCATATTGGTTCTTGTCATATATCTTGCTATCACCTAGTAGTTTATCTTGCTTAGCATAAGTTGTTGGTGCACATAGGTGAGCCTAGTTGTTGTAGGTTTTGTGCTTGACAAATTAACCGCTAGGTTTATTCCGCATTTGTTCAAGCCTAAACCATAATTATTTTAAAGCGCCTATTCACCCCCCCCCCCTCTAGGCGACATCCACGATCTTTCACCTTCTATCACAGATCCTAAGGCAAGACTTTTGTTGCTAAATTTGGATCCTTTCTAGAAAAGGAGTTTCTCTCGAAAGAAGTGAGTGGGAGGAAAGTAGAACTTGATGAGGTAACTGTACCTGCTCCCTTATTGGAAAGTAGTTCATCACAGAAACCGGTTCCTGTGACACCTACGCCAATTAGTGAGGAAGTTAATGATGATGATCATGAAACTTCAGATCAAGTTACTACCGAACCTCGTAGGTCAACCAGAGTGGTACGGTAATCCTGTTCTGGAGGTCATGTTACTAGACCATGACGAACCTACGAACTATGAGGAAGCGATGATGAGCCCAGATTCCGCAAAATGGCTTGAGGCCATGAAATCTGAGTTGGGATCCATGTATAAGAACAAAATATGCACTTTGGTTGACTTGCCGGATGATCGGCAAGCCATCGAAAATAAATGGATCTTCAAGAAGAAGACAGACGCTGGTAATGTTACTGTCTACAAAGTTTGACTTGTTGCAAAAGGTTTTCGACAAGTTCAAGGAGTTGACTACGATGAGCCTTCTCACCCGTAGCGATGCTTAAGTCCGTCCGAATCATGTTAGCAATTGCCGCATTTTATGATTATGAAATTTGGCAAATGGATGTAAAGACTGCATTCCTGAATGGATTTCTGGAAGAAGAGTTGTATATGATGCAACCTAAAGGTTTTATCAATCCAAAGGGTGCTAACAAAGTGTGCAAGCTCCAGCGATCCATTTATGGACTGGTGCAAGCCTCTCGGAGTTGGAATAAACGTTTTGATAGTGTGATCAAAGCATATGGTTTTATCCAGACTTTTCGAGAAGCCTGTATTTAGAAGAAAGTGAGTGGGAGCTCTGTAGCATTTCTAATATTATATGTGGATGACATATTGTTGATTGGAAATGATGTAGAATTTCTGGATAGCATAAAAGGATACTTGAATAAGAGTTTTTCAATGAAAGACCTCGGTGAAGCTGCTTACATATTCGGCATCAAGATCTATAGAGATAGATCAAGGCGCTTAATTGGACTTTCACAAAGCACATACCTTGTCAAAGTTTTGAAGAAGTTCAAAATGGATCAAGCAAAGAAAGGGTTCTTGCACGTGTTACAAGGTGTGAAGTTGAGTAAGACTCAATGCACGACCACCGCAGAAGATAGAGAGAAAATGAAAGATGTTCCCTATGCTTGACCATAGGCTCTATCATGTATGCAATCTTGTGTACGGACCTGATGTGTGCCTTGCTATTAGTTTAGCAGGGAGGTACCAAAGTAATCCAAGAGTGGATCACTGGACAACGGTCAAGAACATCCTAAAATACCTGAAAAGGACTAAGGATATGTTTCTTGTTTCTGGAGGTGACAAAGAGCTCATCGTAAATGGTTACGTTGATGCAAGCTTTGACACTGATTCGGACGATTCTAAATCGCAAACCGGATACGTATTTATATTGAATGGTGGAGCTGTCAATTGGAGCAGTTCTAAACAAAGCGTCGTGGCGGGTCTACGTTTGAAGCGGAGTACATTGCTGCTTCGGAAGCATCAAATAAAGGATTCTGGATGAAGGAGTTCATATCCGATCTAGGTGTCATACCTAGTGCATTGGGTCCAATGAAAATCTTTTGTGACAATACTGATGCAATTGCCTTGGCAAAGGAATCTAGATTTCACAAGAGAACCAAGCACATCAAGAGACACTTCAACTCCATCCGGGATCAAGTCCATGTGGGAGACATAGAGATTTGCAAGATACATACGGATCTGAATGTTGCAGACCCGTTGACTAAGCCTCCTCCACGAGCAAAACATGATCAGCACCAAGGCTCCATGGGTGTTAGAATTATTACTGTGTAATCTAGATTATTGACTCTAGTGCAAGTGGGAGACTGAAGGAAATATGCCCTAGAGGCAATAATAAAGTTATTATTTATTTCCTTATATCATGATAAATATTTATTATTCATGCTAGAATTGTATTAACCGGAAACATGATACATGTGTGAATACATAGACAAACAGAGTATGACTAGTATGCCTCTTCTTGACTAGCTCGTTGATCAAAGATGGTTATGTTTCCTAGCCATAGACATGAGTTGTCATTTGATTAACGGGATCAAATCATTAGGAGAATGATGTGATTGACTTGACCCATTCTGTTAGCTTAGCACTTGATCGTTTAGTATATTGCTATTGATTTCTTCATGACATATACATGTTCCTATGACTATGAGATTATGCAACTCCCGTTTACCGGAGGAACACTTTGTGTGCTACCAAATGTCACAACGTAACTGGGTGATTATAAAGGTGCTCTACAGGTGTCTCCGAAGGTACTTGTTGAGTTGGCGTATTTCGAGATTAGGATTTGTCACTCCGATTGTCGGAGAGGTATCTCTGGGCCACTCGGTAATACACATCACTATAAGCCTTGCAAGCATTGTAACTAATGAGTTAGTTGCGGGATGATGTATTACGGAAAGAGTAAAGAGACTTGCCGTTGAGATTGAACTAGGTATTGAGACACCGATGATTGAATCTCGGGCAAGTAACATACCGATGACAAAGGGAACAACGTATGTTGTTATGCGGTTTGACCGATAAAGATCTTCATAGAATATGTAGGAGCCAATATGAGCATCCAGATTCCGCTATTGGTTATTGACCGGAGACGTGTCTCGGTCATGTCTACATTGTTCTCGAACCCGTAGGGTCCGCACGCTTAAAGTTCGGTGATAATCGGTATTATGAGTTTTAGTGTTTTGATGTACCGAAGGTAGTTCGGAGTCCCGGATGTGATCACGAACATGACGAGGAGTCTCGAAATGGTCGAGACGTAAAGATTGATATATTGGACGGTATTCAGACACCGAAAGTGTTCCGGATAGTTTCGGAGAAAACCGGAGTGCCGGAGGGGTTACCGGAACCCCCCCGGGGAAGTATTGGGCCTTAGTGGGCCCGAGGGGAGAGAGAGGGCAGCAGCCCAGGAGGTGGCGCGCCCCCTCCCATGAGGAGTCCGAATTGGACTAGGGGAGTGGGGCGCGGCCCCTCTTTCCCTCTCCCTCTCCCTCTCTTTCCTTCCCCCCTTCCCTCTTCCTAGTTGGACTAGGAAAGGATAGCCGGCCTTCCCCCTTGCTCCTTTATATACGGCGGCGGGGGGCACCCAAAGACACACAAGTTGATTGTTCCAAGCCGTGTGCGGTGCCCCCCTCCAACATAATCCACCCCGATCATATCGTAGCGGTGCTTAGACGAAGCCCTGCGTCGGTAGCATCATCATCACCGTCATCACGCCGTCCTGCTGACGAAACTCTCCGGTGAAGCTCTGCTGGATCGGAGCTCACGGGATGTCATCGAGTTGAACGTGTGCTGAACTCGGAGATGTCGTGCGTTCGGTACTTAGATCGGTCGGATCGTGAAGATGTATGACTACATCAACCGCGTTGTGCTAACGCTTCCGCTTTCGGTCTACGAGGGTACGTGGACACACTCTCCTGTCTCGTTGCTATGCATCACCATGATCCTGTGTGTGCATAGGAAATTTTTTGAAATTACTACGTTCCCCAACATATTTCAGTTTTAAATTTCTTCACCGGTTTTATCCTGGTTTTTTTTCTTTGTTATAGTATGGTTTTCTTTGTTTTTTCATTGATTTACTTTGGTTTTTTTCTTTGTTATATGTCGTTTTTTCTTTTTTCTTTGGTTCTTCAATTTTTCTTTTTTGCTACTATGCCTCGCTTGTGACCGGTTCCTTGTGTGTTGTTGTGCGTGCTTGCGTCTTGTGGGCTCGTGTGTGTGCTTTTGCGGGTGCTGGTGTGTATGCTTGTGTCGGTGGTGAGTCGAGTGCAGGTGTTTGAGCACGAGGCCGCATTAGTGTCGTCGCGTTGAACGGCGCACATCACATGTTTAACGAAATGCAACAAACGAGGAGGACAATTGGGGAGTGTCTTTGGATTGGCAAACAAAATGGAGATGTACGTGGCGTGTCCGTGGACATATGGGGGCTCATATATTTTTCCTTAGCGATGCTTTGGTATCTATAGCTAACCGGCGATCAAGCGAGTAATAGGACATTCAGGGTGTACTCAAATAGCAGGCTAATAATAGAGCCATCATATAGCTATATAAAAGTATCTCTAACATTTTCTAAAAATGTTTAACTCTTAAATCTTGCCTTTTCATACTAATTAGAGCTAGTCCTTCCCCTTAAATGTTTAATTCCCCAAATTTTGAGGAGTTACTCTTCAAACACAACACAAACTGCTTAAATTTGAGCAGCCGTCTATCCTCCTCCTCGAGTCGATACATGTGATAGGAAGCACTTTCACCTTCTAATGACTCCCGTTGCAACCGCCCTCCCATGACATGGGAATTGCTGGAATGGATCCCCACATCCCTTCCCTACCCCTACCCCTACCCCCACCCCCATCCCCCATTCCGCCAACCATCACCCGGCTCTATCGCCGCCGTCGAGCGTCCCACAAAAGCTTCGGCTCAACCGCAAGGCTGTGCACCCCATCACGTTGTCCGCGAAGAAAGGCGTCAAAGCCAAGACCCACTCTTTTTAATTATGTTTTCATGTCTCTTTCATTCCCCCATTCCGCCAACCATCACCCAGCTCTATCGCCGCCGTCGAGCGTCCCACAAAAGCTTCGGCTCAACCGCAAGGCTGTGCACCCCATCATGTTGTCCGCGAAGAAAGGCGTCAAAGCCAAGACCCACTCCTTTTAATTATGTTTTCATGTCTCTTTCATTCCCCCATTCCGCCAACCATCATCCGGCTCTATCGCCGCTGTCGAGCGTCCCACAATTTTTGACACTCAATGGCAGTGGCACTGGCAGGAAAGAGCATGAACCCCTTTGCGGGAAATGCACAAGCACAATGAGGAGAGTGCAAATCGTGATTATGATCCCCATGTACTCAAGCTCCTTATCGATGTGGGAGACATAGAGACAAAAATATATCACTATAAACTTCAGATGTTCTATTTCTTGCCAGTGCCATTCCGCAAAGGACTCCACTGTGTCGTCAAAAATTGTCACTCAGAGCGTGATGAGCGCAATGTCGTTCTTGCCACAGCTGCCACACCGCCCAACAACACGCCCCAGCACGTATAAGATGCACTAATGTATGTTTTACACTGCAAGTATACATACACGGTAGGTATACACTTGCAACTTCTTTTGTTTGACAAAAGCCAGTTCACCTGCGATTGCAAGAAATAAGGTGTATGACTGTGTTCCTCTAACTGGACTTCGAAGTTCGATTCATATACAACAATAGCATACTTGAAGGTTTGCCAATGAACTGGAGATATAGCAACAAAACAAACCTATTTCAAGAATATGCAATTGGACTGGGTTATTCGCCGCTACCCCCTCCCTTCCCCCATTTCTTCACGGACACGTCCAGACAGTGTACGGGAGTGTCCGCTCCTCTCCCCCATTTGTACGGGGACACAACAATGTCCCAGACTTTATCCCCAAATTACCCGAACACATGCATATATGATTGATGGGAATTGAGAGGTGTAGTCGTGAGAGAAAGATAAAAGAAAGAAAGAAAAAGTGCCCCTCAAAGTGGACGAGGTACGACGTGACGAACTGCTAGAACATGCTCAGACACCCTCAATTTTGTCCCCACATATGGGCTGCATTTGAGGGTTTGCGAATCATCTGAACAAATAGGGGGATTTGAGGCCTTCATTGAAGAGGCTTTTTTGTCCGGGTTGTCTGTTCAGACATATAAGAACAACTTGAGAGGTCGGTGGAGATACTTTTATCAGGGTTTCATCCGTCACATGCTATCTAGAATGACCGCTTTCGCCATCAAGTCTACTTGTCTTCCTGTCGTAAAAAAAGAAGTCTACTTAAAATAAATCAGGGTGGGGGGCTTGAGTTGGAAGATACTCCACCTAGTTGGTACTTCCTCCGTTTCAGTTTACAAGTCCTGCGCGTATACCTAAGTTGTCAATTTTATCACTCTAATATAAACTATATAACACAAAAATTATATCATTTGAAAATAGAACATTTAAAGTTTATAATGGTATATTTTTTGTAATATATACTTATATTAGGTTGCTTAAATTGACAACCTAGGAGAACGCGCACGCCCTGCAAACTGAAAGAGAGGAGTAGCCTACTTGCCAGGCAGCTAAAAGATTGGAACCCCTCAGCGAGGCGAAGGAAGCCATCGTTTCTCTTCCGGTGTCGGACAGCGCCTGGGGGCTCTCTCCTCCGTCTGCCACCGCGGCAACGGAAGGATCGGGGAGCCCCGGGGTTTCACTCCTGTCAGTACATACGGATAGGGCTATGGTTTGGTGGGGCGTCACCATGATGCATTCGACGAACTGCCGGACGTGTCTTCCCGCCAGCCCTCGGCCACTCTCGGTTTTGTTCAGCAAATGAAACAACTCCCAGCCCTTCTGATCTAAAGAATAATTTCCCACGAGGATCCAAATGAATAACGAAACGGCTACAATGCCTAACTGTCCACATCTCCAGACATACTACTACACATACCGCAAAAAAGGCTAGAGACAATACAAGCATTACAACATTCTGACGGGGGTTTTAGTTAGCACCCTAACAACTCCTGTACATGTTCTTCATCTAGTTGGTACCACTACCTTGATCCTGCATGAGTGCATTCAGCCTCAGCTTCGAGTGCATTTCGGCAGTAGCATGGGAGAAGTCGGTCAGGGCACGGAACAGCTCCGGCAGATGCGCCCTCAGGATCGAAAGGGATTTCTCCCGCACTTGCTTCGACAGCTTGTTATGGGCTTCGACCTCGTTGTCCAGCTTGCTTTTCAAGCTCTCCACGGCGAATCTCTTCTCCGAGATGGCATCCTTCTGGCTTGTCCCCTCGCCGCTCTCCGGATCATCAAATGTCCTGCGCTGTCCATGCTTGTGATACCACTCCTCGAACGCCCGAGCCTTGCGCACGTATTCCTTGTGGATTTGTTCACAGGCCTCCTTCTTCTTCAACTCCTCATCTTGAACACCTAGTATGGTTTCCAGGACCGCTCGGAAGCTAACGATGGCATGCCTGGCAAGATCATCTGGCAGCTTGGCTAGTTGCTCATTCCATGCTTGGAGGAGAGCCTTCACAGGAGGTTGCTGCACCCTTGGTGGCGATGCTACTTTCTCCTTTAAGCTGCTCTCTATAGGTATAAGGTTCAATTTCAACCAGCTGTAGAGAGCATTTATGTACTCCTTCTGATAGCTCATGAGATCACTAAAGTTTGTGTTCCACTTGTCTACAATATCATGCAGCTGACGCGTGTGGCTGTGGTGATGCGCACTTGTTTCAATGCTGGAATCAGAAATGTCAACCGACTTGAGATCCAACACAGTTTTCAGCTGGTTTGCATGATGCATGTGCATATCTTCCCACATTTTTGCCAGCCTGAAAAGAGAGCACCAAATGAAGCTTGTAAAGTTTAGCAGCCATGTTATTTGGCTTATTACAAGTAATTAAACTAAACAGAAGTAGTTGTGATGAAAAATATTATAACCATGCTAAATTGGAAAATATTGTTGATGCACTGGCCAAAGTTCAATTATACGTAACTGACTGTAGCTACTGAACTGGAAAAGGCTATCTATATATACTAACTAGAGGGTCCTTTCGAGCCACCATGATTAATTCTAGTGGAAAGTAAATCTAATCCGTTGAACAAAGGCAGTACAAACCGTTCAGATTTATGTTTGTCAATCAAGTCCTGCCCCGATGTAGGAGTCCGACCAGTTTCCAGCACATTATTTGTACACAACTCACTTACATGTGTCATGTCTCTAAAGAAACTGGTCCAGGAAAAGGCCACTAGGCGTACTGGGATGCATGAGCGTGTCATTGGCAGACAGAAGGTAAAACAAGAGGTTAATTGGGAGAGGAACAGCCAGTACCAGCCTGATGAGTTACTATTGTAATCGAATCATGCAGGAACATAATGCACGCAAAATGTTAATCACAAATTGGTCTGACAAATATAAGTCTCTCTTTCACCATACGGAAAACCAAGGAAACCATTACATATTTTAGTTAAATTTGCTACTTTGCATTGCCAATAAATCCGAAGCCACGCGCCCATGACAAAAGTATAATAACATGCATATAGTTACAAAAGTAAAAGCGAGATGCACACGAACGGTAGCCTAATAACAAATCGATTTGAGGAGTATAATTTCATTTTTGCCATACAACTGACAAAGAATAACTATTACATGCTTAAATGATAATATTTCAAATATCCGTAACTATGTTTATGCTACTCCGTCGTTTTCACCATATGTCCTAGTCTCATCATGCACACTGACCAGAAATGAATTAAATCTAAAGGCGAGTTAATGAGAAAAGCAGTGGCAATCTGATGCACGAAAAAAAAAGCATTATGCATCTAAATTACCTATCAGCAAGGTCCAGAAGTTTTGGATAAAGTTGATTATCACGGAGATGCTGAATCTCTGAGACAGTTGAATCCATTGATTGCATATCAACTATGTATCTTGTATGCAAATGGGTAACAGCAGCTTTAGTTTTCTCCAGAACCTCAATAGCAGCATTGTTTCTCTTTTGTCTATTTAACAAAGCAACCTTCCGCTGATACTCAAGCTTCATAATCTCACCAGCCTGTGCAATTGAGACATATAAGCTGTATTAGAGGGTAGCAGGTTTAAATTGAGAACTAAATGGACAACATGAACTGGTGCAGTATGCTATTGATCTTTAGCTGACTTCGCAGTTCAGGCTTGTTTTCATTCAGAAAAGGTTTCTCACAGGACATACCAATTGCTGGATATTGCCAGCTTTATTATCTTAAAACATGTAGACTAACTACTCCTACCACAGTTGTGAGGTGCTTCTATGCTAGTTCAAACAAAAGCTCCATGACAGAAAAAACTAGGTATATCCATCAACTTCGCCTGCTCCATGTCGTAATCAAACACAGTTAATACAAAAAAAAGACTCGGCTAATCACAACAATGTGTTTCAAGAAATATAGGCTTGTCCTAACAAAATAACCATTGCAGCAAAAAAATGCAAGTAACACTAGGGGACTAGGGGGAACGCCATGTGTGTTGCATTACACCCGGATTTGCAACAATACCCACTTAACACCAGGTTGAACCTGAAATTATGCACATTGCATCAAGACCCATTTCACTGTGTTGTCCCTAACAGAACCCGCATGTGGGTCCCACAGATATGTGAAAGGAGAATCTGGCTCCACAGTTAGGGCTTGTCTTCTATCCTCCTCACATCGATTCATCATCAAAAAACCTCTCTTACTGGTGGGCCTCAAACTTGGAAGCTAGCGACCTTACACAGGCAAAAAGAATGATCTGGTGAAATGACCAGTTGCACTACAGAAAACACAATTCTCCATCCACAAAATGTCCAAGTCCAGGTTCTGGATATCTGCTTCGCTCGCGCACATCTTATTCATCGACAACAATCACAGATATGGTGTCTTATTTGGAGGGGCCACGTCTTGGAAATGGCTTCGAGCTCTACCACCACCACGATAAAGAAACCGGGGAGGGATGCATGGCATGACACAGCATGGGGCGAGGGGGTGGAGAATGGAAGAGATGCAGCATGCTCGGTGCCATCGCAATCACCATGTCAAGTGGGAGCACGTAGAATAAATATATGACATGTGAGGCATATGCCACCCATCAATATCTTCATTTTCTACCCTAATAAAGAGCATAAAATCAGAATATCTTTCCTCAAGAAAAATTACCGAATACTTCTGGGGACGTGACCAGACAGAATTCTGCATGTGGTTGATGTGGATTGATAGGTATTATTTGATGTATAAGGTGGCAGATTTTTTGTCTCTACAACTCTTTTGTACTTCAGAAAGAAGGCTAGAAGAATCATCTTAGCCAACATTGGTTGTTTCAGTAAATCATCATAAACTTAATTAAAAACTACTTCAGAACATAAAAGTTCAAATTAGTAATAATCAAAAAAACGTCACCTTCACTTCATCATACAGCTTTTTCTCCCAGGCTAAAATTTTGTCTATGACAGTTGCCAGCGTCTCCTCTTCATCATTTTCAAATTCATCCTTCCCATCATCACCATTTTGCATGCTTCTGAAGGATCTATTCCATGTTATTATTTTCATAACTCTCGCAGAATGATCAATATGCCCTGTCAAACATAGTAGTCTTGATTAAAAGAAAGTTGAAGAAATAGTTATTTTACACTCACCTCCTTAAAGAACTGCAGACTAGATATTGCAGAGAACTATGTCACATTAAAATGACTTCCAATGGCCAAAGTAACCAAGCACATGACGTACCAAGACTGGACGGGGCTAATAGTGTTATTACTAATCAAGTAATCAACTGACGAAATTCTCTGCATGAGATTGAAATGGTTTAACTAGTCTCGTCACTTGCACTTCAGAAATTAATCAGCGTGTTACAGAAACGAGTGCTTGGCCCATGATACTAACCAGTAATATTTTGAAACTTACATAACATTGCCATCTAGTCTAGTCTAGCGACAGTAGTGCTCTATTTTGGCTCTTTTTCCTCTTTGTTCTCTTCGCTTTGGCCAAATTACATTCAAAATTTTGGTGAACTCATCTGGCGAGTGCTTGAATGTCTCTCCTCGAAGCAGATCAAAAACCACCTCTCCAACCAATCGATTAACTTTGACTAATCTTTATTCTAAGGTCAGCAACTCCTTGGCATCCCTCCCACGAATTGTTTTACATGGATCCCCATGTCCCTTCCACGAGAGAATTCCTTATTTGCCCCTTTCTTAAAATCTGCTTCCCTTCTTGGCCCAAAATTAAATTTTCTTACCTTTTTGACACTTAAACTTTATTTTGTTCCCTCAATGACATTTCCGTCTCCTTTAGTCACTAACAACGTGAAGTGTGAGGTGAAAAGACCTTTTTGCCCCTAGTGCACTATGTGACTGTCCAGGATATGTGAGTAAAAAAGCAATCACTGATTTTATGAAATATGCTCACTACCGTTTTGCATATATACACTTCAATAAAAAAAATCCCTTAGCTAAACTGATCCGTGCGTACAAAAGATGTAGAAAACATCTGCACGACTTACATCATCATATCTATGATAAGTACAATTTATCACGTTCAAAGTACTCTGACACATACTCCTAAATCTTCTAACTAACACACTTTTTAAACTATAGTACACATAACAAATCCTCCAAACAAGTAGTAGACTGCACGCGCCGGCGGCTATACACCACGCGCATGGCACGCAAACGAGGACGACGAGAGCGGCCGAGAGTCACGGCTGCAGATGCCAACGCCACGGCCGCCAACCACTGGCGTCACAGCAGTCGCACTTACCTAAGCCCGGCTGGCTCCATCCGTTTGATCGATCAAAGCTAGCACAGCTAGCTACGTAGCCCGGCGAGTTGCACACTACACAACTCCTATGCCTTCTTTTAGCTACCGTGATGTAGTGACACCAGTCCTATACGAACACATACATACACGCACATGTATGGGATGCTACTGTCATGTTTAACACAAACAAAAACGACCGCGGCCGGCGAGCAGCACTGGAACGCGCTCATGGGCACACGCCGTTCCATGGATGCCGAGGTCAACGATCCGTCACCCTCCGGCCCGCCATGAGCAGCAGCAGCATCGACCCGGGTGGGAAATAGGGAGAAGTTCGGTCATGGGGTTTCTTCTTCTTTTTGCGTGTGAGCTAAAGCAGGGGTAAAAAGACTTTTTGGTTGCACCTGACTGTGTCGGTGGCCAAAAGTGATGGAAATGTCATTAAGGGAATAAAATGAAGTTTAGGTGTCAAAAAGGGAAGAAATAATTCTGTAGGGCCAAAAGGGAAGTATATTTTAAGAAAGAGTCAAATAAGGAATTCTCTCCCCTTCCACAGCCTCTCACTTTCCACCAATCACCACCATCGTACAAGGCAGCAGGCAGCAGCGGACAACCAGGCCAATTCTGTTTGTCGCTCTCGAGTAAGTCCAACACGGTCCAATGGGACACAATTTGTATGTCAGGACAGCAAGTCTGGTTGAGTGTGGCAGCAAGGGCACGACGCGGGCTGGGGCGGAGCCCTGTTGAGCACGGAGGAAAAGGCTAACCCAAATGATATTTTTTACCTTAGCAATACATGAGCATCCAGCTAGTGTATCCATGATCTCTAGCTCTTTTAAGAATTTTCATGTTTGTTTACATATATAGTTTTGGCCTGGGAATGCATGAACAATTGAACAGGAGGATACACAAAGACATCCTCTTACAACAAAACATACAATAAGTAACAGCTAGGTTAGGATCTCTCATATACAAGCTGATGTAAGTTTAGATGTAAAGGGGGAATAAGGAACTAACATGAACCAATGTTGTGTTCCTAATGTAACAGAAGGCAGAATTGGTAAGATAATGTTCTCTCCGTTCCAGAATATAAGGTGTATTAGTTTTTCAAAAGTGAAGCCTGTGCATGATTGACCAAGTTTTCAGAAAAAAGTATCAATATCTACAATACCAAATTTGTATCAACATCATGAAAAGTTTTTCCATATTTTATTTATTTTGTATTTTAGATGTTGATATTTTATTATATAATCTTCGCCAAACGTAAATATGTTAACTTTCACGAAAATTGATGCAACTTATATTCTGGAACGGAGGGAGTAGCATCAACAGGACCTCAAAGAGAAAAAAATCGTCTGCCCAACTCTTCGAACCCAAAAGAGGGCAAACCTACTGGTGCCTATCAAACATTGGGGACCTAACTTGATTCGTAAGGAAATATACAACATTAACATAATAACATGTGCATTTGGAATGTCAAGTTCAAACCAATAGTGCTTAATTCTGAATGATTGCCTGCTAAATTGCTAACAGGGTGTGTAATAAATTTTTACCATCCTCGATTAAAATAGTAAGTCCATATAAATTTGAGTTGTTAAGCATAAAACTAGATGATAACTTTGTTCCTACTTTTACTTTTATGGTTATAATGCCGTAGATTCTTCCATGATAATGAATCTGCAATTTTTCACCTCATATTCATTATTTCAAACATAGATGGTGCTGGTCTGCTGGATATGAACTGAAGTTAGATCAAGACAAGACAAAGACAAAACTTTCCTGAGCATTGAACAAGAAAAAGTTTCAGATCCCATACATCACTCTCGTTGGCTCCTCTGTTGTCAATTTCTTCACTTGACCATATACCATTTTTGTTACTGTCAGCACATTTTCCATAAGATACACCTCTGATACTAACCAAAAATGCAACATTTATATTCATAACACTTCAAAATTTAAATTGAACAGGTTCCAAGAATGGCATTTACTCCCTCCGTTCCTAAATATAAGACGTTTTGGCAGTTCAAGGAACACAGGAAGTAGATGCTAATTCCCATATGAAATAGAATTGTCATCCAATGCGCGCATTAGAGACACATAAGCATGATTCATAAAGACACAAAAGTGTTTCACATACGACATTTTGTTGTATGGTCCGGACACGGTTGCTAATTTGGCCTCCTGTGTAGACGATGCAATTTGGGGTGTCGTACCAAAATGTACATCAATTGTCGTATGCGTAGCAACGTTCTATCAATGTATCTGTTCACTTATAGTCAAAGCAAACAATCATGCCATGCAAACCAATAATTGTACCCGAGAACCACTTTTTCCATTTCAAAATGAACTCTTATACCAACAGCTTGCTAGCAGCTACAAGAACATCCCGTGCATCGGCATGTGGACAAGGACAGCTCATTCTACCTCTCTAGCAACCCCACAACCAGCACCTGTTTTGGACCTCTCTCACCATCAAAGAATCCCATCACATCACTATCGCCTTCACAAAATATGATCAAACAACAAGCAGCACAAAGCCAACCACTTAAGTGTAAAACATCCAAAATTGCAACTAGGGAGGAGAATCAAGCTACTGACCTCTAGTGTCGGCGAAATTGGAATGGTAGTGCATCCTGTTCGCCTCCAGCGCCTTGGAAACCTCCCCGGCGCTCTCTGACGCCTTCAAGAACCTATCGTCGATCTCCGCGAGCACCTGCAGCAGGTCTACGCGTGGCACCTCGGCGGGGACAACCTTCCCCGCCTTCCCCCAGCCACCGACCACCGTGACCGGCGGCGCGGACTCAGTGTGCTGGTGGTGCACAGACTTATTCTTCCCCTTCCCCTTGCCCTTGCCCTTCTTCTTCTTGGACTGTCCAGGAGCCTTTGGCGGAAGCGACGGAGGCGGTGTGACCATCTCCGGCGTGCGCGGCTCCTCCTCCTCATACTCCTCCCGTGGCGGCACAACCGCATGCGGAGGGGGCGACGAGGGAGGGCGCGGTGGCGAGGCAGGAACGTACTTCTCGTCCTCGGGCTCCGGGATGATCTCCTCGTCCTCGGTGGCAATAGACGCCATCCCCTCTTCCATGGAGAAGAAGTAATCCCACGTGTCAACCCCGGTCTTGGGGTCAAGCGGGGGCGGGGGCGGGGGCGGGGGAGGCGGCGGTGGTGGCTGGGGGGTCACCGGCGTCTCCGGAGGCGGCGGCGAGACGGGCGGCGCCTGCTGGCGATGACGCAGCCTCCGGCGGCGGTCATCGAGACGGGCATCGTCCTCCTCGTCTTCCTCCTCCTCCATGTCCGCCTCATCGTCCTCCTCCCTAATGGAGTCGCTGTGGAGCATGGCGGGGCCCCTCCCCCTCGCCACGGCCTTAGGAGGCGCCATGGGCATGCTCATGGAGCGGTGGATCTTCGCCGGGGAGGGCGAGAACTCCGGCAGCGGCGGCGGGGGCGGGGGCAGCGAGTCGAGGGGCGGCGGCGGCGGCATTACCTCCTCCACCGCCGCGTCCGCGGAAGTCGCGGCCGCGACCACCGACTTGGGCGCGCCGGCCCCGCCTGCCGAGAGCCTGCCTGCCTTGGACGGCTCCGCGGCGGGCGGGGGCGGGGGCGGCGGCACCCCCTCCCCGTGCGCGAACTCGGAGAGCGCGGCGCCCGTGTCCCGCAGCGAGAAGGCGTAGGCGGAGTGCGCGGCGGCGAAGGCGTTGCGCGCCGCCACGGCCGCCTTCATGTACTGGCGGCGCTCCTTGCATCGCGCCACCGCCTCCTCGTTCTCGATCCGCGACTGCGCGCACCCCATCTCGTCGTCCTCCCCGGTCTCCACTCCTCAGTCCTCACCGCATTGCCAGCAACACGCAGGCGCGGCAGGGCGAGTGGATCTAGGAATACTAGTGTAGTTTGTTGGTTGCGGTGTTGGTGCCCGGCCCGAGGCGCGGCAGCGAGCGGAGCGGGCGGGCGAGGGGCTCGGTGCCGGTGGGGGTTTAACGTCCGGTCCACCACCACCCAGCCCGCTGACACGCCGATCCACGCTTGACCCCTGCCCCGCACGTCAGTGGGTTGGTGGACACGGACGGGCGATGGATGGCCTCATGGGGGGGTGTGGACCGTTGTCAGTGGTGCGTGCCCTGCGCCGGCCCTGCCCCGCGCGTGCCGTGTTTGTGTTTGTCCTCTCCGGCATGGGGCCCGGCCCGGCCTGGCCATAGGCGGTAAGGTGAAACGTAAATACCTGGAAACTTCGGGGGATGGGGCGGGCTTTTTCCACCGTGCCGAGTCACCTGCTTTTCTAACTTTTCGTTTGTTCCGCTGCTTTTCGGGGCGCTGTCCCGGGGTGGGCCCGGCGCGTCACTCATGGGAGGGACTCGAGACGTTGGGGTTTGGGGCTTCCTCTCTCTCTCTCTCTGGCTGGCTTCTGCGGGGCGCGGGGGCGGGGCCCGTGAGGCTACCACGTGGGGCGCGTACCTTCTTGGCCCACACGTCGGCGGGGCACCTGTGAAGTTTCGCGCGCTTTTTTTTGTCTTTGAGAAAGAAAGCAGGCGGGGGAGAGCGGAGAGGAGGGTTGGGAAGGTCCAACGACTCCAACGGCTCGCCGGGATGGACAGTGCGGTGCGGCCGGCAGACTGAATGCGTGGACCGGTGGGTGGCCGTCGACCAGCGAGGACAGTAGTGTCGTGGTGCAGCCCCTGCGACGGTCGCCCGCCAGGTTTCCTTGGGCCGGTCTGTTGCGCTCAGCAGCACGACCAACGATTGGAGGAAACCACGGTGTGATAGCATCCACAACCGGGAGGGTACAAATCCGAGCCGCGGAGATGATGTTACGAAGGACCCAATATTTGTTCGTGGGTACCTGCAACATGTATCTTCCGGTGCAGTAGAAATGCCTTTCACTCCATGTTGCTATGGAAATCCGGCCATCCCTGCTTTGCGGAGATGTGCTGCGGAGGAATCCAAATTCTTGGAGCGATTTGAATATCTCTACAAATTTTGACCTTCCTCCACTGAATGATGATAGCATGCGGAGAGCTACATATGGCGATGGCCAATCTGCTGGAACTAGCACCTGTGGCGATACACAGCCCACACCATCTTTTGCCGGACTAGGTGGAACTGATTTGAAGTTTGGTTCTGGGTTTCATGATTTGGAAGCTATAAGTCTATAACCCATTGCCCTTCAGAAAAAGGCCCTCTTGTTGGAGATTTTACCTTTCCAGAAAGATAGTAGACTCGCAACAAGAGTTCTAAAGTTTATTCAAAGCACGCGTTTGAAAAAAAACCTTCATCCAGTGGGTATTATACAAGAATGACTTTCTAAATGTACAAAGAAATAGGTCTGTCCGAAAAGTTATGCTTACGTGTCATTTTCTTGTTAGTCCATCCACGATCGGAGCTAGGATTGGGCCAAGCCCCGGGCCCCATGCTTGCTACAGTGCCGCAACGGTGATGCTACTGAGTTTGTGCTTTCTTCCCCTTGGTTAGGTGGATCACATTGGCAAGCAAATCCTGTGCAAGCTAAAGTTTGTGTCATTTTGCTGGACCAGGTCATGTGATTCTTATTGATAGTCAAGTGTGCAAAGTTGGGTCTAGACGAAACCCGAAAGTGGATGTGGAAGGTAAGCTGGCATCAAATCATCTCGTGCTACTTATTTTTTGCAATCCCTGTAGTGTTTAGTGTTGGATAGTTGGATCTGCTCTATCTTGTCGGCGCGTGAGCTTCGTTCTGATGTATCAACCCTTTCATTTGGCAAGACAGAGGCGGCACGACGCATAATTTTAAACAACACATAATAATAAGGCAGAAGCTCCTACATTTCGTCGATGCATTTCATCAGTATGTCATGGATCGGGTGAGTTGAGACGGGCTTAACTCATTTCATTGTAAGAAACTATGACTGTCTCAACTTGAACTTGCTTATTTCTTAGCAGGTGTATCATAGTGTGTGGACAGAGCTTTGTGATGGCATGGCATCTGCTACTACATTGGATGAAGTCATGGAAGTTCATGAGACACGTCTTTCTTCTACTCATAGACAATGCTTTGTGGCATGCCATCGTCCTTTTGGGAGATTTTCCAAACCCATTTGGTAACAAGGGCTCGCAAATTTGAAATGGGGTCAAAAAATGTAAAGCAATTTTCAATCTGGGCGCGAAATTCTCTATCGGAGTCGGTAAGGACTCCAATTTTGTCTCTCCGTGTAGAATGCATACAAACCTCTTTGCGCATTATATCCGAGCTTGTTTGACATTGTGGCTCATCCTCAGGCTATGGTATGCAAGGTTTTTTGCTACACGGGTAGCTAGTGGGTTTCCTTCGATCTCTTTCACCTGAGGAACAAAGTGCTTTTGTTTCTCTTCATGCGTCCTTACAATAAGTTTCTCTCTCCTCGAACTAGTACTCGATCATCTGGGTGTTGGAGCCACCAGGCAAATTTACGGCGAAATTTACTTACGCAAAACTGATATGTGGGCAAAGGTCAGGTTCGTCTGGTGCTGCTGGTGATGGTGGGCATGGCAGCGGCCGCGGATCTAGATCCCACTCAGATCCGTCGTCGATTCTTCACGTGGATGGTCAGCGGCGCGATGAGGGCTCCGGTGAGGGGATGGAGGATCTCCGCTAGAGTATCGACGGCGGCATACGTCTTCATGGGGAAGCCCTGTGCGGTTCCAGCTAGCCAGGAGATCAGACGACGAGGCTTCTAGTGAAAACTGCGCCTGACTACGGTCTTGGCGGACGATGGCGGCGTCTCCGACGTCGTTTCCTTCTTGAGGCATCGTTATTGCAGGTCACGTCAACTCAATTGGGGATTTCCGTGGGAAACCCTAGATCTGGGTCTACTTGACGATGACGACGCCTTCAGTGTTGTTCTCCCTCATGGGGGCATCATTTTGGAGCAAAAGTGTTGGCTGGAGGATACAAGAGGAGGAGCGGTGTTACATCTACCACAAGGCCGACGGCGGATCCGGACGGCATCGCGATGCAGAGTTTCGACGACGGGCGCGTATGGATGGATACATGCAAGATGGTGGCATTGTCTGGCATCGATGGCAAGCCTGGCAAGGTCAGTGCATTAGTACCTGCTCTGGAGATGGATTGGTGGAAGACGGCGGCAAAAGCCTCTGAGAGTGCGCCAGACCAGTGTGTGACCCAGTCCCGACATTGTGGCTTGGTTGGGGCATATGGCTTTAGATGTTAGGCTTTGGTGCAATGTCTGTTTGGTATTAGGCTCGGACAGTTGGCATCCCTTCATCAAGGTTCGATGTGTTCCTAAAAATATGCTAATTTAGGGCTATGTAGCAACTCAGACCGGGAGGAGGTCTGGGCAAGCTCAATAAGACGATTGTGATATGGACAAGCTCAGCAAGCAACTTCTGGACTCTCAAGAAACCATATCATCACAAAACTGAAGGAGGTGATTGACGGTCTATAAGAGGAGAGGGATCATTTAAAGGGTGATATGGATGAGCTGGAGGAGGAGAGGGATCAGCTAAAGAAGGAGAGGAAAGAGCTGAAAAGTATGAACGCTGATCTGCTCAAAGCTAGGTATGTGAATAGGCAGAAGCTTCACAAGATCAAGGCAATCCTTAATGAGTGAACGCCAACACTTTTCATGTTAAGTTGATTGAGTACCTGTCTAACTTGTTAAACTGCTATGCTAATTTGATTACCTATCTAGCTTGTTAACTATTGTGCTAATTTGATTACGTATCTTTTCTTTTAAGTTCAACATGTTCCCTATTTACTCATAGTAGGCAGGAATTTCTGTCGAAATAACGCCGAGGATACAATCAGGAGGTTGATGCAGCCATGCCTTACACAATATATTCATTACCCCTTCCCTGGCTAATCTGTGAGCTGCCTCATTAGCTGATCTCTTAACCAAGCTCACCTTCCAACTTTGGCGCGCCTCCAATAGACGCTTGACTTTCTGAACCAATAGCCCCAACGAAGATAGATCCCATTCAGTGCTCTTGAGTTTCCCAACTATTTCCTTGCAGTCCATCTCAATGTGTATATCTGATGCATTTACGCCATCCGCTAGTTGGGTCGCCCTTTTACACACTAGTAGCTCCATCTTCACTGGCTTCACCCCCCTGAGAGAAAGAGTGAGAAGCTCCTCCTAGGAACGCCCCTTCATCATTCCGAAATACTACTCCCACACCTCCCTTGTCGCCTTTCTTGGAGGTTGCAGCATCAACATTCACTTTGACCCATCCTATATCCAGTGACTCCCATTTTTGGATTGGAATCACCTTTTCAATCTTGCTTACTCGGCCATGGACAATCTGCCATTCCTCCATCAACTTCACAACTAACCGTGCAATATCCGCCGCATTCAAGATGGCAACGGGGATGAAACCCCTGGTTTTTGCCTGTCCAAACCCATCCTCACTAGAAAATAGTGAACCCATCCCCATCCCCGTGCGTAGGGCTAGTTTTTTGCCCATCCCCTAACCCATCGGGTTTTCTAAAACCACGGGGAAATCGCCATATTTAAGCACACATAATAGCAACAAAGAATAACATTTGAGCAGCAAAAATAACAAAATTCAGACGCGCAACTTGAGCAAATTTCCACACAATACAATAATGCATGGTTCAGTGTGACGCCCCCGATTTGACCGTACATTAATCATACATGCAAACGTGTACGATCTAGATCAGGGACTCACGGAAAGATATCACAACACAACTCTAAACTCAAAATAAGTCATACAAACTTCATATTACAAGCCAGGGGCCTCGAGGGCTCGAATACAAATGCTCGATCATAAACGAGTTAGCAGAAGCAACAATATCTGAGTACAGCCATAAGTTAAACAAGGTGTCATAAGATGGCTAGCACAAACATGGATACAGATCGAAGAGGCGCAGGCCTCCTGCCTGGGATCCTCCTAAACTACTCCTGGTCGTCAACGGCCTGCACGTATTAGTAGGCACCCTCGGGGTAGTAGTATTCGTCATCGACGGTGGTGTATGGCTCCTGGGCTCCAACATCTGGTTGCAACATCCGAGAAGAATGGGAAAAGGGGAGAAAGAGAGACCAAAGCAACCGTGAGTACTCATCCAAAGTAATCACAAGCGAGGATCTACACTACATATGCATCGGTATCAATGAAATGGGTAGTATCTGTGGACTGAACTGCAGAATGCCAGAATAAGAGGGGGTAGCTAGTCCTATCGAAGACTACACTTCTGGCAGCCTCCATCTTGAAGCAGTAGAAGAGAGTAGTTGGTAAGTTAACCGAGTATCATCGCATAGCATAATCCTACCCAACGATCCTCTCCTCGTCACCCTATGAGAGAGCGATCACCGGGTTATCTCTGGAACTTATATGGGTGTGTTTTATTCTATATCCGGTTCTAGTTTTCATGAGGTCGAAATACAACTCCAGATCGTCCTGTTACCGTGGACACAACTATTCAAATAGATCAATCTTCCCTGCAGGGCTGCACCACATTACCCGATACGCTCGATCACTCTAGCCGCACACACTTTCCCGGGTCATGCCCGGCCTCGGCAGATCAACATGTCGTAGCCCTACCTAGGCCAGACAGAGAGGTCAGCACGTTGGTCTACATCGTAAGCGCGTAGGGGTCTTGGGCCCTTCGCCCTTTGCACTCCTGCATGTTGCAAACGCGGTCGGTGAGCACACATGGCAGCCTCCATTAAAAAGGACGGTGCTTTACACGGTCCAACCCAGCGCACGCCGCTCAGTCGCTGACGTCTAGAAGGCTTCGGCTGATACTACGACGCCGGTTGCCCATAGCTTGTCCCACGTGGCGGTTAGTGCGTATAGGTCAATACCAACTCGGATCAAATACCCAATCTCGTTAAGCGTGTTATTATGAAATAACCACGGACGCCGACCAGGACCATGCCCACCTGTCTCCTAGGTGGTCGCAACCTGCCCTACGCTCTGCCACAAAGATCCACTCAGAGGGCCATCGGGAAACATGTACTTTCAGCCCTGTCGTGGACTTAACACGGCAGATTCCCTAGCAAAAGGACTTAGGTGTGGAGCCATCGCAACTAGGTTAGCTTAAAGGGGTTGAATGGGACAAAGGACACAGAGAGTTTACCCAGGTTCGGGCCCTCTCAATGAGGTAAAAGCCTACTCCTGCTTTAGGTTGTATTGCTTGGGTTTCGATTACCATGGAGCGAATACGCTTGACCTAGTTCTTGATCGATCCCTTTTTCTTTACCCGCCTCAGGTCACCCCTTTATATACAGGTGGATGCCCGGCGGGTTACAGATTCCCGACCGGCTCAGACAAACGTGACCAGCTCGGTTTCTAACTAAGCTTGCCTTACAAAACAAGTTAAACATATGGCGGCTCATCCCTTTGGGACTCAAGTCGCCTCTGGATCTTGGGCCTTCAATAAGCCTGCTTCATGAACCTTCATCTTCATATCTTATTGGACCTTATCGGGCTTCTTCATCTTTTAAACCGTCAGTGCATGACCCGCCCCCTCCTGGGCGGGTCATACCCAATAGTTATATCCCCAACACTAGGCCCCATGTTTATTTGAACTTTTTCACATCAATCACTTGACCGCGGAATCTTCCATCATCAATTTCTCATGAGCTTGCTATAACCCGCCATGACGTCACCTTACAGAACTACAGTGACCTGCCATGATGTCAGGCGCATTAACTTTGCACAAAGCCCAGGATATCTCAACGGATTCTTATCTTAGTGATCCTTCAAAAATCGAGGCATCCTTATAGCCACATAACCATTTTTCGGCCTCCTCGATTCCCGTGCATGCCATCTATTCACTTCCTTATAAATAGTGACAGGGGTCCTTCTTTTCACCTTTTACCCCTGCCTCCTTGTCTTCATCTTCCGCCTCGCAACACCTCTGCAGACTCGAGCTCCGCCGCCACCGTCTTCCTCCAATGTCACCAACTCCGGCCGCTACATCGACCCGAAAAGACCAGAGAGACTCGGCACACTTCCACTGCTCATCAGCATCAACAGGTACTCATCTTGCTTCGCCTCAAATCTGCACTAGGGTTTTCTCAGTTCTTCTGAGTTCTTCGCCGTTCTTCCTCCCCCCCTAGATCGCGTAGTTGGATCTGAACACAATACTGAAGTTATGCGGTAGCAATTTTAGCATACGTTTCCAATCGCAGAAGATATCCCCTTTATACAAGATCTCCTCTGAGCACACGAGTTCTTCTGCTGCTGCCACCTTAGGTTTAGAATTTATTTTATTTTCTGAACTGTTGTAGATCCAACATAATAGAACTGATCTGTGGAACCTGTTTGTCCATCACTTAGCAAAATTTCACTTATTGATATGTCATACTGAAAATGTGCGGGCGGCTTATAGGATAAGCTGTAACCCGCCATACAGCATTAGTCCCCTTGTTAATCCACCAGTATATGCTCACAATTTGTATAACTCGGCATTGTCTTCCTGTCTAAACATGATGTCGGGTGGTAGGTGCGACATATGCCAATGGGTGGCTAATCATAGTGGGAGCCAATAAGACGTCGCCGGTGCCTGGAAACGGGATGAGGCGAAGACATGCACGCCGGCGAATCTTACCCAGCTTCGGGGCTCTCCGTGGAGATAACACCCCTACTGCTGCTCTGCGGGGTCTCCGCATGATCACTAGATGAACAAGTTGCTACAAGAGGCTCCTTGAGCTGTGCGGTGAGAGGAAGAAGAAGGGCACGGCTAGCTCTCCTCTTCCCTCTATGTGGTGTCTAAAACTCTAAGAGATCAACCCCTTTGCATGGGTGCCACAGGGGTTTATATAGGCCTACCCCTGTGGGTACAATGGTAATCCGGCCGGGCGCGGGCCCTAGTAATCAGTGTCACGTCACGGCTTCTCCACCGGCTGCTGGGGCCCGCCATGGTGGGTCCCGCCACGCCGGCTTCTTGGTCGACAAGTGGCCCCACCGTTGAGGGCCTTGTCGGGGGCTGGTACTGTTGCCTCAATCCTAATGACGAGGGCTTTGTCGAGGTAAGCATGGCTACAGTGCCGCCGCCTTGGCGGCGATCACTGTAGCCTCACCTCGTCTTGTCTCCTTAATGAGGCGCTTCCTTCGAGGGAGGGAACAAGCCGGCTATGGGAGGCCGGCCATATCTCAGGCCGACTAGGGGAGGCCGAGCCGCCTTCGGGCATCTCTCTGACCGGAGGGGCCCGCCGCCTGCGGGTCGTACTGACAGCCTGTCGTGGGTGATGTCATGGTCAACATGGCAACAAAGCGCCACGGACGGGTGATGGCTGCCCCAGACGGGCGATCAGAGCCACACAGCCTGGGTGCGGGGGTGGCGAGGCTCACTGTGAGCCACGCCCGTCTCATCACCGTTATGGGGGTGCGGATTCTGTGGGTGCGGCCTTGGCCGCTCGCTGGGAGCCCGGCTTCGTGGAGTTGGCCTCCTCGTGGCCGGCTTCGCGGAGACGGCCCTCTGGTAGCCGGCTCCTTGGAAGTCGGCCCTCTTGTGGCCTTCTTCCTGTAGGTTTTGGGGCCGGGCCACCCCCTGACAGCCGGCCTGAGGGTCAGCCGGCGAGGGGAGGGTGGCCCTGCGTCTTGGATGTTGGATGGCTTGATTGGCTTGCAATTTTTTCAGAAGTCCCAGGGGGAGCCGTCTAGGCTACCCGCGGTCATTTACTCCGACAGTAGTCCCCGAAGCTGAGTGAGCTTTGAGGTCGAAAGAAAGACGAGAAGCTCGATCAGCTTCCTATCCCGAGGAGCCGGCAGCTAGGAGCCAGCCTTGAGAGGGTGCGCCGTCTTCGGGAAGTTCCGCAGCCAGAAGGTGAGAACGCGAGCCGACTCGCTCGCTGATCACAAGCGCCACCTCAGCGCCACGTGGCTGAAGGCTCACAGCCCACGCGCGCGACGGGACATCGCCGCAGGCTGGGGCCCACCAAACCTAGGCCTCAGCCCATGTGCGGATCCTTTGCGGCCCGAACGGACCGCTCGCCTTCCCGTGGCGGTTTCAGCACGCCTTTAGGGCGCAATAATCGCGGGACGTGGGGGAGTGGGCGCAGTTAATCCCACATTCCCCCACGCCTAGCCTCCTCGGCTCCGCCGCACGAGCCTATAAGTAGGGGGAGGAGGGGGAGCGGCAGAGGCTCGCACGCTCGCCCTCGCTCCACTCTTTCCTCTACCTCCTTCGTCCTTCCGCCGCCGCAGCGCACTCACCACCGCACCGTTTCGCCGCGAACCCTCATGGCTTGCCACGGTTCCTCCGCAGCGTGGCTGTGCTCTCCGCCGCCGCGCCTCTCTCATTTCCTCTTGCTCCCATGGCGTTGTCTAGCTCGTGGGACGGCTCCAACGTCCATGAAGACCACATCGATTGGCTTCGCAAGACGCGGCGGTTGCCGGGCGAGGACCTCGTGAAGACTCCGCCTCGCGCGAGGCGGAGGTTTCACCGGCCGGAGGAGGGCGGCGGGTTATCTTCGCTTCGCCTTTGCTGCTGACCTCGGCTGCCGGGCGAGCGGGTTCTTCGCTCCTTCCTCGAAGTTCTATAATCTCCACCGCATCACCTCACCCCAACACGGTGATGCTGCTTTGCCGGCCTTCGTCACCACAATGCGAGGGTTTTCTTGGAGTCCTCCCCACCCTTGAGCTCTTTGGAGAGTTCTTCCAAGGTCAAGCTTCGGCACCGTCTCCGCTGGGTGTGCTCACTGTGGCGCCTTCATCGCCAGGCGGAGGACAGCCGACAACAACCCCTTTCTGCCTATCCCGCTGATCCAATCGGTGAAGCTCTGGCAGCAATCATACTTCTACGTGAAGAACGTCGCCTCGCAAGGCGACTACCTGAATCTGCCGGCTTACGTAGCCGGCCCGCCGCCTGGGAGGCAGCCGTCTTGGTCCTTCCGAGCCCGGTCGCTCTCCCTGGCCGGGAACGCCGCCGTCACCCGGCTCCGGGTGATGATCCAATCGGAGGGCTTGGTGGGGGCCGACCTGGTCGCCGCCTTCGTGGAGCGCCGGGTGCTCCCGCTCCAAAGCCGGCCGCACATGATCTGCCAGGTGAGCGGCCGCTTCGACCCATGCCGACTGAGCACCAGAGAGATGCCTCGTGACGAGGTATCTTACATGGTGAATTACATCTCCAACTGCAAGCTTACTAAGGAGTGGCAGTATGGCAAGGCGCTGTATTCTCGAGCTGATCCCCCGCCTGTGGTGAGTTTTCTTTAATTTCTTCTTCTTTTGTTGCCGGGTTCGCGATGGCCGACTCTTGACTAGTCGGCTTGTCTTTGAGCAGAGCCCCCTTCTTCGACCAGCGCCCGGGGCCGCAGGGCCGGAGCGCCAGTTTATGGTCATTCGCGACAAAGGGACGACCCCGACGACCAGACCGGGGCGGCCACCATGGATGACGCCATAGTCGAGCCGGCAGAGAGGCAGGCCCTCGAGCTCACGGCCGCTTCGGGATCGGCCGGATGATGACGGCCGAGGTTATCCCACGCCGCCACCGGGCGGCCGATCGCTAAGCTGGGACCTTCGGCCAAGGCCAATGCCGGTGGCGCAAGAAAAGCGTCGGGCCGGGCCGGGCCGGGTCTCTTCGGCAGCCGGCCGAAAAAACCCAAGGGCTCCAGGCGGCGACCAAGCGGGACGAGGCAGCCGCGAAAGCGGCCCGCTTCCGCAAGGTGGTGAAGCAGCCCCAGGCGGTCTCGGCGTAAGTGTTGGATGTCTCGTACTTTTTTGTTGTCTTCTTTAGTTGAGGCTCATCTAAGCCGTCTTCTTGATTTGCTGAACAGGGCGCCGCTTTCCCTTGAACTGGTTGACGCCGCTTCCATAGTCGGACCGACAGGAGGGTCTTCGAGCTCCCGCCGCGTGGATCCCCGCGCTGACCTCATGGAGGCAATGGAGCGGAACGCGCGAGAGGCGCGGGAGGAGCGGGAAGCGGCGGAGCGGAGGGCCATCCAGGAGGCGGCGGAGAAGTCGGCCGAGGCGCAAGCCGACGCGACGGCCAAGGCTCAAAGTGAAGCCGTGGTCATGCGGAGAGGAGGCGGAGGCTGCTTGAATCAGCCTCCATGCTCGTCATTCCTCTTCGCGCCATGGCTCCCAACATCCCCGTGCCTCCGTCGGAGGAAGCCGACCGCGACCAGTCGCTGATGGAGAGGAGGGAGGATGACGTGACGATCCTAGGGGAGGCGCCACGGCCGGCGCCGACTGGAGCGGGCCAAGGCGGTCGACCTGTTGCGGCGCCTGAGCAGCCAGCCGGGGGCGAGTCGGCGGCAGGGGCGGATCTTGTGGTGCAGTCGGCGCCTTGCCGCTGGGAGAGACGTCCTCGGCGCCGAGCCGCAAGAAACTGCGGCGCGCCAGCTCGACGGACATGACTGGAGGCGGCCAGCGCCAAAGACGTCCCGAGTGGACGCCAGCCGTGGAACGACCGAAGTTGAACGTGGCGGCGCAGGAGGTCCGACGCCGCTTCGCACTCCAGCCGCCATTGCAACGGTACACCCAGGAGTTTCTTGCTACGCGCGTCATCCGGGTGATTCTTCCGGCCTTGGTCGATTTCTTTTTGATTTCTTCCGTGGGGCGCACTCCAATCGGGTGTAGTCCCCGAGTTTCGAGTCGGTCACGAAAGCAGCGGCTTGGAACTTTTTAGCGTGCCTTGGCGGCAATCTTGTTCTTATTCGCACTGGCCTGATTTTTAGGAGTATCACAATCTCCGCCAGCCTGCCTTTCAACTCCTGTGCCTGTGAGCCGAGCTGGAAGGCCTCCGAGCTGACTAATAGCCGAGTGAGTACTTTGTTTCTTTTATCTCATGTGGGGCGCACAACAAGACTCCACCGGGTGTAGTCCCCGAGATTCGGGCCGAGGCTCACGAGCAGCCGGGCCGGATCTTCCCTAACGACTTCTTCCTTATTGCTTTTTCCTTTTCTCCACGCTTGCAAGAGGCTAATGCTAACTTGAGGGAGGCGGTTAGGCGGGGCCCAGACCGCCCGCCAGCGCCAAGGAGGCTGAGTGCAGCGCCTTGGCCCAGGAACGCGACCGCCTGGCCAAGAGGCTGGCCGACCAGGAGGAGAGCCATAAGGCGGCCCTGAAGAAGGCGCAGGACAGCGAGGCCGCCCTTAAGGCCGAGTTCAATACTAAGGTGGCGGGCTGGGCTGAAGTGAGGCAAGCGCTGAGCGAGGGCTATGGACGGGTTGAGGATCTGATCAACGGTAAGCCGCCTTCCTTTTCACCCCTTTGCTTCCTCCTTGCCCTCTTGTTCATCTTCTGATTTTTGCGCTGTTTCTTTGCTCTTCACGCAAATTACTTCCTTGGTTACTCCGTCGATGCCAGCCAAGCCATAGAGGCCCACCGCGAGACACGCCGGCAAGCAGGGGTTGAGATCGCGCCAGACGCCAGCCGGACGCTTGAGGAGCAACTTTTGGCGATCCAGTTCGGCTGCAGGCTCACCGCATGCTCCGCCGGCTTCAGCGTGCCGGGGCGCAAGTGCTGGCCGCTCTCTGGCCTGGCGAGGTGATTCCCCGTACCCCCAGTGGGACTGCCGACTGGCTGGAGGTTGCGGTTGGCTGCATTAAGGCCTGGAAGGCTTCCGCTGCTCGGTCGGCGCCGGGCAGGCGCTGGAGTTCATTCGGGCCTGGTATCCTGGGCTGAGCTTGCGCCAGCTGAGCACTTGGAGGCAGGAGGCTGACGAGGAGCTGGTGGCGGTGCGGCCGGCTATCGCCGAGTATACCGACACCAGCATTTTTGCTCCTGAAGTGAATGACAACGGCGTCGCCCAGCCGGAGGAGTGGTTCGGGCTGAACCCGGCGGAAGGTGAGGACTCGGCGGAGGAGATTGCTTCCAGCGACAAAGGCAAAGACGAAGAAGAGGAGGGCGGCGAAGACGTCATACCGACGGGCGAAGCGACCAGCCGGCTTCACCGATCGTGCCTCCAAAGAACGAGATGCTGGCGAGCGACCGCCTGCCAGGTGATGATCAGGCCGAGACCATGGCCGGCCACTCCTCCGGCCAGCCTTGCCGCCTCCGCCGACCTGCCCGACTCGCCTTATCGCTCCCTTGGCACGATCTGCATCTTGCTTTCCTGCTGTTTGCTCCTTGAACAACTTTTTATTAAATTTGCGCAGTTCCACCCACTGGGGGTGTATTCAAACTATGTTTAATGCCGGCCTTTCGAAGGCTTTTGTGTAAATATAATTATGCATGTGTTTGGCTTCCATTCGAATTTGCTTTTTATCCTTAGGCTGTTTCCTTTGCCGCCTTCCCTTGGTCGCCGCCTTCCCAGCTGAACAGCTGCTCTGCAGTCTGTGGCTGGGGAGGAACTTGGCTATTTGTGGGAAGGCAAGTACTTGAGCTTTCTTGGATTGTGGCAAGGTGGAATGGGAAGCCGGCCGGCCGGCTACTCTGGTAGCCGGTCGGCAATGGGAGGAAGCCGGCTTTTGTTATACGAGTTCGTTAGTCCTTAGCCGTTTTTAGGTAGGGCATCCTTTCACGCCTTTGACTCTTGCCACCGGACGGTGGTTCTTCGAGCTGCGGCTTTTGACAAGAGAGGGCTTGGAGTGCCAAGACACTACTTGTCTGACTGCAGGTGGAACTTTGAATATAACTCAAGGCGGCCAGTCCCCGGGCCGACTAGTCCAACCCGGTGCCGGATGAGGAGGAAGAGTGTAATGATAAAATCATAAGCATGATACTCGTCATTCATAGATAAAAGGTGGCAGTCCCCGAGTGCTCCTCGGGGGGCCCATTGTCTCATACTTAGTACAAAAGGTAGCGTGATACATACTGCATTTTAACTATAAAATCTTCAGAGGAGGTTGGCGTTCCATGGTCGTTCCGACTCCTTGCCGGAATCATCTCTCTTTCGTGCCTTCGGCTTCTGTGCGTCGATTAGGTAGTAGGAGTCGTTTCCCAATGCTCTGCTGATGACGAAGGGACCTTCCCAAGGGGCCAAGAGCTTGTGCTTTGGCCGGTGTTCACCGGATCACCGGAGCACAAGGTCACCCTCTTGAAAGGATCTTGGCTTGATCTTCCGGCTATGGTAGCGGCGCAAAACCCCGGCCGGTAGATGGCAGACCGGCCGAGGCTAATGTACCGGCTTTCTTCCAAAGCAGTCGACGTTGTCTTCTCGTGCTTCTTTGGCCTCTGCTTCCGTGTACATGGTCACCCGAGGCGTAGTCGAACTTGATGTCGGGTTGGGATGATAGCCTCGGCACCATATACAAGGAAGAAAGGTGAAGCCGGTTGACTTGTTTGGGGTAGTGCGCAGACTCAAAGGACGCCGCCAGCTCGTCGAGCCAACAGCCGGCCGAACGCCCAAAGGGCACGACCAACCGGGCTTGATGTCGGAAAGGATGAGGCCGCTGGCTCGCTTCAACTTGGTCGCTTGACTGCGGGTGGGCAACGGACGCTTAGGTCGATCGGATGCCCCTGCGTCATGAGAAAGCGTGCCAATGCTCCCTTGGCAAAATTCGTGCCGTTGTCGATGATGATGCTGTGTGGCACGCCGTGCCGAGTTGTAATGTTTGCGATGAATGTCACGGCAGTCGGCCCGTTCAGCTTCTTAATCGGCTTTGCTTCGATCCACTTGGTAAATTTATCCACGGCGACAAGCAAGTGTGTCATGCCGCCATTGCCTTGAATGGGCCCACTATGTCCGGTCCCCACACGGCAAAAGGCCGGTGAGGGAATGGTCTTGAGTGCGGTGGCAGGTGTTGCTTGGAGTCAAGACTTGGCACCCTTTTCAATGTTTGACCAACTCCTTGGCGTCGTCCAAGGCAGTCGGCCAAAAGAATCCATGGCGGAAAGCTTTGGCAACGAGGGATCTTGAGGCTGCGTGGTGGCCGCATTCGCCTTGGTGAATGTCCTTGAGGATTGCTATGCCCTTCTATGGCTCGACACAATACCGGAAGACTCCAAAGTGACACCGCGTCTCGACGAGCTCTCTGTTAGCAATTGTATATGCTCCGGCTCGGCGTTGGACTTGTCTTGCCGCAATCTCGCCAGCCGGCAGTTCTCTGTTTACCAGGAAGTTGAGGATGGGCTGAGCCCATGATGGAGATGTGACTTCTTCTATAGCCAACACGGCTACTGCAACCAGGGCGGGTGGGCTGGGTGGTGAAGAGCTGGAATTGGCCACCGCCTGTGGTGTTGATGCAGTCCCCTGCCGACCATCAGTAGTCCCGGCCGGGTTCAAGTCCGGCCGGGTGCGACTATGGCAGTCCCCGAGCCGCCTATTGAAGTCCCCGGGCCGCCTGTTTGGCTCCCCAAGCCGGATTCGGCTGCGTCGGGGTTAGGCGGCACGAAGATGGAGTCGGATTCTAGAGATGGCTTGATAGACGGCTTGAGGAGGCGTTGGAGAGAGACGCCGGTTGGTATAGCTTGTCGAGTTGAGCCTATTCATTCCAGGGCATCTGCTTGCTCGTTGTCGGCCCGTGGCATGTGGAGGAACTCGCATCCTTCAAAGTACCCGCTGATTTGCTGAACGAGGAAGCGGTAGCTTGCCATGTTTGCATCCTTGGACCACCAAATCCGAGTCGCCATAGCACAGGATCCGGCGGATGCCGAGCTCTTTGGCTAGCCGGAGCCCGTGTATGAGCGCCTCGTACTCGGCCACATTGTTGGAGGCGGCAAAGTGAATTTGCAATGTGTATCTGAGTTTGTCGCCTTTGGGAGAGGTGAGGATGATGCCGGCTCCCAAGCCGGTGCGCATCTTGGACCCGTCGAAGTGCATCCGCCAATGAGTGGAGTTGGGAGCCGGCGGCAGGTACTGGGTCTCGGCCCAGTCGACGAGGAAGTCGGCCAATGCTTGGGACTTGATGGCGGTGCGAGGCTGGTAGAAGATCATGTAAGGGGCCAGCTCAATGGCCCATTTTGCCACCCGCCGGATGCGCCCCGCGCCTATGATCTCGGCGAAGCGGGCGGTGCATAAGACCGTGATGGGGTGCTCTTGAAAGTAGGGCTTGACTTCTTGGCGTGAAGTACACGCCATAGCACATCTTCCGTGTAATGCGGGTAGTTACGCTCGAGGTGGATGATTGCTTAAGTAATACACGGTCTTCGGATCGCTAAGCTCGGCCTTCTTCTGGGCGCTGGACCACGATGACGACGCTGACCACCCGGCTGGTGGCGGCAATGTAAAGGAGCATGGACTCTTTCTCAGTCGGCGCCGCCAAGACAGGCGGCGTGGCAAGCATCTTCTTTAGCTCGTGAAAAGCTTGGTCGGCTTGGTCGTTCCACTCGAAGTGAGTGGTTTTCTTCATGAGTCGGTAGAGGGGAGAGCCTTTTCTCCAAGCCGGTGATGAAGCGGTTCAGGAGGCGGGCACCGTAAACTTCTGGACGTCTCGCAGCTTGGTGGGAATCTCCATTCTCTCAATGGCTTTGATCTTTGTGGGGTTGCATTCAATGCCGTGTTCGGAGACCAGGAAGCCTAGAAGCTGGCCGGCTGGCACTCCGAACACGCATTTCTCGGGGTTGAGCTTGATCTGAAACCGGCGCAGGTTCTCAAATGTTTCCTTGAGGTCTTCTAACAAAGTGTCGCGCTTCTCCGTCTTCACCATGATATCGTCTACATAGACGTGGGCATTTCGCCGAGTTGCTTGAGGAGGCATTTCGCATGCAACGCTGAAAAGTGGCACCAAAGCATTTCTCAAGCCAAATGTCATAGTCAGTGTGTAAATCTCGAATGGCGTGATGAAGGCGGTCTTCAGCGGTCACCGGGTCCAACTTTATCTCGGTGGTAGCCCGAGTAGGCATCCAAGAAACTCAGGAGCTCGCATCCATTGTGGAGTCTATCACTTGATCAATCCTGGGCAAGGCGAAGAGATCTTTGGGGCAGGCTTTGTTGAGGCTTGTGTAGTCTATACACATGCGCCCACTTGTTATTCTTCTTCAGAACGAGCACCGGGTTGGCAAGCCACTCCGGAAAGAACACCTCCATTATGAAGCTGGCTGCCAGGAGTCGGGCTATCTCTTCTCCTACAATTCTTCTCTTCTCCTCTGACAGCCGACGAAGGGGCTGCTTGACTGGTTTGGCGTCCGCTCGGACGTGTAGCTTGTGCTCGGCGAATTCCTTCAAAACACCCGGCATGTCCTTGGGGGACCATGCGAAAATGTCCCGATTCTCATGGAGTAAATTGACGAGCTCGCCTTCCTATTTGCTGTCGAGGTTTGCCCCAATGACGGCAAACCTTTCCGGTGCTCTGGGTCCAGAGGTATCTTCTTTGTTTCCTTGGTCGGCTGGAAAGAACCTTGAGCATCACATTCCTTGGGGTCAGGGGACAGGGCTGGCTGCTTGCCGGCCATGGCCACGACTCGGTCCAACATCTTCTTCTCTTCAGCAACCACAAGGGACTCGGCTAGCCGGCTGCTGGCTGCAGTGCACTCGGAGGATTTCTTGTAATCGCCGGCTATTGTGATGATGCCCTTGGTACTTGGCATCTTCATCTTGAGGTAGGCGTAGTGGAATGCTGACCATGAACTTGGCCAGAGCAGGTCGGCCAAGCAGCGCATGGTAGGGGCTCTCAAGGTCCACCACTTCAAACCAGATTGCTTCTCGGCGGAAATGATCCTTGTCTCCAAAGAGATCATCTATCTTGATCTTGCCGATTGGTGAACAGGACATGCCGGGTACAATGCCATGGAACACGGTCCAGCTTGGCATGAGGTGCTTGGCCTTGATGTTTAGCTTCTCCATGGTGTTTCGGTACAGGATGTCGATGCTGCTCCCGCCGTCTATCAAGACGCTGGAGAATCGGGCAAAGCCTGTCCGTTGTTAGGGTTGCCTCCAAAACCAATGCATAAGAGCCCGGGACGGCATCACTGGGTGGTCGGCCCGGCTCCGGTGATAGGCCTTCGACCCGATTGCATGTACTCGGGGTTGTTGGAGGCGACCGCGTTGACTTCTTGGTGCTGTCGGCGCCGGTTGCGCCGATCTTCGGGTTGGCTTGTAAAGACGACGTAGGCGGCATGCTCGTTGGGAAACTCGTCTTGGATGGTCCCAACTGCTGGTCGAGCGGCCGGCTGTTGGGGAGCCGGAGGCGGCTGTCCAGCTGGCGAAGGCGGCACCAGCCCTTCGCCTTTGGTGATTCGGGTGAGCCAGTGGCATTTTCGGGTCGTATGGTTGGACGGCTTCGGCCATTGTGGAACTTGGTAAGGGGCATGGAGGGCTTGCTCGTGGAGAAAGCCGGCTGCCGCCTGCCGCCCTTCGGCTTCTTGGGCGCGGGCCGCCCCTCGGGTTGCTCATCTTCGACGGTGGCCACCTGCCGACTGGTTGGAGGCGTCATTGGGCCCTTGCGCTTGTTGTCGTTTCGGTGCGGACGTCGGCTGGGGTTGCCAGCCGACGTTTTGGGAGCCGGGTTGAGTACCTTCTCGGAGGCGTCTACCCGAAGCTCGGTCTTCATCGAGGAGTCGGCGGTGGCGTACTTGTCGGCTATGACTAGTAGCTCGTCGAGGGTAGTCGGCTCATCGCAGAGAAGCTTGTGCTTAAGGAGGGTGCCTTCTCGGCACCCGGCAATGAAGTACTCTATGGCTTGAACCTCGTGCACCCCCTCGCAAGAGTTGCGGAGCTCGGCCCAACGCGTGAGGTAGTCGCGAGTCGACTCAGTGGGTCCTTGTACGCACAAGGATAGCTGTCTGGGCTTGGGAGCCCGCTTGTAGGTGCTGATGAAGTTGCGGATGAAGGCTTCGGTGAAGTCTAGCCAACTGTTGATGCTATACGGCTTGAGGCTGTTGAGCCAGGTTCGTGCCGTGCCCTGAAGCATGAGGGGCACATATTTCACGGCAACGCTTTATTGCCGCTCGCTATGCCGATGGTGGAGTAGTCGATCAACCAATCCTCCGGCTTCACAGAGCCGTTGTACTTGGGCGTGTCTCTTGGGAGCGAGAACCCTTTAGGGAAGGGCTCGTCGCGGATGCGGGGGCCGAAGCAAGGCGGACCGACATCGTCTTCTTCTTCCAACGCCAGTGATCGCGCTAGGTGGTCGATCCGGTGGCGGGCGTCGTTTTCGCCGACTCCTTCGCGGCGGCCTAGTCGGCCGCTGAGAGCCGGATGCATGACAGGCGGCGGGGTGGGATATCATACCCGGCGAGGCGGAGGAGGGGGCGGGTTGCCTCGCCGCTCCACAGCTCGAGGACGGCCTTCTGCGTCGCGCTCGATGGAGATCCGGGTTCGGCTGCGGTACCGGCCTTTTTCGCCGCCGTCTGGGCGCGTTACGCCGATCGGCGTATGCGTGATGTCGCGCTGCGCTCTCGGCGCGGGGGAGGGCTTTCGGCGCGGGCGCTGTCTTCATGCCGCTCTGCGGCCGCGCCAATTAGTTGCTGGATGCGCCTGGCCATATAGGGGAGCTCGTCGGGCCCTAGTCCGTTAAGCTCTTCTACAGCCGCCTGGGCGGCGCGTAGGTTCTCGAGGGGCATGCCGTAGACTGGGCGGTCCACTCCCAGCATGTCGGCGATGACTGCGCCGCGTTTCTTGACGATGCCGATTCGGCTCGGCCCGTCGGGAGGCAGCGTGCCAAAGGCAGCGCAGTCGACTTCGCGCTGGTGGGCCTCGGTGAGACGTCTCATGGAAGCTATCCTCCGGCCCTCCGCGTGGAGGGCGAGGCGGCGCGCCTCGAGTGCCTCGGCGTCGGCATCAGCCGGGAGAGGGGCGGACGGGTCGTGCAGCGCCGCTTGCAGGGCGTCATGGGCGTTCTCGCCAGAGGGGCCGCCGTGGATCGATGACCAAAGACTCGGTGATGGCACTGCCACAGCTGTCGGCTTGGGGGAGCGGGTCATTGAAGATCACAACATTGGTGGGGAAAGCATCGAGCGATGCCGTGTCGGAGTCAACAAGCATCGGGTCAGTGGAGCCAACCGACTCCAAATCCACAGCGGGCTCGCTGGAGACGTGGAGTTGGTCGAGGAGGCTGACGAGGTGGCTCTCGAGGCAGCCTCTGCCCGCGTCGGATGCGGGCTCGTCGGAGATGCGAGCCTCGCCAAGAAGGTCGGCGAGGCAGCTCACCGCAGGCGTCGGGCCGACGCCTTGCGCCGCGTCGCAAGCGCCATCGGGCGTGCCGGGCTGGCTACGCTCGCGGGGGAGGAAGAGGGTTACCGTCCAGAATAGGTCTCCGGACGACGGTGCACCTGGCCCCATGGTGGGCGCCAAATGTTGGGTGGTAGGTGCGACATATGCCAACGGGTGGCTAATCATAGTGGGAGCCAATAAGACGTCGCCGGTGCCTGGAAACGGGATGAGGCGAAGACATGCATGCCGGCGAATCTTACCCAGCTTCGGGGCTCTCCGTGGAGATAACACCCCTACTGCTGCTCTGCGGTGTCTCCGCATGATCACTAGATGAACAAGTTGCTACAAGAGGCTCCTTGAGCTATGCAGTGAGAGGAAGAAGAAGGGCACAGCTAGCTCTCCTCTTCCCTCTATGTGGTGTCTAAAACTCTAAGAGATCAACCCCTTTGCATGGGTGCCCTGGGGGGGTTTATATAGGCCTACCCCTGTGGGTACAATGGTAATCCGGGCGCGGGCCCTAGCCGTCGGTGTCACGCCACGGCTTCTCCGGCTGTCGGGGCCCGCCGACCGGTGGGTCCCACGGCTGCCAGGCTTCTTGGTCGACAAGCCGGGCGCCATCGTTGAGGGCCTTGTCGGGGCTGGTTCTATGCCTCAACTCGATGACGCGGTCTTTGTCGAGGTAAGCATGGCTACAGTGCCGCCGCCTTGGCGGCGATCACTGTAGCCTCACCTCATCTTGTGTCCTTAATGAGGCGCTTCTTTTGAGGGAGGGAACAAGCTGGCTATGGGAGGCCGGCCATATCTCAGGCCGACTAGGGGAGGCCGAGCCGCCTTCGGGCATCTCTCTGACCGGAGGGGCCCGCCGCCGCTTCTTGGTCGTCTTGTGACACTGTCGTGGGTGATGTCATGGTCAACATGGCAACAAAGGTTGCGCCGAACGGGTGATGGCTGCCCCATACAACAGATCAGAGCCACGCCAAGGCCCGGGATGCGAGGGTGGCAGGCCTCACTGTAGCCACGCCCCGTCTCATCACCGTTATGGGGGTGCAGATTCTGTGGGTGCGGCCTTGGCCGCTCGCTGGGAGGCCGGCTTCCTGGAGTCGGCCTCCTCATGGCCG
Organism: Aegilops bicornis; assembly: GCA_021605145.1. Lineage (NCBI taxonomy): Eukaryota > Viridiplantae > Streptophyta > Magnoliopsida > Poales > Poaceae > Aegilops > Aegilops bicornis. The sequence continues at coordinate 475,874,500 of CM038669.1, read as the reverse complement.
GCTTCGCGGAGTCGGCCCTCTGGTAGCCGGCTCCTTGGAAGCTGCCGGGGAGGCTGATCGTACCCGCGGACACCTATGGGGCCGGCGGACCAGGCCCCTTGTGGTTCGGAGGGGGGCGGAGATCGCACGAAGAGCGGATCGAGGCGTGGCACACGAGCAGTTTACCCAGCTTCGGAGCTCTCCGGAGAGATAAAGCTCCTACTGCTGCTTGTTTGATCTATTCTCTTCTTGCTAGGGAGCAATGCGAGCTACAAAACCTAACGTGAGTGTCTCTGGTCTCGGGTGAGTCGAATGAACCGAACTAACCGAACCCCTTCTACGTTGCGCGTGGGCCTCCTTTTATATGCTCAAGGGGTCTCCGACAGGTGGCAACATAGGCGGGGGTACAAATGTAAAAACAGGAGTTGGTACACCTACTTGAACAAAGGTACGATTGCAAAATACCTAACTCGACGGCAAGGGACAAAAGCAATAAATGCCCGTCATTGTCGCCCAAACAAGGTAACAGAGACCGTCAGTGCGCCCGCCGCCACGATGGCAAGCTTGTCGGCGCCGCTTATCGCTGCTCTCCGCTGGTGCCTGACCTCTCGACACGCGCCCATGGAACGGCCCCATGGCGACACGTCATTGGATGAGCTGGAGCGGAGAGGGAGAGAGGTTGCATGTCATGGCAACGCTTGCCGCTGGCCGAGATCTCTTGTCGCGCCGTGAGGCTTGTCGGCCTGAGCCTTCCCGCAAGCTCCTCTTGCCGGGCCTTGCCTTCTGCGTGCTCGAGGGCCTTCCCGACAAGCTCCTCTTGTCGGGGCCTTGTCTTCTTAATCAAATACTTTGTTCTTGAATGGCTCCAAAGGAGCCACGGAGGATCTTGGCGGTGACGAGGCAAAACCTCGCCATGAGGTGTCAAGAATCGTCTGCAGGCATCGAGCACGGGATACTAGGGTACCCCTACTCTAGTACACCGACAGAAGCCGGCCCTCTTGTGGCCTTCTTCCTGTAGGTTTTGGGGCCGGGCCGCCCCCTGACAGCCGGCCTGAGGGTCAGCCGTCCGGGGGAGGGCGGCCCTGCGTCTTGGATGTTGGATGGCTTGATTGGCTTGCAATTTTTTCAGAAGTCCCAGGGGGAGCCGGCTAGGCTACCCGTGGTCATTTACTCCAGCACATTCTGATCTTTATAGCTCTTATTCTTCTGCCTATAAACTGGCCTTGCATAAGGTACTTACTTGTTGATCACTAGCCGGCTTAACAACATAATCTTAAACCGACAATATTTTCCTTTTTAGGCTTTCATCAATAAAATGACCAAAACTGTCACCTCATGCAACTGGGTTGCCTCCCGGGTTACTGAGCAGACACTGAACGAGCATGTTCAAGTGGGCACCTTAGCCGCAAAGAACGTGATTCATTGGAGAGTCCCAGGCACAGAAACCACTCGTGACCCCAAAGAGAGTGAAGTCCTTGTTTTTACTAACCATATGTTCCGGGGGTTCAGTCCACCCAACTCAAAAAAAATCCGTTATGTGCTGCACTTTTTTCAACTCCATCGCAAGATTATGGGCCCAATTCTATTTCAAACGTCTGCAACTTCCAAGTATTTTGTGAAGTGTATCTTCAACAGGAGCCCACTATCGAACTGTTCAGGGAATTCTACTACCTGAACCGCCAGACTGAGTTCACGGACAGGCCCAGCTTAGAAGTAGGTGGCATTTCTATTCAGCGGTGAAAATAAGCCATGTTTCCTGCTGCGGCACCTCCCAGCCACCCTAAGGACTGGAACCAAACTTTGTTCTATTACAAAGACACTTCTCCAGAAGGTGAAAATCCTCTGTCGGGTTACCGTGAAAGCCGGCTTAGCAACAAACACCCTCTACTAGAACGGATCATCACCGAAGAGCAGGCCAAATATATGCCCATCTTTTCAAAGATCAGAGCTTTAATGGCCAATGGATTGACCGGAATTGATTTAGTCTGGTGCTAGGTCGCATGGAGAATCTTGCCCTTAAGCCGCTGATCCGGCTTAATGTGTGAGTATACTGGCGATGTTAAAGATCCAGTACATTACTCCTGAATTCATCTGGATGATAAGCAAATCAACGATATGACCAAGACCCTGCTCAATGAGAGCTTAGCAGACTGCAGCATGGTGGGGCTAAACCCCTTCTGCACCCTCAACAAGCCGCCGATTGTAAGTGTCTTCAAGCAATTTTCACAAACTCATTATTTGCCAATATGTCTTCTCATTATTACTTGAACTTTCTGCAGGTTGATTCCCCTTCTGGAGCAAGAAGCTACACGATAAACCGGCCAAGAAGACCAGGAACAAGACCAAGGCGAACAAGAAACCTACCAGAAGGTAGATGCAATTGATCCGTTTACTCTGGATGATGAGTCGGAGGTAGAACTTGACTCCCTTGGCTCTTTCTTTATTCATCTTATTGACATTGATTACTATCAGGATGACGCGGAAGCGAGCCATGCCGATGGTGAAGAGGTAACTATCCTTTCCTCCGACTGAGAACCTCTGCCAAGACAGAAAGTTCGTCAAGCGAGCCAGAAAGTAAGGTTTTCTCACCCTTTAGCTTACTTGGATCCCAACTTTATTTTGAAGAAATAGCAACATGAAGTTCGCCGCACAACCCGGAATAGTGGCGGTGGGTTTATCTCTTCCGGCTTACCCAACACGTCGGCTCCTCACAAACACCAAGCAGAGGTTTCACAGATTTCCAGCTTAGCTTTTCCGAAGGAGGGTCTTATACGACAGCCTCTTAACCTTTATGATTCAAACTATCAGGGAACTTCTCACTCCTCATCTGGCGACTCCACTGGGACTCAGACCCCCCTCTTCAAACTCACCACTGGGTAAGCACATTAAGGTTTTTTGCTTTTAACACCCTTCATAAACTATCATGCTAATATCTTTGTGTCTTATTGCGAGTGGTAAAGCCAAGCCAAGCAAGAAGGCGAAGACAAGCAAACGGAGCAGCGACACCAACACTGCTGAACCAGAGAAACAAACAATGTCTGAATCTTTACATGAACCCTCTAAAGCAGCCATCAATGACCCGCTGCCAGAACATCATGTCACACTAGATTCTATGGATATTAATTCGTCCACTGCTAAGCCGTCAAGTCCCATCCAGCCTACTGCACGAGAGGCTGAAGATGTCGTTGTCACTGGAGTAGGCTTCACAGAGCCGGGCAATCCCACTGTTTTATCCAAACATAGTGCTAAAGAAGAAGTCTCGGTTGCTGACAAAGGCAAGTGGAAACTAGATCTGGAGAGTTATGCCCAGTTCAACACTCAGGAGATTCATGCGGGTTATCTAAACCGCCTTCACACCAGCCGCGACTTTGAAGATGGCTTGGTTAACCTTATGAAGGAGCGCTTTGAGGTAAGAACTAACAAAACCTTTTCATATAAATATATATCTATCAGCCGCCAAGTCTGCCGAATATGAAAAAACTTGAATATGTTGTAGACTTAGATATCCTTGTTGACCTTGTAGCTATGCCATAACAATTCTTAACTGTTGAATCAGAATGAGTAGTCCCCAAGGACCGGCTTAAACTGGAAGGTTAAACCGGGACTTCAAATTGTAGTGCTAAAATCCGCATATGTAGCCCCCAAGGGCCGGCTTAAGTTGCATAGCTGAGCCGGGACTTATCACCATGTTTAAGAACAAATTTCAATATGTAGCCCCCATGAGCCGGCTATAGTTGAAGAAACTTAGCCGGGTCATTAAAGATTTATCTTCAAAAGAGCAATGTGCATTAGCCCTCAAGTGCCAAGTAAAATACTTGTATTATGCTTGGGACTTTAAATAAAACCATTATCATAACCACACACTGCTTCTTAATCTCTTTATCTTGCAAGCTGAATTAAACATGGAAGAATCCCAAGTGGTGGATCTGCGACAAAACATCCAAACCCAGCAATCTGAAATGTCCAAGGCCAAATCAGAACTGAAAACCACTTTGGAAGACATTGAGAAGCTAAAGAAGGATTTCAGTGCTGAGAGAACCGGATGGGATACTGAAAAGGTGGCTCTGTTAAAAAGAGAAGAAGATGTTGAGGCTGCTCTTAAGCCGATGACTCACGAGCTGCCCGGCTTGAAACATCAAATCAATAGTATGACAGCCGCTATCTTTGGTAAGTAATACGATACTTGATACGTCTCCGCCATACACTACAAAAAAAAGACACATCCGTGACATTTTGGCTCGAATGAAATTTCTTCTGTCATACATATGACACTTCTATGACGATAATTGTGACAAAACCCGGTATCATCATATATGTGGTGGGCTCCTACTTCTATGACAAAAAATCATGACAGAAAATGGGCTTTTCGTCCTACGCGGGCCGGAGACGCAGCTGTATGACATTCTTTGGGCCGTCCATGATAGAAAAAACCATGGTAGAAGCGAGGGCGAGGAAAATTTCGGGGAGTTCCCAGTTACGGTGGGAGGTCGGGGGCCGAGCGATGCGCGTTTCTCTCATACACGTACGTGCGTGTGTGCAAGGCGTTGGCTCTAACTGAACCCGAGCGAGGCGTTGAGCTCTAACTGAACCCGAGCGATTGCAGACCGCAGTTACGCTACATCGAACCTAATCGGCGATTCCTTCGCTCTGCGCTAATCAAGCCGATCGATCTTGCCTGTGGATGAACAAAGTGAGCGTTGCGGGGAGGGGGTTTGGATGAACAAGGAGCGATGGCGTTGCCTCGGATGAACATGACCCGTGGTGTGGTGGAGGGCTGGATGAACAATGAGACGGTGGAGGGGTGCCCGTGGAGGGGTGGTTGAGCAGGACCCGTGGTGTGGAGGGCTGGATGAACGATGAGACGGTGGAGGGGTGCCCGTGGAGGGGTGGTTGAACAGTAGCCGATGGAGTAGCGCATGGTGGAGGCTGGATGAACAGGAGCCCGTGGAGGCTGGAGGAGGTCGACGGTAGCCCGTGGAGGCTGGAGGAGGTCGACAGTGGAGATGAACAGTATCCCGTGGAGTCCTGTTTTGCGGTACGCCACACCCCTCCCGATGAACAGGACCCCCGTTTCGACCGTAGGAGGTCCGTTTCGTCCGTTTTGTGGTACGCCACACCCCTCCCGATCAACAGGACCCCCGTTTCAACCATAGGAGGTCCATTTCCTCCGTTGTGCGGTACGCCAGGCCTCGTTTCCATTGCCTGTTCCGTCCAAGTCCTCCCGATGAACATGACCACACATTCCGTTCCGACCCAGCCAGTTGGCTCCCACGCGTTCCGTTGCCTCCCGATGAACACGACACATTCCGTTGCCTCCCCATGAACACGACGCATTTCGTTGCCTCCCCATGAACACGATGATGACGCTGTTTCTCCGTTCCGACCCAGCCATGTACACGAGCCCTGGCCGTACGTATGCGTGAGTAGGCGTTCGAGACCCCGCCCGTATGTACGTACGTGGCCGTATTTTCTTTCTTGCACCCTGGCCGTTATGCGTGACGTGTACATGCTACGTGCGTGCCTCTACTACGACACGTCGCGGCGCCTCTACTACGACACGTCGCGGCGCCTCTACATCGACGATATGTATGTACACGTCGCGACCAGAATGACAATGCTACGACGCTTCGATCGGTGGGTCCCGACCGTTAGGCACTTCCTTGCTGCGAAGATGTAGTGGTGGGTCCCAAATGTCGGGGGCGAATCATTTTGTTTTTTTGCTCGGACGCACTTCCTTATGCGTAAAGGTGTAGCTGCTCGGTCCCAAAGATCGGGTGAATCCTTTTTTTTGCCGGACGCATTTCCTTGCGTGCGAAGGTGTAGCTGGTGGGTCCCAGCAGTCGGGGGGCGAATCGTTTTTTCGGACGCACTTCCTTGTGTGCGAAGATGTAGCTGGTGGGTCCCAGCAGTCAGGAGGGCGTATCATTTTTTTTGGATGCACTTCCTTGCGTGCGAAAGATGTAGCTCGTGGGTCCCATCAGTCAGGGGGCGAATTATTTTTTTCGCAAAATACAGTGGCCCGTCCGGTGGGTCCGTGCTGTCAGGTGGAGGAATAATTATTTTGCGCGTAATAAGGAGGCACTTCCTTGCGGCTGTCGTTGGCCCAGCTGTCAGCCTCTCCACGTATAGTCCACGTCCGATGGAAGTCGTTCCTTAACCATGTTGACCACGCCGCGCCGAGAGCACCAGGGCGGTGAGGCCTAGGAAGGGGACGACGCAGAGCCGGGGAAGACGCGGCAGTGGATGCACACGCGGAGAGGAGTACAAGGGTTCACTGGTTCGGCTACGCTGCCTTCGCCGCAGAATAACAGGGGGTGTGGGTGAGTGGAGGGATGGCCTGGACAACGGTGGGAGTAGTAGGGGGCGGTGAGACCTCCGCGGCAGCACAACCGGCCACGGGAGGCAGGAGTAGGCGGCACGACCAGCGTTGCTTTGGGCGGCTGGAGCAAGAATACCAGAGGTTGAAGAAGCACGACGGCCGTTGGATGGACATCGTACGGTCACTGCAGCTAGAATCGTTTATATTGACTAAGTTGACAAAGCCCTTGGTACGTCAACTTAGTAGGCTCACAGTCGACTTCAAACAAAGGCGCCCAGATGTCGTGGGAGGAATCATTTTTTGGGCGGGTGAAGCTAGAATATCCGAGATTGAAGAAGAAGCACGGCATCCGTTGGATGGACATCCAACGGCCACTGCTGCTAGAACCGTGTGTTGACTATAAGTTGACAAAGCCTTGCATACGCATCAACTCTGTTTTTTTAGGGGACGCGTCAACTTAGTAAGACCAGAAGTGTGTGGCAGAGAATTTATAGCCCATTTGAGATTTGTAAGAATGTGTAGCCCATTTTTGAATTCTAATGGAATTTACTATAGCCCATTTACAGTTTGTTAAAAGTACAGCCCATTTCAACCAACCGTTCAAAACAGAATTCAATAAAATTTCCCACATTTTGAGGGGATCCAAATATTTTTATCCTGAAATTTCTAGTCAGATTAAATACAATTTCAATATAAATTTATATTACGTAAAAATCCAACGAAACATTGCGCTCGCAACAATTAACGAAATTAAAATTTTCAATATTCAAAAATAATATTTTATAAAGTAATCACGTGTTTGGTGCATTTTTTATAGTTACTGCCCAGTTTTTATAATTACATCACATTTATTATTTTTTAAAGCCCATTTTCTTGTTAAGCCTAATGCATCCTTCCTAGAAAAGATTTGCAGCCCAGCGGGGCGGAGAATAACAACTTGACCTTGCCTGCGTATTCCTAAAAAAAAGTATAGCTGGGTTAGCCATTTTCAGCTTGAAAAAAATTAATATCTGGGCTGGTTATCTGGCCTGGGCTAGACGGGCCACAGCCCGCCCAGTTAATACCTGCAGCGATGTTTTCGTTGTTGTTCAGAGGAGAAAAATTAATATCTGGGCTAAACATCAAAAAACTCTGCAGTGCTCACACCTCAAAAACACAAATACTGCTCGAGCTGCTTGGTCCCAGCTGTCGGCCGCTTCTTGTGCAATTCTCTCGTTTATTGACTACTACATAGGTTGACAATGGTGTGGGACCATGATGTCAGGAAACAGGGAGGAAGCAATATATATATATATATATATATATATATATATATATATAAGGCTGCACTATTGTGTGCGTACGCGCATTTGTACTTAAACTACACGCCGGCCGCTATTAATCAGACGCGAGTCGCACCACCCCGCGTGGAGAAGCCAGGTTGGTTGAGGGTAACAACATGTGGAAGAAAAAGTAACACATTTAATTCTATTACTATGTGTTTGTCCGCTACATCCTGATTTTGGGTCACTATTCATTGATAGTAATATATTAAGTATGGATGGTAATGAACCTAGGTTTTTTTACTAGGCACTGACATGTCAAAGGTTTCATCCCTAAACATTGCCAGTAACAGAATAAGTATAGATAGTAATGGACCTAGGATTTTTACCACTGGCAGTAATATATTAACTATGGACGGTAATGAACCTATGTTTTTTACTACGCACTGACATATCAGAAGGTATCATCTCTAATCATTGCCAGTAATAGAATAAGTATATATAGTAATGGACCAAGGCTTTTTACCGTTGGCAGTAATATATTAAGTATGGATGGTAATGAACCTAGATTTTTTTACTAGGCACTGACATTCGAAGATTTCAACCCTAAACATTGCTAGTAATAGAACAAGTATAGATAGTAATGGACCTAGGAATTTTACCATTGGCAGCACTATATTAAGTAAGGATGGTAGTGAACCTAGATTTTTTACCAGGCACCCAAAAGTGGGTGGAGCAGTTTTGGTCGTAACGTCGTTACGGTCAATTTTTCCACACGATTGCGTGCACGCCCTTGCACCTGGTTAGCGCGCCGGTTGGCTCGAAGTGGCCGAGCGTACGATAGGCCACAATGTGCGCAGGCATACTTTAGCAAGCATATATATATATATATCTATATATATATATATATATATATATATATATATATATATATTATAAGGAGGCATTTGCGTACGTGAGGATATGGACCTGGTGGGTCCCCATTGTCATCCTCTCGAAGTAAAGTCATCTCCTCGCCCACGCGCGCTTTCCGCCCGAAACAGTCAGCGCCGCTCGCCCCGCTTCCCGGTGCAGGTGATTGCCCGTCTTCAAACGACACAAGTGCCGTCCGTCCGTCCATCTGCCGCCCACATTAATGATACGCGGTTGCCGAGGCGGCTACTCCGGCGCCACACGTCCGTCCCTCCGCCCGCCCACCATTGCTATATAAACTGCTGCACCGCCATAGCCGCAGTCATCCGCATCCGCTCCTTTCTCCTGCCCACACCACTATCGCCCACCATGGCTTCTCGCGCTCGGCTCTTTCGGAGACAAAGCGGACGACGGACCACAAGGATATGACGTCCCAATGGAGAACATGGTAGTCGACGATCCGGCGCCAACCCCCTCCTTCGCGCCATCCTCGCCGGTGCATTGCACCATGACCATCGCGAGGCCCGTGCCCAATATATGCACAGGGTGAGGCAGATGCGTGAGGAGTAGTTCCGGGAGGCGCAGGCCGCCGCCGCCTACAACCACCATCTCCTCCAGGAGCACCTGTAGGCGGAGGAGCAGATCACCGCAGAGCGGGTGGAGCAGGAGGCGCTGCTCGACTCGTACCGCTCCGCCCGCAAGGGCCACCTCGAGCGCTGGCGGTACCGCATGCGGGTGGCGGAGGCTGCGGCCGCCTACAAAGAGGCTAGCAAAGAGGGCGATGAAGCGGGCGAGGTGCTGTTTGGCTAGACCGAGGACGAGGCAGAGGACAATGCCGGCTCCGACGAGTCCCCACTCCACTGGCGTCGACGAGGCCCTGCTCTGCCGAGGCCCCGCGGTGCCAACAACGAGGCAGAGGACACCGCCGGCTCCACCAAGGCCCCGCCCCGCCAACAACGAGGCAAAGGACATCGCCGGCTTAGCAGAGGCCCCACCCTGCTGGCAACGTGGGGGAGGATTTCCACAACTCCGCTGAGGCGCCGCCCGCCGTCAACGAGACAGAGGACGTCGCCGGCTTCGCCGAGGCCCCGCCCCGCTGCCAACGAGGCCGCGCCACACAGAAAACGAGGAAGAGTAGAACACGGTAGGTCACCGCCGCTCGAGTCCAAGTAAGACCACTGCTGCTACCCTCCGGTTGAAGCCAAGCTAGGCGGGTTGACCATTGACGGACAGTTAGCTTCTTGGCGGTGACGTGGAGTCGGAGAGCTGCTGTGGAGAAGAACGCTGCTTCTACTTAAGTGCCGTGCGGTTGGTGATCGACACGTGGTCCCAACAGGCCACATGTCAGTTACGCAACTGCACCTGCAGTTAAGTCACTGAAGCTTCTGTTCGGCTCAGGGGACACATGTGGGTAGCTTTGGTTAATTAATTATACCTCCAGCGCACCCCTTTTTAGTTGAAGAATGTATGAAATGTAATGAAATCCGGCATGTTTATATGAAATCCGACCGTGTATGAATGAATTTATTTCGATTAGTTCGAATTCCTGTATCACTAGCATTCGATGAACATGCAAAACAATACGTACTAGCATTATTCCCAGGGTGATCACCTCGTTTAAAGAGTTTCACATGTACTCCCTCCGGTCCTTTCTAGTACGCATACAAGTTTTATTCTGCAGTCAAAGTATCTCTACTTTGACCAATCTTATACAAAAAGTATGCACTTTCACAATGTGCTAAGTAAAAAGGAACAAAAGGAGTACAAAGAGTTTGAGCAGCTTTTAGCGTTTACGTACATTGCAATCAAACACATGTGCCTAGCAATTCATAGAGAACATTCAAAACAATCAATGATTATGCATCTCAATGACTCACATGTCGAGGCAATATTTACTTCACAACTAAAGAATAAAGAAAAAATTGATCGATGTCTGACAAAGGCGCCCCATTCGAAAATATCAAACGCATGTCTTGCTAAAATCAATGAGCAAAATTTGACAAGGTTGTCCCATTCCAAAATATCAAATGCCTACGATTGTGGACTGGGCAGGGTTTGCCATCAGTTCGGACATTGACATGGCACCTCGTGCTAAATAAACCAGCTGTTCTTTTTGTGAAGTTCCACCAAAATCAACCAAATTCAGCGTAGCTTGTATGATTTCGCCCTTATATGTTGCAACGCCTTGAACTTATCGACACCTCCTTTCTTGTGGTGGAAACGAATGATTCGAGGTATTCATGAACATTTTGTGCAGTTCCCGTTGAAATCAAGCCGAGCACCCCTGTTTGCACCAATACCAAAAAGTGATTAGTATAAAGCAAAATGTACTATGAATTGACATTTCAACAGGCACATATATGGTCCATGTAGAGCACACTTTTAGAAAAATGGAACTCACCGAAAGAATCCTAGAACAACATTATACTCAAGGCATCACAGCAAAAAAATGGAGATTTGTCAGTCCTTCTGAGTTGAAGTTAGTTTGGTCTTGTGGGGAGTAATGTAACCATCCTTCAACTGCTCCTTCTGATGAGAAGATAGACAAGGCTTCTTCATCCTGGCATAATCGGAACTACTCACTTCACGTACTCCATATTCTCTTCAGAGGAAGATGATCCTGTTGTGCAAAGACAATAGGACTACTAAATGCTAGCATCCCTGATTGCTCGAAAAAAGGAAAGGAAATATTTAAAATAGCACAGATGAAGCACTTCTCAAGGACAATACCACTTTTTCATGACAGTATCTAAACAGTAGCACACCACCAATAGAGATGATAAAGCTCAATCATATGGATGAAATCAGTGGGCGAGTACCAACCTTTGTCATAAGGCTTATTGTGTAGAGCATACAGATGAAGCACTTCTCCGGAACCATCTGTTGCTATCTACGGTGGTGGCCATGCTTACTATATACTCCTTGATTAGTTTAATGTTTCCAACATCTTCTTGTGCAGTTCCACTAAAATATATGGTATCTTCAAAGAAGATCCCTGTTTGCACAAGTAGAGATAATTCGTATGGCATCAAATCAGTGGCAAAACAATTGCTCGTTCCAGCCATAGCAATAAATTAAGATGCAAAACTATATCATTACTTGTGTCATCACAGTTCGATTGCTTCATTACAAAGACCGGATTTGATTTTTGTTTTCTTCCGCTTGTTCTTCCCGTCATCACTTGGTTCAATAATGCATAAGCTTCGCCTTCAATGTAAGATTTGGCATGTCAATTAGGGAGCACAAGTATAGTACTAAACTTAATTTTTAATGAAAGTGGCAAAATACAGGCCAGCGGTTGTGAAATATCCTTATCTTACCTCGGTGGGATATTACGGTGCACATCTGATTGGAAGTCTTGTCTCCATTTGTGCAGTTCACTAAAATCAAGCAACATTATCGTACAAGTAGCACAACATATGAAAGCACACTGTAGAATCATGTGAAAGAAGGCTAGTACTGACCTCTCATGATGCGGAATTCAAACAACTCACAAGAAGAAGATCTGAACCAAATTCGCCTTAACGGATAGGAAGTAAGATCTCCTCTTGTGTAGTTCCACTAAGATCAAGAATCAAGCAACGTTGTCGGTGTGACATTTTGGTTGAACTGCACAAAACACTCTTAAAACAAAAGTGTTTTGTGCAGTGCAACAAAAGGTCACAATGGTAACGAGGTGAAGTAGATAACCCTGTTTACAGAGGTGCAAAGGAAACAATTAGTGGTCAATAACGGCGGATGACACGAAGCCAACAAAAAGAAGCATCTACCTTATCTAAATGGGAAAGAAAGCAAGGCGGTAGCATTTCTCAAACGGTGGCATTGATTAATATTAACATAGAGATTATATTAACAATAAAATTCGTTAAACATGTAATTTGCGTTTAATCGTGGCATTGCATCCATTTTCCGCGGCATTATTAGAGGGTGTTTGTTTACATGGACATTTTGGTGTAGGGACTAAAAACTCCGTGTCACCACATCTAAACCAAACAGGAGGGACTTTTCGGGACTAAAAGTGGGCATTTGGGACTAAAGAAAGAAGACCCCGAGGGAGTCTTTTTGGGACTTTTTCCAACAGTTGCCCCCGCCACGCATCGCACCTTGTTTCTATTAGTTCATTACTAGGGGTAACATGGTCTTTTATCATGTCATTTAATAACCTCTAGTCCATGTTTAGTCCCTGGAACCAAGCGGTAGGGACTAGGGAGTTTTAACCAAACAGGGCCATAGATTAACAACAGCTAATGAGTTTCATGGGGCGGTGGACGACCGGCACCATGTGCATCTACCGATGTCTTGTGGTCATGCACGATCTGTTGCAACAAAGAACAAACAACCAAGGAGCATATTTGTGTTGGTCCCAGTTTTGTTATCTTTAGACACCTTTCCCTATGTGAGCGCAGCAAATCTAGTCCTGCTCAAACTCTGACCTTGTCCCTTCCTTTCCTTTTTGAACTAGTACTTTTCGCCTTCCTTTCCTCTTTGAACCACGCCCTAGATTTATGCGATACAACTTTCCCCACTACTTTCCCCCATTCCTTTCCTCTTTGAACCACGTCCTAGATTCATGCTATACAACTTTCCCCCTTCATTTCCTCTTTGAACCACGTCTCTAGATTCATGCTATATACAACTTTTCCCACTACTTTCCCCCACTCCTTTCCTCTTTGAACCACGTCCTAGATTCATGGTATACATGCAGCTAGAGCAATGCATGTGGAGTAAGTAAATTATACCTTAAGGTTCTTGGGGCGTGGTTCGGTGGGCGACGGGACGGTGGCGAAGAAGAAGGGGTCGGAGGCCCTCCCGCGCCGCTGCTGGGTGGAAAGTGAACAGCTGCGCCGGTAGTCCCTCGCCGACGGCGACAATGTTAAGCCTCCTTCCCTTCCCGGCGGACGGATCCTGCCGGCTCTTTGAGCAGCAGTGAGGGGAGAGAGAGGCCAACGAAGTCTTGTTTAGATCTGGAGAGGGCGAGAGAGTGTGAAGAGAGCAACTACAAGCGCCGAGGCTCCAGCGGGAGAGGGCGAGAGAGTGTGAAGAGAGCAACTACAAGCGCTGAGGCTCCAGCGAGAGAGGGCGAGAGAGTGTGAAGAGAGCAACTACAAGCGCTGAGGCTCCAGCGTGTATATATATATACTGGAGAGAGAGTGTAAAGCGTGTAAACCCTAAAAACATTTTGACCAATCAAAGAATCCTCCTGGCGCAAATTATGCTCAAGTGTAGTTATCGAACCCGAGACCTCAAGTTTGATGAGCAAACAGGCTAACCAGCTACACAACCCTCCCGTTATGTTCAACGAGAGGGAAATAACCTTTTATACATTCCTGCATTCATGTGACAAGCATGCCGTGTTTCTTTTGTGTGTGTGGGAGTCATTGGGATTTCAATCATAATCGTGTCATGTGGCTTTGGTGGTAAGACTATCCACAGTGGTGCAGAAATAATGCAGCCTTAGTCACCTTACCTGTTTCCATGTAGTACGTTGGGTCCCACCAGTCAGAGGGTGAAACAAACAAATTAAAAAGAAAAATTAAAAGCGCCAGCGGAGTATCTTACCTCACACATATCGCTACTGCTCGGGAACACTGTCCAATTGATCCCTCTGTTCGCTCACGTACTATTTTAAGTGAATCCTTATTATAACATGCACACACATTTTGGGCACTTGTATTCGACTTAAGTCAGTGTGCCACCGTATCTCGTATACTTACTACTCCCTCCGTCTAGGTGTAATAAGTCACGTTAGAAGGTGCAATGGGACCAAGGTGCGTGCGTGTGCGTGTGTGTGTGTGTGTGTTAGAGAGAGCGACAGATCGACCTACTCCTACAGAGAGATGTTTGTTGGGGAACGTAGTAATTTCAAAATTTTCCTACGCACACGCAAGACCATGGTGATGGCATAGCAATGAGAGGGGAGAGTGACTGTCCACGTACCCTCGTAGACCGTAAGCGGAAGCGTTATAATAACGCGGTTGATGTATGCCAACTCAACATATACTTTTGGAGACACCTGTAGAGTACCTTTATAATCACCCAGTTACGTTGTGACGTTTGGTAGCACACAAAGTGTTCCTCCGGTAAACGGGAGTTGCATAATCTCATAGTTTGCAGGAACTTTGTATAAGTCATGAAGAAAGCATAAGCAATATACTAAACGATCAAGTGCTAAGCTAACAGAATGGGTCAAGTCAATCACATCATTCTACTAATGATGTGATCCCGTTTAATCAAATGACAACTCATGTCTATGGTTAGGAAACATAACCATCTTTGATTTAACGAGCTAGTAAAGTAGAGGCATACTAGTGACACTCTGTTTGTCTACGTATTCACACATGTATTATGTTTCCGGTTAATACAATTCTAGCATGAATAATAAACATTTATCATGATATAAGGAAATAAATAATAACTTTATTATTGCCTCTAGGGCATATTTCCTTGATCTCCCACTTGCACTAGAGTCAATAATCTAGATTACACGGTAATGATTCTAACACCCATGGAGTCTTGGTGCTGATCATGTTTTGCTCGTGGAAGAGGCTTAGTCAATGGGTCTCGCAACATTCAGATCCGTATGTATCTTGCAAATCTCTATGTCTCCCACTTGGACTTGGTCCCGAATGGAATTGAAGCGTCTCTTGATATGCTTGGTCCTCTTGTGAAATCTGGATTCCTTTGCCAAGGCAATTGCACGATATTGTCACAGAAGATCTTCATTGGTCCCGATGCACTAGGTATGAAACCTAGATCGAAATGAACTCTTTCATCCAGACTCCTTCGTTTCTTGCTTAAGCAGCTATGTACTCCGCTTCACATGTAGATCCCGCCACGACGCTTTGTTTAGAACTGCACCAACCGACAGCTCCACCGCTTTAATAAAAATACGTATCCGGTTTGCGATTTAGAATCGTCCGGATCGGTGTCAAAGCTTGCATCGACGTAACCATTTACAATTAGCTCTTTGTCACCTCCATATACGAGAAACATATCCTTAGTCCTTTTCGTGTATTTCAGGATGTTCTTGACCGCTGTCCGATGATCCACTCTGGATTACTTTGGTACCTTCCTGCCAAGCTTATTGCTAAGCATACGTCAGGTCTGGTACAGCATTGCATACATGATAGAGCCTATGGCTGAAGCATAGGGAACATTTTTCATTTTCTCTCTATCTTCTGCTTTGTGGTCGGCATTGAGTCGACTCAATTTCATACCTTATGTCTGAGGTAAAAGACCTTTCTTTGCTGATCCATTTTGAACTTTTTCAAAACTTTATCAAGGTATGTGCTTTGTGAAAGTCCAATTAAGCGTCTTGATCTATCTCTATAGATCTTGATGCCCAATATGTAAGCAGCTTCACCGAGGTCTTTCATTGAAAAACTTTTATTCAAGTATCCTTTTATGCTATCCAGAAATTCTATATCATTTCCAATTAACAATATGTCGTCCACATATAATATTAGAAATGCTATGAGCTCCCACTCACTTTCTTGTAAATACGTGCTTCTCCAAAAGTCTCAGTATAAAACCATATGCTTTGATCACACTATCAAAGCGTTTATTCCAACTCCGAGAGGCTTGCACTGCACCATAAATTGATCATTTGGAGCTTGCACACTTTGTTAGCACCTTTTGGATCAACAAAACCTTCTGGTTGCATCATATACAACTCTTCTTCTAGAAATCCATTCAAGAATGCAGTTTTTACATCCATTTGCCAAATTTCATAATCATAAAATGCAGCAATTGCTAACATGATTCGGACAGACTTAAGCATCGCCACGGGTGAGAAAGTCTCATCGTAGTCAACCCCTTGAACTTGTCGAAAACCTTTCGCAACAAGTCGAGCTTTATAGACAGTTATATTACCATCAGCGTCAGTCTTCTTCTTAAAGATCCATTTATTCTTAATGGCTTGCCGATCATCGGGCAAGTCAACCAAAGTCCATACTTTGTTCTCATACGTGGATCCCATCTCAGATTTCATGGCTTCAAGCCATTTTGTGGAATCTGGGCTCACCATCGCTTCTTCATAGTTCGTAGGTTCACCATGATCTAGTATCATGACTTCCGAATAGGATTACCGTACCACTCTGGTGCGGATTTTATTCTGGTTGATCTACAAAGTTCGGTGACAACTTGATCTGAAGTTTCATGATCATTATCATTATCTTCCTCGCTAATCGGTGTAGGTGTCACGAAACCGATTTACGTGATGAACTACTTTCCAATAAGGGAGCTGGTACTATTACCTCATCAAGTTCCACTTTCCTCCTACTCACTTCTTTCGAGAGAAACTCCTTCTCTAGAAAGGATCCATTCTTAGCAATGAATGTCTTGCCTTCGGATCTGTGATAGAAGGTATACCCAATTGTCTCCTTTGGGTATCCTATGAAGACATATTTTTCCGATTTGGGTTCAAGCTTATCAGGTTGAAGTTTTTCACATAAGCATCGCAACCCCAAACTTTCGTGAAGCGACAACTTTGGTTTCTTGCTAAACCATAGTTCATAAGGTGTCGTCTCAACGGATTTTGACGGTGTCCTATTTAACGTGAATGCGGCCGTCTCTAAAGCATAACCCCAAAACGATAGCGGTAAATCGGAAATAGACATCATAGATCGCACCATATCTAGTAAAGTACGATTCTGACGTTCGGACACACCATTACGCTGTGGTGTTCCGGTGGCGTGAGTTGCGAAACTATTCGCATTGCTTCAAATGTAGACCAAACTCGTAACTCAAATATTCTCCTCCATGATCAGATCGTAGAAACTTTATTTTCTTGTTACGATGATTTTCAACTTCACTCTGAAATTCTTTGAACTTTTCGAATGTTTCAGATTTATGTTTCATTAAGTAGATATACCCGTATCTGCTTAAATCATCTGTGAAGGTGAGAAAATAACGATATCCGCCACGAGCTTCAACATTCATCGGACCACATACATCTGTATGTATGATTTCCAATAAATCTGTTGCTCTCTCCATACAACCGGAGAACGGTGTTTTAGTCATCTTGCCCATGAGGCACGGTTCGCAAGTACCAAGTGATTCATAATCAAGTGATTCCAAAAGTCCATCTGTATGGAGTTTCTTCATGCGTTTTACACCGATATGACCTAAACGGCAGTGCCACAAATAAGTTGCACTATCATTATCAACTCTGCATCTTTTGCTTCGACATTATGAATATGTGTATCACTACTATGAGATTTAATAAGAATAGACCACTCTTCAAGGGTGCATGACCATAAAAGATATTACTCATATAAATAGAACAACCATTATTCTCTGATTTAAATGAATAACCGTCTCGCATCAAACAAGATCCAGATATAATGTTCATGCTCAACGCGGCACCAAATAACAATTATTTAGGTCTAAAACTAATCCCGAAGGTAGATGTAGAGGTAGCGTGCCGACCGCGATCACATTGACTTTGGAACCGCTTTCCACGCGCATCGTCACCTCGTCCTTTGCGGTGCTCGTCTATTCTCGTAGTCCCTGTTTCGAGTTGCAAATATTAGCAATGTAACCCGATATCAAATACCAGTGTGCTACTACGAGCTCTAGTAAGGTACACATCAATAACATGTATATCACATATACCTTTGTTCACCTTGCCATCCTTCTTATCCGCCAAATACTTGGGGCAGTTCCGCTTCCGGTGTCCGGTCGCTTGCGGTAAAAACACTCAGTTTCGGGCTTAGGTCCAGACTTGGGTTTCTTCTCTTGAGCGGCAACTTTCTTGCTGTTCTTTTGAAGTTTCCTTCTTCTTCCCTTTGCCCTTTTTCTTGAAACTAGTGGTCTTGTTGACCATCAACACTTGATGCTCTTTCTTGATTTCTACCTCCATGGCTTTTAGCATTGCGAAGAGCTCAGAATTGTCTTAGTCATCCCTTGCATATTATAGTTCATCACGAAGCTCTTGTAGCTTGGTGGCGTTGATTGGAGAATTACATCAATGACACTATCATCCGGAAGATTAACTCCCAGCTGAATTAAGTGATTATTATACCCACACATTTTGAGTATGTGCTCACCGATTTAACTATTCTCCTCCATCTTGCAGCTATAGAACTTATTGGAGACTTCATATCTCTCAATCCGGCATTTGCTTGAAATATTAACTTCAACTCTTGGAACATCTCATATGCTCCATGACGTTTAAAACGTCGTTGAAGACCCGTTCTAAGCCGTAAAGCATGGCATCTTGAACTATAGAGTAGTCATCACTTTGCTCGCCAGACGCTCACAACTTCTCGGCGTTGTTCTCAAAGAGGCCTGGCACCCAGCGGTGCTTCCAAGACGTAATTCTTATGTGCAGCAATGAGGATAATCCTCAAGTTACGGACCCAGTCCGTGTAATTGCTACCATCATCTTTCAACTTTGCTTTCTCAAGGAACGCATTAAAATTCAACGGAACAACAGCACGAGCCATCTATCTACAGTAAACATAGACAAGGAAAATACTATCAGGTACTAAGTTCATGATAAATTTAAGTTTTAATTAATCATATTAAATAACTCCCACTTAGACAGATATCTCTCTAGTCATCTAAGTGATTACGTGATCCAAATCAACTAAACCATAACCGATCATCACGTGAGATGGAGTAGTTTTCAATGGTGAACATCACTATGTTGATCATATCTACTACTCCCTCCGTTCCTAGATATAGGGTGTATAGTTTTTGGCACGGAAATTAAAGAACGCACGTGGAGGGAAAATTTCACAAGTTTTGGGCGAGATTACACCTGACTAATCGACATGAGGAAATAGAGAAGCTTGCCCGATATAAGGAAATGTAAAGAAATCCCTAAAAAAATTATCCAAATGAGTGATGCAATGCAATACACCTTATATTTTGGACTTTTTCTCAAAATCTGTACACCTTATATCAAGGAACGGAGGAGTATATGATTCACGCCGACCTTCGGTCTCCGTGTTCCGAGGCCATATCTGCATATGCTAGGCTCATCAAGTTTAACTCGAGTATTCTGCGTGTGCAAAACTGGCTTGCACCCGTTGTAGATGGACGAGAACTTATCACACCCGATCATCACGTGGTGTCTGGGTACTACTGAACTTTTAGCAACGGTGCATACTCAGGAGAACACTTCTTGATAATTTTAGTGAGAGATCATCTTATAATGCTACCGTCAATCAAAGCAAGATAAGATGCATAAAGGATAAACATCACATGCAATCAATATAAGTGATATGATATGGCCATCATCATCTTGTGCTTGTGATCTCCATCTCAAGCACCGTCGTGATCACCATCGCCACCGGTAGCGACACCTTGATCTCCATCGTAGCATCGTTGTCGTCTCGCCAACTATTGCTTCTACGACTATCGCTACCGCTTAGTGATAAAGTAAAGCAATTACATGGCGTTTGAATTTCATACAATAAAGCGACAACCATATGGCTCTGCCGATTGCCGATAACTCGGTTACAAAACATGATCATCTCATACAATAAAATATAGCATCACGTCTTGACCACATCATATCACAACATGCCCCGCAAAAACAAGTTAGACGTCCTCTACTTTGTTGTTGCAAGTTTTACGTGGCTGCTACGGGTCGAGCAAGAACCGTTCTTACCTACGCATCAAAACCACAACGATAGTTTGTCAAGTTGGTGCTGTTTTAACCTTCGCAAGGACGGGCGTAGCCACACTCGGTTCAACTAAAGTGAGAGAGGCAGACACCGCCGTCACCTTTAAGCAACGAAAGTGCTCGGAGCGGTGAAACCAGTCTCGCGTAAGCGTCTGGCGTAATGTCGGTCCGGGCCGCTTCATCTCACAATACCGCTGAACCAAAGTATGACATGCTGGTAAGCAAGATGACTTATATCGCCCACAACTCACTTGTGTTCTACTCGTGCATATGACATCAACGCATAAAACCAGGCTCGGATGCCACTGTTGGGGAACGTAGTAATTTCAAAATTTTCCTACGCACACGCAAGACCATGGTGATGGCATAGCAACGAGAGGGGAGAGTGACTGTCCACGTACCCTCGTAGACCGTAAGCGGAAGCGTTATAATAACGCGGTTGATGTAGTCGTACGTCTTCACGATCCGACCGATCCAAGTACCGAACGACGGCACCTCCGTGTTCAAAGACATCGCTCAGCTTTCGATGACGATCCCGGGCTCCGATCCGCAAAGCGTCGGGGATGAGTTCCACAAGACGACGGCGTGGTGACGATGATGATGCTCCACCGACGCGAGGCTTCGCCTAAGCTCGCTGACGATATGACTTCACCGGGCGCAGGCTTCGCCTAAGCTCATGACGATATGACCGAAGTGGAATATGGTGGAGGGGGCACCGCACACGGCTAAGGAACGATCCGTAGATAAACTTGTGTGTCATGGGGTGCCCCCGCCTGTATATAAAGGAGCAAGGGGAGTGCGGCCAGCCCAAAGGGCGGCGCTGGAGGAGTCCTACTCCCACCGGGAGTAGGACTCCTTCCTAGTTGGATTAGGATTGGGGAAGGGAAGAGGGAAGGGGCGCCGCCTCTCCTTGTCCTATTCGGACTAGAGGGGAGGGGGCGGCCTGCCTGGCCGACCCTTTCCTCTTCTCCCTATGGCCCATCAAGGCCCATAGACCCCCGGGGTTTAAGTAACCCCGGTGTTCATTAACTTTCCTGTTTTCATCCGGAACCTTTTGAAGTCCAAACATAGGCTTCCAATATATCAATCTTTATGTCTCGATCATTTCGAGACTCCTCGTCATGTCCGTGATCACATCCGGGACTCGAACAACCTTCGGTACATCAATACTTATAAACTCATAATGAATCATCATCGAAACGTTAAGCGTGCGGACCCTACGGGTTCGAGAACTATGTAGATATGACCTAGAACCATTCTCGGTCAATAACCAATAGCGGAACCTGGATGCCCATATTGGTTCCTACATATTCTACGAAGATCTTTATCGGTCAAACCGCATAACGACATACGTTGTTCCCTTTGTCATCGGTATGTTACTTACCCGAGATTCGATCGTCGGTATCCAATACCTAGTTCAATCTCGTTACCGGTAAGTCTCTTTACTCGTTCCGTAATACATCATCTCACAACTAACTCATTAGTTGCAATGCTTGCAAGGCTCATGTGATGTGTATTACCGAGAAGGCCCGTAGATACCTCTCGACAATCGGAGTGACAAAACCTAATCTTGATTCATGCCAACTCAACATATACTTTGGAGACACTCAGAGAGTACCTTTATAATCACCCGATTACGTTGTGACGTTTGGTAGCACACAAAGTGTTCCTCCGGTAAACGGGAGTTGCATAATCTCATAGTTTGCAGGAACTTTGTATAAGTCATGAAGAAAGCATAAGCAATATACTAAACGATCAAGTGCTAAGCTAACGGAATGGGTCAAGTCAATCATATCATTCTACTAATGATGTGATCCCGTTTAATCAAATGACAACTCATGTCTATGGTTAGGAAACATAACCATCTTTGATTTAACGAGCTAGTAAAGTAGAGGCATACTAGTGACACTCTGTTTGTCTACGTATTCACACATGTATTATGTTTCCGGTTAATACAATTCTAGCATGAATAATAAACATTTATCATGATATAAGGAAATAAATAATAACTTTATTATTGCCTCTAGGGCATATTTCCTTCAATGTTGTGTAGTGTATGATTTTAGCCGCGAGAGTCAGTGCATCCTCTCGTTTCCGGGCGTGTCCAGTAGGGACATGCGGACAGCTGCCACGCACGCTCCTGACCAGCCTGGCCCACCCAAAGCCCCTCCATCGCCTGCAAGGCGCTTCCCGCTGAAAGCAGTCGGGCTGCTCCAAAGAATCGGTGCCGCATTCATGCCCGGGCAGAGCGGACGCGACCTCTCACTGGCGCAAGAGTGATGGTTGCTTCGTCCGTCCAACTTACTGCTGGGTCTATGTGATTTGACGGCTCATTGGTCTTTATTACTGAGGTGGTAGGACTGGTGGATGTCCCACGCTTTTGGCGAAAGGAGGTACTACTACTAGATTACAATTTTCTCCATTCTTACAGCGGAGGTGTGCAAGAGCAGTGAAAACACGCAGGCTCAGTGATTACATGGCCCACCTCACACTATCACTGTGCGACACCTAACTCTTTACATAGTGCTCCCTCCGTTCCTAAATATTACTAGATGAGTCCCCGTGCGTTGCCGCGAAACAGCGGTATATCTCTCTGCGCAAAATTATCGATTTCATAGAACTAAAAAAACTCTATAACCGCATGAAAAATGTGGTAGCCAAACTAAACAAACTCCCATCATCATTTAGATCATCCCACGTAAGGAAAAAAGATCAGCCAACTCCTACTGCATAATGGGATTATATTTTTCTTTTGACATGTTAATGGGACTTAAAAGCTCACTTACATGCATGCTACGGTGCATGCTTGCATGCAGAACATGTTGATGTGATTTAAAACCCACTCACATGCATGTGCCACGGTATTTCTGCATGCTTGCATGTGGCTTAGTCGAGCCTCTCAACGCCTAGATCAGGGCGGCTATTATGGACTGATTTACTTCATCTAAAGGCTACATCAATTTTGATGATGTGGCTTAAGGAGAGGATAGAGAATTCCTAGTAGTGGGGGCTAGCTATTACTAGTAGATAAGTCTTTGTAGAGATTCCACTACAGGAACAAAATGAATGAATCTACACTTAAAATGCATCTATATACATCCGCATGTGGTTCATGGTGAAATCTCTACAAAGACTTATATTTAGGAACGGAGGAAGTACTAGTATAGTATGTACTGTAATTTATCAATGAGATAAATTTGTACAATTCTATGAAGCTTCCACCTTCATTACATGTATCTTCGTCCAAGGTTGCTGTTGCAACATTTCATCAAATACAAAGGAGACTAACATGCATGCTATTGCATCTCAATGATTGACAGATCATAGCAAATATGTACTCCCTCTGTTCCAAAATAAGTGTCTCAACTTGGTGCAAACTTTAGTACAAAGTTGTACTACTACTAAAGTTGACACTTATTTTGGAATAGAGGCAGCTGAAAAAACGATCCATGCAGTCCCTAGCCCTTGAACCGTGAACCCTGACCAGGCTTCAATTTGTTGGCAACGTTCGAGCTTCCTAATAAATGAAGTTTGCAACCTTTTGACCATCGGATCATTTTGTGCAGTTTCACCAAAATCGAGATGAGCATCCATGTGGCAAAAGAAATTGAAGAAGCGTGATTAGAATAAGATTATCGGGACTAGTTGATGAGACATAAACTCATCACAAATACAATACGTAGAAGCCAAGAGGTATGTGCGGGGCAAAGAAGTAGAGAAATATCCACGAGGAGTGATGTGGGCAGCTGGAGCGATGGTGCAAGCATTTGTAAGAAGGGAGTTGTACACGAGGGACGTAGCTCAACCTTGAGGAGGGCGGCGGAGGCGGCAACTTCCCACATTGCGGCAAAGAAGAAAGGGATGAAGGCAACCTCACCGGCTTTGTGAGAGAGAATGGCGGGGACCCTGATCGGGACGTCAACAAGTGGGTTTTCGCCGTCGGCGACGGCCACCACATCTACACTAAGCACCCACCCCTTCCCCAAGCGGACGTGATCCGCCGGGATGTTAGAGATGTGGCCACAGTCGTTTTGTGTGTGAGAGTGTGAA
The DNA here is from genome assembly GCA_021605145.1 of Aegilops bicornis. Lineage (NCBI taxonomy): Eukaryota > Viridiplantae > Streptophyta > Magnoliopsida > Poales > Poaceae > Aegilops > Aegilops bicornis. The sequence continues at coordinate 475,850,343 of CM038669.1, read as the reverse complement.
GAGAGCAACCCCAGCAAGCAACCGTGTAGGCTGGCCCGTCCTGACTATGTTATAGTGGAGCGGTTTCCTTTTCTCTTCATATGAACCTATCATATTGCGTACGTGCCACTGAAGAAAAAAAACTTCATTTATAAATGATGCGGCACCTACTACTCGTTCTCCTATAACCTTGCGCTTGGCAACTCCAAAATATTAACCTTGCGATTGGCTCTTCGCCTCTTCGGGAAGTCGAGCAATAATGGTAGTGCAGTATATATCGTTCTGGCTATATGAGACCGAATGAATTGATGCACGTCCACCATGTGGGCGAGGGTCGAGGGGCGAGGGAGAGTGCTACATACGGAGCAAAATGAGTGAATCTACACTCTAAAATACGTCTATATACATCAGTGTTTGGAGTATGTACTAGTAGTTCATATTGAAATCTACTAAGGGACATATATATTCCAAACAATATGATATAATCTCTATAACCAAGGTAGTAGGGACGAGGAGTAAACAAAGGGAGTAGTAAATTTTTCTCCTCGTCTCATGAGCCATCAAGCGCATGGGCGAGGGAGCGGGCGTAAGGCGAGCAAGCTTCACTGATCCTGCGAGCCACCGGCGCCCGTGGGTGGGGGAGACGGCGTACTAAGCAAGCTTCTCCTCGCTCATGCGAGTTGACGGGACACATCAAAAGTACTACGGTGTATAGAGCCTTGCCTCTAAGGTAGGCCCCACATGGTTTGCCTCTTTTTTTAACATAACACGTCAAGTCGCAATTTGTTTGTTCAACTGTGGTAGACGATCCTCCCTCCACCAAGTGGACAACCAGTACACGTGCCAAATTACCACGTGGGCTGCCTTTTTCATACAGAAATGAGCTCCACCGTGTACCCGCGCGGGTGTGGTTGGGAAAGAGACGAGAGTACGTGCGCCGTGCATGCACCTCTTCTCTTCGTTCACGTCCCCCACCTACGTGGGTGTGTGTGAGAGATACAAACCGCGTTCGTGAGTGTTTTTTGTTTTGGGTGGGGGTGGGGTGGGGGGTTGATTTCGTGAATTATTTGTGGGAATATGTGTCGATGACATCTCAAACAAAATTTTGCATGCAATGTGTGTGAAATGGAGGTCTATCCATATCATACATAGAGGATCGGGCAATCCACGAGAAGAGAGGGAGGGGTCATAGCTATCGATAGAGTCGAAGAGAGGATCAAGTGGGTGGGTGCGAGATCGATGAAGAGAGCCATCGAAATTGTGTGTGTGTGCAAGTCAAAGATATAGGGCGGTGGCCTCACGGGCGTTAGAGGGCACATGTCAAGTTTGTGTGTGCGGGGAGACATGACTACTGGGCTCGATGTATCGGTGTGTGTGGGGGTGGGGGGGGGTGGGGAGGGGTAGTCGAGGCCTAACTATAGAGGTAGAACGACTTCGTATATGTGTTGAGAAGGAGAGAACCAGCTATGTGTTGAGGGAGATCGGTCGACATCGATACATATGTGAAGGACGAGATATTTGTTAGGACAGGGAGAGAGAGAGAGAGAGAGAGAGAGGGAGGAGAGGGGTAGAGTGCTGGATGGGTGATGGAGTTGCTTCAAGATGGTGGGAGAGGCCTACTAGACAAACCGAGAGTGGAAATGCATGTTATCAATAAGAGTGGGGATGTGTTTACGTGTGTGCACATGCGTGATAGATCTGTCGGGACGCATCCATGGATGATCAAGGGGAACCATGTGTTTGGTAGCAAACCTAACTAGATCGATAGATCAATTGTTGTTTGTCGGAGGAAGGGAGAGACACAACTAATGTGGTAGATCGATTGACGTGTGGGTAAAACCGAGTTATAAGGACCTAGCTAGCTATATGTATAGCGAGAGATCGGTCGGTGTACGTCCATTTGTTAGAGGCAAATAAGGCCCAGCGAGACGGATAGACAGAGAGAATGGAGCTAGGAGGTGGTGCGAGAGGCCCAACTACTAGCTAGAGAGGGGAGGTGTGCGGTTGTGAGATCGATGAAAAGAGGCGAGATTTTACACGCAAGGCCCCGACTGTATGAGAGACACGAGGCAAGGACACATAAAGGAGGAGATTGAAGGTGTGTGTGTGTATGTTGTAGGTTGGCTTCACTGGAGAGGTTTATCGATCGGTGTGTGTCGGAAAGGAGTTGTGGAGACTCTGGGAGAACGACCTAAATAAAAAAAATGAATGTGCCTGGTGGATAGAATGCCGAGGGAGGGGGAGGGCGAGGAGGGCGTGTGCATGCACGAGAGAAAGTTAGTGGTAGCTACAAAGGTTAGAGGATTGTGTGGGTGTAAGAGACTAACAAAGATCATAATTTGATATGAAAGCGGATTCATTGTAACATCCCAAAATTCTAAATTTTGGAATGTTATATTAAATAAATAACTATGCTTGTTGTCTGATTGTTGGTTTGATTGATTGAGTGAAACTGAGTGAAATTTGAAACTTTTGAAAATTGAATGAGAGGGAATGAAATGACTTTCCCAAACTTTCCCCTTTTGCCTTTTGGATCCCAATGAGCTCAAGTTCATTGCAACAGCAAACCCTAGAGTGAAGTTGACATGACTTCATCCATGTTGAAATGAAAAGGGTTTTGGAAATAGATTTGAATTCCATTTGGGAATATTTCAAATTCAAAGCTTTATGCAACTCAATGATTTTCATGAGGGAAGATAAAATGACTTCTTCAATTATATGAAATATGAGTTGGAAGTTAAAAAGTATCAAGTTGAAAGTCATTTGAAAGTGCCTTGAAACCCTCTTTCAAATTTTGAGTTTTGAATTTGAATTCAAAACTTTGGCAAGTGGGAAACATTTCAAAAACTAAACCTGATAAATACTTGATCAAAAGTATGAGAGGAGCAAACATGACACTCCAAAAATATCAGAGGAAACAATGCCAAAAGTTTTGGATTCAAATCTGAATTTTATTTGAATTTGAAAAAAATGAATTTTTATAAAGTTTGGATTTTGCCTTTGGAAAAGTGTTCACATGATAGGGAATTTTCCCCTGATCATTTTGGTATATATATGTCCTATATAAAATATTTATAGATATGGTTTTATTTCTGTTTTAGTTTAATTCAAAAAAAAAATAGAAAACCCACCCAGCGCCAGCCTAGGCTCTGGCCCACCAGCCCACCCACCCACTGGCTGGCCCGGCGGCCCACTGCTGACCAGGCCCGGCCGAGCCCGGCTCTCCTCACCCCCCCTCCCGCCGAAACCCTTGGTGGCCGCGCTCACTCCCCACCCTCCCTCTCTCGACAGTGAGCCCGCCCCCATCTTCTACCTCTCCCGCCACGCTTGCCGCTGCATGGATCGCGGATCCCGAAGGATCCGGGATCCCGATCCGATGCCGATCGCTTCGGCGAGGACGACCCCGGCTATAAAAGCCGAGCCCCCGCCCCATTCCCCGAGACCTCACTGGACCCCTCTCTCTCAGTTCGACCACGCCGAGACCCGAAGCTCCCTCGCCGCCATTGTCGCGCCGTCGGCCTTGACCTCCCGAGCACCCCGACCCCACCGAACCACTCCCGTGCTTGCATCCGCGACGGGCGACTCCCGGACCTCCCGACGCTCAAGCCCTGACGCACTCTCGCCGCCCGCGCCGTGGGACTCAGACGTCGTCGAAAACATCCCGTCCGATCCTAAATAAGCGGCTTAGGATTAGAACCCCGAAGGGGTAAGTTTTATTAAAAGAACCGGCGGTTCGTCCGGTTTATTAGTTAGGGTTTTAGTCAATTAGCCGCCCGTTTTAGTTTTAACCCGAGGCCCATTTAGACTAAATTACGCATTGTATACGATATAGGCCCATTAGGCCTTTTCTTTTTAATTTGATTTTCATTTTAGCAGAATAGTTTCTGTTTTCAAAAATTCATATCTTTTATTCTGTTCAATATTTTTGAGTGATTCTTTTTTTATTGGATTGCAAATTTTATGTAGATTCTGTAGAATATATATTTAGCTATGATAAAATTAATTCAAAATGCTTTAATTTAGATTTAGACAGAATAGTAATTCTGCTATAAAATGAGTTAGGAAAATTATTTTTTAGTGATTCTTTTTGCCACAACTTTGTTTTGACATTGCCTAACCGTAGGAATTAATTTGGGTATTTTAGGATTAATAAATAATTAGTTTTAAGCAGAATCCTATTAATCCTAATTAATTAGCTAGATGCTGCTTTTCCTAATATTTTAATTAGTAAATGAATTTATTTTTAACTTGTGATTAGTTATTCTAGGTTAGTTTCTGTCATTCTAGTAGATGAACTTTTATTTATAATTAATAAAAGTTTTAATTTATTTTCTTAATAGAAATTGGATTAGGCCTATTATGAGTTTTATAATAGCTTTTAAATTAATTCTTTTTGCTCCTAGTTACTTAGTGAATCCTTTTCTGTTTAGTTAACTTAAAACCATGATTAGGTTATGTTAGAAAATTTTTATGATATAAAACTATTTTTGTTATTGTTTGAAGTAGGGAACACTTTGAGTGACCTTTCTTTGAGTTTTTCTTTTGGATTTGGTTTGGTTGTTTTGTTGTGTTATGTTGCTATTGTTATGTTATTGTGTTAAGTGATCTTATGCTATGTGCTTATTATAGTTATTGTTTGCCTCGGTAGAATTTCCGAGTGCGAAGATTTCTACTACGAAACCCTAGTTTTTCAAGATCGTCAACCGTGCAAGTTCACTTTGACCATGCTTTCATACCTATGTTTTTATTGCATTTAGTGACATCTTTGCAACCATCCCTCGATGAGTGGTATTGAATCCTTGTAGTTGAGTAGTATGCATGAGGTAGGAACCCATCTCCCTGTTACCAAGCCCGGACGATAATTTATTTTTATGCTACGCTATAGTAGACGGGGTTGGTATGAGTACTGGGAGTGGTGTGAGAATGGAGGACTCTACGTCAATGACGACAACTCCATGATGGAATCTGCAAGGACTGCATCTTCAAGACCTCAAGACTTCAAGACTCGAGACAGAATTCAATACACACGACCGGGTGAAGGACGGTTGTGGGCACCTGGAGAACCCAGTGGTTGGCGGGATGCATGGAGAAGCGCCATGACATCTTGCGGAAAGCTTCACCCAGACTCAAAGAGGCGGAAGAATACTTCACGCCCGGAAGCTTACATGCAACCGCAAGTCATTATGGGCTCTGGCTTGGTTGACCTTAGTTGTGACTCTGGCTGGGACGGTGCTAGCAGATGTAGAACTACGGTAGGATTGGATGGGTACCGGATAGTGGTCAGAGGAACTCTTTGGAAGACCATGTTTCGGTCATCTTGTTCTCGAACACTCACGAAGTGCGAGAACGTTAAAAGAGGGATCGAATCTTGCGGGTAAAGTGTACAAACCTCTGCAGAGGGTTTAAACCTAATCGATTAGCCGTGTCCCCGGTTACGGACAATTTGAGCATCTGGACTTGGATCTATCTCGAAACTCTCAACACCGGATTGATAACTTAATTGTGGGCAACATATGATGAATTTTGGGCTATGAGACATCGGTTGGCGGAACCATGTCATGATAGAAAACTCCTTAGTACAGACTACATTCTATTCCTTTGATGTAGGTAAAATAAAATCAGCTTTTACGCAAACAAAACTCGAATCTGAGCCACAAAGCCAAATTGCATATAGTATAGTTTTACCATCTGTTTATTCATATTGTGATCTTGCGGTACATTCAATGTCTTGACCTACACGGCTGCAACGTATCATGTTGCAGATATTTTCCTCGACGAGTAAGAGTATGCACAGGTTATAGTCTACACTCAACCCGCCGATGGCGTTGATGGGACTCCACACCCGTTTGATTGTTTCCGCTGAGTATTATGAGGTATATATCAGTTTTACGTTATTTATGCATGTGATTGCACTTTGATATATACATTGATGTACTGTGTGTGCCAGCATACTGATCCAGGGATGGCATAGAACACAGAGGCTTGACCGTCTGAGGTCGGGTCGCTACATTCATATATTTGAATAGGAGATCATAGTGTTTTAAACATTGCATGCATGAATATAGTGGTGATACACGTGTTGTGCACATGTTATACCATAATGTGATAATGCATGGCGTTTGCAACTCACAGCTAAATGCCGAACAATCTAAACCATACTATACATCAAACAATCTCACATTTTATTTGAATTTGTGATAATGTGTGGCGTTTGCAGGTTACAACTAAATATCGAACAATCTAAACAATACTATATATCAAACATTCTCACATTTTATTTGAATTTGTGGTAATGTGTGGTGTTTGCAACTCACATCTAAATAATTGTAGGCATATGGGGCGGGGCACCATACATAATGTGATAAACACATTATACATATGAGACATGGTTTAGATTATGAAGATCTAGCTAGAGCTAGAAATGTAATGTGATTTGAAATCAAAATAAAGTGGATTCAAAAATCTAGTTTGAGTTCATATAGTACACATAGTTCATATGTAACTCGAGACTAATCATGTGGTGTGCTTTGTGAAGATAATACACAAATGATGGTTTAACTTGACAATAATGATGATTGTAGATCTTATTAAAACAGAGAAACAAATTCAAATGCTTTGACTTCACAACAATCATTACTGTAGATCTTATTCAAATAGAGAAACGAATTCAAATTTAGTTCATATTGAAGCGGTAGCATATATGTTTGGAATGCACTAAAACGTTCATTTGAGTAGTAGGTTGCATGCATTATACACGTAGCGAAATATTTTAATTGAACATAACATGAATTCAAAGTTTTGAATGACATTTGTAGTGCGCATTGATTTGGTACATTACACGTTAGGCTTGTCCGGAAATTTCAACCCGCGCCTTGTTAGCCCGAAATATTTAAGATATATCTTTGTCTCGTTGTGCTCCGACAACTCCCTCCATCTCAACCCGCGCCTTGCTATTCAAATTACAAAGCGCACAAAACTCCCACCTCTGTGAAATCCCGACACGCGAAATGCCCGTGGTACCCCTGAACCGAAAGAACCGCCTCAAATCGGTGGGGGTACTTTCGTAACTTACCCCACATTTCGAACAAGCACGTCTCTAAGCCATGGTTCCCCACTGCCATCCCATCCGCCCACCCATTCGTACACCGAGGCCACGAAAATCCACGACGAAACCCCACACCCCGCTTCGTCCGCCACCTAGCCGGAGCCTCTTCCCCAACGACATCGTCCACAACAACACCTCGACGTCCCTCATCCACCGTACCGGATGAGGATCCGTCGTCGATCTCATCGTCCCGCCGGTACAGCCACCCCGTCCTCCACCTCCAAGGAGCTGCCCCGACGTTCCCCTCGTCTTTCTCGCCACCTCCATTCCCACACCGCCGTCTTCACCTGCACCACCGGAAGAGCCATCATCATCACCATTTCCTTGGATGAAGCTGCGGCCTAATCGCCGCCACCAAAGAGGTTGTACACTAATCGCTGCATTTTCTTCTTGATTCGATCTCAGGGTGCTGCCGGCGCTTGGTCCCGAGCCGACACGGCGCGACTCCATCCATGGCGGCGTCGCCGGCCATTTCCTCCATGGCGTCGCTCCCTCGGCGGCGACGTCCACATCAGTAGGAGCTGCTACTGCTTTAGCTCTCGCTCGCGCTGCTGCTCTGCTCTTGCTCTCGGTTCCCTGCCTGGTCTGCTCTTGCTATTGCTCTTGCTCACGCTGCTGCTCTCGCTCTTGCTCTTGCTTGCGATGCTGCTCGATTGCTACACTTGATCGACTGAATCGACTTTTGGGTCAGTCAATTTTCAGGGGTTTGGGGGGGGGGGCTTGCCGGGGTGAAGGAAGAACCAGTCGCAGTGGAGAGGGGGCTCGCCGAAGAGGTACCCCACTATCTATCTTAGGGTTCAGGATGGGGGCAGTGGTCGCCGGCGGTGGCGGGGCGTTGGCGGGGCGGTGGCGTGGGATCGCCAGAGAAAAGCTTCGGCAGGGGGCCTAGAGGAATGGCGGGGCGGCGCAGACCGGCGGCGGGAGTGTTTTCAGGGCGGCGGGCGGCGGGCTGGCGGCTCGAGGGGTGGAGGTTGAAGATGAACCGCATGCCCTTGATTTCGTATCCAACGGCCGCAAAATCGACCGACTGGAGATGAAAAAGTCGATCGACCGACATGTAGCCTCACTTTGCTAGTGCGTTCGGTTTAATGACAAAATTCAGTTTCGATAGTTAAGTTCAGTTTCGACGCTTAAGTTCGGTTTAAGCGATTAAGTTCAATTTCGACAGTTAAGTTCAGAGATGAGCGGCTGATGAATTTTACATCTAGCACTTTGTGGTTATGTATTTTACGTCATGTATTGGAGATGCTATTGGAATTCCACTCAGGTTAACGTTGTTCGTTGTCTCTCTTGTTCTGCTTCAGCCTCGGTGTCGTACAACTCACCGGAGCTGCTCCAACGACAAAACCCTCCATCACGGCGGAGCAGTACCTCGGGCTCCATCTCCAGACGCCTAAGATCTTCTTCCCCTCCTCCGACAGCAAAGTCAGCCGGAGCATCCTCACCGGCCAACCCAATCACGGTGAGATCGACATGGCTTCACCAAAGAGGTTGTACACTTGTTGCATCTCTTTTTTACTCTACATATTATATATATTGTCCACTGAGCACACGGATTTGTTCCTTTGGTGTCTCCTTGAAAGAAAAAACATAGGAATTTTAATTTTCACTTGTCCTCCTTTTCAAATTCCTATTCATGAAGCACAAGACTAAGAGATAGTAGCATAATAGCATTATAATTGTACATTTTCTTATGGTTTGACTTAATCTCACCATGCTTCTTTGCATCCTGTGATCTTCCAATTGTTGTGAATCAAACACCCAGATTGGCAGAAATCCTGTGTTTTTAAATTCTCTGTTTTGCATGTGCATTCCTATCCTATTCCTGTCTATTTCCTATCCCTGCATTGTTGGAATCCTCCAATTCAAATGAGCCCTTAGAGAATTACTTCTCTTACATATATTTGTCAAAGAAAACCTTGCGTGGTTTGTCCCGCTCCTGCTACGCCGTCGTCCACCCCAGCTTAGCTGCTCCAATGACAGAAGGGTCCAGCATAGCAGAGATCTGGCCTCCAGACTATCTTTCGTCGCCTCAGATCTTCTTCCCCGTCGCTGGCAGCCGTGAAAACTGCATTACCATCATCAGCTGAGCAGATGACCTCGAGGACTACACGGGTCCGCAAGAGAGGTCGCACTCTTTCGTGTCTGCTTACGTTATGCATCGCTTAATATTACATGCTACTTTATCGTCCTGTTCACCGATTAGACTCTGAGTCAGCTCCAAACTAATGGTCAAACTCGAGTTTTTAAATGGTTGTGCGGTACATATCGGGGCCGCTACCAGTAGTATCTATCTACTATCTGGTTAATCTCCGGTGTCTACTATGAGTTTCATGTTGGGTGGGAAACAAACAGTAAAGAAGCCATTATCTGTATTTTTTAACTGAAGCCATTATCTGCCTGCTATTATTGGTTTTGGGTCTATCCACAGGTTGCTACTATCACTCTGGATTTCTGCATGCACTCCTTACATAATCTCACTATGTTTTATTCCTATGCATGACAGTTATTGTAAACAATGGAACTGAACATGTAGAGCAAAAGAGACGAGCCTTGCGTGGCAATAAAATTTCATGCAGACGTCGCTCCATGGTAGGCAAAGGCAGCCCCCCTCCACGCATTTCGGATTGTAATCGAGAGGAAGATATCTGTTCTGAGGGGGATTCAGAAGGAGAAGACAACTCCTATTTACCCCCTGAGGTCTTCGCTCTAATTTGGCATGCTGACGTTGGTTATATCATGCATATGGTGTCTTGCATTGCTTACTTTATACATCAAATATGTCATCTGCTTAGTTTAGACATCCTTTGTGTGAATGCCATCTGTTTAGTTTATTCATCGTTTATGTGAATTATGCAACGCCATCTTGTTTATCCAGGCATCATATATGTGAATTTGGCAATGCCATCCTGCTTAACCAGTCATCTTATATGTAAAGTATATCAGGCCATCCTTTTTTTCCGTTACATATTACATTTGTCAACAATGTTAGTACATTCAATCGCTCTTCGTTATTGCATCAGCCATTTGACACGGTGATGGCAAATTCTGGAGTGAAAACAAGGTCTTCAGAGCAGACTATGCTATCTAACGAAGCGCATATCTCACCGGTTACGGATAGCTCCTCAGAGGAGGATTCAGAGGCAGATGACCAGTCCTATGCCCCCCCCCCCGAGGTGTATGCTCTAACTTGGCAGGGTTATGTTGCTCATATCGTGCGTATGGTGTCTCGCATTGCTATGTCATTTGATTAGTTTAGACATGCTTTGTGTGAATGCCACCTGTTCAGTGTCTAATTACCATATATGTGAATCATGCATTGCCATCGTGTTCCAAGACATTATATATGTGAATTATACAATGCTATCTTGTTGCAAAGGCATTATATATGTGAATTATGCAATGCCATGCTGTTTAGCCAATCATCATGTATGTGAATTATATCATGCTATCATTTTTTTGTATTACGTGTTCCATTTGTCGATAACGTTTGTATATTCAACTACTCTTCCATGCATCAGCCATTTGAAGCGGTGATGGAAGTATCTTGAGTGAAAATAAGGTATACAGAGCAGACAATGCTACGCTGAAGCAGACATCTTCTTTGGTTCTGAGAGAGCTCCTCGGAGGAGGATTGAGACCGATGACCAGTCCTATTTCCCGAGGTCTATGCTCAAACTTGGCGGGTTATATTACCCATGTCATGCATGTTGTCTTGCATTGCGTAGTTTTTACATCATATATGGATTTCCATCTGCTTACTTGCTTACTATATAAATCATATATTTGAATTATATCATGCCATCATGTTTACATAGTACATACACATCATCTATCTGAATTATGGCATGGCAACCCATTTAATAAAGACATCATATAGTTATATCATCTCATCCTGTTTAGTGTTTACAATCATCATATTTTTTTTGAATTATGGCATTCTATCCATGAATATGTGAATTATGGCATCCCAGCCTATTTAATAAACACATTATATAGTTATGTCATGTCATCCTGTTTACATAGTCTCATATTTTGAACTATGTCTTTCCATCTTTTTTAGTTAGCCATCATAATGTGAAATTGTGTCATGCTATCCTGTTTAGTTAGCCATCATATATGTGAATTGTGTCATGCTATCATGTTTGGTTAGACAACATAAATATGAATTATTTCATGCCCTCTTTTATTCCCCACTATCCATTGCACCCGTCTATCATACAATGTCTATACTTTCAATTACTTTTCTTGTTTATCAGCCATTTGAATTGGAGAGCGCGATGGCAGTATCTAAGGGAGTAACAACACGGTCTTCAGAAAAGATAGTGCTACCAGTTGATGCAGATAGAACCACGGTTGTACTTGCCCAAGGACCAGATCCACCACACATAACCTGAGACTCATGATTGTACCCCTACCCAGTTGGACAGAGAACCAGCTACACCTTCTAACCCCAACCCGGCAGATAGTAACCCAGTTCCGATTGACACAAAGACCGTCTCCACCACAGAGCACCCAAACACGAGCAGTTAGTAAGGGAACTGTAGGGCCCAAAGCACAAGGACCACCACTCCGAATCCCAACTCAACGCTTAAAGGAGAAGAAGATTTGTTCTCAGGTCAGGTTCTATAGCTATGGTTCATACTCCTTTGCTCTTGCATTATTGTATTTACTCATACCAACTATTTTAAAATTTGAAGGATGGAATTGAAACTCCAATGGTGCAACAGGTATGTTTTAAACCTGTTTCTTTAACTGGTTTGCTGTTGTAACCTGCTCTTTGTTGATTTCAGTTTTAATTGAATAAACAGTTATGTTCTCATGTCATGCACATTACAAGTGTTGTTATTGCTCTATAGTTACCCACACTTATATTCTGTCTATTCTGCTTTATCTTGAACAAATATTATTTGAACTGTGTCTCAATCTTGACTTGGCAACAAAAACTAGAATTATATAGACCATAAAGTGACCATGGTACATAGATATATGTTTGTTTCATGCTGTTATCCTGTCCACTTTACTACTGAACTCATTTACCAAAATGAGTTTCATATACAACATGGTAAACATGTGACGTGTCTGCTTGTTTCTCTTTTAGAATGCGGACAAAATATTGGAGAACAGTACCACGTTATCCAATGGTAATGGAAGTAATGCAGATAAGGTTCAATATAGTGAGACATCCCTGTTGGTCTCCAAGAAAGTCGATAAAACTATCTTGACGACGGTGAGGGAACCCAAAAGTCCTGTCTTGATGTAGTGTTCGAGTTCTTGGCCACTACTGCTGGCACAAGCTCTTGAACTTCATTGCTGAATCAGTTCGTCTTCTTGAGTCTCAACTTCAAGTTGAAAGACATCGATCGGATGTCTTTGCAGGAAGTGAAGGACCGAGGAAGTCCCTGCAGAATTCAGATGCATATTTTACGGTGCAATGACAAAGTTACTGGAGGATTTAAGCGCCAAACAAGAGAAAGTTAATAAGCTTAATAAGCATCTTGCCAAAGATTATGAGTGCCTGTGATATTGTTTCTTGAGATCTTACGAAGTGGTTTCAGTTCTGGATTTGTTTTCTTTGCGGCGTTTATTTGCGCTGGTCGCCAACTTTGACAACCAAAGTGTATATGATATCTTTGCTTTGTTCCCTATATTTGCACCGGTGGCGAACTTTGATGCCCATGGATGTAATATGTAATAGCCATGATAGCCTAGCGTTAGTTGCTTGCTTATTTATTTCCTTGTTGTCTTGTTTATTTGTTTGCTTGTAGTCATTGCAGTTCTTTTTCCATGGTTAGCTAGTGGCTGCAATAACCTATTTTTAAAACTAGGCCACAATAACCATGGGCTAATATTTACTGTAGTGACACTGAGCCTCCTATTGGCCGTAGAAACAGTGGGCCTTCTATGGGCCGTAGAAACAATGGGCATTCTACGGGCCGTAGAAACAATGGGCCTTCTGCGGGTCGTATCATCAATGGGTCTTATACGGGCCGTATGATCGATTGGCCAAACATGGGCCAAACAGATTGCATTATGGCCGTAAACGGGCTAGAGTTGGAATCGTCCGTTCATGGGCCGACCATAACGGGCCATCGTTAATAGGCCGTATTTGATGACGCTATGAAAATGTCCCAACGTATTAACGGACCACAAACGGGCCGACTGTAACCACGGGCGGAATTTGGCCCTGGCGAGAAAATAGCGATGTGGCCGTAAGTAAACGAATGCTGGAAATGAGCCCAAGAATAAATGGGCTCTAAGAAAGCCGAAAGATAACATGGGCTGGAAATGGCCCAACGGAATAACGGGCCATTAATGGGTATAAAGTGATACACTATTCATTACAGGCCAGTTTCACCACGGGCCGTTAATGGGTGTAAAGTGATATCTTTATTCATTACGGGCAGTTTCACCACAGTAGTTAATAGGCCAAGAGTTACATAGGGCCTCATATGGGCCGAAAGACATCATGGGCCATACATGCGCCAGAAGTGAAAACGGGCTGGAATCATATTGGATGGCCCAGATGATGCTACTGGGCCTAATTCGGATAGGGCGTAACGGGCCTTGGGTTAGCGGGTTGTAAATGGGCTATATGCAAACATGCCGTTAACAGGCTTTCCATGGGCAGGCCCGCCACCTTTTGACCAAGTCAAACGGGCGAGCCTTTTCACAGGAATGGGCCTCTGTTGGGCCGTGCCACGTGTTGACGTATCATAGGCGCCTTCCGTCCAATGAGTGGATGACATCTGTCCCAACGATGAGCCGACACGTGTTTCCTCCAGCCAATGATGATTTTACACGTGGAAAATCCCCATTGGTCGAGGCTGTTAACGGGTTATCGGATCCAAAACCCGACCCGATAGCTTAACGCATTCCGTTATGGCGGATGCCACGTGTCGGTCACCCTTGACGAAAACACTTCTGTGACGCGCGATTTATCGTCATGGAAGTGGACACTTCCGTGATGATAATTTTGGTAATGTCATGGAACACTTCTATGACAAAGACATGTATGACTATCTTGATTACATCATAAAATCTTCATGGATGTACATGCATGACGAAAAACGAGACCTACTGTGACAAACACGTATCATCATGGAAGTGTATTTTTTTTGTAGTGATATCCATAATTTTTGATTATTTCATGCCAATATTATACAACTTTCACATACTTTTGGCAACTTTTTATATGATTTATTGGACTAACCTATTGATCCAGTGCCCAGTGCTAGTTCTTGTTTTTTGCATGTTTTTTGTATCGTAGAAAATCCATATCAAACAAAGTCCAAACGCGATAAAAATTTACGGAGAATTATTTTGGAATATATGTGATTTTTGGGAGTTGGAATCATTGCAAACGGAGGCCCGAGGTGGGCATAACCCACCAGGGCGCGGTCCCGGAGCCAGGCGTGGTGTGGTGGGTTGTGCCCACCTCGTACGTAGGTTGGAGTGAGGGAGTCCTGGATTAGGGGGTCCTCGGACAACCGGACTATATGCTTTGGTCGGATTGTTGGACTATGAAGATACAAGTTTGAAGAATTTGTCCCGTGTCCGGATAGGACTCTCCTTGGCATGGAAGGCAAGCTTGGCAATACGGATATGTAGATCTCCTCCCTTGTAACCGACTCTGTGTAACCCTAGCCCCCTCCGGTGTCTATATAAACCGGAGGGTTTAGTCCGTAGGACAAGAACAATCATACCATAGGCTAGCTTCTAGGGTTTAGCCTATACGATCTCGTGGTAGATCAACTCTTGTAATACTCATATCATCAAGATCAATCAAGCAGGAAGTAGGGTATTACCTCCATCGAGAGGGCCCAAACACAGGTAAACATCGTGTCCCCCGCCTCCTGTTACCATCCGCCTTAGACGCATAGTTCGGGACCCCCTACCCGAGATCCGCCGGTTTTGACACCGGCATTGGTGCTTTCATTGAGAGTTACACTGTGTCGTCACCGTAAGGCTTGATGGCTCCTTCGATCATCGGCAACAATGCAATCCAGGGTGAGGTTTTCCTCCCTGGACAGATCTTCATATTCGGCGGCTTCGTACTGCGGGCCAACTCGCTTGGCCATCTGGAGCAGATCGATAGCTACGCCTGCCATCAGTCAGGTTTGGAAACTTGAACTATACTGCCGACATCCGCGGAGACTTGATCTTTGATGGATTCGAGCCCATGTCAGGTGCGTCGCACAGTCACAACGAGGATGACTTAGCTCTGCTGTTGGACAGTGTTCAGGAGATCGCACCTGCAACTACTCTGGCCTTCAATCCGGAACAAATTGCGCCATCTGAGGACGGGTGGATAGACCCCGCCACAGAGGCCGCACTCTCAGTGGCGATAGAGCCAAACACTGACTTCACCTCCTACAAGAGCCGTGCCGCCGAACCGTTGGATTCGTCCCCGGCCACGGGCTCCAAGCCGCTTGCGTCCGTGCCTATTGAATCCGATTGGGCACCGATCATGGAGTTTACCTCCGCGGATATCTTTCAACACTCACCCTTTGGCGACGTGCTAAACTCGTTGATCTCTCTCTCCCTGTCAGGAGACCCTTGGCCGAACTATGTCCGGCTAGAATGGGATGCGGACAACGAAGAAATTCGCTCCCCACCCACCACCCACTTAGTAGCCACTGTCGACGATTTAACCGACATGCTCGACTTTGGCTCCGAAGACATCGACAGTATGGACAACGATGCAGGAGACGAACAAGAACCACCGCCCATAGGGCGCTGGGCTGCCACCTCATCGTATGATATATACATGGTGGACACCCCCAAAGAAGGCGATGGCGATAAGACAACGGAGGATAATCCCTCCAAGAAGCAATCCAACCACCGACGTCAGCGGCGCCGCTCTAAGTCCCGCCATAGCAAAAGCAGCGATACCGGCACAAGAGACAATAACGCTCGAAAAAGTGCCGAGGACAACGACAACCCCCTCCAGCCAGACCTTGAGCGGGAGGATGAACAAGCTAGCCCTCCGGAACAGGCAGCAGACGAAGAATTAGAGGATGACAATTACATGCCTCTCTCCGAAGGCGAGGTGACCCTCGGCTGACGAAGAATTTATCGTGCACGAGGATCCCGTCGAGCAGAGCGCTTCAAGCGCCGGCTTATAGCCACAACAAACAGCCTGAAGAAAAAGCAACAACAGCTTCGAGCTGATCAGGATCTGCTAGCGGATAGATGGACTGAAGTCCTTGCGGCCGAGGAATACGAACTCGAACGCCCAACCAATAGTTACCCAAAGCGCAGGTTGCTACCCCAACTCGAGGAGGAAGCATTAGAACCTACATTACTAGCGTATGATGCGGCCGATCGGCCACCTCGTGGCCGAGACAGAGGGACATATCAACCCGAAGTCCAGCCCGCACCCCGTCGCCAGACAAACAAAAACACCAAGGCTCGGGGCAACACGCGGGACATGCGAGACGTATTGGAAACAAAGCAGGACATACAAGATCGATTTACGGATCACGGGGTCGCGCCCCAACACGTGACGAGGATCGTCACGCCCGAATTCTTGAAAGCAAATCCGGTAGGGCGAATACAACAGACAAGACTCGTATGAACTGCGTCGTGACATAGCCCGGCACAGAGGCGCCGCACACCCCTTATGCTTCACTGATGAAGTAATGGACCATGAATTCCCAGAAGGATTCAACCCCATGAACATTGAGTTATACGATGGCACAACAGACCCTGCGGTATGGATCGAGGATTTCCTCCTTCACATCCATATGGCCCGCGGTGACGATCTACACGCCATCAAGTACCTCCCACTAAAACTCAAAGGACCAGCTCGGCATTGGCTGAATAGCCTGCCAGCAAACTCCATTGGTAGTTGGGAGAATTTTGAAGATGCATTCCTTGACAACTTCCAAGGCACTTATGTGCGACCACCAGATGTTGACGACTTGAGCCACATAACCCAACAGCCTGGGGAATCGGCCAGGAAATTCTGGACTCGGTTCTTAACTAAAAAGAACCAAATCGTCGACTGTCCGGATGCCGAAGCCTTAGCGGCATTTAAACACAACATCCGTGACGAGTGGCTCGCCCGACACCTCGGCCAAGAGAAGCTGAAGTCCATGGCAGCCCTCACGACACTCATGACCCGCTTTTGCGCGGGAGAAGATAGCTGGCTGGCTCGCAGCAACAACACATCAAGGAATCCCGGCACTTCAGATGCCAAGGATACTAACGGCATACCACGTCGTAGCAGACACAAGTGTCGCAACAACGGCGATAAAGCCAAAGACACGGCCGTCAATGCCGGATTCAGTGGCTCTAGATCCGGTCAGCGGAAAAAGCCGTTCAAAAGAAGCAATCTGGGCCCGTCCAGTTTGGACTGTATACTCGATCGCTCGTGTCAAATTCACGGCACCCCCGATAAGCCAGCCAATCACACCAACAGAGAATGCCGGGTGTTCAAGCAGGCCGGCAAGTTGAATGCCAAAAACAAGGACAAGGGGCTGCATAGCGACGACGAGGAGGAGCCTCAGCCGCCGAACACAGGAGGGTAGAAGAGATTCCCTTCACAAGTGAAAACGGTGAACATGATATACGCAACCCACATTCCCAAGAGGGAACGGAAGCATGCACTAAGGGACGTCTATGCGATGGAGCCCGTCGCCCCAAAGTTTAACCCATGGTCTTCTTGTCCGATCACCTTCGATCGCAGGGACCACCCCACTAGTATCCGTCATGGCGGATCTGCCGCATTGGTCCTTGACCCCAACATTGACGGATGTCACCTCACTCGAGTCCTTATGGACGGTGGCAACAGCCTGAACCTGCTCTATCAGGATACAATGCGCAAAATGGGCATAGACCTCTCGAGGATCAAACCCACAAAAACCACCTTTAAAGGGGTAATCCCAGGTGTAGAGGCCTAATGCACAGGCTCAATCACACTGGAAGTGGTTTTCGGGTCTCCGGACAACTTTCGAAGCGAGGAGTTAATCTTTGATATCGTCCCCTTTCGCAGTGGCTATCACGCACTGCTCGGACGAACCACATTCATCAGATTCAATGCGGTACCGCATTATGCATACCTTAAACTCAAAATGCCAGGACCACGCGGGGTTATAACATTTAATGGAAACACAGAGCGCTCGCTCCGCACGGAGGAGCACACTGCGGCCCTAGCAGCAGAAGCGCAAAGCAGCCTTATTACGCAAACTGCCAATTCGGTGAAAAAGACCCCGGACACTTTCAAGCGAGTCCGGAGTACCCCGCAGGAGGATCGGCAGGCACGTTTTGGGATCGACTAGCAATACGGCCTCCGTCCTAGTCCCAGTCAAGTGGCGAAATTTGCGCCGCGCGTACATAACTACGCACTTAAGATACCATGGGCATAGGCGGAGGCACCACTACGACACATCCCACAATGCGGTTCAACCGCCCCAGGGGCTGTATACCTTTATCATTTTGTCTTTTTCAGGACCTTACTCTCTGGAAGCCCTTTCCGGCAGTCTAATCGTTGAACTCATGACGGTAAGGAAATACCAAGGAAGCAAGACGGTCTGACGTACAAGGGAATCCTCAGGTGGTCTCTGATAACGATCGATATACCTGTTTTACATCCCATACGCAGCTTGCCCTTGGATAGGACATGTCAAATAGTCCTATTTTTTGCTTATTGCACTACTTGTATCCGTACGCTTCGGCGTACTATTCAATAACAATGCATAGCGTTAGCCTATTATTGCATTTTCTTTTTTTCTCTTGTCTGCTTATTTACGACAGATTGCACCCGTACATTCTGGTATGACTAGTACGCCAGGGGCTTCAGTATACCCCATAATACGGTGTGAGAAGTCCAAACACTTTCGACAGTGCGGCACCCCGAACTTATAGCATTATATGCATCAGCTCCGAATCATGTCTTGGGTCAATAGTTGGGTTTGCCCGGCTCCCATGTTTTGGTACCTTACGTTTCGCAATATCGGCTAAGGTAGCGCTGGGAGAACTACTGCGATTGTGTCCCGGTTCTTCCGGACGAGCACCTCAGTAGAGAAAGCCGAAACCGATTTGTCATGATGAGGCGAGAGCTGGTCGCTGTTCGAGAGGTATCAAGTCCTTAAAGGCTTTTTCCGCTTCGGGCGAGGAGTCGGCCTTGCCCGACTTAGGCATATATAGCGCCCCAAATTCGGCCTTCCGAATACTAGGGGCTTCGCCAAAATTTAAAATTGTAGACTTCTATGGCTAAGTGAGAGTGATAAAGCTTTATAGTCCGATTGCCTGGTTCGTTGTGCTGAACACCTCCTTCGAAGGACCCAAAATTGGGATAAAGAGTGCTCAGGTTTATCCCGAACACCCTAGTACTAGTTACATGGGGGCAGAAGCCGACGACTGGCCAACTCTCAGATTTCATAAACGGCCGCACAAAAGGTAATATTTTAAATTAACACGCGTTGCATAGCGCAAATGAACTAGTTTCATATTACAGGATTACATGAGTACATTCATTCGAATATTACATCCTTAGCACACTCCTCCGCCACAAGGCGAGCACCCTTCAGGACACTATCATAATACATTTCGGGGTGGCGATGCTCCTTGCCTTCCGGCGGCCCCTCCTTCACCAGTTTTACGGCATCCAGCTTCGCCCATTGCACCTTCGCCTGGGCAAAAGCCATGTGCGCACCCTCGATGCAGACGGACTACTTTATGACTTCGAACAGTGGGCAGGCATTCACAAGCCGCCTCACCAGACCGAAGTAGCTATCAGGCAGGGGCTCGCCAGGCCACATCCGGACTATAAGACCCTTCATGGCCTATTCGGCCGCCTTGTGGAGCTCGACCAGTTGCTTCAGCTGGTCGCTCAAGAGCATTGGGTGTTCGGTCCTAGTATACTGAGACCAGAACAACTTCTCCGTCGAGCTCCCCTCCTCAGCCCGGTAAAACTCCGCGGCATCCAACACACCGCGGGGAAGATCTGCGAACGCTCCTGAAGAGCTCCGAACCCGGGTAAGTAAAAGGAAAGTTTCCTTCACATGCTTGCTTTGCATAATGAATGCCTTACCCGTTACTATCTTCTTAACCGCCTTAATTTCCTGGAGGGCCTTTTGGGCTTCGGCCTTGGCATGTTGTGCGCTTTCGAGGGCCTTCGCAAGATCGGACTCTTGCGTCTTAGATTCAAGCTCCAAGGACTCGTGTTTTTTGGCGAGAGCCTGGAGCTCTTGCTGCACCTCGCCAATTCGGGCCTCTTGTTTCTCGCGCTCGGTGCGCTCCTTGGCCGCTTTGTTTTCGGCCTTGGATAGCGCCTTCTTTAGGGCCGCCACTTCGATCGTGGCCCGTAGCTAAATTCATGACGATCCTATCATTCTAAAACCAAAATTTTCTTTATAATGTACAGACGGGGTATCACTTACCTTTGTTCTCTTCGAGCTGCCTCTTGGTAAGGTCGAGCTCTTCCTTGGCCCGCTCAAGGTCCTGCTTTAGTGGGGCGACCTCCGCAGTACGTGCGGCAGCGGCCAGCAGTGAAGCCTGCATACACACATAGACATATTCTGATTAGACTCCTGCGGTTATTATTTGATCCTCTATTCGGCCTTTCTTCGTGAGCGCCAAACAGAGCATCAGGGGCTACTGTCTATGCTGTAACATTTTCTTATAATTTGATTACTTACCCGAAAGCTCGTTAGGAGGTCGGCACGAAAGCTTCATCGATCCGCTTTTGGCGGACTGAACCTTCTCCATCACCGCACTCATGATAGTGCGGTGCTCTTCGTCGATGGAAGCTCCGCGAAGCACTTCCAGCAAGTTGTTCGATGCCTCTGGATGGACATAGGCCATCGGCACAGGCGGCTTGCCCCTCTTAGCAAGGGGTCGCCTGACAGAGTCCGGAACCACTAGAGGTTCCGGCGCAGTATTCGGCTGGGGGCCGAATTTGTCGCCCCTGGCCATCGGAGCCCATGGAGTCTTGCTCCCCTTGCGCCCAGTGTCCGGAATGTCGCCTTGAGGCGCCTCCAGGACTACCTCCCCTTGGTTCGGCGCCCTTTGAGACAACACCTCGACGTTGTCCGTAGGGCGAGGGGAGGAGGCGGTCGGAAGTGAATCGCTGTTCAGATCCGACGGGCCCAAAGAATCATCCGACGAAGATACGTCGATGTGGGCTCAGGAGGGGCTGCATAATCACGCGCAGCGTAATAAGAAACAGTACAATAAGACGTACCAAGAATTACTATGGTATCCGGATACTTACGACTCCGCCAGGGGCTTGTCCCTAGGCAACCACTCATCGTCGCTATAGGCGGCCGTCGTGGAGCAGTCCGGGAGGAGGATCCTTCCCTTCTTGGACCCTTCGGCCTCCCCGGATGGGGCGGCCTTCCTTTTCTTATCTCCCCCGGCAGGGTGGGGGAGAACTTTCCTCTTCCTCCTCCTCGTTTTCAGGGGAGGAGTGGGCCTTGGTGTTTTCGGATGATGAGTCCAATATAACCTTGTGCCGGAGACCCTTCCTGGTCCCCGTGGCCTTCTTCTTGGCCTTCTTCGCCGGCACCTCATAAGGCGCCGGAACCAGCATCCCCGTTAGGAGAGCATATGCTGGATCTTCGGGCAGGGGGGTGGACAATTGATCTGCTCCGCTGTCGCTACCCAGTCCTGTTAAATGGTGTGGAGGCTTAGATCCCACGCATGGTTAAAACTGGGGAAATTGAACATCTTATGAGATATAAAAGACTTACCGGATTGCCAGGGCGCTTTGCGCTGAGCCCGCGATCCTCGGTGAGGGGAGGAGGTACCTCGGCGCCCTTGAACAGCACCTTCCAGACATCTTTATGCGTCGTGTCGAAGAGCTCTCGCAGTGTTTGGTGCTCGGCCGGGTCAAACTCCCACATGTTGAATGCCCGTCGTTGACACAGGAGGATTCGACGGAAGAGCATGACCTGGACCATGTTGACGAGCTTGATTTTCTTGCTCATCATGTTCCTGATACATTTCTGGAGTCCGGCCAGCTCCACCGATGAACCCCAGGATAGGCCCTTCTCTTTCCAGGAGGTGAACCGCATGGGGATTCCGGATCGGAATTCGGGGGCCGCCACCCAGTTGGCGTCACGCGGCTCGGTGATGTAGAACCACCCCGATTGCCACCCCTTTATGGTCTCCACATAGGAGCCTTCGAGCCAGGTGACGTTGGGCATTTTGCCCACCATGGTGCCTCCGCACTCCGCTTGCTGGCCGACCACCACCTTCGGTTTAACATTGAAGGTCTTCAGCCACATGCAAAGTGGGGCTTGATGCGGAGGAAGGCCTCGCACACAACGATAAACGCCTAGATGTTGAGGATGAAATTGGGGGCCAGATCGTGAAAGTCCAGCCTGTAGTAGAACATGAGCCCGCGGACAAACGGGTGGAGGGGAAATCCCAGTCCGCGGATGAAGTGGGTAAGAAAAACCACCCTCTGATGGGGTTCTGGAGTAGGGACGATCTTCCTCGCATCTGGCAGCCGGTGTGCGATATCCGCGGCCAGATATCCTGCTCCCCGTAGCTTTATGATGTTCTCCTCCGTACCAGAGGAGACCATCCACTTGCCTCCCGCTCTGGACATGCTTGGAGTAGTTTGAGAAGGAAATGCGAACTTGGGTGCTGGAGCTCGAGTGCGCAAGAACGGATGAGCAAGGAGGCATGGGTGAAAAAGAGGAATCCTTGTCCCTTTATAAGGGCGGAAGAAACTATACGCCTCCCCACTTGCTTGGTAAATTCGCTTATTCCCCAAGCGCCGTAATTGATGGTGCGGTTGGGTTACCCACACCCGCATTGATGAGAATCCCGTGATAAGGGGACACGATCTCTGCTTCGACAAGACGTGCCAAGGAAACCGCCTCACAATATGTGCAGTAGCTGGTTAAGAAAAATGGTTCGAATAATGACCGGACCGTGGTGTGATGTCACGCTACCGAATGTGTCAGCAGATTAGATCTGTGGAAATATTATTCTCTCTGCGGTGGTATGTGGAATTTTTTTTGCAGAGCCGGACACTATCCTTGTGTTCAAGATCTTCTATGGAGTATTCAGAGGAAGAACCCGCCTTGCAATGCCGAAGACAATCTACGCCAGACCCATCGTCATTGAAGCCTGGTTCAGGGGCTACTGAGGGAGTCCTGGATTAGGGGGTCCTCGGACAGCCGGACTATATGCTTTGGCCGGACTGTTGGACTATGAAGATACAAGATTGAAGACTTCGTCCCGTGTCCGTATGGGACTCTCCTTGGCGTGGAAGGCAAGCTTGGCAATACTGATACGTAGATCTCCTCCCTTGTAACCGACTCTGTGTAACCCTAGCCCCCTCCGGTGTCTATATAAACCGGAGGGTTTAGTCCGTAGGACAAGAAAAATCATACCATAGGCTAGCTTCTAGGGTTTAGCCTCTATGATCTCGTGGTAGATCAACTCTTGTAATACTCATATCATCAAGATCAATCAAGCAGGAAGTAGGGTATTACCTCCATCGAGAGGGCCCGAACCTGGGTAAACATCATGTCCCCCACCTCCTGTTACCATCCGCCTTAGACGCACAGTTCGGGACCCCCTACCCGAGATCCGCTAGTTTTGACACCGACATGGAGCTCTACTTCAGGCGCAAGGAAGCTTGTATACGGAAAAAAATCGTGTTGAAATCTCAGCACAATTGGAGTTACGGATCTCCGGGAATATAAGAAACGGTTTTCGGCCAGATCTGGGGAGAGCGGAACAGAAGAGAACAGAGAGGGAGATCCAATCTCGTAGGGGCTCCCACCACTTCGGCGCCATGGAGACCAAGGACTAGGGGGAACTCTCCTCCCATCTAGGGGGAGGCCAAGGAAGAAGAAGAAGGAGGGGGGCTCTCTCCCCCTCGCTTCCGGTGGCGCCCGAGTGCCGCCGGGGCAACGATCGGGACGGCGATCTACATCAACAATCTTGCTACTGTCAACACCAACTTTCGTCCCCTCTATGCAGCGGTGTAACACCTCTTCTCCCCGCTGTAATCTCTACTTAAACATGGTGCTCAACTCCATATATTATTTTCCAATGATCTATGTTTTATCCTATGATGTTTGAGTAGATCCGTTTTGTCCTGTGGGTTAATCGTGATCTTGGTTGGTATGATTGTATATTTTATTTATGGTGCTATCCTACGGTGCCCTCCGTTCTCACGCAAACGTGAGGGGCCCCCGCTGTAGGGTGTTACAATATGTTAATGGTTCGTTTGTGGTGGGTTGCGAGAGTGACAGAGACTTAAACCCGAGTAGGTGGGGTATGACGTATGGGAATAAAGAGGACTTGATACTTAATGCTATGGTTGGGTTTCACGACCTTAATGATCTTTAGTAGTTGCGGATGCTTGCTAGAGTTCCAATCATAAGTGCATATGATCCAAGTAGAGAAAGTATGTTAGCTCATGCCTCTCCCTCATATAAAGTTGCAAGAATGATTATCGATACTTGTTATCGATTGCCGAGGGACAAATAACTTTCTTGTTGACACAAACCCTTTTGCTAAACACCTAAATTTTATTATCTTGCAAAGTACTTCTAGTTTTGTTCTTGCAAAGTAGTTCTAGCATCACTTCTACAAACTATTTTCATACTTGTTTCCGGTAAAGCAAACGTCAAGTGTGCGTAGAGTTGTATCGGTGGTCGATAGAACTTGAGGGAATATTTGTTCTGCCTTTAGATCCTCGTTGGGTTCGACACTCTTATTTATCGAAGAAGGCTACAAACGATCCCCTATACTTGTGGGTTATCAAGACCTTTTTCTAGCGCCGTTGCCGGGGAGCAATAGCGTGGGATGAATATTCTCGTGTGTGCTTGTTTGCTTTATCACTAAGTAGTTTTTATTTCCTATTCTAAGTTGTTCTCTATCTTTAGTTATGGATATGGAACATGAAACACCAAAAAATTAATTGTACCTGCTACTCATGGAGATGGGGAACCTCCTAAAACCCTCGATGCTCGTTATGTAAAAGATATTATGCACTACTTTGATAATCCTGAGAAAACCCCATTCAACTATATAATGGGAGTAACGTTGGATCAACGTGAATACTTTAGGGATTATCGCTTGACTCATAAAGGGAAATTGTTATGGGATCAAATTCATATGTTTCATTGGTATGCTTGGAATTTATGCCAGAGGTATGATTATACTTGTTGCTCTAGGATGAATGCTCCACATCTTCCCTTTTTATGTGAATTTAATGATAATGAAACCTTGGCTTCTTACGCTAATGGTATATATGATTACTATGATGTGGAACGAATAGAAGAATTTTTTGCTTTTAAGGGTGCTTATGAAATTGAATCTTTGTTTGAAAAGTTTGAAGATTTTGATGATTCAGTTTATAGACCTGAAAATCTTGCTATCCTTAAATATTGCTATGATAATTATAAATACAATTATGATGTTGATGTATTTATTGAGAATAACTCTCCTGTCCAAGAAAAGATTAATATTTTGCAGGAGTCTATGGAAGAAGAAATTGATGAAACTGTGAGCTCATTGGATGAAAAAGATGATGAGGAGAGCAAAGAACAAACGGAGGAAGAACGGATTAGCTACCCGTGCCCACCTTCTAATGAGAGTAACTCTTCAACTCACACATTATTTAATGCCCTTTCATTCTTACCGAAGGATGAATGCTATGATAATTGCTATGATCCCGTTGATTCTTTTGAAATATCCCTTTTTGATAAACTTGATGATTGCTATGTTTGTGGCCAAGATGCCAATATGAATGATGCTTATGGAGATGAACTTGCTATTGTTCCTTATGTTAAACATGAAATTGTTGCTATTGCACCCACACATGATAGTCCTATTATCTTTTTGAATTCTCCCAACTACACTATATCGGAGAAGGTTGCTCTTGTTAAGGATTATATTGATGGGTTGCATTCTACCACTACACACGATGATTTTGATGAAGCAATTATTATGAAAGAGGAACTACATCTCCGCCTCTTTATGTTTCCAACACGAAAAAATTGCAAGAAACTGCTTATGCTATGTATTGGCCTTTACTTGATGTGCATGAATTGTTCTTGGATGACATGCCGATGCATAGGAAGAGAGTTAGACTTTGCATTGTTTGATATATGCTTCTTTGTGCTCACTACTAAATGCCAAATCATTGTTAATTAAAATTGACTTTGATATACCTTGGGATCCGGGTGGATTCATTACTTGA
Organism: Aegilops bicornis; assembly: GCA_021605145.1. NCBI lineage: Eukaryota > Viridiplantae > Streptophyta > Magnoliopsida > Poales > Poaceae > Aegilops > Aegilops bicornis. The sequence continues at coordinate 475,824,079 of CM038669.1, read as the reverse complement.
ACACTTTAAGCCTAGCTTAATGGTTTTAAAGAAAGCGCTGCTAGGGAGACAACCCAGAAGTTTTAAAGAGTCATTTATTTCTGTTGAGTGCTTTTATATAGTTTAAAAAAATATAGAGGGGAACTTAAAACGTTTCACAGAAGAGAAGCGATTGGAAGTTATGCATTGGAGAAGTGAGGGTCAACCTTGAACACTTGTGTTCATTCTCATGGAAACAATGTAGAAATTTTTCATGAAGATTTTCACAAAAATAATTATCCCCTTGTACAATTCCATTGTATTATAAAAATAATGTGCCAAGATTTGCCTTTAGGATGATTAGATTGCTTGTTGGTATGTGCGGCGCAGAAACAGAAACTTTGGCCGTAGCGCGTGAAATTTCATTTTTTTACTGGAATGTTAAACAGTTCTAAAACTTTTTGAACTGTCTTTCTATACAAATTTTTTATTTTTCCTAATTGTTTCAGAATTTTTGGAGTACCAGAAGTATGGTGAATGTTCATATTACTACAGACTGTCCTGTTTAAGATAGATTCTGTTTTTGATGCATTATTTTGCTTGTTTTGATGAAACTATCGATTCTATCAGTGGATTAAGCCATGGAGAAGTTATATTACAGTAGCTACAATGCAAAAAATTATGAATTGATTTGCAACAGTACTTAGAGTAGTGATTTGCTTTATTATACTAACAGATCTTACCGAACTTTCTGTTGAGTTTTGTGTGGATGAAGTGTTCGAAGATCGAGGAGGTATCGATGTGAGGAGAAGGAGGAGAGGCAAGAGCTCAAGCTTGGGGATGCCCAAGGCACCCCAAGTAAATATTAAAGGAGACTCAAGCTTCTAAGCTTGGGGATGCCCCGGAAGGCATCCCCTCTTTCTTCAACAAGTATCGGTATGTTTTTGGATTCGTTTCGTTCATGCGATATGTGCAAATCTTGGAGCGTCTTTTGCATTTAGTTTTCACTTTTCTTTTATGCACCATGCTGGTATGAGATAGTCCATGGTTGATTTATAGAATGCTCATTGCACTTCACTTATATCTTTTGAGTATGACTTTTTAGAATGCTGCATGTGCTTCACTTATATCATTTGAAGTTTCGATTGCCTATTTATCTTCACATAGAAAACCGTTATTTGAAGAATGCTCTTTTTCTTCACTTATATTTTTGAGAGCATGGTATTTTGTAGAAAGAATTAAACTCTCATGCTTCACTTATATCTATTGAGAGAGTCAAAAGGAATTGGTCATTTGCCTGGTTAGTCATAAAATCCTACATAAACTTATGGATCACTGAATATGATATGTTTGATTCCTTGTAATAGTTTTGCGATATAGAGATGGTAATATATGGGAGGTACTAGTGAATGGTTGTGTTTAGTAGGAATATTGGTGTTAAGGTTTGTGATTCCCGAAGCATGCACGTATAGTCTCTCGTTATGCTATGAAGTTGGAGCATGATTTATTATTGATTGTCTTCCTTATGAGTGGCGGTCGGGGACGAGCGATGGTCTTGTCCTACCAATCTATCCCCCTAGGGGCATGCGTAGTAGTACTTTGCTTCGAGGGCTAATAAACTTTTGTAATAAGTATATGAGTTCTTTATGACTAATACGAGTCCATGGATTATACACATTCTTACCTTTTTGCAATTTTCTAGCCTCTACGGTATCGTGCATTGCCTTTCTCACATCGAGACGTGGTGCAAGCTTCACAGGTGCATCCAAACCCCATGATATGATAAGCTCTATCACACTAAGCCTTATTATATCTTCCTCAAAACAGCCACCATACCTACCTATTATGGCTTTTCCATGGCCATTCGAGATATATAGCCATGCAACTTCTACCGCTTCCGTTTTGATGACTTGAGCATTCATTGTCATATTGCTTTGCATGATCATATAGCTGACGCAGAGAAAAAAAGAAAAAAAAGAGAGGGGGAGGGGGCTCACCGGAGTGGGGGAGGTGGAGGCCGGCGGAGGAGGGGGCGGGGCGGCCTGGGAGAACATGGTATTGAAGATCATAAAGAGAGAAGAAGCCATCTAGCTACTAGCTATGGACCCGTAGGTCTGTGGTAAACTACTCACGCTTCATCGGAAGGGCAATAGAGTTGATGTAGATGCCCTCCGTGATCGAATTCCCCTCCGACAGGGTGCTGAAAAAGGCCCCAAGATGGGATCTCACGGGAACAAAGGCTTGTTGCAGTGGAAAAGTATTTTTGTGGACGCTTCTGGTCATTTTGGAATATTTGGGAATTTATAGAGCAAAAATTAGGGTTGGAGGAGTCCCGTGGAGCCCAGAAGCCAGGGGCGTGCCCTGAGGGCTTGTGGAGCCCTCGGGACTTTTCTGCCCCCTCTCCAAGCTCAATGGATGTCTTCTGGTCCAAGAAAAATCATCGCGAAAGTTTTATTCCGTTTGGACTCCGTTTGATATTCCTTTTCTGTAAAACTCAAAAACAAGGAAAAAACAGAAACTCACACTAGGCTCTAGGTTAATAAGTTAGTCTAAAAAATAATATAAAATACTCCCTCCGTAAAGAAATGTAAGAGCGTTTAGATCAATAAAGTAGTGATATAAATGCTCTTATATTTGTTTACAGAGGGAGTAGCATATTAATGCATATAAAACATCCAAAACAGATAATATAATAGCATGGAACAATAAAAAATTATAGATACGTTGGAGACGTATCATCCAACACACGCCACTAAGGTGAATTTTTGTACGTCACCACTAGCGTTTATCTGCACTGGTGACATGGTGCAACAGCCTCAGAATCGCTGCCAGATTCTCGTGAGGTGAGAGAGATAAAGGGATTAGATAAGGAAGGTCAAAGATGTCTATGGTCAAAGGATGCTCGTGTGGCACTTTGACTTGCCACGTAAGCTCTGTGGGTGGGTCTAACCAGTCAAGTTCACTATTATGACACGCTAATATTCAAATTCATGATTTTTTTACTCACCAGCCTCTAAAGTGGTGTGTTTTTTTGCCAAAAGTGGTGGTTATCTATTACCATAGCCATAAATGTGGTGGTTCTCAGCAATTTACTCTCCTAAAATTGATTCCCCCTTCCCTCTGGATCATCCAGGGCATCAATGTTATGTTCATACAAGTCATCATCACCATCTTCCCACTCAAAATATGAATCTTCAATCCCCCGCATCAGACTGTGAATTTGAAGTTTCAATGTCGTTGCCATCTTCCTTGTACTTATTAACTAAAGCTAGAGTTCTAGTAGTGCGAGTGCTTGGAGGGGAATCAACTTGAGCTATCAAGGTCAATGATATGATGAGAGCTCGATCATCACTTGATTGCACTTTAGGTAGCTTTTTGTGCTGATCACATGAGACACGACGGCTGGATGAGCAACGACACCATCTCAAGCAAAGCCAAAAGTTAGGTGATGTTGGGAAACGTTGCATGGAAAACATTTTTTTCCTACGCACACGCAAGATCTATCAAGGAGATGCATAGCAACGAGAGGGGAGAGTGTATCTATGTACCCTCGTAGACCGTAAGCGGAAGCGTTTAGTTACGCGGTTGATGTAGTCGAACTTCTTCACGATCAAACCGATCGAGTACCGAACGTACGAAACCTCCTCGTTCAGCACACGTTCAGCTCGGTGACGCCCACGCCTTCTTGATCTAGCAACCTGGCGAGGTAGTGGATGAGTTCCGGCAGCACGACGGTGTGGTGACGGTGATGGTGATGCTATCTCCGCGGGGCTTCGCCTAGGCACTACGAAAATATGACCGAGGGTGTAAACGGTGGAGGGGGGCGCTGCACACGGCTAAAAGATTGTCATGGTTATGTGTGGCACCCCCGTCCCACATATACATAGGTGGGGGAGAGGGGAGCAGCCAAGAGGCGCCCCCAAGTAGGCCGAATCCTACTTGGGGTCCTCCCCGAGCTGCGCCCCCTTCCTTATTTGAGTGCGGGAGGAAGGCAGGGGGAGGTGGCGCCCCACTTCCTTTCTCTCATTTGGAGGGGCCACCCCTCCCCTTTCCTTCATCATAGGGCCGGCCAGCCAGGGAAGGGGTGCACCAGCCCCTTGTGGGCTAGTATGTCCCCCCGTTGACCCATTAGGCCCATACACTTACCGGGGGTGTCCGTAACCCCTTCTGGTGACCCGATGACTTCCCGGTGCACTCCCAAACTCTTCCGGTGTCCGAATATCCTCGTCCTATATATCAATTTTTACCTCTGGACCATTCTGGAGCTCATCGGCGTGTCCGTGATATCATCTGGGACTCCGAACAACATTCGTTCACCAAATCATATAACACTGTATCATCAACGAACGTTAAGCGTGCGGACCCTACGGGTTCGAGAACTATGTAGACATGACCGAGACACCTCTCCGGTCAATAACCAATAGCGGAACCTGGATGCCCATATTGGCTCCTACATATTCTACGAAGATCCTTATCGGTTGAACCTTATGACAACATACGTAATTCCCTTTGTCTATCGGTATGTTACTTGCCCGAGATTCGATCATCAGTATCTTCATACCTAGTTCAATCTCGTTACTGGCAAGTATCTTTACTCGTTTTGTAATACATCATCTTGCAACTAACTCATTAGTCACTTTGCTTGCAAGGCTTCTTATGATGTGCATTGCCGAGAGGGCCCAGAGATACCTCTCCGATACTTGGAGTGACAAATCCTAATCTCGATCTGTGCCAACTCAACAAACACCTTCAGAGATACCTGTAGAGCATCTTTATGATCACCCAGTTACGTTGTGATGTTTGATAGCGCACAAAGTATTTGTCGGTGTACTAGAGTAGGGGTACCCTAGTATCCCGTGCACTGCAGACGATTCTGACACCAGCGGCAAGGTTTGCCTCGTCACCGCCAATATCCTCCGTGGCTCCTTTGGAGCCATCCAAGAACAAAGTATTTGATTAAGAAGACAAGGCCCCGACAAGAGGAGCTTGTCGGGAAGGCCACTCTAGGCATTCGGAAGGCAAGGCCCCGGCAAGAGGAGCTTGCCGGGAAGGCTCGGAGCGCGACAAGCCTCCGGGCGCGACAAGGATTCGACCGCGGCAAGGCGCTTGCCGCGGCATGCAAACTCTCTCCCTCTCCGCTCCAGCTCATCCAGCGACGTGTCGCCATGGGACCGTTCCATGGGCGCGTCGAGAGGCTGTGCAGCCAGCGGAGAGCAGCGATAAGAGAGGCGCCGACAAGCTCGCCATCGTGGCGGCGAAGCGCACTGACGGCCTCTGTTACACTTTGTTTGGGCGACAATGACGGGCATTTATTGCTTTTGTCCCTTGCCGTCGAGTTAGGTATTTTGCAATCGCATAATTGTTCAAGTAGGTGTACCAACTCCTATTTTTACATTTGTACCCCGTCTATGTTGCCACCGTCGGAGACCCTTGAGCATATAAAAGGAGGCCCGAGTGCAACGTAGAAAGGGTTCGCCTGCTCGGTTCATTCGACCCACTCGAGACCGAGAGACACTCACGCTAGGTTTTGTAGCCTGCATTGCTCCCTAGCAAGAACACAATAGATCAAACAGCAGCGAGAGGAGTTTTATCTCTCGGAGAGCTCGAAGCTAGGTAAACTGCTCGTGTGCCTCGCCTCGATCCGCTCTTCATGCGATCTCCGCCCCCTCCGAACCACAAGGGGCCTGCTCCGCCGGCCCCATAGGTGTCCGTGGGTACGATCAGCCTCCCCGACATCTTTGGCGCGCCAGGTAGGGGGTGCGTCGAGGCCGTGTGAATCCGATCCGGTGTTCACACGAGCAGCGTCATCAACATCTTCCTCAACATGCCACCGAAGAAGAAAGCTTCGGCGGCAGCAGAGCCGTCCGCGTCGTACCCACCCTCACCGCAGCAAACGGGTGGTGGGGCAGACGCTGGCGGAGGGACGGCGCCCGGCGAAGGTGCTCGCGACGTTGCCAAGTCCAAGGACAAGGCACCGCAAACCTCGGCGTCTCGCGCATCCCCGCGCCCATCTCGGGAGACGCGGGACCAACAACGTCATGGCGTTCACAACGCCATACGCTCGTTGAATCGAGACCCTCAAGACCAGCATGCGCGCGCCAACATGCCGGCATGAGTGAGATACGGTCGCTCGGACGGGCGCTGCTCCTTCTAACGTAGTTAGAAGTCCGAGCGTGTCCCGCCTCGCACCGTTCTCCAATGCCACCCACTACTCGGCGAAGCTTCTGGCGAGAGCTCACTGCTCCTCGACTACCCTCCAACGGCCGACAAGGTCGACGAGTGGAGGGCCACTATCGAGCCTCATCGGCTTTGCGAACGGCGACGCTCGCGGCAACTAACGCCATCATTGCCGCGGGCGAGACGACAAGGCACGAGCCGGTGGCGACGAGACTGTTGGAGGTGCAACCACCGTGCACTCTCCGCCAAGAAGGCCAAGATCGCCGACTCACCGGATCCACCTCGACAGCGACTCCACTGCGTCGTCGGATCCGCGAGCTCGCCGCGATCAACGCCAAGTTCTTCATGAGCGACAACAGGAGGACGCTCGAACTTGCATCGAGCGCCGAAGAGAAGCGCGACGTCGATCCGGCTGCCGCTGGGCCTTCTGCTGACATGCACATGCCGGAGGGGCCAGCGACTTGCCGTCAGACGCGTAGGTTGCCCTGCGTTCACTCGTGATCTACGACAAGTCCAAAGGGCCCAGCCAGAAAAACTTCAAACCAGACGCGTGCGGAGAAGTATGATGGCAGGACGCACCGTCGGAGTTCCTTAGCATCTACACCATCGCGGTGCAGGCTGCAGGGGACGGACGACAAGATCCTCGCCAACTACTTCCGCCGTGCTCGCTCAAGCCCAACGCCGATCTTGGCTCATGCACTTGCCGGACAGCTCCATATCCTCTTGGCAGATCTGTGCCATCAGTTTGTTGGCGCCTTCACAGGTGGCCACAAACCTCATGGCCAAGAGAGTGACCTTCACTTGCTCTCCCAGAAGGAAGGAGAGTCATTGCGCAAGTTCATTCAGAGATTCAGCCGCGTGCACTACAACATCCCGTGACGCCCACCCCGGGCCAAGGTGATCAGCGCATTTCATCGAGAATGTGCGGAACCGCAGGATGAGGGAGGAGATGGCGATGTGCAAAGTCAAGGACATCGATGAGCTATGCGCCTTGGCCGACAAGTGTGCACGCTACCGAGGAAGGGAGGAGACTCGGGAGAGAATGCGAAGCAGGATCTCGGTGATGACACCGCCCGGCAAAGAAGGGCCGTGGCGGGGCAACAGGAAGAAGAAAGCCAGAAGTGCTAGCGGTCGAGCAGTCCGGCAATGGAGGTGGCGACAAGAACGCCAAGGCTGGTGGCTCCGGCAAGGAGGTTGTCACGACACCAACCACCGCCGGTGGCGGCCGCCGACAAGCGTGACAGCTCCGCAAGCAATACGCAAGATCCACCGCACCAAGGGCCACGACCTCGAGCTGCAAGAAAGTCGAGTTTTGTCGAACAGCCAGAGAGCTGAGTACGAGCGGCGCGACAAGGAGAAGGCCGGGGAAGGTGCCGGGGAGCAAGCAAGAAACGTCCGGCCGGGGAGGACGCCGCGGCAAGGCCAAGCAGCGACAAGGAGATCGACCTCCCGGCCGCGACAAGGATGAAGATGATGACGGCAGCGAAGATATGGAAGACGACGGCGCCTGGCGAGCAGGAGTTTTGAAAGCCACAGAGGTCCTCTGCGTTGACGGAGGTGCCTCCATGCATACCTCCCACCGCCAACTCAAGCAATGGATGCGGGAGGTCAATGCTTCGGAGCCGTCCGTAGAGTCACGCAAGCCTCTCAAGTGGTCCAGCACGCCTATCATTTTTGATATTGAGGACCACCCCGATCGCATAACTGCGGTCAGGTGCTTGCCGATGTTGGTCTCTCCGACCATTCGCAACCTCAAGGTCACAAAAATGTTAGTTGACGGCGGGGCCGGCTTGAATCTGATCTCCTCCGCGGTGTTCCAGAAGCTTCAAATCCCTGACAGCGAGCTCGAAGAGACCGGTACCTTCCAAGGAATCAATCCGGGAAGGAGCAAGCGAAGGGGAAGATTACGTTGCCGGTCACATTTGGCAGCGAGCTGAACTTCAGGACTGAGAGGGTTACATTCGACGTTGCCGATTTCCCATTGCCTTACAATGGGATACTTGGTCGTCCAGCACTCGCCAAGTTCATGGCAGCCTCTCACTATGCCTACAACTTATTCAAGATGCCAGGCCCGATAAGCGTCATCTCTGTCCATGGCGACAAGAAGGATGCCCTTATCTGTGCCGACAAGATCTTCCGGGATGCAGCACCATGACAGTTGCCAGACACTTGCCGCTGAAGCTCCCGGGGGGAAGAAGACCAATTCCAAGTCCGGCAAGGGCTCTGATGCTCACTCCGGCAAGCGCACCTCCTCGGAGTGCTGCGCTACCGTCGAGGACGCACCATCGAGCTCCACCGGCAAGTGCAAGAAGATGGTGGCTCCGCCGAAGACCAAGAAGGTGCCCGCCAAGGAGGACGGCGCTGGTGGTACCTTCACCATCGGTGCCTCTCTCGACCCTAAATAGGAAGGCGGCGCTCGTTGCTTTCCTGGCGGGCGAATGTCGGCGTGTTTGCATGGCAACCGTCGATATCCCCGGTGTTCCTGTGAATGTGATTGAGCACCGCCTGGCCGTTTGTCCTCATGCGCGACCCGTCAAGCAAAAAAGTCGGGAAGCAAGCGGTGGGCGCCAAGAATTCATAGCGAAGAGATCAAGAAACTGGAAGCAGCAGGCCTTGTCAGAGGAGTGCTCCATCCTACGTGGTTGGCCAATCCTGTAGTCGTGCGCAAAGCAAATGGGAAATGGAGACTTTGTATTGACTTCAGAGATGTTAATAAAGCTTGTCCCAAAGATCCATTTCCCTTGCCGCGCATTGACCATATTGTTGACTCCACGGCTGGATGTGGTTTGCTTTCGTTTCTTGATGCATACTCAGGATACCATCAGATCTTCATGGCTGAAGAAGATGAGGAGAAGACCGCATTCATCACACCATGTGGCACATACTGTTTCATATGGATGCCTTTCGGTTTGAAGAATGCTGGTTCAACATTTGCAAGGGTAGTCCATGACGCTTTTGAGCCGCAAATGCACGTAAATGTAGAAGCCTACATGGATGACATAGTGGTCAAAAGCAAGGACAAAGCAACTCTGGTTCAAGATTTGGCCGAGACCTTTGCGAATCTGCGCAAGATCAACCTCAAGCTCAACCCCGAGAAGTGCGTGTTTGGAGTCCCTTCCGGCAAGCTTCTCGGGTTCTTCGTGTCTCAGTGAGGGATTGAAGCTAATCCCGACAAGATCAAGGCCATTGAGCAGATTGAAGCACCAAAGCGTCAAGGATGTACGAAGACTTGCCGGTTGCGTGGCTGCTCTCGGCAGGTTTATTTCTAGGTCTCTGCTGAGCGCCTGCCGCTTTTTCAAGATTTTGAAAAAGGCAGGTCCAATGAAATGGACTCGAAGCGGAGGCTGCGCTTGCAGGACTTAAAGAGATACCTGTCCTCCACTCCAACACTTGTCGCACCTAGGCCACAAGAGAAGTTGCTGCTATATATAGCGGCAACCAATCAAGTGGTTAGTGCTGCTTTAGTAGCGGAGAGGGAGGCGGATGACGAGCCAGCCACCACGGCAAGCACATCCAACGACAAGCAGGGGGCTTCGCCGACAAGCTCTGGTCCCGACAAGGACGAGTCCGCGAAGACGCATGACCAGATACAGAAAAAGATGGTGCAGCGCCCAGTCTACTTCATCAGTTCCCTCCTGCAAGGGGCTAGGTCAAGGTACTCTGGTGTGCAAAAATTGCTTTTCGGCCTCCTCATGGCCTCGAGAAAGCTGCGCCATTACTTCCAAGCACACGAAATCACAGTTGTCACTCGCTTTCCACTGAAGAGGATCTGCGAGAATCCGGAAGCGACAGGCGGATTGTCGAGTGGGCATTGAGCTGTCAAGCTTTGGTCTCAAGTTTGAAAGCACATCAACTATCCAAAGCGAGCCTTGGCGTAATTCATAGCTGAATGGGCGCCAACGCCAGATGAAGAGATTCGGAGACGAGCATCCCGTCAAAGAAGCAAGCAAAGAGTGGTCGATGTACTTTGATGGTGCCTTCTCATTGCAAAGCGCCCGGCATGCGGCGTCGCTTATCGCACTCCACGGAGAGCACCTCAAATCGTCGTCCGGATGCACTTTCCCAAGGAGCAAGCGACAAACAATACTGCAGAGTATGAAGGTTTGCTTGCCGGTCTCGTGGATCGCCGTGGACCTTGGGATCAAGAAGCTTATTGTCGGGGTGACTCGCAACTCGTCAGTCCGCCAAGTCAACAAAAGATTACCGAGTCCGTTGATGGAAGCCTCACGTCGATGAAGTGAGGAAGCTAGAAGAGCACTTTGACGGCCCGCAAATGGAACATGTTCCAAGAGTTCGTAATGATATTGCCGATGGCTTTGTCAAAGTGCGCCAGACTTAAGTTGCACAATGGAACCAGGGATTTTCGTGCTCAAGCCGACTCACCAACCGTAACACCATCAACTGGACAAAGCAAGAAGAGGAAGTTGGCCTCTGGTGACTACTTTCCGACATAGCTTCCCGAAGCCGTCGTTGCAAAGGTCCCCAAGATCAACACCAACAGTCTTTGAGGAAGCGATCTGCTCCGGCAGGACCCTGTGGTTTGTTTCGTTGAAGCAGACACTCCCGACAAGTCTTGCTCCGGCAAGCTTGTCGGGGAACATCAAGCTCCGGCAGGGCCGCATGTCCTTGCCGTAGAAGCTGATGTTCCCGCAGCGGCAGATGTGCCTTTAGTCCTTGTTGTCGAGCCGCAAGCTCCAAAGACGGCGCAGCAGATTGTCCATTTCCTTGAGACAGGAGAACTTCCGAAGAGCAAGAAGAAGCGGAAAGAGTAGCCCGGCGATCAAGTATGTACCGGTTTGTCGACGGCATACTGCATGTAAGAAGGCTCAACGGTGTGAAATTGAAGTGTATTCCTGTGGAAGATGGATGTAAGCTGTTGGCGAGAGATACATGGAGGCATATGTGGTCACCACATTGGCGCAAGAAGAGCACTTGCCGCAAAGCTTTCCGGCAAGGTTTCTTCCGCCGACAGCCCTCCGTGATGCAACCGCACAAGTAACCAAGTGTGAAGCGTGCGGTTCCATTCCAAGCAGATACACCAGCCATTTCGGGCTCTCGGGACGATCCCTTTATCCTGGCCATTTTCGGTGCGGGGCTCGACATCCTCGGCCCCTTCCACGAGGCTGTCGGGGCTTTGAGAACTTATGCGTCGCCATCGACAAGTTCACAAAGTGACCGGAAGTGGAAGCGATGAGGAAGGTGACGCGATCGGCGATCAAGTTCTTGGTCAATTGTTTGCCGTTTGGAATCTAACCGGATCATCACCGACAACGGCACACAATTCACGAGTCGCACCTTCATGCAAGACGTCCAAGACCTTGGCGCCAAGGTCTCGCTTTGCTTCTGTTGCTCACCCGAGAAGCAGCGGTCAAGCGAAGAAGGGCAAATCTTTGAAGTACTGCGCGGAGCTCAAGACCAGAACTTTCGACAGGCTGCACAGTGCGGAAGAAAGCTGGATCGAGGAGCTGCCGGTGGTTCTTTGGTCGATCAGACGACGCCAAATCGAGCCACCGGCCGGACACCTTTTGCTCTAGTCTATGGAGCGAAGCAGTTCTCCCCACGGAACTTCATTATCACGGATCGCCTCGAGTACTCGCTTATGATGAGCTTGAGCAAGAGCAGCTGCGACAAGATGACGCGCTTTGCTCCTTGAGGAGGATCGTCTTCGTGTCATTGTCACGAGCTGCTCGCTACCCGACAAGCTCTGCGTCGCTACCATAGCCCTTGAGGTTAGTGCGAAGTCTCGAGGAAGGTGACCTTGTTCTTCGGCGCGTTCGATCCGCCAAGAATTCAAACAAGTTGACGCTTGAAGTGGGAAGGCCCTTATCGGGTGAAACGAGTCACTAGGCTCAAGGCGCTCGCCTTGAGACCGAAGATGGCATTCCGGTGAGCAACTCCTGGAACATTGAGCATCTTCGTAAGTTTTACCCATAGGGCGCGGTTGCCGGAACCAGTTACGGCAACCACCATTTGTACAAGTCTTGCCGCAGTTGCATGTAATCCTTTGTACAAAGCCGGGCGCAGACCCCGTGCATCAGTAAAGCTCATGTGTTGCGCACAACTTGTCAATTCCATGCTTTCATCAATTTATTGCATGTTTTGGCTAACACCTTGTGCAGCAACCACACCCGGTAAGCAGAACCGAGCCACTGGGCTCCATAACGTTATTTCCTCTTCTTTTTCTTTTCTCAAAGAAAGGAAAGCTCCCTCGCGCACAAGTTAACCAGGGGGGAAGGAGGAGATAATATTAGGGACCAGGCACCGCTCGAGGAAGTTTCACCTCATCGGGAAGCAAGAGACAGAAAAGCTAAGTTGCCAAAGTTTGAGCAATCAATCTTTAAAATTTTTAAGTTATCTTCCTCGAACGATAGTACTTTGTATGGAGAACCTGTATGTAGAGGAACCAACTCGCGGCTAGTCGGCGCCCTTACTTTGTTTCGAGTCCGCTCAACAACTTAAGTGAGCTGCGGCTAGTCGCGACAAGGTTGCTTGTCGGAGGCGGCATCGCCAAGGTCAGGCGACGTTCGCGACTCGGCCTTCATGCAAAAAGTGCCCGCACCAACAAGTCCCCTAAATGCGTAAGGCGTAAACGCATAAAGGAAGAAATCAAATAGAGGAAATGACGTTGCATTGATCGATTCACCTAAGATAGAGTATATTCAGAATAACTTGTCGCTTATCTAACAAAGTTTTCTAAACATGATCGCGGCGACAAGGGAAAGATAAGGTTGGCGGCCTAGTCCACGCGGTCGCCCTCAATCCGCTTGATCTTGTTCACCTTGTCCACAATGGGTGCGACAAGGGCTTTGAGCTCCTCCATGTTGGCTTCGGGCGGCAAGGATCTGAGGACGCCGTTAAGGTTAAGGCCCGGGTTGCGGAAGGCCACCTTCATCAACACCTTCTCGAGGGCCCTTGCACAAACCTAGCGTGACTCCTCGGCCAGCTGCTTTGGGACCTCTTCCCGGAGTCGCTGGAGGCCCGTCGCCACGCCTTTGAAGAATAAGCTGAGCTTGGCGCTGGGTTGGAGATGCTCGTCGGAGGAGTACGCAAGGTCCGCCATCCCAGCTCCATCGGTGGTTGTGGATGTCGGCGGCGGTGTCCACAAGACCTTCGGTCCAGTGCTCCACGCTCTCCCTCAAGGTGTTACAGGCGGAGACAGCATTCGCCAGCCAGCTCCTCCTTGGCCTTGATCGCCTCCAACAAGCCCACCTCCCGCCTCTGGGCGCCATCCAACGTCTGCGTCGAGTGGTCAGTTTCAGCTCCAGATCCGCCTTGGAATCCTTGGCGGCGTCGAGCTCCTTGGCCTGTCGGCAAGGCGGCTCTGCAGCTTCGCCAAGGGTGTAGGCGTCCTTCTCGGCGCTCACGCTTGAGCACGACAAGCTCTTCACCGCTCTTCTTGAGGGTGGCCTCCAGCTGTGCCACCTTCGCCTTGACTCTTCCTTGGCGGCCTCGGCGGCTGCGGCAGCGTCCTTCGCTTCTGGCGCCCGCCAAGCGACTCCTCGCGCGCGGCAAGGTCCTCTTCGTGGCTGTCCAGGTCGACCTTCCGCTGCGCCAGCTCGCTTTCCTGCGCAGCGAGCTTCTCGGCAGCCAGCCGCTGCTCCTCATCAGCTGCGGCCTTCTCAAGAATGAAGGCCGTGCGCTCTTCTGCGAGTTTCCCCCGCGCTTCCGCCACGACGCGGAGGGCTTCCTTGTTGGCGCTCCGGAGCTCCTCGGCGCGCTTCTCCATATCCGCTCCCGCCCTCGCGACAAGGGCTTCCCGGGTCTCTAACTTGGCCTGCCGGGTGCGGTAGAGCGACAACAGCTTCTTGACTGCTCCTCCTCGAACTTCGCTGCTGCTGCTTGGCGTGTCCACCAGCGTCAGGCCAGCGGAGGCGAGTAGCTCGCCGTCGAAGGTCTCCCCTTCGACCAGCGCCCAGGAGCTCGGTTCCCAGGGGAGCTTGATGAAAACGCCTTCTCTGGCCTTCAGGTAGGCACCGGGCTGGGGCTCCTCGGAGCCTGGCGCCCTTGGCAACAGCGGGAAGTCGGCTGTCGGTGTAGCGCTTGCCGCTCTGCGGCCTCAGGGCCGTCGGTCTGATCGCCCGACCCTCGCCCGGCCTCCGCGTCGGCAGCCTCGGCAACCTCCTCGCCAACAGGCTCGTCGGCGGCAACCTCTTCCTCCACGACGACGACCTCTTCTTCTTCGACAGCCCTTCGTCGGTGTGTTGCTGCGTTCCTCCTCGCCGGCGGCCTCGACTCCATCGGCTCTGCGTCAGACGAAGAAAGAGCAGTCAAGCAAATGTTCAAAAAGAGAAACAAAAGAAAGCAAGCCCAAGGGAGATTTTCGCGTAAGGGAGTTACCTGCAACGGGATCCGCAGCCATGGCCTCGGCCACTGGAGGGTCGCTGGCGCCGTCCCTTGTCAGGGTAGCCTCCCTTGTCGGAGTGGCCTCCCTTGCCGGGGTGGCCTTCCTTGTCGGGGTGGCCTCCCTTGCCGGAGGGAGCTCCCTTGCCGGGGAGTTCTCCCTTGGCGGCGTAGTGGCAGCGGGCAGGATCTCGGAGGCGGCTTCCGAGCCCTCCTGATGAGGCTGCTCTGCTCCTACACAAGCAAACTATCAGAAATCAACGCAGAAGGAGCACCCCTGCACGCCTAATAGTAAGAAGAAAACTGCACACTTACTCTGGGGGCTGTGCTGGGGGCTGCTCCGAGGGAGGGTCGCCGGGTCCGGCAAGGCGGTCTCGGGCGCGTCCCCTGTCGCCACGGGGAATCATCCTCAACAACGATCGTCGGGATCTTGACCCTCTTCGCCGCTCTCTGGGCGGCGTCACGAAAAGAAAAGAGTCGAGCAAGCAAATCAGATTCAAGATGAGGCAATAAAATTGAAGAAATACAAGCACAAGTCTCAAGAGCTTACTCTTCGCCTTCCTCCTCGGAGCTGGCGCGGAGAAGTCAAACCGGCCCGCCTCCGGTGCGATGAGGCGGGAGTGGGCTCTCTTGGCCGCTTGGCAGGCGTCAGCAGTGGCTCGAGAAGATTCCGCCCAGTTGTCGCGCGGTGTAGGGCGCTCCAGCAACCTCGCTTGCAGCGGTGGAGCGCGTCGGCGGGCGCTGCTAATGTGGGACGGTGTCGCCCGGCTCGTCTCCAACTCTGCGGAGACGCCTCCTCGGCGGAGCCGGGGGCTCCGCTGGCGGCAAGTCGCTTGGCGGTGGGGAAGAAGCGCCCTCGGCGGGTCCACTCGACCTGGCCTCGGGCTCGACAAGCTCGTCCTCCTCGCCGGCGACCTCCCCTCGCTCGGCAGAGCTTGCCGCCTTCGCCGCGTCCGCCTCTTCCACGGTGAACCCGAAGGCTCCAGCGGCAGCGGCTGCTGCCGCCTCCTCCACCCTGGTGGCGATCCTCGCCATCTCCTGGTCGGTGGTGTCGCGGGTGAGCCTCTTCTGCTCGCCGGCGCGGATCGGCATTTCTTGCAAGTCATCAAAGAATTGCTGCACGATCTCGTCGGGGGGCTCCTGCCATGTTGGGACGATTCCATGGGAGTCGCACAATGGCATCATGGCGCGGATGCGGTCGAGCGCCGACTTATTGCACAAAGGGACGACCCCCCGCGGCAACCTGAACCACTCTGGATGTTCGGGGTCGTTCTTGAACAGCTCGAGCAGCACTGAGTCCAGCTCCATGACAGTGAAGTTCCAATTCAGGCCCGGGCGCAGCCTCATGATGTCCGCCGCATTCTGGAACTCCCAAGCAGGCCTCCTCCTTTCCTGCAAGGGAGCGATGCGGCGGCGAATGAAGTCTGCGCCAACCGCTTCCCATCACAACCCGGCAAGCCCGAGGCATGTAATTGGTCATAGCTATCTTCACCCGCATCCTCCGGCGCCAAGTTACTCCAATCCCTGCTGCGCACTATTGGAGTTTGGCGCGGGCGGTGAAGGGCTGCGGTTCTCCTCTACGACCCGGCACCAGTTGGCTCTCCACCTCCCACTTGTTCCGAACTCCCCTCTAGGTAGGCCTCTTTCTTGTCGATCCTAGAGACCTGAGCTATCCCTCCGGCAAGTGGCTCTCCTCTCTCGGCGTGGGGAACAAAGAAATGGCGGAAGAGTGCCACGTTCGGTGGACTCCGACAAAGTTTTCGCACAATGCGCCGAAAACCGCCATGGTCAAGACGGCGTTGGGGTGAAATCAAGGAGGCGGAGACTAAAGGTGTTCATAATGTCGCAAAAGAACTTCGGAAAACGGGCGGGCAAAGACCGCAATAGAAGAAAAAGGGCGAAGAAAGGGTACCCTGTTGGGGCCAAATCAGCGGCGGAGGCGGGAGCACCTCGCGGCGCGGATGCGCACGAGTCTCCGTCGACCAGAAAAGGTAGAAGACGTCCCGCAGCTCCCATGCGCCGAGCTGCGGGGGGAAGATGGCTCGCTCCTTGTGAAGCGCCGCGAGCCGCTGCGCCTCGGCCGACTTGACACCCTTCTCCTTATCGGCCTTCGGAGCCATGGCGAGGGGGGCGGAGGAGGTCGACGGCGATAAGTGTGCTTGCGGCGAAAGGGGGGCGGGGCGCTGCTCTCTTCGCACCGGAGAAGAAGAGGGGAGCGGCGGTGCTTTCTTGACAAGACAGCAATGGCAGGGGTGGTCGGCCTGCCTCTGCTTTCCTCCGCTTATAAAGGGGAGGAGGGGCGGACGTTCGCTTATATTAATAAAGAACCCCCACGACCGCGCCCACGATCTCTCGCACGACGCCACGTCCGGTGCGTGCCGTTAGTGGGGATCGTGGTGGGTCCGGGGCGAGTTGCGACGTGGTCGAGGCCGCGTGTCCGTGCACAGTTCGGGGCCTGGCCCGACAAGCGCTCGGCACCGTGCACGGCCCAGCCCGGCGGCTCTGTCGGTGTACTAGAGTAGGGGTACCCTAGTATCCCGTACTCGTGCAGGACGATTCTGACACCAGCGGCAAGGTTTGCCTCGTCACCGCCAATATCCTCCGTGGCTCCTTTGGAGCCATTCAAGAACAAAGTATTTGATTAAGAAGACAAGGCCCCGACAAGAGGAGCTTGTCGGGAAGGCCACTCTAGGCATACGGAAGGCAAGGCCCCGGCAAGAGGAGCTTGCTGGGAAGGCTCGGAGCGCGACAAGCCTCCGGGCGCGACAAGGATTTGACCGCGGCAAGGCGCTTGCCGCGGCATGCAAACTCTCTCCCTCTCCGCTCCAGCTCATCCAGCGACGTGTTGCCATGGGACCGTTCCATGGGCGCGTGTCGAGAGGCTGTGCAGCCAGCGGAGAGCAGCGATAAGCGACGCTGACAAGCTCGCCATCGTGGCGAGCGGGGGCGCACCTGACGGCCTCTGTTACACTGTTTGGGCGACAACGACGGGCATTTATTGCTTTTGTCCCTTGCCGCCGAGTTAGGTATTTTGCAATCGCATAATTGTTCAAGTAGGTGTACCAACTCCTGCTTTTTACATTTGTACCCCGTCTATGTTGCCACCGCCGGAGACCCCTTGAGCATATAAAAGGAGGCCCGAGTGCAACGTAGAAAGGGTTCGGCTCGTTCGGTTCATTCGACCCACTCGAGACCAGAGACACTCACGCTAGGTTTTGTAGCCTGCATTGCTCCCTAGCAAGAACACAATAGATCAAACAGGCAGCAGTAGGAGTTTTATCTCTCAAGAGCTTCGAAGCTGGGTAAACTGCTCGTGTGCCTCGCCTCGATCCGCTCTTCCTGCGATCTCCGCCCCCTCCGAACCACAAGGGGCCTGCTCCGCCGGCCCCATAGGTGTCCGTGGGTACGATCAGCCTCCCCGACAGTATTCCTCCGGTATCCGGGAGTTGCATAATCTCATAGTCGAAGGAATATGTATTTGACATTAAGAAAGCAATAGCAATAAACTGAACGATCAATATGCTAAGCTAACAGATGGGTCTTGTCCATCACATCATTCTCCTAATGATGTGATCCCGTTATCAAATGACAATACATTTCTATGGTTAGGAAACCTTAACCATCTTTGATCAACGAACTAGTCTAGTAGAGGCTTACTAGGGACACGGTATTTGTTTATGTATTCACACATGTATTTAAGTTTTTGATCAATACAATTCTAGCATGAATAATAAACCTTTATCATGAATAAGTAAATATAAAATAAAAATTTTATTATTGCCTCTAGGGAATATTTCCTTCAGGTGCATGATAACCCACAAGTATAGGGGATCACAACAGTTTTCGAGGGTAAGTATTTAACCCAAATTTATAGATTCGACACAAGGGGAGCCAAAGAATATTTGAAGGTATTAGCAGCTGAGTTGTCAATTCAACCACACCTGGAGATTAATTATCTGCAGAAAGGTGATCAGTAGCAAAGTAGTTTGATAGTTTTGATAATAGTGACAGCAGCAACGGTAATAGTAACAGTGATAGCGGTAATTTGTAGCAAGTGTAATACTGATGATAGCAATAGTAACGCAACAAGATCAATAAGGATAAATTCGTAGGCATTGGATCGGTGACTCGTTGGATGATATTCATCATGTGACAGTTATAACCTAGGGTGATACCGCTAGCTCCAGTTCATCGATATAATGTAGGCATGTATTCCGTAAATAGTCATACGTGCTTTATTAAAAGAACTTGCGTGACATCTTTTGTCCTACCCTCCCATGGCAGTGGGGTCCATATTGGAAACTATGGGATATTAAGGCCTCCTTTTAATAGAGAACCGGAACAAAGCATTAACACATAGTGAATACATGAACTCCTCAAACTACGGTCATCACCGAGAGTGGGCCAGGATGTTGTCACTCCGGGGTTGTCGGATCATAACACATAGTAGGTGACTATAACTTGCAAGATTAGATCTAAAACATGGATATAATGATGAATTCATAAACGGTTCAGATCAGAGTTCATGGCACCCGGGCCCAAAGTGACAAGCATTAAGCATAGCAAAGTCATAGCAACATCAATCTAAGAACATAGTGGATACTCGGGATCAAGCCCTAATAAAACTAACTCGATTACATGATGAATTGATGTCTACTACACAACCTTCTTCTTGTAGACGTTGCTGGGCCTCCAAGTGCAGAGATTTGTAGGACAGTAGCAAATTTCCCTCAAGTGGATGACCTAAGGTTTATCAATCCGTGGGAGGCGTAGGATGAAGATGGTCTCTCTCAAGCAACCCCGCAACCAAATAACAAAGAGTCTCTTGTGTCCCCAACACACCCAGCACAATGGTAAATTGTATAGGTGCACTAGTTCGGCAAAGATATGGTGATACAAGTGCAATATGGATGGTAGATAAAGGTTTTTGTAATCTGAAAATATAAAAACAGCAAGGTAACTAATGATAAAAGTGAGCACAAACGGTATTGCAATGCGTTGAAACAAGGCCTAGGGTTCATACTTTCACTAGTGCAAGTTCTCTCAACAATAATAACATAATTGGATTATATAACTATCCCTCAACATGCAACAAAGAGTCACTCCAAAGTCATTAATAGCGGAGAACAAACGAAGAGATTATGGTAGGGTACGAAACCACCTCAAAGTTATCCTCTCTGATCGATCTATTCAAGAGTCCGTAGTAAAATAACACGAAGCTATTCTTTCCGTTCGTTCTATCATAGAGTTCGTACTAGAATAACACCTTAAGACACAAATCAACCAAAACCCTAATGTCACCTACATACTCCAATGTCACCTCAAGTATCCGTGGGTATGATTATACAATATGCATCACACAATCTCAGATTCATCTATTCAACCAACACAAAGAACTTCAAAGAGTGCCCCAAAGTTTCTACCGGAGAGTCAAGACGAAAACGCAGCCAACCGCTATGCATAGATTCGCAAGGTCACGGAACCCGCAAGTTGATCACCAAAACATACATCAAGTGAATCAATAGAATACCCCATTGTCAAATCAGGTATACCAAGCAAGAAATTCATCAAGTGTTCTCAAATCCTTAAAGACTCAATCCGATAAGATAACTTCAAAGGGAAAACTCAATCCATTACAAGAGAGTAGAGGGGGAGAAACATCATAAGATCCAACTATAATAGCAAAGCTCGCGATACATCAAGATCGTGCCGAATCAAGAACACGAGAGAAAGAGAGAGAGATAGAGAGAGAGAGAGAGAGAGAGAGAGAGATCAAACACATAGCTACTGGTACATACCCTCATCCCCAAGAGTGAACTACTCCCTCCTCATCATGGAGAGCACCGGGATGACGAAGATGGCCACCAGTGAGGGATCCCCACTCCGGCAGGGTGTCGAAATAGGGTCCCGATTGGTTTTTGGTGGCTACAGAGGCTTGCAGCGGCGGAACTCCCGATCTAGGTTATTTTCTGGGGGTTTCTGTATTTATAGGAATTTTTGGCATGGGTCTCACATTAGGGGGGGGTCTTCGATCCATCCACGAGATACGGGGGCGTGCCCAAGGGGTAGGGCGCACCCCCCACCCTCGTGGGCAGCCCGGGACTCTTCTGGCCCAACTCTTTTACTCCGGGGGCTTCTTTTGGTCCATAAAAAATAATCAAAAATTGGCACGTCAATTGGACTCCGTTTGGTATTCCTTTTCTGTAAAACTCAAAAACATAGAAAAACAGAAACTGGCACTAGGCTCTAGGTTAATAGGTTAGTCCCAAAAATGATATAAAATAGCATATAAATGCATATAAAACATCCTAGATGGATAATATAATAGCATGGAATAATCAAAAATTATAGATATGTTGGAGACGTATAAGGCATCCCCTAGCTTAATTCCTGCTCGTCCTCGAGTAGGTAAATGATAACAACAGAATTTTTGATGTGGAGTGCTACCTAACATAGTTATCAATGTAATCTTCTCTATTGTGGCAAGAATATTCAGATCCATAAGACTCAAGACAAAAGTTTAATATTGACATGAAACCAATAATACTTCAAGCATACTAACAAAGCAAGCATGTCTTCTCAAAATAACTTGGCCAAAGCAAGCTATCCCTACAAAATCATATAGTCTGGCTATGCTCTATCTTCATCACACAAAATATTTAAATCATGCACAACCCCGATGACAAGCCAAGCAATTGTTTCATACTTTTGATGTTCACATACTTTTTCAATCTTCACGCAATACATGAGCGTGAGCCATGGACATAGCACTATAGGTGGAATAGAATGGTGGTTGTGGAGAAGACAAAAAGGAGGAGATAGTCTCACATCAAATAGGCGTATCAACGGGCTATGGAGATGCCCATCAATAGATATCAATGTGAGTGAGTAGGGATTGCCATGAAACAGATGCACTAGAGCTATAAGTGTATGAAAGCTCAAAAAGAAACTAAGTGGGTGTGCATCCAACTCGCTTGCTCATGAAGACCTACGGCATTTTGAGGAATCCCATCATTGGAACATCCAAGCCAAGTTCTATAATGAATGATTCCCACTAGTATCTGAAAGTGACAACATAGGAGACTCTCTATCATGAAGATCATGGTGCTATTTTGAAGCACCAGTGTGGTAAAAGGATAGTAGCATTGCAACTTCTCTCTTTTTCTCTCATTTTTTTGGGCCTTCTCTTTTTTTTGGCCTTTCTCTTTTTTTTGGCCTCTTTTTTTTCGTCAGGAGTCTCATCCCGACTTGTGGGGGAATCGTAGTATCCATCATCCTTTCCTCACTGGGACAATGCTCTAGTAATGAAGATCATCACACTTTTATTTACTTACAACTCAAGAATTACAACTCGATACTTAGAACAAGATATGACTATATGAATGCCTCCGGCGGCGTACCAGGATGTGCAATGAATCAAGAGTGACATGTATGAAAGAATTATTAAGGTGGCTTTGCCACAAATACGATGGCAACTATATGATCATGCAAAGCAATATGACAATGATGAAGCGTGTCATAATAAACAGAATGGTGGAAAGTTGCATGGCAATATATCTCGGAGTGGTTATGGAAATGCCATAATAGGTAGGTATGGTGGCTGTTTTGAGGAAGGTATATTGTGGGTGTATGGTACCGGCGGAAGTTGCACAGCACAAGAGAGGCTAGCAATGGTGAAAGGGTGAGAGTGCGTATAATCCATGGACTCAACATTAGTCATAAAGAACTCACATACTTATTGGAAAAATCTATTAGTTATCGAAATGAAGTACTACGTGCATGCTCCTAGGGGGATAGATTGGTAGGAAAAGACCATCGCTCGTCCCCGACCGCCACTCATAAGGAAGACAATCAATAAATAAATCATGCTCCAACTTCATCACATAACGGTTCACCATACGTGCATGCTACGGGAATCACAAACTTTAACACAAGTATCTCTCAAATTCACATATACTCAACTAGCATGACTCTAATATCACATCTTGATATCTTAAAACAATCATAAGGAATCAAACTTCTTATAGTACTCAATGCACTTTATATGAAAGTTTTTATTATATCCCTCTGGATGCCCATCATATTAGGACTAAATTCATAACCAAAGCAAATTACCATGCTGTTTAAGACTCTCAAAATAATATAAGTTAAGCATGAGAGTTCATCTATTTCTTCAAAATAAAACCACTGTCATGCTCTAAAAATATAAAAGTGAAGCACTAGAGCAAATGACAAACTACTCCAAAAGATATAAGTGAAGATCAATGAGTAGTCGAATAATTATGTAACTATGTGAAGACTCTCTAACATTTAAGAATTTCAGATCTTGGGATATTATTCAAACAGCAAGCAAAACTAGATAAAACAAATTGACGCTCCAAGCAAAACACATATCATGTGGTGAATAAAAAAATAGCTCCAAGTAAAGTTACCGATGAAGGAAGACGAAAGAGGGGATGCCTTCCGGGGCATCCCCAAGCTTAGGCTCTTGGTTCTCCTTGAATTTTACCTTGGGGTGCCTTGGGCATCCCCAATCTTAGGCTCTTGCCACTCCTTATTCCGTAGTCCATCAAATCTTTACCCAAAACTTGAAAACTTCATAACACAAAACTCGTACGCTCCGTTAGTATAAGAAAATAAATCACCACTTACGTACTGTTGTGAACTCATTCTAAATTCATATCGGTGTTGTGACGCCCCAAGACCGACGCTTCAGACGCCTTCCTTGTTTTTTGAGTTTTGCTGTGCGATTTATTTGTTTGATGCATTCATCATTGCATCATTTGCATTGCATCATGTCATCATGCACCCCCTTTTAAAAACTCAGCTAAATAAAGTGCATGGATCTCTGATCCATTTAAATTGAGGGAAATGCACATGGTGATTTATCTTTAAAACAAATTCTAAGTCTCTCAATATTATTAGGGAGCTATATTGAAATATTCCATTTGTTTGGAATTAACCAGAAACACCCTTGCAAAATAATTCCCATGCCTTTTCCACTTCAAGTTTCACCTCCAAACCTTGGCAAAAATTCTTTATCTCTTTTATCTAGGCTCCTCTAAAAATCCGAACATTTTTGGACCTTCCTTTTACCTAGTCCTAGTTCAAACCCATTTGAATTAAATTCAAATGAGTTTGAATTTATACCTTTCGATTTGCAACTTCTAATTTTCTTGGGTCAAACTCATTTTTGTGACACCGAGAAAAATACCCTCCTACGCAAGCTCCACCCCTAACCTCTCTTTATTTTCTTTCTTATCTCTGTTTTGTTTTTATTTTCTTTGGAGTGAGAGAGAGAAGAGAGCTCAGCAGCCGGGCCGGCCTGCTTCCTCGCAGTCCGTTTGGCCCAAGGGCCAGCCGCAGCCCCCTCCCGAACGTATAACCCCATCCCCAATCCTCCTGATCCCCTCGTTCTCTCCCTTGCACTGTTCACGCCACCGCCAGGAGACAGCGAGCGCGTGCCTCGCGCCCGAGATCCACCTTGCTTCCGACGCCGCCCCATGCCACCGTCGCTCCTCCGGGAACATGGAGCTCGTCCAACACAGCCATGGCTGTCGCCTGCTCGCCATGGCCTCCTGCCACGGACCAGTTGCCGTCGACGTCCACCTCCGCCGCACCTCCCTCTGCTTCTTCTGCTGCAGAGCGCCACTGATACATCCATTTTGCATCATGCTTTTATGTCGATATTTATCGCATTATGAGCTGTTATTTCACGTTATGTCACAATACTTATGGCTATTCTCTCTTATTTTACAAGGTTTACATGAAGAGGGAGAATGCCGGCAAATGGAATTGGCCGAAAAGGAGCAAATATTGGAGACCTATTGCGCAACTCCAAAATTCCTGAAACTCCACGGAATATCTTAAAATAAATAAAGAAAAATCATCGCCAAAGATGAAGGCCAGGGGCCCACACCGCTCACGAGGGTGGGGGCACCCGCCTGGGCGCGCCCCTACCTCGTGGGCCCCCGGTGGCTCTCCGACACCCATCTTCTCCTATATGAAGTCTTTCGATGAGAAAAAATCACAAGAAACCTTTCGACGAGACTCCGCCACCACGAGGCGGAACCTTGGCGGAACCAATCTAGGGCTCCGGCAGAGGCTCATTCGGGGGACACTTCCTTCGGAGGGGGAAATCATCGTCATCATCATCACCGACGCTCCTCTCATCGGGAGAGGGCAATCTCCATCAACATCTTCACCAACACCATCTCATCTCCAAACCCTAGTTCATCTCTTGTATCCAATTCTTGTCTCCAAGTTCGGGATTGGTGCTAGTAGGTTGCTAGTAGTGGTTATTACTCCTTGTAGTTGATGCTAGTTGGTTTATTTGGTGGAAGATCATATGTTCAGATCCTTTATGCATATTATTACCCCTCTGATTATGAACATGAATATGCTTTGTGAGTAGTTACGTTTGTTCCTGAGGACAAGGGTTAAGTCTTGCTATTAGTAGTCATGTGAATTTGGTATTCGTTCGATATTTTGATGAGATGTATGTTGTCTAGCCTCTAGTGGTGTTATTTGAACGTCGACTACATAACACTTCACCATTATATTGGCCTAGATGAAGGCATTTTGAATTAATAAGTAGATGATGGGTTGATAGAGTGATGTAAGCTTAAACCCTAGTTTATGCTGTTTCGTAAGGGGCTGATTTGGATCCATATGTTTCATGCTATGGTTAGGTTTACCTTAATACTTTTGTTGTAGTTGCGGATGCTTGCAATAGAGGTTAATCATAAGTGGGATGCTTGTTCAAGTAAGAACAACACCCAAGCACCGTCCACCCACATATCAAATTATCAAAGTACCGAACGCGAATCATATGAACGTGATGAAAACTGGCTTGACGATATTCCCATGTGTCCTCGGAGCGTTTTTCCTATTATAAGAGTTTGTCCAGGCTTGTCCTTTGATACAAAAAGGATTGGGCCACCTTGCTGCACTTTATTTACTCTTGTTACTTGTTGCTCGTTACAATTTATCTTATCACAAAACTATCTGTTACCACTTATTTCAGGCAGAGAATACCTTGCTGAAAACCGCTTATCATTTCCTTCTGCTCCTCGTTGGGTTCGACACTCTTACTTATCTAAAGGACTACGACAGATCCCCTATACTTGTGGGTCATCAAGACTCTTTTCTGGCGCTGTTGCCGGGGAGTGTAGCGCCTTTGGTAGGTGGAATTTGGTAAGGAAAAATTTATATAATGTGCTGAAATTTACTGTCACTTGTTACTATGGAAAGTAATTCTCTAAGGGGCTTGTTCGGGGTATCTTCACCCCATCCAGTAGAGCAAATAGTTGCTCCTCAACCTACTGAACCTATTGAAAATGAAACTCCTTTTGAAATTCCTTCGGGTATGATGGAAAAACTGCTAGCTAATACTTTTACAGGAGATGGAACAAAGCATCCTGATGAACATCTACTCTATGTGATGAAGTTTGTGGACTATTTAAGCTTGCAGGTATATCCGATGATGTTGTTAAGAAGAAGGTCTTCCCTTTATCTTTTAAGGGAGACACATTGACATGGTATAGGCTATGTGATGATACGAGATCATGGAACTATAAAAGATTGAAATTGGAATTTCATCAAAAGTATTACCCTATGCATCTTGTTCATCGTGATCGCAATTATATATATAATTTTTGGCCTCGCAAAGGAGAAAGCATCGCTCAAGCTTGGGGAGGCTTAAATCAAGGTTATATTCATGCCCCAATCATGGGCTCTCAAGAGTGACAATTCTTCGTAATTTTTATGCTCGCTTTCGATAACAATCACACCATGCTCGATACTTCTTGTGTTGGCTCTTTTATGATGAAGACTATTGAATTTAAATGGAATTTATTGGATAGAATTAAACGCAACTCTGAAGATTGGGACCTCGGCGAAGGACAGTCAGGTATGACACCTAAGTTTGATTGTGTTAAATCTTTTATGGATACCGATATTTTCCGTAAGTTTAGCACTAAATATGGACTTGACTCTGAGATAGTAGCTTCTTTCTGTGAATCTTTTGCTACTTATGTTGATCTCCCCAAGGAGATGTGGTTTAAATATCATCCTCCCATAGAAGTAAAAGTAGCTGCACCTATTAAAGTTGAAGAAAAGACTGTCACTTATAATGATCCTATTGTTCCTACCTCTTATGTTGAGAAACCACCTTTCCCTGTTAGAATAAAGAATCATGCTAAAGCTTAAACTGTTGTTCGTAAAAGCAATATTAGAACTTTTACAGCTCCTGAGCAAGTCAACGTAGAACCTAATATTGCTATTGTTAAAGATCTCTTGTCTGATAATATTGATGGGCATGTTATTCAGTTCTGCGGTGAAACTGCTAGAATTGCTAAATCGTGTGCTAAAGATAAACATAGACCTGTGGTAGGCGTGCCTGTTATTTCTGTTAAAATAGGAGATCATTGTTATCATGGCTTATGTGATATGGGTGCTAGTTCTAGTGTTATACCTATTACCTTGTATGAAGAAATTAAGCATGACATTGCACCCGCTGAGATAGAAGATATTGATGTCACAGTTAAGCTTGCCAATAGAGATACTATTTCACCAGTGGGAATTGTTAGAGATGTTGAAGTCTTGTGTGGGAAAACCAAATATCCCGCTGATTTTCTTGTTCTTGGTTCCCCACAAGATAGCTTTTGTCCCATTATATTTGGTAGACCCTTCTTGAATACTGTTAATGCTAGGATAGATTGCGAAAAGAATGTTGTTACTATTGGCTTGGATGATATGGTTCATGCGTTTAATTTCTCTAAATTTAGTAAACAACATCGTGAGGAAGAATTGCCTAGTAAGGATGAAATTATTGGTCTTGCTTCTATTGTCGCATTCTCCTAGTGATCCTTTAGAACACTATTTGCTAGACCATGAAAATGATATGTTCATGAATGAAAGAAGGGAAATAGATGAAGTATTCTTTAAACAGGAACCTATTCTCGCAACACAATTTGCCTATTGAAATCCTAGGATCCTCCTCCACCCAAGGGTGATCCTGTGTTGAGCTTAAACCGTTGCCTGATAATCTTAAATATGCTTATCTTGATGAGAAGAAAATATATCATGTTATTATTAGCGCTAACCTTTCAGAGCATGAAGAAGAAAGATTATTGAAAACTCTGAAGAAGCACCGTGCCGCTATTGGATATACTCTTGATGATCTTAAGGGCATTAGTCCCACTCTATGTCAACATAAAATAAATTTGGAAGCGGATGCTAAACCAGTTCGTGATCCTCAACGACGTTTGAATCCTAAAATGAAAGAAGTGGTAAGAAAAGAAATACTCAAGCTTCTGGAGGCAGGTATAATTTATCCCGTTGCTGATAGTCAGTGGGTAAGTCATGTTCATTGTGTCCCTAAGAAGGGAGGTATTACTATTGTTCCTAATGATAAAGATGAATTGATCCCGCAAAGAATTATCACAGGTTATAGGATGGTAATTGATTCCCGCAAATTAAATAAAGCTACTAA
This sequence comes from Aegilops bicornis, assembly GCA_021605145.1. Lineage (NCBI taxonomy): Eukaryota > Viridiplantae > Streptophyta > Magnoliopsida > Poales > Poaceae > Aegilops > Aegilops bicornis. The sequence continues at coordinate 475,796,109 of CM038669.1, read as the reverse complement.
GAAAGATCATTACACCTTACCTTGTATTGATCAAAGGCTAGAAAGATTATGCAAACATACACATTATTGCTTTCTAGATGGTTATTCTGGCTTCTCTCAAATACCTGTGTCGGCTAAAGATCAATCAAAGACTACTTTTACATGCCCTTTTGGTACTTTTGCTTATAGACGTATGCCTTTTGGTTTATGTAATGCACCTGCTACCTTTCAAAGATGCATGATGGCTATATTCTCTGACTTTTGTGAAAAGATTTGTGAGGTTTTCATGGGCGACTTTTTCCGTCTATGGATCCTCTTTTGATGATTGCTTGAGCAATCTTGATCGAAGTTTTGCAGTAGATGTGAAGAAACTAATCTTGTCTTGAATTGGGAAAAGTGCCACTTTATGGTTCTTGAAGGTATTGTCTTGGGGCACAAAGTTTACGAAAGAGGTATTGAAGTTGATAAAGCCAAGGTTGATGCTATTGAAAAGATGCCATGTCCCAAGGACATCAAAGGTATAAGAAGTTTCCTTGGTCACGCCGGATTTTATAGGAGGTTCATTAAGGACTTCTCAAAATTTCTCGGCCTCGACTAATTTATTACAAAAGATGTACCATTTGTCTTTGATGATGATTGTGTAGAAGCATTTGAAATACTTAAGAAAGCATTAGTCTCGCACTTTTGTTGTTCAGCCACCTGATTGGAATTTACCCTTTGAAATTATGTGTGATGCTAGTGATTATGCTGTAGGTGCTGTTCTAGGGCAAAGATTTGATAAGAAACTAAATGTTATCCATTATGCTAGTAAGACTCTAGACAATGCTCAAAGAAATTATGCTACTACCGAAAAGGAACTTTTAGTAGTTGTATTTGGTTGTGATAAATTCAGACCCTATATTGTTGATTCTAAAGTAACTATTCACACAGATCATGCTGCTATTAAATATCTTATGGAAAAGAAAGATGCAAAACCTAGACTTATTAGATGGGTTGTCTTGCTGCAAGAGTTTGATTTGCATATTGTTGATAGAAAAGGAGTCGAGAACCCTGCTATGCATAACTTATCTAGGTTAGAGAATGTTCTTGATGACCCACTACCTATTGATGATAGCTTTCCTTATGAACAATTAAATGTCATAAGCACTTCTCGTAGCACTCCATGGTATGCTGATTACGCTAATTATATTGTTGCTAAATTTATACCACCTAGCTTCACATACCAACAAAAGAAAAAGTTTTTCTATGATTTGCGACATTACTTTTGGGATGACCCACATCTTTATAAAGAAGGAGTAGATGGTGTTATTAGACATTGTGTACCTGAGCATGAACAGGAACAGATCCTACGCAAGTGTCACTCCGAAGCTTATGGAGGACACCACTCTGGAGATAGAACTGCACATAAGGTATTGCAATCCGGTTTCTATTGGCCTACTCTCTTCAAGGATGCCCGTAAGTTTGTCTTGTCTTGCGATGAATGCCAAAGAATTGGTAATATTAGTAGACGTCAAGAAATGCCTATGAATTATTCACTTGTTATTGAACCATTTGATGTTTGGGGCTTTGATTATATGGGACCTTTTCCTGCCTCTAATGGATATACACATATTTTAGTTGCTGTTGATTACGTTACTAAGTGGGTAGAAGCTATTCCAACTAGTAGTGTTGATCATAACACTTCTATTAAAATGCTTAAGGAAGTTATTTTCCAAGGTTTGGAGTCCCTAGATATTTAATGACTGATGGTGGTTCACACTTTATTCATGGTGCTTTCCGTAAAATGCTTGCTAAATATGATGTTTAATCATAGAATTGCATCTCCTTATCACCCACAGTCTAGTGGTCAAATAGAATTGAGCAATAGAGAGCTCAAATTAATTTTGCAAAAGACTGTCAATAGGTCTAGAAAGAATTGGTCCAAGAAACTTGATGATGCATTATGGGCCTATAGAACTGCATATAAGAATCCTACGGGTATGTCTCCATATAAAACGGTTTATGGAAAAGCATGTCACTTACCTCTCGAACTAGAACATAAGGCATATTGGGCTATTAAAGAGCTCAACTATGATTTCAAACTTGCCGGTGAGAAGAGGTTATTTGATATTAGCTCACTTGATGAATGGAGAACCCAAGCTTATGAAAATGCCAAGTTATTTAAAGAAAAATTTAAAAGATGGCATGACAAAAGGATACAAAAACGTGAGTTTAATGTAGGTGATTATGTATTGCTATACAACTCTCGTTTAAGATTTTTTGCAAGAAAACTTCTCCCTAAATGGGAAGGTCCCTACGTTATCGAGGAGGTCTATCGTTCCGGTGCCATAAAAATCAACAACTTCGAAGGCACGAATCCGAAGGTGGTAAACGGTCAAAGGATCAAACATTATATCTCAGGTAATCCCATAAATGTTGAAACCAATATTATTGAAACAAGAACCCGGAGGAATACATAAGGGACACTTTCCGCATCGTTTAGGACTCAAAAGGAATAGGTATGTGGTACGGTAAGTAAACCGACTCCAAAACAATTTTTAAGGCAATATTTCTCCGTTTTGGAATATTTAGAAAAATAGAAAAATAAGTAGCAGTCCGAAGGACACGAGGGCCCCATGAGGGTGGTGGGCGCGCCTACCCCGGGCGCGCCCCCCTACCTCGTGAGCACCTCGTGTGCCCTCCGGACTCCGTTTTCTTGCACAATACGTATTTTGGTCGGTAAAAATTCATTATATATTCTCCTGAAGGTTTTGGCTCCAGTATCACGCAAATATCTCCTGTTCTTGTTTCGAGCTGTTTTTCTGACAGATCTAGATCATCATGACATCCCCAAGTGCTTCCAAGGACAAGTTCTTCGAGAAGGTGATCAACCCTTACCTCGCGGAGGTGCTGCGACACCCTCAAACCATTGAGATGCGTGATGGGTTGCTGCACATCCGCAATGTTGAGGGACCAAAGGGAACCGGAAGCGTGGAGGCGAGGCTCGAAGCAATGGAGAAACAAGTTTTCAAGTGTCAGGGGATGGTGGAGCGTGGAATTAACGCTAGCCACAAGATGCTCGCGGAGTTCACCAACAACTACGAGCCGGATGCCAAGAACACCGAGGAGGCCATCTTCAAGCTACATGAGAAGATCGAGCACCTCCAAGCCCAAATCTATTATCTGCAAAATCAAAACTGTGAGTATGAATATAGATTCAAAAGGATGAGTTTGGTTGCAGATTTGAGGATTCCGGAGACTCGATCATCCTTCTATGATGGTGAGCCTATGCCATGGAAGGTGGACGACAAGCCTGCATCATCAACAACACCTCCACCATCACCAAAAAAGAAGGAGACATAATCACAGGGGTATGGGCACTCCCCTTGGCAACTGCCAAGCTTGGGGGAGGTGCCCCGGTATCGTATCACCATCACAACTCCTATCTTTACCATTTTTCTTAGTTCGATCCTATTAGTAGTATCTTGATCTAGTAGAATAAAGTCATGGCATGATCTAGTTTTGAGTTTTGCTTTATGATCCCTCTATGTAATCGAGTATGTGAGCTATATATATAATAAAGTTAGTTGAGTCAAGGGCTTGATTATTTTGCCATCATCTTGGGTAAAGAATAGAAAGAAGAAAAAGAATAAAAAGAAACAAAGAGTTCATATTGATCTTATTGAGAGTAATGACTTCACATAGAAAGAGTATGATGATTAAAAGTTGTTGGGATTTGGCAAATATAGTTTTGGTCATCGTTGCAATTAATAGGAAGTAATAAGGAAAGAGAGGTTTCACATATAGATATATTATCATTGACATCTTTTATGATTGGGAGCACTCATTAAAGTATAACATGCTAAAGAGTTGATGTTGGACAAGGAAGACAACGTGATGAGTTATGTTTTCTTATATCTGAGATAAAGTATGTTGTCATGGATCCTGTAACATGTTGAGCTTGCCTTTCCCCCTCATGCTAGCTAAATTCTCGCACCAAGTAGAGATACTACTTGTGCTTCCAAATACCCTTAAACCAGTTTAGCCATGAGAGTCCACCATATCTACCTATGGATTGAGTAAGATCCTTCAAGTAAGTTCTCATCGGTGCAAAGCAATAAAAATTGCTCTCTAAATATGTATGATTGATTGGTGTGGGAGAAATAAGCTTTATACGATCTTGTGATATGGAAGAAATAAAACGACAGATCGCATAATAAAGGTTCATATCACAAGGGCAATATAAAGTGACTTTCTTTCGCATTGAGATTTTGTGCATCCAACCATAAAAGCGCATGGCAACCTCTGCTTCCCTCTGCGAAGGGCCTATCTTTTATTATTATCCTTTACCTTATGCAAGAGTCACGGTGATCTTCACCTTTCCCTTTTCATTTTATCCTTTGGCAAGCCCAAAGATGTTGGAAAGAACATGATATATATATATATATATATATATATATATATATATATATATATATATATATATATATATATATAATTGGATGTAGGGGAGCATGAATTATTATTGTTGACATTACCCTTGAGTTAAAAGGTTTGTGGGGCAAAACTATAAGCCCCTATCTTTCTCTGTGTCCGATTAAAACTCCGTAACCACAAGTATTGCGTGAGTGTTAGCAATTATGAAGGACTAAGTGATAGTTGAGTATGTGGACTTGCTTTTAAGCTCTGACATAGACTCTTTCCGATGTTATGATAAATTGCAATTGCTTCAATGACCGAGGTTATAATTTGTTGGTGCTCAATAAGGTTTCGATTCATACTTACGCATTGTGAAAAGACCATCACTTGAACATAAGTAATCATATGACAAAATCTATATATGTTGCTGTTATGAGAATAATCATGATGCCTTCATGTCTGTATTTTATTTTTATCGACGCATCTACCTCTAAACATGAGGACATATTTATTGTTATCGGCTTTTCGCTTGAGGACAAGCGAGGTCTAAGCTTGGGGGAGTTGATACGTCCATTTTGCATCATGCTTTTATATCGATATTTATCGCATTATGGGCTGTTATTTCACGTTATGTCACAATACTTATGGCTATTCTCTCTTATTTTACAAGGTTTACATGAAGAGGGAGAATGCAGAAATTTGGAGAATTCTTTGGAAAAGGAGCAAATATTGGAGACCTATTCACAAGAACTCCAAAAGTCCTGAAACTCCACGGAATATCTTAAAATAAATAAAGAAAAATCATCGCCAAAGATGAAGGCCAGGCCACACCACGCTCACAGGTGGGCGCCGGGCGCGCCCCCTACCTCGTGGGCCCCCTGGTGGCTCTCCGATGCCCATCTTCTCCTATATGAAGTCTTTCGATGAGAAAAAAAATAGAACAAACCTTTCGGGACGAGACTCCTCCGCCACGAGGCGTAACCTTGGCGGAACCAATCTAGGGCTCCGACAGAGCTGTTCTGTCTGGGACACTTCCCTCCGGGAGGGGGAAATCATCGTCATCATCATCACCGACGCTCCTCTCATCAAGAGAGGGCAATCTCCATCAACATCTTCACCAGATCTCATCTCCAAACCCTAGTTCATCTCTTGTATCCAATTCTTGTCTCCAAGTCCGGGATTGGTGCTAGTAGGTTGCTAGTAGTGTTGATTACTCCTTGTAGTTGATGCTAGTTGGTTTATTTGGTGGAAGATCATATGTTCAGATCCTTTATGCATATTATTACCCCTCTGATTATGAACATGAATATGCTAGTTACGTTTGTTCCTGAGGACAAGGGATAAGTCTTGCTATTAGTAGTCATGTGAATTTGGTATTCGTTTGATATTTTGATGAGATGTATGTTGTCTAGCCTCTAGTGGTGTTATGTGAACGTCGAATACATAACACTTCACCATTATATGGGCCTAGAGGAAGGCATTGGGAAGTAATAAGTAGATGATGGGTTGCTAGAGTGACAAAAGCTTAAACCCTAGTTTATGCGTTGCTTCGTAAGGGGCTGATTTGGATCCATATGTTTCATGCTATGGTTAGGTTTACCTTAATACTTTTGTTGTAGTTGTGGATGCTTGCAATAGAGGTTAATCATAAGTGGGATACTTGTTCAAGTAAGAACAACACCCAAGCACCGGTCCACCCACATATCAAATTATCAAAGTAACGAACGCGAATCATATGAACGTGATGAAAACTGGCTTGACGATATTCCCATGTGTCCTCGGGAGCGCTTTTCCTGTTATAAAAGTTTGTCCAGGCTTGTCCTTTGATACAAAAAGGATTGGGCCACCTTGCTGCACTTTATTTACTCTTGTTACTTGTTGCTCGTTACAATTTACCTTATCACAAAACTATCTGTTACCACTTATTTCAGTACTTGCAGAGAATACCTTGCTGAAAACCACTTATCATTTCCTTCTACTCCTCGTTGGGTTCGACACTCTTACTTATCGAAAGGACTATGATAGATCCCCTATACTTGTGGGTCATCACCACCACCACGCGAGTCTCCCTTCGCCGCCCTCCTGCCTCGCTGCGCCTACTGCCCCGCCGGTGATCCTCTGCTCTGCCGCCCCTGCCTCGACCTCCTCTGCTTGGGCAAGCCGCGCCGCCCCGTTGACCCGCCTCGTCCTCGCGTCTCAGGCCTCATCCCCGACCCCAGCCGCCGGATCCAACCGGATCGAGCTGCCCAAGGCCCAGACACCTCCACCGCCTTGATCCGTCGAGCTCTGTCCTGCTGCACCTCGCCATGGGCCACCTGCACCACCTCGGGAACCCCTGCCCGACGCCATGGCCAGCCCCTCCACAACCTTTGCATGAACCGAGCCCCTTCCTCCCCGAGATCTCCTGCACCCGTCAAGTTCTGTACACGAAACTCCATCGCCGAGGACTATCGTGACCGTGTATTTCGCCTACTACCACTTCGGTTCGTCAAGGCCACCAAGTTCGACTACACTGCGAGACCCGAAACGCCAAGACCACCTCAAGTTCGACTGCATGTGACACCGAGTACGACTCCACACGACGATGCGTCAAGTTCCACTACCGTCGACGTGCATTTCGACAAGTACCTCTCGGATCCGACAAGTGCCCCGATGACGTGTGTACCACTACCTTCGACTCTCGAAGACCCCATGGATGTCAAGTTCCTCACTACGACACCGAACATCTGCGGAATGTGTACGACTACGAAACGTGTACCACTACTTCCACTACCATCGCCGTGTACGACTACTTTGACGACGACCCGTGAACAACTACATCCCATCGAACTCGATCCGCTTCGTAAATGCACGCTTCGAAGGTATAACCGTCAAAACGACCGCCGTGGACCATATGTATGGGATGTGTTGCTTGAGATGCCCATGTTTGCACCATGTTCGAATCGCCGCTTGCTCGTTCCTCGTTTTCCATGCCATCGACATGTGGGAACCCGGTATCCGGGAGCACCCCACCATCCTTGCATGACACACTCACACCCACTTCCTTTTGCACCGGTATCTTCGTGAGCTACCGGATTATCGGAATGTTGTTGTGGCACCATTTCCGTTCCGCCGCCGTGGCACCCCTTTCTTTCCACCACGGTGACAAATGCTTCATAACATGCTTATGTAACATTTTCATAAAATTGCATAAAACTTGTATATGTCATCCGCATCATGATAACAACATTTAAAATGTTTATAACTGTTGTTTCCTTTAAATTGCTAAATGACATGTGGGGATTTACCGGAATTGTTGTTTGATGTTTCCGGCCTCATTTAAACTTGCCTAAATGCGTAGTTTACTTATGCTTTACCCCTTGCCATGTTTAATAACATTTAATATTGTTGGGTACATAACCGAGAGAGAACTAAATATTTGATGTGGTGTTTCGTCAATATGCAACTCGTTGCATATTGAGCTCCACTTAACTTGTAGTATTGTTTGCGCACTTTGCCATGCCATGCCTCATTAAACCGGACATGCATCATACTTGATTTTGCATCATGCCATGTTAATGCCTGTGATGGGTGTTTACCATGTTGTTTGCTTCTCTCCAGTTGTACTTCTTCTCGATAGTTCTGGTTACGTTGCGTTTGTGAGGATCCGTTCGACTACGTCCGTGTGTCTTCTTCATGGACTTGATCTTCTTCCTAGCAGGATTTCAGGCAAGATGACCATTACCCTCGATATCACTTCTATCTTTGCTTGCTAGTTGTCCGTTCTATCGCTATGTCGCGCTACCTACCACTTGTTTATCATGCCTCCCATATTGCCATGTCAAGCCTCTAACCCACCTTCCTAGCAAATCGTTGTTTTGCTATGTTACCGCTTTTGCTCAGCCCCTCTCATAGCGTTGTTAGTTGCAGGTGAATTGAAGATTGCTCCATGTTGGAATGTGTTTATATTGGGATATCACAATATCTCTTATTTAATTAATGCATCTATATATTTGGTAAAGGGTGGAAGGCTCGGCCTTTTGCCTGGTGTTTTGTTCCACTCTTGCCGCCCTAGTTTTTGTCATACCAATGTTATGTTCCTTGATTTTGTGTTCCTTACGTGGTTGGGGTCATGGGACCCCCTTGACAGTTCACTTTGAATAAAACTCCTCCAGCAAGGCCCAACCTTGGTTTTACATTTGCCTCACCTAAGCCATTTTCCCTTGGGTTTCTAGAGCCCGAGGGTCATATTTATTTACCCCCCCCCCCCCCGGGCCAGTGCTCCTCTGAGTGTTGGTCCAAACTAGAGCACCGTGCGGGACCGTCCCTTGGCAACTTGGGTTATGTTGGTACTTGTACGCTTAGCTTATCCGGTGTGCCCTGAGAACGAGATATGTGCAGATCCTATCGGGATTTGTCGGCATAGTCGGGTGATCTTGTTGGTCTTGTTTTACCATTGTCGAAATGTCTTGTAACCGGGATTCCGAGGCTGATCGGGTCTTCCCGGGAGAAGGAATATCCTTTGTTGATCGTGAGAGCTTGTGATGGGCTAAGTTGGGACACCCCTGCAGGGTATAAACTTTTGAAAGCCGTGCCCACGGTTATGTGGCAGATGGGAATTTGTTAAATGTCCAGTTGTAGAGAACTTGACACTTACTTAATCAAAATGCATCAACCGCGTGTGTAGCCGTGATGGTCTCTTTTCGGCCGAGTCCGGGAAGCGAACACGGTTTGGGTTATGTATGAACGTAAGTAGTTTCCGGATCACTTCTAGCTTCACGACCGTTGTGTTGCTTCTCTTCTCGCTCTTATTTGCGTATGTTAGCCACCATATTCGCTTAGTGCTTGCTGCAACTCCACCTCATTACCCTATCCTACCCATAAGCTTAAATAGTCTTAATCTCGCGGGTTTTGAGATTGCTGAGTCCTCGTGACTCTCAGATACTACCAAAACAGTTGCAGGTGCCAACGATACCAGTGCAGGTGATTCTACCGAACTCAAGTGGGAGTTCGACGAGGACCTTGGTCGTTACTATGTTTCGTTTCCTCATGATCAGTAGTGGAGCCCGATTGGGACGATCGGGGACCTAGCATTTGGGGTTATCTTCCTTTTATTCGGATTTGTCCGTAGTCGGACTATGTGTGTACTCTGAATGATGTATGATTTGTTTAAGTGTGTGTGAAGTGGCGATTGTAAGCCAACCCTCTTTATCCCATTCTTGTTCATTACCATGGATTGTGTGAAGATGACCCTTCTTGCGACTAAACCACAATGCGGTTATGCCTCTAAGTCGTGCCTCGACACGTGGGAGATATAGCCGCATCGTGGGTGTTACAGTGTAATATCTACTGTATTCCAACTTCTCTATGCTTCATACCCTCCGATACTACTCATAGATTCATCAAAATAAGCAAACAACACAATGAAAACAGAATCTGTCAAAAACAGAACAGTCTGTAGTAATCTGTATCATTCGAATATTGATGTAACTCCAAAAATTCTGAAATAAATTGGTGGACCTGAGGAATTTGTCTATTAACCATCTGCAAAAAGAATCAACCTAATAGCACTCTCCAGTAAAAAAAATGGCAGCTAATCTCGTGAGTGCAAAAGTTTCTGCTTTTTACAGCAAGATCGCAAAGACTTCACCCAAGTCCTCCCAAAGGTTCTACTTGGCACAAACACTAATTAAAACATAAAACCACATCTAAACAGAGGCTAGATGAATTATTTATTACTAAACAGGAGCCAAAGCAAAGAATAAAAATAAGATTGGGTTGCCTCCCAACAAGCGCTAACGTTTAACGCCCCTAGCTAGGCATGATGATTTCAATGATGCTCACATAAAAGATAAGAATTGAAACATAAATAGAGCATCATGAGTAACAAGACTAGCACATTTAAGTCTAACCCACTTCCTATGCATAGGGATTTTGTGAGTGAGGGAGTCCTGGATTAGGGGGGTGTCCGGATAGCCAGACTATAACCTTTGGCCGGACTCCTGGACTATGAAGATACAAGATTGAAGACTTCGTCCCGTGACCGGATGGGACTTTCCTTGGCGTGGAAGGCAAGCTTGGTGATACGGACATGTATATCTCCTCCCATTGTAACAAACTCTGTGTAACCCTAGCCCTCTCCGGTGTCTATATAAACCGGAGGGTTTTACTCCATAGGACGAACAACAATCATACCATAGGCTAGCTTCTAGGGTTTAGCCTCTCTGATCTCGTGGTAGATCTACTCTTGTACTACCCATATCATCAATATTAATCAAGCAGGAGTAGGGTTTTACCTCCATCGAGAGGGCCGAACCTGGGTAAAAACATCGTGTCCCTTGTCTCCTGTTACCATTCGCCTAGACACACAGTTCGGGACCCCCTACCCGAGATCCGCCGGTTTTGACACCGACATTGGTGCTTTCATTAAGAGTTCCTCTGGTCCGTCATCTTTAGGCCCGATGGCTCCTCCGATCATCAACAATGATGCGGTTCAGGGCGAGACTTTTCTCCCCGGATAGATCTTCGTATTCGGCGGCTTTACACTGCGGGCCAATTCGCTTGGCCATCCGGAGCAGATCGAACGCTACGCTCGCCATCGTGTCAGATTTGGAAGTTTGAACTACACGGCCGACGCCCACGGAGACTTGATCTTGACGGGTTCGAGCCACACCGAAGCGCCGCATTATTACGATGGGCATGATCTAGCTCGCCAGCCGAACAAAGTGCCTCGGAGGCCGCACCCGTGTCCGCTCTGACCCTTAGCTCGGAGCCGACTGCGCCAATCGAGGACGGGTGGCTGGACACTGCCTTGGGGGCTGCAATCTCTACGGCGATCGAGCCGAACACCAGCCTTGTCCTCTGTGAAGCCCGTGACTCCAAGGTGTCGGACTCCTCTCCGGACTCCGAACCTTCCGCGCCCCTGCCAATCGAATCCGATTGGGCGCCGATCATGGAGTTTGCCGCCGCAGACATCTTTCAGCACTCGCCCTTCGGCGACATTCTGAATTCACTAAAGTCTCTCTCTTTATCAGGAGAGCCCAGACTATGGTCAGCAAGGTTGGGATGCGGACGACGAAGAAATTCAAAGCCCACCCACCACCCACTTCGTAGCCACTGTCGATGATTTAACCGACATGCTCGACTTCGACTCCGAAGACATCGACGGTATGGAAGGCGATGCAGGAGACGACCAAGAACCAGGGCCTATAGGGCACTGGAAGGCCACCTCGTCATATGACATATACATGGTGGACACCCCAAAAGAAGGGAACAGCGATGGAACAATGGAGGATGACCCCTCCAAGAAGCAGCCTAAGCGCCGGCGTCAGCGGCGCCGCTCTAAATCCCGCCAAAGCAAAAATGGCGATTCCGGCACGGGAGATAATAACACCCCGGACAAAGGTCAAGACAACCCTCCAAAGCAGGATTCAAAGACAGAGAATGGAGAAGCCAGCCCTCATGAGAGAGCGGCGACAAAGAGGTAGAGGACGATAATTACATGCCTCCCTCCGAAGACGAGGCAAGCCTCGACGGCAATTTAATTTGTCGTGGCTCGAGGATCCCGTCGAACACGAGCGTTTCAAACGCAGGCTTATGGCCACGGCGAGCAGCCTCAAGAAAAAACAGCAACAGCTTAGAGCTAACCAAGACTCGCTAGCCGACAGATGGACTGAAGTCCTTGCGGCCAAAGAGTACGGACTCGAACGCCCCTCAGAGAGCTACCCAAAGCGCAGGTTGCTACCCCGATTAGAGGAGGAAGCACCTAAACCTACATCACCAGCGCACGACGCGGCCGACCGACCACCTCGTGGCCACGACAGAGAGGCCTCTCGGCCCTCCACTCAAGCCGCACCGCGGCATCGCTCAAAAATACCAAGGAACGGGGAAATGCGCCAGACCTGCGAGATATATTGGAGGACAAGGCAAGGCAAACAAGATCGATCTACGGATCGTATGGGCGCCACTTACACGCGTGACGATAACCGTCATGCCGGATATGGCAAATCCGCCGGGCGAACACGATGACAAAGCTCATTTGAGCTACGTCGTGATATAGCCTAGTACAGAGGCGCCGCACACCCACTATGCTTCACAGATGAAGTAATGGATCATCAAATATCTGATGGTTTCAAACCCGTAAACATCGAATCATACGATGGCACAACAGATCCCGCGGTATGGATTGAGGATTATCTCCTTCATATCCACATGGCCCGCGGTGATGATCTACACGCCATCAAATACCTCCCACTCAAGCTTAAAGGACCAGCTCGGCATTGGCTTAACAGCTTGCCAGCAGAGTCAATTGGTTGCTGGGAGGACCTGGAGGCCGCATTCCTCGACAGTTTCCAGGGCACCTATGTGCGACCACTAGACACCGATGACCTAAGCCACATACTTCACCAGCCAGAGGAATCGGCCAGACAATTCTGGACACTGTTCCTAACCAAGAAAAATCAAATAGTCGACTGTCCAGACGCAGAGGCCCTCGCAGCCTTCAAACATAACATCCGTGATGAGTGGCTGGCCCGGCACCTAGGACATGAAAAGCCGAAATCCATGGCAGCCCTCACAACACTCATGACCCGCTTTTGTGCGGGAGAAGACAGCTGGCTAGCTCGTAGCAATAACATGACCAAGAGCCCTGGTAATTCGGATACCAAGGACAGCAATGGCAGGTCGCGTCGCAACAAACACAAGTGCCGCATTAACGGAGACAATGCTGAGGATACGGCAGTTAATGCCGGATTCAGAGGCTCTAAACCCGGTCAGCGGAAAAAGCCATTTAAAAGAAATACTCCGGGCCCGTCCAGTTTGGACCGAATACTCGATCGCTCGTGCCAGATACACGGCACCCCCGAAAAAGTGGCCAATCACACCAACGAGGATTGTTGGGTGTTCAAGCAGCGAACAAGTTAAATGTCAAAACAGAGACAAGGGGCTGCATAGCGATGACGAGGAGGAGCCCGGCCGCCGAACAATAGGGGATGAAGGGCTTCCCCACAAGTGCGGACGGTGAACATGATACACACAACCCACATACCCAAAGGAGCGGAAAGCGTGCACTCAGGGGCGATGTATGCATTGGAGCGGTCGCCCCAAAGTTCAACCCGTGGTCCTCCTGCACGATCACTTTTGATCGAAGGACCACCCACTAGCATCCGCCATGGCGGATTCGCCGCATTGGTTCTAGACCCAATCATTGACGGATTTCACCTCACTAGAGTCCTTATGGACGGCGGCAGATGCTGAACCTCGCTTTATCGAGGATACGGCGAAAAATGGGCATAGATCCCTCAAGGATTAAACCCACAAAGACGACCTTCAAAGGCGTCATCACGAGGTAAGCCAATTATGACAGGCTCGATTACACTTGAGGTGGTCTTCGGATCCCGGATAATTTACAAGCGAGGAGTTACTCTTGACATAGTCCCATTCCGCGATGGCTATCACGCCTTCGCTTTCAGACGAACCGCATTTGCAAAGTTCAATGCCGTGCCGCACTACGCATACCTCAAGCTCAAGATGACAGGCCCTCGAGGAGTCATTACGGTCAATGGAAACACCAGACGCTCTCTCCGAACGGAGGAGCATACGGCGGCCCTCGCGGCGGAAGTACAAAGTAGCCTCTCAAGGCAATTCTCCAGTCCGGCTATTAAACGTCCAGACACCGTCAAGCGCGCCCGGAGTAACCTACAACAAGACCGCCTGGCAAGTTCCGAGCAAGCGTAGCAATGCGGCCCCAACCCCAGCCATCGCGAAATCACGAAACCAGTACTACGCGTACATAATTACACTCTAGAAATACCATGGGCATAAGGGGAGGGGCACAACCACGGCACGCCCAAAACGCGGCTCAACCGCACTAGGGGCTCCCGATTTTGTCATTCTTTTTTTCTTACTTTCAGGACTCCACTCTCCGGAAGGCCTGTCCGTGATAATCGCCGAACACACGATGCAACAGCCAGGGAGGCAGAAAGCTACGTCGAATGTCCAGGTGGTCTCTATAACGAGCTAAATACCTGTCTTACATACCGTCCCGCAGCTCGCCCCTGGAGGGGGACATGTCAAATAGTCCCATCTTTTGCTTATCGCACTATTTGTATCATTCTGCTTTTACTGCAGCTTTTTCGAATAAATAATACATAGCTTTTGTCTATTATTGCATTCCTTTTTTTGTAAATATGTTCAGTTATGACATTATGCAACCGTACACTTTGGTACGGCCAATACACCAGGGGCTTAAGTACCCCAGAATATGGTGTGAGAAGTCCGAACACTCTCACGAAAAGGCGTCACCTCGAACTTATAGCATTATATGCATCGTCTCGAATCATGTCTTGGGTCAATAGTTGGGTTTGCCCGGCTCCCATGTTTTGGTACCTTACGTTCCGTTATATCGGCTAAGGTAGCGCTGGGAGAACTACTGCGATTGTGCCCCGGTTGAGCTGGGTTAAGCACCTCAGTAGAGAAAGCTAAAACTGACTGTCATGATAGGGCGAGAGTTGGTCGCCGTTCGAGAGGTTTCGAGTCCCTAAAGACTTATGCTGCTTAGAGCGAGGATCCGGCTTTGTCCGGCCTAGGCGTGGATAGCGCCCCAAACTCGGTCTTCCGAATACTAGGGGTTTCGCCGAAATTTAAAATTATAGAATTCTATGGCTAAGTGAGAGTGATAAAGCATTATAGTCCGATTGCCTTGTTCACGTTGTGAGCGCCTCCCTCGAAGGACCCAAGAATGGGAACAAGAGCGCTCAGTGTTTATCCCGAACACCCCAAAGCACTCGTGGCATGGGGGCAGAAGCCGACGACTCGCGATCTCTCAGATTTAATAAACGGCCGCACAGAAGGCAATATTTTAAATTCAAAAAGCGTTGCTTAGCGCATATGAACAAGTTTTCAGCGCACAGGATAACACGAGCGAGTTTACTCAAAAATTACATCCTTGGAACATTCATCCGCCATAAAGCGGGCACCCTTCAGGACGCCCTCATAATACTTCTCGGGCCTGCGATACTCCTTCCCCTCTAGTGGCCCATCTGTCACCAGCTTCTCAGCATCCAGCTTGCCTCAGTGTACTTTAGCACGGGCAAGGGCGCCACGGGCGCCTTCGATGCATACGGAGCGCTTGATGACTTCAAGCCGTGGGCGAGGCATCCGCCACCGCCTCACCAGCCCAAAGTAGCTCCTGTGCATGACCTCCTCAGGCCATAGTCGGACTATAAGGCCCTTCATGGCCTGTTCGGCCACCTTATGGAGCTCGACCAAGCTGCTCAATTTGGTCGCTCAAGGCACTTGGGTTTCCGGCCTCGATATCGAGACCAGAACACCTTCTCTGTCGAGCTCCCCTCCTCGGTTCGGTAGTACGCGGCAGCGTCGGACACACTGCGGGGCAGATCTGCGAATGCTCCTGGAGAGCTCCGGACTCGGGTAAGTAACAAGTAATTCACTTTCATGTGCTTGCTTTGCAAAAAGAATGCCTTACCTGTCGCTATCTTCTTCATTGCCTCAATTTCCTGGAGGGCTTTTTGGGCTTCGGCCTTGGCAGATTTGGCGCTCTCAAGGGCCGAGGCGAGCTCGGACTCTCGAGTCTTTGAGTCAAGCTCCAAACTCTTGTGTCTTTTCACGAGAGCCTGGAGCTCTTGTTGCACCTCCGCCACCCGCGCCTCCTGCTTTTCTCGCTCGATGCGCTCCACGGCCGCATTGTCTTCGACCTTGGACAGCGCTTTCTTCAGGGTTGCCACCTGGGTTGTGGCCCCTGTAATACTCACGCTGGTCCTGTCATTTTTTGCAACCACATCTTTTTTATATACTTACATAAGGTATTACTTACCTTCCTTGTCCTCGAGCTGCCTCTTGGCAAGACCGAGCTCGTTCTCGGACCGCTCGAGGCTCTGCTTCAATGCATCGACCTCCGCAGTCAGTGCGGCAGAGGTCAATGGTAGCCTGCATTCCCATATTGACATATTTATGTTAGCCTCCTGCGTATATCTTTTAGATCCTCAGTTCGGCTTTTCTTTCCGAACACCAAACTGAGCATTAGGGGCTACTGTCTATGCGGTAATATTTTTACATATCTTAAATACATACCTCAAAGCCTGTTAGAAGGCTGGCACAGGCTTGATCGGCCCGCTCTTGGCGGATCGAACCTTCGGATCACCGCACTCATAATAGTGCGGTGCTCCTCATCGATGGAGGCGCCATTAAGCACCTCCAAAGAATTATCCGTGCCTCGGTTGGACGGAGGTCACCGGTGTTGTAGGCTTGCCCTTCTTACTAGGGGGCTGCCTGCCGGACTCCTGAACCATTGAAGGTTCCGGTGCGGTGTCCGGCCCGGGGCCGGACACGAGCCCTTGGGGGTTTTGTCCCCTTTGCGCCTGGAGTCCGGGAGGTCGCCTTGCGGCGCCTCCAGGACCACCTCCTCCTGGCTTGGACCCTTTTGGGACTCCACCTCGGCATCGTCCGTAGGGCGAGGGGAGGTAGCGGTCGGAAGCGAATTCACATCCGACGAATCCAGGGAGCCGCTCAACGAAGCGTTGAGCCGGGCCTTGGGCAGACTGCATGATTATATTCGGTGTCAGAAGGTACTGTGCAATAAAGGAACGACATGAGTCATTCTGGTATCCAAACACTTACGATTTCGCCAAGGGCTTGGCCCTATGCGGCCACTCCTCTTCGTCGTCGGCGGCGTTGATGGAGTAGTCCGGAAGGAGGGTCCTTCCTTTCTTGGACCCTCCGGCCTCCCCGTTAGGCGACCTTCCTTTTCTTCTCTCCTTCACTGGGAGAGACCTCTCTTCCTCCTCCTCGTTGTGGGAGGAGTCCGCCTCGAGCCATCGGACGATGAGTCTCGACACCATTAGCGCCGAACTCTTTCGAGTTCCCGTGGCTTTCTTCTTGGCCTTCTTCTCCGGCACCACATGGGGTCCGGAACCAGCAGCTCTCTGGCCAAGCGGGCGTCGCTGGTCTTCGTGCAAGGGAGCCGGACAGCTGATCTTCCCGGACGTCTCCTGCCAATCCTGTCAAAGGTAAGGGAGTTTAGATACCGCATGGAGTCAAACTATGAAAGATAAATATCCTGTAAGAGGTAAAAACAGCTTACCGCGTTGGCTTGATGCTACGCGCTGAATCTGCGATCCTCGGTAGCGGATGCGGGAGCCTCGGCGCCCTTGAACAGCACCTTCCAGGCATCTTCGTACGTAGTGTCGAAGAGCCTGCTCAGGGTTTGGTGCTGTGCCGAATTAAACTCTCAGAAGCTGAAAGCCCGTTGTTGGCATGGGAGGATCCGGCGGATGAGCATGACCTGGACTACGTTAACGAGTTTGAGCTTGTTGCTCGCCAGGCTTTGGATGCATGTTTGGAGTCCGGTCAGTTCTCCTTTTTTGCCCCACGGCAGGCCCTTCTCTTTCCAGGAGGTGAGCCGCGTGGGGATTCCAGATCGGAACTCAGGGGCTGCGACCCATGCATGGCCGCGCGGCTCGGTGATGTAGAACCATCCTGATTGCCACCCCTTTATGGTCTCCTCAAAGGAGCCCTCGAGCCATAGGACGTTGGGCATCTTGCCCACCATGGCACCTCCGCACTCTGCTTGGCGGCCGCCCACTACCTTTGGCCTGACATTGAAGGTCTTCAGCCATAAGCCGAAGTGGGGCTGGATGCAGAGGAAGGCCTCGCACACGACGATGAACGCCGAGATGTTGAGGATGAAGTTTGGGGCCAGATCATGGAAATCCAAGCCGTAGTAGAACATGAGCCCCCGGACAAATGGTTGGAGAGGGAAGCCTAGTCCGTGGAGGAAATGGGTGAGGAACACCACCCTCTCATGGGGCCTGGGGGTGGGGATGAGCTGCCCCTGTGCAGGAGCCGTGCGCGATGTCGTTAGACAAGTATCCGGCCTCCCTCAGCTTTTTGATGTGTCCGTCCGTGACGGAGGAGACCATCCACCTGCCTCCCGCTCCGGACATGGCTGGAGAACGTTGAGGTGGGGTGTGCGGACTTGGGCGCTGGAGCTCGAGTGCGCGAAAATGGATAAGCAAAGGAGGAAGAAGGCATAGATGGAAAAGGTGGATCCTTATCCCCTTATATGGGCGGACGAAACTATGTGCCCCCACCAGCCTGGTAAAACTCGCTTATCTCCCAAGCGTCGTAACTAATGGCATGGTTGGGTTACCCACGCCCGTATTGATGAGAATCCCAGAATAAGGGGACACGATCTCTGCTTCGACAAGACGTGCCAAGGAAACCGCCTCGCTAAGCGCACTGAGGTGGGACAGTAAAAACGATCCGAATAAAGGCTTGGTCGTGGTGTGATGTCATGCTGCGGAATACGTCAGCAGGTTGGATTTGTGTAAATATTATTCTCTCTACGGTGGTATGTGGAACTTATTTTGCAGAGTTGGACACTATCCTTGTGTTCAAAATCTTCTATGAAGTATTCGGAGGAGGAACCCGCCTTGCAATGCCGAAGACAATCATGCGCGGACTCGTCGTCATTGAAGCCCGGTTGGGGGCTCTTGAGGAGTCCTGGATTAGGGGGTGTCCGGATAGCCGGACTATATCCTTTGGCCGGACTCCTGGACTATGAAGATACAAGATTGAAGACTTCGTCCCTTGACCGGATGGGACTTTCCTTGGCATGGAAGGCAAGCTTGGCTATACGGATATGTAGATCTCCTCCCATTGTAACCGACTCTGTGTAACCCTGGCCCTCTCTGGTGTCTATATAAACCGGAGGGTTTTAGTCCGTAGGACGAACAACAATCATACCATAGGCTAGCTTCCGTGGTTTAGCCTCTCGATCTCGTGGTGGATCTACTCTTGTACTACCCATATCATCAATATTAATCAAGCAGGAGTAGGGTTTTACCTCCATCGAGAGGGCCCGAACCTGGGTAAAAACATCGTGTCCCTTGTCTCCTGTTACCATCCGCCTAGACGCACAGTTGGGACCCCCTACCCGAGATCCGCCGGTTTTGACACCAACAGTGAGCAAAAAACTTGTGGGAACAATAATCAACTAGCATAGGAAGGCAAAGCAAGCATAACTTCAAAACTTTAAGCACATAGAGAGGAAACTTGATATTATTGCAATTCCTACAAGCATATGTTCCTCCCTCATAATAATTTTCAGTAGCATCATGAATGAATTCAACAATATAACTATCACATAAAACATTCTTTTCATGATCCACAAGCATAGTAATTTTATTACTCTCCACATAAGCAAATTTCTTCTCATGAATAGTAGTGGGAGCAAACTCAACAAAATAACTATCATGTGAAGCATAATCCAATTGAAAATTAAAATCATGATGACAAGTTTCATGGTTATCTTTATTCTTTAGAGCATACGTGTCATCACAATAATCATCATAAATAGGAGGCATGCTTTCATCATAATAAATTTGCTCATCAAAACTTGGGGGACTAAACATATCATTTCATCAAACATAGCATCCCCAAGCTTGTGGCTTTGCATATCATTAGCATCATGGGTATTCAAAGAATTCATACTAATAACATTGCAATCATGCTCATCATTCACATATTTAATGCCAAGCATTCTATGTAATTCTTCTTCTAGCACTTGAGCATAATTTTCCTTCCCATCATTTCCACGAAAGACATTAAAAAGATGAAGCATATGAGGCAGCCTTAATTCCATTTTTTGTAGTTTCTTTTATAAACTAAACTAGTGATAAAACAAGAAACTAAAAGATTCAATTGCAAGACCTAAAGATATACCTTCAAGCACTCACCTCCCCGGCAACGGCGCCAGAAACTGCTTGATGTCTACTACACAACCATCTTCTTGTAGACGTTGTTGGGCCTTCAAGTGCAGAGATTTGTAGGACAGTAGCAAATTTCCCTCAAGTGGATGACCTAGGGTTTATCAATCCGTGGGAGGCGTAGGATGAAGATGGTCTCTCTCAAGCAACCCTGCAACCAAATAACAAAGAGTCCCTTGTGTCCCAACACACCCAATACAATGTTAAATTGTATAGGTGCACTAGTTCGACGAAGAGATGGTGATACAAGTGCAATATGGATGGTAGATAAAGGTTTTTGTAATCTGAAAATGTAAAAACAACAAGGTAACTAATGATAAAAGTGAGCACAAACGGTATTGCAATGCGTTGAAACAAGGCCTAGGGTTCATACTTTCACTAGTGCAAGTTCTCTCAACAATAATAACATAATTGGATCATATAACTATCCCTCAACATGCAACAAAGAGTCACTCCAAAGTCACTAATAGCGGAGAACAAACCAAGAGATTATGGTAGGGTACGAAACCACCTCAAAGTTATCCTTTCTGATCGATCTATTCAAGAGTCCGTAGTAAAATAACACGAATCTACTCTTTCCGTTCGATCTATCATAGAGTTCGTACTAGAATAACACCTTAAGACACAAATCAACCAAAAACCTAATGTCACCTAGATAGTCCAATGTCACCTCAAGTATCCGTGGGTATGATTATACGTTATGCATCACACAATCTCAGATTCATCTATTCAACCAACACAAAGAACTTCAAAGAGTGCCCCAAAGTTTCTACCGGAGAGTCAAGACGAAAACGTGTGCCAACCCCTATGCATAGATTCGAAAGGACACGGGACCCGCAAGTTGATCACCAAAACATACATCAAGTGAATCAATAGAATACCCCATTGTCACCACGGGTATCGCACGCAAGACATACATCAAGTGTTCTCAAATTCTTAAAGACTCAATCCGATAAGATAACTTCAACGGGAAAACTCAATCCATTACAAGAGAGTAGGGGGGGAGAAACATCATAAGATCCAACTATAATAGCAAAGCTCGCGATACATCAAGATCATGTCGAATCAAGAACATGAGAGAGAGAGAGAGATCAAACACATAGCTACTGGTACATACCCTCAGCCCCAATGGTGAACTACTCCCTCATCGTCATGGAGAGCTCCGGGATGACGAAGATGGCCACCGGTGAGGGATCTCCCCTCCGGCAGGGTGCCAAAATAGGGCCCCGATTGATTTTTGGTGGCTATAGAGGCTTGCAGCGGCGGAACTTCCGATCTAGGTTATTTTCTGGAGGTTTCTATATTTATAGGAATTTTTGGCGTAGGTCTCACATCAGGGGGGTCTCCGAGCCATCCACGAGATAGGGGGGCGCGCCCAGGGTAGGGCGCGCCTCACCCTCGTGGACAGCTGTACTCTTTCCTCGCCCAACTCTTTTACTCCGGGGGCTTCTTTTGGTCCATAAAAAATCATCAAAAATTGGCACGTCAATTGGACTCCGTTTGGTATACCTTTTCTGTAAAACTCAAAAACAAGGAAAAAACAGAAACTGGCACTGGGCTCTAGGTTAATAGGTTAGTCCCAAAAATCATATAAAATAGAATATAAATGCATATAAAACATCCTAGATGGATAATATAATAGCATGGAACAATCAAAAATTATAGATACGTTGGAGACGTATCATGAATCTCATCTAACTCCTCACCGACCAATGAGCCTACGAAGGAATTACTCACTCCCGGTGGGGAGCATCATGGAATTGGCGATGGAGAAGGGTTGGTGATGACGAAGAACAAAGATCCCCTCTCCGGAGCCCCAAACGGACTCCAGATCTGCCCTCCCGAGGAAGAACAGGGCTTGGTGGCGGCTCTGTCTCGTGGATCGCGATAATTCTTTCTCCCTGATTTTTTTCTGGAAATATGTGATTTTATAGTATCGGGGGGGGGGCGTCAGCAGGGCCACTGTGACGCCCGGATAATTAGGCTACAGTAAAACTCTGCTAATGATGCCACGTCAACTTTTTTTACTGTTGCTAATCTCGCATTAGTTCAAAACCGATTCAAAATCCAAATTCAAAAACAAGTCAAAGAATTAAAGTTTTCAATTGTCAAATAGAAAATGTTCAAATTGTAGCAAATAAATCATAGATGATTATGGTGGTGAAACCACATTGTTGTGAAATGTTTGAATACTCCGAATTAAATAGAACAGAAGCCAAAACCAATAATTAAATGCCCTTTATAAAATATAACATATTAAACTAATTAAGTTCAGTGCCCTAGATATAGTGGCATTAGAATAAGTAGTAATACTATTTTTAGGAACTAAGATCATAATTATAAAATAAAATAAAATAAAGAGAAACTAAAAGTAAAACGGTAGAAGAAAAATTAAGAAAAACAAAATACAAAGAAAAGAGAACACCCCTCCCCCTCGTTGGGCCACGACCCAGATGGCCTCGGGGCCAATCGGGCCGGCCCAGCCGCACCTCTCCTGACCTATATGGCCCCTCCCTCGTGACCTAACCCCCGAACGCCCCACTCCCCTCACGATCCCCACCTCCCCCTCGTCTCCCTCACCCGCCGCCACCACACACACACACACACACACACACACACACACACACGCATCATGCCGGGGAGAGGAGCTCCCCGCGCCCGATCCCCTCGCGTGCATCGGTGCCCAGCCTCCCTCCGTCATCGGCGACCACCAGCAGGCCGCCGCCCCGGTCCGCCGCCGCCAACGGCCCCATGTTGGCTGCAGCTTGATCGCCGACGCCGCCTGGAGGCCTCCAGCGCCCGCTGCCGCTGCTCGGAGCTCGTCGTCCGTCGCCGCCTCCTCCCGCGGCCGCCCCATCCTCCTCCTCAACTCGGCTCCTACGAACCTCGCCGCCCGATCCCCTGCATGCGCACGTGAGCGCCCCCCGTCCTTCCCCTTGCCTCATGATCCACCGCCAGACGTTCACGCTCCGCCCACGGCGTGGCCCCTGTCACCGCGCCCCCGCTCCTCCTCCGCGCGCGCGCTCGCACTCGCCACGACGTCGTCCTTAGCCGCGCCAGCACGTGCTCAACGCGCCTGACAACCCCCCTGCGGCTCTCTGCACCTTGCCGTTCACGCTCCTCGCGAGCCTCGCCATGACCACTCCAGCGCCATGGCGCTACTTGGTCGCGCATTGCCTGCTGATGCCCCCATCACGCGCGCTACGCCAGCGCCGCCGCGCCCGGTGCACACCAGCGTCGTCCGTCGTCCGCCGGACCCGCTTCCTCGTTGCCGCCTCGCTCCACCGTGGCTGCAGCCACCTCCGGCGATGCGCCGTCGCCCGCTCGGCCCTCATACGGTCGGCGTCGAATAGCGACCAGGCGCCGTAATCGCTACGCCTATGACACGGTCCCCACCCCCAGAACGTTAAAAAAAGATACAAAAAAGAATTAAAAATAAATAAATAATTTAAAATAAATAAATAAATTAATTAACTTAATTAAATAGGTTTAATTAAACTAACTAAAATCTATTATCCTAATAACCTAGTTAGACTAAATTAACTAGTTAGTTAATGTAAAAGTCAATGACAGGGGGCCCCACCCCCTTTTGACCAGTCAAACGTTGGTCAACAGGACCCCCTGGCCCACCTGTCAGCCTCTGGTACACTTCTGTGTACGCAGAGCTGGGTGCACCTAGCATTTAGCTATTTAATTTCGAATTAATAATAATTCCAGAATATTATTAAAACTTTGGAAAATCATATAAAATAAACCGTAGCTCGGATGAAAATACTTTGTACATGAAAGTTGCTCAAAACGACGAGACAAATCGGGATACGCAGCACGTTTGTCCGCCAAACATCCCTAGCATAGCAAACACGCAACTTCCCCCTCTGGTTCGTCTGTCCGAAAACGCGAAACACCGGGGATACTTTCCCGGATGTTTCCCCCCTTCGTCGGTATCACCTCCTACCGCGTTAGGGCACACCTGGCACCGTTACTTGTCTTGTCATGCATCGATATGCATATGTTTGCATCATATTTATTGTTTCTTCCCCCTCTTCTCTCGTTAGACACCGAGACCGACGCCGCTGCTACCCAGTACGACTACGGTGTTGACGACCCGTCCTTCTCGGCTGAGCTTCCAGGCAAGCCCCCCCCCCCCTCCCTTAATCACCAGATATCGCCTATTCTTCTCTATATTGCTTGCATTAGAGTAGTGTAGCATGTTACTGCTTTCTGATTAATCCTATTATGATGCATAGCCTGACTTTCCGATTAATCCTACATGCTTAGTATAGGATGCTAGCGTTTCATCAGTGGCCCTACATTCTTGTCCGCCTGCCATGCTATACTATCGGGCCGTGATCACTAGGGAGGTGATCACGGGTATATACTATATACGTTATACATGATACATGTGGTGACTAAAGCCGGGTCGGCTCGTGGAGCACCCGCGAGTGATTCACGGATTGGGGGCTGAAAGGACCTTTGCCCCGACGGCCCTCTGGGTGGATCTTTGTGGCGGAGCGACAGGGCAGGTTGAGACTGCCTAGGTGAGAGGTGGGCCTGGCCCTGGTTGGTGTCTGCGGTTACATCAATTAACACGCTTAATGAGATCTTGGTATTTGATCTGAGTCTGGCCATTTGGTCTATACGCACTAACCAACTACGTGGGAAAGTTATGGGCACTTGACGTCGTGGTATCAGCCGAAGCCTTCGTGACGTCAACGACTGAGCGGCGCGCGCCGGATTGGAACGTAAGCCTGCTCTTGTATTAAGGGGGCTAGTTTTGCTTATGGCCACCCTCGCAACGTGCAGGTGTTCAATGGGCGATGGGCCCAGACCCCTGCGCCATAGGATTTAGACCGGCGTGCTGGCCTCTCTGTTGTGCCTAGGTGGGGCTGCGACGTGTTGATTTTCCGAGGCCGGGCATGACCCAGGAAAGTGTGTCCGGCCAAATGGGATCGAGCGTGTTGGGTTATGTGGTGCACCCCTGCAGGGAAGTTTATCTATTCGAATAGTCGTGTACCTCGGTAAAAGGACGACCCGGAGTTGTACCTTGACCTTATGACAACTGGAACCGGATACTTAATAAAACACACCCTTCCAAGTGCCAGATATGACCCGTTGATCGCTCTCACACAGGGCGACGAGGAGGGGATCGCCGGGTAGGATTATGCTATGCGATGATACTTGGTGAACTTACCATCTAATCTCTTCTACATGCTGCAAGATGGAGGTGGCCTGAAGCGTAGTCTTCGACAGGACTAGCTATCCCCCTCTTATTCTGGCATTCTGCAGTTCAGTCCATCGATATTGCCCCTTTACACAGATACCCATGCATATGTAGAGTAGCTCCTTGCTTGCGAGTACTTTGGATGAGTACTCACGGTTGCTTTTCTCCCTCTTTTCCCTCTTTCCCTTCTACCTGGTTGTCGCAACAGATCTCGGAGCCCAGAGCAGACGCCACCCGACGGCATTTACTCCTACTACATCGGAGGTGCCTACTACTACGTGCGGCCGCCGACAGCGACTGTGAGTAGTTTAGGAGGATCGAGTGCAGGAGGCATGCGCCTCTTTCGATCTGTATCCCAGTTTGTGCTAGCCTTCTTAAGGCAAACTTGTTTAAACTTATGTCTGTACTCAGATATTGTTGCTTCCCCTGACTCGTCTATGATCGCGCACTTGTGTTCGAGCCCTCGAGGCCCCTGATCTTGATCGTACATGTTTGTGTGCATGATTAGTGTACGATTGAATCGTGGGCGTCACAAGTTAGTATCAGAGCCGACTGCCTGTAGGAATCCCCCTTCCACACTCCTTGGCCGAAGTCGAGTCTAGACATTGCAAAACTTTTTACTAACATGGTTGTGCGGCCCATGGGCCCACGTCGCCATTGGGTGGTACTAGGATCTTTTACTCCTCGATATTTACTCTGGGACTCTGATTTCTCTCCTATTCGGGTTTAATGAATTTACTAAAATCTAACTTTAGGATCTCATTACTACTTCCTCCAGGAGAACCCCTCACTCCAGATAATTGCTCCGTGCACCAGAAGAATTTGAAGATACTCTCTGATATTCTCTCGAGACCTTGTGCTTGTCGCTTTTGCAATTCCTACCACCGAAACTTCCCTATGGATAAAATACTTACACCTGTCGTTCTTACTTTTCTTCCCAATCGATCTTGTTATTGCAAGATACCTCGGGAATACTTTACGCCTACTGCCTTGAAGTTCTTTGCCACCTGAATACCCCTACGAATAAGTTCTCGCACTTATTGAGTATCCGCTCATCCCCAGTTGATTCAACTAATGCACAAAAATCTTCGGAATGCTATTTGAACTTCCGAAAATCCCAAGCAGCCTTTTGCTCTTGAAATTCTTGCTTGCATTATGGATAATCCCATAAGTCTCGTAATCATATTGGCATCCCTTGTCATTATCATTTTGAGTCCGTTGATTCAAAATGTTGCGAATGCTTGCAATCCTCTATCAGATCCTAGAATTCATCCTTTCGGCTCAGACGTCATTTTAAACATGGGCTGAACCTCGATCAATCAAATTGTTGTCGATTTTACCCCTAAGCTTACTCAACTTATCCATCCTTAATCAGAGCGTTTGCTTCTGATCCTTTGATTTGGAAATCATAATTCCTTTACATGTGAGCTTTGAATTAGCCAGTTGCTTCTATAATCCAATGCATTTGCATTGTTTCTTCCTCTGGTTGTGTGCCGATACTCACATCATCTTCGGTATGGACTGTCAGATCCTTTGTTGAAATATCATCCGACAGTGTCCTTCATATACAAAAACCTCGAGAAGTTCCTTCCCTGATACATAATGCCTTCGGTAAATTTTATCCTCTGTTTTGGCCAAGCATGCTCTGCTTTCGAGCTGGTGAGTTTTACTATTGAAGCTTGTGGTATATGTTTCTGCGATGCCCCGATGTGTTGAACATATGCCTTCCTTAATATGTGTGAACTCAAAAGTTTCACAAGCCATACTCTTCTGGTATTTTGCCATATAAAATTTCAACACTACAACTTCATCGAACGCGAGAAATAAATGAAAGGTTATGCATTGGAGAAGTGGGAGTCGACCTTGAACTTTGTGTTCATGCCCATGGACACGATGTAGATCTTCTCATCGAAGCTTCTTTTAAAATTAATTATTCCCTTGGTATAAGTTCATCTTATATTTGGGATCTGGCCTTTTTCAATCGCGGTTCCGACCATGTTCTCCTTTAAATACCATTTCCTGTGCAAGTTTAAGCACTTGTCTTCTGCAGAGAAATACCCCAGTCCAACCTCTACTTTGATCCATCGTCGAGTATTACCCCCTGGTATCTTGAGGTTATCACGAAACAACATAACTTCTTGTGAGTTCTTCATCAAGTACTACATTCTCACCGATTCCAATTTTTCCTGGCTTTTGAGTGGTTAGTCACTCAAATACACCGATAACTGAATCGTGTCCTTTCTACGGTTCAACCATTCTTAGCAATCTTCCTTGCTTACAAGTTTCTACCCGATCACTTCATCCCAAGCCTGGTCGGCTATATCATTATCGTCCTAAATTTAACTGTTCTACCTGGTCCTTCTTCCTGAAGCACAAATTGTCGGCGATGAGCTAAGCTTACGTCGATCTTCCTCATCATATCATTTCTCTTTGAACAGCAAGCTTGATTTCGTGATTGTGTCGTACCCGTGGTTCCAATAACCTTGCGCTTCATCATTCCTTTGACTTGATTTCATCATCGATCAATTACATCTTCATGAAATCTCTCGACAAATGTGTCATGATAGTCATCAGTATTTCGAGCTTTTCCAGGATATCAATTGAATTCATGATGAGAAATATCATCCTTGCCTCGATGATCTGTGTTATCGTTGACCACTTTATTGTCTTCCCTCCAACACAAACTTGCTCGTGTTTTGTGTTATACCTTGAGTTCCTTGCTATCCAGCCTTTGTTCTTCTTTACCTTGGAGTATTACCATCTTTTATGTCAGGAATGTCATGATAATTACTCCACCTCTTAAGAATTCTTGGTATAGTGATACTTCTCACCATCACCATTCTTTCTTGGTCCCGTGTTGATTCCAACAAGTGAACGGTGTTGTTTAGATTCCTTCCTTCTAGAAACCCTATTGCTTTGAAGTTAATGGTCGACATTTCATTCTTAGACCATTGGTTATCGAAGCACCATTATAACATTGGTCATGCTACCTAAGCCCATATTACGGGTGCACCATTCAACCAATGTTTAATTGGGTATGTTTTCCTCGAGCATATCTCCTTATATCATTTGATCTGACAAATGTTATCTCTTTGTTCACATGATTGTGGAAATCCATCTTTTGGAAATCTCGACGAATTGTCGTTTAGTTCATCAGCCACCCCCTCATC
This sequence comes from Aegilops bicornis, assembly GCA_021605145.1. NCBI lineage: Eukaryota > Viridiplantae > Streptophyta > Magnoliopsida > Poales > Poaceae > Aegilops > Aegilops bicornis. The sequence goes on along the minus strand of CM038669.1, from coordinate 475,767,577 downwards.
CTCTCCTTGGTTTAAAGCTGAACTCTAGTTTCGGGACCTGCTTTCATAGTCCATTTCCCGAGAATCTTACAATGTCATCTCGTCAATTTGTGTTGCACCTTTTCTTTTCAGGAATCCCATGTCTGAGTTATCTTGACACCAATCAGATCTGAATCTCGGTCAGATATGATGGTTGGAACATATTTTCAAGAGTTATAACATTGATCCTCATATGACCCGGTAAGGTGATGTCATGCACACCTGACCGGAGGACCAAGTGTTATAGTTTCCTTTTTAACAAGGTTAACCATTTTTCCATGAGGAAATTGAATGCCTTGTTTAATAAGTTTATCCCGATGGATCCTTTGCGTATCCAAAGTCTGACCTTTGCTTGAAGACCATGTCAATGCTATCTCGAAACATGTGTATGGTACTTTGATTTTTGATAAAAACATTTAAAGCACAATGCTAAATTTTCCTTATCAATTATCCAAACACCGTTGTATGGGTAATGTCAGGAAATTTCTCTCCCCTTACCTAAATGGTTTTCTACCTTCTATCCTGTCATGGATATCATGTGCTTGTCCTTGGGAAGGATATACCCCTGAAATATGTGTTTAAACACATTTTCCTTTCCATTTTTCTGTTTAATCTGATAATCACATTTTCCTTTCCATTGTTTTGTTTAACCTTCTTGAGGTTTATATGATCTAAGCAGTAATAAGTCACTACTTTTGTAAGCACCTCGGTGTACAAGTCTGTCAGTAAGAACTTTTTGCTGTTGTTGATGACATTCCGGTAGCCACCGATGGACGAGAACCTTGCCTATTGGTCCGCCTCGTTCAACGAGCAGGAAAATGGTTCTCTTCGCCCCTCGCCCTTGGTACCGATGTTGTTGCCGACATAACTAAGAGTCTATTCTCTGACATGCCTTGCTATCATGCTCATGCATGATGAAAGCGCCCTCCCCACTTGTAACCCATATGGTGGGCCCATAACCCACAGTTCCACGGGATCGAAACCTGACTCTCATGTACACCCCCTGTTCCCAAGGTTGTTCCTCGCGCATGACTTCGTATGTAATTCACGGACCACCTGCCTAGTGATCTAATCTGGTATCAGACGCAATACTTATTCCCATTGCTCTGAACCCCTTTCACACTTCGCTTCAATGCAATGAACGATTGCCTATGCGCTTGAAACTTCTATTTTGCACCTTCTTACTTTGCTCTCGATATTTTCTTAAGATTAGATTCGAGAGTTACTTTCCGCCACCTTCCTTGATGTTATCTACCAGTTAGTCAACCATGCAGAGGTCTGTTCCCCCGGAATACAGCCCCTTTTTCTTTTGTAAGTACGATGGAGTTTCCGAAAAAAAGACGACAACTTCATCAAGATGACCTGGAGTAGAGAAATAAAGACATCAATGAAAGGGATCAACTACTTTGGGAAGAGCATCCAAGACCAAGAAGATTCGGTAGAATTTCGTAACCAGATCTTTCCCCCTTGCTCCACCTCTTAAATCTCGGGACGAGATTTCTTGTAGTGGAGGAGAATTGTGACGCCCGGATAATTAGGCTACAGTAAAACTCTGCTAATGATGCCACGTCACCTTTGTTACTGTTGCTAATCTTGCGTTAGTTCAAAACCGATTCAAAATCCAAATTCAAAAACAAGTCAAAGAATTAAAGTTTTCAATTGTCAAATAGAAAATGTTCAAATTGTAGAAAATAAATAATAGATGATTATGGTGGTGAAACCACATTGTTGTGAAGTGTTTGAATACTCCGAATTAAATAGAACAGAAGCCAAAACCAATAATTAAATGCCCTTTATAAAATATAACATATTAAACTAATTAAGTTCGGTGCCCGAGATATAGTGGCATTAGAATAAGTAGTAATACTATTTTTAGGAACTAAGATCATAATTATAAAATAAAATAAAATAAAGAAAAACTAAAAGTAAAATGGTAAAAGAAAAATTAAGAAAAACAAAATACAAAGAAAAGAGACCCCCCCCCCCCCCTCGCTGGGCCACGACCCAGATGGCCTCGGGGCAAATCGGGCCGGCCCAGCCGCACCTCTCCTGGCCTATATGGCCCCTCCCTCGTGACCTAACCCCCGAACGCCCCACTCCCCTCACGATCCCCACCTCCCCCTCGTCTCCCTCACCCGCCGCCACCACACACAACACACACACACACACACACACACACACACACACACACACACACACACACACACACACACACACATCGTGCCGGGGAGAGGAGCTCCCAAATACCGATCCTCACAGGCATCGGTGCTCCCACCTCCCTCCACACTGGCGACCACCAAGAGCCGCCGCCCGTCCGCCCGCCGCTAACGGCCCCATGTTGGCTGCAGCTTCATCGCCGACGCCGCTGGAGGCCTCCAGCCGCCGCTGCCGCCGGAGCTCGTCGTCCGTCGCCGCCACCTCCCCACCGACGCTCGTCCCCATCCTCCTCCTCAACTCGGCTCCTGCGAGCCTCGCCGCCCGATCCCCTGCATGCGCACGTGAGCGCCCCCCGTCCTTCCCCCTTGCCCCGCAGTCACCGCCGTACGTTCACGCTCCGCCCACGGCGTGGTTGTCGCCACCGCGCTTCTCCTCCCTTCGCTTCCACACACACTAGCAACGACGTCCTTAGCCGCCGGCACGCGTGCTCACCGCGCTTTGGCAACCCCCTGCGGCTCTCGCACCCCTCGCCGTTTCACGCTCCTCGCGAGCCCTCGCCCGCGACCACACTGCGCCATGGCGCTGCTGCCGCACTACTTTCTTCTGGTCTGCTTGCCGTCGTCTTGTGGCGCCCGACGCCGCTTCGCCAGCGCGGCGCCCGGTCGTCCGTCGTCCCTTTCGGACCCGTTGCCTCGTTGCCGCCTCGCTCCACGGTGGCTGCAGCCACCTCCGGCGACGGCGAACCTCCGGCAACGCGTCGTCGCCCGCTCGGCCCTCATACGGGTCGGGCGCCTGCAGCGACCCAGCGCCCGTAACCGCTACGCCTATGACACGGACCCCACCCCCAGAACGTTAAAAAAGATACAAAAAAAGAATTAAAAATAAATAAATAATTTAAAATAAATAAATAAATTGATTAAATTAATTAACTTAATTAAATAGGTTTAATTAAACTACCTAAAATCTATTATCCTAATAACCTAGTTAGACTAAATTAACTAGTTAGTTATTGTAAAAGTCAATGATAGGGGCCCCACCCCCTTTTGACTAGTCAAACATTGACTGGTCAACAGGATCCCCTGGCCCACCTGTCAGCCTCTGGTACACTTCTGTTTACGCAGAGCTGGGTGCACCTAGCATTTAGCTATTTAATTTCGAATTAATAATAATTCCATAATAATATTAAAACTTTGGAAAATCATATAAAATAAACCGTAGCTCGGATGAAAATACTTTGTACATGAAAGTTGCTCAAAACGACGAGACGAATCGGGATACGCAACACGTTCGTCCACCACACATCCCTAGGATAGCAAACACGCAACTTTCCCCCTCCGGTTCGTCTGTCCGAAAACGCGAAACACCGGGGATACTTTCCTGGATGTTTCCCCCCTTCGTCAGTATCACCTCCTAACGCGTTAGGGCACACCTGGCACCGTTGATTGTCTTGTCATGCATCGATATGCATATGTTTGCATTATATTTATTGTTTTTCCCCCTCTTCTCTCGTTAGATACCGAGACCGACGCCGCTGCTACCCAATACGACTACGGTGTTGACGACACATCCTTCTCGGATGAGCTTCCAAGCAAGCCCCCCCCCCCTTAATCACCAGATATCCCCTATTCTTCTCTATACTGCTTGCATTAGAGTAGTGTAGCATGTTACTACTTTCCGATTAATCCTATTCTGATGCATAGCCTGACTTTGCTACTACTGTTGTTACCTTTACCTGCAACCCTACATGCTTAGTATAGGATGTTAGCGTTTCATCAGTGGCCCTACATTCTTGTCTGCCTGCCATGCTATACTATCGGGCCGTGATCACTAGGGAGGTGATCACGGGTATATACTATATACTTTATACATGATACGTGTGGTGACTAAAGTCGGGTCGGCTCGTGGAGCACCCGCGAGTGATTCACGGATTGGGGGCTGAAAGGACCATTGTCCCAATGGCCCTCTGGGTGGATCTTTGTGGCGGAGAGACAGGGCAGGTTGAGACCGCCTAGGTGAGAGGTGGGCCTGGCCCTGGTTGGTGTCCGCGGTTACATCAATTAACACGCTTAACAAGATCTTGGTATTTGATCTGAGTCTGGCCATTTGGTCTATACGCACTAACCAACTACGTGGGAAAGTTATGGGCACTCGACGTCGTGGTATCAGCCGAAGCCCTCGTGGACGTCGGGCCGATCGAGCGCGCTGCTGCCGATTGGAACGTAAGCTCGCTCTTGTATTAAGGGGGCTAGTTCGCTTCCGCCGCCTCGCAACGTGTGTGTGCAATGGGCGATGGGCCTGCACTGCGCCATAGGGTTTAGACCGGCGTGCTGACCTCTCTGTTGTGCCTAGGTGGGGCTGCGACGTGTTGATCTTCCAAGGCCGGGCATGACCCAGGAAAGTGTGTCCGGCCAAATGGGATCGAGCATGTTGGGTTATGTGGTGCATCCCTGCAGGGAAGTTTATCTATTCAAATAGCCGTGTCCTTCTGTAAAAGGACGACCCGGAGTTGTACCTTGACCTTGTGACAACTAGAACCGGATACTTAATAAAACACACCCTTCCAAGTGCCAGATATAACCCGGTGATCGCTGTCGGAGTAATGGGCCACGGGTAGGCAGACCCGAGCCCCAGAACCTTTCAAAACATCAGGGCAGACTGCGCCCCTCAAGACGCTAAGATGAAAAGCCGCCTTCAGAGAGTCGGCAATAGAGCCGGCGATTACCCCTCTGGGCTGAGTCCCAGAGGGGGCCTCAAGACAAGCCGACATTAGGCCGGCGACCTCAGGACAAGCCGACTCCAAGCCGGCGACCTCAGGCGAGGCCGGCTACGGGGAGTCAGCCCGCGACCCCAACCACCTCCTACCTGAGCGACTACGAGCGGGATGGGGTAAAGCCGCCTCGCTGCCCATCTCGCCTCGCCCATAAAGGGCAGGTATGGCTACGGAGCGCCGCATCGACGGAGATCTCCGTCCGCGCGCACTTGTTGCCACGCTGCCTCGACATCAGCCCCGTGGGCAGATTCCTGTTCCCACGATGGCCTGTCTGTACGATCCGAAGACGGCGGGACCCGCCCGTCGGCGGGAGTACCAAAGACGGCGAGAGCGCGCCGAAGACGGACCCGACGAAGTCGGCCTCCGGGAGTCGGCCGGCCCCACCCGCGGGTTCCACGCGCCATTAACCAGACAAGACGGGGAATGGCAACAGTGATCGCCCGCCCGGCGGCGGCACTGTTGCCATGACCCCATGACCAAGCTCGCGTCATTAGAAGCACGGCTACAGTAATCTGCAGCCGGCAAGACCCGCACGCGGCGGACAAGGGCTGCCGGCCCCATGTTGGACCGTCGGCGGGCCCCAGAAGTCGGCGGAGAAGACGGCGACTTAGAGACTGACGGCTTGGGCCCGCACCCAGGCGGATTACCGTTGTACCCCCGGGGGGTAGGCCTATATAAACCCCCCGGGGCACCCATGCAAAGGGTTGGAAGCTAGTAGTTTTAGACACACTCGTAGAGGGAGACAAGAGCTAGTCGTGCCCTTCTCCTTCCTCACCCCGAACAGCTCAAGGAGCATCATGTACTCACTTTGCCATAGTGATCATGCGGAGACCCCGCAGAGCAGCAGTAGGGGTGTTATCTCCTCGGAGAGCCCTGAAGCTGGGTAAGATTCGCGGCGTGCATGTCTTCGCCTCATCCTGCTTCTGTGCACCGGCGACGTTCTACTCGCCTCCATGATAAGCCATCCTTGGCATATGTCGCACCCAACCCCGACATTTGGCGCCCACCGTGGGGCCTGGTGCACCGTCGTCCGAGACCTGCTCGACGGGAACCCTCTTCCTCCTCGGCGAAGCCAGCCCAAGACGCCAGACGGAGTTCCGCTGACGCTGCTGCATGGCGCCGAGGTCGCTCAGGCGGGCGAGCTGCTCGCCAATTTGTCGGCGAGGTTCGCCTCGACGAGCCTGCATCCGACGCAGTACAGACGGCCCCAAAAGCCTCCTCGCTGGCCTCCTCGAGCAGCTCCACGCCGCCGGGCGAGCCTGCCGCCGACACTGAGTCCGTAGGGCTCCACCGACCCAATGCTGGTCGACTCGACACCGCTGCCGCCGACGCTTCCCCACCAACGTGGTGGTTCACGACGAGCCTCTCCTCGCTACGGAGAGCGGCGGGAGCACCGTTCTGAAGTACTCGCCATCGGTCACGGCGAGCCTTCCGGCGAGGGAGCTCGTGACCTCTCGACGCTGTTCTCAGAAGACCTTACCGCCCATTCCGGAGGACGCCGACGCCGGAAGCTGGAAGCACGCCGCCTCCAGCCTCGTGGGCGCATGTGGCTGGCAAGCATGAGACGCTTGTCGGAAGCCTATCAGCGCCGAGATGGATCGGCGTTGTGGGCGGCTTTCGCCCGGCTCCGGCGGGCCTAGCCGCCTAAGGCGGCGGTCGCGGCAGCAGTGCAGCCATCGCCGGTCTGTTTGGGGCCAGTCGCCCTGTGTACGCCACGCCTGCGGAGAACATTCGCGCTGCCCAGGCGGCGGCGGACGAGCTGGATAACTTCGAGGGCGAGGAGCGCCGCCTGATGACGGAGCGAGTCCAGCAGCTCCTCGACGCGGCCGCCGCCCAAGACGAAGCCGACTGCCGCACGGAGGCGCCACGACGACAACACGGCGACTTGCCTCCTCGCCGAGATCAAGGCGCGACATCTCGGACGCCGACTGGCGGCGTCCGCGGAAGAAAGAACAAGGATCCGGCTGTCAGCCATAGCCGGACTCACATCTCCATCGAGCGCGACGAAGACGGTCGCCCAAGAGCAGTGGAGCGGCGGGACGACTATCAGCCTCCTCCTCCCCGCAGAGAAAGGCGAGTCTCCCCGCCACCCGCCGGCCGCAGACGAGCCTCAATACGGCGACTCCGACTTGGTGGTCCAACAGTCATCCGGCGACTGGGACGCCAAGGATGCAAATATGGCGAGCTACCGCTTTCTAGTACAGCAGCTGAGTGGATATTTTGAGGGATGCGAATTCCTCCACGTACAAGAAACGACAACGACCAAGCAGATGCGGGCAAGAATCGGTTCCACCCGTCAGTAATACCATCTGGCGTCGCCGCTTTCGCCGCTTTCTCAAGCCATCTGTCAAGCCGTCACCAGAGTCGACACCATCTTTGTGCCGGCTCCTCAAGAAGCCGGATCCGACTCTGTAACCTCAGCATTTACACAAGAATCCTTGCAGACGCCCCAAGAACACGGCAATCGAAGCCGCCCGGACTTCAGAGTCTGCCCGGGATCATGCGGCGACCATTATGCGAAGACTCCAAAGATTGGATCGGGACTGCGCTTAGTCGGCCCGGGACTTCTTCAACCCAAAGCAAGATGCTGCAGACTCCAACCCGCCGCCCCAAATTAGCCCTCGGCCCAAGTAGTAGTACTGGCAGTCGAAGAAATAACAGCACCCTCATGGGCCCAACCCATCCTGAAGTTCTTAATAAGCGGAGAGCTACCAACTGATGAAACCTTGGCTCGGCAAGTGCAACGCCGAGCAGCAGCCTACACTATAGTCAATAGAGAGTTGGTCAGGCGCAGCGTCACCGGTGTCTACCGGCCAAGGCCGAATCGAATCGAGCAAGGCCAAGCAATCCTTGAAGACATCCATCGTGAAGTGTGGCCATCATGCAGCCTCCAGAGCACTTGCCGCCAAAGCCTTCCGACACGGTTTCTTCTCGCCAACTGCCCTAGAAGAGGCCAAGGAATTAGTTCAAAATGCAAGGTGCCAGTGTTCCGCTTCCAAGCCGCTTCACCGGCTTCAGCTCAAGACTATCCCCATCGCCTGCCCTTTGCTGTTCGGGGCCCGGACATGGTGGGACCATTCAAGACGGCACGAGGTGGCCTAACTCACTTACTTGTCGCGGTGGACAAGTTCACCAAGTGGATAGAAGCAAAACCCATCAAGAAGTTGAATGGTCCTATGGCGTTGACTTTCATCGCCGACATCACGACTCGCACGGCGTACCACACGGCATCATCACCGACAACGGCACAAATTTTGCCAAAGGCGCCCTGGCCCGTTTCTGCGCAACACAGGGCATCCGACTGGACTTAGCGTCCGTTGCCCATCCGCAGTCAAACGGCCAGGTAGAGCGAGCGAACGGCCTCATCCTGTCTGGTATCAAGACTCGACTGGTCGAACCACTTGAGCGTTCGGCCGGCTGCTGGCTTGAGGAGTTGCCGCCCGTCTCCGAGTCTCGCGAACGACTCCAAACAAGTCAACCGCTTCACACCCTTCTTCCACGCTTCACGGTGCCAAGCCGTCATCCCAACGAATATAGAGTTCGACTTCGCGAGTCACCATGTACAATCAAGAGGAAGCAGAAGAAGCACGCCAAGACGGCATCGATATGTCGGAAGAGGGCCGGCTGTTGGCACTCACCGGTCCAAAGATCTACCAAAGAAAGCTCGCACCGCTACTACAACAAGAAGGTCAAGCCAAGATCATTCCTAGAGGGCGACCTTGTGCTCCGGCTGATCCAAATAACAGCCGCCAGCACAAGCTGTTGGCGCCTTTGAGAAGGCCCATTCATCATCAAGAAAGTGCTGGGCAACGACTCCTACTACCTGATCGACGCTCAGAAGCCCCGAGCACGCAAGAGGGATGACTCCGGCAAGGAGACGGAGCGGCCATGGAATGCGGATCTCCTCCGAAGATTTTACAGTTGATGCAGTATGTACAACGCTACCCTTTTGTGTTTGAAATACCAAGACTCCGGGCCCCCCGAGACGAGCTCGGGGACTGCCCTCTTTTTTTATCTGTATGATAAGAATTATGCCTTTGAGTATGTTACCCTTTGATTATGATGTTTGGCACCGGGCTCGACTAGTCGGCCCGGGGACTCGCCGCCTTTGAGCTATGAAGTGCTTCCTGAAGTCAGGCAAGTAGCGTGCGGTGCCCAAGCCATCTTCTGTCAGAAGCCGCAGCTCATGAGCGGCTTGTTTGGTGGGCAGGAGTAAGGTAGAGCGGCGCCCACACGAAAAAAAATGGCTATGGACCCAAAGCATAAACATAGTTTAAATCGGCTCCCGGCCCGTTCGTGAAACCGACTCTTAAGAAGCCGGCTTGCTTTTCTACCCAACTTGCTTAAATGACTCTAAAATGGCCAAGTACTTGCCTTCTCAAAGTAGCCAAGCACTTGACCTAGACGGCAATCCAGACAATGCTGCTTCTTGGACGGGCAAGGCGGCATCTAAGGGAAGGCGGCAAAGGAAAAGCCACAAGAGCAATAAGCAAGGAAACATAAAATTAGAATAATATTTACACAAACTTAGGCCCTTGGCGGATCTTCAACAGAGGTTCGTAATACACCCGCGGGTGGAATTGTGCGAATTAACAAAGTTCTTTCAAAAGACTAGCAAACAGATAAAATAAAGACAAGGCAGCGGCCTAAGAAGCAGCGGATGGGGTTGGAAGGCCGGAGGCGGCGGCGGCGTCAGGCGCCGGGGCGGCTGGCTGGGCAGTCTCGGTTTGATCGTCTCTGGCAGCGGCTGGCTCAGATGGGCGCGGCTCGTTGCTGGAGGCGCGGTCGAGCTGAGGCTGGCCGCCCGCTCCGTCTTCTGGCGCCTCCATGACGTCTCCGTCCTCCGCCTCGTCTTCATCCTCGGTGCTGGAGTCGATCACCTCCGCCGAGTCCTCGCTGTAGTCCGGGTTCATCCCGAACCACTCCGACGGTGCTTCCCTACCGTCTTCAGCCCGCTCAGGGACGAAGACACTGGTGTCCGTATAGTCGGCAATCGCCACCGCACGCTCGACGAGGGCGCCCTCCGCGGCCAGCAGCTCCGCCTGGGCTTCTGACCGGAACGCGGCCAGCCGATCCAGGTCGAGCCCTGGATACCACGCCTTGACGAACTCCAGGGCTCGGCGAGCTCCAGCCCAAGCCGCGGAGCCCTTCCAAGCCTCAAGACGCCCAGCGACCTCCAGGCCGGTCGGCGGTCCGGGAGTGCGTGAATCGGCATGTCCGGCCACAGGCAGCAACCGCTGGCACCAACACGTCAAGACGGCGCGAGCATCCGATGTGCTGCCGCCAAACGAGCCTCAATGCTCGGGAGCTGTTCGTCAAGGGTCCGGGCGTTGGCGGCGATCTCAGCACCACTCCGCCCTCCGCCAAGGCCGCGCTGGCCTCGATGGCCTGATTGGCCGCCTGCGTGTGACCAGGGAAGAAGTCTGCCAAGAAGAAGAAAAAGCAAGTCACAAAAAACAAGGAGCCGGCTTAACCCATAGTCGGCAACCCAAAAGAGAAAGTAAAAGCAAATTTACCATCAACGATATCTTCGATTTCATGGAAGCCGGAGGTCAGCTACGCTTCCTCGCTACCCAGCGGAGCGCCGCTCTCACCCGGCCAGAGAGCGGCCTCTTTCTTCTCCGCCTCGGCTGCGCCGCTTGAGCAGCTCCCTCTGCCCGCCAGCTGCGTAGCCAGCAGGTCGGCGCTCATGGGCGAAGCTTGCCAAGACTCCTCCTCTTTGGTGCGCAAAGCGGCCTCGGCCGTACCCAGCTGCCCCCGCAGAGCGGCGTTGGACTCTGAAGAATAAAAAGAAGGACGCGAAGTCGCCAGTTAAGAAGGTCACCAGGAAGATCCAGCTCGATCACAGAGCGGCCCAATCTCGGGGACTACAGCGCTGGTGCGCCAGCGCGCCAAGAAGGAAACTCACCTCGGCTCCTCGCCAGTCAAGAGCCCGCTTGTTCAGTTCTTCAACATTGTGGTTGAAGGCAAGAGCGCCAAGGTTGTGATACTCCTGAAACAAGAATTCTGACATAGGTAAAAAACTTGGAAGTAGCAAATAAAGTTCCGGGCCGCTGCTCGGCCCGAAACTCGGATTACACTCAGTGGAGTGCCGGCGCCTCACGAAGAAGAGCAAGAGAAAATTCGGAAATGAAACATACCGACGGGCGGACTGCGATGCCAGTGCGCTTTGAAAGGTTCTGAGGGCGCCGCTTTCAGCCCGCAGCTTCGCTTGACGCCCAGAGCGCCCGTGTTCAGCAGGCCTGCGCCTCCTCGCACTCCACCTAACGGGCGCGGGCGTTGTCGCCTCGGCGTCGAGGATGGCCGAGCTGGCGGCGCCGGTCTCAATGGGCGCGGCGCCGAGGTCGCTTCCCAAGACGGGCGCCAGACCGGGCGAGGCGACTTGAAGAAGCAGCGCCACTACGGCCTCGTCGGTCGGCGGCACAGGCGGGTCCGCCGGCTGTTTGCCTCGCGCGATCTCGGACTGCGGCGGAGGCGGCGGGGGTGGCGCGGCCACGCCCGACGAAGAGACCTCGCCGCCTTCCCTCCCTGCGACGGGGACCTCACCACCGACTCCCTCCAACTGCCCCGTGAACTCCGGCGATGGTGGCGCTGAGCTCAGCGGAGTAACGAGCAGCGCCGACTGAAGGCGCGCGGCCTCCTCGGCTCGCCTTTTCGCCACAGCAGCGGCTTCGACCGCCTTCTCGGCCTCCGCCTTCTCCCGACGGGCGGCCTCCTCCTCGTCGCGCTTCTCCTGCGCATTCCGCTCTGTTGCCTCCCGGAGGGCGGCTGCTGGGTCAACCCGCCGACTACTGGCGGACGTCTCCGCCGACCCCATGACGGAGGCCGCGGCGACCCTCTCCAAGGTGAGGGGAGCCCTGATGAGAAAAAAGGACATGAGAAGACTCGGGCAACACGGACCAGAAGAAAAACAAGACAGAATAAAAAAACACTTACGCGGAGACCAGCGGTGGCTTCTTCACCTCCTTGAGGAAGCGGTTAGCCTTCGCGACCGCTTCTTCGCGCTGAGTCGCGGCGGCCGCTCCCCTGAATTTTTTGGCCTGGCCGCTTGGCTGTCTCGGTCCGGCCCGGCGCCTCTTCGCGCCGCCTAGACCCCCCAAGGCGGCGGAGGAGCTCGCGCCTGGATGGTCGGCTTTCTGCTGGCGGCGGGGGGCGACTTCCTTCTCGGCGTCATCATCGGGCCAGTCGGCAAAGGTCGCCGAGGGCCTGAAGTCGTCGGCCCTCCCTCCTCGTGTCGGCCTCCATCGCCGACACCCAAGTCGGGGTCATCGGCGTCGCTCTCCGCCCGGTCGGGACGAATTCACGAGGCCGGCTCAAGCGCCGGCCAAGGCGGCATGAGAGGATTCTCGAGTCGAAAAACCAAGGAAAATTAGAGCCGGATCCGGCTGAAGAAGGAAACGGAGAAGCAAAAGACGACTTACCAACGGCGGGGGATTGGCGCGCGAGTATGGCTCCTTGCCGAACCGCCATTCCTCCGTGAGGCTACAGTTTGCCAAGAAGTTCACCGTGTCCACCACCTCCGCGTGGGGCATGTCCTTGGAGCACAGCCGGCTGGGGTCCCGGCGGTCTCTCATCTGACAGATCAGATGAGGTCGGCCTTGAAGAGGGAGAACTCGGCGCGCCACGAAGGCGGCCAGCAAGTCTGCCCCACCAGGCCCTCCGATCAGATTATCACGCTGGAGTCAAGGCTGACGGCGGCGCGTTGCTGCGGGGTCAGCGTCCGGACCCTATAGGACCAGCTGGTGGGTCGGCTCAGCTCGCCGCCCTCGAGGGCGGCAAGTTGACTCGCCTCGCCGGGCGGCGTTCTTGGACGAGAAGTAGGAGCGCTGCCACATCTTCACCGACTTGGTGAGGGGATGGCAGGAAAAGGGTTCTCGACACCGGCCTCCTTCTTGGCGATGAACGTGCCAGACAGAGCCGCAGACGCGAGCGACGTGGGTCCCGAAGCCGCTTGGAAGAATTCCCCATACTCGATGGTGGGGAGAACTCGAGAAAACCTTCGTGATAAGGATGCGAAGGCGGCCAGCAGCACCACCGTGTTGGGGGTGAGGTGGTGCGGCTGGAGCCCGAAGAACTCCAAGAATGCGCGGAAGAAGCCGCTCGTCGGCAGCCCTAGCCCGCGCATGAGGTGCGAGCGGAAGATCACCCGCTCGCCCTCCTCCGGCGCCGGCGCGATTTCGCCCTCCGGCGCCGCGCGGGTCCGCTCTAGGTGGTTGTCGGGGATGCGGCGCGTCTGACGAAGGAACTCAATGATGTCGTCGTCGATGATGGAGCCGTCCCACACGCCGAGAGCTGCGGTGGGACAGCGCGGGCGGCGGATGAGGACCTCATCTCGCAGCTGCGGCGAGGCTCAGTGCGGGCGAGCAAGGAAGAAGACGAGGCAGGAGCGGGATGAGAGAGTGCGCGCGGCGCCACCGCCTCTCCTCCCCGCCTACTTATAGGCGCTTAGGCTGCGGTTGAGGGGCGGGCGGGATTAATCGCCCCACGCTTCTCACGATTTAACCCACGACATTATCGCGCCGCAGAACGGCGCGTGAGCCCAACCGCCGCACGCATCGCAGCGGATTCGCCGCGCGCCGGGCACGGTAGTGGCGGGCCCCGCCGACGGGCCTGTCTTGTCACGCGTGGGCTGGCAGATCGCCTCGCTGCGTGGCGTCACATGGCGGGCCCACAACGGCTGCCGCCGAAGCTTATCAGCACGCCGCCCGAATCCCGGCCGCGACCTTGAAACCTTTGAAGAGCAAGACGGCCTCGCAAGGCCGATTCCAACTAGTCGGCTCAAGATGGAGACGGCGGCCGAGTCCAGATTCTTCTACCAAAGGGATGAAGCTGTCGAGGCTCCTCGACAGGCTGCCCTCGGCGCCTCTCCAGCTTCGGGGACTACTGTCGGAGTAATGGGCCACGGGTAGGCAGACCCGAGCCCAGAACCTTTCAAAACATCGGGGCAGACTGCGCCCCTCAAGACGCCAAGACGAAAAGTCGCCTTCAGAGAGTCGGCAATAGAGCCGGCGACTACCCCTCTGGGCCGAGTCCCAGAGGCGGCCTCAAGACTAGCCAACTTTAGGCCGGCGACCTCTGGACAAGCCGACTCCAAGCCGGCGACCTCAGGCGAGGCCGGCTACGGGGAGTCGGCCCGCGACCCCAACCACCTCCTACCTGAGCGACTACGAGTGGGATGGGGTAAAGCCGCCTCATGCCCATCCTCGCCTCGCCCATAAAGGGCAGGTATACACGGAGCGCATCGACGTAGATCTCCGTCCGTGGCATCGCTTGTTGCCACGCTGACGACATCAGCCCGTGGGCAGATTCATTCTCCCACAATGGCCTGCCTATACAACCCGAAGACGGCGGGACCCGCCTGGCCGGGCGGAGTAATGCAAGACGGCGAGAGCGCCCAAGACGGACTCCGACGAAGTCGGCCTCCGGAGTCGGCCGGCCCCACCAAGGGTTCCACGCGCCATTAACTGAACAAGACGGGGAATGGCAGCGGTGATCGCCGCCCGTGGCGGGCTGCTGCCATGACCCCATGACCAAGCTTCGCGTCATTAGAAGCACGGCTACTGAATCTGCAGCTGGCAAGACCCGCCAAGGGCGGACAAGGGCTGTCGGCCCCATGTTGGACCGTCGATGGGGCCCACTAGTCGACGGGCCCCGTAAGTCAAGTGAGAAGACGACGACTTAGAGATCGACGGCTTGGGCCCGCACTCACCGGATTACCGTTGTACCCCGGGGTGTAGGCCTATATAAACCCCCCGGGGCACCCATGCAAAGGGTTGGAAGCTAGTAGTTTTAGACACACTCATAGAGGGAGAGAAGATCTAGCCGTGCCCTTCTCCTTCCTCACCCCGAACAGCTCAAGGAGCATCCTGTACTCACTTTGCCATAGTGATCATGCGGAGACCCCGCAGAGAAGCAAGAGGGGTGTTATCTCCTGAGAGCCCCGGTTGGGTAAGATTAGCGGCGTGCATGTCTTCGCCTCATCCCGTTTCCAGGCACCGGCGACGTTCTACTCGCCCCCTCCATGATAAGCCATCCTTTGGCATATGTCGCACCCAACCCCCGACAATCGCTCTCACACAGGGCGACGAGGAGGGGATCACCGGGTAGGATTATGCTATGCGATGATACTTGGTGAACTTACCATCTACTCTCTTCTACATGCTGCAAGATGGAGGTGGCCTAAAGCGTAGTCTCCGACACGACTAGCTATCCCCCTCTTATTCTGGCATTCTGCAGTTCAGTCCATCGATATTGCCCCTTTACGCAGATACCCATGCATATGTAGAGTAGCTCCTTGCTTGCGAGTACTTTGGATGAGTACTCACGGTTGCTTTTCTCCCTCTTTTCCCCCTTTCCTTTCTACCTGGTTGTCGCAACCAGATGTTGGAGCCCAGGAGCCAGACGCCACCGTCGACGACGACTCCTACTACACCGGAGGTGCCTACTACTACGTGCAGGCCCCTGATGACGACCAGGAGTAGTTTAGGAGGATCCCAGGCAGGAGGCCTGCGCCTCTTTCGATCTGTATCCCAGTTTGTGCTAGCCTTCTTAAGGCAAACTTGTTTAAACTTATGTCTGTACTCAGATATTGTTGCTTTCACGACTCGCCTATGATCGAGCACTTGTATTCGAGCCCTCGAGGCCCCTGGCTTGTATTATGATGGTTGTATGACTTATTTATGTTTTAGAGTTGTGTTGTGATATCTTCCCGTGAGTCCCTGATCTTGATCGTACACGTTTGTGTGCATGATTAGTGTACGATTGAATCGGGGGCGTCACAGCCACCATGTGGGTACAACCCACCTGGGCGCGCCAGGGGAGGGGGGCACGCCCTGGTGGGTTGTGCCCAACCAGGGGCCCCTCTCTGGTGGTTGTTGGCTCCAAAAATCCTTATTTATTCCATAAAAAATCCTCGCAAAGTTTCATTCCTTTCTGAGAACTTCGATTTCTGCACAAAAACAACACCATGGTAGTTCTGGTGAGAACAACGTCAGTACGGGGTTAGTTTCATTCAAATCATGCAAATTAGAGTCCAAAACAAGAGGAAAAGCATGAGAAAAAGTAGATACGTTGGAGACGTATCAACTCCCCTAACCTTAAACCTTTGCTTGTCCTTAAGCAATTCAGTTGATAAATAAGCTTGTACAAACTCTTTTGCTCTTGTTTGCATAAATAAGCTTAAACGACACCCAGGTTTTCAGCCAACATTATAACTAACCATGTCAACAATAACTCTCAAAGATTATAATGACTCATATCAATAACATAATCAGCTAGCGAGCAATAATAAGATATCTCAAATAGCAACATGTTGTCAAAACAACCATGATATAATATGACAATAGTGGTATCTCGCTAGCCCTTTCTGAGACTGCAAAACATAAATGCAGAGCACCTCAAAAGTTCAAGCAGCGACTAAACATTGTAATTCATGGTAGAAAAGATCCAGTCGTGATGCACCCAACATTAGATATACACAATGCATAAATCATGACAGCCATGCTCTACTCAGTTTCTGGCACTTGTTTTTAGAAGGTGGTGACGCAACATAAAAGTAAATAGAAAGTCCCTTTGCAGAGGGAAGTAGTAATTTGCAGAGGTGCCAGACCTCAGTTTTTAAAACAGAGATAAATGGTAATTTTGAGACATGCCCCCTTCTCATTCACTTCACGACCATCAGTTATCAACATCTTCCATGCTAAGCACGCTAGTGGCGGTTCCCAAGCGGAAAGTAAAGGTTTTGACTGCATTGGGAGTATTTGTTTGATTATTCAAGAGATGAACTCTTTTTCAAGGTTTTGACTGGGCATCCCTATTACCGCCCATTTCCTCGTGCGGTGGCGAGTGAATAAACACTTGACCTGAGGATAGCCCGCTTAGCACGGAAGATATCGACCACCTCCTATGGTTCCATGAACGATCCAGGCACACAAAACGGATAATTTTTTTAGAAGTTTTTAGAGGTGGCACATGCAAATTTACTTAGGACGGCAGGGTAATACCGCACATAGGTAGGTATGGTGGACTCATCTGGAATAACTTTGGGTTCAAGGTTTTTGATGTACAAGCAGAATTCCCACTTAGTACAGGTGAAGGCTAGCAATTAAGATTAGGAAGCGGCCAGCTAGAGAGCAAAAACGATCATGACCAGGCATTATGCATAAGTAACATTGGACACTAGCATGAGTAGGATATGAACACCATGAACATAAACATTATAGAGGCTATGTTGGCTTTGATTCAATTACATGCATGAACATGTACCAAGTCAAGCCACTCGAACATTCGGAGGAGGATACCATATCATCATACTACATCACAATCATCTTAACGCTATGTTGATACCCAAGATAAATCATTATTGACTCCCAGCTACTTATGCATGGCATGAGAAACTATAATCTCTAATTGTCATTGCAAACATGTTTAATCATAATGGGCTGAAGCTTGGATACTAGGTTAAACATATTTAAACAAACAGAACAAATTGAGTTCATACCAGTTTCTCTTTGCCACAACCATCGAATATCGTTATTATTGCCTTTCACTTGCACGATCGAATGATAAGAAAATAATAATAGTGCAAGAGTGTTGTGGACCAAGCTGGAATATGCAAAACATTTTATTCAACAGGAGAATACAAGGTAAAATGTGCTCTTTATTAGTTCAATAGTTATTCATATGAGAGCCACTCGACATTTTCATCCTGGTCTTCACTCGGTACAACTCGAATAAAAAGAAAAGAAATTCAGAGAAATGAGCATGCGTTGGTTTTCCCTTGAAGAGGAAAGGGTGATGCAGCAAAGTAGCGTAAGTATTTCCCTCAGTTTTTTAGAACCAAGGTATCAATCCAGTAGGAGACTACACACAAGTCTCCTAGTACCTGCACAAACAATCAAGAACCTTGCAACAAACACGATAAAGAGGTTGTCAATCCCTTCACGGCCACTTGCAAAAGTGAGATCTGATAAAGATAATAAGATAAATATTTTTGGTATTTTTGTTGTATAGATTGGAAAATAAAGATTGCAAAATAAAGATTGCAAAATAAACGGCGACAAAAATAGCTAGTTGACGGGAAAATAATATGATGTAAAGTAGACCCGGGGGCCATAGGTTTCACTAGTGGCTTCTCTCAAGATAGCATATATTACGGTGGGTGAACAAATTACTATCGAGCAATTGATAGAAAAGCGCATAGTTATGAGAATATCTAGGCATGATCATGAAGATAGGCATCGCGTCCGTGTCAAGTAGACCGAAACGATTCTGCATCTACTACTATTACTCCACACATCGACCGCTATCCAGCATGCATCTAGAGTATTAAGTTCATACGAACGGAGTAACACATTAAGCAAGATGACATGTGATACGTCTCCAACGTATCTATAATTTTTTATTGTTGCATGCTATTATATTATCTGTTTTGGATGTTTAATGGGCTTTATTATACACTTATATTATTTTTGGGACTAACCTACTAACCAAAGGCCCAGTGCAAATTGTCGTTTTTTGCCTATTTCAGTGTTTCACAGAAAAGGAATATCAAACGGAATCCAAACGGAATGAAACCTTCGGGAGAGTGATTTTTGGAACAAATGCAATACGGGAGACTTGGAGTGGACGTCAAGGAAGCGACGAGGTGGCCACGAGGCAGGGAGGCGTGCCCCCACCCTCGTGGGCCCCTTGTGGGCCCCTTGTGGCTCCCCTGACCGACTTCTTTCGCCTATATATACTCATATACCCCAAAAACATCCAGGAGCACCACGAAACCCTATTTCCAATTGCCGCAACCTTCTGTAATTCGTGAGATACCATCTTGGGGCCTTTTCCGGCGCTCTGCCGGAGGGGGAAACAATCACGGAGGGCTTCTACATCAACACCATAGCCTGTTCGATGATGTGTGAGTAGTTTACCACAGACCTTCGGGTCCATAGTTATTAACTATATGGCTTATTCTCTCTCTTTGGATCTCAATACAAAGTTCTCCTCGATCTTCTTGGAGATCTATTCGATGTAATTCTTTTTGCGGTGTGTTTGTTGAGATCCGATGAATTGTGGATTTATGATCAAGATTATCTATGAACAATATTTTAATCTCCTCTGAATTCTTTTATGTATGATTTGATATCTTTGCAAGTCTCTTCAAATTATCAGTTTGGTTTGGCCTACTAGATTGATCTTTCTTGCAATGGGAGAAGTGTTTAGCTTTGGGTTCAATCTTGCGGTGTCCTTTCCCAGTGACAGCAGGGGCAGCAAGGCACGCATTGTATTGTTGCCATCGAGGATTAAAAGATGGGGTTTATATCATATTTCTTGAGTTTATCCCTCTACATCGTGTCATCTTGCCTAATGCGTTACTCTGTTCTTATGAACTTAATACTCTAGATGCATGCTGGATAGCGGCCGATGTGTGGAGTAATAGTAGTAGATGCAGAATAGTTTCGGTCTACTTGTCACGGACGTGATGCCTATATACATGATCATGCCTAGATATTCTCATAACTATGCGCTTTTCTATCAATTGCTCGACAGTAATTTGTTCACCCACCGTAGATGCTATCTTGAGAGAAGCCACTAGTGAACCTTATGGCCCCCGGGTCTATTTTACATCATGTAAGTTTCCAATATACTTTACTTTGCAATCTTTACTTTCAATCTATATCACAAAAATACCAAAAATATTTATCTTATTATGTCTATCATATCTCACTTTTGCAAGTGACCATGAAGGGATTGACAACCCCTTTATCGCGTTGGTTGCAAGGTTCTTATTTGTTTGTGTAGGTACAAGGCGACTTGCGTGTAGTCTCCTACTGGATTGATACCTTAGTTCTCAAAAACTGAGGGTAATACTTACGCTACTTTCCTGCATCACCCTTTCCTCTTCAAGAGAAAACCAACGCATTGCTCAAGAGGTAGTAAGAAGGATTTCTGGCGCCGTCGCCGGGGAGGCGTACACCAAGTCAAGTCAAGATTTGATCTCCCGACAACGAGCCATTTCTGGCACTGTTGCCGGGGAGATCTACGCTCAAGTCAAGACATACCAAGTACCCATCACAAACTCTTGTCCCTCGCATTACATTATTTTCCATTCGCCTCTCGTTTTCCTCTCCCCCACTTCACCTTTCCCTTTTCTTCGCCTTCTTCCCTTATGTCTTTCTGTTTGTGTTTCCACGTGCCTTCTATTTGCTTGCATCTTTGCTTGCTAAAAATCTATTGATATGGATCCACTTAAAGTGTTCTACTTGGATCATCTTCGATCCTTATGCGCTCGTTCTAAAACCCCAACTAGCCTAGTTGATGGGAAATCTTTAGATGAGCATGCTCATTTTGCGCGTCACCGTCTGTCTGAAAAAGGGAGACTCTTATGGGATCAAATAAACAGATTGTTGTGTTATGCTTGGAATCTTTGTGAAATTTATGATTTTACTTGTTGCTCTAAGAACCCTTAAAAACACCTTCCCTACCTATGTGAGTTTAATGAAAATGAAATCTTATCTTCTTATGCAAAGGGTGTTTATAGTTACTATGATATTGAACAAATTGAAGAATTTGTTGCTTTTAAGGGTGCTTATGAAGTTGCTTCTTTGATTGAAAAGTATGATATTACTCTCCACGAATCTGAAAATTTTGACATACTTAAATATTGCTATGAATACTATGCTCATAATGTCTATGTCATAGAATTTACTAAGAGAATGACCGTTGATTTGGAAGAAAATAATGATATGCATGAATCTATAGATAATGATGATTCCGATGATTTGATTGAAATATCCCTTGATGAACATGATGCTTGCTATTCTTGTGGCCATGATGCTAATATTTATGAAGATGAATTTGCTATAGTTCCTTATGTTAAACATGAGATCGTTGCTATTGCACCCATACTCGATAGCTCCTTGAATAAAAAGCATGATTGCAATGATTTTACTATAAATTCTCTTGATTTCAATTGTGCTAATAATATGCAAAACAATGATCATGATTGGGGTGATTCTTCTTATGATCTTGAAAATTTATTTAAGCCCCATGATGAATATGAGATTGATAATAATGTTTGCAATAATATTGAAAGTGGGTTTGGAAGAGTGTCAGCCTTAGATCCCACATATTGGAGAATGTTCAATCTTATGAAGTTTTTGATAAAAGTGTGTTTAGAGAGGTCATGACTTTAGCTAATGTTAATCCCACTATTTTGGAAGAGTGTCAACTTTGCATACATGTGGATCATGTTAAGAATATGTTTTGTGATAGCTATATTGTTGAATTTGATTATGATCCTACATGTAATTATTATGAGAGAGGAAATTATGGTTGTAGAAATTTTCATGTTACTAAATTACCTCTCGTTATGTTGAGATTGCTATTGTTTCTTTCCGCTTCCTTGCATATGCTAGTTTTTGCTTGCCTTGATAATTTGTTTGCTTATAAGATGCCTATGCATAGGAAGTATGTTAGACTTAGATGTGTTTTGTCACGTGTTTTATGATGCTCTCTTTGTGCTTCAATTCTTGTCTTTCATGTGAGCATCATTAAAATTATATATACCTAGCTAGGGGCGTTAAACGATAGCGCTTGTTGGGAGGCAACCCAATTTTATTTTTGTTTCTTGCTTTTTGGTTCTGTTTAGTAATAAATAATTCATCTATCTTCTTTTTATATGTGTTTTTATGTTTTAAATTAGTGTTTGTGCCAAGTAGAACCTTTGGGAAGACTTGGGTGAAGTCTTTATGATCTTGCTGTAAAAAACAGAAACTTTAACGCTCACGAGATTAGTTGCC
The DNA here is from genome assembly GCA_021605145.1 of Aegilops bicornis. NCBI lineage: Eukaryota > Viridiplantae > Streptophyta > Magnoliopsida > Poales > Poaceae > Aegilops > Aegilops bicornis. Next base: position 475,745,842 of record CM038669.1, on the reverse strand, counting down.
ATTTTTTTACTGGAGAGTGCTTTTAGGTTGTTTTTTTTTGCAGATGATTAATAGTCAAATTCCTCACGTACACCAATTTATTTCAGAATTTTTGGAGTTCCAGAAGTATACGTTTGATACAGATTACTGCAGACTGTTCTGGCTTTGACAGATTCTGTTTTTTGTGTGTTGTTTGCTTATTTTGATGAATCTATGGCTAGTATCGGGGGGTATGAACCATAGAGAAGTTGGAATACAGTAGGTTTAACACCACTATAAGTAAATAATGAGTTCATTACAGTACCTTAAAGTGCTGGTTTGTTTTCTTGCACTAACGGAGCTCATGAGATTTTCTCTTGAGTTTTGTGTTGTGAAGTTTTCAAGTTTTGGGTAAAGATTTGATGGATTATGGAATAAGGAGTGACAAGAGCCTAAGCTTAGGGATGCCCAAGGCACCCCAAGGTAAAATTCAAGTACAACCAAAAGCCTAATCTTGGGGATGCCCCGGAAGGCATCCCTCTTTAAATCTTCGCCCATCGGTAATTTTACTTGATGCTATATTTTTATTCACCACATGATATGTGTTTTGCTTGGAGTGTATTGTATGATTCGAGTCTTTGCTTTTTAGTTTACCACAATCATACTTTCTGTACACACCTTTTGGGAGTGACACACATGAATCGGAATTTATTAGAATACTCTATGTGCTTCACTTATATCTTTTGAGGTAGATAATTTTGCTCTAGTGCTTCACTTATATCTTTTAGAGCATGGTGGTGGTTTTATTTTATAAAAATTAATTATCTCTCATGCTTCACTTATATTATTTTGGGAGTCCTCTAGAACAGCATGGTAATTTGCTTTGGCTATAAAATTAGTCCTAATATGATAGGCATCCAAGATTGGTATAATAAAAACTTTCATAAAAAGTGCATTGACTTGAGAAGTTTGATACTTGATGATTGTTTTGAGATATGAAGATGGTAATATTAGAGTCATGCTAGTTGAGTAGTTGTGAATTTGAGAAATACTTCTGTTGAAGTTTGCAAGTCCCGTAGCATGCACGTATGGTAACCGTTGTTGACAAATTTGAAACATGAGGTGTTCTTTGATTGTCATCCTTATGAGTGGCGGTCGGGGACGAGCGATGGTCTTTTCCTACCAATCTATCCCCCTAGGAGCATGCACGTAGTGCTTGGTTTTTTATGACTTGTATATTTTTGCAATAAGTATGTGAGTTCTTTATGACTAATGTTGAGTCCACGGATTATACGCTCTCTCACCTTTCCATCATTGCTAGCCTCTTCGGTACCGTGCATTGCCCTTTCTCACCTTGAGAGTTGGTGCAAACTTCGCCGGTGCATCCAAACCCCATGATATGATATGCTCTATAACACATAAACCTCCTTATATCTTCCTCAAAATAGCCACCATACCTACCTATTATGGCATTTCCATAGCCATTCCGAGATATATTGCCATGCAACTTTCCATCGTTTCATTTATTATGACACGCTTCATCATTGTCATATTGCCTTGCATGATCATGTAGTTGACATTGTATTTGTGGCAGAGCCACCATGCATAATTTATCATACATGTGACTCATGATTCATTGCCCATCCCGGTACACCGCCAGACGCTGCTACCTCTTGAGCACTGCGTTGGTTTTTCCTTGAAGAGGAAAGGGTGATGCAGCAAAGTAGCGTAAGCATTTCCCTCAGTTTTTTAGAACCAAGGTATCAATCCAGTAGGAGGCTACGCGTGAGTCCCTCGCACCTACACAAAACAAATAAATCCTCGCAACCAACGCGATAAAGGGTTGTCAATCCCTACACGGTCACTTACTTAGAGTGAGATCTGATAGATATGATAGGATAATATTTTTGGTATTTTTATGATAAAGATGCAAAGTAAAATAAAAGCAAAGTAAAAAAGCAACGGAAGTAACTAAGTGTTGTAAGATTAATATGATGAAGATAGACCCAGGGGCCATAGGTATCACTAGTGGCTTCTCTCAAAAGCATAAGTATTTTACGGTGGGTGAACAAATTACTGTTGAGCAATTGACAAAATTGAGCATAGTTATGAGAATATCTAGGTATGATCATGTATATAGGCATTACGTCCGAGACAAGTAGACCGACTCCTGCATCTACTACTATTACTCCAAACATCGACCGCTATCCAAAGATGCATCTAGAGTATTAAGTTCATAAGAACAGAGTAACGCCTGTAAGCAAGATGACATGATGTAGAGGGATAAATTCATGCAATATGATAAAAAAACCATCTTGTTATCCTCGATGGCAACAATACAATACGCGTGCCTTGCTGCCCCTCATCACATCGGGAAAGGACACCGCAAGATTGAACCCAAAGCTAAGCACTTCTCCCATTGCAAGAAAGATCAATCTAGTAGGCCAAACCAAACTTATAATTCGAAGAGACTTGCAAAGATAACCAATCATACATAAAAGAATTCAGAAGATTCAAATATTATTCATAGATAAACTTGATCATAAACCCACAATTCATCGGTCTCAACAAACACACCGCAAAAAGAAGATTACATCGAATAGATCTCCACGAGAGAGGGGGAGAACATTGTATTGAGATCCAAAAAGATAGAAGAAGCCATCTAGCTAATAACTATGGACCCGAAGGTTTGAGGTAAACTACTCACACTTCATTGGAGGGGCTATGGTGTTGATGTAGAAGCCCTCCGTGATCGATGCCTCCTCCGGCGGAGCTCCGGAACAGGCCCCAAGATGGGATCTCGTGGGTACAGAAGGTTGCGGCGGTGGAATTAGGTTTTTGGCTCCGTATCTGATCGTTTGGGGGTACGTAGGTATATATAGGAGGAAGGAGTACATCAGTGGAGCAATATGGGGCCCACGAGGGTGGAGGGCGCGCATGGGGGGGTAGGCGCGCCCCCCTACCTCGTGGCTTCCTTGAAGCTTCCTTGACTTGGGGTCCAAGTCTCCTGGATCATGTTCGTTCCAAAAATCACGTTCCCGAAGGTTTCATTCCGTTTGGACTCCGTTTGATACTCTTTTTCTGCGAAACTCTGAAATAGGCAAAAAACAACAATTCTGGGCTGGGCCTCCGGTTAATAGGTTAGTCCCAAAAGTAATATAAAAGTGAATAATAAAGCCCAATAATGTCCAAAATAGAATATAATATAGCATGGAGCAATCGAAAATTATAGATATGTTGGAGACGTATCAAGCATCCCCAAGCTTAATTCCTACTCGTCCTCGAGTAGGTAAATGATAAAAACAGAATTTTTGATGCTGAATGCTACTTGGCATAATTTCAATGCAATCCTTCTTATTGTGGCATGAATGTTCAAATTTGATATGATTCAAGATAAAAGTTTAATGTTGACATAAAAACAATAATATTTCAAGCATACTAACTAAGCAATTATGTCTTATCAAAATAACATAGCCAAAGTAAGTTATCCCTACAAAATCATATAGTCTAGCTATGCTCCATCTTCCCCACACAAAATATTCATATCATGTACGGCCCCAGTTTTGGCCAAGCAATTGGTTCATACTTTTAACGCGCTTCAGCCTTTTCAACTCTTACGCAATACATGAGCGCAAGCCATGGATATAGCACTATATGGTGGAATAAGGTATAATGGTAGGGGTTATGGGGGAAGACAAAAAAACAAGAAAGTCTCACATCAACAAGGCTAATCAACGGGCTATGGAGATGCCCATCAATTGATGTTAATGCAAGGAGTAGGGATTGACATGCAACGGATGCACTAGAGCTATAAGTGTATGAAAGCTCAAAAAGAAACTAAGTGGGTGTGCATCCAACTTGCTTGCTCACGAAGACCTCGGGCATTTGAGGAAGCCCATCATTGGAATATACAAGCCAAGTTCTATAATGAAATTTCCCACTAGTATATGAAAGTGACAAAATGAGAGGCTCTCTATTACGAAGATCACGGTGCTACTTTGAAGCACAAGTGTGGTAAAAGGATAGTACCATTGTCCCTTCTCTCTTTTTTTATTTGGGCCTTTTCTCCTTTTTATGGCCACTTTTTTTAGTCCGAAGTCTCATCCCGACTTGTGGCGGAATCATAGTCTCCATCATCCTTTCCTCACTTGGGACAATGCTCTAATAATGATGATCATCACACTTTAATTTACTTACAACTCATGAATTACAACTCAATACTCAAAACAAAATATGACTCTATATGAATGCCTCCGACGGTGTACCGGGATATGCAATGAATCAAGAGCGACATGTATGAAAGAATTATGAACGGTGGCTTTTCCATGAATACAATGTCAACTACATGATCATGCAAAGCGATGGATCATGTCATGATAAATGAAATGGTGGAAAGTTGCATGGCAATATATCTCGGAATGGCTATGGAAATGCCATGATAGGTAGGTATGGTGGCTGTTTTGAGGAAGATATAAGGAGGTTTATGTGTGATAGGGCATATCATATCACGGGGTTTGGATGCACCGGTGAAGTTTGCACCAACTCTCAAGGTGAGAAAGGGCAATGCGCGGTACCGAAGAGGCTAGAAAATTGCAGAAAGGTAAGTGTGTGTATAATCCATGGACTCACATTAGTCATAAAGAACTCATATACTTATTGCAAAAATTTATTAGCCCTCGAAGCAAAGTACTACTACGCATGATCCTAGAGGAAGGGTTGGTAGGAGTTAACCATCGCGCGATCCCGACCGCCACACAAAGGAAGACAATCAACAAATACTTCATGCTCCGACTTCATTACATAACGGTTCACCATACGTGCATGCTACGGGAATCACAAACTATAACACATGTATTTTTCAATTCCACAATTACTCAACTAGCACAACTATGATATTACCACCTTTATATCTCAAAACAATTATCAAGCATCAATTTTCTCAAGATATTAATTAAAGCAAATTGCCATGTTATTTAAGACTCTCAAAATAATCTAAGTGAAGCATGAGAGATCAATAGTTTCTATAAAACAAATCCACCACCGTGATCTAAAAGATATAAGTGAAGTACTAGAGCAAAACTATATAACTCAAAAGGTATAAGTGAAGCACATAGAGTATTCTAATAATTTCTGAATCATGTGTGTCTCTCTCAAAAGGTGTGTACAAAAAATATGATTGTGGTAAACTAACAAATAAAGACTCAAATAATACAAGACGCTCCAAGAAAAACACATAACATGTGGTGAATAAAAATATAGCTCCAAGTAAAGTTACCGATGGAAGTAGATGAAAGAGGGGATGCCTTCCGGGGCATCCCCAAGCTTTGGCTTTATGGTGTCCTTAGATTATCTTGGGGGTTCCATGGGTATCCCCAAGCTTAGGCTCATGCCACTCCTTGTTCCATAATCCATCAAATCTTTTACCCAAAACTTGAAAACTTCACAACACAAAACTTAGCAGAAAATCTCGTGAGCTCCGTTAGCGAAAGAAAACAAAAGACCACTTCAAGGTACTGTAATGAACTCATTCTTTATTTATATTGGTGTTAAACCTACTGTATTCCAACTTCTCTATGGTTTATAAACTATTTTACTAGCCATAGATTCATCAAAATAAGCAAACAACACACGAAAAACAGAATCTGTCAAAAACAGAACATTCTGTAGTAATCTGTAACTAACGCAAACTTATGGAATTCCAAAAAATCATCCAAAATAGGACGACCTAGGAAATTTGTTTATTGATCAGCAGCAATTGGAATCAATATTTTATCACCTTCTGGTGATTTTTAACAATTATTTTCATGAACAGAAAGTTTCTGGAAATTTCTGCAAGATCAAATAACTATCATCCAAGAAGATCCTATAGGTTTAACTTGGTATAAACACTAACTAAAACATAAAAACACACCTAACCAGAGGCTAGAACAAATATTTATTTCTAAACAGAAGCAAAAATCAAAAAACTAAAAATAAAATTGGGTTGCCTCCCAACAAGCGCTATCATTTAACGCCCCTGGCTAGGCATAAAAGCAAGGATAATTCTAGGTATTGCCATATTTGGTAGGCAATCCATAGGTGGCTCTCATAATAGATTCATATGGTAATTTTATTTTCTTCCTAGGGAAGTGTTCCATGCCTTTCTTTAATGGAAATTGGAATCTAATATTCCCTTCCTTCCTATCAATAATTGCACCAATCGTTCTAAGGAAAGGTCTATCAAGAATAATAGGACATGAAGGATTGCAATCTATATCAAGAACAATAAAATCTACGGGCACATAATTCATATTTGCGACAATAAGAACATCATTAATTCTTCCCATATGTTTCTTAATAGTGGAATCCGCAAGCTGCAAGTTTAGAGAGCAATCATCAAAATCACGGAAACCTAGCAAATCGCACAAAGTTTTGGGAATAGTGGAAACACTAACACCCAAATCACATAAAGCATAGAACTCATGATCCTTAATCTTAATTTTAATAGTAGGTTCCCACTCATCATAAAGTTTTATAGGGATAGAAACTTCCAACACAAGCTTTTCTTCATAAGATTGCATCAAAGCATCAACGATATGTTTGGTAAAAGCTTTATTTTTACTATAAGCATGATGAGAATTTAGCATGGATTGCAACAAGGAAATACAATCTATCAAAGAGGAATTATCATAATTAAATTCCTTGAAATCCAAAATAGTGAGTTTATTAACATCTAATGTTTTGATTTCTTCAATCCCACTTTTATCAAATTTAGCTTCAAGATCTAAAAACTCCGAATTTTTGGAACGCCTTCTAGGTAAAGGTGGATCATATTCGGTCCCATCATTATCAAGATTCATATTGCAAAACAAAGATTTAATAGGGGACACATCAATAACTTTTAGATCTTCATCTTTGTTTTCAAAGAAATTTGAAGAACACGCTTTCATAAAGCAATCTTTCTTAGCACACATCCTAGCGGTTCTTTCTTTGCACTCATCAATGGAAATTCTCATGGCTTTGAGAGACTCATGATATCATGCTTAGGAGGAATAGATCTAAGTTTTAAAGAATCAACATCAAGAGAAATTCTATCAACGTTCCTAGCCAATTCATCAACTTTAAGCAATTTCTCTTCAAGCAAAGCATTGAAATTCTTTTGTGAATTCATAAACTCTTTAACACTAGTCTCAAATTGAGAGGGCATCTTATTAAAATTTCCATAAGATTTGTTGTAGGAATTACCATAATTATTAGAGGAATTGCTAGGATAAGGCCTAGGATTAAAGTTTCCTCTATACGCATTGTTACCAAAATTATTCCTACCAAAAAAATTCACATCCATAGATTCATTATTATTCTCAATCAAAGTAGACAAAGGCATATCATTAGGATCAGAAGAAACAATCTTAGTAGCAAATAATTTCATAAGTTCATCCATCTTTCCACTCAAAACATTAATTTCTTCTATCGCATGCACTTTTTTATTAGTAGATCTTTCAGTGTGCCATTGAGAATAATTAACCATAATATTATATAGGAGTTTAGTAGCTTCTCCTAAAGTGATTTCCATAAAAGTGCCTCCCGCGGCCTAATTTAAAAGATTTCTAGAAGCAAAATTCAATCCGGCATAAATTTTTCGCATAATCATCCACAAGTTCAAACCATGAGTAGGGCAATTACGTATCATTAATTTCATCCTCTCCCAAGCTTGTGCAACATGTTCATGATCAAGTTGCTTGAAATTCATAATATCGTTTCTAAGAGAGATAATCTTAGCGGGAGGAAAATACTTAGAGATAAAAGCATCTTTGCACTTATTCCAAGAATCAATACAATTTTTAGGCAAAGACGAAAACCAAGGTTTAGCACGATCTCTAAGCGAAAAAGGAAATAGCTTCAACTTAACAATATCATTGTCAACATCTTTATTTTTTTGCATATCACACAAATCAACGAAGCTATTTAGATGAGTAGCGGCATCTTCACTAGGAAGGCCGGCGAATTGATCTTTCATGACAAGATTCAACAAAGCAGCATTGATTTCACAAGATTCAGTATCGGTAAGAGGAGCAATCGGAGTGCTAAGGAAATCATTATTTTTGGTATTGGTAAAGTCACATAATTTGGTATTATCTTGAGCCGTCGTGACAAACAAGCAATCCAACACATGAGCAAACAAAAAGCAAGCGAAAAATAGGCGAACAAAAAAGAGAGGGCGAATAAAACGACAAGGTGAAGTGGGGGAGAGGAAAACGTGAGGCAAATGGCAAATAATGTAATGCGGGAGATAAGGGCTTGTGATGGGTACTTGGTATGCTGACTTTCGCGTAGACCTCCCCGGCAACGGCGCGAGAAATCCTTCTTGCTACCTATTGAGCACTGCGTTGGTTTTCCCTTGAAGAGGAAAGGATGATGCAGCAAAGCAGCGTAAGTATTTCCCTCAGTTTTTTAGAACCAAGGTATCAATCCAGTAGGAGGCTACGCGCGAGTCCCTCGCACCTACACAAAACAAATAAATCCTCGCAACCAACGCGATAAGGGGTTGTCAATCCCTACACGGTCACTTACGAGAGTGAGATCTGATAGATATGATAAGATAATATTTTTGGTATTTTTACGATAAAGATGCAAAGTAAAATAAAAGCAAAGTAAAAAGCAACGGAAATAACTAAGTGTTGGAAGATTAATATGATGAAGATAGACCCGAGGGCCATAGGTTTCACTAGTGGCTTCTCTCAAAAGCATAAGTATTTTACGGTGGGTGAACAAATTACTGTTGAGCAATTGATGAATTGAGCATAGTTATGAGAATATCTAGGTATGATCATGTATATAGGCATCACGTCCGAGACAAGTAGACCGACTCACCGCATCTACTACTATTACTCCACACATCGACCGCTATCCAACATGCATCTAGAGTATTAAGTTCATAAGAACAAAGTAACGCCTTAAGCAAGATGACATGATGTAGAGGGATAAATTCATGCAATATGATAAAAAAACCATCTTGTTATCCTCGATGGCAACAATACAATACATGCCTTGCTGCCCCTACTGTCACTTGGAAAGGACACCGCAAGATTGAACCCAAAGCTAAGCACTTCTCCCATTGCAAGAAATATCAATCTAGTAGGCCAAACCAAACTGATAATTCGAAGAGACTTGCAAAGATAACCAATCATACATAAAAGAATTCAGAAGATTCAAATATTGTTCATAGATAAACTTGATCATAAACCCACAATTCATCGATCTCAACAAACACACCGCAAAAGAAGATTACATCGAATAGATCTCCACGAGAGAGGGGGAGAACATTGTATTGAGATCCAAAAAGAGAGAAGAAGCCATCTAGCTAATAATATGGACCCGAAGGTCTGAGGTAAACTACTCACACTTCATCGGAGGGGCTATGGTGTTGATGTAGAAGCCCTCCGTGATCGATGCCCCCTCGTGAGCTCCTAACAGGCCCCAAGATGGGATCTCGTGGGTATAGAAGGTTGGGGCGGTGGAATTAGGTTTTGGCTCCGTGTCGATCGCTTGGGGCAATGAGAGGTATATGTAGGAGGAAGGAGTACGTCGGTGGAGCAATATGGGGCCCACGAGGGTGGAGGGCGCTACTGGGGTAGGCACGCCTACCTCGTGGCTTCCTCAAGCTTCCTTGACTTAGGGTCCAAGTCTCCTGGATCATGTTCGCTCCAAAATCACATTCGAAGGTATCATTCCGCTTTGGACTCCGTTTGATATTCTTTTTCTGCGGAACTCTGAAATAGGCAAAAAACTACAATTCTGGGCTGGGCCTCCGGTTAATAGGTTAGTCCCAAAAGTAATATAAAAGTGAATAATAAAGCCCAATAATGTCCAAAACAGAAGATAATATAGCATGGAGCAATCAAAAATTATAGATACGTTGGAGACGTATCAGAGGCGTTCATATAGAGTCCTATTTTGTTCTAGTATCGAGTTGTAAACAAATAGAAGTGTGATGATCATCATTAATAGAGCATTATCCCAAAAAAGGCCAAAAAAAGAAAGGCCCAAAAAGGGGAAAATAAATAAGAAGGGACAATGCTACTATCTTTTTTCCACACTTGTGCTTCAAAGTAGCACCATGATCTTTATGATAGAGAGTCTCTTATTTTGTCACTTTGATATACTAGTGGGAATCTTTCATTGCAGAACTTGGCTTGTATATTCCAACAATGGGCTTCCTCAAATGCCCTAGGTCTTCGTGAGCAAGCAAGTTGGATGCACACCCACTTAGTTTCTTTTGTTGAGATTTCATACATTTATAGCTCTAGTACATCCGTTGCATGGCAATCCCTACTCCTTGCATTGGCATTAATTGATGGGCATCTCCCTAGCCCATTGATTAGCCGCATCAATGTGAGAGTTTCTCCTTTTTTGTCTTCTCCACATAACCCCCATCATTATATTCTATTCCACCCATAGTGCTATGTCCATGGCTCACGCTCATGTATTGCCTGAAAGTTGAAAAAAGTTTGAGATTACTAAAGTATGAAACAATTGCTTGGCTTTTCATCGGGGTTGTGCATGATGAGAGCATTCTTGTGTGACGAAAATGGAGCATGACCAAACTATATGATTTTGTAGGGATAAACTTTCTTTGGCCATGTTATTTTGAGAAGACATGATTGCTTAGTTAGTATGCTTGAAGTATTATTATTTTTATGTCAACATTAAACTTTTATCTTGAATCTTTTGGATCTGAACATTCATGCCACAATAAAGAGAATTAATTAGAAAATTACGTTAGGTAGCATTCCACATCAAAAAATCTGTTTTTATCATCTACCTACTCGAGGACGAGCAGGAATTAAGCTTGGGGATGCTTGATACGTCTCCAACGTATCTATAATTTTTGATTGTTCCATGCTATTATATTATCTGTTTTAGATGTTTAATGGGATTTATTATACACTTTTATATTATTTTTGGGACTAACCTACTAACCAAAGGCCCAGTGCAAATTGCTATTTTTTTGCCTATTTGAGTGTTTCGCGGAAAAGGAATATCAAACAGAATCCAAACGGAATGAAACCTTCGGGAGAGTGATTTTTGGAACGAACGCAATGCAGGAGACTTGGAGTGGACGTCAAGGAAGCGACGAGGTGGCCACGAGGCAGGGAGGCGCGCCCCCACCCTCATGGGCCCCTCGTGGCTCCCCTGACCAACTTCTTTCGCCTATATATACTCATATACCCCGAAAACATCCAGGAGCACCACGAAACCCTATTTCCACCGCCACAACCTACCGTACCCAAGAGATCACATCTTGGGGCCTTTTCCAGCGCTCCGCCGGAGGGGGAATCGATCACGGAGGGCTTCTACATCAACACCATAGCCTCTCTGATGATGTGTGACTAGTTTACCCTAGACTGTCGGGTCCATAGTTATTAGCTAGATGGCTTCTTCTCTCTCTTTGGATCTCAATACAAAGTTCTCCTCGGTCTTCTTGGAGATCTATTCGATGTAATTCTTTTTGCGGTGTGTTTGTCGAGATCCAATGAATTGTGGGTTTATGATCAAGATTATCTATGAACAATATTTGAATCTCCTCTAAATTCTTTTATGTATGATTTGATATCTTTGCAAGTCTCTTCGAATTATCAGTTTGGTTTGGCCTACTAGATTGATCTTTCTTGCAATGGGAGAAGTGTTTAGCTTTGGGTTCAATCTTGCGGTGTCCTTTCCCAGTGACAGCAGGGGCAGCAAGGCACGCATTGTATAGTTGCCATCAAGGATAAAAAGATGGGGTTTATATCATATTGCTTGAGTTTATCCCTCTACATAATGTCATCTTGCCGAATGCGTTACTCTGTTCTTATGAACTTAATACTCTAGATGCATCTTTGGATAGCAATGACGGCGTGTGGAGTAATAGTAGTAGATGCGTAATCGTTTCGGTCTACTTGTCACGGACGTGATGCCTATATACATGATCATGCCTAGATATTCTCATAACTATGCACTTTTTTATCAATTGCTCGACAGTAATTTGTTCACCCACCGTAGATGCTATCTTGAGAGAAGCCACTAGTGAAACCTATGGCCCCCAGGTCTATTTTCCATCATATAAGTTTCCAATCTATTTTACTTTGCAATCTTTACTTTCAATCTATATCATAAAAATACCAAAAATATGTATCTTATTATCTCTATCAGATCTCACTTTTGCAAGTGGCCGTGAAGGGATTGACAACCCCTTTATCGCGTTGGTTGCAAGGTTCTTATTTGTTTGTGTAGGTACAAGGCGACTTGCGTGTAGTCTCCTACTGGATTGATACCTTGGTTCTCAAAAACTGAGGGAAATATTTATGCTACTTTGCTGCATCACCCTTTCCTCTTCAAGGGAAAACCAATGCAGTGCTTAAGAGGTAGCAACATGATGTAGAGGGATAAACTCAAGCAATATGATATAAACCCCATCTTTTTATCCTCGATGGCAACAATACAATACGTGTCGTTTCCCTTTCTGTCACTAGGATCAAGCACCGCAAGATTGAACCCAAAGCTAAGCACTTCTCCCGTTGCAAGAAAGATCAATCTAGTAGGCCAAACTAAACCGATAATTCGAAGAGACTTGCAAAGATATTAAATCATGCATATAAGAATTCAAAGAAGAATCAAATATTGTTCATAGATAATCTTGATCACAAACCCACAATTCATCGGATCTCGACAAACACACTTCAAAAATAATTACATCGAATAGATCTCCAAGAAGACCAAGGAGAACTTTGTATTGAGATCCAAAGATAGAGAGAAGAAGCCATCTAGCCAATAACTATGGACCCGGGGGTCTGTGGTAAACTACTCACACATCATCGGAGAGGCTATGGTGTTGACGTAGAAGCCCTCCATGATCGATTCCCCCTCCGGCGGAGCGTCGGAAAAGGCCCTAAGATGGGATCTCACAGGTACAGAAGGTTGCAGTGGTGGAAAAGTGGTGTTGTGGCTCCCCTGGATGTTTTCAGGGTATAAGACTATATATAGGCGAAGGAATTAGGTCGTTGGAGCTACGAGGGACCCACGAGGGTGGGGGGCGCGCCCACCCCTCTGGGGCGCGCCCTCTTGCCTCGTGGCTTCTTCGTTGCTTCCTTGACGTCCACTCCAAGTCTCCTGGATTGCGTTTGTTCCAAAAAACGATTCTCGCGAAGGTTTCATTCCGTTTGGATTCCGTTTGATATTCCTTTTCCACGAAACACTGAAATAGGCAAAAAGACAACAATTTGCACTGGGCCTTCAGTTAATAGGTTAGTCCCAAAAATAATATAAAATAGCATATTAAAGCTCATTAAACATCCAAAACAGATAATATAATAGCATGGAACAATAAAAAATTATAGATACGTCGGAGACGTATCAAGCATCCCCAAGCTTAATTCCTGCTCGTCCTCGAGTAGGTAAATGATAAAAATAGAATTTTTGATGTGGAATGCTACCTAACATAATTTTCAATGTAATTTTCATTATTGTGGCATGAATGTTCAGATCCGAAAGATTCAAGACAAAAGTTTAATATTGACATAAAATGATAATACTTCAAGCATACTAACTAAGCAATTATGTCTTCTCAAAATAACATGGCCAAAGAAAGCTCATCCCTACAAAATCATATAGTTTGGCTATGCTTCATTTTCGTCACACAAAATGCTCTCATGATGCACAACCTCGATGACAAGCCAAGCAATTGTTTCATACTTTAGTAAACTTTTTCAACTTCCACGCAATACATGAGCATGAGCGATGGACATAGCACTATGGATGGAATAGAATATGATGATGGTGGTTGTGTGGAGAAGACAAAAAAGGAGAAAGTCTCACATTGACGCGGATAATCAACGGGCTATGGAGATGCCCATCAATTGATGCCAATGCGAGGAGTAGGGATTGCCATGCAACGGATGCACTAGAGCTATAAATGTATGAAAGCTCAACAAAAGAAACTAAGTGGGTCTGCATCCAACTTGCTTGCTCACGAAGACCTAGGGCATTTGAGGAAGCCCGTTGTTGGAATATACAAGCCAAGTTCTATAATGAAAAATTCCCACTAGTATATGGAAGTGACAATATAAGAAACTCTCTATCATGAAGATCATGGTGCTACTGTGAAGCTCAAGTGTGGAAAAAGGATAGTAGCATTGTCCCTTTTGGACCTTTATTTTTATTTGGCCTTTTTTTTGGCCTTTCTTTTTTTCTTTTTCTCTGGGACAATGCTCTAATAATGATGATCATCACACTTCTATTTATTTACAACTCAAGGATTACAACTCGATACTAGAACAAAGTATGACTCTATATGAGTGCCTCCGGCGGTGTACCGGAATGGGCAATGAAACAAGAGTGACATGTAAAAATTATGCATGGTGGCCTTGCCACAACTACATGATCATGCAAGGCTAAACGGAACGGTTGAAAGTTGCATGGCAATATATCCCGGAATGGCTATGGAAATGCCATAATAGGTAGGTATGGTGGCTGTTTTTAGGAAGATATAAGGAGGTTTATCTGCGATACAACGTATCATATCACGGGGTTTGGATGCACCGGAGAAGTTTGCACCAACTCGCAAGGTGAGAAAGGGCAATGCACGGTACCGAAGAGGCTAGCAATGATGGAAGGGTGAGAGTGCGTATAATCCATGGACTCAACATCAGTCATAAAGAACTCACATACTTATTGCAAAAATCAACAAGTCATCAAAACCAAGCACTACGCACATGCTCCTAGGGGGATAGATTGGTAGGAAAATACCATCGCTCGTCCCCGACCGCCACTCATAAGGAGGGCAATCAAAGAAACACTTCATGCTTCAAATTTGTCACACAATGTTTACCATACATGCATGCTATGGGACTTGCAAACTCCAACACAAGTATTTCCCAAATTCACAATTACTCAACTAGCATGACTCTAATATTACCATCTTCATATCTCAAAACAATCATCAAGTATCAAACTTCTCATAGTATTCAATGCACTCTATATGGAAGTTTTTAATCCCTATCATATTAGGACTAATTTTATAGCCAAAGCAAATTACCATGCTGTTCTAAAAGACTCTCAAAATAATATAAGTGAAGCATGAGAGATCAATAATTTCTATAAAATAAAACCACTACCGTGCTCTAAACAGATATAAGAGAAGCACTACATCAAAATTATCTAGCTCAAAAGATATAAGTGAAGCACATAGAGTATTCTAATAAATTCTGATTCATGTGTGTCTCTCCCAAAAGGTGTGTACAGCAAGGATGATTGTGGTAAATTAAAAGGCAAAGACTCAAATCATACAAGACGCTCCAAGCAAAACGCATATCATGTGGTGAATAAAAATATTGCCTCAAGTAAGTTACCGATAGATGAAGACGAAAGAGGGGATGCCTTCCGGGGCATCCCCAAGCTTAGGCTTTGGTTGTCCTTGGATTTTACCTTGGGTTAACTTGGGCATCCCCAATCTTAGGCTCTTGCCACTCCTGATTCCAAAATCCATCAAATCTTTACCCAAAAACTTGAAAACTTCACAACACAGAACTCAACAGAAAATCTCAAGAGCTCCGTTAGTATAAGAAAACAAACCACAACTTTAAGGTACTGTAATGAACTCATTATTTATTATATTGGTGTTAAACCTACTGTATTCCAACTTCTCTATGGTTCATACACCCCGATACTAGCCATAGAGTCATCAAAATAAGCAAACAACACACGAAAAACAGAATCTGTCAATAAGAGAACAGTCCGTAGCAATCTGATTTGTTCGAATACTTATGGAACTCCATAACTTCTGAAAAACTAAGAAAACCTGGATAATTTGTATACTTATCTACTGCAAAAATAATTAGTATTTTATCACGTTCTGGTGAATTTTAACAATCATTTTTGTGAGTGCAAAGTTTTTGTCTTTTCCAGCAAGATCAAACAACTATCACCCAAGAAGATCCTATTGGTTCTACTTGGCACAAACACTAATTAAAACATAAAATCACATCTAAACAGAAGCTAGATGAATTATTTATTACTAAACAGGAACAAAAAGCAAGGAACAAAAATAAAATTGGGTTGCCTCCCAACAAGTGCTATCGTTTAACGCCCCTAGCTTAGGTAGTGATAATTTCAATGATGCTCACATGAAAGATAGTAATTGAAACACAAAGAGAGCATCATAAAGCATGTGAAAATCACATCTAAGTCTAACATACTTCCTATGCATAGACAATTTATAGGAAAAAAAATTAGCAACACAAGCAAGATCTAGCATATGCAAGGAAGAAGAAAGAAACAATAGCAATCTCAACATAACGAGAGGAAATTTAGTGACATGAAAATTTCTACAACCATATATTCTTCTCTCCTAATAATTACATGTAGGATCATAATCATATTCAACAATATAGCTATCACATAAAATTTTCTCTTCATGATCCACATGCATGCAAAGTTGACACTCTTCCAAAATAGTGGGAATATCATTAACTAAAGTCATGACCTTTCCAAACCCACTTTTATCAAAAACTTCATAAGATTGAACATTATCCAAATATGTGGGATCTAAAGTTTACGCTCTTCCAAACCCACTTTCAGTATTATTGCAAACATTATTATCAATCTCATATTCATCATGGGGCTTAAATAAATTTTCAAGATCATAAGAAGAATCACCACAATCATGATCATTGCAACAAGTAGTAGACATAGCAAAACTAGCATCCCCAAGTTTAGGGTTTTGCATATTATTAGCACAATTGACATCAAGATAATTTATAGTAGAATCATTGCAATCATGCTTTTTGTTCAAGGAGCTATCGTGAATCTCTTCATAAATGTCTTCATCACAATTTTCAGATTCACGAATTTCAAGGAAAACCTCATAAAGATAATCTAGTGCACTCAAATCACTAGAAATTGGTGCATCATAATTGGATCTCTTAAAAAGATTAGCAAGGGGATGAGGATCCATAAACTTTTAGCAAGCGAAGATGCAAGCAAAAAGAAGGCACATGGTAACACAAGATCGAACGGAGGAGGGCGAAGAAAAGGAAAAGGTGAAGTGGGGGAGAGGAAAACGAGAGGCAAATGGAAAATAATGTAATGCGAGGGAGAAGAGTTTGTGATGGGTACTTGGTATGTCTTGACTTGGGCGTAGTTTTCCCCGGCAACGGCGCCAGAAATCCTTCTTGCTACCTCTTGAGCATGCGTTGGTTTTCCCTTAAAGAGGAAATGGTGATGCAGCAAAGTAGCGTAAGTATTTCCCTCGGTTTTTGAGAACCAAGGTATCAATCTAGTAGGAGACTACACGCAAGTTGACTAGTACCTGCACAAACAATCAAGAACCTTGCAACCAACGCGATAAAGGAGTTGTCAATCCCTTCACGTCCACTTGCAAAAGTGAGATCTGATAAAGATAATAAGATAAATATTTTTGGTATTTTTGTTGTATAGATTGGAAAATAAAGATTGCAAAATAAACGCATGTAAATAGCTAGTTGACGGGAAAATAATATGATGTAAAGTAGACCCGGGGGCCATAGGTTTCACTAGTGGCTTCTCTCAAGATAGCATATATTATGGTGGGTGAACAAATTACTGTCAAGCAATTGATAGAAAAGCGCATAGTTATGAGAATATCTAGGCATGATCATGAACATAGGCATCACGTCCGTGTCAAGTAGACCGAAACGATTCTGCATCTACTACTATTACTCCACACGTCGACCGCTATCCAGCATGCATCTAGAGTATGGAGTTCATAAGAACGGAGTAACGCATTAAGCAAGATGACATGATGTAGAGGGATAAACTCAAGCAATATGATATAAACCCCATCTTTTTATCCTCGATGGCAACAATACAATACGTGTCGTTTCCCTTTCTGTCACTGGGATCGAGCACCGCAAGATTGAACCCAAAGCTAAGCACTTCTTCCATTGCAAGAAAGATCAATCTAGTAGGCCAAACTAAACCGATAATTCGAAGAGACTTGCAAAGATATTAAATCATGCATATAAAAATTTAGAGAAGAATCAAATATTTTTCATAGACGATCTTGATCATAAACCCACAATTCATCGGATCTTGACAAACACACTGCAAAAAGAATTACATCGAAAAGATCTCTAAGAAGATCGAGGAGAACTTTGTATTGAGATCCAAAGAGAGAGAAGAAGACATCTAGCCAGTAACTATGGACCCGAAGGTCTGTGTTAAACTACTCACACATCATCGGAGAGGCTATGGTGTTGATGTAGAAACCCTCCAGGATCGATTCCCCCTCCGGCGGAGCACCGGAAAAGGCACAAGATGGGATCTCACGGGTACAGAAGGTTGCGGCGGTGGAAAAGTGGTTTCGTGGCTCCCCTGGATGTTTTCAGGGTATAAGAGTATATATAGGCGAAGGAAGTAGGTCGGTGGAGCTACAAGGGGCCCACGATGGTGGGGGGCGCGCCCACACCCCTGGGGCGCGCCCTCCTGCCTCGTGGCTTCCTCGTTGCTTCCTTGACGTCCACTCCAAGTCTCTTGGATTGCGTTTGTTCCAAAAACGATCCTCGCGAAGGTTTCATTCCGTTTGGATTCCGTTTGATATTCCTTTTCTGCGATACACTGAAATAGGCAAAAATCAGCAATTTGCACTTGGCCTTCGGTTAATAGGTTAGTCCCAAAAATAATATAAAAGAGCATATTAAAGCCCATTAAACATCCAAACCAGATAATATAATAGCATGGAACAATCAAAAATTATAGATACGTTGGAGACTTATCAAGAAACACATTGAAATATTTTTGGAGTTTTTGTTTTTCTTCAACAAGCAAATAAAAAGCAAAAAGAGAGAAACTATTTACACGGGAAAGCTCCCAACAATCAAAAGAAGAACAAGGAAATCTTTTTGGATTTTCTTTTCAGTACTACTAGTAAGCATGCATAGAAAGTAAATTACTACAACTATTTTTTTGTTTTTTGAAAGTTTATCAAACACAAAAGAAGAAAGCAAGAAAATAAATCTAAGCATGGATGATATAGTGAAAAAGTGTGAACACCGACAAGTGGAATGATATGTAGACATGAATATAATGTCGGTGAGAAACACGTACTCCCCCAAGCTTAGGCTTTTGGCCTAACTTGGTAATCGATCAGTAGCCTGGAGGGTAGTAGTCAGCGTGGTAGCTCATGGAGGTTCTCGGTGCATATGCCTCGGCCTTCCGGGCTGCCACCACTGCTGCGTTGTGAGCTTGGGCCTCGCTCTCAAGAACAAAATATCTCCCCTTGTTGTGACAATCAAAGAGAGCAGGCGCAGGCAAATATGTGTCCACAACATGTGATTGGTTAAACAACAAATTATAAGTGAAGTTATCAGCCCTTCCCTTGAGAATCTTATGATCTTTTAAGGCATCAAAATCTAAATATCGAGTGGGTAAGATAGGGTCAAAGGGCAAAGGTGAAACTCCCAATCCTCGTGCAAAACGTGTGGCATAAATTCCACCATAGAACCAACCACTTTTGGCATTATGCTGAAGTCTACGTGCAACAATTGCTCCAAGGTTATAATTTCTTTCACCGGTGAGAGCGATGTGAATGAGGCTCAAGTCTGGCGAACAAAGTATGTTGCAGTCTTGCTTGCGTACTATGCATTTCCCGTTAAATAATGCAAAATACTGGATTGCGGGAAAGTGAACACTTTCTAATCTTCCTAGTCTCACTCCTCTATTTTCACCGTAAGAAAGGCTAGTAAAAAAGGTCTCATACTCAGCCTTTGCTGGCTCATCAAGTGAACCCCAAAATGGAAGTTTGTAGTGGTAAGCAAAATTCGCTAGTGATATAGTAAATGGTTCATCATAAAGTATAAAAGACACCCTAGACTCACGTGGAAAATATTTAAATCCTTTGACAAATGATTCATTGAGAAGATGGCGATGTTCACACTTATCTGAGAGCTAGGGACCGAGATCGGCATTGTGAACGTGTTGCTCAAATTCCTCCTTGATGCCTACCTGCATCATATATTCATCGCAAGGCCATAAGCATGTTTTGGTGGCGGCATCTCGCGTGGAACTTTCACTTGGTTCAACATAGGACCGACGAGCAGAACTGTCACTAGAAGATGCCCCTGAGGATCGTCTCCTCGAGGAACTCCTTCCAAATAGGTTCATCATGTCCGTGTACAATTTTTCCTATGAAAAAAAATCTGAATTTTTAGTTCACAAAATTTTTCCAACAGAACTTCACAAAACTAATAACAACTACTCATAGGGATACATAGAGGCCATAGCAAGCATTCAAACTACTTAGAACACTAAGAATTGAACATGCAAGCACATCTACAGCAGCACCAAGAGTAGCTATTTATTCAAAGTATAAACCACTAGAACAAAAACTAATTGGACAAATGATGGAGTCACATACCAAGCAACAGTCCCCCGAAACAGTTTCGGAAATGGAGCTTCGAGCAAAGAGATCAAAATCCACGGGTTTGAGCTCAAGAACACGGGAGAGAGAGTTATGTGGACTTTTTTCTGGAGGTAGGTGACAATGTGGGCTAAAGAGATAAGTGAGGGGTGCCATGTGGGGACCACAACCCCCATGGCGCGCCAGGGGGCTCTGGCGCGCCCAGGTGGGTTGTGCCCACCTGGTGGATCTCCCTCTGGTAATTTTTGCACCAAAAATTCTTAAATATTCACGAAAAAATCATATAAAATTTTCAGGGCATTCTGAGAACTTTTATTTTTGGGTCATTTTTTATTGCACGGGAAATTTAGAAAACAAGCAAAACATGGCATTTTAATCTATTTAACTAATAAAAACAGAAAACAAAGATTGGGGACAGAAGGTAGTGCTTACTAAATTCATCAACTTCACACCGTTCAAAAATGATGCATTAATAAGGTTGATCAAGTCTTATTAACAACCACTTTCGATTAGCATGAAACCGAAGAACTTTCATGAATCACTAAGTTACCTCAATGGGGATATGCATCTCCCCAACAATAAGCATTTCATATTTCTTTTTGAGAATAGGTAGAGGTATTTGAAAACTTCCAATAGTGATTGTCGGAGATTTTTCAATAACATTAATACCATTCACTTGGAATTGTTTCTTCGAGAAAGTGCACCGTATGCTCATTACCATTAATATGAAAAGTGATCTTGCTTTTATTCCAATCAATAATAGACCATGCTGTATTCAAGAAGGGTCTACCAAGGATAATCGACATGTTGTCGTCCTCGGGCATCTCAAGTATAACAAAGTCAGTCAGAATAGTAACATTAGCAACAACAACGGGCACATCCTCACAGATACCGATAGGTATGGCAGTTGATTTGTCATCCATTTGCAAAGATATTTCAGTAGGTGTGAGTTTATTGAAGTCAAGTCTTTTATATAAAGAGAAAGGCATAACACTAACACCAGCTCCTAAATCACACAAAGCAGTTTTCACACAACTCTTTTTGATAGAGCAAGGTCTAGTTGGTATTCCCGGATCTCCAAGTTTTTTAGGTACTCCATCTTTAAAAGTGTAATTAGCAAGCATAGTGGAGATTTCACCTTTCGGTATTTTTCTCTTATTAGTGATGATTTCTTTCATATACTTTGCATAAGGAGGCATTTTCTAGATATCAGTCAAGCGAGTACGCAAAAACACTGGCCTCAACATTTTAGCAAAGCGTTCAAATTCTTCCTCATCTTTCTTTTTAGTTGACTTGGGTGGAAAAGGGATAGGTTTTTTAACCCACAGTACTCTTTCTTTACCGTGTTTCCTAGCCACAAAGTCTCTTTTATCATACCTTTTATTCTTAGGTTGTGGGTTATCAAGATCAACACGTGGTTCAATCTCAACATCATTATCTGGTTCTTTTTCATTACTAGGTTGAGAGTCTTCATGAACCTCATCATTATCTTTTTCATTATCAGTAGGTGAGTGTTCATTACCAGATTGAGTTTCAGCATCTGATATAGAAGTTTCATTTTCATTATCGGGAGGTTTTTCTATTTCAGGTTCACTAGAAGTGTGCAAAGTCCTATCATTTTTCTTTTTCTTTTTCTTTTTGGAGGTGCACTAGTGTTAGATCTTTGTGAATCTTGTTCAATTATTTTTGGGTGTCCCTCAGGATAAAGTGGTTCCTAAGTCAGTTTACCTCCTCTAGTTGCAACCCTAACAGCAAAGTCATGCATATTATGATTCATTTCATCAAGCACTTCTCTTTGTGATTTAGCAACTTGTTCTAACTGGGTTTGAACCATAGAAGAATGTTTTCCAACACCTCTAACATCATTTGAGATTCTAAATAACAAGTCACTCAAGCGAGCAATCATATCAGAATTATATTTCAATTGTCTCATAACATTGGCATTGAAGTGATCTTGTTTTCTAATATAAATTTCAAACTCATAAAGGCATTGACTAGGATGCATATTGTGAGGATTATCATTTTCATTGAACTTCATAAGAGAATTTACCTCTACCACCTTAGGCAGTGGTGGTGTACTAAGCCCGTGTATTTCTTCAATAGGAGGTAAATTGTTAACATCCTCAGGTTTAATACCTTTTTCCTTCATAGATTTCTTTGCCTCTTGCATATCTTCAGGACTGAGATATAATATACCCCTCTTCTTCGGAGTGGGTTTAGTCGGTGGTTCAGGGATAGTCCAATCATCATAATTTTTCAATATGTTATTCAATAATTCTTCAGCTTGAGCAATAGTTCGTTCCCAGAAAACACAACCAGCACAACTATCTAGGAAGTCCCTAGAAGCATCGGTTAGTCCATTATAGAAGATATCAAGTATTTCATTTTTCTTAAGAGGATGATCAGGTAAAGCATTAAGTAACCGGAGAAGCCTCCCCCAAGCTTGTGGGAGACTCTCTTCTTTAGTTTGCACAAAGTTAAATATTTCCTGTAAGGCAGCTTGTTTCATATAAGCAGGAATTTTTTCCAAAGAAGTAGTAAATCATATCCTGGGGACTACGCACACAACCAGGAGCAAGAGTATTGTACCAAGCTTTAGCATCACCCTTTAATGAGAAAATAAATAATCTGTGAATAAAGTAATAGTGAGTCTTCTCATCATGAGTAAAAAGGGTGGCTATGTCATTCAACTTAGTAAGATGTGCCACAACAGTTTCAGTTTCATAACCATGGAAAGGATCAGATTTAACCAGAGTAATTAACTCTGGGTTGACAGAGAATTCATAATCCTTATCAGCAATACAGATAGGTGAAGTAGCAAACTTAGGGTCACATCTCATTCTAGCATTCAAAGATTTTTCTTTATACTTGCATAGTAATTTCTCTAGATCATCTCTATCATTGCAAGCAAGAATATCTCTAGTTGCTTCTTCACTCATAACATAACCTTCCGGAACCTTAGGCAATTCATATCTAGGAAGGCTAGTTCTAGCAGGTATTTCAGGAGATTCAGTTTCAAGCTTATCATCAGATTCAACATCTTGTTGTATAACTCTAGCAATTTGTTTATCAAGAAAGTTACCGAGTGGCACATCGTCATTATCAAGCAAGGTACTAGCATCATCATAAGCATTATTCATAGTAGAAGTAGCATCATCAATAACTTGCGACATATTGGAATTCATAGCATGTGGTGGTGTTGCAAGTTTACTCATAACAGAAGCTGAATCTAAAGCAGAACTGGATGCAGTTTCTTACCTCCCCTCGTACTTGAGGGAAATATCTTCGGTTTAGGATCCTTCAGATTCTTCATAGTGATAATATGATAATAATCCCAAGTAACTCAACAAATATAGCTATGCTCCTCGCTAACGGCGCCAGAAAAAGGTCTTGATAACCCACAAGTATAGGGGATCGCAACAGTTTTCGAGGGTAAGTATTTAACCCAAATTTATAGATTTGACACGAGGGGAACATAGTGGATACTAGGGATCAAGCCCTAACAAAACTAACTCGATTACCTGATGAATCTCATCCAACTCCTCACCCACCAGCAAGCCTACGAAGGAATTACTCACTCTCGATGGGGAGCATCATGGAATTGGCGATGGAGAAGGGTTGGTGATGACGAAGAACGAAGATCCCCCTCTCCGGAGCCCCAAACGGACTCTAGATCTGCCCTCCCAAGGAAGAACATGGCCTGGCGGCGGCTCCATCTCGTGGATCACGATAATTCTTTCTCCCTGATTTTTTTTGGAAATATGTGATTTTATAGTATTAGGGGGGTCGTCAGCAGGGCCACCAGGTGGGTACAACCCACCTGGGCGCGCCAGGGGAGGGGGCGTGCCCTGGTGGGTTGTGCCCAACCAGGGGACCCTCTCTGGTGGTTGTTGGCTCCAAAAATTCTTATTTATTCCATAAAAAATCCTCGCAAAGTTCCGTTCCATTCCGAGAACTTTTATTTCTGCACAAAAAACAACACCATGGTAGTTCTGCTAAAAACAGCGTCAGTCCGGGGTTAGTTTCATTCAAATCATGCAAATTAGAGTCCAAAACAAGAGGAAAAGCGTGAGAAAAAGTAGATTGGAGACGTATCAGTGCAGATGATCCAGATAAATTAGAAGAAACACACGACATGTCTTTACCTTCTATATCATGTCCAGAGTTTGTTGGTATTTGCTAATCAACTTCATGCCATCCTCATTAACTTGCTCATGCATGCAAGAACACTAAACCTTCACTCTTCATTCATCTCACACCCTAAGTCCTCCCCCACATCTCCAATCGATAGAAAAGGGCTATGTTTCCATGTCACAATAATGGAATAACTGAAATGTGCCATCAATTTTATGAACGATTACTCCCTGATCCAGCAAAAAAAAAGTCCTCCATTATTAAGCTCCAGGGTCATCTCCAGAAATTCAGAGCCCCGGGCGAAAACCAAAATGTGGCCCAAAATTTTGACAATTCACATAAAAGAAGAATTAATATGTGTAAAGAATACTCTCACTTTATTATACAACTTCAAGTCTGCTTTATTTCTACCTTATTTAGGCATATTTCAACACTAATGCTAGAAGCTAAAGGGATTGCAAAGCAATGAACGGACCTCATGTTCTACCAAAAAGGAGCATCCGTCTAGTATTTCTTGAAATAAAATCTTCAATCATATCTTCGTACTTTATCTTCTCCAAGACATCGTTTTCAAGTGCTATTGTCACCAATCCATTCAGTCTTTCTGTAGAACGCAAGTAGGACTTCAACAATTTGAGTTTAGAAAAAATCCTATCTGCAGATGCAATAGTTACAGGAATGGTCAATAAAATTATGTATGCAATAACAACATTAGGATAGATTGTGGAACGCTTCTTCAAATAATTCAAAATGTCAAGAGGACCCATAGATTTCTGAATTGAATCTTGGATGAAAATTAGCTCGCAACACAATTCAAGTCCATCAATATATGTATGTTCTCCACTCTTACGTGAATCCTCAAGATTAACACAAGCAACCATCAAACTCTTGTCATCTAGTGATCGCAACCTATCTGAAGTAAACAAGAAACCAAATATCTTTTCATACCCCTCGTATCGTTCAAGTCTCATGGTAAGTGAAGTTATAGCTTGATCAACAACACGTATAAAATAATTCACCATGAATGACTCCTCTGCAGATTGTGAATCAATAGATGCATCATCTTTGCCCTCATCAAACTATTTTTTCCTTTTGATTTTACGCTTGGTGCAGAACTCTAGATGAACTACAGAATACCCTTGCGTTCTGTCAAGGGGATCAATCTGATATATTTCAGTCATTGTATGAAGCTTCCACCCGAATTAATAATATTTGAACTAAAGCTAAAAATAAATATCATATATTGTACTTGATTTTTATGTAGTCAGAAAAATATTTTGAATATAAGTGGCATAACATAATGGAAACCTTTTTTCATGCATGTCCAGTGGACTTTTGACTAGGTGCCATGTGTGGTGAAGTGAAAGGTGTGCATGAGATCAACTAATAATGGAAAACTTTTTTTCATGCATGTAGTGGTGGGTCTCTGATGAGGTGGCATGTTTGCATGTTGAGATAAATAATATAGTGGGGATCAACTTCTTATGTATATAAGATATGCATCTCCATTACATTTTTTTGCAACTTCCAACGCTTTTGAAAAGCCAATTTCTCTATACTTCTTGAAAAAGGAAAGGAAGCTTTTTACGGATTCAATTACAATATCAATAAGCATATCCTTTCACTACAACTCTTTGCTAATCAAATTAATAGCGGATAATATTTCATACTAGATGATTATTGATACTAAAAAGTCAAAGCCACCAAGTTCATTTTCTTCCAATGATTGAGCTTCACTTTGTGTCTTGGTACAACTTGTTATTACTACCATGGAAGGCTATATTGTGTTCTGCAAGAAATTTTACAATCAAGAGGATTACGAGCAAAACTTTTCTCCAATGTTCCTTTTCCTTCTCAAGTTCTCGCTGAGCAATTTTTCAATTGTTTGATTCTTCTCTGACCTAAGACGCATGTCATACCATGTAGTCATATTTGTGACATGTTCTTTTCTAGTTTCATGCTCTTTAAGTCTATGAACAAGATGAGCCTAGTAACTAAAATCGTCATTTGCTAACTGCCCTCTCACCAACCCCTTTCTTAATAATTTGCAGCAAAAACAAAATACTTTGTCAAGACCTTTGTCGTATACAAGTCGTTCATTGGCAATATTATGACCTTCATTGGTAGTATCAACACCATCATTGCCGGTATTAGCATTATAACCTATCATCATTGCCGGTATTAGCATTATGACCTTCATTGGTAGTATCAACATCATCACCTCCATCAACGATATTACCATCACCCCTTCATTGGCAATATTACCATCATCAATTTCTGCATCAGGAGCCTCAACCTCTGTTGCATTATCATCACGACCATCATCAAAATTAAAATTTGTAGTTTTATTTTCAAAATTATGTTGGGGCCCTTTCACCAAATATCTATCAAGGGAACCCGTTAGAGATTGAGCCTCAACTTCGAGTTTTTGTTTCTTCTTACGCTTTAAAGCACCAGATTCATGCTTCCTAATTCTAGTAGACATGGCGAAGATCCAGGAACACGTAACCTAACAAATTATAAAAGTGATCATTGATCAAACAAAATCTATTTTAACTTATCAAACAAAATCTATTTAGTTTCTAATAGTAACGGTCGTTAGATGAATAGATCGTCCAAATACAAAGAAAATCAATTGAAAATAGAACCTTGCACTTGGAGATTAAAACACGGTCTGTAGTTTGGCCTGGATGTGTTCGTCGATCCTGATTGAAACTACGAACGAAACCATGGTCCATGGCTGTTGCGGCTTCACACAGCAAGACGACCAACAATGGGAGCATCTTCACTCGCCCCCCAACATGCCCCCCAGGGCTCTTTTTTTAGCGCCGGTGCCAAAAAATCGGCCCAGTCACGCCCCCCGGACCTTGTGTATCGCCGGTTTGGGCTGAAATAACAGCCGGCGAACCCGAGCCGAACCCAAGCCCATCGGGCGGGGCCGCCTGGGGGCGCCGGTTGAACCAAAAAGGCGCGTGGGTCTGCTCTGTCGGCGAGAGACGACACTTTTTCCCACCGAACCCTCACCTTTCCCCTCCATTTCCGCCCTTATGACCCTCTTCTCCCGCCATTCTCCTCCCTCTCCCTACCATCCGGCTGCTATCCCGCCATGCCGCCGAAGAAGTATACGGCCCCTCACGCCGCTGCCGTTGCCGATGACACCCAACTGAAGCAGAGGAAGCCAAGGGCTCTGATATGTCTCCAACGTATCTATAATTTATGAAGTATTCATGCCATGTTTACTATTGTTTTATATGATTTTGGTACTATTTGATTAGAACTAACCCGGACTATTGATGTTTTCAGCAGAACTACCGTGGTGTTGTTTTTTTGTAGAAATAAAAGTTTTCGGAATGCGTTGAAAATCAATGGGGAATTTTTCTGGAAAATATAAAAAATAATGGAACAAAGAGTTACTGGAGCGGAGTCCCGTGGGCCCCATGAGGGTGGGGGCGCGCCCCTGTGCCTCGTGGACTACCCGTGGGGCCCCCTGACTTGTTCTCGACGCCGACCTCTCCTATAAATACCCAAACCTCCAGAAATTAACCTAGATCAGAAGTTCCGCCGCAAGCCTCCTCAGAGCCACCAGAAATCAATCTAGGCTCTCTCTGGCACCCCGCCGGAGGGGGCCATCATCACCGGAGGCCATGGAGGAGGATCTCGGAGGGGCCATCATCGCTATGAAGGCCAAGAACCAGAGGGAGAACCTCTCCCCATCCAGGGGGAGGCCATGGAGGACGAAGCACAAGGGGGAGAACCTCTCCTCTTCTCTCTCGGTGGCGCCGGAGTGCCATCGGGAGGGGAATCATCGTCGCGGTGATCGTCTTCATCAACATCACCATCATCATCACCATCCTCATCTATTTTACCTGGTCCACTCTCCCGCACCCCACTGTAATCCCTACTTGAACATGGTGCTTTATGCCACATATTATGATCCAATGATGTGTTGCCATCCTATGATGTTTTGAGTAGATATCCTTTGCCTTTGGGTTGATTGATGATCTAGATTGGTACGAGTTGTATGTTTTATTTTGGTGCTGTCCTATTATGCCCTCCGTGTCGCGCAAGCGTGAGGGATTCCCGCTGTAGGGTGTTGCAATACGTTCATGATTCGCTTATAGTGGGTTGCTTGAGTGATGAAGCATAAACCCGAGTAAGGAGGTTGTTGCGTATGGGATAAAGGGGACTTGATGCTTTAATGCTATGGTTGGGTTTTACCTTAATGATCTTTAGTAGTTGCAGATGCTTGCTAGAGTTCCAATCATAAGTGCATATGATCCAAGAAGAGAAAGTATGTTAGCTTATGCCTCTCCCTCATATGAAATTGCAATGACGACTACCGGTCTTGTTAACAATTGCCTAGGATAATTCCGCACACCGACCCATCATTATTCCACACTATAATATTTAGTAATATATTCTAACTTTATGATAACAGCACCTACTTTCATGTTTTAGCTCTCCGTTATCATGCAAAGTTATCCTCTTCATACCCACAACGTAGTTTTATTTCTCGTTTCTAGTTGGAAGCAAGCGTTGATTGTACGTGAGAGTCGCATCAGTGGCAGATAGGGCTTGAGAGAATATTGATCTTACCTTTAGCTCCTTGTGGGTTCTACACTCCATACTTATCACTTCCACCATTGGGAATTGCTACGATGATTCCCTGCACTTGGGGATTATCAAGCTCTTTTCTCGCGCTGTTGCGGGGGAGCAATAGCGTGGGGTTGATATTCTCGTGTGTGCTTGTTTGCTTTCTTCACTAAGTAGATTTTGTTTTTCCTTTTGTTTATGTTTAGTTGTGGGTGAAACATACGAAAAATTTAAAATAATTAAAATACCAAAAAAATTACTTGCCTCTCATGCCTAAAAAGTTTTTTTCAATAAGAGAAGTGATTGGAAGGTTATGCATTGGAGAAGTGAGGGTCGACCTTGAACACTTGCGTTCATGCTCATGGAAACAATGTAAAAAATTTCATGGAAGCTTCTCTGAAAATAATTATCCCCTTGTATATATCCATTGTATTATGAAAATAATGTGCCAAGCTTTGGTATTATGATGATTAGATTGCTTGTTTACTTTGTGCAGTACAAAAACAGAAACGTTGGTTGTAGCGTGTGAATTTACATTTTTTACCGGAAAGTCAAATGGGTCTGAAACTTTTTGCACATTACTTATGTACAAATTTTTCAAATTTTCATAATTTTTTTATAATTTTTTGGAGTTAC
Organism: Aegilops bicornis; assembly: GCA_021605145.1. Classification (NCBI taxonomy): domain Eukaryota; kingdom Viridiplantae; phylum Streptophyta; class Magnoliopsida; order Poales; family Poaceae; genus Aegilops; species Aegilops bicornis. The sequence goes on along the minus strand of CM038669.1, from coordinate 475,716,111 downwards.
AGAGGTTTACTAAACTTCCAGATTACTACAAATTGTCCTGTTTTTGACAGATTCTGTTTTCTATGTGTTGATCGCTTATTTTGATGAATCTATGGGTAGTATCTGGGGTTATGAACCATGGTGAAGTTTGAATACAGTAGATAAAGTGCTAATATGAAATTGGAATAAGTTCGCAACAGTACCTAAAGGTAGTGATTTGCTTTATTACACCAACGGATCTCACAAAGTTTTTGTTAAAGTTTTGTGTGGAAGAAGTGTTCGAAGATCGAGGAGCTATCAACATGAGAAGAATAAAGAGAGGCAAGAGTTCAAGCTTGGGGATGCCCAAGGCACCCCAAGTAAATATTTCAAAGGATACTCAAGCATCTAAGCTTGGGGATACCCCGGTTGGCATCCCATCTTTCTTCTTCAACAATTATCGGTATACCTCGGTTTTTGTTCACATGATTTGTGTCTCTTGTGTTTTTCTTTTTTCTTTAAGAACCATGCTATTATGAGATATCCCTTCATTGATTTATAGAATGATCCATGTGCTTCACTTATATCTTTTGAGTATGACCTTATAGAATGCTCTTTGCGCTTCACTTAAATCTTTTGAGTATGGTTTTATAGAATGCTTCGTGCGCTTCACTTATATATTTTGAGCTTGGATATTGGTTAGACCATATTAATTTTAGAATGATCCATGAACTTCACTTATATCTTTTGGAGTATGAATAATACTATCATCTAAAGCGGGTTTGGAAGAGTGTCAACTTTAGGAATTAGTGACCCCACTATTCCGAATGAGAAGAATTTTGCTTATGTGGAGAATAGAAAATTCTCTATGCTTGTAGATCATGAAAAGAATGCTTTATGTGATGGTTATATTGATGAATTCATTCATGATGCTACTGAAAAATATTATGAGGGAGGAATATATGCTTGTAGGAGTTGCAATAATATGAAGTTTCCTCTCTATATATGTGCTTAAAGTTTTGAAGTTATACTTGTTTTGCGTTCCTATGCCAGTTGATTCTTGTTCCTATAAATTATGTGCTCACAAAATCACTAAGAATAAGAAGTGGGTTAGATTTAAATTTGCTAGTCATATTCTTCATGATGCTCTCTTTATGTTTTTATTCTTATATTTTATGTGAGCATCATTGAAATCATCATGCCTAGCTAAAAGGCATTAAAGAAAAGCGCTTGTTGGGAGATAACTCAATATTTACCCTTACTATTTTTGTGTGTTTACATGATTAAGCTACTATAGTAATCATGTTTTATAGATTTTTTTTCAATAAAGTGCCAAGTAAGACCTTTGGGAAGACTTGGGTGAAATTTAATGTGATCTTGCTGTAAAAAACAGAAACTTTGCGCTCACGGGATTAGCTGCCATTTTTTACAGAAGAGTGATTTGGAGTTGATTCTTTTTGCAGAAGATTAATAGACAAATTCCTCACGTCCACCAATTTATTTCATGATTTTTGGAGTAACAGAAATATGGTTTCTGTTCAGATCATTACAGATTGTTCTGTTTTTGACAGATTCTGTTTTCATTGCATAGTTTGCTTGTTTTCTAGTTTCTATGGCTTATATTTCTCAATATAAATTGTAGAAATGATATGGTACAGTAGGAATTGTGTGAGAAAAATTATGAACCTTGTCTTTGACAGTTCCAAAGTGAATGGTTTACTCTTTATCATACTAACATGTCTCACGAAGTTCCGTTAAGTTTTGTGTGATTGAAGTTTTCAAGCTTTGGCTGAGATATCAATATGAGGAGAATAAGGAGTGGAAAGACCCTAAGCTTGGGGATGCCCAAGGCACCCCAAGATAATATTCAAGGAAGACTCAAGTGCCTAAGATTGGGGATGCCCTGGAAGGCATCCCCTCTTTCGTCTTCAAAACTATCGGTATACCTTACACGGAGTTATATTTTTATTCGTCACATGATATGTGTTTTGCTTGGAGCGTATTTTCAATTTTACTTGCTGTTTAAATAAAATCATTGGATCTGAAATCTTGAATGAAAAAGAATCCTCCCATGGCTAGTTAATTATTTGACTACTCAGTGTTCTCCACTTATATCTTTTTGGAGTAGTTTGTAATTTACTCATGTGCTTCACGTATATCCTGTGAGTAAATGGTTGAATGAATTGAATATCATAAATCTGAATTTATATATGTTTCATATGCTTATAACATGGGGAGTAATGATTTCACACATAATAAGTATAGGTAGTAAACTTATTGAAAGTTAGCAAACGCAAAATTGGTCACTTGAACAATTCGTGAAAGAATATTGAAGGAAGAGAGATTCCACATATAAATATACTATCTTGGACATCTTTTGCAATTGTGAGCACTCACTAAAATATGACATGCTAAAAAGTTGATGTTGGACAAGGAAGACAACTTAATGGGGTATGTTTTCATATATCCGAAACGTTATATTGTCTTGGATCATCCAACATGTTGAGCTTGCCTTTCCCTCTCATGCTAGCCAAATTCTTTGCACCAACTAGAGATACTACTTGTGCTTCCAAACATTCCTTAAACCAGTTTTGCCATGAGAGTCCACCATACCTACCTATGGATTGAGTAAGATCCTTCAAGTAAGTTGTCATTGGTGCATGCAATAAAAATTGCTCTCTAAATATGTATAATCTATTAGTGCAAAGAAAATAAGCTTTATACGAACTTGTGATAGGGAAGTAATAAAAGCGACAGACTGCATAATAAAGGTCTTTATCACAAGCGGCAATATAAAGTGACATTCTTTCGCATTAAGATTTTGTGCATCCAACTATAAAAGCACATGACAACATCCGCTTCCCTCTGCGAAGGGCCTATCTTTTATTCTTGTCTTTACCTTATACAAGATTCATGGTGATTTTCACCTTTCCTTTTTACATTTTATCCTTTGGCAAGCACATTGTGTTGAAAAGATATTGATATATATATATATATATATATATATATATATATATATATATATATATATATATATACAATTGGATGTAAGTTATCATGAACTATTATTATTGACATTACCCTTGAGGTAAAAGGTTGGGAGGCAAAACTATAAGCCCCTATCTTTCTCTGTGTCCGATTAAAGCTTTGAACCCACAAATATCACGTGAGTGTTAGCAATTGTGAAAGATTAAATGATAGTTGAGTATGTGGAGTTTCCTGAATCAAAGCTCTTACATAGAACCTTCCCAAAAATGAGATGAATTGCAATTGTTTGATGACTAAGAGCACGGTTTGTTGGTTTTCAAGAAAGTTTATGACCTATACTTTAACGTGTGAATAGCTTGTTATTTGATCATGAGAAGTTTTATGAGTTGAGCTACTGTTATGATATATAATGATGCTATAAAAAGTGATTGAAACTATCATTGATCAAACTTAAGCACTTGCTAGCATTCACACTTCATAAATTATTTCTTTTACCATTTACCTACTCGAGGACGAGCACGAATTAAGCTTGGGGATGCTGATACGTCTCCAACGTATCTATAATCTATGAAGTATTCATGCCATGTTTACTATTGTTTTATATGATTTTGGTATGATTTGATTAGAACTAACCCAGACTGACGCTGTTTTCAGCAGAACTACCGTGGTGTTGTTTTTGTGCAGAAATAAAAGTTCTCGGAATGCGCCGAAAATCAACGGGGATTTTTTCTAGAAAATATAAAAAATAATGGAACAAAGAGTTAATGGAGGGGAGTCCCGTGGGCCCCACGAGGGTGGGAGGCGCACCCACCCCCCGCCCGGGCCGGCCCCTGTGCCTCGTGGACTACCCGTGGGGCCCACTGACTTGTTCTCGACGCCGACCTCTCCTATAAATACCCAAACCTCTAGAAATTAACCTAGATCGGAAGTTCCGCCGCCGCAAGCCTCTGTAGCCACGAGAAATCAATCTAGGCCCTCTCCGCACCTCACGAGGGGGCCATCATCACCAGAGGCCATGGAGGAGGATCTCGGAGGGGCCATCATCGCCATATGAAGGCCAAGAACTAGAGGGAGAACCTCTCCCCATCCAGGGGGAGGCCATGGAGGAGGAAGCACAAGGGGGAGAACCTCTCCTCCTCTCTCTCGGTGGCGCCGGAGTGCCATTGGGAGGGGAATCATCGCCGCGGTGATCATCTTCATCAACATAACCATCATCATCACCATCCTCATCTATTTTACGCGGTCCACTCTCCCGCATCCCGCTGTAATCTCTACTTGAACATGGTGCTTTATGCCACATATTATGATCCAATTAATGTGTTGCCATCCTATGATGTTTTGAGTAGATATCCTTTGTCTTTGGGTTGATTGATGATCTAGATTGGTACGAGTTGTATGTTTTATTTTGGTGCTATCCTATTGTGCCCTCCGTGTCGCGCAAGCGTGAGGGATTCCCGTTGTAGGGTGTTGTAATACGTTCATGATTCGCTTATAGTGGGTTGCTTGACAGAAGCATAAACCCGAGTAAGGGTGTTGTTGCGTATGGGATAAAGGGGACTTGATGCTTTAATGCTATGGTTGTGTTTTACCTTAATGATCTTTCGTAGTTGCGGATGCTTGCTAGAGTTCCAATCATAAGTGCATATGATCCAAGAAGAGGAAGTATGTTAGCTTATGCCTCTCCCTCATATGAAATTGCAATGACGACTACCGGTCTTGTTAACAATTGCCTAGGATAATTCCGCACACCGACCCATCATCATTCCACACTCGCTATTTATAATATTTAGTAATATATTCTAATTTTATGATAACAACACCTACTTTTATGTTTTAGCTCTTCGTTATCATGCAAAGTTATCCTCTTCATACCCACAACGTAGTTTTATTTCTCGTTTCTAGTTGGAAGCAAACATTCGGTGTACGTAGAGTCGTATCAGTGGCAGATAGGGCTTGAGAGAATATTGATCTTACCTTTAGCTCCTTGTGGGTTCGACACTCCATACTTATCACTTCCACCATTGGGAATTGCTATGATGATTCCCTGCACTTGGGGATTATCAGGCTCCACCGGCAAAACCACCGGGCATGTCGAACACCGACTGTAAGGCGGAGGTTCAGCGCCAGGAGGCTGTCACCACCGACCGGCGGAACAGGCTCAATGCCAAGAGGTCCCGGGACAGGGAGCCGACGGAGCAGGCAGAGGCGTCTCACGCGGGGATGATGAATCCACCGGCGGCGACAACCCGCAAGCTGTCTGGAGCCACTAGAGCATCGGGTCGCCTGCCAGCTTCTCACCGTCGCCGCAGCTCTGGGGGTGCACACCCTCGACCGGCTACGCCAACGGCAACGTGCACGGCAGATTCAACCCAAACATCACCTTTCTGCATGGCTAGCGCGCCTCACCCTCCGGTCTGAACCCCGACCAGTGCACGCCCTCGCCGGGTTCGCCGCCTCCCCTTCGCCGCCTCTACGTCGTGGCGCCCTGTACTTCTTGCAAGCCTCATCGTCGCATTTCGGCAACCCCGACGCGACATAAGCTGACATGGATGAGATCATCACGAGCGGCTCGGCCGCCGCCACCGCCTTCCCCGGTTCCAGGCGCAAGAGTATACGATGGACCTCGCCGATGACATGGACGACAAGCCCGACTACGGTGAGGAGGAGGAGGAGGAGGAAGAGGAGGAGGAGGAGTCGGCGCCTGCGCCGGTGAGGACAGGGAAAAAGAAGAAGTGGGGGAGGGGACAGGACCGGCGAGCCGCGCATCAAGTGGACGTCCAAAGAAGACGAGTGCCTCGCCGAAGCATGAAAGACCGTCAGCCTCGACCCGATCACCGGCACGAACCAGAACGCCAACACATACTGGGAGCGCATCAAGTCGGAGTTCGACGAGTGCAAGTTGGTCGACCCCTACTTCGCCACCATCCACATGAAGCGCGGCTTGAAGGCCATGTCGAACCATTGGGCGATCATCCAAATGCCCTACAACAAATGGCATGGGATCGTCGAGGAGATCGCGGCTTGCCCGGAAAGCGGCGCCAACGTCGAGGGTTAGGTATGCACAGACACCAGCTCTCGCTTCTTTTCGCCGTGTGCATCGCCGACACCTGTTCTTCAGCGCAGATGGTTCGGATGTTCGCCATGTACCGCCAGAACAGCAACATCGACCAAGAGTTCAAGTACCTCCACGTGTTCTCCCAGGTTGAGAGGTGGGAGAAGTGGGTGGATGCCCGGCGCACCCTCGCCAAGGCCAAGGAGATGTACAAGTCGTATGCGTCCACGCCGGGGGCGGCGGATGGGCGCCCTGATGGCAACAAACGAGCCAAGACGGCGAAGGACGCCACACCAGCTACCGAGGGCCTGCACGCGTCCATCGAGCAGTGCATCGCCGACGCCAGGAACCACACTGCCCAAAGGGCAGAGAAATCCGAGGCGCCGTGGTCGGCGTTGATGACGAACAACGTCGTCAAGCTCGACCTACTCCGGACCAACGTCGCCGCGAAGAAGAGGAACACCAACCTGGCATTCCTGATTTGGGGGGGGGGCATGTCGAGGATGGACGAGCAGGTCAACGCGTGGTACCTAGCGGAGCGCGACCTCATCTTGAACCAGATGCCGTCGACGGCCGCGCCAACTCCCACGCCGACCCCAACGTCGCCGCCAAGCCCGAGTGATGATGCCTCCACGATGCCCAGCACAGAAGTCGCGTCGACGCCAACCAGCCCGAGCACGCCGACTCCCACCAGTCTGACGCCGGCGCAGGAGCACGCCGCCGTTTGATGCATTGCCTGCCTACGTGTCCTTCCTTTTGAACTCTGCAGCTGCTGATCGCTGAACTTGTGGCGTTTTTCGTGGTAGCGGGAAAGGTCAAGTTTGAATTTATACACGTCATGAGGCCGAAATCTGGGGGCATGGCTGAAAACTAGATCACCCCCAATGCCAAAAAGCGCTGGCCGAAGGGCCAAACCACAATCGCCGGGTGCGCCTGGGGCCGAACGAGTGGAGATGCTCTTAGATCAGAGGTAACTATGTTGGCGCCGGCACGACTGCTAGGGCCTTCATCAATCCCCGATTACCGCTCGCGAGACCTAGAGACGGCAGACCTGGACGCCTAGCAGTCCTGGAAGCCTAGCAGATTAATCAAAGACACCACATAGTCACGCATTACGCCAGACGTCGTTAGTTCTTTTAAAAAGCAAACACGTACGTTAGTTTCTTTTCCTGTTTTTTTTAGCGATCTTCCAGCTGAAGGGAGGCAATGCACGAAGGGTTTTTTCTCTCGATGAGGCCCCACATTTTTGGGGGCCCTGTCTGTGCGATCACTCACCTCGTTCCCCCTCATCGACGGGTCTAAGAGCATCTCCAGCCGTTGGCCGTCCTAGGGGCTTAAAAATCACCGTCTGGGAGTGAGCCGGTGCGAAAATCGGCTCCGAGGACGATTGCGTTCCCAGCCGCCGCTCCCAGGTCGCACCTAGGCGTCGATATCGACCTATTTTAGGCGCTAATGTGCCCGCTTTTCAGCCCATTTTCGGCGAAAAATCGGCCCGTATTCGTTGTGGTTCGGCGCAATTTTTTTATCACATATTTCATCATAGCAAATCAATAGAAATCAAATAGTTCAACAACAAATAGTTCAATACAAATTATATAGTTCAACAAATAAAAAACATATTTTATCACACGTCGAGCTAGGCGTTGCCCTTGAGCCTTCATAGGTGATCCACCAGATCCTGCTTCAGTTGTTGATGCACCTGTGGGTCTCGGATCTCCAGACGCATATTGAGGAGGACAGTCCAGATTGTCGGTAGCTGATGATCAACTAGCGCAAGAGGACCCTGCCTGTAATATGGTTCAGTGTCAAACACTGGCTCTTCTTGCTCGCTCTCAATGATCATGTTGTGCAAGATGACACAACAAGTCATGATCTCCCACATTTGATCTTTCGACCAGGTCTGAGGGGGGTACCGGACAACAGCAAATCAAGATTGGAGCACACCAAATGCCCGCTTGACATCCTTCCTGCAAGCCTCCTGAACCTTCACAAAGTGGGAGTTCTTGCCTCCTGGCACATGGTTTGAGATAGTCTTCACAAATGTAGACCATCTCGGATAGATGCCACCAGCTAGGTAGTATCCCTTGTTGTAGTGCCGCCCATTGACCTTGAAGGTCACCGGGGGAGAATGACCTTCAACAAGATTGGCAAAGATAGGGGAGCACTGCAACACGTTAATGTCATTGTGAGTTCCTGGCATACCAAAGAAGGAGTGCCAAATTCAGAGGTCCTGTGTGGCCACTGTCTCAAGTACCACACTACAACCGTCTTTGGCGCCTTTGTACATCCCCTGCCAAGCAAATGGACAGTTCTTTCATTTTCAATGCATGCAGTCGATGCTTCCAAGCATCCCAGGAAATCCTCTTGCTGCATTCCGTGCTAGGATCCGGCAAAGGTGTCTTCAAAGATTGGGTGATCGCAAGTATTGCGGTCCAAACACTGCCACCACTGCCCTGCAGAACTTGTAGAAACACTCAACGTCGTGGACTCGGCCACGCGCCTATAGTCATCGAGTGATCACCGGGAGCTCCATATGCAAGCATCCTCATCACTGTCGTGCACTTCTGGATTGAGGTGAATCCAAGTTTGCCGGTGCAATCCTTCTTGCACTTGAAGTAGCTGTCGAACTCCCGGATGAAATTCGCAGTCCTGAGGAAAGGTTTTCGGCTCATCCGATAACGGCACGGAAATACTTTATCGCCTTGCAGTGGAGCATCGGCGAAGTATTCGGAGTAGAGCATGCAATAGCCTTCCAGACAATTCCGGTTCTTTGCTTTCAGCCGCCCCGGCACCGACCGCCGAGCCACCTCGCTGCGACTTTTCATTGCTCGCGAGCAGGCCGGCCAGGGTGGCGAGGACCATGAGATGCTCCTCGTCCTCGACAGCGGCATCGGCTTCCTCCTCCAATAGCGCCCTGAGTGCCTCCTCGTCGTCCGAGTCCATCGCCGAGCAGACAAATCGCTGAACACCTGGCGGGCGTGGTGGGCGACAACCGGCCATTATCCCGCGCTGCCGAGCGCCGGAAACTCGCCCAGGAAGGTGGTGGAGAGGTTGCCGCGACGAAACCTTCTCTCTTTTCCGGCGGGGAAGGCCTATCAAGCGGTGGTGGGCGGTGGCGTGGCCGGAAAAGCAGTGGCGGACAGCTGTGAGGGTGGGAAGCAAATCTGGACGCATCTTGACTTTGCGCCTGATAGTGTGGACCAGGTGTGTATTTCCCTTTGGCTGGACCCCCGAGCGCCCCCCAGTGCGTTGGGTTCGGCTTGGGATTGCCGGCCCAAAAAATGGACCGAGCCGTGATTGACTTCTTGAGGCCGTAGGGGGTTTTTGGCGTGAAAAAGTCGCCTGAGAACTGTTAGACGGCTAGAGATGCTCTAAGTTCAGATAGAAGCAATGTCTACTCTCAACTGCAACATCAAGTTAAGAGAGAAATATGTCGACTTTTAGAGCATAATGCCACAAGAAATTTGGGACAAAAATGCAAGCTTTAAACCATCGTTTCACCCCAAATCTCTCCCTATATATATATATATATATATATATATATATATATATATATATATATATATATATAAAATAATAATAATAATAATAATAATAATAATAATAATATAAATAATAATAATAATAATAATAATAATAATAATAAAGGGCTATTGCTTCTTCCTTCCAATTTTTTGTCCATCCGTCCGTTCATGTACCAGATTTTCGTACGTAGTAAAAATTTGTCCTTGCCGTGAGACCTTTGGCTGGACCCTCGAGCGCCCCCCAGTGTGTTGGGTTCGGCTTGGGATTGCCGGCCCAAAAAATGGACCGAGCCGGCGGATTTCGACTTCTTGAAATCAGTGGTAGGGGGTTTTTTATTGTGAAAAAGTCATACAGCCTGTTAAGTAGCAGTGGAGATGCTCTAAGCTCCGTATAGAAGCAATGTCTACTCTCAACTGCAACATCAAGTTAAGAGAGAAATATGTCAGCTTTTAGAGCATAATGCCACAAGAAATTTGGGACAAAAAATGCAAGCTTTAAACCATCGTTTCACCCCAAATCTCTCCCTATATATATATATATAATAATAATAATAATAATCTCTCCCTATATACATATATATATATGCATATATATGTACGTCGTCGTCATTTTTGCAGAAAAGTCCCTCTACTTTTAAGAATTCAACCCGCCATCCTTAGTTAAGTGAGAAAAACGTTTCGTTCAGAAATTTATAAATAAAACCCTGTGGTTTTAGGGATTCAACCCGCGGTCCTCGGTGAGTGAATAAAAAATGGTTTCTGGGCTGGTGCGGCGGCGCTCCTGATCCCGATCGGGAGCAGGACGACGGCGGCAGAGATCCGGGAAGCGGGGAACGGCGGGGAAGTGGCGGAGGTCGGGATCCATACCGGCGGTTCGTAGTGGAGGCCGGCCGCGGCGGCGCTCCCGATCCCCGATCCGATCGGTAGCAGGACGACAGCGGCAGAGTTCCGGGAGGCGGGAAGTGGCGGAGGTCGGGATCCATCCCGACGGTTCGTAGTGGAGGCCGGCGGCGGCGGTGCTCCATGGCTGTGGCGACTCGGTCTTCTGGGAAGAAGATACAAGGGAGGGAGACGAGGTGAGATGGAGAGAAGAGAAAGGAGAATAGGGACTGCGCGGCTACCTGCTGCTGGTCCGACGGCGGCTCCGGTCATCGGATCAGGTTTGTGTCAGGATTCCTCTCCTCCCCCCAAAAAAGTATGCCATGTCGTTGCTAATTGCTAGAGATGCCCTTCACAAGTTCAGCCCGTGGCCAACAGCAACCTCCAGGTCGCGTAAGAATTCAGTGGCATGGGCATGCTCTCGCCTGATTAATTTTGTATAGAAGATTTTTCATGAGTGCTTGAGTACATGTTCAATATACATAACAACTTCTCTGGTGACTTACTCAACTAATGGTTAGATACAATTTTAGCAGCAGTGAATAGACGCATGATACGTTTGTTATCTGCTTCTGAATGTTCATAATGTGTAAAATGATTCAATTTTGTATGATTTTGCTTCAGAAGTTGAATCTGCAAAATCTTGAGAACATTGACTATATGCTCCAACACTGCAGGCCAACTCTTGATGATTTCCAATGTGTTGCTGGCCTCCAAAGTTTTTCCGTCATGCAGCCGCTCCCTGTCTCCCTGTGTCGTCGCAAGATGGTCCGGCTGGGCGCTGTCCTGACGGCCGAGCGTGTGCTATCTACGGAACACAGCTCCTCCACCCAGGCCCTCCTCCGCAACGCCGGCGAGGACACTACTTCGTCCGAACCGATTATCACAACCACGCACAGGTACACACACATGCGCTCCCCTGCCACCCCTGCACTGATTTAAGGTGAAATCCAATTGGGACCTATTGATAGGCACCAATGTATTCTTGGTTGAGTTCCCATGTCTTGAATTACGTTGATCCTTTTGGTAAGATCAAACTGAACAAACTGAACATCACTTGCCCAAACAAGCTGAACGTCATGCTACATTATCGTAAATCATTTACCAGGACTTTGTGTTCTTTGTACAAAACAGCCAAGACCTCGATCACTTATTAAGTAGACCTGGCGAAGACATCTTTCATTGAATCCACATATATGTTCAGTTTTTTAATTGATTTTGAAATTTCAGGAGCTCTATGGCACATGTAGCAGGTCTAGGGCATGATGGTCGGACGCGATGAGGAGGACATACTGGATCCCCATGGACGCCAAGGATCCGAGGACATTGGCAGATGTAGAGGAGGCAATGAGGACGGAGATGATTGCGGCACACAATTTAAATAAACCAGAATATCCTGAAAATTATATTTGGTGTATAGAATTCAGTTTTAGTCTTTGAGTACATTATCATGATTCACTAACTCCAGTAGTGAGTAAAAATATATAAAACTACGTGACATGTAAATTTTTGTGTCCGTCGTGCGTCCCAACGATTCCACCGGCATCGGCCCTCCCCTACCCTGGTGCGGACTGCAGTATTAGCGATCTCCTTGGAGTCCTGAAGCAGCTCAAGGGCATCGTCCTTGGTGTGCCTCCTCAAGGCTTGATGCTTTCTACAGGAAAAAAATGGTTCTTTTCTTTGAGATGAGGAAAATTACTTCCCTTTCACAGGAAAAGATGGTTCTGTTAGATAAATATCTTCCCAAGTTAAAGGCACATGGCTCCGAAGTACTAATATTCTCTGAGGTACTGATTCTCTCTGTTACTCATGCACCTAGCTTGGTTGCTTCAGAAAGCATCATGACTATGATAAAAATATGATAGCAATCATGAGTTACAGAAATTCTTCTTGTGAGGTGATTTTGTGCCCATGCTCACATTCTATCTTGAGTTTTGTGACCCATATTATACGATATCTTCTTTGCGTATTCATGATTGTGTGGAGCTTGCAAGACTAATTCATGCTGGCTTCATAGCTTTTCTTTTTTTATATTTGCCACAATCCTACTTTGCTATGTTATGGTTGATCTTCTTGCCCATCTCATGCTTCCAGCTCTCCCTTCTCATTATATAGTGAAAATGTAATCTTAAATCATGACCAGAAAAAAATGTGCAGGTTCTACATGTTTACTTGCATGCTATTTCTTTTACAGGGGCACCATAACATGTGAACATTTTGAAGAGCTTTGTGAAGATTTGTGGGAGCAGCTCCGACTCCAATTAAAGAAGTTCCACGCAGCGGGCATGAAGATTGGTCACATCTATATGTATAGTTGTGCTGCAGGTGATTATACTCTTCATTGAAGACTTATACTTTGAGGGTCTGTAATAGTAATGCAGGAATGTTGCATTGTTCCTATCTACCATCGACCATCATTACTTACTTTTTTATGTTCTTCTTGCTATTGGCTGGTAGCTTTTAGTAGCAATTTGGATAATTTTGTGCATAATATTCTGTCTGGTTTTGGGGCAAGAAAGGTCCGGCATTCTGTTGTGGGTGGAGCATGGCCTCTGGAACAATGCACACTATACAGTAGCCTGAGCAAGTTATGGGTGGTGCCTTCATATGGTTGTTAAATTGTTGCTCCTTTTCTACATGGATTAATGCGAAGCACCTCAAATTTCTATTTTGAGGAATATATGTCTCTTTTTGTTCGATTTGAGTTCTTTCTCTTCCAGTTCAGAACATTTAGGACGTGATTTTGGAGAAACTTCGAGAGTAGGAATAAGTCGTTGTCGTTTTCAACTTTGTAATTAAAATGATTTAGAGTAGGAACCAGAGCTGAGATTGTTACTTTTTATGTAATAAAATGGGTTCTATAAGAAATGATTTTTTTCACAAAGGTGGGGATTCAACTCTGTAGCTAGAAAATTGCTAGAGCGTACTTGAATTGTTGAAAGCGTGGATCATGTCCTATAGTAGCTATCTTTGATTTACAACCAGAGTTCACTTATAATTATAGGATGAAACTTTATATTATTTTGCCATCTTATTTCGTTTGTAAAAGTAGCTGCAACAAGTAGCAGTTTGAATTGATGCAAGCAAGTAAGCAACGCTTTGATTGGAAAATTTGTGTGTTGGCATAGGCTGAAGCAAGCACCTCTTCGTTCTGAATCAGTAGTTGGTGCAGCTAGCTGTAGCAAGCCCCAACTTAACTTAATGCTAGCAATTACTTGAGGCCTTGATCTGCTCTTGGCATTTGGGTAAACAAGCGCTTCTTTGATCTGTATGCCTGAATCTTTAGTTTGTGCAGCTAGTTGCTAGCAAGTAATTAAAGCCTTGATCTGCTCTTGCCGACAAAATAATCTTGGAAGAAACATCCAGATCACTCCACTATGGGCCCATCCTGTAGCTTATGCATCCTATAGTTAGCTTTTCAAGATTATCTGTCACTCCACTATTTACTGTATTGTTATAACTGCTCCATGTTCCATTGAACTCCATGCTGATTGCATCTTTGCAAAATCTGGAATATTGTATGAACAAGGTAATTGTTGGAGTGTTAACTTCAATTTTTGTTGTTGCTACACAAAATGTTGCCTCCACCGACTTTTTGCCGAAAGACCATTAGCCATCGCCTAGACCTACTTTTCTGCAGGTTCTTTTTTTCTTTGTGCAAATTATGATTGAGCTATGTTTGTTTTACAGTGATTTACAGCCAGGGTTTACAGATGATTAAACTAGCAATTAAAATTGATTTGAGAAAGTATTTAGTGCAATTGGTCTCTTGGCATAGGCTCAAGTATAAAACTTATATGTAAAATCTCCATATACTTGTGCAAATCTATTTTGTAAGCTACTCTGAAAACTTTATTCTGTTTTCAAGATTGATGTACTTGGTGCTAACTTCCATTTTCTCTCGACTCTATTGGATGGCAGCTCATGATGGTAGTTTCAGATATGAAGCTAAGGAAAGCGTGCCTCATAATTCATTAGATGTAACCCAGTAGGGCCAATTAGATATTGTTGGTTGTAAATTACATGAGTTTTTAGCTTTCATAAAATCTAGATATGTACTCTTTAACAATAAGCTGTGGAGGAGAGTGGTCTTAAATGTGCTGGTTGAAATTACCAACGTTGGTTCATTTTGGTTTTACTGTCCACATTGCATAGTAAGTTTATATATTTGATACAAGAATGATTATAGATCCACCTATGTTGGTGCTAGATCTATCGCTCATGTGAATTGTATAAAATAATATGCCAATTCTGCACTTAGAACACTTGTTTAGTTGAAGTGTTGCACTGCTCATCTCGCCTCTCTAACTGAAGTGATGCACTGCTGTTCTATGTTGGTGTGTGGTAGTAGCGAGTATACTTGATCTACCTTCGGCTAGACAAAAATATGACGATGTAATTTTGATCTAGATCTTGACTCTCCAATGACAGGACAATTACGCCAACAGCCTGCTGCTTTTACTCATGCGTAATTTCATATTTAAAAAATCAGTGCATCTGCAAATCAATATATAAGAACACAAAAATATCGCGCAATTTCCCAACCAGATAATGTACGTCTCCAAAAAAATGATTCTATTTTTCAAAAAAATATTCTCCAAATTTACAGAAAAATGCCTTTTAAAAATAAATAAAAAAAAATCATGTTCATCTAGGATGTATTCCATGCACCACAACTTTTTCATTAGATAAAAGTGCCGAGTTGAAGTAGGTCCAGACAAACTATTATGATGTCTTATTCACGTCCAAATTACATGGCCCAAAATGCGATAGTCAGCGTAACTTTATTTCTGATGTTTGCCAAAATTGGGTATAAGAAGTGTTGTGTAAAGGTATGCAATTGTATATTTTATTTTTTCCGTCCGTTGCAAAGCACGGGCATTTGTACTAGTCTCTACCTAATAATAAAGCACGGTGGGTTTCTGTCGTCCGTCACCCTTATTTGCAAAAAAGTCCCTACAATTTGTTGAAATCAACCCGCAGTCCATCCTTAAGTCATACCGAACCGTTTTTTAGTTTTCTCAGAACCCCCCGAGCTTTTAGGTAATCAACCCGCCATACATATTTAAGTCATACGAATCGTTTTTCGTGTTTTAACAGAAAACCCACTGACCTTTCGGTTAATCAATCCGCAGTTTATCTAAAACAAAATTATCCATATCTTTTAGATCTTAACTCCGATTTTAACATATTATATATGAAATTTGATTAGAAAAATATGTAGAATCCAAATATGTTGTTACTTTTAGCTGTTAAATATTTCTAAACTATTAATTTGGATGCAAACTTAATCTATAGTGCACAGTCTGGGTTTTTTTCGCACTGGCGGCGATCCAAATTGCGAATAAACACACATTAAAACCAGATTGAGAGGGAAAAAACATTGATAACCACGCATGCACAACTCTGAAAAACCTCGCGGGGAAAAACAACATCTCATCTTATTCTCAGTGATTGTGTGCGTGCGAGCACGCGCGTGTGTGTTTATGTGTATGTGTGTGAAAGAGAGACGCCTTAGGACTGATCACATTCAAATGCGTTTTCGTTGTGTGAGCATTGGGACCACCGCCCGGAATACAAATGTGATGCCATTTTAAAATAAAGAACGTCTACGTATCAAGGTCTCAAGTCGTGGTTATTGGGTTAAGAGTGTGTGTGTTTTTACGTCGTTCTGCGTAACGAAATTTCTTTCTTCAATCTTTACTTAATAATAAAGCAAATTAAGTTTCAGCCGTCCGTCATGCACTTTTGCAGAAAACCCCCTGCATTTTTCATGAATTAACCCGCAGTACACACTTAAGTCATAACCGAACCGTTATTTTACATTTTTACAGAAACCCCCCTGATGTATTAGATAATTCACCCGCCGATCATATATAAGTCAAACAAATGTTTTTCTAAATTATTCATATCTTTTAAACCGTAACTCCGATTTTAACATGTTATATATGAAAATTGATTAGAAAAATGTGTAGAATCTGAATATGATGTTATTTTGTTTGTTAAATATTTTTAAAATATTATTTTGGAAGATATTTAAGTCAAACAAATATTTTTCTTAATTATCCATATCTATTAATAGTAACTCCGATTTTAACATGTTATATATGAAATTTGAATAGAAAAATATGTAAAATTTGAATATGATGTTATTTTTACCTATTAAATATTTTAAAATATTATTTTAAAAGCAAACTTGTAACCTATACAAATATTATAGGGCACGTCCGTTTTTCTTTCGTACCATGACGATCTGGATTGCAAATAAGCAACCACTAAAATCATAAAGACACGAAAGAAAACATCAATAACCACACATGAGCACCTCTGAAAAAACTGACAGGGGAAAAACAACATTCAAACACACTTTGGTTTGTGTGAACACTGAGGCCACTTAGGGTGAGAAGGAGGATAAGCGGCAACATAAAAATGATGCCTCGCTAAAATAAAGTGCATGAACATATTATGGTTATTGGGTTAAGAGTGTGTGTTATTTTTTTCTCCCGTTGCAACGCACGGGCTCTTTCGCTGGTCTTTAACTAATAATAAAGAGAATTAGGTTTCTGTTGTACGTCATGCTTTCTTGCAAAAAAGCCCTTGCGCTTTTCTGAAATCAACCCGCAGTACTACAGGAATCAAGTAAAAAAAACTCTCGCCGGTACAATTCCTCCCTCCAGACCGAGGCCACCGCCGCCACCCTGCCCGACCTCGCCACCGGCGCGCGCGCGGCCCTGCGTTCCATTGGCCCACGCTTGCCCGGCTCTGCTCGCGCCGCCGCCGGCCATGCCCTCGCCGGCCTCCATGCCCGGCCTCGCCTGCGCCATCGCAGCCCTGCCCAGCCTGGCTCGGGTCCTTTCCGGGCCGCGCGCGCACCCGCCGCGCGGAACCGTGGTCCGAGGCCGACCCGATGCAGGGCTACAAGGAGGTTCTCGCCGGCGCTTGGCGGGGGGCCTGGAGGAGCGGCGGAGCTCGAGTCGCACGAGTTGCTGAAAATTAGGTAAGGTGGGGCTTGGTGGGGGAGGGAAGGAGGGGGCGGCTCAGCCATGGCAGCAAGCTACCAGAGAGATGTGGTCGGAGGAGCTGGCCATGGACAGGCCAGCGGCGGAGCGACGGGGCTCGGCCGGAGCGAGCGCACCCATCCCGTCGGAGGCCAAGAGCACGAGGTCCAAGGCGGCAGGGGGGTGCTGCGGGGACGACGAGCACAGGGAAAGGAAGCAGCAGGCTCCCCTGCACCGCCCTGCTACAGCGCGGCCTCACCACCATGCGTCGGCACACCTCCAGCTCAGCACGGCACTGCCGGGGCTGCTGCTGCCTTCACCCTGGCCGGACACCTCGCGGCCGCGCACTCGAAGGCGGGAGAGGGAGCCGCCGTGGCAGGGAGGGGGGAGGTGTGGCGGAGGGGTAGGAGGAAGAGGGGAAGAAGGAAGAGGGGAAGAAGGTTGTTGCTGCCTTCGCCCTAGCCGGGCCTCGCGGACGCGCACTCCTCGCGGAGTCGTGGTGGCGACGGCGGGAGAGGGAGCCGCCATGGCACAGGGAGGAGGGAGGTGTGGTGGAGGGGTAGGAGGAAGAGGGGAAGACGAGGAAGGGAGAGCAGGAGTGGTGGAGAAGCAAGGCAACGAAGGAGCGCCATTCATTCGAAGCAGAGAGAGATGCGAGTCGGGTGGGTGGGTGAGAGAGAGATCCAGATGGGTTGGATGGAGGCAGCTGCGAGCCAACGATTGTGCTGACTTGTGGCTGTGCGTGTTGTGTGCGTGGCTGGCATGCGGAGGCGCCGGAGGCTTTGTCCAGTCAATGTGGTGTGTGACGTGTGTTGTGTGTGTGTTGTATGTGGTGTGTGACGTCTCTAGATTATTGGCCGGCTGCGTGCGTGTGGTGCGTCTCCGGCGCGGCGTCCGTTCGGCATAGGAAGACGGCAAATCACTGGCTGTAACTTTGAATATGATCCAAAGAAAAGCATATATCACAGATTCATTGAAATTCAACATTTTGATACGAATCCCTCGATCAAAGAAAAAATAAATCATGTTCATGTGAAAAACTCAAAATTGAACCATAAGCCCATAATACGCGTAGACTGGTCGGCACCCGTCATTGACGCTTCTTTCTCGACGTCGCTGGGCAGAAGCCTGTCTCGCTCGACCCGCTGGTGCCCTTAGACATCGGCCTCAAATCTCGTCATGTCCCGCGTGGATCTATATCTTCCCCTCTCACTCTATCCTTGATGAGCTTTTCATCTTTCTTGATGTGTCGTGATCCAGTTTCTCAACTCTGACCAAATTCATGGCCATAGGCGACATAGCGACATGCTTTGTGCAAAAACAAGTAGGAATATAAGGGAAGGTGTATAGACAGGTGCAGGGAGTAGCTCGCTGTGGGTGTCCTCATGTCCAACTTGACAAATTAGTTTTAAAGTTTTAAATATTTCCTTGCGCACATGCGATGACATTTCTGCAGGTGGGGTGGTGTGCTCATTGTCATGGAATTGACCATGTTTGGACACATTGTGAGCTGGACACCATGGGCATCATAGGCGAGGGTAGAAAGAAGGATAAGCGGCGAGTACTATCACATTAAAAATAGAGGATATAGACCTGTTGGGAGTCTTGAGCTATGTTCATTATGTCAGTTAAACTTCTGATGAACTATTTTCGTGACGATGATTCTTATGATTATATTAATGAAACTTTATTTATCAAATATATTCGAGTTTTTTAGGTTTCAAAGCACATATTTATTTATTTACTTTTGCGCATGCGCCCTGGGTCGCCTAGCACCATCAGTGATGATGGCGAAGAGAAGTGGCAACATGGATGGATCACAAGGAGCATGTGAGAATTATTTCTTCCGTTGCAATGCACGGACATTTTTGCTATCTACTAATAAAGCGGCTATCGCTTCTGGTCATCTGTCATTAAAAATACCCTTCAAGTTGATAAAAATTACCCACCAATGTCACCCATAAGTGGAAAATGATTCGTTTTTTTTTCTTAAGTCACGTCGATAGCGTCTGTTTCATATACGGAGATGCGCTGGCCAAACACAATTAAACAAACCACCCTACTGTATTGGGCGTTTCTCTACCGCCTAGGAGATCTGGGTTCGAACCCGAATACTCCTCATTTTTCAAGCCATTTTTTTTCGCGAATTTCAGTTGGCGTTAGATAGAGCTACATCGCTAAGTGTTGCTTAACAAATGGTCAACACAGTATTACGGTCAAAATATTCTCTTTTTAACTTTTTTTGGTAAATTCAAGTATTTTTTTTAAATATTCATATCTTTTTCATGATTTCATGAGATTGAGAGTGATAGTGTATCTCGATGATGCAACAAAATATGGTCATGACCATTGACAATTCTGAAAAAAATCTTTCATTGCAACGCACGGGCCCTTCTGCTAGTAATAATAATAAAGGGGCTATTGCTTCTTCCTTCCAAATTTTCGTACGTAGTAAAAATTTGTCCTTGCCGTGAGACCTGCCAGCCGCATGGGCCTCAGCCCACCCACGGGTGGCCCAGTCCTGGGGCCAAAAATATGGGCTAGGGAGTCGAACTCCCGACCTATGGCTCAATCGTCGAGCGCACATCCAACTGGAGTAGCTCACGGTTGTGTTCATGATAGGCTCATATCCTTTATATTATCTCACCTCGCTCCCTTCAATAAAATATGATCAACTTATATACCTTTACCTCTTGATATCAATATAAGCGGCCTAGAAAATCCGTAAAGAGTTGATCCGTCTCTGGGAGAAAATTTGTGGGATTATTATGGGACAGAATTACTGAGGGAAGGAAAAAAAGACCGGGAGATGGAGAAAATTGTGGGATTATGGAGAGAGAGATAGGGAGAAAATTGACCCGTAAATAAGATGAGATCGGAAGAAGATTGTGGGATTATGGCAAATTATCAATGGGAGAGACAATTTCGGAATTGACAGGAGAGAATTAATGAGAATTGATATAAGGGGGCAAATTAATGAGAGAAACAGAGAACGGTTTAACGTTGATGGTTGCATGTGTCAGAATTGATCAGTCTCAGAAATCACGTGCCATGTATGGAAAGTCCCAAGAAAAGAATTGCATGCGTCCGATTTGGCAAATCTCAAGAAAAGAACGTGCCAGGTACTGCACTTATCGGTTTGAAAGTATCAAGAAAAAAATGTTTTTGTTTGGTGTTGGCCGATTTGAATCAAAGCTGGATTGGATTTGGTATTGTTTGTGTGTCCTCCACATACTGGTATTTAGTGTCTTTCATAATAAACAATCTTGGACTAATATATATACACGGGTTAGCACACAAACGTCAATATGCGACTGCATAATAAATCACCGGTTCCAAAACACATACATTTAGAAGTCATGGTCATAGAGTCTCATCTCGATGAAGTTGTTGTTCTAGACCAGAAAGAAGATGCCATGCTTAATGTTTCTGAAGGTGGACACGCTGGAGGTGGTATGGAGGAACAATTTCATCTAGGTAAATTTGCTTCAAGTAAAGTGTTGCGCATAGGACATTTTTATTGTCTGATTTCGGTAACTCATTAGGATGGTTAATTTGGCGATGTGATATGCTTTATCACTATGCATCTATTTAATGCAAAATCTAATCAATTCCTTCTTTTTTCAATAAATTCAACAGATTCGTACAATATAGAAAACTCTCATGCTGCCAAGAAATTTGTGTCGCTATCTCCAGTCCTGGATGCCAAAGAACAAAGAAATAAAAAAGATAGAGAGCGGTATGCACGAATGACCAATGAAGAAAAATAGGAGAAGCTGAAAAAGCGATGTCAGGCCTATCAGCGAAACAAAACAAATAAAGATTCAACTCAGTTGAAAAAAAATTGCCCACAAGGGAGAAAGAAATATGCAAATATGGAGCTGGCACAAAAAACAAAAAAAGTGTGCAAGAGAAAGGCAGAAATACGCAAATATGCAGCCAGAGCAAAAGAAAGCTAGAATAGCACAAATTGCAGCTAACCATGAATTGAAGCGCAACACACCATGCAAAGAATCAATCGCGATGATGAATCTTGCATATGTCGCAACTGAAGAGGAAGTTTGTACATCTATACGACATTAACATACACACAATAAAATCATATTTGTATATACGGTCCACAAAGTACACAATGTTTTTATTATCATATGTAATCACTCTTATGAGTTTGTTGTCACTCGTTTGATTTTGTGTATTATTGAGATAGATGTGTATGCTAAACTTTTCCTGTTGCAACGCACGGGCATATTTCCTAATTGACTAAAACCACAAAAGGCTAATCACAGTGTTGCACAAATTACTATATCGATGATGGATGGACAACATTTTGCAAGAATCAAATGGTCATGACATTGTAAATGTACCCCCTCATTTCTTTTTACTTTGCATATATAAGTTCCGTCTTAGGTCAAACATCGTAAAATTTGACTAAGATTATATGAAAACAATCTTCACAAATATAAAATCAATACCATTTGATGCATCATGATATTTATTTTCATATAGTATATTTTTATTTGTAAATGTTAGTATTACTTAATATAAATTTATCAAACTTAGATCAACTCTAACGCGTCGACCCAAACGGACGACGATTTTATTCGTTTGGATCGGCCGCCCGCTCAGCATCCGTCCTATTTATGATTTAGGTCGGCAATGCGTCCAACGTGTCGGCGAATATTTGCCCGCGTGGCCAGCTTGCCGCCGTTTTCCAACAAATACACACACATTTTGCATAGTTTCACAAGCAAACAGAAATAGCATAGTTCCACAACCCAAATAAATATAGCATAGTTTACAAGCCCAAAAAAAAATTTAAATTGTACATTTTATAAAATACATATATTGGTTGTCAACATGAGCCCACATATGCTCAACCAAATCATCTTGCAGCTGAATGTGAGTTTCTCAATCCATGCATTTGATGATGAAAACGGGTGAACTGTGCAAACGTTGCCGCTCCTCCTCCATGCTCAGGCACAACATTGTCAACCTGAAACTGAAACTCTTGATCCTAAATACATTCCGGATGCTCATCTCTACGATCATATTATGCATGATCACACAAGTAGACATCACCTCCCACAACTTCTTGGTGTTCAAGTTCTAGCAGGATAACGAACAATGCCCCATCGAGATTGTAGAACACCAAACGCACGCTTGACATCCTTCCTAGCACTCTCTTACTTTTGGGCAAATCTTTTCCTCTTCTCTCTGACAGGGTTGGGGATTGTCTTCACAATAGTGGTCCATTGAGGATAGATACCGTCGGCTAGGTAGTATCCTTTGTTGTAGTTGTGGCCGTTGATGTTAACATTGACCGGCGGGTCGTTGCCTTTAGCAAGCCTTGTAAACACCGGCGAGCGTTGAAGCACGTTGATATTATTGTGCGATCCGGCCATGCCAGAGAAAGAGTGCCATATCCAGAGATCTTATGAGGCCACGGCCTCAAGTATGTGAAGGAAATATGCCCCAGAGGCAATAATAAAGTTATTATTTATTTCCTTATATCATGATAAATGTTTATTATTCATGCTAGAATTGTATTAACCGGAAACATAATACATGTGTGAATACATAGACAAACAGTGTCACTAGTATGCCTCTACTTGACTAGCTCGTTAATCAAAGATGGTTATGTTTCCTAACCATAGACATGAGTTGTCATTTGATTAACGGGATCACATCATTAGGAGAATGATCTGATTGACATGACCCATTCCGTTAGCCTAGCACTTGATCGTTTAGTATGTTGCTATTGCTTTCTTCATGACTTATACATGTTCTGTAACTATGAGATTATGCAACTCCCGTTTACGGAGGAACACTTTGGGTACTACCAAAGCGTCACAACGTAATTGGGTGATCATAAAGGAGTACTACAGGTGTCTCCAAAGGTACTTGTTGGGTTGGCGTATTTCGAGATTAGGTTTTGTCACTCCGATTGTCGGAGAGGTATCTCTGGGCCTTCTCGGTAATACACATCACATAAAGCCTTGCAAGCATTACAACTAATGAGTTAGTTGTGAGATGATGTATTACGGAACGAGTAAAGAGACTTGCCAGTAACGAGATTGAACTAGGTATTGGATACCGACGATCGAATCTCGGGTAAGTAACATACCGATGACAAAGGGAACAACGTATGTTGTTATGCGGTCTGACCGATAAAGATCTTCGTAGAAAATGTAGGAGCCAATATGGGCATCCAGGTCCCGCTATTGGTTATTATTTGGAGATGTGTCTCGGTCATGTCTACATTGTTCTCGAACCGTAGGGTCCATGACGCTTAAGGTTTCGATGGCGATTATATTATGAGTTTGTGTATTTTGATGTACGAAGGTTGTTCGAGTCCGGATATGATCACGGACATGACGAGGAGTCTCGAAAGGGTCGAGACATAAAGATTAAAAAATTGGACGGATATATATGGACACCGGAAAGGTTCCGGAGAAGTTTTGAGCTCCGGGAGGTTACCGGAAACACCCGGGAGGTATATGGGCCTTATTTGGGCCCATGTAGGAGGAAGGAGAAGGAACAAGGGAAGGCGCGCCCCAAGCCCAATCCGAATTGGGGAAGGGGCGGCCCCCTTTCCTTTCTCCTTCCCCTCTTCCTATTCCTACTACTAGTACTACTTCCTAATACTAGTACTCCTTCCTTCCCTCCAAATAAGATAAGGAAAAGAGAGGGAAACCTACTTGGAGTAGGTTTCCCCTCCCTGGTGCGCCTCCCTTGTGGCGGCCACCTCCTCCCTCCCTCCTTTATATCACGGGAGGGGGCACCTAGAACACACAAGTTGATCCTTGAGATCGTTCCTTAGCCGTGTGCGGTGCCCCCTCCACCATATTCCACCTCGGTCATATCGTGGCGGTGCTTAGGCGAAGCCTGCGTGGGTGAAACATCAAGATCGTCACCACGCCCGTCGTCTTGTGGAACTCCCTCTCCCGGAGCTTTCTTTGGATCGGAGCCCGAGGAGCGCCATCGAGCTGAGCGTGTGCCAAGAACTCGAGGCGCGGAATGCGGGCGCTGGGATCGGCTGGATCGTGAGGAGAACGTCTGACTACTTCCTCTACGTCATCATCGACTCGGAGGTGCCGGAGTTCTGGTATTTGGGATCGGCGAGGATCGCGAGGAGAACGTCGACTACTTCCTCTACGTTGTGATCGCTTCCGCTTACGGTCTACGAGGGTACGTAGACAACACTCTCCCCTCTCGTTGCTATGCCATCACCATGGTCCTGTGTGTGCGTAGGAAATTTTTTGAAATTACTGCGTTCCCCAACAGTGGCATCAGAGCCTGGTTTTATGCGTTGACTAGATCAACGATGGCGCGCGTTGCCGCGCCCGTCTGTGACTTCAGTAATATGATAGGAATTTCTCCAAATATGTAGACCCGAGAAATGCATTTAGATTTTAGAGATATTGCATGGCATGTAGAAAGTTTTAAGAAAATCTTGAACGTTCAATTTATAGTGCCCAGACAAATTTCATAGTTGGAAAACCAAATGTTTAGCACCAAATATCATGTATCTATTACATGAATAAGAAAACAAAAATCACGACAAACATGGTCCCTTCCTTAAGGAGATCCAAATTTCAACCAGAAAAGCAAAACAATAATTGGAAATGTAAGATATAATATTACATTTGTACTGACACATGCAAGGGAACAAACTTTATCATGGTTCAAAATTACACATCTCATGCAACATAATACTCCCTCCGTTCCTAAATATAAGTCTTTCTAGAGATTCCACCAAGTGACTACATACAGAGCAAAATGATCTACACTCTAAAATATGTCTACATGCATCCGTATGTTGCATTCCATTTGAAATGTCTAAAAAGACTTATATTTAGGAACGGAGGGAGTATAATATATAAACAAAAATTGTATGTAGGTAATCCCACTCCAGGATGAATATCCCTGCAATAGCTCATCCAAGTGGTGATTAAGTATAAGAGGATTCCAATAAACACAGGATGGGTAAACACGTAAGCTCAATGTAACCAACACATAAAAAATGACAGCGCACATGAAACATTCTTTGTATAACCTTGCAGAAGCTTCTATTACATCGTCTTATCTCTCGTCCATTGTAAAACATTGATAGGGAATTCGAGAATTAAAAATAACACAAACAATATATATTGTTTGGGCATAAATGTTGCTTTCCCCTAGCTATAATAATGAAGAAGTTGGAGATGGCATTACTTCACGTGAACAATTAGGCAAGGCTCGAAGTGCAAGTAATTGCCTCAATATGGTACCACCATACTAATCTTTCTAGTTGTGGACCTGCCAAAATGATGATTGAAACATGGAATGGGGAAATGTGAAAATCAACCAATAAAATAAAAATGGCATGTCACTCAATGCCAAAGACATCTCCATAAATTAAGCTAACATGGCAATTTATTTCGTGGGGATAAAAAGTTTTCCTCTCTCTGTGGCATCCGAGCTACCTTGTGTGCCCTCACAATGCAAAATTTAAAAATTGTACTGGTATGCATGTAACATACCCTTGAATTGAACGGAGGATTATTTACTGTATTAACCTGAATTACTTCATTACTGGTGACACAATATATAATGGGTCAGAAATCAAGTGAGCTTACCTCAGATGGAAATTTCTCATCCCCTGTATCATGCTTTCACAGTTTTCTCTCAAGCATGAGCTTCGTTTCCACCACTAATTGATATGAAGGGAAGCTTTTTTGTTATATGAAATTTCCGACAGTAAAGATATCAGCAATAGTGATCAGTCAAATAGTAATCAATAACTAACATAATATTTGAGTAGATGTTAAGCTGCAGTCATGTTGATAATACCAAGTTACGAGCAACATCGAACATGTAATTGTTGCAGAAGATATATTATGGTGCATTGTCACCTACATGTTCAATGCATTGGAATTTGTCGGTTATCAGCCAAAGTGAGCATAGCAGACCTTGTAGCTATGCATTTATCTTCATCTACCCTATAACAAAGGTCCCCCAACAACAGTACAAATACACCACTACTACTGTGGTGGCAAGAAAGTCAAGATTAGCCAAGTAGGAGTACCAAACTGAAGAGTCCCTCCGTTGGTCAACGCATTTCAAAAAAGACTTTGCAAACTGCATTGACTATCTGCAAAAACATAGAGAAAATCATCTCAGTTCTTCACAGGCAAAAAAAGATTGACACATGTTTTTCTCAGTCTACCTGATTGCTTCATATGAGGTACATTCCTAAATTCACGTGTAATCGTAATCGGGCATAAAATAAGTTATGTGTCATGGCAGGCAATGTGATTAGAGATGGCAAAGAAGTGGTTCCGTGTCGCCATCGGATTGTTTCTAGAGTGATTTGCCATAGCCATCTTGTGTTGAATCAAGAATAACAAACACAATTGAGGAGCGGAGATACAGAGGGCATGAGCCACCACCGTCCTTGTAATCTGATTGTTTCAGGGCTCCTGTGTTATCAGACCATCAAATCAACTACTCACAAATTCCCCCTCAAAAACAAAACTACTCACAGGTTAAGCAGATCCGATGAGTGGGTAAGCTGAGGTGCCGTGTTGGCATGCTTCTGGGTACCAACTGGAACATGAGGCATCGGCACAATCTCTAACCAGATCGGCAAGAAACAGTCGAGGCGGGCGGCGGAGGAGCGAGACGATGGGTTGGGTCAGGAGGAGGTGCGAGGGAAAGAGACCTTGCAGGTGGCGCCTTGAGGTCGGGCGATGGCGAGGCTTCCTGGCTACAGCCGCCCCGTCGACACCAAATTGATTGACAACCGGGATAGGACGGATGTACCAGCGAAGGATCTTCATGTTCACCAAGTATTTCTTCCTTTTCTGCCATACGGAATGGTAGCGTGAGAGGGATATCTCTAGATCGGAGCAAAGGAAGCGAGGCGGCGCCGGAGGGCGTCGGCGAAGCGACAGGGTCGGCGTTCGGTGTTTTTCCCCTTTGTGTTATTTAAATGGGCTTCGTGTGAGAGTTATGGCCCAATTAACCACGGCCCCCCAATTTTGTCGCGGGAGCAGCTGCTCACTCCAGTCGTGAGAAGTACCGCAGCTAGTTTGATTGCACGGCCGAAAACGCTGAAAAATATAGATCGGACGGCTGTGGATGCTAATGCCCTGAGATGGCTGGATTAGTGCTCAGTTTTAATATTTCTAAATGTCATATGCACGAGTAGAACACAAGTGAGTTGTGGGCGATACAAGTCATACTGCCTACCAGCATGTCATACTTTGGTTCAGCGGTATTGTGAGATGAAGCGGCCCGGACCGACATTACGCGTACGCTTCTGCGAGACTGGTTTCACCGTTCTGAGCATTCGTGCTTAAAGGTGGCTGGCGGGTGTCTGTCTCTCTCACTTTAGTTGAACCGAGTGTGGCTACGCCCGGTCCTTGAGAAGGTTAAACGGAGTCTATTTGTGAAATATCGTTGTGGTTTTGATGCGTAGGTAAGAACGGTTCTTGCTCAACCTGTTGCAGCCACGTAAAACTTGCAACAACAAAGTAGAGGACGTCTAACTTGTTTTTGCAGGGCATGTTGTGATGTGATATGGTCAAGGCATGATGCTATATTTTATTGTATGAGATGATCATGTTTTGTAACCGAGTTATCGGCAACTGGCGAGAGCCATATGGTTGTCGCTTTATTGTATGAAATGCAACGCATACGTAATTGCTTTACTTTATCACTAAGCGGTAGCGATAGTCGTAGAAGCAATAGATGGCGTAAACGACAACGATGCTACGATGGAGATCAAGGTGTCGGCGCGGTGGCGATGGTGATCACGACGGTGCCGGAGATGGAGATCACAAGCACAAGATGATGATGGCCATATCATATCACTTATATTGATTGCATGTGATGTTTATCCTTTATGCATCTTATTTTGCTTTGATTGACGGTAGCATTTTAAGATGATCTCTCACTAAAATTATCAAGTAGTGTTCTCCACAGTATGCACCGTTGCCAAAGTTCGTCGTGCGAGACACCACGTGATGATCGGGTGTGATAAGCTCTCGTCCATCTACAACGGGTGCAAGCCAGTTTTGCACACGCAGAATACTCGAGTTATACTTGACGAGCCTAGCATATGCGAGATATGGCCTCGAACACGGAGACCGAAAGGTCGGCGTGAATCATATAGTAGATATGATCAACATAAGATGTTCACCATTGAAAACTACTCCATCTCACGTGATGATCGGTTATGGTTTAGTTGATTTGGATCACGTGATCACTTAGATGACTAGAGAGATGTACATCTAAGTGGGAGTTCTTAAGTAATATGATTAATTGAACTTAAATTTATCATGAACTTAGTACTGATAGTATCTTGCTTGTCTATATACATTTTGTAGATAGATGGCTCGTCTTTGTTGTTCCGTTGAATTTTAATGCGTTCCTTGAGAAAGCAAAGTTGAAAGATGATGGTAGCAATTACACGGACTGGGTCCGTAACACGAGGATTATCCTCATTGCTGCCTGAGAAGAGTTACGTCTGGATGCACCGCTAGGTGCCGAACTCTTCTTGATACTGGCCCAGCGGCGTTAGAAACGTCTGGCGAGCAAAGGCGATGACTACTCTATAGTTCGATGTGCCATGCTTTACGGCTTAGAACCGGGTCTTCAACGACGTTTTGAAAGTCGTGGAGCATATGAGATGTTCCAAGAGTTGAAGTTGATATTTCAGCAGAATGCCGGATTGAGAGATATGAAGTCTCCAATAAGTTCTATAGCTGCAAAATGGAGGAGAATGGAGTGCATCGGTGAGCACATACTCAGAATGTGGGTATTACAATCACTTGACTCAACCGGGAGTTGATCTTCCGGATGATTGTGTCATTGATGAATACTTCAATCAACGCCACCAAGCTACAAAGGCTTCGTGATGAACTATAATATGCAAGGGTTAGTAAAGACTATGCTCGAGCTCTTCGCAATCTTTGAAAGGCTGCGGAGGTAGAAATCAAGAAGGAGCATCAAGTGTTGATGGTCAATAAGACCACTAGTTTCAAGAAGAAAGGCAAAGGGAAGAAGAAGGGGAACTTCAAGAAGAACAGCAAACAAGTTGCTGCTCAAGGGAAGAAACCCAAGTCTGGACCTAAACCTGAAATCGAGTGCTTCTCATCGCAAGCGGTAGTCCTTTGAAGCGGAACTGCCCCAAGTATTTGGCGGATAAGAAGGATGGCAAGGTGAACAAAGGTATATGTGATATACATGTTGTTGATGTGTACCTTACTAGAGCTCGCGATAGCACCGGTATTTGATCTTGGTTACATTGCTAATATTTGCAACTCGAAGCAGGGACTACTGATTGCGAACACCGGCAAAGGACGAGGTGACGATGCGGCGTGGGAAATGGTTCCAAAGTCGATGTGATCGCGGTCGGCACGCTACCTCTACATCTACCTTCGGATTAGTTTTAGACCTAAATAATTGTTATTTGGTGCGGCGTTAAGCATGAACATTATATCTGGATCTTGTTTGATGCGAGACGGTTATTCATTTAAATCGAGAGAATAAAGGTTGTTCTATTTATATGAATAATATCTTTTATGGTCATGCACCCTTGAAGAGTGGTCTATTTTTAATGAATCTCGATAGTAGTGATACACATATTCATAATGTTGAAACCAAAAGATGCAGAGTTGATAATGATAGTGCGACTTATTTGTGGCATTGCCGTTTAGGTCATATCGATATAAAGCGCATGAAGAAACTCCATCTTGATGGACTTTTGGAGTCACTTGATTATGAATCACTTGGCACTTGCGAACCGTGCCTCATGGGCAAGATGACTAAAACCCGTTCTCGGTACAATGGAGAGAGCAACAGATTTGTTGGAAATCATACATACGGATGTATGTGGTCCAATGAATGTTGAGGCTCGTGGCGGATATCGTTATTTTCTCACCTTCACAGATGATTTAAGCAGATATGGGTATATCTTTTTAATGAAACATAAGTGCGAAACATTTGAAAAGTTCAAAGAATTTCAGAGTGAAGTTGAAAATCATCGTAATAAGAAAATAAAGTTTCTACGATCTGATCGTGGAGGCGAATATTTGAGTTCTGAGTTTGGTCTACATTTGAAACAATGCGGAATAGTTTAGCAACTCACGCCACCGGAACACCACAACGCAATGGTGTGTCCGAGCGTCGTGTCGCACTTTACTAGATATGGTGCGATCTATGATGTCTCTTACTGATTTACCGCTATCGTTTTGGGGTTATGCTCTTGAGGCGGCCGCATTCACGCTGAATAGAACACCATCAAAATCCGTTGAGACGACACCTTATGAGCTGTGGTTTAGCAAGAAACCAAAGTTGTTGTTTCTTAAAGTTTGGGGATGAGATGCTTATGTGAAAAAGCTTCAACATTATAAGCTCGAACCTATATCGGAGAAATGTGTCTTCATAGGATACCCAAAGGAGACAGTTGGGTACACCTTCTATCACAAATCCGAAGGCAAGACATTTGTTGCTAAGAATGGATCCTTTCTAGAGAAGGAGTTTCTCTCGAAAGAAGTGAGTGGGAGGAAAGTAGAACTTGATGAGGTAAGCTGTACCTTCTCCCTTATTTGAAAGTAGTTTATCACAGAAACCAGTTTACTGCGACATCTACACCAAATAGTGAGGAAGTTGATGATGTTGATCATGAAACTTCAGATCAAGTTACTCTGAGAACCTCGTAGATCAACGAGAATAAAATCCGCACTTGAGTGGTACGGCAATCCTGTTACGGAAGTCATGCTACTAGATCATGATGAACCTACGAACTATGAAGAAAGCGATGGTGAGCCCAGATTCCAAAAATGGCTTGAGGCCATGAAAGCGAGATGGGATCCATGTATGAAAACAAAGTGTGGACTTTGGTTGAC
Source organism: Aegilops bicornis (assembly GCA_021605145.1). Lineage (NCBI taxonomy): Eukaryota > Viridiplantae > Streptophyta > Magnoliopsida > Poales > Poaceae > Aegilops > Aegilops bicornis. The sequence continues at coordinate 475,684,817 of CM038669.1, read as the reverse complement.
TTGCCCGAGGGTCGGCAAGCAATAGAAAATAAGTGGATCTTCAAGAAGAAGACCGACGCCGACGGTAATATTGTCATCTACAAAGCTCGACTTGTCGCAAAGGGTTTCGACAAGTTCAAGGGGTTGACTACGATGAGACCTTCTCACCCGTGGCGATGCTTAAGTCTGTCCGAATCATGTTAGCAATTGCCGCATTTTATGATTATGAAATTTGGCAAATGGATGTAAAGACCGCATTCTGAATGGGTTTACGGAAGAAGAGTTGTATATGATGCAACGGAAGGTTTTATCGATCCAAAGGGAGCTAACAAAGTGTGCAAGCTCCAGTGATCCATTTATGGACTGGTGCAAGCATCTCGGAGTTGGAATAAACGCTTTGATAGTGTGATCAAAGTATTTGGGTTTATCTGAGACTTATGGAGAAGCCTGTATTTACAAGAAAGTGAGTGGGAGCTCTGTAGCATTTACGATATTATATGTAGATGACATATTCTTGATCGGAAATGATATAGAATTCTGGATAGCATAAAGGGATACTTGAACAAGAGTTTTTCGATGAAAGACCTTGGTGAAGCTGCTTACATATTGGGCATCAAGATCTATAGAGATAGATCAAGGCGCTTAATTGGACTTTTACAAAGCACATACCTTGATAAAGTTTTGAAGAAGTTCAAAATGGATCGAGCAAAGAAAGGTTTTTACCTGTTACAAGGTGTGAAATTGAGTCGGACTCAATGCCCGACCACAATGAAGATAGAGAGAAAATGAAAGATGTTCCCTATGCTTCAGCCATAGGCTCTATCATGTATGCAATGCGTGTACCGGACTGACGTATGCTTAGGCTGTAAGCTTGGCGGGAAGGTACCAAAGTAATCCAGAGTGGATCCTTTGGACAGCGTGTCAAGAACATCTGAAATACGAAAAGGACTAAGGATATGTTTCTCGTATATGGAGGTGACAAAGAGCTAGTCGTAAATGGTTACGTCGATGCAAGCTTTGACAACGATCCGGACGATTCTAAATCGCAAACCCGGATACGTGTTTTTGTTAAGCGGTGGAGCTGTCGGTTGGTGCGATTCTAAACAAAGCGTCGTGGCGGGATCTACATGTGAAGCGGAGTACATAGCTGCTTGAAGCGGCAAATGAAGGAGTCTGGATGAAAGAGTTCATTTCCGATCTAGGTGTTGTACCTAGTGCATCGGGACCAATGAAGATCTTCTGTGACAATCTTGGTGCAATTGCCTTGGCAAAGGAATCCAGATTTCACAAGAGGACCAAGCATATCAAAAGACGCTTCAATTCCATTCGGGACCAAGTCCAAGTGGGAGACATAGAGATTTGCAAAATACATACGGATCTGAACGTTGCGGACCCGTTGACTAAGCCTCTTCCACGAGCAAAACATGATCAGCACCAAGACTCCATGGGTGTTAGAATCATTCTTGAGTGAACTAGATTATTGACTCTAGTGCAAGTGGGAGACTGAAGGAAATATGCCCTAGAGGCAATAATAAAGTTATTATTTATTTCCTTATATCATGATAAATGTTTATTATTCATGCTAGAATTGTACTAACTTAGGAAACATAATACATGTGTGAATACATAGACAAACAGAGTGTCACTAGTATGCCTCTACTTGACTAGCTCGTTAATCAAAGATGGTTATGTTTCCTAACCATAGACATGAGTTGTCATTTGATTAACGGGATCACATCATTAGGAGAATGATCTGATTGACATGACCCATTCCGTTAGCCTAGCACTTGATCGTTTAGTATGTTGCTATTGCTTTCTTCATGACTTATACATGTTCCTGTAACTATGAGATTATGCAACTCCGTTTACGGAGGAACACTTTGGGTACTACCAAGCGTCACAACGTGGCTGGGTGATCATAAAGGAGTACTACGGTGTCTCCAAAGGTACTTGTTGGGTTGGCGTATTTCGAGATTAGGTTTTGTCACTCCGATTGTCGGGAGAGGTATCTCTGGGCCTTCTCGGTAATACACATCACATAAAGCCTTGCAAGCATTACAACTAATGAGTTAGTTGTGAGATGATGTATTACGGAGCGAGTAAAGAGACTTGCGGTAACGAGATTGAACTAGGTATTGGATACCGACGATCGAATCTCGGGTAAGTAACATACCGATGACAAAGGGAACAACGTATGTTGTTATGCGGTCTGACCGATAAAGATCTTCGTAGAAAATGTAGGAGCCAATATGGGCATCCATGTCCCGCTATTGGTTATTGACCGGAGATGTGTCTCGGTCATGTCTACATTGTTCTCGAACCGTAGGGTCCGCACGCTTAAGGTTTCGATGACGGTTATATTATGAGTTTGTGTATTTTGATGTACGAAGGTTGTTGAGTCCGGATATGATCACGGACATGACGAGGAGTCTCGAAATGGTCGAGACATAAAGATTAATATATTGGACGGATATATTTGGACAGGAAAGGTTAGGAGAAGTTTGGAGCTCCGGAGGTTACCGAAACCCCGGGAGGTATATGGGCCTTATTTGGGCCCATGTAGGAGGAAGGGAGAAGGAACAAGGGAAGAGGCGCGCCCCCAAGCCCAATCCGAATTGGGGAAGGGGCGGCCCCTTTCCTTTCTCCTTCCCTCTTCCTATTCCTACTACTAGTACTACTTCCTAATACTAGTACTCCTTCCTTCCCCTTCAAATAAGATAAGGAAAGAGGAAACCTACTAGGAGTAGGTTTCCCCCTCCTAGGGTGCGCCCCCCCTTGTGGCCGGCCACCTCCTCCCTCCTCCTTTATATACGGGGGTGGGGGGGCACCCTAGAACACATAAGTTGATCCTTGAGATCGTTCCTTAGCCGTGTGCGGTGCCCCCTCCACCATATTCCACCTCGGTCATATCGTAGCGGTGCTTAGGCGAAGCCTGCGTCGGTGAAACATCAAGATCGTCCACCACGCCGTCGTCTTGTGGAACTCCCTCTCCCGGAGCTTTCTTTGGATCGGAGCCCGAGGAGCGTCATCGAGCTGAACGTGTGCCAAGAACTCGGAGGCGCCGAGTAACGGCGCTGGGATCGGCCGGATCGTGAGGAGAACGTCGACTACTTCCTCTACGTCATCATCGACTCGGAGGTGCCGGAGTTCTGGTATTTGGGATCGGCAGGATCGCGAGGAGAACGTCGACTACTTCCTCTACGTTGTGATCGCTTCCGCTACGGTCTCTGAGTGCGTAGACAACACTCTCCCGTCTAGTTGCTATGCCATCACCATGGTCCTGTGTGTGCGTAGGAATTTTTTTGAAATTACTGCGTTCCCCAACAGTATGACAGTGGAAGCCCTGACATGGCCCCTGTACAACCCTTGCCAAGCAGAAGGGCAATTCTTTCACTCGCAGTGCATGCAGTCTATGCCGCCAAGCATCCCTGGGAAGCCCATGCCGGCTTTGATCGCCAACAAGCGGCTGATATCTTCAACAGTCGGCTCTCTCAAGTACTCAGGGCCAAACACTATAATCACAGCCTTGCAGAACCTGTACATGGACTTTAGGCACATAGACTCGCTCATACGGATGTACTTATCAATGAAATCACCAGGCACTCCGTATGCAAGCATCCGGGTAGCTGCAGTGAATTTCTGATAAGATAAGAAGACAATATTTCCAAGGGCACCCTCTTTGCACTCAAAATATTTACCGTATCCAACCACCCCCTCTCGAATATGGTTGAAAACATGCCTAGCCATACGAAAACGCCGCATGAATTGGTGATGTTTGAACAACAGTTTGGATGTGTCAAAGTAGTCATTCCAAATAAGGAAATAGCCGCTCTCTCGATTGCGATTCAACGCCGGAGTGTGCCTCGGGACCGATCCCCGGAACAACGAGCGCTGCCTATTAAGGTGGTCATGGACCAACACAGCGGCCACCATCTCCTCATTATTGGATGAGGAATCGTCGGAGTCGCACATAAATTTGTGAAAAAAGAACTCATCGGCGGAGTCCATTTATACCTCGCAGACGGACGAAAAGCGGACGCGCGTCCGTCCGGGTCGGCGCGTTGCACCGACTTTTCTGTCCGTGGCGACCCAAACGAACACGCGTGGATGAAATGGGTCGGTGTGTTGGAGTTGGTTTTATGAAGTTTGATTTAAGACAAATATTATATGCGGAATAAAACACCCGAAGGAAGTAGATTTTGAATCATGCGAGTCAAAGAGGCCCATTGCTCACCCCGAATATCATTTCTGAAAAGAAGTTTGGGCCCATTGCTCACCCCGAATCCGTTCTTCTGTCTCACGTCGCCCGTTGCACAAGGAACGGCGCGCGCTCCGCTCTGGGCTGCGAGTCTGCAACCCGCCGCCGCCGCCTCTCTCAGGCTCTCAGATGTCGCCGCCGCCGCCGCCGCCATTCCCACCACTTTATGCCCTACCTCACTCGTCACATTCCCCGCCTCCGCCTCATTCGCTCCCTCTCCTCCGCTCACCTCCGAGACCACCGCTTCCTCCTGCGCTTCGCTGCCCTCGCCAAGGAGCTCTCCGACCAGCCCGCGCCCTTGACTCTCCCGTCCCGGCCGCAGTCCCCGCACCCCTACGACTACAACCGCCTCATGTCGGCGCATGCCGCGTTGGACGCTGCTGGCGGGGCCGGCGCCGGCGCCGACCGCGCCCTCCACCTGCTCGATGAAATGCGCAGCGTCCTCCAGCGCCGCCCAGACGCCGCTTGCTTCACCACAGTCGCGGCAGCGCTCTCAGCTGCCTCCCGCCCAGGCGCCGCCCTCGCCGTGCTAGAAGCGATGGCCGTGGACGGTGTCACGCCGGACACGGTGGCATGCACGGTCCTGGTCGGGGTGTACGCCTGCCACCTGCGGCGGTTCAACGCCGCGTACGAGGTCGTGGGGTGGATGACGGAGAATGGTGTGGCCCCAGATGTTGTCACTTACTCGACTCTGATATGTGGGCTGTGCAGTGCCGGGCGGGTGGCTGAAGCTCTCGGCGTGCTGGACTTGATGCTGGAGGAAGGATGCCGCCCGAATGCGCACACATATACACCTATCATGCACGCATACTGCACTACTGGGATGATTCATGAGGCCAAGAAGCTGTTGGACTCGATGATTGCTGCTGGATGTGCACCAAGCACGGTTACTTACAATGTCTTGATTAAAGCTCTTTGCAAGGTTGGAGCTTTTGAGGAAATAGAGGTGCTTCTTGAGGAGAGCAGCTCAAAAGGGTGGACACGGATACAATCACATACAGCACTTACATGGACGGGCTATGCAGATCTGGTAGGTTAGATAAGAGTTTTGCATTGGTCGATAGGATGCTATCCAAAGGGCTGCATCCTAATGAGGTTACTCTGAATATCCTTCTTGATGGCGTTTGTCGCACCTCAAGTGCGTGGGCTGCGAAGTGGCTTTTGGAGTGCAGTGCAGACATTGGATGGGATGCCAGTGTTGTCAACTATAACACCGTGATGAGGAGGCTTTGTGATGAGCGGAAATGGTTGGCTGTTGTCAAGCTGTTCACTGATATGTCGAAGAAGGGCATAACTCCAAATAGCTGGACCTTCAACATCGTAGTCCACAGCCTCTGTAAACTCGGCAAGCTTCATAATGCGCTTTGCTTGATGGGGAGTGAAGGGTTTGTTGCCAGTGTTATCACATACAATACGTTGATCCGTCATCTCAGTTTATTGGGGAAATCTAACGAGGTCTACCTGTTGCTTCATGACATGATTGAAGAGGGCATTGCCCCCAATGAAACCACCTACATTCTTGTGATTGATTGTCTATGTAGAGAGGAGAAATTCTTGGCTGCTCTTAGCTGTTTCTACCGATCACTAGAGGATGGTTTCTCTCTGTCTGTAGTTACAAGTATTGTACGAGGTCTCATTGTTGGTGGTAAGTTTGGCGAGTTGCATACTTTGATTGGGTGGATTCTTGGACAAGGCTTTGCAATAGATGTGTACTTGTACCGAGTAGTGATCATTGCTTTTTGTAAGAAAGGATACTGTCAAGGCACAGAAATGTACAAAGTCTGTCATATATTGGAAAGAATGCTCAGCTTGAGATGATTTTTCTCCAACAATTAACATGAAAGAAATTCCAGTTCTGTAGCTATATTGTACTTTCCAAGATCTCTATAAGATAACCTTTCATAATTTTAGTGTCGTCCTTTTTCCAGTTGCTGTTTATGTTGCTTTGTTTTCTTTATGAACAGAACCTCTAATTTGTTTTTGTTTCGTAAGTTTAGGGCTTGAAATTATCAGTAGAAGTTCTGAATTGATGCACCCATTTGCCCAAGTTCGTTTGGTAGGAAATTTGTTTTGACATATCCAAACCTTCAAGACTCCTGTAGCTTGCATTTGTAAGGCATCATCGCAGGCGCTAGTATCATAATATTAAATTCAACTAATGGAAGGACTCGATTCAACTATGGCAGTATTTTGAGTTCTTTAAGTGCTCTGGGGCTCAAATCATAATCTTGCAGTAGTCCGAAATTTTCAATTTCATGGCGGCAGCACATGCTAATGCAGTGATGCGACTGTTGATCGTGTATATTGTACATTCTGCTACATCCTGCATTTCCTTTTTGCTCCAACGTTTACAAGATCACCAAAAAATCCAGAAACTTTACATTTTCTCAAGCAGGATGCATCCTACTGAACTCTCCTTCATCAGTGCCAACACTGGAATTGAACTTGCTTTCCACTGGCGTGTTCATGCGCGATTGACGCTTGGTCGCAACGGTGGGATTCTTCTCTTCATCCATGGCAACAAGCTCATACATGTCATCCTTCTGGAAGACCGGGTGCACATATGCATCCTTCAGGTATTCTCTCAAACTCAGAGTTGGGTCATTTGCTCGTTGCAGTGTGTCCTTCACCATGGCTTCCTGCAAAACCAAATAGTAAGTGTATGCATCAAGGCTATCCTAGCTCAATATTTGAGACGCTATGCTGAAGATCATAATGAAGAGCAAGTTTCAATCCTACCTGCAAGGGGAACTTTACATACGCTGGTTCAAACCGACCCTTGCAAACATAGTGGAACCATATGGTCAGGACAGGAAGAGGAAGGAGAGCAACAGTAGACTTCTCTGCTTCCTGTGTGCTCAGTAGTCCCAGTAGGAGGATTTGTGATACTATTAATGCGGCAATAAGCCGTGTTTGCACATCTGGCCAGAATAGTGCGCCGCTCTCATATTGCTGGTTATAGACATTAATGATCTTGCAGCGAAAGAAGCCGAAAATATATTAGTGGCCTAAGCTAGTAGAAAAAAACGAAGTATGAAAGCTGCCTAGCATGCAGGGTATTTTAGTTTACTACATGAAACATCCAGTTGTTTACTAAGACTGGCATGAATAGTTATAACTTATGAGCATAAATAGGTGTTTTATGCTGATATGAATGTGATGACAGCAAACATACTGGTGCAAGACCTCACAAAAAGAAATAAAAACATACTGGTGAAAGAACAGAAAGATGATATGAACAGGGATTAGTACCTGGTGTCTGAACACAAGATAGGCAAGGCTGAAGAACACGATGATGAAAGGAAGAAGAATTGGTGTGACAACAGCATATACTAGTCCTAGCAGGAAGTAGAGTTGTATTCGTGGTTCAGTGGTGCCAAAATCCAAGCTCCCAGGATCCATGGCCTGCTGACGATCCTGCTCAGTTCTGACCAAGAAAGTGTTCTTTATGTGGAACATGACCAACGGCTTCAACCTAAGAACTTCAGCAGCGATACCGGCCCATCCATCAACCATTACATATGTAATGAAAAATGTTGCTTTCATGGGAATTGATTCTCCAACAGTCTCTGGAATTCTTGTCATGACAAAAGGAGAACGAATGGCAAAAGAATTAGGTGGCAGTAAACATTGGCCCCATTGTTATAATAGAAATACCATTAGTGCAAAAAAAAGAAGCAATTTCAAGATCTAGCCTACTTGTTAGCTGGCTGATGGATAAAAGTGTCGAGCTGTTGGAATGCTGTTCCAGTTATTACACTCCCCAAGAATACATTGACAAAAAGGAACATGAAGTATGTTGATGCAGTCCTCCTGTCCAATCCAGAGATTGATATATGACCTTCCATCTTGCTCATGGTCATTAGAAACATCGGGAGAAGTATAAGGAAGATTTTTAATGCAATCCCTGGCAAGAAACCTTGTATAACTGACTTCAAAGAATTTCTGCAGAACGGTGCATCAATAATGAAAATATGAAACTAGATCCAGAAAGACAATCTCTTCCAGACAAATACTCAGTGTCAAAAACACTCTTATATTATGGGACGGAGTACAATATAGCCATTTTATGTAATTTGAGGTTTACTAAATTTATCAAAATTTCTTTCAGCACTTTATTGCTCAGTAAAGAAACATATTTGGGCAACATTTTTATTAATCGGTATTTAGGTTTCTAGAGAGCAGAATTGAGTATAACTTCTACCAATCTAGATTTCCAGCACTGGAAAAATATACCTTGTTCCCTACCAAAATAAATGGTATCTTTATAACATGTTCAAATCTTACATTTATTTGAGGTTCTTGTTTTCCATGAGCTTTATAATATCTGTTCAATGTAGCAACTTGCAAGAAAATGATATTTATGAAATAGTACAACATTACACTATATAAGATTTTAAGATGCTGTTGTTAAATGATGTTGAGAACGGCTACAAATGAACTGCAAATGTTGGCCATTGGCAAAATTGCTCCATGATGCATATCGTTGCAAAGATCATCCAAGTCGGGGTATACCATTGCCGTGTCACTGGCATGTGTTGCCCTCTTGTAAGCCTAACATGTCATGGTAGTTTGAATTTTGCACATCATTTTGATTGAACCAAGCTAATTTATCAAATCAAAATGTGTACATGTAGCTCTTAGGACCTGAACTAACAGAGTCGCAAGCCAGTCATTGCCTTAAATTGTTGAAGTAGTAGGATGGCAGGATTCAGAAGATGCTTCTTGTGAAAAACACACTATAAATGCTCTTTTCTCTTATTTAAAATTCATCTATAAACTACTAGAAATAAAACTCACCTTTCTATTATGGGTTTCAAGAAAGGAAGCAGCCGCTCAATCTCATCTAGATTTGCCAAGGATTGGACAAATGCAATTGGTATCATGAAGAAAAAAGTGAGGAAGAACAGCGAAACGGCAATGATAAGCCTCCTAACCCAGAGCTGAACAAAAGGGATTGCGAGATTAGGCCAGTAAACATCACGAGGTTCTGGAGCCCACTCGGTTAGCCACACTGTCGGATTACTTGTCTGCTGTGTTTGAGCACAAACAGCAGCCCCCCACTGACTTTTGAAAGACACAAATGCCGCCGGCATAATAGCGTTAGGGTCACTCATCACCTTTTGTCTCTCCACGTCTTCCTGGAACACAAGTTAAGGACTATCAATATTGCCCAGTGTTGTGGACCATTCCTTTCAATGAAGCTATTACCTGTTTACATAGCTCCTCAATTTCTGCCTTATAGTATTCTATAGCATCCACCTTTCGCCCCCAAAGACCCCACAGTCCTGTCTATAAGAGATGTAGTCGAGTCATATACCACTTGCCAGATTAAATCATACAGTGAAATAGCTTTGTTATAGATGAAAAGAAGCTTCAAGTGCATGCTTTGCATAGGAGAAAATCATACCTTCATTGTTGGCTTCTTTGCAGGATTATGAGCATGCTGATTTTCGTAGTAGACCAGCCAGTTCTTCAAGCCTTTTTTCTTCTCAAACAAACCGGCAAGGGCGTTTGCATTGTATACAATCTGTTGATAACACACTCACCAAATTACTCCAAATGTGATCATAAAAAAGGAGTATAGAAAAGCTTGCACTTCAAAATAAAAATATCTGCTTAATTTTAATTTTCTTGGTTCGCATTCATATTTTTGTATTCACCATAACAATACCACAGTGGAGCTAAGATCGGCAAAAGTAAAACCTGATGGCTGAGGTAATGATCTCGATGATTCACAGCAAAGAAGTGCTCAACATGTTCACTAACTGTTTCATCTGGGTCCGGAGGTACATTTCTCACAAGTACCTAAATAGAGCAGGATAAGAGTGAAAAGTAGGAAAGTTTACACAACACTAGTAAGTCTGCTAAAATAAGTTTAAACGCAACAAGTCTAAGAAGATGAAATTTTAACATTTAAATCTGATGATTTTTTAATCTATTAGATAAATTGGTATGAAGAATATTTCTTACCGTGAATTGATCAGGTCGACGACTCTGATTAGCAAGAAAGCGCAATCTCATAGTTGTTATAACCTTATATTCATGAAACAACACGTAAAATGTCCAAAAGGTAAACACATAGGCCATTCCTATATGTATCCAAAACCTATGAAAACATTCAACAGTTCTTGTCAGCCAAAGTGAAGACGTAGACAGTACAAAACATAGATATTGGAAAAAAGAAGTGCATAAGAGAAAATTTGTAGCTATATGAAGTCATTTAGGGCCTGTTCGGCAACTGCCCAGCTCCCAGAAATCCTCAAATCCGGCTTCTCGATCTCACCTCCAGCTTCCCGACGAAAATAGTGGATCAGAAAAACCGTTCGGCAACAGAATTCCCAGATCCCAGTTCGCTAGTCTTGGGCTGGTAGCCGGCTGGCCCATTAAGCGATTCTGGCCTGTTAGGGAGCGAAGGTAGTTGCTGCGTTCTATTCTTCCCTGACGGGCGTTTTCTTTCACTTAGCGGTGGCAGCTCACCGTAAATAACTCGAACTCCAGCTTCTGCGATTTCTGGGATCCACGAAACACTCGCTCCCAGTTTTTATACTACGACCCGTCTTAGATCTGGGAAGCTAGCTTCTGGGAGCTGACCTGTTCGGCCCAGCTTCGCCCGCTGATTCAGAGAAGCCAGGAGTTGGGCAGTTGCCGAACAGGCCCTTAGTTTCAGTTGCAGATACAAAACATGAGTTGTCTTTGTTTTGCTCCAAATATATGCAGCCTGCGTATGGTTTTTTCCTGGAAGCACTTACAGTTCAGTATTATCTTTAAAGCACTGGCTTACTCCCAACTCTTAACATTGTATTTTTCAACACTCTACAGCTAGGTTTTTCTGTTTGTTAAGTACAATACAAAATTAAGTTACTGTAAGTTGCACCATAAGTCCTAACTAAATGGCTTCATAGAGGGTTAAGCAAAGAAAATTGTACTTTTTTGAGCGGAAAACTGTAGTGAGGCCCTGACAGTAAAATTTTATGTAAAAGAGACATAAATACAAGAGGGAGCTGCATAAGGGAGTGTTAAAGAAAATATACTACGACAGAATCCTAAAGATTAACTGCAAAAAATGACAAGAACTATTCTCTGGAATAACCTTCACTAACGGACCCTTTTTGCAGGTAATCCTTACATGTGGAAGTAAGAACATGGCTAAGTTTCAAATGGTTCTGTTTGGTAAGTAATTGATCAACTTAAACCAGTTCAATTACTGATGGTTTAGGTTTATTTATAAGCCATTACTGCATAAATATTTTGTGCCACTTTATTATGGATATAGAATATCTGAAAATAATACGATAGCTTTTGCGATCTTGGAACACTCCGTAATAGAAAACACTCTCTTCAAAGAAACAACATGATCCATGCCTGTGCTGCAAGTAATACAACACATAGGTGGAGTAAACAAAATTATACCGTTTTGAACCTTTTCCAAGATTCGATATCGAGAGCTTGTCAATTTCATCATAATTCAGATCCTTTTCATGTTCCAAAGTTCCACTACTCCAATTAACAGGTACTAGGACAATGAATGCCAGCAAAGCAATTGGCACAAATAGTTTTAAACTGTAAAGCAAGAAAGCAATGCGCCGTCAGTAAATGTAATTTGTTTGTCTGCCATCTCAAAAAACAGTCATGTTCTACACTAGCAGTCGAGAGCCCGAGGTAATCTTTTTGGCACTTGGAAGAGATGAAAGCGAAAGCAAAAAATACAGTGATGTGAGAATTGAGAAATATGAAAAATCATACTGACCCAAGAAGGTAGATGCGGACATATACTGCGGCGTCTAGTCCTGCATGCTCAATTAGCTCTGGTTCTGGCATTTGTAGCGCTGCGGGCATCCAATTGAGAAAGCGCAGATACGTCGACAGGTCGGCGTTCACGAATTTGGAGAAGCCAGCTCCAATGTGCCTCGGGCTGCTCCTTGTCCCTTTGAGGTACCATTTTGGAAAGTATACCCGATCATTAATAGGCTGTATCCTAAGAACTGCAAACGCTAGAAGAAAACCCAATGCTGATGATATGTTTATTCCCGCAGCAACAGCGATTTCGTTGAGAGAACCCATCTGTCTGTCTCTAGAGAGATTCACTCCAGAACACGCTTCATCGAAGCGTAGTTAGCTGCAAGGCTAAATATCTGCATAGAAAAGAAGCAATGGGAACAAAAAAAAATGTCTCTTAGAGTTCATAATATACTTAGTATGGATGGCCACCTGTTGGTCAAGTTGAATAACACCATGGTCATGATCATCAACATTAGCAACTTAACTATCTTCGATAGAGTACGAACATCAAATCTTTGTGAGTAATTCTTCGGGACACAACTTGGAAATATTTCTGCAATTCATACCAGAATTCCATAACGCAAAAACCAGCAGGATACAAAATGAAAACCTAGATACAGCCAATATAGCAATAACACGTGTTAAGCTTGTTAATGACAATATGATTTTTCCCCCCCTGGGAAAATGCATGTTAGGTGCAACATACGCAAGAACGAATGGGATCCGAAGAGATTTTCAATGACATTGTTCGAGGATCTATGAAGAGGCACCCCAGAACATGTTCCATTTTGGTTTGCCGAGAAATGCATTGACGATATCGCCATGGGATGAATCGAAGGAACTCTAGATTGGGCAAGCCATGCATGAACACAGGTAGGAGGGCATTACCTCCTAGGCTAGGCACCCCTCACGCTTCTTCGCCGGACGACGCTCCCTGCGGCCGCGATCGGCGCGCCGGCCGGGAGAAAGGCCCGCGGGCAGAGACGGTAGGGAAACGCAGAGAGATTTGTGATGGAAATTTGGATTTTGTCGGGTTTGGCTATCGGCGATGGCGGGGGGATGGGGAAGACGACGCCGGGCCGGGTCCGGTTGCCTCGTCTCGGCTGGCGCGCGCCTCCCTTGTGTCCGGCTGCGGGCCGCGGCGGAATGACGAGACGAAGGAGGGGTGGCGGTTTCCAACCGACGTCGTCGGTTAAATTGCAACTGTACCAGCTCAGAATTTTCCTTTTTTGTAAACTCTGGACCAAATTTAATGCATTGTACTGTACTTACCATTTATGTTGGACTACTTATGTCTCCTGAATTCAACTTGTATGTTAGACTCCAAATCCAATTTTTAAAGGAAAAACTGAATTCATTTCAACTTTTTTTTTTCACGAATACGCAAAGGGACGTGCTACGCGTCCGCCGGCTGATTTTCTTAAAAGATCAGCCGGGCCGTGAACCGTTAGATTTGACTTATAAAATGGTCGGGTGTTACCGTCCATTATTGCAATACATGTCTTGTTGCGAAAATTTCTTACAACGGACATCTTGTTACAGAATTTTTTACAATATACGTCTTGTTGCAGATTTTCTTTCCAACAACCGTCTTGTTATGGATTTTTTTTTTGCAACAGACTACTTGTTGCAGGATTATTTCTACAAAATGAAGCCGCCTCGCATCACACCGCCAAGATTTGCAACAACACCATTGTTGTTGAAACATGTGCATGCACTTGACTTCATGTTGAGAACGCGTGGCAGGCTACGGAGGCGGCGGACACATCATGATTATCATCCGGCTGAGGACAATCATTTATTAAAGAAGTTGAAGCGAGTACAAAAAGGAAGGGTATTGAATACATCTCATGACACAATCATAAAATGATGTAATTAAACATGGTGCCCGGAGTAGAGAGACATGAGATGCTCGGCCTAAACAGAAGCTACAACACAACACTGAACTACCCTGTCAAAGAGAAACAATCCAAATCAAGACGATGTCCCAAAATTCAAAATTCAGTACCACACACACGACGAGCAAGCAGAACAACACCTAAAATTATTGTCACATGGAAATAAGAATTATTTATTCTGTTTGATTTTGGCATTTAAATTTTGAACCTCGTGTTCACATATTGACTGGATGTCAATTGGAGATCTACCAACGTTTTGTCCACATAGGGCAGGATCAAACACTATGTACACGCTTTCCTAAAATTTTATGTGTTTATCTCCACATCACATAGCATGAATTTTCAAGGGAATTTCTTGAAATTCGATGGGCGATATCAACACAAGTAGGAGGGCCTTTGGGCTTATTGGCGGATCAATTCGTGCAGGTGGTCCCACATATTTGTATAGGTATTTTCTATAAAACTTTGTTTTCTTTTCAACCTTGTCTTCACAGCATAACACAAAATTATCTGAAAATTTCAGAGATGACTGGTGCACAAATGAGCGAGTTTATGTATTTTGGTGGATCCAAGTGGGCGTGTAGGTTCCACCTACAAATTCTATTTTCTAACTTATTGAGTCATTGAAGCAACGCCTCGAGCTACAATCCGGCGATTCCGTCGTTGCTATGGGCGGACAATTCTAAAGATGTGGTAAGTTATGGTAAGAGTTGTTGCAGACCTTCCTATTATGGGGAAATCCACAAAAGTTCAAATGGGAAGAGGAAAGGGAAATCCCACGGGTTTGATTGCTTGTGTGATCCATTTGAAATGGATGGTGTGAGTTCGTTAAATGCCTGACAAGCCTCTAGCGCATAAATCATGTTCACCAACCGAGTTTGTTCAATTGTCGTAACGTAATTGGTTAATGGGAGAAAACGGGCTGGGACTCAAAAAGTTTGGCAATGTGTTTGGTCCTGATTCATAATTTATGATTTCGATTGTAGTGGGAGTCAACTTATTTCTGGAATTCATTTTCAATTTTCGAATCCTAGATCCAATCCATGAGAGCCAAAACGATGTTAGCATAACACGTGGATGATGCAATGCGTTGTTCTTATCATAAAGATTTTTTTATTGTGAAATTAGTGGTTGTACAAAGAAAAGGATATGTGCAAGGTCGTAGTTTATCATAAATTTTACTTCCTTCTAAAATATTCGGCTATATATATTGCCCTGATTACCCAAGTTTAAGGTGCATCATATGTGCAAGGCTAATACCTTTCTAATTCATTAACAACATTACCTTTTTTGAAATTAAATCTGGTTTATATTAAATCAATAGAACATCATATACAACCAGATATCTCTACTCCTAATGGACGAGTTGGTGAATAGTCTCCGCGGTTTATTTTCGCTGGTTTTTTTCGTCTCTCTTCCCACCACCCCTCCCACCCTAGTCCGCGGTTTATTTTCGCTGGGTTTTTTTCGTCTCTCCTTCCACCACCCCCTCCCACCCTGATCCATCGGTTTATTTTTCTCTCCACTCTTTATTACAACCAGAACTTTCCTAACGTATAACAAATCACGGATCTAACTTTCTTAAATTATGCAAATCAATCGATTCCTTTTATTGGTTCAATTTGTCTTAGGAAATAAATAACAGATTTTCAGGAAACAAATAATACATTTTAATCTAACTTTCCTAACTTATCTAAATCAATTGATTTCTCTTATTAGTGAAATTTGTTTTAGGAAACAAATAACAGACACGTCACAACTTTCCTCCCAATAAATAGTTTCTTAACATTTGCAAACTTTCTTAACCAGACACGTCACAAACGGGCAGGTACTGATATCACGTTACCAAACAATAAAACCCCATTTGCATAGAAATCAGTTCAAAAATCCTTACTTTCCTAAATTTTTACCTTTCTTTGATAACAACCAATATTTCCTATGTTTTCCACCTATTGAAGGAAATCACCCCTCCATCGATATTAGCATTTTTTTGAACTGAGATCTCCGGGTTATGATTTTTTTTTTCGATTCTTTGCAATTGTGACCTCTCCTTCCATTCCGGCTCCTTCTCGCATAAACACCTCCACCACAGCCAGGTGACACCGCCCCAGACCTCCTGCCTCTCCACACCTTCTCCGCCACCTCCTTCTCGTACTCCATTAACAATCCCTCCGCCACATTTGTCCACGGTGGTGTCGAGGGCATGGCGCAGCAGCGTACCAGCGGTAGAGTAGCGCATAGCAGCAGGAAGCAACACGCAGCAGGCGAGGCGAGCGGCCGACGGTGGAGGGCAGAGATGCGGCCGGGCTGAGGGGGCGGCCGACAGAAGATGGCCACGACTGGAGGTGGCGCGAGGCAGGGGCACGAAAGCGGGGCGAGCGAAGGGATAGGCGGCAGCAGACGGGGCGAGCGCAGCCAGCGAGAGTGTGGCGCAGGTGTGTGTGTCGCTGGGCACAATGGTGCAGTGTGGCGAAGCGCGACCACGGTGAGGGGCAAACACGGTGCAGGCGTGGGCATGGAGAGAGTGGCTTGGCGCGAAAGAAGAGCGGCAGGCTTGGGCATGGGCGTGCATAGGAGCGGGCATGTGCCACGGGGTCAATCCGAGGAGCTCGGTGGCTACCCCTGCAATGGCCATGGCGGACGGCGGTTCTTGGCCACGACGAAATACCTAACGAGAGCAAACGAGAGGGGAAACAGGGGAAAGGCAAGAGGAGATCATGGTGGTGTCAATGGCGCCCTAGGGGAAGACATGGGAGCTCGGGGCGGCGCGGATCGAACGACAATGTCACAGTGGCTCAAGGTTGAGGAAGACGGCAGTTACGTCGATGCAGGGGTGCTGAACTTGATCTCGTTGGCGCAGACGAAGTAAGGAAGGCGTTCGGAGCTCATCGACAAGCTCCTAGCCCGCAGGGAGGGCAATGGCCGTGTGGACGGGGTCGGTCATGGTGGCCGTGGCGTCTGACTTCGTCCAGATCGACGGGATCGAGCGGGCGAGGAGGAGAAGTGGATTTGGGAGGGGGCGTCGAGGAGAGTGAGGCCATGGGGGCAGGGAAGGCAGGGCGTCACCCTTATCCATTCCCCTTTGATGCCAGCGAGGTGGTCGGGCGGGATCCCGGCTCTGTAGCGACGCGGCTCGGGGAACAGGAGAAGACGATCACAGGGAGGACTGGACATTGAGCCGGTTCGGTGGCAAGGCCCGAGGGGCAGGGCGAATCCCCTTTTACATCGTCCTTTTGGTTTTTCAATGTATTCTAATCTGTTTCTCCTTTTTAACACCGTTTTTTATTTATTCTTATCAACTAAATGATCTCTACTCTTAATGTCCCAGTTGGTAGTCTCTGTTCCGGGTTTATTTTCGTCCCACCTCCCGAGTGAGGGAGAGGGGGAGAGAGAGTGAGGAAGAGGGAGGGAGAGGGTGTGTGTGTGAGAATTTGATGGTAAAAAAGATCATCAATGTCACTTAATATGTATGAGAATATTAAATATAATATTAACATAATTGATATTGAACTTTTAAAGTTAATGTGGCCCCGTTGCACTGCATGGACGTTCTTCTAGTAGACTAAGTAAACCAATAGACACAAAAACGTCAGAGACTATGACTATGACTATTAGATAAACAATATTGCCCTTCAACGCACATCGAACTATATTCCTCAAGCCCATCAGTCTCGAACTAACCATATCAATAGATGTTTCAATGCTATCATCGTAGCTCCATATACCACCACTCCTTCACCAACACCTCCTTCTTTCACTTCCCATGGCCATCGTCGACTTTACTATGCCACTACTTCTATGATTTGCTTGTTGAGCACCTATCCTAACATTTAGTCAAATAAGGATTGTTAGACCCATCACCCACAACCGTGTTTCGAGGCTTCTATGATTTTCTTTAACTAGCTAAATAGTCGTGTGTTGCTATGAAAATTCAATGCTCGTATATAGATATGGAAGCCTTCTTTTTGCGTGAGCTAGTTAAACTCTTGTGCAATTGTAGGCCCTAACTTTGTTGGAATAAAACAACATCATAAATATACCAATTAAATCAATTAATTAAAAGATCATGATATATTTGCTGGAATTTAGGGTGCATAGTAGTTATTTATTGATAATGCAAGAATTAATATGTGAACGGACGACCACCAACTTACGAATTTATAAGAGCATAGATAAGGGATGTATTGTGAACCCAACATGAAAAAAAGAAACATAGGTGCATGTGGTTGTGTCAAAGGTTTGACGTCATGAAGTATTTGTACACTTTGAAATTCTTTATGATAAAACACCATTTAAAACAACTTGGATACAACTGAACTCATTTGCACTTTCCATTTTCGGAAAATGGTGAATAGTTTGAATTTAAAACATAAAAAATGTCAAACTTATGGAAGCTACCTTGGATCCCCACTATTCTCCCCCTGGCCTCTTTGGATCACAAAAATTTAGAAATGTAGAAAAAGGAAAAATGTAGGAATGAGATGCCATGTACTATGAATTACTACATGATGTCAAAACATGTGAATTTTATAACATGTGCCTTTGGGTAGTGCACAGAGAAAGGGACACATAATTGTAGATGATTGAGGAGAGAGAATAGAGAGATATAGTGCACTACCTCCGTCTGGGTTTATTGGGGCCCATCGTATTTGTGCATGCTTCACCATCTATATGACTAATAAAATATAAAGTACACGCTACAAAAAGTACATCATTGGATTTGTATTTAAAAGTGTTTTTTGATGGTATAATTTTTGTGACATATAATTTACATTTTACTAGTTAAATTAATATGTCAAACTTTGACCCAAAATAAAAGGGGGCATAATAAAGCCAGCCGGGGGAAATTATTGTATTGCAATTCTCGAGAAAAAAAAACTACGTAGAAAATAAAGTGAGGTCATGTCTAGTAAATTTCTATGGAATGGAGGGTATATGAATGGATTCCGTAGGAATTTGATGAACCAATTCCTATGATTCAAAGGACTTTCATAAAACCATTCATATGGTCCTTTCAAAGTCCTATGAAATTCTTTCAAACCGAAGAGGGCTGATACCATCTGCTTATTTGAAAAGATAAGCACTGTTGGCAATAAGCCATGCCCGTGCCCGTGCGGTGGTGACCGGCGCCGACGTGACAGTTCATGCATATGCGTGTGTTGATCTGGTCGTGTGTGCGGTTGTGGAGACCGGCGGACATGGTGCATACATCAGATGGATATGCGCGTGGACTTTCGGCTGTGGCTGTTGGTTAGTCCAGCGCGTAGTACTTGGTCCAAGCGGTTAGTTGGTTAGCTAGTTTCATGGCGTGATTGCATAGTCATGCATGAGTTAGTGGGTGAGCCGGCCGTGAGTATGTGCTAGTGGTGGCCCGGTTAGTGGTGTGTGTGCGAACTGTGTATAAAGCTCCCTCGCGTGTACTCTTGTAAGCACTGGTGTTGTAGCGATGTAGCCTGTGTAAAGGGAAAAGGATTTGGGCGTTCGTGCGCCCATGGCGGCGTTCGTGCGCCGGCCGGTAAATCTCTTGTGTCCACTATCTCCTTTCTTCCTCCTCCTTCGTCTTTGTTGTGTCAGAGAGAGCGAGCGTGAGGGAGGTGTATAGAAAGAGTGCAAGAGGAAGGCCACGGCAACAACATTTGGTATCATGAGCTTGGTGTCTTGGGCGTGCTTGCTGTGCTGGAGGCGTGGCAGCGATGGCGGCGCTCACCGGCAGTTGCACGACGGAGCTCCGGGCCGTGTGTCAGCCCATGGAGGTGGGCGGCGTTGTTGCTGTCATGGCGTGTGGTGGAGGCGACGGGCGGTGACGTCGTACGTGCGGCGACCGCGGAGGCCGCCGAGGCGCTGCGTGGTGTCGTGGCGGCGCAACACGGCATGGCGGCGTGGGGGTCGCGGCGGTGCAGGGTAATAAGCCGCGACGGCGAGCCGGGCGCGACCGATGCGTGTTATGGGTGCGCACTAGACGCCAGCGTCGCTGGCGTCTGGCGTTGGCGTTGGGAGGAGGCGTATGTCGTCGTTGTGCTCGAGTCCGTGCTCGAGTTCGGCTACATCCTTCGGCGTTTGTCGTGGCGGCTGCCATGGCGGACGCCAGGCGGTCTTGTGATGGCGTCTTGTGCGGTCGGGCTCGTCGGGCGCGTCGGATCTGTAGCTGGAGACGTGCGGGACGCGATGGTGTGGCGGGCTCGTCGGTAGCGTCAGTCTTGGCAGACGGGGACGTGGCGGTCGGGCGCGTCTTGTAGCAGGATGTCGCGGGCACCGAGGACGACAGGTGTGTGTCGCCAGCGGAGGAGGAGCTCGGCATGTGTCGCTGGAGTCATGATGGAGCACGGTGCGACCGGCGTCGTTGCGCCAGGTCGGGTCCGCGGGCTGGGTCACGCTCGTGACGACGACAATAATGGGAGCTGCAACAACTCCGACGATGGCGAGATTATGGCTTAGGGGGTGAGTGTTGGCAATAAGCCATGCTCGACGCGACAGTTCATGCATGTGCGTGTGTTGATCTGGTCGTGTGTGCGGTTGTGGAGACCGGCGGACATGGTGCATGCATCAGATGGATATGCGTGTGGACTTTCGGCCGTGGCTGTTGGTTAGTCCAGCGCGTAGTACTTGGTCCAAGCGGTTAGTTGGTTAGCTAGCTTCATGGCGTGATTGCATAGTCATGCATGAGTTAGTGGATGAGCCGGTCGTGAGTATGTGCTAGTGGTGGCCCGGTTAATAGTGTGTGCGCGAACTGTGTATAAAGCTCTCTTGCGTGTACTTTTGTAAGCACTGATATTGTAGTGATGTAGCATGTGTAAAGGGAAAAGGATTTGGGTATTCGTGCGCCGGTAGCGGCGTTCGTGCGCCGGCCGGTAAGTCTCTCGTGTTCACTGTCTCCTTTCTTCCTCCTCCTTCGTCTTTGTTGTGTCAGAGAGAGCGAGCGTGAGGAAGGTGCATAGAAAGAGTGCAAGAGAAAGGCCACGGCAACAACAAGCACAACACCAAAAGAAAGTTAGAAATGATCCTGAATGTTCGGATTTTAAGCATGGCAACTCAAATGTTTTTTATGGCAATTTTAGTTCAGGTGAGGGTGACAAACATGGCAATTTTCTGTCGAAAAAATAGATTGTGACAAAATTATCATGTGTTAAAAACTAAAGTTGCCACTTTGTCTCAACTAGAGTTGCCATCAACAAACGTTTTGGGATGACAATGCTTAGAACCGAATCGTTCAGGATTTATCAGGGTCCAAAGCAGAAAATGAAGCATCTACGAGGTCCGAAACGCGAAAGGAAATCCAAAACCCCCAACCCTCCTCCCTCTGCTTCCTCTGGTGACGGATTGCGCCGCCGCCGACGAGTCACTGAGCGAGATGGCGAGCTCGGCGCTGAGGCGATCTCTTCCA
This sequence comes from Aegilops bicornis, assembly GCA_021605145.1. Taxonomy (NCBI): domain Eukaryota; kingdom Viridiplantae; phylum Streptophyta; class Magnoliopsida; order Poales; family Poaceae; genus Aegilops; species Aegilops bicornis. Next base: position 475,663,519 of record CM038669.1, on the reverse strand, counting down.
CGGCGCGGCTCGCTCCGGCGCCTCCTCCCTTCCCACCCACCACCCGCCGCCACCTCCTCGTTCCGTCGCTCCTTTCAGTCCGGTGAGCACCCCGAACCCCTATCTCCTGTGCAGTATCTCCTACACCTCTTGCCGCATTCGGACCCAGCTCACCCTTTCTCCACCCGGTTACAACCAAACCATCGAATCGAATGGCGGGTACAGAGATCTAGGTTTAAAGCAAACCCGCCATCTAGCTTCCCCGTGCCGAAATCCCTCGTCATTTTGTGACGACGACATGCCTGACATTTGGGGAATTGCTGTTTAAAATGTCTCGGCGATCCTGTTTTTTTCTTCTTCTTACATGCTTGTTTGCTCCAAATGCTGCTTCGCAGAAGAGGGCGCGGCGGGCGAGAGCACAGAGGACTTTGAAAGGCGGATGTTTGGGAACCAGAGGGAGCCAGATGACAACTCGTTCTTCGGGAAGCTCGATGGGGTTGGGAGCTCCTTCGGAAGAAGACATGGCACCGTCTCTGGGATGGGTGCCTTCAGTCAGCAGGGCGAGATGGGTAACTTGTTTGGTGGGAGGAGTAGTCATGGGATCATGGACGGTTTCGACTCCTTGAACGATGGCATGAACGGGAAGTTGGACGACGCGGCCCGCACCTTTCACATGACGGATGAGGTTGAGGATGATGACTATGATTTCAGGCCAGATGTGAATTACAGGCGAGGCTCGACTTACAATGTCCGGGTAAGAGGGATATCTGTTCCATTACTTCAGTGATTCAAGTATTTGAGAGATCATAAATCCTTTGCAATCTTGAGATTTTGTTTAGCCTATACGAGTATTCAAGAAGCGCCGCTAAATGTGTGAGCTAGATTTTGCTTAGTTAGTATATTTCCATGCAGCAGAGTACTATTTTGTGGATAGATGTATGCCAAAAGTCAAAGCAAAAAGGAATTGCTCGTCTGATCCATTATTTCCTGAACAAAACCACCAGAAGATAGGGTTATAGTATCATTTGAGCTTTCGAAATAATATTTATTATTTAAGCATGCAAGCATCAGAATGTTATCTACTGGAATCACTCTCTTTTGACACCAAATTTTATTCAACTCTACTGCATGCAGGATCTTGACCTGACAAAACCTGCAGCCCCAAGGAATCCTCCTAGACCTCAGTTTGAAACTTCTACAAAGGAAGTTTTAAGGAAAGCTGATTTTAGGGTGAGTACATCTGCTTGGCAACCTATGTAAACTGGCCACAGTTTTTGTTTTAAAGTTTTGAGTGCTTTGGCAGCTTGTAAACTCTAGAACTGTTAACCATTATAAAGTTCAGGAATACAATGACTATGGTATGCCTCAAACGGCACTTCTTTCCTGAATGGTTGGAGTAAGTCATATGCTAGATGATGATAATGTTACATCCATGCTATTTTTTCCAAATATCTTGTGACGATACCCTAATGTTGTTAGGGTTCGGACATTTTCTCTTGATGCTTTCTGTCGCCATATTTGAGTTTAGCAATTATTAACAGGTTCAGTATAGTTGAACTCACATGTTGCTTGTTATTCTGTTGATTTGAATTATTGCCTCACATTCTTCTAACTTTCTAAGATGATGTTTAGATGCCAATATTGGAACACAGCAAGTGTCAAAGCGAGTAGGATGTTATGTAGGCAAGGAACATATTATTTTCCTTATTTTTCTTATTTCCAAAAACCACTCATGTGTTAGCACACAAACCCCTGCACACTTCAGATTAGTATTGCATGGCCACCTCCATTATAGAAGAAGAAAATGTAACCAATCAGCACAAATAAAAGCAGAATATTTTCAAGAGGAAGACCATATCACTAGGCAAGTTCTGCTAGCCAACCCAATCAATACAAACAAAACTGCAGCAACTATAGCCCGAATCTTCTCAAGCACAAAAAGTGAACTTGTTAAATCTTTGGTTTTGTGTTGCCTAGAGCTTACTCATCAAGCTTATTCTATTATTGATCTTCCATCCCAAAATGCATATTGCTAAAACCTTCTCCAAGAACAGACACAATTGTTTTGTCCTGCGTGTGCTTGGCAGCAGGCACCATCCATACTTCCCCTACAAAAAACTTATAAACACACATGCATCAATATCTACAAGCAGAACTGAAAGTAAAAAAAATCTTTGAACCTTGTCATACATCAGGAAAAAAAAATTAAATCTTCCTTTGCCAGCCATAACCAACATAAGATTCTTGGAGAGTATGTAGAGGCTTCTCACATGGTTATTCTTGCTGCCACGCATGGCAGCGTAATTGAGCTCCTGTGAGACGGCGAGATTGGTAATTGAGCTCAGGCTACTTTTGCAATCAAATCTGATGGCATTTCATTAGATTTGATTCAAAACTGTCTTAACCAATATAAATACCGCCTATGTTTTGCTAGAGGGAGTAATCAGTAATGGTATTGAAGCGATGGTTATATGTAAACGTGGTAATGTTTTGGTTGGAGGTCTGCCACTTTGCTTAAACAGTGTATGACTAAACTGCTTATCTTTTGGTGGTTTGTAACCTTTTTATTTTTTTGAATAATTTACCTACTGCCAGACACCTTCATGCATGGATACATGGTTTTTGAGAAACCAATTTTGATCTGCTTGATACATTTCGATATCTTGGGCTATTACAACTATCCTCAAGTTGCAGTCTCTGACCACATGGAAGTATTCCTTGCAGAATGTTAGATTCCTCGCCAACTTTATTACAGAGGCTGGCATTATCATCAAGAGGAATCAGGTAATAGGGTACTTTCCCTGCTTTTATATAAGATATAAGAAAATATTGGGTGGAGAGATTTTTGTCTTCCTGATGTATAATATAAATTCAGATCATGCTTTCTCAGATTGTTGTCAATAATGCTATTCTCTTGTTCAGAGCTGAATGCATATTCTCTTACGAAGGGGTGTCAGAATTCAAGCAGCAACTGCCCTTCAATGCATTATTTTTCAAATGTTACTCTTACAGTCTTATTACTAGCAGAAATGGGACACTGGTTATTTGTGAATGTCCCCCTTCGCTCATAGTGCTGTTGTTGAGGTGTTCATTTTCATGCTTGTTGAACACAAACTTTTTAATGCATAATCTTAAAGTAACCCAACTCTATAATTAAAACGCCACATATAGCATCATCTCTCTTTGTCAATGCTCAGTATGTAGTGTTTTTATCATATCTTGTTTTACTATTACCTTGAGAGACTACCTGCCTGCTTCTGAGGGTCAGCTTCATGGGCGTATTCATGTTCTTTATGAGGCACCTCCTTGCCTATTGTTTCTGACTTATTGATGTGCTCTCCAGACCAAGATAAGTGCGAAAGCTCAGCGCAAGGTGGCGAGAGAGATTAAAACAGCTCGTGCTCTGGGGCTGATGCCTTTCACGACGATGGGCAAGAGACCATTCATCTTTGGCAGAAGTGCGGAGGAGGATGCTTCAGAAGAGGAATATGGGTATGACTTCGTCCAGAAGGATGCTGGGCCTGAAGACAGTGTTGGCGATGCAGTGCCTGATGTGGAGACTGCGTAAACAATTGGAGTCATTGGTCATTTATAGAAAAGTTCTCGCTTCTACTTAGTGCCTCGTGTTATGTATGTCACACTCTATTTTTCCTATCAAGTATGGATGCCTCTTGAGAATAATGGAAGCTTACGCCCCGCAAAACATGAAACTGTTGATAGTATTGACTTATGGGTGAGCTATTCCTCATTTTCAGGTTGCTTCTCCCCATTTTGATGGTTACATCCTTAGACATAATACCAAGCCCTTCTAAACAAGGCACTATGAATGTACAACAGTTCAAAACATTTTTAAGTTGTCAGTCACTGCATTTTTTGACATCCAATTTCTTTGCTCTGAACAACACAACGCTGCATTTTATCGTGCACCGGCTGGTTACCTTGTTCTTGGTCCAGTTAAGGTACATGCTTGTACACCTTCTGTGTAAATTTATTGACAACTCTGCATTTTTGGCAAGACAACACAACGCTGCATTTTTGACAATATGCTCGTATATATTTCAGTCTATTCCTGGATACGACAGTATATGTTTAGGTCATGCTTGCATTTACTTTAGCTATCCATTCATTAGTTTGACATCAGGTTTAGGTCATGCTTGCATATACTTTAGCTATCCATTCATTAGTTCGACATTGGTGTGGGCTCTGCAGATCAATGTAGTTTCATGTGTTAGGAAACACTGATTATGCAGAAGTGGATAATAGTGATTCATTTATTTCATGTTCTCTTAACCACTTCCGTGTGAAGTTCCTAAAATATCCGTGATCTGTCTGTTTTCTTGCAGTCCATGGACACTTTTCTGCTGGACCATCTATTTGTTGTTCCAGAAAGGAAAAAATGATTTAACAGAAAATATTGCATGTTGCAGAGTAACTCTGGTGACTTGTGAATCTATGCGCCAAGGCGTGGTTGACATGGGGTCTGTATCAAGAGAGAACCTCATAAGCTTTCTCTGATTGTGCCTGATGCCATCTTCAGTGTTTATGATTCCTACATAAAACAAATGGCTCTCGTGACCTTATGAAGGTCGTCGGCCAAGTGTCCAGTTCCTTTCAATCTATGCCCAAAGCTTTCTTATTTCCTGTTTGTACTCAAGCTCTTTGTCGACATGCCTGAACCGTCGCATTTGCGACCTCAAACATTCCGTTTCAATTGATCAATGCATGTGTTGTATATAAAGTGCTTCAGGTGCAGATAAAGCGCTTGATTGCTTGTTTGTGTTACAATTGATCAAGGCATGTACAAAGTAGTAATGGAAACAGTACAAAAAACATGATTCATGAGATATGAGTTGTATATGCACTAGTACGTCGAATTGATTGAGTTGGATACATGCCATGTCACTATCGTGGTTAAAAGGTGATCAATATTATGGAAGTTCATAAAGATCATGCTGGTTTCAAAGAGCAGAACCATGACTTGAAGGGGAGTCAGGTACTTAGTGAAGAGGAAGGTGTGCTGAATTCAAGGAGCTTACTAGTTTTTTCAGTTTGGTCCAATGGCAGTTAAGAAAACACGACAAAGTTCACGTGGGCCAAACATCCATGATGGAATGGTATCGACTTCTTCTATAAAAGTAACGGAGATGATACCGAAGGGGTCCGATATCAAGAAGTAGCTAGGCGGTTGTCGGCATCATATTATGTATTGTTTTGTGAGGGACATTCATTATCTCTTTGTAGATACCGGGCATTAGAGGCATCGGGAATGTATTTACGCCAAGGTTGGGATGTGTTACTTGAGCAGACAGGTTAAGTAACTCTACTTGGGGATGATTAGTACCCGGGGTAGATCAGTAGATAGTACTGATGCAAATGCTAGAAACCTCTTCTACATTCTACGATCGGGTACCCGAGTTGATTTTACGTTTGCAAAGCCTTGTCATGGTTCCTTGATGTAATGACCCGTTCTGGCGGCAGTGGGACGTGAGCAGAGGATACTATGGTTGCTTGTGGAGAACAACTGACATAAGAGGGTCTCCAGCAGCTAGTCTGTATGGTTGCCTGTAGTTCTTGGTCCAGTTCATGTACATGCTTACACACCCAATGCATAATCCAGACAGTCTGCTTGTGTATACATGAATTAATTCCTGGATACGATAGTATAGGCTTAGGTTATGCTTGCATTTACTTTAGCTAGCCATTCACTTGTTTGACATTGGTGTGTGTTCTGCAGATCAACTAGTTTGATGTGTTAGAAAATCCTGATAGTGAGATGGTGGATAATGGTGATCCATTGGTTTTCCACTTTAGCTTTATAGATCTTAAAAAGGGTCAAAGCCTCATCCTTAGATTTCAGAAGATACACACAACAGTATCTAGTGGAGTCGTCAATTAGCCCATGAAATATTTCTTTCCACCTTTTGTCAAAACACCATTCATTTCACATAGATCTGAATGTATGAGCTCTAGTGGTGCAAGATTTCTCGTTTCCGCAGTCGTGTGAGACTTACGAGGTTGCTTAGCTTGCACACACACTTGACACTTAGATCCCTTGACAGTGGTGAAACTAGGGATTAAGTTCAACTTCGCTAGTCGCGACATGCAACCAAAGTTAACATGACAAAGACGTGAATGCCACACATTTGATTCACTATTGTTGCAAACATGATTAACAACTTTATTGCAAACGTCTGACAAGGATGAACGAAACAGGCCTCCTGACTCATAGCCTTTACCAACAAAGGTTCCATACTTAGATATTACTAATTTATTTGACTCAAAGACAAGCTTGTGGCCATCTCTACACAGAAGAGATCCGCTAACAAGATTTTTATTGACGGAGGGGACATAATGCACGTTCTTGACCGCAGACGATCTTCCTCGAAGTAAACTTGGATCGACCGTGCCAACACTACTTAACGAAGCACTTGAACCGTTGCCCATCAAAGACGGTTGAAGTCCCTCATGGTCCGATAAGATGAAAACATGAAAATATCACCGCATACATGCACATTAGCACCCGTGTCAATCAACGGTCAGAGAATGACATCTTGAAAGAATAGTGGGAAATATACCATACCCAGCATCCTTCATGTCAGTGTCCCCAATGACAACATTAGCGGTCTTGCCGCCTTTCCCAGGATGACGCTTGTCATAGAGATTAGGACAACTAGGAGCCCAATGATCAGGATCCCCACACACATGATAAACACCTTTCTTCTTGTCATTCTTCTTCTTGAAGTTCGTGTGTTGCACAGCCTTGCTCTTCCCATCAAACTTTGCTTTACCATCAAACTTGCCCTTGTTCTTGAACTTGTGGGGCTAGAAGTTCTTCTTCTGTACCAGATTGGCACTAGATCCTCCCTCAATACCTCAAGCACATGTGTCCTTTGCTCTCGCCTTTTCTTCCACATCAAGAGTACCAATGAGATCCGGAACGGAAAACTCCTGTCTCTTATGCTTCAAGAGTAGCAAAGTTCCTCCATGAAGGAGGAAGCTTAGTGATGATACCTCCGCAACAAACTTGTCCGATAGCATACAAGCTGAAGTGCTCAAGTTCTCTAGCAAATGATCAGTATCTCATGAGCTTGCTCAACCACGGAGCGCTCTTCAATCATCCTGTAATCATAGAATTGTTCCATGATGTATTTCGGTGCCGACATCCGAGACCCCAAACTTGGCCTCGAGTGCATCCCACATATCTTTTCCATTATCAATTGACGCATAAGCATCAACTATGTTCTCACCAAGAACACTCAAGAGAGCAGCCTTAAACAGAGTATCTATTTTCTGAAACGCTTGTGCCTGTTGAGCATCAAGTTCCCCTTCAGGTTTGCCAAGAGTGGCGTCATAGCAACTCATGGTTTGAAACCATAAGACTGCTCTCACGCGCCACCTCTTATAGTGGATACTCTCAAACATAGGAGGTCTCATGGAAGCAGCAAAACCACTTGGGGTTAATTGCCAATAAAAAGGTTTTTGGATTGTTGGAAATATGATCAATTTACCGAATGATTTTATTAACAGAAATATTAGATAAAGCATGACTAATATAACATGGATAAAAGTAGTCATGCGATCTGACAGAGAGAAGGTAAATAACATCTGCATATATGAACTGCTACCAAACATGTCTAAAGCAGATAGTAGAACAGGTTGCATATAGGGCGTAGAACCTATCATATGTAGGACAGACACTAGAGTAAAGAACTGCGACAGGACCTCTAACAGAAAGAGCAAGAACACGTACGGGACAGCAGCAGCAGTAGCACTGGGCTTGGGGTCGACATCCTCTCCAGCCATGTCGTCGATGAGGTTGTCGGCGTCGGGTAAGAAGTCGTCGTCGGGGAAGTAGTCGTTGGAGTCCATGATGAAGAAGTCAGTAGTCGCGCGGAGCGCTCCCCAAAAACCTTATCACCCTACTCCCGCACATGACTCAAAAGGTGCGGTTCCGGAGGCCTACTGTCCCGACCTGCGGTGCACGCCGCAAGCCGGGATGGGGAAGATCGTAGCAGCAGCGCAGTGCTCAGGAACCTTGTGGCGAGAGGAAGAGGATCTTCTGGTGTGTCTCTCTAGAGAGGAGCGACCTCTCTTATATAGGCACAGGAGAAGGACGCGAACAGGCTGCGGCGGGAGGTGAAGCAACGGAGGGAGACGAAGCGAACAGGCAGCGGCCGAAGAGGAGACATCGGCTTGGCTCATTCCCGCAACCCGCGACGCGTCGTGAGGAGGCGAGGCGTGGCGTGGCGTGGCGAGGCGGGCAGCAGAGGAGGAGCGCGCGTGGATGTCCCTCTTATTCTCATCCTCATACATGTGGAGAAAGAGCCTCCCTTATAAAGAGGTCCAACTCCATCTAAACTAGCAATGTGGGACTAAACTTTTGTTCCACCTCTTGCCTTGCATGAATAGGCTGCGTGGGCCTCTAGGATTTATTAGGAATTTCTGAAACTGCTATTGGGCTAGGCCCAAAATAGACAAAATTCCAGCAGAATCGTCAACATGTCAACTACAATGTTGAACAAAATAGGTGACATCAGATCTCCTTGTCTCAGGCCTTTATGTGTTTACTCTAATTTCAACACTCCCTTTTTGCGTAAAAGACTACCTATTTTCTCCAGGCTTGATCAAAACCTTTCATACACAAGTCCTGTTGAAGAAATGGCTATTTGACTTTACCATACGCCTTTTCAAAATCCACTTTGAAAACAACCCCGTCTAGTTTTTTGTATGAATTTCATGGAGCGTTTCATGAAGGACCACAACCCCTTCTAGGATGTTTCTGTCCGGCATGAAAGCAGTTTGGGACGGCTGCACCACAGAGTGCGCAATCTGCGTGAGTCTATTTGTCCCAACCTTGGTGAAGATTTTGAAACTTACATTAAGAAGGCAGATCAGCCTGAACTGCTCAATTCGCATGACCTCTGTTTTCTTAGGAAGCAAAGTAATAGTTCCAAAATTCAGATGAAACAACTGAAGCTGTCCAGAGAATAAGTCATGGAACATCGGCATCAAATCCCCCTTAATAATGTGCCAGCATTTTTTATAAAACTCCATTGGGAAACCATCCGGCCCCGGAGCTTTATTGTTCTTCATCTGAGAAATAGCTTCAAACGCCTCTTTCTCCGAGAACGGTGCAGTCAAAATATCATTCTCATCCACAGCTAGTTGAGGAACATCCTCAATCCTCGACTCATCCAGGGACACAAAATTATCCTCCGGCGGTCCAAAAAGCTGCTTATAGTAATTGGTAATGTATAATTTTAGGTTCTCCTACCCTAGGATCGTCCCCTCATCTTGCTCAAGCTGAAAGATTCTTTTCTTTCTGTGCTTGCCGTTAGCTGTCATATGAAAGAATTGAGTATTGGCGTCTCCTTGGACAACTTTGCGAACCTTAGCCCGCAATGCCCACTTCAATTCCTCCTCTCGCAGGAGTTCTTTCAATCTCATCTTCGCCTCTGTTTTAGCATGAAGTTCCGTGGGTTCTAGGATTCTGGACTCGGCTTTTACATCTAAGGATTGAATAAGTGTAAGAAGTCTTTCCTTTTCAACCTTATAAGTCCCACTAAGATGCTTAGCCCATCCACGCAAGAAACTTCTCAAATGTCTTATCTTATTCTGCCATCTCTCAATAGAAGTCCTCCCTCCTACCTCTTTAGCCCACTCCCTGGCTATTAGGTCGAAGAAACCTTCTCTCTCGAACCACGCTAATTCGAAAGAGAAAGTATTTTTATTCCCTACATGCGTTGCCTCACCAGAGTCAACCAGTAAAGGAGTGTGGTCCAAGATTCCGCGCGATAACGCCTGGACTGTTACCAGAGGAAACTTCTGTTCCCAGTCGACACTCGCGAGCACACGATCAAGCTTCTCAAACGTAGGGGTTGGCAAGGTATTAGCCCATGTGTATTTTCTACCAGAAAGCTCTATCTCTCTCAGATCCAAGCTTTCAATAATGGTATTAAACATGAACGACCGCCTACCGTCAAAATTATCATTGTTCTTTTCCTCTCTCCGTCTAATAATATTGAAGTCACCCCTAACTAAGATTGGAAGCTGCTCAGACCCACATATACGAACCAAATCTGCCAAAAATCTGGTTTGAGCTCTGGCTGTGCGGCCCCATATACCGCCACCAATGCCCAATTGAACCCATCGGTCTTCGATCTGACCCGGAACTTGATGGCGAAATCTCCCATAACGACACTACGAACTTCCAAAGTCTCGCATCTAACCCCAAGTAAAATCCCGCCTGATCTTCCTCTAGGGGTAAGCAGTGCCAATCAAAATCGACACCTCCCAATAGCGTATTTAGAAATTGTGGGGAAAAATTAGCCCTGCCTGTTTCAGGCAGGGCGATAAAATCCAACTTATGGTCAATAGAAGCATCTGCTAGAAATATTCTTTTAGCCAAGTCCCTCAAACCTCTGCTATTCCAAAAAAATTCCTTTCATAACTCGCCTGAGGGCCAAGACATGGTTGACACGGAGTCTGTATCAAGAGAGAACCTAACAAGCGTTCTCTGATTGTGCCTGATGTCATCTTTAGTGTTTTTTTAGCTGATCTGTGTTTATGATTCCCAGATAAAACAAATGGCACTTGCGGTATTATCAAGGTCCTTGGCCAATTGCCCAGTTCCTTTTTATCTGTGCCCCTAGCTCTCTTTATTTTCAGCTTGCACCCGAGCTCTTCGACATGCCTGAACCGTCGCTTTCCATTTGAACTGAACAATGCATGTGTTGTATATAAAGTGCTTCAGGTGCAAATAAAGTTCTTGATTGTATACAAATGAAACAATACAGAAACTAGGAGATATGAGTTGTGCAGACACTAGTGATAAAATTGATGGAGCCCGATACATGCCATGTGGTTGTGATCGATGTCATTGTAGGTCACAAAGACCATGATGGTTTCAAAGAAAAAGAAGTACATAACTCAGACTTGAAGGGAAGTCAGGTACTAGATGTGAAGTCTAAAGAGTTCTTTTACAATTTAGTCCAATGACATTTAAGAAAGTAGCAAAAACTCCTGGATCGATTTATTCTATAAAAACGACGGAGATGATACTGAAAGGATCAGATCCAATAGCAACTATGGAGGTTTCTGGCACCATATTATGTATTGCTTTGTGAGGGAGATTCCTGATTCATCTCGTTGTAGATATTGGGCAATTGAGGCACGGGGAATTTATGTATGACAGCCTTGAAAATTGCAGCTCAACTCGTGTGTCTAACTTAGACATGTTGAGTACCAGGCTACCAGCACTCTTTTTTCGTCTTTAACTATATATTACATGGCATATTTTATTTATTTTTATATATACTTGCCGTGTCCCCGATTGTCTGTTTATGGAAAATGCCGTATCCCGTGTCCCCATATGCTTTTCGCCGTGTCCGTGTCGCCATATCCGTGCTTTTTAGATTGCATATACAGAGACTCAGCCAAAGCTCCCTTGTTTCCAGCTTGTACTCAAGCTCTTTGTCGACATGCCTGAACCGTTGCATTTCTCGAACATTCCATTTCAATTGATCAATGTATGTTGTCGGTGTCAAAACCGGCGGATCTCGGGTAGGGGGTCCCGAACTGTGCGTCTAAGGCGGATGGTAACAGGAGACAGGGGACACGATGTTTACCCAGGTTCGGGCCCTCTCTATGGAGGTAATACCCTACTTCCTGCTTGATTGATCTTGATGATATGAGTATTACAAGAGTTGATCTACCACGAGATCGTAGAGGCTAAACCCTAGAAGCTAGCCTATGGTATGCTTGTTGTATATCTCTATCGACTAGCCTGGCCTCGGTTTATATAATGCACCAGAGGCCTAGGATAACAAGAGTCCTAGCCGAATACGCCGGTGGGGGAGGAGTCCTTGTCTTGATCGCCAAGTCTTGCAGAATCTTCCTTGTATGCGGTAGCTGTCCGGATAGCCCATGAGTATACGGCCATGGGGTCCTCGGCCCAATCTAACAGATCGGGAGATGATGTGGTGAGTACCCCTAGTCCAGGACACCGTCGAGCCCCTGAACCGGTCTTCAAGTTTAGGGACGCTCCTCGATTCTTCCGAACCGTTCTTCATCTTCAGTCGTCGGTCTTGAAAACTGGTTCAACAAATCTTCTCATCTTAGATCTTGAGGATCGCCGAAATGCATTCGATGAGTTTACATGTCGGGTATCCGAGGAGCCCCTTTAAGTTTCCGGCCTTTATCAATGCCTTGTTATTTTTATGCCACACCTCGGGTTTGAAGTTGTTCCCGGGCGGCAGCGTCCTCTTGCGTCCGAGCTCCAACGCCGGACTGCATTCGAGGTATCTTTTGCAGCCGAGCACCAACGCCGGACCGCTTCCCAGCTCTAACACCGGAATGTATCCGAGCTCCAACGCCGGACTATGTATCCGAGCTCCAACGCCGGACTGTATCCGAGCTCCAACGCCGGACTATGTATCCGAGCTCCAACGCCGGACTGTATCCTCGATGTCGTAAATCACCTTGGTTCAAAGAAGTTTGAAGGAGTTTAGCCGAGCTTAATGCCGGAAATGCCCTCTATGGAGCCAGCCACTAGCGCCCGAGCTTTATGTCGGACTGCTTCCGAGGTGGTGCACCACCTCGACTGCGGGCTGATTTTTGTCAATATTTGTGATTGGTGCAATTTTATTCTCCGCCGAGATATATAGCCAAGAGCCCTCAAGGTGGGTATCGGTCTAAAACCCGAGATGCACATGAAGGATGACATAAGACCGCTGATCCCGTGAGTCAGCTGAGACTCAGGTTGATTTGCAAAATCGGTGCGAGGATCAAGTCCTAACTTCAGCAGAATACTTGGGACATAAAAATCGGCGTGCTCGGTCCTCAAGACTCAGGTTGGGTGCGGCCGACCAACACGAGGATCAAAATCTCCTCGGAGACTGTATTACACTTAAAATTTTCTCGCATTGGATGAGCAATGCAAGAGCCCCCGAGACATCGGGTCGGGTGGCAACACCGCATCGAGGGATCGATGTGCCCCTTTAATATTTGTAAATAATAAGCCCGAAGCCCAGTAGCCCCCGAGCCTTAATGCGGGCACGGGTGGCCGAATCAAGGATTGATATCCATAGACAAATCACAAATTATGTGTAATGACTCTATGTATCCAAGTACTTTACGTCATTAATGCTCGGATCCGCATTGTACAAAACTTTGTTGACCGACCATCGGCTTCCACCTCCTCGGCCAATAGCCGAGGAGTGTTTGTCTTACTTTATAAAGCCTTTATGAGGGCAAAGATTTACAACAAACAAGGCAATCTGGCCATACGGTTTTATAAACAAAGGTACGCAGAGAGATATGTTATATTACTGTTTCATTGAAGAAATGTCTTCCAAAGTAAATAGTCCCGCTATCGGTTCCTTTCTTTGGGTTGTCATGCTAAGCATGATCATGAAACCTCAGCTCCAATGTAAGAGCAAAATATCGAGGATTTAGTTTGGGAGGCCAGTTAATAGCCCCCAGTAGTGTTCGGCGACAGTCGAGGTCAAGCCGTAAACACTTCGGCTATTGTTATGAATGGCCCGTCGTTTAACACCATCATCGGATTGCTGACCAGTTTACGCTTATTGTGACAGTCAGTTTTCGGCTTTCTCCTTTGAGGTGCTTAACCATGTGAGCTGGAAGCACAATCGTGATGGTTCTCCCTTTGCACACCTAGCCGAACAAAGCGGAACGTAGGAGGCAAGCGAGGAGCCGGGCAACCCAACTATTGACCAAAGACACAATTGAAACCGATGCATATATAGCAATATCCGGAATGTTTTGCCGAATCTCTAAAGGTGTCCGCGTTGCCGCTGCGAGACTTGTGCTGAAAACACACAAATAGTTTAAAAAGTGCCATAAGCACAGAAAACCAAAAACGCGTCGGTAAAAACTTGACGTCGAGCGAGATCAAGTGTTCGTGCCAATCCGAAAATTGGCCTTAGCAAAAGAAGTGCTTCTGTCGTGCTTTAACATGATACATCCTATCTCAAGACTTCAAGCGGGTCAGCCTACGGCTTCAATCTCCTATCCCGAGGGCGGAGTACTTCTCATTAGGCCAGTTTAGCAAACTAAACTCTAGCGGTTTTGAGAGAGAAATTAGGCTCCCCGGCTAGTGACCACACGCTCGTGTCGAAAAAAGGAGTGATAGATAATAATAACAATAATAAAACTTTGCAACGACTAAGAAGAAGAACACTTATCATAAAACGGCTCATATAAATTTAAGAGCCCCCAAATGACTTGGGTAAAAGAATGATTGCATGTACTGAAGTACTTATATCATATCTATGTTCAACCGAACTTTAAACGCGTCTTAACCGACCGTCGGCTTCTCCCTCTTCGGTTAAGAACCGAAAAGTGTTATGTACTCCATCTGTCGAGAATATCGACGGTGTTTCCAATAACCAGGCAATCAGGCCATAAGGATGTAACGAGACATAAAGCGGCGCTCGGGGAACTTATGCTATATTACTGCGAAGTGTAAGAAGCATCTTGAAGAAAATAGTACCCCACCGATACCTTTCTTCGGTGCTCATTGTTATTATGAGACTTGTGCAATAGATTTTTGTACTCATGAGTTCCGTTGTGTGCGAACATCATTGAAAACTATAAGAGCGCTAGCTTTCGGCTTCACCCGGTCACGAGGTCCGCTCGGATGACCCGATCGTGACAATCGCAGAGGTACTCCTTTACTCCCTAGCCGAACAATCAGGAGCGTAGGGTAAACACAGGAGCGAGGCAACCCAGCTTGCAAATCGCTTAAGTCAATATGGTGCATATTGTGGCGTAATACACGAACAAGGAACGAAGCCGTACAAGAATAATCATATGCAAGAGGAAAAACTTCATGAAGGAAGCCCCCAAATGAATTGTGTATTTGAATTTATGCGTCACAAACAAAGTTTGGACAAGAAATTTTTTTACAAGCAACATTTTTCCAAAAAAGTATAATGCTTGGTCGAACCGAACACAAGTTAGAAATTAAAGCTTTGAGCATGAAAGCAACTTAGCTGGTTAATGTGTTCGGTATTGATGACGCGGTCCGAGCTTGATACGGGACAAGGTTCCATCCCCCAAGCCGGTCCCGAGGTGGCGGAGCGGAGAGCTCGACACGCCGAAATGGTGACATAGCACGGTCAATGCAGACCGGCAGAGTGACGCCGAAGTCCCCGGATTATTTTCCTGTGCACAAAAAATGGTGCAAACCGGAGATAATAGTAATAATGATAATTAAAAAAAATTGTTGCACAATAAATAATTTATGCAAAGTGAGTAATAAAAGAAATATGGCCTGGTGCCGAAGTCAATGTCGATGCAGGGCGTCGGCGTGATGCGGTAAAGGCGTGGCACAGCCTGAATTCACAGGTCGGTCCGAGCTATGGATGCGGCGTTCGCCGGATATGTACGGAAACTGACCGGACCACCATGCGACTGTCGTTAATGCGGCCACCATTTGATAGACCTGTGTACATATGATGGATAAACCAGAGTAATAATTCCTTGGGGAAAATGAACCCAAACAAGCAAAAAATACTGGGATTAGTAGCACCTGGTTTATTTGTTGTAGCAATCCGAAGGAAGGTGATTCCCAAAATTGGGACTCGATCCGTGCACCCATTGCCTGATGGGCGATAAAACGACGGCATGGCAATGCCGGCAAAGGTTGGCTCGCCGAGGCAAAGCCCTCGGTCCAGCTAACGTGACGGAGCTGGTCGTCTAGCGACGCCGAAGTGTTCGGAGTAGGTTGATGAAGAGATGGCGAAACCCCCGGTCCAGCCGAGATGTCGAAGTAGGTCGGCGTGATGGACACCAGCTTGAAGAAGCAATAGTGCGGCCCTGCCGATGCAGGTCGTGACGTGGTCGATGCCGCTTGATGAAGCGACCGTGCGGCGATGCGGTATGCCCGCTCCGTGTAATCCGTGGGGCGGCGATGTTGGTGATGATTTATCCTTCCCGATGCCGGACTCTTGTTCGGCTTGCCGAGATGATGATCCGAAGAAGTTGAGCTCGGCTCAACAAAGTGACGACGTGTCTAGCGCAGTCGGCAGCCGTGGAGCAATATTGCGGATTGGTTTGACACTGACATGATATTGAAGATCATGTTCTAAAGATTTTAAAGTTAGTGGGATGTGTTCGGGAACAAAACACAATACCCCATACAAAACTTCCTTCAAAAAGGATGTCCGAAATCCCGTTCGTAAAAAGGACGCAGGGCCGGCCCTGAGGGGGGGCAGGGGGTGGCCGCCCCGGGCCCCCCGACATCGAGGGACCCCCTCCCGAACAAGTAGTACGCATGCCAGCCCATGAGCTTCTCGAGCCTGGTGCTAGGCTCGTACAGGCGAGGACGCAAGGGCACAGCTGACGATCGATTGTCCTGTGAGTTAGACGCACGAGCGCACGGCCGAGATCGTATCTGTATCTCCGCGTATACTGTGCTCATAGTTGTAAGTAGGGAATGTAAAGATCGTCTAATCTCCGCAGTCCCTATTTTCCAAAAGCCCTAATCCAAGGTTCCTATCGCACGCCGCCAACAATCTCACATGGTGCCCGCGCACAATGAAGGTCATCGATCGATCTGCTGTAATCACACGAGTACATGCCCCCGTCCGGCTTCCCTCAATCTGCGTTCCACTGCTATGATCGACAATCAGCTGCTCCTCTCGTCTGCAGCCTGCACATGCTTCCGTCGATCGTGCCACCATCTACCCGGAAGAGGTTTGTTGTTTTCTATTTTTCCTACCCTGGGATGAATGCGCATGTACCAAGATGACTAGTATTCTAATGATTCAGTCATTATCTAGGACGATAGTTATGCCAAAGCGTCCCCTGGTTGCATTAAGGGAGTCATCTTTACAAAGAATGAAGAGAACATCATTTTGCCGTGCTTCACGGTTACAATGATTGCATAATCAAATCACCTAAAACCATTGAGAGAACTTAACTAGATCCGGGTATACTATTTATTTATGAATTTGTCTACATACCTTAAACCTTGGCTATTTTTGGTTCTCTAGTGGACTATATAATAAGTATGTTAGTGCCAAATATATAATCTATACTATAACATTTTTGTTGCAATTAGAGAACTTCTTGCATGCTATAAGTCAGTCATGTTTTGTTTCTAGCTTTACCACTAACTATGATACAATCACCGAGATAAGCTATTTACAAAATTTTCAAGAGTAATACAAGTAGTTCAGAAAGAAATTAATGTATGAAACTGACATCAACCCTGTCATAAGAGACTTAGCATTGAGAATTAGAAGAAAATTTTAAGGTAATACGTGTAAAGTTATCTGATAGAAAGATTCATTGGTAACACTGATTATTGTTGTTATATTAGAGGGCCCTGACTTTTTGTTTCGCCCCGGCCCCGAAAATCTCAGGACCGGCCCTGAAAGGACGAACTCGGGTCGGATTTTTTTTCGCGCAGAAAACAGATCCGAAAAGTGATGCACTAATCGGAAGGTTCCCGGAGTTTGGACGGTCGGATCGAGCTGAAATTTTGAGGGGTGGTAGATATAGGAATTCTGCAGTCGATCAACGGTTGGATATTCCAAAGGAGGTTCGAGCTAGAAGCTAGACACCACGCCCTAAACTCGTCCAGATTCTCGTCCAGATTTGACAGGGCTCCGGTATAGCGTAGATTGTCGGAGATTCCTCCATCGGAACTCGACGAAATTTAGCGTGGCTGTTGTAGTCGTAATTCCACACTATTCCACCGAAGCAATCGTCAAACCGACGCTTGAGGAGGCGGTGACGGCGGATACAAGTTCGCTGTCCAGAAAAACAGCACGGTCGCCCGAGGGCAATGTTGACATTGAGCCCCCGGGCTCCCTGGATGATTCCTCCATGATCTTGATAGAGATAGGAGCTGATGTTGATGAAGGCCCTCATCCGAACATGACGATCGGAGGTAGGACACAGTCCTTGGTCGAACCAAGGTGACCAGTCGAGCTGGTGACGAAGATGCCGAAGTCGCAGTTGATCTGCAGGCGAGCCATCAACCTTTTGCCGAACACACATCGGAACTCTCAATGAAAGCACCAATGTCGGTGTCAAAACCGGCGGATCTCGGGTAGGGAGTCCCAAAATGTGCATCTAAGGCGGATGGTAACAGAAGACAGGGGACACGATGTTTACCCAGGTTCGCCTCTCTATGGAGGTAATACCCTACTTCCTGCTTGATTGATCTTGATGATATGAGTATTACAAGAGTTGATCTACCACAAGATCGTAGAGGCTAAACCCTAGAAGCTAGCCTATGGTATGATTATTGTATATCTCTATCGACTAGCCTGGCCTCGGTTTATATAATGCACCAGAGGCCTAGGATAACAAGAGTCCTAGCCGAATACGCCGGTGGGGGAGGAGTCCTTGTCTTGATCGCCAAGTCTTGCGGAATCTTCCTTGTATGCGGCAGCTGTCCGGACTGGCCCATGAGTATACGCATGGGGGTCCTCGGCCTAATCTAACAAATCGGGAGATGATGTGGTGAGTACCCCCTAGTCTAGGACACCGTCAGATGTGCTTGTGTATAAAGTGCTTTAGGTGCAGATAAACCGCTTGATTGCTTGTTTGTGTTACAATTGATCAAGGCATATACTCCGTGCTGCATATAATATATGGTCTCAGATATTATGTACAAAGTAGTAATAAAACAGTACAAAAAACATGATTCATGAGATATGAGTTGTACGTGCACTAGTGGATCGAATTAATGGAGCTAGATACATGCCATGTGTTCACTAACGTGGTTAAAAGGTGATCGATATTATTGCAGGTCATAAAGACCAATAGCTATTAAGAAAGAACAGAACTGAGAGTTGAAGGGGAGTCGTCTACTTGGAGAAGAGGAAGGTGTGAAGTTAAGGGGTTGGCTAGTGTTTTCAGTGTGGTCCAATGTCAGCTAAGAAAAGTAGGAGAAATTTCACGTGGGCCAAGCATGCGTTATGGAATGGCTAGATCGACTTCTATAAAAGCAAGGGGTTCCAAGATGCACCATATTATGTATTGCTTTGTGAGGGATATTCATCATTGGGTGTAGAAAGACACTCTCATATCTATTTGTAGATACTGGGAATTAGAGGCATCGGGAATCTATTTACGCCCAGGTCAGGAGGTGTAGCTTGAGGGTTTAAGAAAAAGGGTTTCCCTCTGATGAAGTCATGTACCTGGGGTAGGGTCATAGACCTGCCCAAAGGTACCCTCCACAAGGACACTCACGAAAGAAGCAGTCTTCCAGTCGACCTGGTAGGTCTCCACTCGACAGATTCAAAGACACTCGACCATGAAGACCCACTCGACCACCAGGAGTCCAAGAGCCACTCGGTGTCCAAATGGTCTATGGTTAAATAGTCTTTATGATCATAATGATACTTTATGTAAGGCGTTACCAGTAACGCCTAGCCTTAACGTACCTTAAACCCTCTGCTACGTGGGCTGGCTAGGGTCCTGGCGTACTCTATATAAGCCACCCCCCCACAGGTAGAGGAGTTCGCACCCCTGTAACTCATACACATATAATCCAGTCGACCGCCTCTGGGCTCCGAGATGTAGGGCTGTTACTTCCTCCGAGAAGGGCCTGAACTCGTAAATCCCTTGCGTATACAATGACTCCATAGCTAGGATCTTGCCTCTCCATACCTACCCCCATTCTACTGTCAGACTTAGAACCACGACAGTTGACGCCACCCGTGGGGCAGGTGTTCTAGCGATTTGTTGGAGAAGTTGGAATTCTTTCGATTTCCTACATCATGGTTTCAGGTGGAGTTTTGGTCGACGGCCACGAGATCCGTCTTGGTGCGCTCACGTTCATCGCTGACGACTCCGCTTGGCTTCAGGAGGCTCCGCTCGACGTGGACGCGCTCCCCGTCCGCGGGGCGACGCACTTTCGCGCGTGTGTCCGCGGAATTCTCCTGCGGCAACCGTCGATCCAGTATGGGTCGGCTCCTGTTCCATCCTTGCTCCCGATCTCCGCGGTAAGCGTTCCGGTCGGTCGAGGCTTCAGCGGTGGGTGAGGCATGCGGTGGCCCGCCAGTCGGCCATCCCCCAAGTCGCGGAGATCGAGCCCGACGAATCTCTCTACGGCCTGTTCGACCTGTCGACTGG
The DNA here is from genome assembly GCA_021605145.1 of Aegilops bicornis. Classification (NCBI taxonomy): domain Eukaryota; kingdom Viridiplantae; phylum Streptophyta; class Magnoliopsida; order Poales; family Poaceae; genus Aegilops; species Aegilops bicornis. The sequence continues at coordinate 475,643,425 of CM038669.1, read as the reverse complement.
CTCCACAGAGACTGCATCTGAATGCGATTGCAGTGACCCGGCGGCAGAGGTTCTTATGGTCGATGGACCACGCAGTCCCCCCGGATTCACCCGCACCAACGGAGGTGCCGGTGGAGGCGATCCGGAGCAAGCCCACGAAGAGTACCTGCCCGAGCCCCTCACCTCGCTTCAGAGGGAGGAGCTTCACCGTCGGAACATGGATGCACTTCACACTCCTATCGTCGGAGAAACCCCCGAGGCTCGTGCCTTGGAGGATGCGCGCTTGGCCAACCTAGCTGAGTGCACTCGACTGGAGAATCTTCAGCGAGTACTCGACGCGCTGCTGCGACCAAAGGTTCGAGAATCCAATGACGGCGCGGCTCTTCCAGCCACCAACTCAGGTATATCGAACTCCTATCCAGAATTTAGCAGCTGCCGCCCGTATAGCAGAGTCTATTCAGCCTTCTCAGTCTGAGGCAGATAGAGGTTTGTTACAAATCAGAGATTTTCTCCGGGCGGCAGGAGACCAAAACTCAGTCGTATCACAGTCGCGGAACATGATTCACAGCCGATCCGTTGCTGCGAATTCAGTCGATCGACCCATAGTCCAAGATCGCCCCGGCGTGAGGAACGTGGGGGCGGCGTGATGATCGATTACAAGGGTCATGAGCAGTATGAGCACCGATTCGATCGCAATGATCGACGCGTCAGTGCCCACTCCTCCCCAAGGGTGGATCATACGCACCTCGGCAAAGAGACGACGACGCCAACACAAAGGTCTTTGGCGAAGAGTTCCAGTCGACCCCAGGGAACCGGGCTTTGATGCGATATCTATTATTGTTCAAGGTTTGGTCGACAGGAACAGAGCTCACCGAGACGGCCATGATAGAGATGTTCCCTCTAGCAGCAGAGTTCATGTCTCAGGACCAGAGTGTTTCAGCAGAGCCATCAGAGCCGCAGTGATTCCTCCCAACTTCCGGTTGGCGGTGAGTCGATAAGTTCCTTTGGTGAATCCAAGCGACACTTGGCTTGAAGATTACCGAGTGGCTGTTCAGATCGTGGCGGCAACGATGAGGTAGCCATGAAGCATTTGCCTCTTATGTTGGAGGGTTCAGCCAGAGCGTGGTTGAACCAGTTAGCACCCAGCAGTATTTACACTTGGGAAGATCTGGCCCGAGTGTTTGTCAGGACATTTGAAGAGACTTGCAAACGACCAGTAGGGTTGACGGAGTTGCAGTCATGTGTGCAAAAGTCGAGTGAAACCTTGAGAGATTATACCCAGAGGTGGATCACTTTGCACCACATAGTTGAAAATGTATCTGATCACCAGGCAGTCTGTGCCTTCAAAGAAGGTGTCAAGAACAGAGAGTTGAGTTTGAAATTCGGTCGAACCGGAGATATGACCCTGAGTCGGATGATGGAGATTGCCACCAAGTATGCAAATGGTGAAGAGGAGGATCGGCTCCGGAGTGGTAAATACAAATCGGCCGCCAATGAGGCCGACGGAGGAAATTCCAGTCGGAAGCAGAAGCGCAAAGCCGAGCCAGCTGCTCCCGGAGAAGCCTTGGCTGTGACCCCAGGAAAGTTCAAGGGGAAACCCAAGGGTCCTTGGAACCTCAAGAAGGTGAAAGACCAGGATGGAAATGGCGTGTTGGATTTGCCATGTCATATTCACACGAACAAAGATGAAGAGGGTAAACTCATTTACCCGAAACATACCACTCGGCGATGTCGACTCTTGATTAAGCGGTTCAAGGGAAACAGCCCAAGGATAAGGATAAGGAGGCAGACAAAGTTGAAGACAAAGATGGCGGTGATGATGGACATCCCCAGGTCAATTCCACCCTGATGATTTTTGCTGACGTCGAAAGCAAAAGTCGATTGAAGGTTATCAATAGGGAAGTGAACTTGGTCGCTCCGGCGATGCCTAATTATCTGAAATGGTCACAGACCGCCATCACATTCGACCAGTCTGATCATCCGACGCACATTGCCACCCCTGGGAGGCAAGCATTGGTGGTCGATCCAATCGTCGAAGGCACTCGATTGACCAAAGTTCCGATGGATGGTGGTAGTGGCTTGAACATATTGTACGCAGAGACGTTGAAAGGGATGGGCATTCCGATGTCCAGACTCAGCACCAGCAACATGAGCTTCCACGGAGTCATTCCTAGAAAGAAGGCTGAGTCACTCGGCCAAATTGCTCTTGATGTAGTTTATGGTGATTCGAAGCATTTCCGGAAAGAAAAGTTGACCTTTGAGGTCGTGGATTTACAGAGCGCTTATCACGCTATTCTGGGAAGGCCAGCATATGCATGTTTCATGGCCCGACCATGTTACGTGTATCTTAAGCGAAGATGCCTGGTCCCAAGGGCGTGATATTACGGGCAATCGGAAGAAGGCGGAAGAGTGCTTCGGAAAAGGCTCTAAGATCGCCGAGGCTCGATTGGCGATGGTAGAGCTACAAGAGTATCGTAAAACTGCAGATCCGAGTGATTTGTTGCGAGCTAAGAAGCCGCTCGGAGTCGACATTCGATCCGCTGGTGAGACGAAACAGAGTTCACATTCACCCGACCGATCCCAAAGGCTGCTCCGACCAACATCTCAACAACACTCGACTCAAAATAGGAAGAAGCGCTCATCCAGTTCCTCCGTGAGAACTGGGACATCTTTGCATGGAAGCCTGCTGACATGCCGGGTTTTCCCAGGGAGCTGGCTGAGCATCGCCTACGAGTCGACCCAAAATTCAAACCGGTTAAATAATATCTTCGACGGTCCGCCGTCCATAAGAGAAAGGCCATTGGCGAAGAGGTGGCTCGGCTCTTAGCGGCAGAGTTCATCCGAGAGATCTACCACTCCGAGTGGCTCGCCAATGTCGTCATGGTCCCCAAGAAGGACAAGTCGTTGCGCATGTGCATCGATTTCAAGCATATCAATCGGGCCTGCCGAAAGATCATTTCCCTCTTCCTCGCATTGACCAAATAGTCGACTCAACTGCGGGATGTGAGAGGTTGTCTTTTTTAGACGCCTATTCCGGGTACCATCAGATCCGTCTGTATGGACCCGATGAGATTAAAATAGCATTCATCACTCCATTCGGGTGCTTCTGTTATGTCACCATGCCGTTCGGTCTCAAGAATGCTGGAGCCACATTCATGAGGATGATTCAGAAGTGTTTGCTCACTCAAATCAGTCGGAATGTGGAAGCATACATGGATGATATAGTGGTCAAGTCACGAAAGGGTTCCGACCTGTTGGTGACCTTGCTGAAACATTTGCCAATCTCGGAGGTATGATATCAAGCTTAACCCATCAAAGTGCACATTTGGAGTTCACGGTGGAAAGTTACTCGGTTTTCGTTTACGGCGAGGAATCGATGCTAACCCGAAAAGATTGGCACTATACTCCGAATGAAGCGCATACATGCGTGTGCACGATGTCGAAGCTTCTTGGATGCTTGGCCGCTTCAAGTCGATTCATCTCTCGCCTCGGTGAAAAGGCATTGCCTCTTTACCGGTCGATGAAGAAGTCGAGACAAGTTCGAGTGGACTCGAAGCTGATGCAGCGTTTGCGAGCTAAAAGCTCTGCTCTCCACCCAGCCGGTGCTTGCTGCTCCCTATCGACAAAGAGCCTTTGCTGCTTTACATTGCAGCCCTTTGGACAAGTCGTCGATTACCGTACTTACGGTCGAGCGGGAAGAAGAAGGAAAAGCCTTCAAAGTTCAACGCCTAGTTTATTATCTTTCTGAAGTGCTGACCCCATCAAAGCAAATATACCCTCACTCTCAGAAGCTTGTTTATGGGATCTATATGACCACGAAGAAGGTTGCTCATTATTTCTTTGATCATTCCATTACAGTCATCAGCGACGCCCCATTGTCGGAAATTCTTCATAACAGAGATGCAACTAGTCGAGTGGCAAAATGGGCGATTGAACTTCTTCCCCTTGAGATCAAATTTGAGGCAAAGAAAGCCATCAAGTCCCAAGCAATAGCAGACTTCCTCGCCGAGTGGGTGAACAGCAGCTTCCGACTCAAGTTCACTCGAACCGGACTATGTTTTTCGACGGTTCCAAGATGCTTTGAACGGTTCAAAAGTGCGGGGGTCGTATTGGTTTCCCGAGGAGATAAGCTCAAATGTGTTCTCCAGATTCACTTTGATTCTTCCAACAACGAGCGAATATGAAGCACTCTGTATGGGTTGCGCATGGCCATTTCACCTCGGCGTCCGTCGCCTTATGGTCTAAGGCGACTCGGATCTGGTTGTTAATCAAGTGATGAAGGAGTGGGATGTCGAAGCCCAGCTATGACAGGTTATTGTAATGTCTGATGAGAAAATTTGGAGAAGAAATTCGAGGGTTAGAGCTTCATCATATACCCCGACTGAAAAATCAAGCTGCGGATGATTTGGCGAAGATGGGGTCCAAGAGGGAAGCCATTTCCAGTAATGTATTTTTGGAGCACATTCATGCGCCATCAGTGCAGGAGGATCCTTTCACAGAAGAAGCTCCGCAGCAAAAGAGCGCCAATGATCCGACTGAAGTTGAGGTCCCAGCCGTGGTCGACCTGATTATGGAAGTTGTGGTCGTCACTCCCGACTGGACAGTGCCGTACATCGCATATATCCTAAGGAAAGAGCTCCCAGAGAATGAAGAAGATGCTCGACAGATCGTCCGTCGATCCAAGGCCTTTACAGTGATCAAGGGACAGTTGTTCAGAGAAAGCGTGACTGGAGTCGGCCAGAAGTGTATCACGCCAGAAGAAGGTCAGATAATTCTTGAGGATATCCACTCGGGGACCTGTGGCCATCATGCGTCCTCTCGGACCATCGTGGCTAATGCATACCGAGCGGAATTTTACTGGCCGAAAGCAAATGAAATGGCAAAAGAGATAGTTGACAAGTGTGAAGGATGTCAGTTCTATTCCAACATGTCACACAAGCCCGCCTCAGCTTTGAAGACCATTCCACTCGTCTGGCCCTTCACTGTTTGGGGATTAGACATGTTTGGACCACTGAGAACTGGCAGAAGCGGCTTCACTCATTTGTTAGTAGCAGTCGACAAGTTCACCAAGTGGATCGAAGCCAAGCCCATCAAGAACCTCGATGCATGCACTGCTATCAGTTTCATCGGAGAGTTGATATTCAGATATGGAGTTCCGCATAGCATCATCACCGACAATGGGTCAAACTTCGATAATGACAAGTTCAAAGCCTTCTGCGCCTCTCAAGGCACGCGGGTCGACTATGCTTCAGTTGCTCATCCTCAGTCGAATGGACAAGAAGAACGTGCAAACGGCCTCATTCTCAAAGGGCTGAAACCACGGCTGATGCGCGATCTCAAGCACGCAGCAGGAGCTTGGGTCGACGAACTTCCATCAGTCGACTGCCGGCCGGCGTCGGTTGGTCTTGGCAGTAGAACCAAGTCAACTGCCACTCTCTAACCGAGTCGGGAAGAGTCATAGCCGGAAAAGCACTCTTCCCCCTCATCTGGACCCCGAGTCCCCCACACATCTGGATTACTTGGGTTCTCTCGTCGTTCGGGTTCATTTTCTTCATCGTCTGAGAGCGACAGGTGAATATGTGCTTGAAGAGGCCCCAGTGCGGCCGACAGCCCAGGAAGTTTTCGCATAATGAAATGAAAGCAGCAAGGTAGACAATGGAGTTGGGAGTGAAATGATGGAGTTGCGCTCCAAAAAAGTTTAGAAACCCCCGGAAAAAGGATTCAGCGGCAGAGAAAATCCCCGATCTACGTGAGTGGCTAGAAGAACGCACTCACCCTCTTCAGGCTGCTGTTGCCACTCTGTTCCCGGAAGCCTCGCCGACCCGTGGGGGATCAGTCCCTCATTGGCCAGATCGGTGAGGTCCTTCTTGGTGATGGTCGAGCGGATCCAGTCTCCCTGGACCCAGCCTTGCGGTAGTTTGGACCGCGAAGAGGATCTGCCCCGACTGGGCGCTCTCCCCTTAGCCTTCGCTGCCGCCTTCTTCACCCGTTCCAAGGCTGCGGTCTTCTCCTTCACCATGGTCGCCGGCGAAGCAGGTACTGAGCGGCGGCGCTGAGCAGGCTAAGAGCGCAGCACGAAGATTTAGAGGCGGAGGGAGGGGAAGATTGAGGTCGCACTGTTCAAACTACCCCCTCCGATGCTTTATAAGGGGCCGCTTCTGAGTGGCTGACTAGTAGGCCCAGGCAATCCCGTCAAATCCCGCAACAGGCGCGCACGCGATACGTGGCGAAAAATGCGGCGCAAAGATCGAGGCGTCATCGTCTCATCCCATCCGAGTGCCGCAGTTTTCTCCGCTTCGCGCGCTTCCCAAAATTCAGATCCCGCGAAATCCGTTAACCGCGGAGCAACCTGTCAGATAGCAGATTTCCTCCGACCCGTCGCTCGGAAATCCTCAAGTTCACAAAGTTCACTCGACAAATGTGAAGAATGGATCAAGGCGACTGAAAGAGAAGTTGACGCCATCGCTAAAAGGTCGTTGATCTAGAATAAGACACGCTTGCGACACGCAGAACAGGTCGGAAAGATTATCAACTCCTTCCTCACTCAAACCTCGATCCATTCGGGGGCTAATGATGAAGTCATGTACCTGGGGTAGGGTCATAGACCTGCCCAAAGGTACCCTCCACAAGGACACTCACGAAAGAAGCAGCCTTCCAGTCGACCTGGTAGGTCTCCACTCGACAGATTCAAAGACACTCGACCATGAAGACCCACTCGACCACCAAGAGTCCTCGGTGTCCAAACGGTCTGTGGTTAAATAGTCTTTATGATCATAATGATACTTTATGTAAGGCGTTACCAGTAACGCCTAGCCTTAATGTACCTTAAACCCTCACTTTCGTGGGCTGGCTAGGGTCTGGAGCACTCTATATAAGCCACCCCACGGTAGAGGGGTTCGCACCTGTAACTCATACACATATAATCCCGATCGACCGCCTCAAGACTCAGACGTAGGGCTGTTACTTCCTCCGAGAAGGGCCTGAACTCATAAATCCCTTGCGTATACAACGACTCCATAGCTAGGATCTTGCCTCTCCATACCTACCCCCCATTCTACTATCAGACTTAGAACCACGACACCCTCCGCTTTATATTATAAAGCAACGGACCAAGTATCCAACACATCAGTACATAGTAATAACAAGGTACAAAGTCATGCTGGGGGCACAGCGGAACAAGTCCCAAAGAAATCTAAAAAAGAGCTAATCCAGCTCGGAGGGTGGTGGCGGTGGAGGTGGCGGTGGAGCGAAAGCCGATGTCGCGGAACGAAGACCTGCCATAATGTTGCCGATGAAGCCACGGTCACACTGCTTGCTAAGCGGTCTCCAGAGCTGTAAGAAGCAACACATTTTATAGATTGCATCAGTCACACGGCACGGAACGACATGCTCGATGACTAGTTTATTGCGGGAACATCAAAGGGTCCAAGCAAGGGTGCCCAAAGCCACCCAAATTGAGGGGCGGTTAGGGCCGGGGAGCCTAAGGGCTTCCCCAAATAGGTCCGGGGGGTTGTCGTGGCACCAATTGCCGCCAACCACCTCCCGAAAGCAGCTCCAAAGGAACTGCGCTACATGGCACCGGAAGAAGATGTGGTTACAGTCTTCCGGGACCAAACAAATGGGACAACGGCCATCCCCAGGGCCGTTACGTTTCCTGACCTTCGTCCCCGACGGGAAACGGCCTCGGGCCCATTGCCAGAGAAAGATGTGTATTTGGCTCCAGGTGCCAAGACAGTGTATTTGGCTCCACCGGGCCAGGGGTGGGAACGATCGCCTGGTAAAGAGACCTAGTCGAGAATCTGCCATTTGGCTCCAGGTGCCAAGACAGCGAGTCGGGCTCAAGGGAGGGGGATGGAGGGCAATACACTCGAGTATTTCGTCCCATTGCTCCAGCTCAACCGCCCCGTAGGTCCGGCGGAAGGCAATGTCGCCCAAGTCAGCTAAGGCCACAACTACAGAGAGCTGTGGTCGGACACAGATCAAGAATAACGCGTAGAAGCGTTCCACAAATGGGCGAGGCCAGCCCATCGATCGAGCCAAAATAATGTGCCGGACCCGGAACCAACTTTAATAGAGGTCCCTATGCGCAAGACCGGCATCAGACGGATCACCGATTGCCAGAATTGGGATCCTCCAGATCTGGGGGCGAATGCCAGTGGCTGCCTGCGAAGATACTTTGCGCGGATAATCTCAAGCCACATGCCTCCCGTATCGGTCTGAATACGCCAGAGCCATTTGGAGAGGAGGGCAATATTCATCCGTTTGGATGAAATGACTCCCAGGCCGCCCTGGTCCATAGGCTTGCAGATCTCGGACCACTTCACCATGTGGTACTTCTGTTTATTGTTTTCTCCTGCCCAGACGAATCTAGATAGGAGTTTGGTGACCTCATGATGGAGGGATTCATGTAGACTATAAAATCCCATTATGTACATCAAAAGGCTAACGAGGGAGGAGTTCATCAAAATGACTCGAGCGGCTTTAGACAGCCAAGTAATTGTACTTGGGGATGATTAGTACCCGGGTCAGATCAGTAGGCACTACTGATGCATAGGCCAGAAGCCTCTTATATATTCTACGATCAGGTAGCCGAGTTGATTTGACGTCTCTAAAGCCTTGTCACGATTCCTTGATGTAATGACCCGTTGTCGCGGCGTTTGTGGGATGTGAGTATAGCTGATACTACGATTGCTTGTGGAGAACAACCGACCTAAAAGCATCTCCAACAGCTCGTCTATATGGTCGTCTGTAGTTCTTGGTCCAGTTCATGTACATGCTTACACCCCCAATGCGTAATCCAGACAGTCTGCTTGTGTATAGTTAAATTTATTTCTGGATATGATAGTATAGGCTTAGGTTATGCTTGCATTTACTTTAGCTATCCGTTCATTTGTTGGACATTGGTGTGTGTTATGCAGATCAACTAATTTTTTTTACATTGTAGATCAACTAGTTGATGTGTTAGAAAATCCTGATAATGAGATGCTGGATAATGGTGATCCATTGGTTTAATATCAGTTTTCTCAACCTCTTCCACGCGGAATTCCTAAAATATCCGCGATCTATCTGGTTTCTTGCAGCCCATGCATACCATTTATGTTGGACCATGTATTTGTTGTTCCATAGGGAAACGATTTAACAGAAAACATTGGATGTTGCAGGAAATCTGGAGGCTTGTGGATCTATGTCTGAGGGCCAAGACATGGTGGACATGGAGTCTGTATCAAGAGAGAACCTCACAAGCTTTCTCTGATTGTGCCTGATGTCATCTTGAGTGTTTTTTAGATGATCTTCAGTGTGTATGATTCCCAGATAAAACGAACGACACTTGCGGTATTATCAAGGTCCTTGGCCAATTGCCCAGTTCCTTTTTATCTGTGCCCCTAGCTCTCTTTATTTTCAGCTTGCACCCGAGCTCTTCGACATGCCTGAACAGCCGCTTTCCATTTCAACTGATCAATGCATGTGTTGTATATAAAGTGCTTCAGGTGCAGATAAAGTGCTTAATTGTATACAAATGAAATAGTACAGAAACTGCTTCAGGAGATATGAGTTGTGCAGACACTAGTGGATAAAATTGATAGAGCCAGATACTACATGCCATGTGGTTGTGATCGATATTATTGTAGGTCACAAAGACCATGATGGTTTCGAATGAAAAAAGAAGTACATAACTGAGACTTGAAGGGAAGTCAGGTGTGAAGTCTAAAGAGTTCTCTTACAATTTAGTCCAATGAGATTTAAGAAAGTAGCAAAAAGTCCTGGATCAGCTTCAGGGCCGGCCCTGTGTTTCAGGAGGCCCTAGGCGAACTGGACGCCATGTGCCCCTATGTCTTAAGATCATATATATGTATGCGTGTGCGTGGTACATAAACTTAAACATAATAACTGTTGGGCAATGCCATATTACGACAGAAATACTAAAAAGATAGAAAATTGAAACTAACATGATATGATTACCTCAAATAAGAACCAAATTCAACTGACTCCATCAATAACAATAATACTTAAGTACTCTTCAGTTGTTGAATCTTCAGATCCCTTTCTATCTTTTTTTCTCCTTGTTTGAGCAACTGACAAATGCTTCTTAGGTAACATGGCGGGCTAATGTTCTAATATATTATGAAGAAAAAATTATTCAAGGAATTAGAAATTTATACATCGGATGATTTGAATGATTGGAACCCTAGACATGTGCACAAAATAACCAAAAAAAAGGATGGTTGAATACATACTATAAAAGATTGAATTCGAAAACTATACATTAAAATTTTGGAACTTCCTGTACACTGAAATTAGAGGATGGATCATGGATGAATAGTTGAATACGTTCTAAAACATAAAAGAAATTGCTGAAATTGGGGTTTGCAGAGATGGATCAGGAACATGGTACGGAGAGTTATGCATGGATACGTATATGTACTGCTGTGGGCTACGCTCACTGCTCACATACATACGTATACGTACTGCTGCGGGCTGCGGCTGCTGGATTGCCGCACGGCGGGCGACGCGCACAGCGGTGACCGAGGCGACCACAACGACGAGAGGACGAACAGACGAGCGAGGCGTCCGCGAGATCTTCGATTGATTTGTTTCACAATCGAAACGAGCGGCCCTGCCGTGCGGCGTGCGTGAGGCTTCGCTAATCGCTACCTGCTATCTGATGGGCCTACCTCATCTCGTTTTTCTTCTCTCATAATTTTTTTTCTCACCTATTTTTGCTTGGCTATATTATATATGTGCACTACATCATGGGCCCCTCCCTGGGCTGGGCCCTGGGCCGTCGCCCCCCTGCCCCTACCCCAGGGCCGGCCCTGATCAGCTTCTTCTATAAAAACGACGGAGATGATACTGAAAGGCTCAGATCCAGTAGCAACTAAGGAGGTCTCTGGCAGCATATTCTGCACCCCCTCTGTAAAGAAATATAAGAACGTTTACATGACTAAAGAGGTTGTATTGCTTTGTGAGGGACATTCTTGATTCATCTCGTTGTAGATATTGGGCATTGGAGGCACAGGGAATTTATGTATAACAGCCTTGAAAGTTTCTGCTCAACTCGTGTGTCTAACTCGAGCAGATATGTTGAGTACCAGCATTCTTCCTCTACTTCCTATGGTCAGATCAGTAGGCGCCAATGATGTGGAGGCTAAAATCCTGAGTATTATTGAGCAACCAAGTTGATTTTACTTCTGCAAAGCCTTGTTATGGCTCCTTGACTGCTGAGTGTATGAAGAACCAAGTGTATGAGTGTGCACCCACCTCTTTGCTTCATCTATTGTGTCTTCACTAAACTCTAGTCTCAAAGAAAAGAGTACATACAAGGATGGTTCATAGCTTCCGTGGTCCGTGGAGGTAGTTGATACGTACCTCTATTTCACTAAGATTGAATCTTAGGTTTGATATATATTCTGTGTCTTACGAAGATGGACCGTTTTTGAGCAACAGTTGTCAACAATGAGACATTATTGATGACTTCGTCAATTTTAAACCTCCATGGCTCCAAACATTTGTAAATTATGTGTGGAAGTGTGCCTTTGGTAGTGTACTACTGATATATGTGTGTACGTCCTTATCTTTTTCGAAAAGGAGGACAACCACCGCCTCTGCATCGAGTGATGCACACAACCATCATTAGTATTATTTAATAGAGTCTAATAAAACAAATACACATGGATCAACCCAAAACCACTTTTTTGGCGATTTATGCCGTTGTATCTAGAGCCATCTTCGTCGAGGAGCCCATGGATTTGCCTCCCCTCCGCCTGCCACTCCGGCGCTCGGTGGCAGGGCGGGTATTCTTGGTGCCTCGGCTTAGATATGTAGGGTTTTGGTTCTCGCAAGAGCGGCGTTCGGACGGATGGCGGCGCTTCTTCAAGTCAGTCTTCCGGGCTCCGATCCTCCTCAAGTTTGTTCCTCGGAGCAGTGAGGTTAGGGTTTTCTCGTCGTGCGTATGCAACAATGAGATTTGGTGTCAGGTTCTTCTGATCGATTCAAGGTTTCAGTGGCGATGACTGTGGGTCCCGAACACTGGCCCTTAGGGGCGCGTGCACGAAGACTTTCCAGCTGTCATCGACAAGGTCAAGCCTGCTCCGGCATGGGAGCGGTGATAGCAGCGCGTCGGCGGCTCGTTCTGGCGGCGGCAAGCGGTTGTCCATGGGCCTCAATGTAATTTATTATGTTTGAGGTGCTTTGTACTTCCGGTGAATCTTTATAATGGATCTGATATTTTCGCAAAAAAACCCTACTAGTTTGATGGTGTGGCTTGACCTCGCACCAACGCACACAACCTACTCCAATGGCCTCATCAAGCCGCCCCATAGTGAGCCGAGAGCACCAACCGGTCTACTAGACCCTCAACACGCATCGCATGCACACGCTCCAGAATCCGTCGCCGCCATCTTCCGCCATTCCAACTTTAGGAGAGATCAACATATTGACCTTGCCAAGACCAACTGTTGTCGACACCACCATGATGCCAGACAACGCCACCACTCTACGCACGTCCATCAACACATGTCCAGAGCCGAGACCCCGCCGCACCACGCCGCCGAGACCCGCCGTTGATGATGCAGTAGATGCCACACCGCACCACCTTCTGATCTAGATCGCCGCCAACACCAACCTAATGGTGTCCACTAGTCAAGTATCTCCCAAGGAGGTGCCTTCAAGAAAGGAAGAACGCCAAAGGCATCGCCGCCGCCACCTCGGTTAGGGCTTTTACCTGGGAGACACATGACGTGGTGGAGGTAGAATAAGATCTAACCAACTTCTCCATGGAGAAAAAACAATGCCCTCACGTGGCCGCCATCGCAGCCGACCACTGCCGGCTAGGGATTTCTCACGATCTGAATCCCCGCCTCCAATTCCATCCGCTTTGAGGACCGACAAGTCAAGCGACCCAGATCCGTATGGCGAAGCCCACTGAGCAGGGGAAGGAGAGAAGTTGACCAGATCTAGATTGGGCACCATTGAAACGACCGCCACAAGCCTACTGTGTCGCACCAGTGCGCACGCTACCGCGCTTCGGCGCACAGGCCCCACGCTGCCGAACCAGAGCCGCTATACACAAAGGGCAGCCACCGCGACAATACCCAACGGATGGGACAAACGCAGGACGCCCTTGCGAGGTGACTTGCCACCACCCTCCTAGGAACCAGCACGAGGTTGGTCGACGTGCTCCTCCAACGGCGGCAAGAAGAGATGGGGACATGAGGGAGGGAAGTGGCGGCACCGATGGTGTTCCCTCTTGTCGCCCGAGAGAGGTGACATGGGTGTCGGGCTATTCCCGGGGTCGGCTAACGAAATGACCAATCTAAAGCGTATGTCTTTATTATGAGAGTGAATTTTCTACTCTCGGGTGTACTACACTCGAGTTGTCCAAACACTGAAAAAGCATTATCAAAGAATATCGAAAAAATATGATATTTTGCGACATCAATTTATATGAAACGTTTGAGATTGTTGCAAAGTTTCATCAAAAAATAACATCTGAGGAGCTCCCACACAAAAAAATCGCTGCTCAAATAGTGCACAAAACTTTGTGCAGCGATTTTTCTTTGTGAGAGCTCTCATCATGTTATTTTTTTGATGAAATTTTGCAAGAACCTCAAACATTTGATATAGTTTGATGTTGTAAATTTTCAGATTTTGGGATGTCGTTTGATAAGGGTTTTTAAAATTTTGGCCAAACTCAGGTGTAGTACACCGGAGAGTAGTTACTACTTTCCTCTTTTTTATACTTTATATTTCTAAATGGAATCCATATGAAAATTATATGTTCCAACAACATCAAGCGCAGCCTGTACATGGAATACAATTGTACATTCTGTTCTAGAGGCTGCCTGCGGAGATGAATAGTCAAGCGTCTAAGCTCAATCTTGTCACTTTGCATTCACGTATTTTCATCATCTAATATGCATCTTTTGAAGGACCTCGTCGATATCATGGCTACAACAGTGGAGTTCATTGTTTCCTTGATCCATAGCGAAAGCACTCGATTGTGTCGAGCCAAGCGCTCACCTTACCTCCTCTCTAGATATGTCAGGATATTGGTCGGTGCTGGGTTGCCGCTTTAGTGGATCGAATTGATGGAGCTAGATACATGCCTTGTGGTCACTAATGTGGTTAAAAGGTGATCACTCATTATAAGCCATAAAGATCATGTTGGTTTCAAAGAACAGAACCGAGTCTTCAAGGCTAGTCAGGTAGGGAGTCAGGTACTTGGAGGAGCGGAAGGTGTGAAGTCAAGAAGTTCACTAGTTTTTTCAGCTTGGCCAATGGTAACTAATGAGAAAGTTCATGGGGAGCAAACATGCATGGTGGGATGGCTAGATCGACTTCTTCTGTAAAAGCAATGGAGATGGCACTGAAGGGATCCAAGATTCGGTAAGTAGCTAGGGGGTTGTCACTTGTCAGCACCAAGTTATGCATTACTCTGTGAGGAATATTCATTCATTCATCTCTTCGTAGGTACTAGGCATTAGAGGCAGCGGAAATTTATTTACACCAAGGGGGAGAGGTGCACCATAACTGATGTGTCTAACTTGAGCAACTGGGTTGAATGATTGTACTTACTTCTTAAGAGGCTTTGCGGATGGTGTGTGATACGCTAAGTAGAGGCAAAAAAATTCTCTGTAGTATGGAAGCCCCTTTAGAATAATAGAAGCTTACGCCCTGCAAAACATGAAAATGTTGATAGTATTAACTTATTGATAAGCTACTTCTCATTTTCAGGTTTCTTATCCCCCTTTGTATGGTTATAGCCTTAGGCATAATATAAAGCCCTTCTAACCAAGGGACCATTATGAATGTATAACAGTTCGGAACATTTTATAAGTTGTCAGTCACTACATTTTTAGACATCCACTTTGTAATGTGTTACTCATTTCAGTAATGATGAAACCAGTGGTAATGGATATACATAGAAAATTGTTGTATCATTCGGATAATATGCATGTTCTGTTTAGCCACTGGAAGCTGTTCTTTGTTCTGAAGATCTGTTTTTTGGCCACACCGACTCTTTATCTAGTTCTTGGTCCAGTTCATGTACATATGCTTGCAAACCCTCTGTGTATGTAATCCAGACAATCTGCTTGTACGTAATTTAGTTAACTCCTGGATATTATAGTATAGACTCAGGTCATGATTACATTTACTTTAGCTAGTCATTCACTAGTTTGACATTTTTGTGGGTTCTGCTGATCAACGTAGTTTCATTCATGTGTTAGAAAATGGTAATAATGAGATAAGGGATAATGGTGATTCATTGGTTTAAACGACTTTCCACACGGAGATTGAGGATGCGAAGACGTGGATGACATGGAGACGACATCAAGAGAGAACCCCAGACATGATGTTCTTGTACATAAGCTCTCTTATTTCCAGCTTGTGCTCAAACTGTTCATCGACATGCCTGAACTGTCACATTTGTAGTCTTAAACCTTATGTTTCAATTGGTCAAAGTGCTTCATGTGAGAATAAAGTGCTTGATTGCTTGTATGTGTTACAATTGATAAGGCATATACTTCGTACTGTATAAAATATGGCCTTAAATATACAAAGTAAAACAATACAAAAAACAAGATTCAGAAGATATGAGTTGTATAGGCGCTCGTGGATCAATTGATTGAACAAGATGCATGTCATGTGGCTACTAATGTTAAAAGGTGATTGATATCATTGCAAGTCATAAAGATCAGGCTGGTTTCAAAGAACAGAACTAGGGGGCCAGGTACTTGGAGAAGAGGCAGGTGTAAAGTCAAGGAATACGCTAGTTTTTATCGAAAAAGGCTTTCGCCCCGCTTTATAAATAAAGCAAACCGCCAAGAGCACATACAAGGACTAGTTCAGAACACACACACACCCAAGTCACACAATAAAGGTCCAGAGGTACTGCCGAGGGCACATCTCAACAAGCCCAAAACACACACGAAATAAAAAGAAGGCTCAGCAGGGGCCAAGGCCGTAGCCGGAGCCGGAGAGCAGCAGACGACTAATCAGGCTCAGGAGGAGGCGGCGGAGGGGGCGACGACAGGCGGACGGCCATCGAATGGAGGTCGGCGATGAAGGCGGAGATGGCATCCCGATCCCGAGGGCGGCTAAGCGGCCGCCAGAGCTGCAAGTAACCAGACAGTTTGAAGAGGGCATCAGTAGAACGTCACAGAGGGGAACGTTGAATCACAAGTTTATTGCGAATAGTCCAGAGCATCCACGCGAGAACCCCAATCTCAAGCCACCTAATGTGGCGAGAGGGTAGCGGGGAGGCCTGTAGTTCGGCGAAGAGGTCGGGGAAGTTGGAGTGGCACCAATCCCCACCAACCGCCTCCCTAAAGCAACTCCAAACGAACTGAGAAGAGATGCAGGAGAAGAAAATGTGGTTCGAGTCTTCGGGGGAATCACAAAGGGGACAGAGGCCAGAGCCCGGGCCATTGCGCTTGCGAACCTCAACCCCCGACGGAAGCCGACTGCGGACCCATTGCCACATGAAGATCCGGATTTTAAGGGGCTGGAGAATGGACCAAACCGCCTGGAGGGGTGGCGGGGCGGAGGAAGGGGCGATAGCACAGAGAGGACTTGGAGGAGAATTGACCCGAAGGCTCAAGGCGCCACCGAACCTCGTCCGGCCAGCATCGATACCGGTTCATGGAGAGCAATACAATCAAGAAGCTCATGCCAGGCGGCCACTCTTGGAGGCCCAAATGGCCTCCGGAACACGAGGCCCCCTAAGTCAATAAGGGCCTGTTGAACTGAGATTGTAGGGACGACAGCGATGGAGAAGAGGTCAGGAAAGCGGGCCTTGAAGGGGCGCCACCAAAGACATCGGGTCAAACCAGAACAAGGTCGCTGCTCTGATCCAACCGAGATGGAAGTCCCAATGCGGAGGACGGGAGCAGTTGGATGACCGATCGCTGAATTGGGACCTACCGATCACGGCTGGCAGAAGGCCAGAGGTTGGCCACGCAAGTATTTATTCCGGATGATGTCTAGCCATAGACCGCCATTGTCACGCCCAATATGCGACCCTATCCAAAAGGAACTCGAAGGTCCCACCAAGGATAGACCCGCATATTGAAACGCTTTTGCAAGGTGGATATCATTACATCAACATTACATAATAGATGGGGATACATACATAAGGCACAAATGCCACAAGAATACATCAACATCATATACAAGATCAACATCCGACTACGGATGGAACATAAACAGAAGCTCAAACGACATCCACCCTGCTAGCCCAGGCTGCCGACCTGGAACCTATCCCCTGATCGAAGAAGAAGCAGAAGGAGAACTCCAAAACAAGCAAGCATCGCTCTCGCGTCATGATCATCGCATAACCTGTACCTGCAACTGGTGGTGTAGTAATCTGTGAGCCACGAGGACTCAGCAATCCCATTACCATGGGTATCAAGACTAGCAAAGCTTAAAGGGAAAGGAAGGGGTAAAGTGGTGAGGTTGCAGCAGAGACTAAGCATGATATGATGGCTAACATACGCAAATAAGAGCGAGAAGAGGAGCAAAGGAACGGTCGTCAACTAGTAATGATCAAGAAGTGATCCTGAACTCCTACTTACGTCAGACATAACCCAGAAATCGTGTTCTCCTCTCGATCAACCCGAAAAGAGACACTCACGATTACGCACACGGTTGGTGTATTTTAAAAGAGTTTGCTTCAAGTTTACTACAACCGGATATTAACAAATTCCCATCTGCCACATAACCGCGGGCACGGCTCTCGAAAGTTTATACCCTGCAGGGGTGTCCCAACTTAGCCCATGCTAAGCTCTCGCGATCAACGAAGGGTATTCCTTCTCCCCGGGAAGACCCGATCAGTCTCGGAATCCCGGCTACAAGACATTTCGACAGCAATAAAACAAGACCAGCAAGACCTCCCGGCGTGCCGACACCCTGATAGTAGCCGCGCGTATCTCGTCTCAGGCCACGACCGGATGAGCAGTACGTACGACAACCGACGATACCCCAAGTTGCCTAGGGGCGGCACCGCAAGTGGCTCTAGTTTGGACCAACACTTAGACAAGCATTGGCCCGGGGGGGCTAAAATAAAGATGACCCTTGGGTTAATTACTCCCAAGGGAAAGTAGGTGGTGGTGAGGCAAATGATAAAACCAATGTTGGGCCTTGCTGGAGGAGTCTTATTCAAAGCGAACTGTCAAGGGGTCCCATAAATCACCCGACCGCGTTAGGGACGCAAAATCCGGGAACATAATACCGATATGACGGAAACTAGGGCGGCAAGAGTGGAACACAACACCAGGCATAAGGCCGAGCCTTCCACCCTTTACCAAATATATAGATGCATTAATAATATAAGATATATTGTGATATCCCAACAAGTAAACATGATCCAACAAGGAACAACATCTCCATGTTCCAACAAGGAACAAACTTCATCTTCACCTGCAACTAACAACGCTATAAGAGGGGCTGCGCAAAGCGGTAACATAGCCAAACAACGGTTCGCTGGGAAGGGTGACAACGAGTTAGAGGTTCATGGCAATTTGGGATGGCTTGATAAACAAGTGATAGGTAGCGCAACATAGCGATAGAACGAAGCAACTAGCATAGCAATGATAGTAGTGAGATCCAGGATAGCGGTCATCTTGCCTGAAATCCCGCAAGGAAGAAGAACGAGTCCATGAAGAAGACGAACGGATGAAGCCGAACCCAACAGAGATTTAACGCATCCTCACGATCGCAACGAAACAGGAACTAACAAGAAGAAGCACACAACATAGGTAAACACACCACACATGAACATGACAAGATGCACAACAAGCATGATGCATGACAAAGCTACATGAAGCTACTCATGGCAAGAGATGATGCAAACAAGAGCAACACATCAAGGCAAGTTTAAATGAGGCCGGAAACAACATATAACAATTCCGGTAAGTCCTCATATGCTAATTTCGAAATGGTCCAGATCTGAATAAACCTTATGTTCAAGTTGTTAAACAGCAAGTTAAGATGCACCACAATGATCTACACGAAATTCTAGTCAAGTTACATATAAAGTTCATTTAATTCGAGACTACGGCCTAGAAGATATGAGCAAAACAAGTTAAACATGGCATTGATGCAAAATGCATACAAACATCAAGCAAACACCTCAAATCATGTATGCAACATGATAATATGAAACTACATTCAAAATCAAGCAAGTTTAATATAGAGCACACTCAAAACGGAGCAACGGTGCAACACATACACCCTATACAAGTTTAAAGGACAAGCTGTCCAAAACAGCAACTAGGCATATTGCAAGCATCAAAACAACATGCTACAGGATCTCAAAAAGAAAACAAAAGGCATGGACATGAAGTACAGGTAAAGCATGACAAAACATGAACACTGAGCTATCTCCAGAGATCACTCGAACATGCTCAAAATGACATGGAAAGATTGCAAATAATAACAGTTTCAGACTTTAGCAGAAATAACATCAGGTTGCAATGTTTAGAGCTATCAAACAACATGCTACAGGAACTTATCATGGAAAACAAAGGCATGGAATGAATCTAATAATTTCATAGAACAAAAGTCCTATAGTGACCATGAGCCAAAAAGGATCAGAAGATATGATGGCACCCATGTAAACATGGCAAGTTATATTACAGATTCATACATGGCAGGAACAACAATAAGTAGGCATGTTGGTGAGCTTGAACCACTCACCACAGAGCAATACATGGCATGGCAAGGCAACTCACAGTAAGAAGACATGGCATAGAAGCTATACATGGCAAGAACAACATCATAGAATACACGGATCAACTACAACAACCTTGGCAAAATTGAATAACATGTAAACAACCTGCCAGGAAACATTTTGTAGCAAAAGTAGAGCTCGATTGACTCAAGCTATGGCACTCCATAATTGCAACCAATGGCATTGATGGATAGAGAATAACCATATGGTCAAAACATCCTTACTGAAGTATCTCAAAATAAGCATGGATCTTTCTGTAGCATCAAGTTTACATGGCATAAAAATATCAGCAGAACAGGGGCTGAAATCAGCAACATCATGAAGCCTAGTTTGCATGCTTGTTCTAGTCACCACATAGATCACAAAAATACATGGCATACACCCCTGTAAACATGGCATGGCATATTACAAAACACATGTAGGACTCAAGTTCATAGGATGCACACATCAATCATGGAAAAAATGACAAAAGTGCATGTTCTGATAAGAATCTGAAACTAACATCACATAGCCCTCTTCTAACAGCATTTCGGGCATCAACATGAGCTCAAATGAAAATGATGCAATGAGATGAAATGATGTACCCATCGGGGCGAACAATTTGACATATTACACGCCCAAAACGGAGCTACGGATGCAGAGTTACGATGCGATGAAAATGGCAAGAAAATACTGGCAGAAAATGACTTGGAGCAAAAACAACCTCGCGAAAACGTGGATGAGGAGGACCCGGTCGGGCGGAGGCGCGTTTGGTTGGCGGGCCTGGTGGATCTCATCCACCCGGCGGTTCCGGGCCGGATCTCGCCGGATCCGGCCGGAGACGGCGACGGCGAAGCGCGGCGCAAGACGGGAAGCGGACGGGCGGGCGACGCCGAGGAAGAGGCCGGGCGACGGAGGGAGAAAGCGGGGAGGCGCCATGGCCGCGGACGGCGGGCAAGGCGGCAGCGGGCGGAGGGCGGCGAGGCCGGCCGCTGGCGAGGCGCCGGCCGGGCGGGCGCGGCGAGGGCGGCGGAGGCCGGGCCGGAGGCGCCGGCGGCGGAGGCACGGCCGAGGGCGGCGATCGGGCGGGCGGCCGCACGGCGGGAGGTTTCGGGCGGCGAGGGCGGCGCTGGCCCGGTCATGGCGCGGGCGGGCTCCATGGCCGAGCGGCCGCGGCAGCAGCGGATGCGGGGGTGCCACGTGGCGCGACGCCAGTGGCTGCGGGGGCGGCGGCGAATGCGTCCGGTGGCGGCGGACGTGTCCGGCGAGCGCGGGGACGATTATTAGGGTTTCGGGAGAAAGAAGACCCGGGATTTCGAAGGGGGAGGCTTATTTATAGATAGAGGGAGCTAGGAGAGTCCAAATGAGGTGTGGTTTTCGCCCACACGATCGTGATCGAACGACTGAGAGCATGGAGGGGAGTTAGATGGGTTTTGGGCCACTTTGGAAGGGGTGTTGGACTGCAAAGAGAAGGAGGCTTTACGGTTACCCGGTTAACCGTTGGAGTACGAAACGACCTCCAAATGATCCGAAACTTGACAGGCGGTCTACCGGTGCTATACCAAGGCTGCTTGACAAACCTTGGGCCATTCTGAGAAAGTTTAACACCCGCACACGAAAAGAGGTAAAAGGGGGCGCCGGGAGACATAGGAGTGCCGGATTGCAAAACGGACAACGGGAAAAAGCTCGGATGCATGAGACGAACACGTATGCAAAATGAAATGCACATGATGACATGATATGAAATGCAGATGATGACATGGCAAAGTGCAACACGCAAGCAAATGACATGGCAACGACGGCGAATAACTGGAAGACACCTGGCGCATCGAATCCGGGGCGTTACAACACTCCTCCACTAACAAGAGATCTCGTCCCGAGATCTTAGGACCGAGACAGAAGAGAAAAAGGATGAGGTGAAACAAGAACTCAAAAGAAGAAGCAAAGAATCGAGAGCACTCAAGAAGAAGAGAGAAACGATGAGAATGACGAGAATCAAAGCTCACGGAATCAAGATAGACTCTGAAAGCACTCGTTCTAACCGGAGTGGTTAGAATGAGAATAGAAACGAATAGGACTGAAAGGATTTAGGCAACACTCCGGCTAAAACATGGAGGAATAGAACACGAGCTAGAGAGGATGGAACGATACTTGATGAAGACATGACACAAAACTTCCGGAAAGAATTGAAAAAAGTTGAATGAAAAGAATTTTTGAAGGATTGAATGGAGTTGTTGAGAAAATCAACAACGAAAAAAATAAGCTTGTCGTGGACTTATGGATAACATCTCAGAAATTATGAGGTGATAACCAGCCGCAAACGGAAATGATTGAATAGCTGAGAAGAACGAAGGAATGCAAAACTCCACTTTCCAAGAAAATGAAGAATTATTTGCTCTTCCATACGGGAGAGGAAAAGATACTGGAACTCCTCCAACAAAATCTTGATGAACTCTTTGGAGAGTGAATTAAATCATGAAGAACCACCGTGAAGAACTCCGGTAACAAAAGGATGGCGAGATAAAATGAAGGATGAAAGAATAAGATGAGCCTTGCGATGATTTAGATGGAAGTTCCGACGAAATGGCTGAGGAAATTTGAACTCCGGAAAAGAAAAGATGAAAACACTTGGAACTAGAATTTATTCATCAAGAACAAACTCCGAAGGAAGGGATTACTCACTTCGAGGAAATAAGAATAAGATTTATTGTATGCTTATCCTTCATCAAATTAAATTGATGACAAGCAATGGATTTTGCATACTACTTATTCTTCTTGAAAAAGGATTGAGAAGTGACATATCGCAAACTTGAGAAGGTCTTCATGAACCACCGGTAGGATTGGAAAGAACGAATGAATTAAAATGATAATCAAGGAAAAAGAATCTTGAACGAACCTCCGTTAGAAATGAAAATGAACGAAGAGAAGAGAACGAATCGCCGGGAAGAATTAGAAAAGCACGAAGATGCTTGAGGGAATTTAGAGAAAAGAGATCGAAGAGATCGCAAACTGATTAACGAATGCTTGAACGCAGCACCGGAAGAATATTGAGACAAACGAAGGGGCACGGATATAGAATAATTGGAGAACGACTTTGAAAACTTGGAACGAAGAAATCTTCCGAAAAGATGGCCTCCGGATGATTGAGACGGAAAGTAACTCCTGAAATACTCCGGATGGGTGAAAAGAATTTGCATGACTGGAAACTATTAGATAGGATAACATCAAGCTAGCACCGTGAATCTCCGGGGGAACGGACAAGATTTAAGAGAAACTCTACTTCGGTCTTCAAAGGACGACATTAAACACCACCAAAATTGTTGAGATACTCCGGTAGAATGAAAAGCGAAGAGGTTCAGCCAATAATGAAAAGAATTTGAAAGCGATCTTGGAGAAGGCATGTGACTGATGAAATTCATTCTTACGTCACACTTCAAAAGGATTTGAGAATAGCTCCGGAAATTAGAAGAGTCAGGTAAGATCCTGGGAAAAGACCTGTGGGTTAGGGCCCACTGAAGAGATAACACCGTTGGAAAGGGATGTTGAACAGATAGATGATGCACCGGAACAAATAAATATTTGAATGAAGTGACAACCTCGAATTAATTGGAACACAGACGAATCTCTGAGATGTCTTCGGAACTCCGGAATGATGAACTGGCGAGAGGCGAACGAGCAAAGAGAACACTTCGAGGGAAAAGAATATGATTAAACCGAAAAACTTGATTTGAGTGCACCGGAAAAAGAAAGGGATGAAGAATGACGAACGAGACGAGAATTCACCGGTTGAAATAATTTACGGATGACTGAAGAGGCTCCGCATGAATGAAATTGATGCTCGAAACAGACTCAGACTCCGGGAAGAAGAGGGTGGGAGGGCGGGAAAACAAAGGCAACTTGGAACGGGGAATGCATTTAATATCTTGAAGAGAAAACACGGTTGAGAACAATGAGGATGGGAAGCAAAGACTTCAAGACGAGTAGGATCGATACTCGATTACGGACTCGGTTCCAAGGAGAAAAGGGTGGGCGGTGGGAAAATAAGACAACTGAGGATTGAACTTGCAAAACAAAGAGGGTCGAATCGCCATGACGAGAAATGCACCGGATGAAAAGAGCTGAGGAACAACGATCGACAAACCAACTGCGTGATCCTAAAGAAAAATTTGAAGGGGAAGAGGAGTAGTTCAAAACACCTACGTCAAGATTCCTGACCAGAGCGACGAAGGGGCTGAGGAGTAAAAAGAGTTCCTACTCTCCGATATAACTAGACTTCGAAAACAGTTTTTTTTTCTAGACTCAACAACGGCCAAACTACACGATCAATCATGGGGCTCCTAAGGTCGGTCGAGGCTCTGATACCAACTTGTCACGCCCAATATGCGACCCTATCCAAAAGGAACTCGAGGGTCCCACCAAGGATAGACCCGCATATTGAAACGCTTTTGCAAGGTGGATATCATTACATCAACATTACATAATAGATGGGGATACATACATAAGGCACAAATGCCACAAGAATACATCAACATCATATACAAGATCAACATCCGACTACAGATGGAACATAAACAGAAGCTCAAACGACATCCACCCTGCTAGCCCAGGCTGCCGACCGAACCTATCCCCGATCGAAGAAGAAGCAGAAGGAGAACTCCAAAACAAGCAAGCATCGCTCTCACGTCATGATCATCGTGACAACCTGTACACGCAATCGGTGGTGTAGTAATCTGTGAGCCACGAGGACTCAAAGAATCCCATTACCATGGGTATCAAGACTAGCAAAGCTTAAAGGGAAAGGAAGGGGTAAAGTGGTGAGGTTGCAGCAGCGACTAAGCATGATATGGTGGCTAACATACGCAAATAAGAGCGAGAAGAGGAGCAAAGGAACGGTCGTCAACTAGTAATGGTCAAGAAGTGATCCTGAACTCCTACTTACGTCAGACATAACCCAGAAATCGTGTTCTCCTCTCGATCAACCCCGAAAAGAGACACTCACGGTTACGCACACGGTTGGTGTATTTTAGAAGAGTTTGCTTCAAGTTTACTACAACCGGATATTAACAAATTCCATCTGCCACATAACATGGGCACGGCTCTCGAAAAGTTTATACCTGCAGGGTGTCCCAACTTAGCCCATGATAAGCTCTCGCGATCAACGAAGGGTATTCCTTCTCCCGGAAGACCCGATCAGTCTCGGAATCCGGCTACAAGACATTTCGACAAAGCAATAAAACAAGACCGGCAAGACCTCCGGCGTGCCGACACCCTCGATAGTAGCCGCACAGTATCTCGTCTCGAGCCACGACCGGATGAGCAAAGACGTCGGCAACCGACGATACCCCAAGTTGCCTAGGGGCGGCACCGCAAGTGGCTTCTAGTTTGGACCAACACTTAGACAAGCATTGGCCGGGGGCTAAAATAAAGATGACCCTTGGGTTAATTACTCCCAAGGGAAAGTAGGTGGTGGTGAGGCAAATGATAAAACCAATGTTGGGCCTTCTTTGGAGGAGTCTTATTCAAAGCGAACTGTCAAGGGGTCCCATAAATCACCCGACCGCGTTAGGGACGCAAAATCCGGGAACATAATACCGATATGACGGAAACTAGGGCGGCAAGAGTGGAACACAACACCAGGCATAAGGCCGAGCCTTCCACCCTTTACCAAATATATAGATGCATTAATAATATAATATATATTGTGATATCCCAACAAGTAAACATGATTCAACAAGGAACAACATCTCCATGTTCCAACAAGGAACAAACTTCATCTTCACCTGCAACTAACAACGCTATAAGAGGGCTGCATAAGCGGTAACATAGCCAAACAACGGTTCATTTGGGAAGGGTGACAACGAGTTAGAGGTTCATGGCAATTTGGGATGGCTTGATAAACAAGTGATAGGTAGCGCAACATAGCGATAGAACGAAGCAACTAGCATAGCAATGATAGTAGTGAGATCCAGGGTAGTGGTCATCTTGCCTGAAATCCCGCAAGGAAGAAGAACGAGTCCATGAAGAAGACGAACGGATGAAGCCGAACCCAGCGTAGACGAACGCATCCTCACGATCGCAACGAAACAGGAACTAACAAGAAGAAGCACACAACATAGGTAAACACACCACACATGAACATGACAAGATGCACAACAAGCATGGTGCATGACAAAGCTACATGAAGCTACTCATGGCAAGAGATGATGCAAACAAGAGCAACACATCAAGGCAAGTTTAAATGAGGCCGGAAACAACATATAACAATTCGGTAAGTCCTCATATGCTAATTTCGAAAGGGTCCAGATCTGAATAAACCTTATGTTCAAGTTGTTAAACAGCAAGTTAAGATGCACCACAATGATCTACACGAAATTCTAGTCAAGTTACATATAAAGTTCATTTAATTCGAAGCTACGGCCTAGAAGATATGAGCAAAACAAGTTAAACATGGCATTGATGCAAAATGCATACAAACATCAAGCAAACACCTCAAATCAAGGATGCAACATGATAATATGAAACTACATGCAAAATCAAGCAAGTTTCATATAGAGCACACTCAAAAGCGAACAACGGTGCAACACATACACCCTATACAAGTTTAAAGGACAAGCTGTCCAAAACAGCAACTAGGCATATTGCAAGCATCAAAACAACATGCTACAGGACCTCAAAAAGAAAACAAAAGGCATGCACATGAAGTACAGGTAAAGCATGACAAAACATGAACACTGAGCTATCTCCAGAGATCACTCGAACATGCTCAAAATGACATGGCAAGATTGCAAATAATAACAGTTTCAGACTTTAGCAGAAATAACATCAGGTTGCAATGTTTAGAGCTATCAAACAACATGCTACAGGAACTTATCATGGAAAACAAAGGCATGGAATGAATCTAATAATTGCATAGAACAAAAGTCCTATAGTGACCATGAGCCAAAAAGGATCAGAAGATATGATGGCACCCATGTAAACATGGCAAGTTATATTACAGATTCATACATGGCAGGAACAACAATAAGTAGGCATGTTGGTGAGCTTGAACCACTCATCACAGAGCAATACATGGCATGGCAAGGCAACTCACAGTAAGAAGACATGGCATAGAAGCTATACATGGCAAGAACAACATCATAGCATACACGGATCAACTACAACAACCTTGGCAAAATTGAATAACATGTAAACAACCTGCCAGGAAACATTTTATAGCAAAAGTAGAGCTCGATTGACTCAAGCTATGGCACTCCATAATTGCAACCAATGGCATTGATGGATAGAGAATAACCATATGGTCAAAACATCCTTACTGAAGTATCTCAAAATAAGCATGGATCTTTCTGTAGCATCAAGTTTACATGGCATAAAAATATCAGCAGAACAGGGGCTGAAATCAGCAACATCATGAAGCCTAGTTTGCATGCTTGTTCTAGTCACCACAGAGATCACAAAAATACATGGCATACACCCCTGTAAAAATGGCATGGCATATTACAAAACACATGTAGGACTCAAGTTCATAGGATGCACACATCAATCATGGAAAAAATGACAAAAGTGCATGTTCTGATAAGAATCTGAAACTAACATCACATAGCCCTCTTCTAACAGCATATCGGGCATCAAGATGAGCTCAAATGAAAATGATGCAATGCGACGAAATGATGTACCCATCGGGGCGAACAATTTGACATATTACACGCCCAAAACGGAGCTACGGATGCAGAGTTACGATGCGATGAAAATGGCAAGAAAATACTGGCAGAAAATGACTTGGAGGAAAAACAACCTCGCGTTTGGTTGGCGGGCCTGGTGGATCTCATCCACCCGGCGGTTCCGGGCCGGATCTCGCCGGATCCGGCCGGAGACGGCGACGGCGAGCGGCGGCGCGGCACGGGAAGCAGCCGGACGGCGCGGGCGACGCCGGAGGAAGAGGCCGTGGCACGGAGGAGAAGCGGCGAGGCGCCATGACCGCGACGGCTGGGCAAGGCGGCGGGCGAGGGCGGCGAGGCCGGGCGGCGGAGGCGAAGGCCAGCCGGGCGCGGGCGGTGGCGGGCGGCCGAGGGCGGCGATCAAGGGCGGGCCGGGCATGAGGTTTGGGCGGCGCGGTATGTGGCCTTGAGGCGCTGGGCGGGTTTCATGGGCGAAAGCAGCCAGCGGCGGGCGGATGCGGGTGCCACGTGGCGCGACGCTGGCTGCGGGCGGCGTGAATGCGTCCGGTGGCGGCGGACGTGTCCGGCGAGCGCGGGGACGATTATTAGGGTTTCGGGAGGAAGAAGACCCGGGATTTCGGAGGGGGAGGCTTATTTATAAATAGAGGGAGCTAGGAGAGTCCAAATGAGGTGCGGTTTTCGCCCACACGATCGTGATCGAACGACTGAGAGCATGGAGGGGAGTTAGATGGGTTTTGGGCCACTTTGGAAGGGGTGTTGGGCTGCAAAGAGAAGGAGGATTTACGGTTACCATCTTGCTAACCGTTGGAGTACCAAACGACCTCCAAATGATCCGAAACTTGACAGGCGGTCTACCGGTGCTATACCAAGGCCGCTTGACAAACCTCGGGCCACCGAGAAAGTTTAACACCCGCACACGAAAAGAGGTAAAAGGGGGCGCCGAGAGACATAGGAGTGCCGGATTGCAAAACGGACAACGGGAAAAAGCTCGGATGCATGAGACGAACACGTATGCAAAATGAAATGCACATGATGACATGATATGAAATGCAGATGATGACATGGCAAAGTGCAACACGCAAGCAAATGACATGGCAACGACGGCGAATAACTGGAAGACACCTGGCGCATCGAATCCGGGGCGTTACAGCCATGCCCTTGAGAGATGCGTCAGAGCCAGCGGGAAAGGAGGGCGATGTTCATGCGCTTCGAGCACATGATGCCAAGGCCTCCCTGGTCCCGGGGCTTGCAGATGTCGGGCCAGCTAACCATATGATACTTCTGCCTGTTATTGTACCCAGCCCAATAGAAGCGAGATTGAATTTTAGCGATCTCGTGATGGTGGGTCTCGTGGAGGCTGTAGAAGCTCATAAGGAATCGGAGGAGACTAGAAAGCGAGGAGTTGATGAGAATCGCCCGGGCCGCCTTCGAGAGCCGTCGACCTTGCCAAGGCTCCATGCGCGTTTGCAAATTGGTAACCGTAGAGCGAAGATCCGCCACAGTGAGCTGGGAGTCACTAATGGGTGTTCCCAAGTAGGTCGTTGGGAAGGAACCTAGGCGGCAATTGAGGCGGTTGGCGATGCCAAGGGCCTCAACCGGAGAGTAGCCCATCACCATCACATCACTTTTGTCGAAGTTGATCTTAAGACCAAACATTTGTTGGAAGCAGAGGAGGAGGAATTTTAGGCTAGCGATGTCCGAGTCCGAGCCTTCGACCATGATGATGGTGTCGTCAGCGTACTGGAGCAGGGAGATGCCAGTACCACCGGTCAAGTGTGGGGTGATCCCACGAATATGACCTGCGGCCTTAGCCTTGTCTAGGATGGCCGCAAGAGCATCCACCACCATATTAAACAGGAACGAGGAAAAAGGGTCGCCCTGCCTCACCCCACAGAACATGGGGAAGTAAGGGCCTATCTCGCCGTTGATGTTGACGGCCGTGCGCCCACACGAAACCATCTGCATAACCCGAGTCACCCGACGGTCATCGAAGCCTTTTCGCAGCAGAACTTCCCGAAGGAAGGGCCAGCTAACAGTGTCATAAGCCTTATGGAAATCGATCTTCAGAAAGACCGCTTTGAGGTGCTTGGAGCGGACTTCATGGAGGACTTCGTGAAGGAACAACACCCCATCCAGAATATAACGGCCTTGGATGAAAGCCGATTGGTTGGGGTGGGTAATATGGTCGTGACGAGGGGTCACCCTATTGGCGTACCCTTTAGCGAATCCAAAAAATCACGTTAATCACCGTGATAGGGGCGGAATCGACGGATGTCGAAGCACCAGGAACCTTGGGGATGAGCGAGATCGTCCCGTAGTTAAGGCGCCCGAGATCGATGGACCCAACGTAGAACTCGTCGAAGATGGCCATGATGTGACGCCCGGAAATTTAAGCTACAGTGAACCTCTGCTAATGATTCCACGTCACCTTTATTATTGTTACTAATCTCGCGTTAGTTCGAAACTGGTTCGAATTCAAATTCAAAATTAAACAAACAATAAAAGTTTTCAAACATTGAAACAAAATTGATCGGAGTGTGCAGTTAAATGCCTAGGTAATTATAGTGCAGAAAACACCTTTTAGAAAATGCCTAATACATTAAAAGGAAATAAAACAGAAAAAAAGAACCAAACAGAAAAAAAAGGGAAGAACACATCCCCCCCCTGCTGGGCCAAGTGGCCCAGCTGGCCTCAGCCGTCCGAACGGGCCGGCCCAACCGCGCCCATATCCCCCCGGACCCCGAAACCCTAATCCAACCGCCCGCACTCCCCCCACTCGCTCTCTCACCCCCACTCCCCCGATCCAGATCGGGGCGACCACGCCCCACCCTCGCTGCATCTGGATCGAGTCTGATCCCCTCGCTCCACACGCGCCGCCACACAGTCGCGTTCGCGCAGGGCAGCGCCCTGCCCCGCCCCGTGCGCCTCCTACCTTCCGCCGACGACCTCGCCAACCTCTTGCACCGCATCCCCGTCCTCCTCCCCACCGGACTGCGCCCGACGCCGTGACGCCGCCCCGTCGTCCTTGTCTCCTTCTCGCTGGATGCGACCTCGACTCCTCCCCGAGTCCACTGCCAGTCCCCTACAACCCCTGTGAGCTCCCCCTCTCCTCGCGCTCCCTCCGCCCCGTACGGTCGCCGTGCCTCCTCGCACGCGCTTGCCATCGCGACGCCGCGCTCGTCGAGCGCTTCGTCCCGCACCCCGTCCGGTCGCCATGGACCCAACCGTGCGCCTTGCGCTGCTGCATCATCGCCGCCCCTCCCCCCCGTGCCCTCTGCCCGCTGTCGAGGCCTTCGCCCTGGGCCTTGCACGCCTGCTTGACCAGCCACCTCACATTGTTGCCACTGCCGTCTGCCTCAGCGACATCCCAGCATCCTCGCCATCGCCTCACCATAGCTCCGACCGGCCACTTCCTCGCTCTATCTGCAGGCGCCCTCGCCGCCGGTCCACGCCGGGCCAAGCACCTTGTGGCCGAGGCCGGCGCCTTGGTCCGCCCCGACAGGCGTCCCCGCCAGCGCCCGTGCGCCCGTTTCGCCCGATCCACTAAGGCCCCTGGGTCTATGGCGAGGGGGCCCCACCCCCCTGAAACGTTATTAAAAACATAAGATAAAAAAAGAGAATTAAAATAAATAAATAAGTAAATAGATAGATAAAATTAAATATTAATTAATTAATTAACTTAATTAATTCTGTTTAAAGTAACTAATTAAGGTTAATTAACCTAATTAACTAATTAACTTAATTAACTAAAATAGTCAATGACATGCGGGACCCACACGTCAGTTGACCAGTCAACACCTCTGTTGGCTGCTGACGTCATGATGACGTCAGCAAACACTGTTTTGGATAATGTTGGATTTAAATAAATAATTAAAATCAGAAAATGATTAAATCTTTAGAATATCATATCTTTTAATCCGTAACTCGGATGAAAATGCATTCTACATGAAAGTTGCTCAGAACGACGAGACGAATCCGGATACGCAGCCCATTCGTCCGCCACACACCCCTAACATAGCAAACACACAACTTTCCCCCTCCGGTTCATCTGTCCGAAAACGCGAAACACCGGGAATACTTTCTCGGATGTTTTCCCCATTCGTCGGTATCACCTACTACCGCGATTGGGCACCCTAACATAGTTACTTGTCATGTCATGCATCGATATGCATCTGTTTGCATGGTATTCATTGTTTCTTCCCCTCTTCTCTCGGTAGACTACGAGACCGGGCTGCCGCCTTGATTCGACTACGGAGTTGACGACCCTCTCTCTTGCCAGAGCAACCAGGCAAGCCCCCTTGATCACCAGATATCGCCTATTCTCTTCTATCTTGCTTGCATTAGAGTAGTGTAGCATATTATCGCTTTCGTTATTCCTATCACGATGCATAGCTTTGTCCTTGCTACTCTGTTGATACCTTTACCGCAATCCTACATGCTTAGTATAGGATGCTAGTATTCCATCGGTGGCCCTACATTCTTGTCAAATGCCTGCTATGCTATACTATCGGGCTGTGATCACTCGAGAGGTGATCACGGTATATACTATATACTTTATACATGATACATGTGGTGATTAAAGTCGGTCGGCTTGTGGAGCACCCATGAGTGATTCACGGAGTTGGGGTGAAAGGACCTTTGTCCCAACGGCTCTCTGTGTGGATCTTTGTGGCGGAGGCGGCAGGGCAGGTTGAGACTACAGGGTGAGAGGTGGGCTGGCCTGTTCGGGCGTTCGCGGATACTTAACACGCTTAACGAGATCTTGGTATTTGATCTCGAGTTGGGTCGTTGACCTTATACGCACTAACCGCCACGTGGGACAAGATATGGGCAACCGCGCCGTGGTATCATCCGAAGCATTTCGTGACGTCGGCCGATCGAAGCGTGGCGCCCGGATTGGAACATAAGCTCGCTCTTGTATTAAGGGGCTAGTTACGCTTCCTGCCGCCCTTACAACGTGCAGGTGTGCTATGGGCGATGGGCCTGCACTGCGGCGCTTAGGTTTAGACCGGCGTCTTGACCTCTGTTATGCCTAGGTGGGGCTGCGGCGTGTTGATCTTCCGCGGCGGGCATGACCCAGAAAGTGTGTCCGCCAAATGGGATCGAGCGTGTCGGGTAATGTGGTGCACCCTGCAGGGAAGTTAATCTATTCGAATAGCCGTGATCTTGATAACAGGTGACGACTTGGAGTTGTACCTTGACCTTATGACAACTAGAACCGGATACTTAATAAAACACACCCTTCCAAGTGCGAGATACAACCCGGTGGTCGCTCTCTATCGTGGTTACGAGGAGGGATCGCTGGTAGGATTATGCTATGCGATGCTACTTGGAGGACTTGATCTACTCTCTTCTACTTGTCAGAAGACGGAGGCTGCCAAGCGTAGTCTTCGGCTGTGATTAGCTATCCCCTCTTATTACGGCATTCTGCAGTTCGGTCCACCGATATGGCCCTTTACACATATATCCATGCATATGTAGTGTAGCTCCTTGCTTGCGAGTACTTTGGATGAGTACTCACGGTTGCCTTGTTCCCCTTTTCCCCTTTCTTTACCGGTTGCTGCGACTGCACGACGGAGCCTGTGAGCCGACGCCACCGTCGATGATGACTACTACACCGGAGGCGCCTACTACTACGTGCAGCCCGCTGGACGACGACTGTGAGTAGTTAGGAGGATCCTGCAGGAGGCTGCGCCTCTTCGATATGTATCCCGCTTTGTGCTAGCCATCTTATGGCAACTTGTTTAACTTATGTACGCATTTCAGATATTGTTGCTTCACGACTTCGTCTATGATTGAGCACTTGTATTCGAGCCCTCGAGGCCCCTGGCTTGTATTATGATGCTTGTATGACTTATTTATGTTTTAGAGTTGTGTTATGATATCTTCCCGTGAGTCTCTGATCTTGATCGTACACGTTTGCGTGCATGATTAGTGTACGATTGAAACGGGGGCGTCACACATGACCTCCGGCTTGATCACATTCCAGAAGCTCTGGAAGAACTTAACTGGAAGGCCATCCGGGCCAGGGGCCGAGGTTGGGTTCATGCCCTTGATGGCAGCTCAGACCTCGTCCTCAGAGAAGGGGGCCATAAGAGCCGCGTTCTCCGGCGTGGAGACAAGTTGGCGACCGGACCAACAGCCAGGGGCCAGGGATAAGCCGCTCCGGGGAGCGGCTGTGAATAGGGACCTATAGAAGCCGTCGACGTGGGACCTAATGTCCCGCGGGGATTGCAGGAGGGTCGAGCCATCCCAAAGAAGGGGGATGGTGTTGCGCCTGTGACGGCCATTCGCGATGGCTTGGAAGTAAGACGTATTTGCGTCGCCCTTCAGGACCCATTTCTGAGCCCCACGCAACCGCCAGTAGGCCTCTTCATCAGTGTAAATGATAGAGAGCTGATCCTCCAAGTCGTAGCGGGAACGCCACTCCTCGGGGGAGAGGTAAGCGTCGGCACGAAGATCCAAGGCTTGGATCGCAGACAGAAGAGCCTTCTTACGCTCGCGGAGGTCACGCCCCAGGTTGGCACCCCACCCTTTCATGAACTGTCGGCCACGCTTGGCGCAGATGTGCCAAGAGTCGATAGCGGAGGGAGGGCGAGCAGGAGACCGCGAGAGAGCCCGAGTCTCCAACCACCGGGGCGCCGACCGCGTCGATGAAGCCAGCTTGGGACATCCAAAATGTCTCAAACCGGAAACGGGGGGGAACCGGGGGGCGTTCATCAGCAGAAGAGAGAAGGAGGGGAACATGGTCAGAGCCAATCCGGGTGATGGCCCGGAGGGAGGCGAGGGAGCAGCGGAGGTCCCATTCCGGGGAAACTAGGACCCGGTCCAGAACGGACTGGGTCAGGGCAGCCTGACAGTTGGTCCAGGTGAACCCGGCACCAACCCGGTCGATCTCACGGAGGCCAAGATCAGCAATGCAGTCGTTGAACATTTGCATAAGGCCAAAGTTGACGTTGGCATTGCTCTTGTCCTCCGCAAACCTAAGGAGATTAAAGTCACCCCCTACAACAACAGGCAGCGATGCCGCCGACACCTTCCGGTGAAGCTCCTCGAGGAAGGATGCGGATCGGCTGTGGCCGGCAGGGCTATAGACAATAATGATCTCCCACTTGAAGTTCAGGGAGCGTTCAAAAATTTCCATGCTAACAAAGAACTGACCCCGGTCCATACTACCCACCTCGAATGTGGCATCCTTCACACCTGACAGGATGCCACCGGAATGGCCCACTGTCCCACTAGAAGGGAGCCAATGCCAGGCGAAAAGGTGGGAGCTCGGTGATCAAGCTCGGGAGGGAGAAATCCGTCACGCATGGTCTCTGGATGGCCACAATGTCAATGTGCTCGTCACGAATGTAGTCGATGAGTTGGCGGCGGCGCCATCATGGCCGAAACCGCGGATGTTCGAAAGGGCACACATCACGCAACCATTGAGGGCTGCTGACCCTGTGACACGAGATACGCTTTGGGCGCGAAGAGCGGCCGTCCGAGAACGGGTACGACCCCGAAGCTCGGCAGCGGTCGCGGGAGGGGGGGAGGGGGGGGGAGGGGGGGGGATTCCACCAATCCTACGAGGAGGGGGCGGCCTTGTTTCCACCGACTCGGACGACGAGTCGGGGGGCAAGAGCAGGGCTGCTCTAGCCGTAGCCAGCCTACCGCCGAGGATCTCCCGAGCCCTAATGGCCTCGATCTGGGCTAAGGGGGGGCCGACCTCCCCCCTAAAGATGATCGCGGAGTCAGTCGCGATCTTCACAAGGTTTCCAAGCGGAACCGACTCGAGAGCAGAGAAGGAACAAGTAGGCTGCCGAGGGAGGGGTGAAGGGTACTGGCTCCGGAGTTCCGTCTTGACACGAAGCTCTGCCCGCTCACGGATGGGCAGCACCGGGCAACCCTCCAGGCGTGCCGCGTCCAGCCGAGCACTCCGGCGATCAAGAAAGTGGAAAATATTTTTTAAGGGAGAAATTGGAAATAATTTACATGGGGAACCATACATGATTAAATGGTCAGACCGACCGCTTCTAAGCAACGAAGATGGTATTGAAGGGGTCCAAGCAGGGGCAGACCTAGGATCTAATTCACGTGAGGTAGAAATTGTTGAGAAATTAAATAAAAGTAATATGATTGGGCCTAAATGTTCTAGTATAAATCTACTTAAATAATAAGTGTCACACGTTTGACACAAAGTAACACCGTCCTGACATCTTTAATACTAAAGTTGTCATTAAAAAAACCCCATAAAAACTGGAACTTATCATCCAGATAGAAAGTTGCCATCCTTGGGTAACTAAATTTGTCATAAAAAAGTTAGGGTAATATTGTTTCATACCATAAATATCGTAAGTTTTTTGATTTTTTAAACCTACCAACCTTTTTCATACGATGACACGCATAAAGTCATCGTGCGCTCGCTGAATGGACACGCGGGCCTCTTGCTCACACGCAATGAGCTGTTCACCAGACAGCAGCAGTGGCTGGCATCACCGGCGCGGCGGTGCACGATGCACCGCACGTACGCAAGATAACAAAAGCACGCAAGTCGCTTTTCCGATCCATCCAACCAGCAAAAAAGCAATCAACGGCGGTCCGATGCGAGCCGTCCGTCCCGATCCCGTGCCGCCGCCTCCTCCACCTCCACGTGCTCCTCCTCCTCCAGCCCCCACTCCACCCCACACCCCTCGTGCTGCCCCACCCTCACTCGCTCAGTCACAAGTAAACCCGCACAGTCCCCCATGCCCGCCCACTGCTCGACGCAATTCCCCGACGGCTGATCGCGCCGCGCCGGCCCCCATGGCCTCCCTCCTCGCGCCGCCCGCCTCCACGCGCGGCATCCTGCCACCCCGCCGCCCGGCCCCGCGCGCCGCCCAGACCCCCGCGCCGGGCGCTCCTGCTACCGCTTCCGCACCGACGACGATGGCGTCGTGGACGTGGCCGTAGCCGCGGGGAGGGCGGCGGGTACACGGTCGGCGTCGAGGTCCCGCCCCTCCCGGGCGCGCGCCGGCGGGAGGGCGGGCTGGTGCTCCGCCCCGCGGGCTCCGCCGAGGCCGTCCCGCTGGACGGCGCCTGCCCCGCGGCCGAGCTCTCCTTCCGCGCGCCCCCCGCGCCGTTCAGCCTCTCGTTCCTGCTCACGGACGGCGAGGGCGCCGAGATACGGACCCACCGCAGGACGCCCTTCCGCGTGCCGGTCGGCGTCGGGCCGGGCAGCCCCGCGCCGCTCGGCCTGTCCCTCTCGGAGGGCGGGGCCGCCAACTTCGCCCTGTACAGCAGGAGCGCCAAGGGCGTCGTGCTCTGCCTGTACGGCCGTGGCGGCGGCGGCAAGCCCGCTCTTGAGATCGAGCTCGACCCCTACGTCAACCGGACGGGCAACGTCTGGCACGTCTCACTGGAGAGCGTAGAGGGGTACGGCAGCTACGGCTTCCGCTGCGGGCTCTTCGGCATGGGCCACCCACTGCTGGATCCGTATGCCAAGGTGATCGGTGACCTGGTTGCTGCCAATCCCCTTCATGTGAAGGGGATCACTGCGCCGTCTATGAGCTGCCTCGGATCGTTGGCGACTCCACCGAGCTACAATTGGGGCAGGGACAAGCGCCCATGCTTGCCATTGCAGAAGCTGGTGGTATACCGGGCAAATGTGGCCTTGTTCACCAAGGACAAGTCGAGCGGGCTGCCGGCCAATGTTGCCGGTACTTTCTCCGGGGTGGCTGCAAAGATACAGCACTTAAGGAGTCTCGGTGTCAATGCGGTTTTGCTAGAACCAGTGTTCCAGTTCGATCAGGTGAAGGGCCCTTACTTCCCGTACCATTTCTTTTCACCAATGGACTCGTATGGCGGTGAAGGCTGCAGTGCTTCAGCTATCACGGCCATGAAGGATATGGTCAAGGCAATGCACAGAAATGGAATAGAGGTCCTCTTGGAGGTTGTTTTTACACATACTGCTGAAGGAGAAGCAGATGGTCAGATGATATCCATCAGTGGCATTGACAATTCCTCGTATTACATTGCTGATGAGATTGCTGGATGCAAATCGGGTATACTGAATTGCAATTCTCCAGTGACTCAGAATCTGATTTTGGACAGCCTCCGCCATTGGGTCATTGATTTCCATGTTGATGGGTTTTGCTTCATCAATGCCCCTTTCCTTGTCAGGGGTCCACGTGGTGAATATCTTTCTCGACCGCCCCTTCTTGAATCTATTGCTTTCGACCCGGTTCTTTCCAAGACAAAGATCATTGCAGATCCTTGGTCTCCACTCGGCATATCTAACGTGCAATTTCCATTCCCTCACTGGAAAAGATGGGCTGAGATGAACACAAGGTTCTCCATTAATGTGCTTAATTTTTGAAGGGAGAAGCTCTTATTAGTGCTCTTGCTACGCGTCTGTGTGGTAGCGGGGACCTATTTTCCAACAGAGGCCCGGCATTTTCTTTCAATTATGTATCCAGGAATTCAGGGCTTACTCTTGTTGATTTGGTGAGTTTCAGCAATGGGGATCTTGCTTCTGAGTCGAGCTGGAATTGTGGTGAAGAAGGACCGTCCGAGGACAGTGTAGTTCTTCAGAAGAGGCTAAGGCAGATAAGGAATTTCATATTTATTCTGTTTGTTTCACTTGGTATTCCTGTCCTGAACATGGGAGATGAATGTGGGCACTCCTCTGCTGGTTCGGCATCATACAGGGATAGAGTTCCTCTAAACTGGAAGGCCTTGAAGACCAGTTTTGTTAAGGAAGTTACTGGATTCATTTCATTTCTAGCTGCACTCAGGAGTCGGCGAGGCGACATTTTTCAGAGAAGAGAATTCCTCAAACTGGAAAATATAAGTTGGCATGGGAATAATCTATCTGAACCACGATGGGAGGATCCTACTAGCAAGTTTCTTTGCATGCACATAATCGCATGAAAATGATGTTAATACACCAGAGTTAACCAAAGGTGACTTGTACATATGTTTTAATGCAAATGAGGAATCAGCAAGTGCTACATTACCTGCTCCTGCAGAAGGATCTGTGTGGCTACGTTTGGTTGATACATCACTTGCGCTTCCAGGTTTCTTTACAAGCGAGTCTAATCTGAAAGTACATCAAGTGCTAGGATATTCATCTTATGAAGTAAAAGCGCACAGTTGTGTTTTATTTGAATCAAAGAGGGATCTCCCCCAGTTTCTCTGATAAAGTAGTTAGTCCGTTGATGCCTACTTCCTACTTTCAGAGCTTTGGTTGGAATAAAGTTGATCTGTACTGTAGCTGAGAATGTTTATCATGATAAAATGTAGCATTTGTCCAATGGATGGTATATCTAATTTCTATACTGCCTTGAGCCATTGTTCTCTATATAAATTTTCCAAGTTTTGAAGCTAACAAGTTGCAGGCTTGCAGCCATTTATACTCCAAGGAAGCACTCCGGTGCGCCTAATCACCTGGGTTATGTAACAACCATTTGATTCACTTGTGCAACTGTGCAAGCACCTGAGAAGATGGTGCATCAGATGGAAGGCAATCTCGGTGACTTTTCTCCTTCCGCACCTTTGCCACGCGTCCGTTTGCCTCCTTTGATTCCTCGCCTCCCTTACCTTTTTCTCTTTTGGTCAACCCTTCTGTCCACTCCCTCGTCCGGGTTTATTAGTCCTCATTTTATTTTGGGTCAAAGTTTGACCAGATATTTGACTAACAAAAATATAAGTCATATGTCATGAAAATTATATTGTTTGTTTTGTGTTCGAAAGTAGTTTCCAATGGTACTATTTTGTTAAATGCAACTTATGTTTTTAGTTAAATGTATGTTCAGAATTTCATTCAAAATACAAGGGGAGTAATAAACCTGGACAGATGAAGTACTCATCTTGCCCCCATGCATGTGGCCGCCGCTGCCCTTCTCTCTTTCACTCCTGACCTTTGTCTCTCTATCCCTGGCACCAATGTGCCTGTACGGTGGCATACACACAGCCACAGCTGGAAGGGCAATTGGCGTTGGCATCCCCCTTGCTGCCGCTTCTCATTGCGAGTCCAACCTCTTAACGGCGGTGATGATTCTGGTAAAGAAATAGATTTTCTTTTCCGCCTGACCCTCGTTTCTATACTCCATTTCTTTTTATCCGTTCACTGAAAGAGAATTAGGCTTTATCTTTGACGGTGTCATTATTTCTTTCCCTACATTGCAGTCATGTCTGTCTACTCTATATTATTTAAAACAGAATAAAAATCTCGTGCCATTTGCATTTCCACCAGGCAGATGGCAATAGTTGCAGATGCCACATCAACAGGTTCCGCAAAGAAAATCGTCCATCATGAAAAACAAGCAATTAACAGGGTGCTAGCAAGACATACATATTGTTTCTAACTATTATTGCCAAAACATACACGTAACCAATTAGCTTGCCCAATAGAAATATTTCTTAATGCGTTTCTTTCCAGGTGGTTCAGGGTATCAATGCTTGTGCCCAGATTGTAGTACTAGGCTCCTTTTGCTTTGCTGTACATATCAATGCTAATGGTCTAGTTCTCAGGACATAAATAACTATTATGTTTGCTTATTGTGTTGCATTTTGCTACTATCACATACATCTACTATCCTGAAGCTTACAGGGCATGACACTGAACCTAATATGTTGGCTATCACCTATTGGCTAGCATATGCAGGTCCAGTGCATAGACGATAATCACGTGTTTACTTTGACAGAACCTGATTTTGTTTCCCTTCCGACTCCAGTTAGTTGAAAATAGGACTATCTATACCACCAAAGTTGTTACATATGCTATCTAATACTCCCTCCGTCCCAAAATAAGTGTCCTAACTTTGTACTAGCTTTAGTATAAAATTGTACTAAGCTTAAGACACTTATTTTGGATGAAGGGAGTATGACTTAATAGATTATTGTGTACAATGATCTTAAAAATCTTTTAAGCGATGTAGGGTGCTATTGCGTACATTCTAACTGCAAAGAATTATAAGATGCTCAACTGAGCATGGCTTTGTTTTCCAAAGGAGAAGAGAAACAAAATGGGTGCAGTCCTGGACAAAGCATCAAACTGTAGCGCAACCATCCTCTTGGATCTATTTCATGTATGTAGGGTGGACAACTTTGTGGCTCCACAAAATAGTGAAGGCACTGGCCCCTAGCTAGTCTATGACTGAACACCCTTGAACATGCACTACATGACTGGTCACTAGAGAGCAGAATAATAATGGGACCCACCTCGAATCCCTGCAACTTGGACCGTTGGATTGCCGAATCAAACGGTGCATGTATGCCCATGTTGTTCTAGAATGAAATCCCTGCAACTTGGACCGTTGGATTGCCGAATCAAACGGTGCATGTATGCCCATGTTGTTCTAGAATGAAATCCATTCAACACGAGCCATCAGATTTGAAAGATCCAACATTTCATATGCTCTGATATTGGTATCGTGCAATCATGGGATCCACTTTTGCCTCCACAGATGTGCATTGTACAGGATAAAAATAGGCAGAACCTTTTTCTACCCACAAACAATAGAGTTGGCAATCCTTAGGGCTACCATCAGTGACTCACGCCCGCATGCACACCGTAAGAAAGGGCCGGGAAGAATGAGAGCTTATATGCTCCCATGTCAGCTAGCCATTCACTTAGAAGGGATGCACGCTAAATTACCTATGCCTGGCATATTGAAAAGCTATACCATGATGGTTGGCTAGTGTTTCTTGGCTCAGACACCGTCACAAGGACTGTAGAATTGTAACTTCTTATCTAAGTCAAAGAATAACAACTGGAGCAGTACGATTTCATCTCCCATATTCCACCGACGTCAAGCATAGTCGGAAGAAATGGGCATGAGATAACTAAATTCCAAATGCCTCCAAAGCCTAGTATCTATCTAGAGACTACAGCAAGATGAACAAGCACTGACCCAACCATTTCACCACCCCCTTCTATTGGTTTGCTGAACATTTCTCATTGCTCTCTGTCTTTGGTCTCTTTGACCTGCATCCCTCTTCGCATTGTGTCCCTTTTATAGAAGAAGTAGCACTTCAATGTTGGCCCTAATTCAAAAATCCTCACTCTCTTCAAGTCTCATTACTGGGATCTTTTGCTCTCTTCAAAAGCAAGAAGGTTCTTGTACCTTCTCTCTTTCGCCTTCCAACTTTCAACCAGGTTTAGTGATCATCACATGGTGTCTGGTTCTGCTTACTACATCAGTACTTCATTATTTCTGAAAGACTGTACGGTACTTCACATGGTACTTAAATGTTTTTGAAAGCCGGATTACGCTTTACCTTTGACTGTGACGCTATTTATTTCCCTACATTTCAGTCATGTTTGTCTACTCTGTAATATTTAAAACATAATAAACACCTGGTGCCATTTTGCTAAGGCAGATAAGGAATTTAATAACACTTGGTTTTCCTGTCCTGAACACGGATGCTGAATGCGGGCACTCCTTTGCTAGTTCAATATCATACAAGGATAGAGTTCCTCTAAACTGGAAGGGATTGAAGACCAGTTTTTTCAAGGAAGTTACTGGATTCATTTCATTTCTAGCTGCGCTCAGGAGCTGGCGAGGTGACATTTTTCAGAGAAGAGAATTACTCAAACTGGAAACATAAATTGGCGGGAACGATCTATCTGAGACAATGATGGGTATACACCAGATTTAACCAAAGGCAACTTGTAAAATATGCAAATGAGGATTCAGCAAGTGCTAAATTGCCTGCTCCTGCAGAAGGATCTGTGTGGCTACGTTTGGTTGATACATCATCACTTGCACTTCCAGGTTTCTTTACTACTGAGTGTCTGAGTCTAATCCTGAAGTACAACAAGCTACTGTTCTAGGATATTTGTCTTATGAAATAAAAGCGCGCAGCTGCGTTTTATTTGAATCAAAGAGCGGTCGCCCCTAGTTTCTGTGATAAAGTAGTAACTCTATTGACGCCTACTTCCTATCAAAGAGCTTTAGTTGAAATAAGCTTATATGTATTGTAGCTGAGAATGTTCATGATAATAGAATTTAGCATTTTTCCAAATGGATGTTACATCTAATTTTCATACTGCCTTCATTTGTGCAAGCAGCTGAGCAGATGGTGCTTCAGATGGAAGACAACTCTCTGTGACTTCTCTTCTTCCGCTTCTTCGTCACGCAGCCTTGCGTCTGCTGGCCGGTCTCTTTCACTCCTGCCACTGATATACATGTACAGTGGCATATACACAGCCACAGCTGGAGGGGCAATTGGCCGCTTCTCATTGCGAGCCCAGCCTCTTAAAAAGAAACAGAACTTGTTTTCCCCAGACCCTTGTTCCTATACTCCCGTTCACTAATTTGTCGATTGGTGTTGAATTAGGCTTTACCTTTGACCGTGACATTTATTTTATTTCCCTACATTTCAGCATGTTTTTCTACTCTATATTATTTGAAGCATGATTAACACCTCGTGACATTTTGCAATTCCACTAGGCAGATGGCAGTAGTTGTGGACGCCATATCAACACTTTTCAGAAAGAAAATCATCAAGCAATTAAGAGCAAGATGTACATACAGTTTTTGACTATTATTTCCAAAAATATACATAACCAGTTAGCTTGCCCAATAAAAATATTTCACCATTAATCTTCTTCCAGATGGTTCAGAGTATCAATGCTTGTGCCCAGATTGCAGTATTATGCTCCTTTTGTTTTGAGTACATATCAGTGGCCATGGGCTCCTTTTGTTTTGAGTACATATCAATGGCAGTGGATATTGGGTTATAAATAACTACTACGTTTGCTTCTTGCTTATTGTCTTGTACTTTGCTGCTGTCACATATATCCATTCTCGTGCAATTTTCATGGCATGACACTGAACCTAATATGTTAGCTTCATGGTATCACCTATTGGTTAGCTGTTGCAGTTCCACTGCATGGACGGCTATCTATGTCGCGAATTTCCATGTGATACATGTTGCGTATCA
Source organism: Aegilops bicornis (assembly GCA_021605145.1). Taxonomy (NCBI): domain Eukaryota; kingdom Viridiplantae; phylum Streptophyta; class Magnoliopsida; order Poales; family Poaceae; genus Aegilops; species Aegilops bicornis. The sequence goes on along the minus strand of CM038669.1, from coordinate 475,600,150 downwards.
CATACTCTCTCCATCCCAAATGTAAGAGCATTTTCGACACATTATGGGACGGAGGGAGTATATCCAAACGGTTTGTACCTAGGAACAGGAGGGAAACCCATGTCCTGAGGTCAAACTGTTTGTACTGAGCTTATTTGGTAGAGAGAGATATTAGGAGGGGGTCTGTGCAATGGAAGAACCACATAACTGTTTTTTTTTTTTTTTTTTTGCAAGAAACAGGGTACAGATAGAAGTGTGATCCAGCCCGCACACTTTAGATCCAACGGTACCTGTACGAGTTTCCAAGCTTCCACTGAATAACGGTTTCAGTTTAGACCAACACCAGCATGCACACTGTAAGAAAAGGATGGCGAGACTGAGAGAGCTGAGAGGCTCCCAATTTTAGTTGGCCATGCACCTAGAAATGTTGTACCCTAGAGTACCTATGTGCAGTATATTGCACTGTTATACCTTGATGGTCGGCTAGTGTTTCTTGACTTGGACACCATGTGGAGTGCAGTAGCATTGTGACTATTTCTCCAAGTCGGAAAACCAGGCCTAGAGCAGTTTGCTATCTTCTCCCGTATGCCATCGACATCAGGCATAGTTGGATGATCTGCCAATGGGATAACTAAATTCCGAGTGCCTCCAAAGCCTAGTACTCTATCTAGAGACTACAATGAGAGGAATAAGCAGTGACCCAACCATTTTCACCACCCTCTTCTATTGGTTTGCTTAACATTTCTCACTATTGTCGGTCTTTGGTCTCTTTGATTGGTATCCCCTCTTAGTCATTGTGACCCTTTTATAGAAGGGCGTTGATCTGCGCCGGTGCGCCGGCCCAACTGTTGGGCCGGTCGAGCACCAACCGCACGATCTGTGAGCACAGGCCGTCTGATCTGCTTGAGATCCCAAGAAAATCGTCCCGCACCGTCCCTCGCCACACCGCGCCATGAGCCGCCCCCCGGCAAGATCCTTTCATGAAAATCGTCCCGCACCTGCCCCTCGCCGCACCGCACCGCAGGCCGCCCCCCGCCGGGGGGCAAGATCCTTCCATGAAAATCGTCCCGCACCCGCCCCTCGCCGCACCGCACCGCAGGCCGCCCCCCACCGGCCGTTGACCTACTTGTGAGCTGCACCTCGGCGCACCCCGCGGATGGCAGCTAGCCACCTCCTTGTCGGCCGCAAGCTGGCGATGAAGCCGTCATAACTCCGTCGCCGCGGTGATCAACACATGCAACACTCAGCATGTTGCAGCTAAACCTTGAACGGGTGTAGCAAAATTTAAAGGCGGTTGTAGCAAAACGCCACGGAACTCGCCGCCGTGCTTGAAGCACCATGGCCTCGTGAATGGATGTAGCAAAACACGTCGCCAGTAGTAGAAAAAAACGAGGCTGTTGCAACAAAAATGCCGTCCTCGTCATCGCTGGGCACATGTCAGTCATAAAAAAGCACCCATGGCCTTATGAAAAATGGATGTAGCAAAACACACAAACGGTAGTAGCAAAAAATTGACACGGTTGTAGCAAAAATTACATCCGTTGCCGTCGCCGGTCGCAAAAATGGCCGCCGTTGCAAAACCGGTTGTAGCAAAAATTTAGGCTGCTTCCAGCAAAATTAAAATACGGTGGTAGCAAAATTTAGTCTGGTCTAGCAAATCAAAAAAAGATGGTAGCAAAAATGTCTCTGTTTCCAGCATCTCGGGACTCTGGTTCCAGCAAAACAAAAAACCCAGTTGCAACACCGGAGCCTCTCCCATCTCCACCTCCGGAAACTACTGGTTGTAGCAACCATGGCTGCTCGTTCCAGCATCGCTGGACTCTGGTTCTAGCGGTGCCGGGCCCATGGGTGGCAAGCTCCTGGCAGGCAGCGCCGCAATCCCCCCTTTGTCTCCCCCAGAGCAGCGCCAGATCCTCCTGCGAAAAAAAGGCAGCGGCCATGGCGAGGCCTCCTACCTGCCTTGCGGAGAAGGAAATGGAATGGAGGCGGGGGGACGGCGGCGTGTTGAAGTGTGCCTTGTGGTGGTTTCGCGGCAGCGCAGGGAAGGGAGAGAAGAAACATGGCGTGGGGAGGACGCGGCTGGAGGTAGGAGATGAAGTGCACGAGAAAAGATAAGGCAGGAACAGATAAGGTTTGGGTTCACTAAAATACACGCGTCTTCGCGCGAGGGGCTGCTTGAGTGGGCGCACGACACCAGCGTGGCGGGTGACCAGCCGAGCGTTCGGCCGGTGCGCCGATTCCAAACGTTTCCCTTTATAGAAGTAGTACCCCATTGTCGGCTTTAATTCCCAAATCCGAACTCTCTCTTCAAGTCTCATTAGTATATTTTACTCTTGTCTACTGGTCATCACATGGTGTCTAGTTCTACTTACTACAGTCTACATCGGTACAATACTTGATTGTTTCTGACAGCCTGTACACGGTACTTCACATGGAACTCCATTATTTCTGAAAGCCAAATTAGGTTTTGCCTTTGACCATGACATTATTTATTTCCCTGCATACAAAATAAACACCCGTGCCATTTTGCATTTCCACTGGGCAGATGACCGCTGTAGATACCACATTAACAGGTTTAAGGAAGAAAACTATCCATAGTGAAAAACAAGCAATTAACAATATACTACTAGAAGAACATACATTATCTAACATAACCAATTAATTAGCTTTTCAAATACAGTATTTTCCTACGCATTTTTTCCAACTGATTCAAGGTATCAACCTTGTGCCAGATTGCATTATTATGCTCCTTTTGCTTTGTTGTACATGTCGGTGGTAATGGTCTAGTTCGCAAGTCATAAATAACTACAATGTTTTCTTATTGTTTATTGTATTGTACAAACACTTATTGCTAACAGTGCATCTAGACACAAGGCTTTTGCGTTTTATAGAAGAAAAATAATACATGGCATAGGAGCAAACCTGATACATTTATGATTGCTGTCTATACAGCTACTCCCTTCGTTCACAAATATAAGTTGATCTAACTATTTTTTTTCTGAATCTGATGTATATACACACATTTTAGTGTGTTTGTTCACTCGTATCCGTTTCATATTAAAAAAAATCCAAAACATCTTATATTTGTGAGGGAGTACTTTTTTTCCAGGAAAAATATGCGGTTACATTTGGCTGTTTATAGATCAAGTCTGATCTTCTCTAATTGACACTAAAACATCTTGTTTTTTAAAAATTGATTAATAATCACTATGAACGACAGGGATGTGATTTCTTGCCGAGAATGCATTATTCTAAGTGACTCTTAGTTAAATTCCAAGAGGGACTCTGACGATGTTTTAATTATGTTGGTGGTGAAAGGAATGCTTCCTCATGTTCTTTTTTTGAATCAGAGGCAAAATCTTTGCCTCATAAGCAAGAGAACATAGTTTTAGTTGTTACAGGGCCACGCAGGCCCAACAAAAAAGGGATCACTCTCCCGGGTAAAATATTTCCCCAAAATCTAGCTCCAACAATTACTCAAGTTTTCGCCTCATCCATGATTGTCACCGCCACCTTAGTGGGAAGGGAGGCCTTGTTACGGAAAACCCGTGGATTCCTTTTGTTCCAGATCTCCCAGCAGATGAGCATCTGTAAAGAGTTGATCGCCTTCCTCTTGTATCTTGGCTGCCCTTTGATCGAGTTCCACCATTGCTTAAATTGTGTGCAGGTCGCTCCAAGATGGCGTCCTGGACTGCCATCCAATCTAGTTATAGATCAGGACTGCCATCCAATCTAGTTATAGATCAAGTTCCAAACTCTGATCGTAAAGCGGCACTTGGACATAAGGTGTGCCATTGTTTCCGGTTCGCGCTTGCAAAGCTGGCAAGGGCCACAGTTTGGCCAACCTCTGCAGATCAATCTGTCCGCCATTCAGGTCCTATCCTGAAGAATGAGCCACGAGAAAAACTTGACCTTTAGAGGTGCCCAGATCTTCCGGACCATAGTGGGCATATCGGATTTGATCGATCGGCAAATTGCATCTTGTATGTTGTGGCGGCGGAGTAGCATTCATCAGCCGTGAACTTCCATCGGATTTCATCCTTCATGCTCGGAACCAGCTCGACATCAAGGAATTGGCACCAAAGCTCGGAAAAAAAATCTGGATGAGGGAGACCGAGAGACCGCCTTGCATGTTGATGTGTCGAACCCAATCATTATTGTTCAAGGCCTTGGCGACACAGCTATTGGTGCGCTTGGATAGGCCAAAAATGCCATGGGCTATGTCTTTTGGTTTTTGCCCATTTAGCCATGGACAGTGCAAGAAGCTTGTTGTCAAACCATCGCCCATGGTGATTGTTGTTACCGCATAAAAAAGGTCCTTGTCCTTGTCATCGCACGGGGTTTTCATGCCCACCCACGCTTACTGGGGATCCGTCCAGGCAAACCAAAGCCAATGCAGCCGGTGTGCGTGAGAGAATTTGTCGAGATCGAGGATGCCTAGACTGCCAAGGTAGGTCGGGCGACAAACCAACTTCCAGTTAACCTTGCATTTTCAGCCCGTGACCTCGTTAGTCCCCACCCATAGAAAAGCGCATCGAATCTTGGTGATGCTCTTTTTGGTACCCGACGGCACATCTAGAGCGGTGATGTGGTAAATCACAAGGATGCCAAAACCGACTTGACAAGGGCTAAGCAGCCAGCCGTATTGATGTTGTTGCCTCGCGGGAGGAAGTTTGCTCCTACTTTATCCACCAGAAATTGACAGTCAGATTTCTTCAGAGAATGGATGGAAAGCAGAAGACCAAGATATCTCAAGCGGAATCTCACTCTTTTCACCGTAAAACTCTGTAGTATGTCGTCGAGGTTAAGGTTGTCACAGCGGATGGGAGCGACCATGCTTTTGAGCGGGTTGGCTACCAGGCCCGTGACCTCCCCAAACATGGCCAAGATGGTCGAGAGGTGATCAATGTCCTCTTTGCTGGGAGCTATGAAGATAATGGCAGCGTCCGCGTAAAGGGAGGTGCGTACAGTGGTTGTCTGGCCCCTCGGACGATGAAGTAGGCCCTGGTCCATGACTTTGGTAAGGAGCTGCTGCAAGGGTCAATGGCAAATGACGAACAACAACGGCGAAGTGGGTCTCCTTGCCGCAATCCCTGCCCCAGCTTAATTGGGTCCCCTGGCACGCCGTTGAGAAGAACTCGCGAGGATGACGAGCCCAAAGCGCGGCAATCCAGTTTCTAAATTTTGTGGGGAAGCCACAGCGCTGCAGTAAGTCCATAAGGTAGTCCCTGTGGACCGAATCGAAGGTCTTTTTGATGTCTAGCTTGAGCAGAAGGGCTGGTGTTTTTGTCCTGTGCAGTCGCCTGATAAAGCCGAGGACGAACATAAAGTTGTTGTGGATACTTCTAGTCTTTATGAAGGCGCTCTGTGACCTGGAAACCAGGACACTCATGAATGGAGCCAATCGATTGGCCATGATCTTAGCGATAATTTTGGCAAATGAGTGAATGAGGCTGATAGGTTTCCCTATGTTCTTATTATGTTGTACTTTGGACAATCAGGTGTTGCCCAATGCCTTTATCTTCCAAAACCAAATGCACGTGAGCATCAGGAAGATTTAGAGAAAGCGTCCTTATTTCCATGACAAGATGGAAGCTCGTGCACTCGAAGTTGATATATCAACCGGCTAAATTTACTTATATCACCCCAGCAACCGGTGTAATTTGTACGGCGCCACTGCTCAAGCAAATGGCAAATGTTTCCTAGTGTCAGCGACTCCAGTGCAGTACCTAGACAGGAAAGTAAGTAGCAGAACAGTCCTAGTGCGATGATTTCCTGTTTGACAGCTGGGTTGTGTGTCGGACTTTGCTTTGAAAATTTCAAAGTTTCAAAGAATTCCGAAACAATTCCACGCGTATATAGGGTGAAATACAAAAAAAAACAAATTTGTGGCCCCACGTCTTAAGGTATTTCATCGTGAAAATTTAAGAACCTGTAAAAAACATCTCTACGAGCCATCCCCTTTTTGAAAAAAAAATACATCTCTATGTATATGTATGGATTTCTTTTTACCCAGGAAAAAAAGAGATGTGTTTTTGGACTTTTTTGATACTGTAAAAATTGGTTTTTCTAATTTTTCAGGAAGGGCTTTATGAGCCCGATCTCGAAAATGTTGCACGCTGATGTGTTACTTGTGTACATGTGAGCTCGTGTTTCACGAAGGAGCTCTATGAGCCCAAGCTCCAAAACGCTCTAAAACGTCGGCCGTCACAATCTCAGATAGAAACAATGCGGCACGTTTACCGATTTGTCCGGCAACCGAGGCTCCCTTCGTCGTTCATTTGGCTTTTTCTTGTCATTGCACACGTGCTTTCCTTTTTACTCTTGATGCTGGTTTTCCCGTTCCTATTTTTATGTTTATTCATCATTTTACTTTTCCGCGTTGCATGCTTTGGTCCCACCATTATTCTTATTCGTGCTTTATTTTATTTACATTTTGGTTTTTTGTTTGTTTTTGTGGAGTTGCTCTTCATTATGTTTCATTGCATGTTAAGCTATTGTTTTTTTTGCGGGTGGAACCGTGGTTGGCGCGGCTGCTTGGATTGCTGTCATCCGACATTGGTGTTGTGCGTGTGTGTCATGTCAAGCGACTGCTCCTCTTTTGTGTTTGGGGTCACTACTGGAGGCGGTGGCAATTATGAATGTGACAGGAGAGAAAGAAGAAGGAGAATCTGCCTGAGAAGAAGATGTCGAAGGCGGTTGGCACAAAAGAGGCGATCCGTAGTCCGACGCAATGATCACTTCTGGTTGACCAATGACTAATAATTTTTTATCTTTTGTTTCGGATCTATGTGACCTCTATAGGAAGTGGTAATATTTAAGATTCGTGTTAGGTGAGATGGACGTGCCGTTGGCATTAGGCAACACAGCTGCGAAATCAAAGCTGTGGTTTTGTTCCGAGGTCCTCCTTCCCTTTCTCTAAATTCATGGTTTGTTATACTATTGACTTTGTTTTCTTAGTATAGAATCAACGTATTTTTGTGAATAGGAGAGAAGGATGTGGAAGGAGCATGGTCACACTGTCTTAAGGTATTTCATCGTGAAAATTTAAGAACCTGTAAAAAACATCCCTACGGGCCATCCCCTTTTTGAAAAAAGTACATCCCTATGTATATGTATGGATTTCTTTTTTCCCAGGAAAAAAAGAGATGTGTTTTTGGACTTTTTTGATACTGTAAAAATTGATTTTTCTAATTTTTCAGGAAGGGCTCTATGATCCCGATCTCGAAAATGTTGCACTCTGATGTGTTACTTGTGTACGTGTGAGCTCGTGTTTCAGGAAGGAGCTCTATGAGCCCAGACTCCAAAACGCTTTAAAACGTCGGCCGTCACAACCTCAGATAGAAACAATGCGAAACGTTTACCGATCTGTCCGGCAACCGAGGCTCCCTTCGTCGTTCATTTGGCTTTTTCTTGTCGTTGCACACGTGCTTTCCTTTTTTCTCTTGATGCTGGTTTTCCCGTTCTTATTTTTATGTTTGTTCATCATTTTGCTTTTCCGCGTTGCATGCTTTGGTCCTACAATTATTCTTATTCGTGCTTTATTTTTTTTACATTTTGGTCTTTTGTTTGTTTTTGTGGAGTTGCTCTTCATTATGTTTCATTGCATGTTAAGCTATTGTTTTTTTGCGGGTGGCACCGTGGTTGGCGCGGCTGCTTAGATTGCTGTCATCCAACATTTGTGTTGTGCGTGTGTGTCGTGGTAAGCGAATGCTCCTCTTTCATGTGTGGTTGTGTTTGGGGTCACTATTGGAGGCGGTGGCAATTATGAATGTGACAGGAGAGAAAGAAGAAGGAGCATCTGCCTGAGAAGGAGATGTCGAAGGCAGTTGGTACAAAAGAGGCGATCCGTAGTCCGGCGTAATGATCACTTCTGGTCGACCAATGACTAAGGTTTTTTTATCTTTTGTTTCAGATCTATGTGACCTCTATAGGAGACGGTAATGTTTAAGATCCGTGTTAAGTGAGATGACTGTGTCGTTGGCATTAGGCAACACAGCTGCGAAATCAAAGCCGTGGTTTTGTTCCAAGGTCCTCCTTCCCTTTCTCTAAATTCATGGTTTGTTATACTATTGACTTTGTTTTCTTAATATAGAATCGACGTATTTTTGTGCATAGGAGAGAAGGATGTGGCAAGGAGCATGGTCACACTGTCTTAAGGTATTTCATCGTGAAAATTTAAGAACCTGTAGAAAACATCCCTACGGGCCATCCCCTTTTTGAAAAAAAATACATTCCTATGTATATGTATGGATATCTTTTTTCCCAGGAAAAAAAAAGAGATGTCTTTCTGGACTTTTTTGATACTGTAAAAATTGATTTTTCTAATTTTTCAGGAAGGGCTCTATGAGCCTGATCTCGAAAACGTTGCACTCTGATGTGTTACTTGTGTCCGTGTGAACTCGCGTTCAGGAAGGAGCTCTATGAGCCCAAGCTCCAAAACGCTCTAAAACGTCGGCCGTCACAACCTCAGTTAGAAACAATGCGGCACGTTTACCGATCTGTCCGGCAACCGAGGCTCCCTTCGTCGTTCATTTGGCTTTTTCTTGTCGTTGCACATGTGCTTTCCTTTTTTCTCTTGATGTTGGTTTTCCCGTTCCTATTTTTATGTTTGTTCATTATTTTGCTTTTCCGCGTTGCATGCTTTGATCCCACCATTATTCCTATCGTGCTTTATTTTTTTTACATTTTGGTCTTTTGTTTGTTTTTGTGGAGTTGCTCTTCATTATGTTTCATTGCATGTTAAGCTATTGTTCTTTTTTGCGAGTGGCACCGTGGTTGGCGCGGCTGCTTGGATTGCTGTCATCCAACATTTGTGTTGTGCGTGTGTGTCGTGGTAAGCGAATGCTCCTCTTTCATGTGTGGTTGTGTTTGGGGTCACTACTGGAGGCGGTGGCAATTATGAATGTGACAGGAGAGAAAGAAGAAGGAGCATCTGCCTGAGAAGGAGATGTCGAAGGCGGTTGGTACAAAAGAGGCAATCCGTAGTCCGGCGTAATGATCACTTCTGGTCGACCAATGACTAAGGTTTTTTTATCTTTTGTTTCAGATCTATGTGACCTCTATAGGAGACGGTAATGTTTAAGATCCGTGTTAAGTGAGATGACTGTGTCGTTGGCATTAGGCAACACAGCTGCGAAATCAAAGCCGTGGTTTTGTTCCAAGGTCCTCCTTCCCTTTCTCTAAATTCATGGTTTGTTATACTATTGACTTTGTTTTCTTAATATAGAATCGGCGTATTTTTGTGCATAGGAGAGAAGGATGTGGCAAGGAGCATGGTCACACTGTCTTAAGGTATTTCATCGTGAAAATTTAAGAACCTGTAGAAAACATCCCTACGGGCCATCCCCTTTTTGAAAAAAAATACATCCCTATGTATATGTATGGATATCTTTTTTCCCAGGAAAAAAAAAGAGATGTCTTTCTGGACTTTTTTGATACTGTAAAAATTGATTTTTCTAATTTTTCAGGAAGGGCTCTATGAGCCTGATCTCGAAAACGTTGCACTCTGATGTGTTACTTGTGTCCGTGTGAACTCGCGTTCAGGAAGGAGCTCTATGAGCTCAAGCTCCAAAACGCTCTAAAACGTCGGCCGTCACAACCTCAGTTAGAAACAATGCGGCACGTTTACCGATCTGTCCGGCAACCGAGGCTCCCTTCGTCGTTCATTTGGCTTTTTCTTGTCGTTGCACACGTGCTTTCCTTTTTTCTCTTGATGTTGGTTTTCCCGTTCCTATTTTTATGTTTGTTCATTATTTTGCTTTTCCGCGTTGCATGCTTTGATCCCACCATTATTCCTATCGTGCTTTATTTTTTTTACATTTTGGTCTTTTGTTTGTTTTTGTGGAGTTGCTCTTCATTATGTTTCATTGCATGTTAAGCTATTGTTCTTTTTTGCGGGTGGCACCGTGGTTGGCGCGGCTGCTTGGATTGCTGTCATCCAACATTGGTGTTGTGCGTGTGTGTCGTGGTAAGCGAATGCTCCTCTTTCATGTGTGGTTATGTTTGGGGTCACTACTGGAGGCGGTGGCAATTATGGATGTGACAGGAGAGAAAGAAGAAGGAGCATCTGCTTGAGAAGGAGATGTAGAAGGCGGTTGGTACAAAAGAGGCGATCTGTAGTCCGATGCAATGATCACTTCTGGTCGACCAATGACTAATGATTTTTCTCTTTTGTTTCGGATCTATGTGACCTCTATAGGAGGTGGTAATGTTTAAGATCCGTGTTAAGTAAGATGGACGTGTCGTTGGCATTAGGCAACACATCTGCAAAATCAAAGCTGTGGTTTTGTTCCAAGGTCCTCCTTCCCTTTATCTAAATTCATGGTTTGTTATACTATTGACTTTGTTTTCTTAGTATAGAATCGACGTATTTTTGTGCATAGGAGAGAAGGATGTGTCAAGGAGCATGGTCACACTATCTTAAGGCATTTCATCGTGAAAATTTAAGAACCTGTAAAAAACATCCCTGCGGGCCATCCCCTTTTTGAAAAAAAATACATACCTATGTATATGTATGGATTTCTTTTTTCCCAGGAAAAAAAAGAGATGTGTTTTTGGACTTTTTTGATATTGTAAAAATTGATTTTTCTAATTTTTCAGGAAGTGCTCTATGAGCCCGATCTCGAAAACGTTGCACTCTGATGTGTTACTTGTGTACGTGTGAGCTCGTGTTTCAGGAAGGAGCTCTATGAGCCCAAGCTCCAAAATGCTCTAAAACGTCGGCCGTCACAACCTCAGATAGAAACAATGCGGCACGTTTACCGATCTATCCGGCAACCGAGGCTCCCTTCGTCGTTCATTTGGCTTTTTCTTGTCGTTGCACACGTGCTTTCCTTTTTTCTCTTGATGCTGGTTTTCCCATTTCTATTTTTATGTTTGTTCATCATTTTGCTTTTCTGCGTTGCATGCTTTGGTCCCATCATTATTCTTATTCGTGCTTTATTTTTTTTACATTTTGGTCTTTTGTTTGTTTTTCTGGAGTTGCTCTTCATTATGTTTCATTGCATGTTAAGCTATTGTTTTTCTTGCGGGTGGCACCGTGGTTGGCGCGGCTGCTTCGATTGCTGTCATCCAACATTGGTGTTCTGCGTGTGTGTCGTGGCAAGCGAATGCTCCTCTTTCATGTGCGGTTGTGTTTGGGGTCACTACTGGAGGCGGTGGCAATTACGAATGTGACAGGAGAGAAAGAAGAAGGAGCATCTGCCTGAGAAGGAGATGTCGAAGGCGGTTGGTACAAAAGAGGCGATCCGTAGTCTGACGCAATGATCACTTCTGGTCGACCAATGACTAATGATTTTTTATCTTTTGTTTCGGATCTATGTGACCTCTATAGGAGGTGGTAATGTTTAAGATCCATGTTAAGTGAGATGGACGTGTCGTTGGCATTAGGCAACACAGCTGCGAAATCAAAGCGGTGGTTTTGTTCCAAGGTCCTCCTTCCCTTTCTCTAAATTCATGGTTTGTTATACTATTGACTTTGTTTTCTTAGTATAGAATCGACGTATTTTTGTGCATAGGAGAGAAGGATGTGGCAAGGAGCATGGTCACACTGTTTTTATCCTGGCACCAACTACCGCGAGAGAGCAGATAGTAATGTGACCCACCTTGGTGACCCATGTTGTTAAGAAATAAATCTATTCAACATGAGCCTTTTAATTCAAATGATCCAACAGTCCATATGCCTTGGTATTGGTACACTGTATAGTGGTATGGATATACACATGATTGGTAGGGAAAGGTTGCTTAAATCCACTTTTGCCTCCAAGTGCCTGCATCGGTTTAGTTAAGGAGAGATTTTTTTTTCCCCGCAAAAAAGGAGAGATTTTTTTTCTATCCACAAACAATAGTGTTGGCTCTCCTTAGGGCTGCCAACAGTGAACCACACTAGCACGCGCACGATAAGATCAAGATTGGCTAGACTGACACAACAGAAAGGCCCCCCTTTAAGAAGGTCATTCACTTGAACACGGTGTTCGCAGAAGTACCTATGCACAATATATTTCAGTGATATACCATAATGGCCCACCAATGTCTCTTATTCAGACGCCATGTCTCAGTACCCTAGCATTGTAACCTTTTCTCTAAGTTTGATAATTAGTGGTGGAGTAGTAAGGTGTCATCTCCCACATGCCACCGACGTTGGGTATAGCCCATCAATATCAACATGTGATGACTAAATTCCAAATGCCTCCAAAGCCTACCGTCTATCTAGAGACTACAGTGAGATGAACAATCAGTCATTTCACCACTCCGTTCTATTGGTTTGATGAAAATTCCTCTCAGCTCTTGTTCTTTGGTCTCTTTGTTCGGTGTACCCTCTTAGACAATGTGCCCCATTTATAGAAGAAGTAGTGCTCCATTGTTAGATGTAATCCAAAAATCCCGACCCTCTCTTCAAGTCACATTACTTGTATCTTTTGCTCTCTTCAAAAACAATAACGTCCATGTACCTGCCCTCTTCCACCTTCTCAGTCAAGCTCAGTGATCATCACATTTTTTTAGAAAAGGAGGATGATCCCCGGCCTCTACATCTGGAAGATGCATGCGGTCATTTTATTGATTATTATCGATGAAATCTGCCGCTACTCCTATCCATATAATGAAGGGATGCAAGCTGGGCCAAATACCCAGACCTCTCAACTAAGCCTAACATCTAAAGCCGGAGGCCCCGACCGAGCCACCTACCGGGTCCAGGGCACAAACCGGTCCGACACACTCACATGTGTCTTCGTCGTCATCTTCCACTGGTCCATCTTCAGTGCAGATTGAGGTGTCAACCTTGGCAGGTCCTCCGCCATCGACGCCATCACGACGCCAAACGACGACCTCCACCTACGCGAGTCCAACTCCAAGCAACAGATGTAGATCCATGCTAGGATAGGGCCGCACCACCACCGTCGCCCACCCCTCACAAGCGCCACCCAACCCCAAGGTTCTCAAAGTGGCGCCTTCAAGAAGGGAACGGCGCCGTGAGGGCCACCGCCGACCAACAAAGTTAGGGCTTTCACCCGGGAGACCTAGGGGAAGGGGAAGTGAGGAGATCAGCCCATACCGACGCCTCCAAGGAGGGGAATGGCGCCCTCAGGCGTCGTCGTCGGCGCGGCCGGCCATGGCCGGCCAGGGATTTCACCCGAACTAGATCCCCACCACCAGCAGCGCCTCCTGTACAGAACAGGCGACCAAGGGAAGCGTGGCCCGACCAGGCTGGCCCGCACGCTGAACAGGGGAGGAGGGGAGGCGTCAGATCACGTGCACCGGCCACCGCAGAAGCCGCCGCCAGTCGCCAACGACCACCGGGATCCCGCCGTCCGCGCGGCCAGGACGCCAGATCCACCGCTGCAGACGGCTTTCATGGAGCCTGCCGTGCCTCGCCAAAGGAGCCATCGCTCCAGATCCGAGACTCCCCACGCAGAGGCAGGGCAGCCGGGGCCCCGCCGCCACCATCCTTGGCGCCCCGGGCTTGCCCGGCGGCTGCCTCAAACAGTGGCGAGGAAGAGAGGGGGAGGTGAGCCCGGCGGCGCAGCTAGGGTTCGCCGTCCCTTGTCGCCCAAGCAGGCGGCGCCCGGGGGGGGGGGAGTATCTACTTCATGTGCAATACTCCTTCATGAGTATGTGATCATCACATGGTACAAGTTCTACTTACTGCATCATAACTTCGTTGTTTCTAAATCGTACGTGTATGGTACTTTCTCCACACAACTTATCACCCCCTCCCCCCAACACACACACGATTTCCAAAAAATAAAATGGCAAAAGAAAGTTGCACCCCTGCAAGACACTGGATTTCGCCCGAGCCAGCCGAGCAAGCACACGCATGTGGTTTTCTATTTCTCTTAACACATCACTTAAAGAGAATCCACTGTATAAAGAGGTCCAACACTTCCTCGACTAACGGTACAGGGCTTTTGCCTTTTTTTCCTATGGGCCACTTTGAGTTCTCAGAAATTGTTCATGGGTCAAGCCGAAAAAACGAAAAAACTCCGTTTAAAAAGCCGAAAACACGTGCGAATAAATAAAAACAATTTGAAAAGAGCACACAAAGCACGACACGTGGCGGCAGCTGAGTGCGCGTGGCGCGCTCTCAGCCCACCCCCAAGTGATCATTTGGAGGCTCCCGAAGGAGCGCTCATCAACTAGTTGCTCTTATAGCAAAAGAGTAGCTAGCATGGGATCGATCTGATGCAGTTCGCAGCCCAGAACTAGCAGAAAGAGTACGGCTGCATCTGTTGGAGCTAATCCATACATAATTTGCAAAGTTGCCATAGAATTAGTGAAACAAAAATATCGAGTGACATCATTTTCTACATTTCCTTAGAAGATCATGACTATTTCTTCTTATGTTCACAACATGCACCAACACAAGCTGCATAGCCTTTAATGACAGAAATGTATTAATTTTAGAGTTGTGGCTAGTGATCCACCCTAGCTTGCCTTGCACATCCTCTCGCTGTTAGGACCAAGAACCCGTTTTTGGAACTTTCCTGAGACACATAGCTCCCTCTGTACATTGCCATTGCTGAAGCCAATGACAAATATTTCCTAGTATCAACCAGTCTAGTGCAGCACCAAGAGAGCCAGTAGTTGAAGATTGCTAATGTGATAATGTGCTCCAGCGCGCATGGCCACCATTGTTTCTTGATCAAACATATTTTGGCAGTGCCGTAGCATTGTAATCCTTTCTCTTGAGATAGAGATTCAATGCTGGAGTAGTATGGTTTCATCTCCCATATGTCACCGACACTGGACATACAGGGAGGAAATGCCAATGGGATAATTAAATTCCAAATGCCTCCAAAGCCTAGTATCTATCCAGAGACTACTAGGAGATGATTAAGTAGTGATCCAACCATTTCACCACTCTCCTCTATTGGTTTGTTAAACATTTCTCACTGTTTTCATCCTTTCATCTCATCTCTTTGATCGGTCTCCCCTCTTAGTCGGTGTCCCCTTTTTACAGAAGTTGTACTCTAATGTTGGTTATACTCCCAAAATAATATCCCTCTATTTAAGTCCCATTATTTGTATCATTTGGCATCTTCAAAAGCAATAAGTACATCCTATTTTTCACCCTTCAAGTCATCACATGGTGTCTAGTTCTACTTACTACATCAGTACTTCATTGTTTCTGAAAGCCAGTATGGTACTTGATCTATACAATTTATGCCCCCACCCCCAAACAATATTATTGTGTTCTATATATTACCTGAGAGCAAACAAGCTGGTAGGTTAGTCTCATATACAATCTAGGTTAGTTTACTGTGGTCAGTAACAGGTTTGGAATTTGAAGTTGTTCTTTTACATGATACTGCTGACCTTATCCAATCATATAACAATGAGTTACTCTTGTATTATATTTGATACAATCACTATAAAAAAAGACACATCCGTGACATCTTGGGCCGAACGAATTTTTTTTCTGTCATACTTATGACACTTCTGTGACGATAATTGTGACAAAACCCGGTATCATCATAGATGTGGTGGGCTCCTACTTCTATGACAAAAAATCATGACAGAAAATGAGCTTTTCGTACTGGGCGGGCCGGAGACGCAGCTGCATGACATTCTTTTGGCCGTCCATGACGGAGAAAACCGTGGTAGAAGCGAGGGCGAGGAAAATATCAGGGGAGTCCCTGGTTACGGTGGGTGGTCGGGGGCCGAGCGAGCGCGCTGCTTTCTCAGACGACGCCAAGATGTGTGTAGGCGTTGGCGCTCTAACTTAACCCGAAGCGTTGGGCTCTAATCGAACCCGAGTGATTGCACTGCAGTTATGCGTTATCGAACCCGGCGATCGATCGAATTCTTTGCCGTTAATCAAAACCGAGTGATTCCTTCTCTACTGCTGCTAACTGAAGCCGATCGAACACTGCTGCCTCCTTCCCTGGATGAACAATGAGCGTTGTTGAGGGGGTTTGGATGAACAGTTCCCGGTGGGGGGTTGGATGAACAGGACCCCGTGCTAGTAGAGGCCATTGTCGATGGATGAACAGTACCCCGATCGATCGAGCCAGTGGATGTACAGGACCCCGTGGAGGACTGGTTGAATGGTAGCCGGTGGAGGGCTGGATGAACAATAGCCCGTGGAGGGGTGGTTGAACAGGACCCCGTGGAGAGGGCTGGCTGAACAGTAGCCGGTGGAGGAGCGGTGGAGGCTGGATGAACAGGAGCCCATGGATGAACAATCATAGGTGGAGGCTGGAGGAGGTCGACGATGGATGAACAGGAACCCGTGGAGGTAGTCGACGGTGGATGAACAGTAGCCCATGGAGGCAGTCAACGGTGGAGATGAACAATATCCCGTGGAGTCCCATTTTGCGGTACGCCACACCCCTCCCGATGAACAGGACCCCCGTTTCGACCGTAGCGCTTCAATACAAGTCCGTTTACTCCGTTTTGCGGTACGCCACACCTCTCCCGATCAACAGGACCCCGTTTCGATCGTAGGAGGTCAGTTTCCTCCGTTTTGCGGTACGCCATACTGATACGTCCATTTTGCATCATGCTTTTATATCAATATTTATTGAATTATGAGCTGTTATTACACATTATATCTCAATACTTATGGCTATTCTCTCTTATTTTACAAGGTTTACCATGAAGAGGGGGAATGCTGCAATGAATTCGGCCGGAAAAGGAGCAAATGTTGGAAACCTATTCTCGCACAACTCCGTAAGTCACGAAACTCCACGAAACAACCTTTTGGATTTATTAAGAATTTATGAGCGAAAGAAATAGGCGGGGGCCCACACCTGTCTAGGAGGCAGGAGGCGCCCCCTTAGGCGCGACCCCTATCTCCTAGGCCCTGGTGAGCCTCCGGCCTCCATCATCAGCTATATCATCACTTTTACCCCGGAAAAAATCATGGGCAAGCTTACGGGATGAAATTCCGCCGCCACGAGGCGGAACCTTGGCGGAATCAATCTAGGGCTCTGGCGGAGCTGTTCTGCCGGGGACACTTCCCTCCTGGAGGGGGAAATCATCACCAACGTCATCACCAACGATTCTCTCATCGAGAGGGGGTCAATCTCCATCATCATCTTCACCAGCACCATCTCCTCTCAAAACCCTAGTTCATCTCTTGTATCCAATCTTGTATCAAAACCACAAATTGGTACCTGTGGGTTGCTAGTAGTGTTGATTACCCCTTGTAGTTGATGCTAGTTGGTTTACTTGGTGGAAGATCATATGTTCAGATCCTTTATGCATATTATTACTCCTCTGATTATGAACATGAATATGCTTTGTGAGTAGTTACGTTTGTTCATGAGGACATGGGTGAAGTCTTGCTATTAGTAGTCATGTGAATTTGGTATTCGTCCGATATTTTGATGAGATGTATGTTGTCTTTCCTCTAGTGGTGTTATGTGAACATCAACTACATGACACTTCACCATTATTTGGGCCTAGAGGAAGGCATGGAGGAGTAATAAGTAGATGATGGGTTGCTAGAGTGACAGAAGCTTAAACCCTAGTTTATGCCTTGCTTCGTTAGGGGCTGATATGGACCCATATGTTTAATGCCGTGGTTAGGTTTACCTTAATACTCCTTTTTGTAGTTGCGGATGCTTGCAATAGGGGTTAATCATAAGTGGGATGCTTTTCCAAGTTAGGACAGTACCCAAGTGCCGGTCCACCCACATATCAAATTATCAAAGTACCGAACGTGAATCTTATGAACGTGATGAAAACTAGCTTGACGATAATTCCCAATGTGTCCTCGGGAGGTCCTTCTTCATTATTAGAATTTGTCCAGGCTTATCCTTTGCTACATAAAGGATTGGGCCACCTTGCTGCACTTTATTTACTTTATTTACTTTTTGCTCGTTACTATTTATCTTATCACAAAACTATCTATCACCTACTATTTTCAGTGCTTGCAGAGAAAACCTTACTGAAAACCGCTTATCATTTCCTTCTGCTCCTCGTTGGGTTCGACACTCTTACTTATCGAAAGGACTACGATAGATCCCCTATACTTGTGGGTCATCAAGACTCTTTTCTGGCGCCGTTGCCGGGAGTGTAGCGCTTTTGGTGAGTGGAACTTGGTAAGGAAACATTTATATAGTGTGCTGAAATTTTCTGTTACTTGTCACTATGGAAACTAATCCTTTGAGGGGCTTGTTTGGGGTATCTTCACCCGAACCATAAGAGCAAAGAGATTCTCCTCAACCTACTAAACTTTATGAAAATATTCACTTTGAGATTCCTTCGGGTATGATAGAAAAACTGCTAGCTAATCCTTTTGCAGGAGACGGAACATTGCATCCCGACTTACACCTTATCTTTGTGGATGAAGTTTGTGGATTATTTAAGCTTGCAGGTATTCCCGATGATGTTGTCAAAAGGAACGTCTTACCTTTATCTTTGAAGGGAGATGCATTGACATGGTATAGGCTATGTGATGATACGAGATCTTGGAATTATAAGCGATTGAAGTTGGAATTTCACCAGAAGTTCTATCCTATGCATCTTGTTCATCGTGATCGTAATTACATATATAATTTCTGGCCTCGTGAAGGAGAAAGCATCGCTCAAGCTTGGGTGAGGCTTAAGTCAATGTTATATTCATGCCCCAATCATGAGCTCTCTCGGGAAATGATTATTCAGAATGTTTATGCTCCGCTTTCTCTTGATAATCGCAACCTACTCGATACTTCCTGTGCTGGTTCTTATATGCTAAAGACTATTGATTTCAAATGGGACTTATTGGAAAGAATTAAACGCAACTCTGAAGATTGGGGTTCCGATGATGGTAAGGAGTCAGGTATGACACCTAAGTTCGATTGTGTTAAATCTTTTATGGATACCGATGCTTTCCGTGGATTTAGCTCTAAGTATGGACTTGACTCTGAGATAGTAGCTACTTTTTGTGAAACTTGTGCTACTCACGTTGATCTCCCTAAAGAGAAGTGGTTTAAATATAATCCTCCTGTTGAAGTGAAAGTAGTTGCACCTATTACGATTCGAAGAGAAGACTATTACATATAGTGATCCTATTATTCCTACTGCTTATGTCGAAAAACCTCCTTTTCCTGTTAGGATAAAAGATCATGCTAAAGCTTCGACTGTTGTTCGTTAGAGTAATACTAGGACTTATACACCTCATGAGCAAATTAATGTTGAACCTGGTATTGCTATGATTAAAGATCTCTTGGATGAGGACTTAGATGGGCATGTTATTTCCTTCTTGGGTGAGACTGCTAATATTGCTAGACCCGATACTAAGACACGTAGACCTGTCATAGGCGTGCCTGTTATTTCTGTTAAAATAGGAGATCATTTTTATCATGGCTTATGTGATATGGGTGCTAGTGCTAGTGCGATACCTTATGATCTTTATAAAGAAATTATGCACGACATTGCAACCGTTGAATTAGAAGACATTGATGTTACTATTAAGCTTGCTAATAGGGATACCATTAAACTTATTGAGATTGTTAGAGATGTTGAAGTTTTGTGTGGTAAGGTTAAATACCCTGCTGATTTTCTTGTTCTTGGTTCCCCACAAGATGATTTTTGTCCCATTATTTTTGGTAGACCCTTCTTGAATACTTCTAGTGCTAAGATTAATTGTGAAAAGAATATAAATCCTTTGTTGGCATAGATGGTATGTCTCATGAGTTCAATTTTGCTAAGTTTAGTAGACAACCTCGTGAAAGGGAACCACCTCGTAAAGATGAGATTATTGGCCTTGCTTCCATTGCTTTGTTCCTCCCTCCGATCCGTTAGAACAATATTTGCTAGACCATGAAAACGATATGTTTATGAAGGAAAGGGAAGAAATATATGAAGTGTTCCTTAAACAAGAACCTATGTTGAAACATAACCTTCCCGTTGAAATTCTTGGGGATCCCCCTCCACCCAAGGGTGATCCCGTGTTTGAACTCAAACCCTTACCTGATAATCTTAAGTATGCTTATCTTGATGAAAAAGAAATATATCCTATTATTATTAGTGCTAACTGATACGTCTCCAACGTATCTATAATTTTTGATTGCTCCATGCTATATTATCTACTGTTTTAGGCAATATTGGGCTTTATTATCCACTTTTATATTATTTTGAGACTAACCTATTAACCGGAGGCCCAGCACAAATTTGCTGTTTTATGCCTATTTCAGTATTTCGAGGAAAAGGAATGTCAGACGGAGTCAAAACGGAACGAAATCAACTAGAGAAGTTATTTTTGGAAGGAAACCCACCCGATGGACTTAGACCCCACGTCAGAAGATACGGGAGGTGCTCACGAGGTTCGGGGGCGCGCCCCTGCCTCGTGGAGCCCCCGTAGCTCCACCGACGTACTCCTTTCACCCATATATACTACGTACCCTAAAACTTCAAGAACAGAAGTTAGATCGGGAGTTCCGCCGCCGCAAGCCTCTGTAGACACCAAAAACCAACCGGGACCCCGTTCCGGCACCCTGCCGGAGGGGGATCCCATCACCGGTGGCCATCTTCATCATCCCGGCGCTATCCATGACGAGGAGGGAGTAGTTCACCCTCGGGGCTGAGGGTATGTACCAAAGAGCTATGTGTTTGATCTCTCTCTCTCTCGTGTTCTCTCTCGTGTTCCATCTATGGCACGATCTTGATGTATCCCGAGCTTTGCTATTGTAGTTGGATCTTATGATGTTTCTCCCCCTCTACTCTCTTGTGATGAATTGAGTTCCCCCTTTTGAAGTTATCTTATCGGATTGAGTCTTTTATGAGAACACTTGATGTATGTCTTGCCGTGATTATCTGTGGTGACAATGGGATATCATGTGCCACTTGATGTATGTTTTTGTGATCAACTTGCGGGTTTCGTGACATTGGGAACCTATGCATAGGGGTTGGCACACGTTCTTGATTCTCCGATAGAAACTTTGGGGCACTCTTTGAAGTACTTTTATGTTGGTTGGATAAATCTGAGATTGTGTGATGCATATCGTATAATCATGCCCACGGATACTTGAGGTGACAATGGAGTATCTACGTGACATTAGGGTTTTGGTTGATTTGTATCTTAAGGTGTTATTCTAGTACGAACTCTTTTATAGATTGATCCGAAAGAATAACTTTGAGGTGGTTTCTTACCCTACCATAATCTCTACGTTTGTTCTTTGCTATTAGTGGCTTTGGAGTGACTCTTTGTTGCATGTTGAGGGCTTGTTATATGATCTATTTATGTTATTATTGTCGAGAAAACTTGCACTAGTGGAAGTATGAACCCTAGGCCTTGTTTCCTATCATTGCAATACCGTTTACGCTCACTTTTATCATTAGTTACCTTGCTGTTTTTATATTTTCAGATTACAAATACCTTTATCTACCATCCCTATTGCACTTGTATCACCATCTCTTCGCCGAACTAGTGCACCTATACAATTTACCATTGTATTGGGTGTGTTGGGGACACAAGAGACTCTTTGTTATTTGGTTGCAGGGTTGTTTGAGAGAGACCATCTTCATCCTACGCCTCCCACGGATTGATAAACCTTAGGTCATCCACTTGAGGGAAATTTTCTATGTCCTACAAACCTGTGCACTTGCAGGCCCAACAACTTCTACAAGAAGAAGGTTGTGTAGTAGACATCAAGCTCTTTTCTGGCGCCGTTGCCGGGGAGGATAGGTAAGTGAAGGTATATCTTTAGATCTTGCAATCGAATCTTTTTGTTTCTTGTTTTAGCACTAGTCTAGTTTATAAAAGAAAACTACAAAAAAATGGAATTGAGTTTGTCTCATACGCTTCACCTTTTTAATATCTTTCGTGAGAATGATGGAAAGGAAAATTGTGCCGAAGTGCTAGAAGAAGAATTACATAGAATACTTGGCATTAAATATGTGAATGATGAGAAGGATTGCAATGTTGTTAGTATGAATTCCTTGAATATCCATGATGCTAATGATATGCAAAGCCACAAGCTTGGGGAAGCTATGTTTGATGAAGATGATATTTTTTGTCCCCCAAGCTTTGATGAGCAAATTTACTATGATGAAAGCATGCCTCCTATATATGATGATTATTGTGATGAAAGTATGCTTTAAAGAATAATGATAACCATGAAACTTGTCATCTTGATCTTAATTTTTAATCACATGATAGTTATTTTGTTGAGTTTGCTCCCACTATTATTCATGAGAAGAATTTTGCTTATGTGGAGAGTAGTAAATTTTCTATGCAAGTAGATCATGAAAAGAATGCTTTAGGTGCTGGTTATATTGTTGAATTCATTCATGATGCTACTTAAAATTATTATGAGGGAGGAATATATGCTTGTAGGAATTGCAATAATATCAAGTTTCCTGTCTATGTGCTTAAAGTTTTGAAGTTATGCTTGTTTTACCTTCCTATGCAAGTTGATTATTGTTCCCATAAGTTGTTTGCTCACAAAATCACTATGCATAGGAAGTGGGTTAGACTTAAATGTGCTAGTCATATTCTTCATGATGCTCTCTTTATGTTTCAATTCTTATCTTTATGTGAGCATCAGTGAAATCATCATGCCTAGCTAGGGGCGTTAAACGATAGCGCTTGTTGGGAGGCAACCCAATTTTATTTTAGTTTCTTACTTTTTGTTTCTATTTAGGAATAAATAATCCATCTAGCTTCTGTTTAGATGTGGTTTTATGTTTTAATTAGTGTTTGTGCCAAGTAGAACCTTTGGGAGGACTTGGGTGAAGTCTTTATGATCATGCTGTAAAAAACAGAAACTTTAGCGCTCACGAGATTAGCTAGAACTTTTTACTAGAGAGTGATATTTAGTTGATTCTTTTTTCAGATGATTACTAGACAAATTACTCAGGTCCACAAATTTATTTTAGAATTTTTGGAGTTCCAGAAGTTTGCGTTTGATACAGATTACTACAGACTGTTCTGTTTTTGACAGATTCTGTTTTCATTGTGTTGTTTGCTTATTTTGATGAATCTATGGCTAGTAAAATAGTTTATAAACCATAGAGAAGTTGGAATACAGTAGGTTTAACACCAATATAAATAAATAATGAGTTCATTACAGTACCTTGAAGTGGTGTTTTTTTTCTTTCGCTAACGGAGCTCACGAGTTTTCTGTTAAGTTTTGTGTTGTGAAGTTTTCATGTTTTTGGTAAAGATTCGATGGACTATGGAATAAGGAGTGGCAAGAGCCTATGCTTGGGGATTCCCAAGGCACCCCAAGGTAATATTCAAATATAACCAAGAGCCTAAGCTTGGGGATGCCCCCAGGGGCGGACCCAGGGAAAAACTTGAGAGGGGGCAAAAATGTATGGCCATATACCAACAAAATAAGCACCGATATGAACTACCACATATACCGCTATCATACAATGCAACGCAATGTAATGTCCTCTGCCTCGTTGTACTCCAACCAATTACCACGTATGGATCATTTTAATCGCCATTAAAGTGTGAATTGATCATCCAAATCATCGTTTGTTTAGACGTTATAGGACGAGGTTGGCAACCCCCTACATCAAGTACTTTCTTCTTATCCTCATGCTGATTGGGATTGTAATATGCAATCCTTCTCCTTTTAAACGAAACTATAGAAAGATTGTTTTTTTAAAGAAAAGGCATAACCCGACTTTATAAATAAAGCCACTCTAGAAAGATTGTTCAAATCAACTAATTCATGTATCTTGGTAGCTGTTAGTTTTTGAAAGAAAAAAAAACTCCACTATGGCTGTGCAAAAAGTGAAAATGTTAAATAATTGCTAAAATTACCACACATCATGCATGAAGATGAATCGTGCTAGGGACTAGGAAAAATTAATAGGTCATCCCAATTGAATTGCAGTTGCTCTGTCTGGACTAGCCTATTTTACTCGTCAGTAATATGTTGCATACAAAATTTGTACTCCCTCCGTTCCTAAATATAAGTCTTTGAAGAGATTACACTATGAACCACATACGGATGTATGTAGATGCATTTTAAAGTGTAGAATCATTCATTTTGCTCCGTATGTAGTAATCTCTTCAAAGACTTATATTTAGGAACGGAGGAAGTATGTTTCATAAAAAATGTTCCGACTGGCTAATCATCCCAGTAAATTATACATATAAATTGATGAGACTAACATGATTTCTAAGATAGAGATCGCATAAACAAAAATAAATGAAAAGAGAAGAACCTACATGACTTATACAGCTTACCTTGATGTCAATTAAAATTAGGGAATTGCATATTCAGGATTTAGAGATGGAAGATGTGCTGCAGCATCTTCATGCAAGACCAGGAGGGATGAAGGACGACAAGTCGGCAATTATCAGTCAACAAGGCGACGCGTGAGCGGTGAAGTGAAGCGGCAACCAGGAGAACTTCCGCGTTCCGCATGGCGGCGGTGTGCGTGTATGTACAAGTTAGGGATGCAATAAGTCAATCAAATAGGCTAATGAAATCTGCGATCTAGTAGAAGGCAATGTGAAACGTGCGCAAGCTGTGGGCTGTAGCAATTCTTACTCTTTGGTGGGCTGATTCTTCAAAGTTTAGTTAGATTCCATGGGCTCCTAAAACTACACGAGAAAATGGCCCAAGTGGGGGCAAAGTACTGGCCCAAGTGAGGGCAGACAAGTATACACACGATGAAGTACACGTGGATGAGAAAATCGAGTGGGGGCAGCTGCCCCCACAACCTCTAACGTGCGTCCGCCCCTGGATGCCCCGGAAGGCATCCCCTCTTTCGTCTTCGTTCATCGGTAACTTTACTTGGAGCTATATATTTATTCACCACATGATATGTGTTTTGCTTGGAGCGTCATTTTATTTTCTTTAGCTTTGCTTGCTGTTAGTTAGAATAATGTTTTGCATCTTTAGTTTCAATAAAAAAGTCAAGGATAGCCTTTGCCATGCTTATTTTGCTAGTATACATGTTGCTGTTTGAAAAATAGAAAGTTTACAGCTGTTGCAAAAATTCCCTAGAAAAGTCAGAGAGTGGTATAATGTTGAATATTTTTGCATATTGAGATCTGATAAATTTATTACAGTGGGAATTTTAGTTCATAATTTTTGGAGTTAGGGAAGTATGATGACTCTTGCATTCTTTACAGACTGTACTGTTTTGACAGATTGCTGTTATGGTTGCATTGTTTGCATATGTTTTCTTGTTTAATGATTCTATTTGAAGATAGGAGTATTAAATATGCAGAGGCATTTAGTATTCAATGTTTAATAATAATTTTAGTCATTTGTTACAGTAGGAAATGATAAGGTTTTGCATTGGTTTATACTAACCTATCTCCCGAGTTCTTGTTGAGTTTGTTGTGAATGAAGCTTTTGATAAAAAGAGAAACCATGATATGAGAGGAATTAAGGAGACACAAAAGCTCAAGCTTGGGGATGCCCAAGGCACCCCAAGATATTATTTCAGGAAGTCTCAAGCATCTAAGCTTGGGGATGCCCCCGTTGGCATCCCACCTTTCTCCTTCAACAACTATCGGTTAGTATCAGTTGAGCCTAAGTTTTTGCTTCTTCACATGAGTTGTGCTATCCTTGCAATGTAGTTTTCTTTAGCTTTGCTTGATGTTTGAATAAAGTATCAAGATCTGAAATTCTTAAATGAGAGAGAGCCTTCGCATAGTTGCACAATTATTTAGCTACTCATTGACCTTCATTTATATCTTTCGGAGTAGTTTGTTGTTGCTCTAGTGCTTCAATTATATCTTTTAGAGCACGGTGGTGGATTTGTTTTAAAGAAACTTGATCTCTCATGCTTCACTTAGATTATTTTGAGAGTCGTTAATAGCATGGTAATTTGCTTAATGTTAATATACTTGGTGTTCAAGATATGTGAAACTTTCTTTGGAGTGAATTGAATACTAAGATAAATTTAATGCTTAATAATTGTTTTGAGACATGGAGGTAATAATATCAAAGTCATGCTAGTTGATAATTGTGAATTTGAGAAATACTTGTGTTGAAGTTTGCAAGTCCTGTAGCATGCACGTATGGGTAAAGTTGTGTAACAAATTTGAAACATGAAGTGTACCGGCTTGTGCATCCTTATGAGTGGCGGTCGGGGACGAGCGATGGTATTTTCCTACCAATCTATCCCCTAGGAGCATTCTTGCGTAGTACTTGATTTTGATGGCTTCTAAATTTTTGCAATAAGTATATGAGTTCTTTTGACTAATGTTGAGTCCATGGATTATACGCACTTTTACCTTTCCGCATTTGCTAGCCTCTTGATGCCGTGCATTGCCCTTTCTCACCTTGAGAGTTGGTGCAAACTTCACGGTGCATCCAAACCCCGTGATATGATACGCTCTTTCACACATAAAACTCCTTATATCTTCCTCACAACAGCCACCATACCTACCTATCATGGCATTTCCATAGCCATTCCGAGATATATTGCCATGCAACTTCCATCATCATTATTATGACATACATTACTTTTGTCATATTGCCATTGCATGATCATGTAGTTGACATCGTATTTGTGGCAAAGCCACCATGCATTATTTTCCATACATGTCACTCTTGATTCATTGCACCATCCCGGTACACCGCCAGAGGCATTCATATAGAGTCATGTTTTGTTCTAAGTTTCGAGTTGTAATTGTTGAGTTGTAAGAGAAATAAAAGTGTGATGATCATCATTATTAGAGCATTGTCCCAAGTGAGGAAAGTATGATGGAGACTATGATTCCCCCATAAGTCGGGATGAGACTCCGGACGAAATAAAAAATAATAATTAAAAAAAGAGCAAGGCCAAAAAAAAGAAAGGCCCAAAAAAATGAGAGAAAAAGAGAGAAGGGACAATGCTACTATCCTTTTACCACACTTGTGCTTCAAAGTAGCACCTTGTTCTTCATGTAGTGAGTCTCATATATTGTGCTTCAAAGTAGCACTAAGATCTTCATGATAGAGAGTCTCTCATTTTGTCACTTTCATATACTAGTGGGAATTTTTCATTATAGAACTTGGCTTGTATATTCCAATGATGGGCTTCCTCAAAGTGCCCTAGGTCTTCGTGAGCAAGCAAGTTGGATGCACACCCACTTAGTTTCTTTTGTAGAGCTTTCATATACTTATAGCTCTAGTGCATCTGTTGCATGGCAATCCCTACTCCTCATGTTGACATCAATTTATGGGCATCTCCATAGCCCGTTGATTATCCTCGTCGATATGAGATTTTCTCCTTTTTTGTCTTCTCCACACAATCCCATCATCATATTCTATTGCACCCATAGTGTTATACCCATGGCTCGCGCTCATGTATTGCATAAAGGTTGAAAGAGTTTGAGATTACTTGAGTATGAAACAATTGCTTGGCTTGTCATTGGGGGTATAGAAGTTGGGAACATCTTTGTGTGACGAAAATGAAGCATAGCCTAACTATATGATTTTGTAGGGATGAACTTTCTTTTGCCATGTTATTTTGAGAAGACATGATTGCTTTGATTAGTATGCTTGAAGTATTATTATTTTTGTGTAAATATGAACTATTGTCTTAAATCTTTCGGATCTGAATATTCATATCACAAGTAAGAAGATTTATATTGAAATTATACAAGTAGCACTCCGCATAAAAAATTATCTTTTTATCATTTACCTACTCGAGGACGAGCAGGAATTAAGCTTGGGGATGCTTGATACGTCTCCAACGTATCTATAATTTTTGATTGCTCCATGCTATATTATCTACTGTTTTAGGCAATATTGGGCTTTATTATCCACTTTTATATTATTTTTGGGACTAACCTATTAACCGGAGGCCCGGCCTAGATTTGTTGTTTTATGCCTATTTCAGTATTCCGAGGAAAAGGAATGTCAGACGGAGTCAAAACGGAACGAAATCAACTGGATAAGTTATTTTTGGAAGGAAACCCACCTGATGGACTAGGACCCCACGTCAGAAGATACGGGAGGTGCTCACGAGGGTGGGGGGCGCGCCCACCCCCCGGGCGCCCCCCTGCCTCGTGGGGCCCCCGTAGCTCCACCGGCATACTCCTTTCACCCATATATACCTACGTACCCTAAAACTTCTAGAACACAAGTTAGATCGAGAGTTCCGCCGCCGCAAGCCTCTGTAGACACCAAAAACCAATCGGGACCCCGTTCCGGCACCCTGCCGGAGGGGGATCCCATCATCGGTGGCCATCTTCATCATCCCGACGCTATCCCTGACAAGGAGGGAGTAGTTCACCCTCGGGGCTAAGGGTATGTACCAGTAGCTATGTGTTTGATCTCTCTCTCTCTCTCGTGTTCTCTCTCGTGTTCCATCTATGGCACGATCTTGATGTATCCCGAGCTTTGTTATTGTAGTTGGATCTTATGATGTTTCTCCCCCTCTACTCTCTTGTGATGAATTGAGTTTCCCCTTTTGAAGTTATCTTATCGGATTGAGTCTTTTATGAGAACACTTGATGTATATCTTGCCGTGATTATATGTGGTGACAATGGGATATCATGTGCCACTTGATGTATGTTTTGGTGATCAACTTGCGGGTTTCGTGACATTGGGAACCTATGCATAGGGGTTGGCACACGTTCTTGATTCTCCGATAGAAACTTTGGGGCACTCTTTGAAGTACTTTTATGTTGGTTGGATAAATCTGAGATTGTGTGATGCATATCGTATAATCATGCCCACTGATACTTGAGGTGACAATGGAGTATCTAGGTGACATTAGGGTTTTGGTTGATTTGTATCTTAAGGTGTTATTCTAGTATGAACTCTTTTATAGATTGATCCGAAAGAATAACTTTGAGGTGGTTTCGTACCCTACCATAATCTCTACGTTTGTTCTCCGCTATTAGTGGCTTTGGAGTGACTCTTTGTTGCATGTTGAGGGCTTGTTATATGATCTATTTCTGTTATTATTGTTGAGAGAACTTTCACTAGTGAAAGTATGAACCCTAGGCCTTGTTTCCTATCATTGCAATACTGTTTACGCTCACTTTTATCATTAGTTACCTTGCTGTTTTTATATTTTCAGATTACAAATACCTTTATCTACCATCCCTATTGCACTTGTATCACCATCTCTTCGCCGAACTAGTGCACCTATACAATTTACCATTTGTATTGGGTGTGTTGGGGACATAAGAGACTCTTTGTTATTTGGTTGCAGGGTTGTTTGAGAGAGACCATCTTCATCCTACGCCTCCCACAGATTGATAAACCTTAGGTCATCCACTTGAGGGAAATTTGCTACTGTCCTACAAACCTGTGCACTTCCAGGCCCAACAACGTCTACAAGAAGAAGGTTGTGTAGTAGACATCACTAACCTTTCATAGAAAGAAGAAGAAATATTATTGAAAACTCTGAAGAAGCACCGAGCTGCTATTGGATATGCTCTGGATGATCTTAAAGGCATTAGTCCCACATTATGTCAACACAAAATTTCAGTGGAGAAAGATGCCAAACCAGTTAGAGATCCTCAAAGACGATTAAATCCCAAAATGAAGGAAGTGGTAAGAAAGGAGATACTAAAGCTCCTTGAGGCAGGTATTATTTATCCCGTTGCTGATAGTGAATGGGTAAGCCCTGTCCATTGTGTCCCTAAAAAGGGATGTATTACCGTTGTTCCTAATGATAAAGATGAATTGATCCCGCAAAGAATTATTACAGGTTATAGGATGGTAATTGATTTTCGTAAGTTAAATAAAGCTACTAAGAAATATCATTACCTTTTACCTTTTATTGATCAAATGCTAGAAAGTCTATCCAAACACACACATTTTTGCTTTCTAGATGGTTATTCTGGCTTCTCTCAAATACCCGTGTCGGCAAAGGATCAATCTAAAACTACTTTTACTTGCCCTTTTGGTACTTTTGCTTATAGACGTATGCCTTTTGTTTTATGTAATGCACCTGCTACCTTTCAAAGATGCATGATGGCTATATTTTCTGATTTTTGTGAAAAGATTTGTGAGGTATTCATGGATGATTTCTCCGTCTATGGATCCTCTTTTGATGATTGTTTGAGCAACCTTGATCAAGTTTTGCAGAGATGCGAAGACACTAGTCTCGTCCTGAATTGGGAAAAGTGTCACTTTATGGTTAATGAAGGCATTGTCTTGGGGCACAAGATCTCCGAGAGAGGTATTGAAGTTGATAAAGACAAAGTTGACGCTATTGAAAAGATGCCATGTCCCAAGGACATAAAAGGTATAAGAAGTTTCCTTGCTCATGCCGACTTTTATAGGAGGTTCATTAAGGACTTTTCTAAAATCTCTAGGCCTCTGACTAATTTATTGCAAAAAGATATTCCTTTTGTCTTTGATGATGATTGTGTAGAAGCATTTGAAACACTTAAGAAAGCCTTGATCATCGCACCTATTGTTCAGCCACCGATTGGAATTTACCTTTTGAAATTATGTGTGATGCTAGTGATTATGTTGTAGGTGCTGTTTTAGGGTAAAGAGTCGATAAGAAATTGAATGTTATCCAAAGATGCTAGTAAGACTCTTGATCGCCAGAGAAATTATGCTACTACTGAAAAAGAGTTCTTAACAGTTGTGTTTGCATGTGATAAGTTTAGACCTTATATTGTTGATTCCAAAGTTACTATTCACACTGATCATGCTGCTATTAAATATCTTATGGAAAAGAAAGATGCTAAGCCTAGACTCATTAGATGGGTTCTCTTGCTCCAAGAATTTGACTTGCATATTATTGATAGAAAGGGAGCTGAGACCCCTGCTATGAACAACTTGTCTAGGTTAGAGAATGTTCTTGATGACCCACTGCCTATTAATGATAGTTTTCCGATGAACAATTAGCGGTCGTCAATGCTTCTCAGATTGCTCCTTGGTATCTTGACTATGCTAATTACATTGTTGCTAAATATATACCGCCTATTTTCACATACCAAAGAAAAGAAAAAGTTCTTTTATGATTTAAGACATTACTTACGGGATGATCCACACCTTTATAAAGAAGGAGTAGATGGTATTATTAGGCGTTGTGTGCTGAGCATGAACAGAACAAATCTCACGCAAGTGTCACTCTGAATCCTATGGAGGACACCACCGGAGATAGAACTGCACACAAGGTACTACAATCTGGTTTTTATTGGCCTACTCTCTTCAAAGATGCTCGTAAGTTTCTCTTATCTTGTGATGAATGTCAAAGAACAGGTAACATTAGTAGACGTCAAGAAATGCCTATGAATTATTCTCTTGTTATTGAACCGTTTGATGTTTGGGGCTTTGATTATATGGGACCTTTTCCTGCCTCCAATGGTTATACACATATTTTAGTTGTTGTTGATTATGTTACTAAGTGGGTAGAAGCTATTCCAACTAGTAGTGCTGATCATAACACTTCTAAAATGCTTAAAGAAGTTATTTTTCCGAGGTTTGGAGTCCCTAGATATCTTATGACTGATGGTGGTTCACACTTTATTCATGGTGCTTTCCGTAAGATGCTTGCTAAGTACGATGTCAATCATAGAATCGCATCTCCTTATCACCCGGAGTCTAGTGGTCAAGTAGAGTTGAGCAATAGAGAGCTCAAATTAATTTTGCAGAAGACTATGAATAGATCTAGAAAGAATTGGTCCAAAAAATTTGATGATGCATTATGGGCCTATAGAACTGCATACAAAAATCCTATGGGTATGTCTCCATATAAGATGGTTTATGGAAAAGCATGTCATTTACCTCTTGAACTTGAACATAAAGCATATTGGGCTATTAAAGAGCTCAATTATGACTTCAAACTTGCCGGTGAGAAGAGGTTGTTTGATATTAGCTCACTTGATGAATGGAGAACCCAAGCATATGAGAATGCCAAGATTTTCAAAGAAAAAGTCAAACACTGGCATGATAAAAGGATACAAAAACGTGAGTTTAATGTAGGAGATTGTGTGTTATTGTTCAACTCTCGTTTAAGATTTTTTGCAGGAAAACTTCTCTCAAAATGGGAAGGTCCCTACGTTATCGAGGAGGTATATCGTTCTGGTGCTATAAAAATCAACAACTTCGAAGGCACAAATCCGAGGGTGGTAAATGGTCAAAGAATTAAACATTATATTTCAGGTAATCCTATCAATGTTGAAACTAATATTATTGAAACCATAACCCCTGAGGAATACATAAGAGACACTTTCCAGACTCCGAAAAGGCATAGGTACGTGGTACGGTAAGTAAACCGACTCCAAAACAACTCTAATGGCAATTTTTATCAGTTTTGGATTATTTAAGAATTTTAGGAAGAAAGAAGTATTCCGAAAGGGACACGAGGCTCCCACGAGAGAGGAGCCCCCCCCCCCTTTAGGGCGCGCCCCTGTCTCGTGGGCACCTCGTGTGTCCCTCGGACTCCGTTTTCTTGTATGTTATGTATTTTGGTCGGTAACAATTCATTATATATACTCCCGAAGGTTTTGACCACCGTATCATGCAAATATCCTCTGTTTTCATTTCGAGCAGTTTCTGTTTCAGATCTAGAGCATCATGTCGTCTCCAAGTGCTCCCAAGGACAAGTTTTTCGAGAGAGTTATCAACCCCTATCTCGCGGAGGTGCTGCATCATCCTCAAACCATTGAGGTGCGTGAGGGGGTGCTGCACATCCGCGATGTGGAGGGACCAAGGCGTGCCGGGAACATGGAGACAAAGCTCGAAGCCGTGGAGCAAGAAGTTTTCAAATGTCAAGGGATGGTGGAGCTTGGACTCAACGCCAACCAGATGATGATCACGGAGTTCACCAACAACCACAAGCTGGATGCCAAAGTCATTGGGGAAACCATCTTCAAACTTCAAGAGAAAATCGAGCACCTCCAAGCCCAGATCTATGACCTACAAAACCAGAACTGTGAGTATGAATATAGATTCAAGCGAATGAGTTTGGCTGCAGATTTAAGGATCCCGGAGACTCGATCATCCTTTTATGATGGAGAGCCGATGCCCTAGAAGATGGACGACGAGCCTATATCATCAACAACTCCTACTTCACCACCTCCGAAGAAATAATCACATGGGTATGGGCACTCCCCTTGGGAACTGCCAAGCTTGAGGGAGGTGCCCCGGTATCGTATCACCATCACACTCTTATCTTTACCGCTTTATTTAGTTCGATCCTTTTAGTAGTATCTTGATCTAGTAGATTGAAGTTTTGATATCAAGTAGTTTTGAGTTTTGCATTGTGATCTCTTTATGTAAGCGAGTCCGTGTGCTATCTATAATAAAGATTAGTGTTGAGTCAAGGGCTTTGCTATGTTGCTATGATCTTGAGAAGGTAGAAAGAATAAAAGAGTTCATATTGATCTTATGGATAATGATAACTTCACACATAGAAAGTATGAGGCATACAAATTGTTGAGAGTTGATGAACGTAGCCTTGGTCATCGTTGCAAGTAATAGGAAGTGATAAGGAAAGAGGGGTCCACATATAAATATATTATCTTGGACATCTTTTATGATTGTGAAGCACTCATTAAGTATGACATGCTAAAAGAGTTGATGTTGGACAAGGAAGACAACGTAATGGTCTATGTTTTCCGACATCTCAGTTAAAGTATGTTGTCATTGACCTTCCAAACATGTTGAGCTTGCCTTTCCCCCTCATGCTAGCCAATTCCTTGCACCAAGTAGAAATACTACTTGTGCTTCCAAATATCCTTAAACCCAGTTTTGCCATGAGAGTCCACCATACCTACCTATGGATTGAATAAGATCCTTCAAGTAAGTTGTCATCGGTGCAAGCAATAAAAATTGCTCTCTAAATATGTATGATTTATTAGTGCAGAGAAAATAAACTTTGTACGAACTTGTTGTGGAAATAATAAAAGCGACGGACTGCATAATAAAGGTCCACATACAAGGGGCAATATAAAGTGACGTTCTTTTGCACTAAGACTTTATGCATCAACCCTAAACGCGCATGACAACCTCTGCTTCCCTCTGCGAAGGGCTTATCTTTTACTTTATGTTTTACTTTATGCTTGAGTCAAGGTGATGCTCACCTTTCCCTTTTTATTTTTATCCTTTGGCAAGCTCCTCGTTTTTGAAAGATCATGATACATATATCCAATTGGATGTAAGTTGGCATAGGCTATTATTGTTGACATCACCTAAAGGTGAATACGTTGGGAGGCAATACAATAAGCCCCTATCTTTCTCAGTGTCCGGCTAAAACTCTATAACCACAAGTATTGTGTGAGTGTTAATAATCATAGGGGACTACGAGATAGTTGAGTATGTGAGCTTGCTGAAAAGCTCTATTATTGACTCTTTCCGATGTTACGATAAATTGCAATTGCTTCAATGACTGAGATTGTAGTTTGTTAGTTCCCAATGAAGTTTTTGAACCATACTTGACATTGTGAATTGCTTATTACTTGAGCATAGGAAATCATATGACAAAATCTATTTATTTTGCTGTTATTAGAATGATCATGATGCCCCATGTCCGTTTTTTATTTTTATCGACACCTCTATCTCTAAACATGTGGACATTTTTTTCGATTTCGGCTTCCGCTTGAGGACAAGCGAGGTCTAAGCTTGGGGGAGTTGATACGTCCATTTTGCATCATGCTTTTATATCAATATTTATTGCATTATGGGCTGTTATTACACATTATATCTCAATACTTATGGCTATTCTCTCTTATTTTACAAGGTTTAACATGAAGAGGGAATGGCGGCAAGCTGGAATTCAGGTGGAAAAGGAGCAAACGTTGAAACCTATTCGCACAACTCCAAAAGTCCTGAAACTCCACGAAACAACTTTTTGGATTTATTAAGAATTTATCATGAAAAGAAATAGGCCAGGGGCCCACACCATCCAGAGACAGAGGGGCGCCTGTAGGGCGCGACCCCCCATCTCCTGGGCCCCCTGGTGGGCCTCCGGCGTCCATCTTCTACTATATCATCACTTTTACCCTGGAAAAAATCGTGGGCAAGCTTATGGGATGAAACTCATCTGGCGGAGCTGTTCTGCCGGGGACACTTCCCTCCGGGAGGGGGAAATCATCACCAACGTCATCACCAACGATTCTCTCATCGAGAGGGGGTCAATCTCCATCATCATCTTCACCAGCACCATCTCCTCTCAAAACCCTAGTTCATCTCTTTTATCCAATCTTGTATCAAAACCACAAATTGGTACATGTGGGTTGCTAGTAGTGTTGATTACTCCTTGTAGTTGATGCTAGTTGGTTTACTTGGTGGAAGATCATATGTTCAGATCCTTTATGCATATTATTACTCCTCTTATTATGAACATGAATATGCTTTGTGAGTAGTTACGTTTGTTCCTGAGGACATGGGTGAAGTCTTGCTATTGGTAGTCATGTGAATTTGGTATTCGTTCGATATTTTGATGAGATGTATGTTGTCTTTCCTCTAGTGGTGTTATGTGAACATCGACTACATGACACTTCACCATTATTTGGGCCTAGAGGAAGGCATGGGGAAGTAATAAGTAGATGATGGGTTGCTAGAGTGACAGAAGCTTAAACCCTAGTTTATGCATTGCTTCGTTAGGGGCTGATATGGACCCATATGTTTAATCTTTGTGGTTAGGTTTACCTTAATACTCCTTTTTGTAGTTGTGGATGCTTGCAATAGGGGTTAATCATAAGTGGGATGCTTTTCCAAGTTAGGACAGTACCCAAGTGCCGGTCCACCCACATATCAAATTATCAAAGTACCGAATGCGAATCTTATGAACGTGATGAAAACTAGCTTGACGATAATTCCCAATGTGTCCTCGGGAGCTCCTTCTTCATTATTAGAATTTGTCCAGGCTTATCCTTTGCTACATAAAGGATTGGGCCACCTTGCTGCACTTTATTTACTTTATTTACTTTTTGCTCGTTACTATTTATCTTATCACAAAACTATCTATCACCTACTATTTCAGTGCTTGCAGAGAAAAACTTACTGAAAACCGCTTATCATTTCCTTCTGCTCCTTGTTGGGTTCGACACTCTTACTTATCGAAAGGACTACGATAGATCCCCTATACTTGTGGGTCATCACATACCCCTCCTGATGAACAGGATCCCGTTTCCACCGTGGCCTGTCGAACACAAGGCCGTTTCCTCCGTTCTGCGGTACGCCAGGCCTCGTTTCCATCGGCTGTTCCGTCCAAGCCGGTTGGCTCCCGATGAACACGACGACGCATTCTGTTCCGACCCACCCGGTTGCCTCCCCATGAACACGACGACGGCGCAGCTTCTCCGTTCCGACCCAACCATGTACACGAGCCCTGGCCGTACATATGCGCGAGTAGGCGTTCGAGACCCCGCCCATATGTACGTGGCCATATTTTTTTCTTGCACCCTGGCCGCTGTACGTACGTGTACATGCTACGTGCGCTCCTCTACTACGACACATGCCCTTCCTTACACGGCCACGGTTTATCGCTCCAACCTGCAGACAAACCGATCGTATGTATGTACACGTTCGCGACCAGAATGGCAACGCTACTGATAAACCACAAGTATAGGGGGATCGCAACAGTTTTCGAGGGTAGAGTATTTCATCCAAATTTATTGATTTGACACAAGGGGAGCCAAAGAATATTCTCAAGTATTAGCAGTTGAGTTGTCAATTCAACCACACCTGGATAAATTAATATCTGCATCAAAGTATTTAGTAGCAAAGTAATATGATAGTAACGGTAACGATAGCAAAAGTAATATTTTTGGGTTTTGTAGTGATTGTAACAGTAGCAACGGAAAAGTAAATAAGCGGAGAACAATATGTGAAAAGCTTATAGGCATTGGATCGATGATGGAGAATTATCTTTGGATGCGGTTCATCATGTAACAATCATAACATAGGGTGACATGAGCTAGCTCCAATTCATCAATGTAATGTAGGCATGTATTCCGAATATAGTCATACGTGCTTATGGAAAAGAACTTGCGTGACATCTTTTGTCCTGCCCTCCCGTGGCAGCGGGGTCCTAATGGAAACTAAGGGATATTAAGGCCTCTTTTTAATAGAGTACCGGACCAAAGCATAACACATAGTGAATACATGAACTCCTCAAACTATGGTCATCACCGGGAGTGGTCCCAATTATTGTCACTTCGGGGTTGCCGGATCATAACACATAGTAGGTGACTATAGACTTGCAAGATAGGATAAAGAACTCACATATATTCATGAAAACATAATAGGTTTAGATCGGCACTCGGGCCCTAGTGACAAGCATTAAGCACAGCAAAGTCATAGCAACATCAATCTCAGAACATAGTGGATACTAGGGATCAAACCCTAACAAAACTAACTCGATTACATGATAAATCTCATCCAACCCATCACCGTCCAGCAAGCCTACGATGGAATTACTCACGCACGGCGGTGAGCATCATGAAATTGGTGATGGAGGATGGTTGATGATGACGATGGCGACGGATTCCCCTCTCCGGAGCCCCAAACAGACTCCAGATCAGCCCTCCCGAGAGAGATTAGGGCTTGGCGGTGGCTCTGTGTCGTAAAACGCGATGAATCTTTCTCTCTGATTTTTTTCTCCCCGAACACGAATATATGGAGTTGGAGTTGAGGTCGGTGGAGCTCTAGGGGGCCCACGAGGCAGGGGGCGCACCCCCACCCTCGTGCCCAGGGTGTGGGCCCCCTGGCCTTGATTCTTTCGCTAGTATTTTTGAAGGAAATATGCCCTAGAGGCAATAATATAGTTTTTATTTATTTCCTCATATCATGATAAATGTTTATTATTCATGCTAGAATTGTATTAACCGGAAACATGATACATGTGTGAATACATAGACAAACTTAAAGTCACTAGTATGCCTCTACTTGACTAGCTCATTAATCAAAGATGGTTATGTTTCCTAACCATAGACATGTGTTGTCATTTGATTAACAAGGTCACTTCATTAGGAGAATGATGTGATTGACTTGACCCATCCGTTAGCTTAGCACTTGATCGTTTTAGTATGTTGCTATTGCTTTCTTCATGACTTATACAAGTTCCTATAACTATGAGATTATGCCACTCCCGTTTACCGGAGGAACACTTTGTGTGCTACCAAACGTCAAAACGTAACTGGGTGATTATAAAGGAGCTCTACAGGTGTCTCCAAAGGTACATGTTGAGTTGGCATATTTCAAGATTAGGTTTTGTCACTCCGATTGTCGGAGAGGTATCTCTGGGCCCTCTCGGTAATGCACATCACTATAAGCCTTGCAAGCAATGTAGCTAATGAGTTGGTTACGAAATGATGCATTACGTAATGAGTAAAGAGATTTGCCGGTAACGAGATTGAACTAGGTATTGAGATACCGACGATCGAATCTCGGGCAAGTAACATACCGATGACAA
The DNA here is from genome assembly GCA_021605145.1 of Aegilops bicornis. NCBI lineage: Eukaryota > Viridiplantae > Streptophyta > Magnoliopsida > Poales > Poaceae > Aegilops > Aegilops bicornis. The sequence goes on along the minus strand of CM038669.1, from coordinate 475,561,944 downwards.
AGGGAACAACGTATGTTGTTATGCGGTTTGACCGATAAAGATCTTCGTAGAATATGTAGGATCCAATATGAGCATCCAGGTTCCGCTATTGGTTATTGACCCGGAATGGATCTTGGTCATGTCTACATAGTTCTCGAACCCGTAGGGTCCGCATGCTTAAGGTTTCGATGACAGTTAGATTATGAGTTTATGAGTTTTGATGTACCGAAGTTTGTTCGGAGTCCCATATGTGATTACGGACATGACGAGGAGTCTCGAAATGGTCGAGACATGAAGATTGATATATTGGACGACTATATTCGGACACCAGAAGTGTTCTGGAGAAGTTTCGGATAAAATGGGAGTGCCGGAGGGTTATCGGAAACCCCGGGGGAACTAATGGGCCTCGATGGGCCTTAGTGGAGAGAGAGAGGGGCGGCCAGGGTAGGCCGCGCACCCCTCCCCCTCTGGTCCGAATTGGACTAGGAGAGGGGGGGCGGCGCCCCCCTTTCCTTCTCCCTCTCCCTCTCCTTCCTTCCCCCTCTCTCCCTTTAGGTGGAAACCTACTAGGACTTGGAGTCCTAGTAGGATTCCCCTCTTGGGGGCGCGCCATAGAGGGCCGGCCGGCCTCCCCCTTGCTCCTTTATATACGGGGGCAGGGGGGCACCCCAAAGACACAACAATTGATCTCTTGATCTCTTAGCCGTGTGCGGTGCCCCCCTCCACCATAGTTCTCCTCGATAATATTGTAGTGGTTCTTAGGCGAAGCCCTGCGACGGTAGAACATCAAGATCGTCACCACGCCTTCGTGCTGACGGAACTCTTCCCCGACACTCTGCTGGATCGGAGTCCGAGGAACGTCATCGAGCTGAACGTGTGCAAGAACTCGGAGGTGCCGTAGTTTCGATGCTTGATCGGTCGGGCCGTGAAGACGTACGACTACATCAACTGCGTTGTGCTAACGCTTTCGCTTTCGGTCTACGAGGGTACATGGACACACTCTCCCCTCTCGTTGCTATGCATCACCATGATCTTGCGTGTGCGTAGGATTTTTTTTTGAAATTACTATGTTCCCCAACAATTTTTTATTATTTCCAAAAATAATCTTCGTGGAGTTTCAGGTCATTCCGAGAACTTTTGTTTCTGCACATAAATAACACCATGGCAATTCTGCTGAAAACAACATTAGTCCGGGTTAGTTCCATTCAAATAATGCAAGTTAGAGTCCAAAACAAGGGAAAAAGTGTTTGGAAAAGTAGATACGACAGAGACGTATCAACTCCCCCAAGCTTAAACCTTTGCTTGTCCTCAAGCAATTCAGTTGATAAACTGAAAGTGATAAAGAAAAACTTTTACAAACTCTGTTTGCTCTTGTTGTTGTAAATATGTAAAGCCAACATTCAAGTTTTCAGCAAAGATTATGACTAACCATATTCACAATAACACTTAGGTCTCGTGTTTACTCATGTCAATGGCATAATCAACTAGCGAGGAATAATAATAAATCTCGGATGACAACACTTTCTCAAAACAATCATGATATGATATAACAAGATGGTATCTCGCTAGCCCTTTCTAAGACTGCAAAACATAAATGCAGAGCACCTTTAAAGATCAAGGACTGACTAAACATTGTAATTCATGGTAAAATAGATCCAGTCATAGTCATACCCAATATAAATTAACAGTAATGAATGCAAATGACAGCAGTGCTCTCCAGCTGGTGCTTTTAAATAAGAGGGTGATGACTCAACATAAAAGTAAATAGACAGGCCCTTCGCAGGGGGGAGCATGGATTTGTAGAGGTGCCAGAGCTCGATTTTAGAGCAGAGATAAATAATATTTTGAGCGGCATACTTTCATTGTCAACATAACAACCAAGAGATGGCGATATCTTCCATGCTACACACATTATAGGCGGTTCCCAAACAGAATGGTAAAGTTTATACTCCCCCTCCACCAACAAGCATCAATCCATGGCTTGCTCGAAACAGCGAGTGCCTCCAACTAACAACAGTCCCAGGGGGAGTTTTGTTTGCAATTATTTTGATTTGATTTGCATAAAGCATGGGAATGGGCATCCCGGTGACCAGCCATTTTCTCATGAGTGAGGAACGGAGTCCACTCCTCTTGAGAATAACCCGCCTAGCATGGAAGATACGGACAACCCTAGTTGATACATGAGCTATTCGAGCATACAAAACAGAATTTCATTTGAAGGTTTAGAGTTTGGCACATACAAATTTACTTAGAACGGCAGGTAGATACCGCATATATAGGAAGGTATAGTGGACTCATATGGAATAACTTTGGCGTTTAAGGGATTGGATGCACGAGCAGTATTCCTGCTTAGTACAAGTGAAGGCTTGCAAAAGACTGGGAATCGAACAACTAGAGAGCGACAACAGTCATGAACATGCATAAAAATTAATAAACATTGAGTGCAAGCATGAGTAGGATATAATCCACCATGAACATAAATATCGTGAAGGCTATGTTGATTTTGTTTCAACTACATGTGTGAACATGTGCCAAGTCAAGTCACTGGAGTCATTCAAAGGAGGATACCACCCCATCATACCACATCACAACCATTTTAATAGCATGTTGGCACGCAAGGTAAACCATTATAAACTCCTAGCTAATTAAGCATGGCATAAGTAACTATAATCTCTAATTGTCATTGCAAACATGTTTATTCATAATAGGCTGAATCAGGAATGATGAACTAATCATATTTACAAAAACAAGAGAGGTCGAGTTCATACCAGGTTCTCTCATCTCAATCATTCCATCATATATCGTCATAATTGCCTTTCACTTGCACGACCGAACGATGTGAATAATAATAATAGTGCACGTGCATTGGACTAAGCTGGAATCTGCGAGCATTCAATAAACAGGAGAAGACAAGGCAATATGGGCTCTTGGTTAAATCAACAATAATGCATATAAGAGCCACTTCAAGGTTTTAATCATGGTCTTCTCCTATCGACCCCCAAAGAAAAGAAAAGAAATAAAACTATTTACACGGGAAAGCTCCCAACAAGCAAAAGAAGAACATGAAATGTTTTAGGGGTTTCTTTTAATTATTACTACTACAGCAAGAAAAGTAAACTAGCTAAAGCTACAACTATTTTTTTGTTTTCTTAGGGTTTATCAAACACACAAGAAGAAAGCATAAAAAGGAAAATAAACTAGCATGGATATTACAATGAAAGAGTATGAGCACCGACATCTAGCAATGAGTGTGTGAGCATAAATGTAATGTCGGTGAGAGATACGTACTCCCCCAAGCTTAGGCTTTTGACCTAAGTTGGTCTATTGCCACGGATGGCCCGACGGATATCCATAGTTGTAGTTGGGGTCGTACTGAGAAGAAGCCTCGAATTGCCACTGGTTTGCAATTGCCTCCGGGTCCCACTGGTAATTAGACTGTCGTGGAGGATCAAATTGTGGTTCCGGCTCTGGCTCTGTGGCTGATGTAGGGTTCCGGTAGGCGTGAATAGCCGCCAATGAACGAGATATCGCCTGCAGATAAATCAAACAAGGAAGGAGCAGGCAAGGTAATAGTCTCAGGGTGATGTTTATCAAAGAACAATGTGTACTTAAGCGCCCTTTCCCTATTCTTAACAATAAAATCATGCGCTACCATACTCTTATAATCTAAATAAACTGTAGGAAGCAATTTTTCTTATTTTTCATAGTGCATAATAGGTATGTTATAGTATGCAGCAAGGCGTGAAGCATAGACACCTCCAAAGATGGGTCCCTTTGTACGGTTCAGACTTAACCTTTTGGCAATAATATCGCCCATACTAACAGAGTCATCACGGAATAAAGCATGGAACAAAATAATAATATCAGGAACACTAAGGTTTCCAAAGTTTCATGACCAATTAAGCAACGACTAGCAAATATTGCAAAGTAGCGTAAAACAGGAAAATGTATGCTAGTGATTCTTGCATCGGAAACCTTCCTAGTTTCCCCTACAGTAATAGTATCAATAAACCCATCCACATCTCTACGATGTGGTTCCTCTAAGCTACCCTCGAAAGGTATTTTGCAAACCCTGCAAAATTCATATAGTGACATCTTCTTAACCACATCATATAAATGAAACTCTACTGAAGGAGGTGATTCCTTAGGATAATAGTAGAAGTTTTGCACAAAAGTATTGGTGAGTAAGAGATACTGCTCGGCGTTGGTCGCAGAGGAAGTCGGTGAGGCCTGCATTCTCAGCCAATTCATAAAAGTCATCATAAATCCTGGCTGCTCTCAAGAAATCATCGGAAGGCCATTCACACGGCCGAACCTCCGTGGTGTGAGGCAGATTATATTTGGGCCTCTCTGCTTCTTCACTTTGCTTTTCCTTCGAGCTTCGGCTCGATGAGCCCCTCAAAAATCTCTTCATCATTTTCTGAAAATTTCTGAAATTTTTAGTAACTTCAAATAAAAGTGAACCAAGCTCAACAAAATTGATAGCAACTACTCCTACAAGTGCCTAGAGCCTATATCATGCATTAGAACTACTTGGAACCATATAAATTTGACATGCAAGCTCAAGAACATGGTCACCTAGGCAGCACAAATTTGCAATGAATAAAGCACTAGAACAAAAACTAATTGGACCAATGGAGGAGTCACATACCAAGGAACAGTCCCCCTAAGCAGTTTTGTGAGAGGTGCTTTGAGCAAGGAGATCAAAAATCGCAGCAAAATGAGCTAGAACTCGTGCTTGAACTGCATGGTGATTTTTTTGGGGAGAAAGAAGAAGTGTGTGGGCGCAGGAATAAGTGGAGGGGAGCCACCGTGGGCCCACGAGGCAGGGGGCGCGCCCTGGACCCTCATGCCTAGGTGCTTGCTCCCCCTGCTGTGTTCTCAGTGCCAGATATTCTCAAATATTCCAGAAAAAATCATATTAAATTGGCAGGGCATTTGGAGAACTTTTATTTTTGGGGTATTTTTATATTGCACGGATAATTCAGAAAATGCATGTAAAAATACTATTTTTTTGCTTTATTTCAACTAAATAATAGAAAGTAAAAGGAGGGTACAGAAGGTTGTGCTTTCTAACTTCATCCATCTCATGCTCATCAAAAGGAATCCGCTAACAAGGTTGATCAAGTCTTGTTAACAAACTCATTCCGACTAACATGGAACCGGAGAAATTTTGAATAACACTATGTTACCTCAACGGGGATATGCACATCCCCAATAATAAGAATATCATATTTCTTCATGACAGTAGGAAGAGCAAATTCAAAACCTCCAAAAATAATCGATGGAATTTTTCCAATAGAATTGATACTGTGGACTTGAGGTTGTTTCCTCGGGAAGTGTACCGTATGCTCATTACCATTAACATGAAAAGTGACATTGCCTTTGTTGCAATCAATAACAGCCCCTGCAGTATTCAAAAAGGTCTTCCAAGAATAATAGACATACTATCGTCCTCGGGAATATCAATAATAACAAAGTCCGTTAAAATAGTAACATTTGCAACCACAACAGTACATCCTCACAAATACCGGCATGTATAGCAGTTGATTTATCAGCCATTTGCAAAGATATTTCAGTAGGTGTCAACTTATTCAAGTCAAGTCTACGATATAAAGAGAGATGCATAACACTAACACCGGCCCCAAGATCACATAAAGCAGTTTTAACATAATTTATTTTAATGGAGCATGGTATAGTGGGTACTCCTGGATCTCCAAGTTTCTTTGGTATTCCACCTTTAAAAGTATAATTAGCAAGCACGGTGGAAATTTCAGCTTCCAGTATCTTTCTTTTATTAGTAACAATTTCTTTCATATACTTGGCATAAGGATTCATTTTGAGCATATCAGTTAATCGCATACGCAAAAAGATTGGTCTAATCATTTCAGCAAAGCGCTCAAAATCCTCATCTTCCTTTTTCTTGGATGGTTTGGGAGGAAAAGGCATGGGTTTACGAACCCATGGTTCTCTTTCTTTACCGTGCTTCTTAGCAACAAAGTCTCTCTTATCATAACGTTGATTCTTTGATTGTGGGTTATCAAGATCAACAGCAGGTTCAATCTCTACATCATTATCATTGCTAGGTTGAGCATCAACATGAACATTATCATTAACATTATCACTAGGTTCATGTTCATTACTAGATTGTGTTTCAGCATCAGAGATAGAAATATCATTTGGATTCTCAGGTGTTTCAGCAATAGGTTCACTAGAAGCATGCAAAGTCCTATCACTTTTCTTTTTCTTCTTTTTAGAAGGACTAGGTGCATCTACATTATTTCTCTGAGAATCTTGTTCAATTCTCTTAGGGTGGCCTTCAGGATACAAAGGTTCCCGAGTCATTTTACCAGTTCTAGTAGCCACTCTAACAGCATAGTCATTTTTCTTATTATTCAATTCATTGAGCAAATCATTTTGAGCTTCAAGTACTTGTTCTACTTGAGTGGTAACCATAGAAGCATGTTTACTAATGAGTTTAAGTTCACCTTTAACTCTAGACATATAATCACCTAAGTGTTCAAGCATATTTGAATTGTATTTCAATTGTCTACTAACATAAGCATTGAAGTTCTCTTGTTTAACAATGAAATTATCAAACTCATCTAAGCATTGTCTAGCAGACTTATAGTGAGTAATATCGCCTTCATCAAATCTATAGAGAGAATTTACCTTTACTACCTGTGTCAGGTTAACAAGACCATGTGTTTCTTCAATAGGTGATGAATTAAGATTATATATTTCTTCAACAGGCGGTAGATTAAAACCATGTATTTCTTCAATAGGAGGTAAATTCTTAAGATCTTCAGCTTTTATACCTTTTTCTTTCATAGACTTCTTTGCCTCTTGCATATCTTCAGGACTGAGAAATAGAACACCCCTCTTCTTCGGAGTTGGCTTAGGAATTGGCTCAGGAAGTGTCCAATTATTTTCATTTGTCAACATATTATTCAATAGAATTTGAGCTTCGTCCGGTGTTCTTTCCCTGAAAACAGAACCAGCACAACTATCCAGGTGGTCTCTGGAATCATCGGTTAGTCCATTATAAAAGATATCAAGTATTTCATTTTTCTTAAGAGGATGATCAGGCAGAGCATTAAGTAATTGGAGAAGCCTCCCCCAAGCTTGTGGGAGACTCTCTTCTTCAATTTGTACAAAATTATATATATCCCTTAAAGCAGCTTTTTTCTTATGAGCAGGGAAATATTTAGCAGAGAAGTAATAAATCATATCCTGGGGACTACACACACAACCAGGATCAAGAGAATTAAACCATATCTTAGCATCACCCTTTAATGAGAATGGAAATATTTTAAGGATATAAAAGTAGCGAGTTCTCTCATCATTAGTGAACAGGGTAGCTATATCATTTAATTTAGTAAGATGTGCCACAACAGTTTTAGATTCATAGCCATAAAAAGGATCAGACTCAACCAAAGTAATTATATCAGGATCAATAGAGAATTCATAATTCTTATCAGTAACAAAGATAGGTGAAGTAGCATAAGCAGGATCATATTTCGTTCTAGCATTCAGAGTTTTTTGTTTCAGCTTAGCTAATAATTTCTTAAGATCACTTCTATCATTGCAAGCAAGAAAATCTCTAGTAGTTTCTTCATCCATAACATAGCCCTCAGGCACGACAGGCAATTCATATTTATTGGGAGAACCTTCATCATCACTTTCATCATATTATCAGTTTCAATAATTTAATTCTCTCTAGCCCTAGCCAGTTGTTCATCACGGAATTCACCAAGTGGCAGAGCAGTATCAAGCGTAGAGGTTGTTTCATCATAAGTATCATGCATAGCAGAAGTGGCATCATCAATAACATGCGACATATCAGAAGCAGGTTTAGGTGTCGCAAGCTTACTCAAAACACAAGGTGAATCAAGTGCAGTGCTAGATGGCAATTCCTTACCTCCCCTCGTAGTTGAGGGATAAATTTTTGTTTTCACGTCTTTCAAGTTCTCATAGTGACCAGCAGATATAAATCCCAAGTGACTCAAAGAATAGAGCTATGCTCCCCGGCAACGGTGCTAGAAAATAGTATTGATAACACACAAGTATAGGGGATTGCAATAGTTTTCAAGGGTAGAGTATTCAACCCAAATTTATTGATTCGACACAAGGGGAGCCAAAGAATATTCTCAAGTATTAGCAGTTGAGTTGTCAATTCAACCACACCTAGATAACTTAATATCTGCAGCAAAGTATTTAGTAGAAAATTAATATGATAGTAACGGTAACGATAGCAAAAGTAATATTTTTGGGTTTTGTAGTGATTGTAATAGTAGCAACGGAAAAGTAAATAAGCGGAGAACAATATGTGAAAATCTCGTAGGCATTGGATCGGTGATGGAGAATTATGCCGGACGCGGTTCATCATGTAACAATCATAACATAGGGTGACACATAACTAGCTCCAATTCATCAATGTAATGTAGGCATGTATTCCGAATATAGTCATACATGCTTATGGAAAAGAACTTGCATGACATCTTTTGTCCTACCCTCCCGTGGCAGCGGGGTCCTAATGGAAACTAAGGGATATTAAGGCCTCCTTTTAATAGAGTACCGGACCAAAGCATTAACACATAGTGAATACATGAACTCCTCAAACTTTCATCACCGGGAGTGGTCCCGATTATTGTCACCTCGGGGTTGCCGGATCATAACACATAGTAGGTGACTATAGACTTGCAAGATAGGATCAAGAACTCACATATATTCATGAAAACATAATAGGTTCAGATCGGCACTCGGGCCCTATTGACAAGCATTAAGCATAGCAAAGTCATAGCAACATCAATCTCAGAACATAGTGGATACTAGGGATCAAACCCTAACAAAACTAACTCGATTACATGATAAATCTCATCCAACCCATCACCGTCCATCAAGCCTATGATGGAATTACTCATGCACGGCGGTGAGCATCATGAAATTGGTGATGTAGGATGGTTGATGATGACGATGGCGACGAATTTCCCTCTCCGGAGCCCCGAACGGACTCTAGATCAGCCCTTCGGAGAGAGATTAGGGCTTGGCGGCGGCTCTGTATCATAAAATGCGATGAATCTTTCTCTCTGATTTTTTCTCCCCGAACACGAATATATGGAGTTGGAGTTGAGGTCGGTGGAGCTCCAGGGGGCCCACGAGGCGTGGGGCGCCCCACCCTCGTGCCTGTGGTGTGGGCCCCCGGCCTTGATTCTTTCGCCAAGATTTTTATTATTTCCAAAAATATTCTCTGTGGAGTTTTAGGTCATTCCGAGAACTTTTGTTTCTGCACATAAATAACACCATGGCAATTCTGCTGAAAACAGCGTCAGTCCGGGTTAGTTCCATTCAAATCATGCAAGTTAGAGTCAAAAACAAGGGCAAAAGTGTTTGGAAAAGTAGATACGATGGAGACGTATCATCGACGTACGCTTCGACCAGATGGGTCCCGACTGTCAGGCACTTCCTTTCGTGCGAAGATGTAGCTGGTGGGTCCAAGCAGTCAGGGGGCGAATATTTTTTTTGCCCGTAATATGGACAAACTTCCTTGCATGCAAAGATTTAGCTGGTGGGTCCCAGCAGTCAGGGGGAAACTTCTTTTTTTTTTGCGAAATACGGTGGCCCGTCCGGTGGGTCCCTGCTGTCAGGTGGAGGAATAATTATTTTGCGTGTAATAAGGAGGCACTTCCTTGCTGCGCCCGTGGATCCGGCTGTCAGCCTCTCAACATATAGTACTCTTTCGATGGAAGTCGTTCGTTGACCACATTGACCACGCCACGCCGAGAGCACCAAGGCGGTGGACGACGGCGAGGCCTAGTAAGGGAATGACGCGGAGCCGGGGAAGACGCGACAGTGGATGCCCACGCGGAGAGGAGTACGAGGGTTCACTGGTTCGGCTGCAGTGTGAGGTTGCCGTCGCCGCAGGGCCTCGCCAGCGGTGGGAGTAGTAGGGGCGGTGAGGCCTCCGCGGCAGCACATCCGGCCACGGGAGGCAAGAGCACGCGGTGGTTTGGATGGCTGGAGCAAGAAAATTAGAGGTTGAAGAAGCAGGACGACCGTTGGATGTTAACAATCCAACGGTCACTAGTGATAGAATCATTTGTTTACTAAGCTGACAAAGCCCTCCGTCCGCGTCAACTTAATAGGACCACAAGTCAGCCTCCCACTATGGTGGGTCCCAGCTAGCAGGGGGAGTATTCATTTTTTGTGCGTAATAAGGAGGCACTTCCTTGCGTGCGAAGATATAGCTGGTGGGTCCGACCTGTCAGCGGGAGTATTCATTCGTTTTGGCGTAATAAGGAGGTACTTGCTTGCGTGCGGCCATGGACTATGTGGGTCCCAACTGTCAGCCTCTCCATGTACGTCCCTCTTCCGATGTTGTCATTTGTTGACAACGTTGACCACACCGTGCCGAGAACACTAGCGCGATGGACGACGGCGAGACCCAGGAAGGGAATGACCCGGAGGCGGCGAAGCCACAACAGTGGAGGGATGTGGGTGAGTAGAGGGATGGCCTGGCCAACGGTGGGAGTAGTAGGGGGCAGTGAGGCCTGTGCGGCAGCACAGCCGGCCACGGGAGGCGAGAGCAGGCGGTCCCGCCGGCGCTGGATTTGGCGGCTGGAGCAAGAAGATCAGATATTGAAGAAACACGAGGTCATTGGATTAACATCCAATGGCTACGTCTGCTAGAATCGTTTGTTGTCGTATATAATAAGTAAAAAAAATCCTGCATACGCGTAAACTTAATAGGACCACAAGTCAGACCATCGTCTGCAGCCCGTTTTTTTGTTGGCCTGGGCCAGGGTTAAAAATTTAAACAAAATTTCGCATATTTCTGTGGGTTCCAAACTATTTTTAATACCGAAATGTCGAGCCAGATTTAAAGTACTTTGAATATATATATTTGAATCAGGTTAAAGCCCAGTGAAATTGGAATCTGAAAATGTGATTTTTTTTAGAAATTATAAAGCAATTGCCAATTTGTCATCTATTTTTTATATTTACAACTCATTTCATATTACTTTCAAGATTTTCAGGCGTCTTGAAAGAGTTGCAGCCCATCAGGGCGAAAAAAAATAAGTAGGCCTGGATTGGGTATTCTTTAGAAAAAATAAACTGGGCTCATTTTCACAAACAAAAAATAGTTGGGCTGGTCATGTGGTGAACATAAAATATAAGCCTGGGCTAGACGGGCCACAGCCCAGTTGAAACCCTGCTCCGTCTCAACAATAACAAAAAAATACTGCTCGAGTAGCTACGTCCCAGGTGTCAGCCGATCTTGTGCTGTTCTCTTGTCTATTGACTATATACGCTGACAATGTCGTGGGTCCCAGATGTCAGGAAACCACTAGCAGGAAGCATTTTCTTTTTCCATACGCTGACAATGGAGTATATATATATAACAAAAAATGAGGAACTTCCTTGCGTCCGACCATGGACATGGTGGGCCCCTACTGCCATCCTCTCCACGTACAGTCCTCTGCCGATTCCTCTTGTTTGTTGACCAAGTTGACAACGCGAGAGGGTGGCGCCGCGGCAAGCGCAACAAAGCACGCGGAGGACGACGGTGAGGCCTCGGAGGTCGGCGTTAATGATTTAGGAGACGGTGGGGCCGTGATGCGTGCGCTGAGGCGCATCTAGCCGTGGGAGGCGGAAGCAGGCGGCCCCGCCGGCGCTGGTTTGGTTTTGGCGGCTGGAGGAAGACATTACTGAAGAAACACGACAGGCTGTAAAAGCAGCAGGAGTACTTAACAACCTTAACTGAAACCAGCAGGGGCACTTAACAACCATAGCTGAAAGCAGTATGAGTACTTATACAGGTTCAATCGTACAAAGCACACCTCGAACAGTGCTACTTTGCCTACAGTTAACCAAAGGGTGAGGTCGCCAAGCCCCAGGACAAGGCCCAGGCGCCACCCCGCGCATCCACAACCTTCTGAAAGCGGCTTCATCTCGCAATGTGGTCATTGGTCAATAAACAGTATATTCTCTTTAGAGCAATGGAAAAGCAGGAACATAATCTTATGTCCTATTCTCCAAGATGGACGAGCCTTCATTATTTGAGACCACCCATAAATAAGTATCTTTTCACCTCCAAGGGGAATGGAGTAGGTCGACATAAACATCATGTTGTGACCAAGCGCAAGTCTGACCTAACCATGGTCAGGCATCTGTATAGGAACAATAGACCTAGGCAATTCCTGTTTCAAGAAGATCACAACTGTAAAACCGTGAATAAGCAAGAGTTTATGAACAACATATATAATAGAAAACAGCTCGTACCATAAGTTTCTCAACACAGTTGGACCTGATCAACGAGTGCAGCAGTGGCACACATATCCCACGTGGCCTTCCACCATTGAAACGCCCCACAAGGACCTCAAGATGATCAATAAAGTGTAGGAACTTGTGGATGTCGTCCAAGTCACCTTCAGTGCCATGAGTAACAGCCGAGTTCTTATAGAATCACAAACGAGTAGCCTGCTTAACTCTGAAAAAACCTACACGTGCCACCAATTATAAGAAAATATTAGTTAGAAGCAGCATCTTCGTGAGAGATTCGTTGCTACTTCTAAAGTTAAATTGTGATTAGTTAGACATAATAGGTGGATTAAGAAGTAATCGAGGCAAGAAGCAAGAACCAGATACAAAACTAACATGGATGAACAATTGGAACGACGTGGGGGTGGAAGATCGCAGCAAAGATGAGACCAGGTTCTGCTATTTCCATCAACATTTGTGCACCAACTTTCAGTCTATAACACTTGAGAAAGTTTATCCAAGTTCGGCCATAAAAAAAGCAGCGATCTTCTTGGTTCATGAACCCAACTCGAAACTTATATCCATGGCTTGTCTTCACTGTGACCATTAAACTGGTGTATTCAGTTATGGCAAGGCCGAGCTCTTGAGTACATGTGTTTTGGCAGAGCAAGGAATGCACTGCAGGGAAAATAATATGAGAACACAATGTATTCCCTATATCCAAATCTAGAAATAATTTCCTCCTTCACGTCAGTGTTGACCATGGTACTAGTACCTTTTATCCAAATATAGCAATCCAAATTTCCAAATTAGTCGACAACATGTTCAAAAAATTCCACCCTCCCGGATAGAAAAGAGGATTCTAGCAACATACTGTGAGCGTTTTAAAATCCTGTGTTATGATGAGAAGGAACAAGTGTGGTGTCTCGCCGAGGGCGCAAAAACCTGTAGGGTCCTCGCACTTTGGGAACTGCAAATGAAACACACTAGATTCAGTAGGAAGAAAAATGCATCAACGGCGGTGGCTGCCATCCTAGGAGTACCCGCGACCAAGGGACTTAGATTTATCGGGGATGGATGAAGAATTCGTACCAAGTTCTCCATGAGAAAACCCTATGCAATCGCCGAGCGGGGTTTTTCTCTGAACAAGCAGACGAGGGAGAAGGGGATTCAGGCCCAGTTAAATATTGCCGCTTCGTCCGTCCAGCTTACTACTAAAGCTGGAAAGGTGGTTTTTTTTGTGATTTGATGGCTTATTGGGCATTACTGCGGCGCTACGACCGGGGTGTGTCTACTGTGCAGTTGTGCACTCTAATTTGGTGCATATGGCACGTGGAAGCCGTTGCCGGATGCCTGATAACCCACAAGTATAGGGGATCGCAACAGCTTTCGAGGGTAGAGTATTCAACCCAAATTTATTGATTCGACACAAGGGGAGCCAAAGAATATTCTTAGCAGTTGAGTTGTCAATTCAACCACACCTGGATAACTTAGTATCTGCAGCAAAGTGTTTAGTAGTAAAAGTGGTATGATAATAAAGGTAACGGTAGAAAAAGTAAAGATAAATGTTTTTGGGTTTTTGTAGTGGTTGTAACAGTAGCAACGGAAAAGTAAATAAGCGAAGAACAGTATGTGAAAAGCTCGTAGGCAATGGATCAGAGATGGATAATTATGCCGGATGCGATTCCTCATGCAATAGCTATAACATAGGGTGATATAGAACTAGCTCCAATTCATCAATGTAATGTAGGCATGTATTCCGTAAATAGTCATACGTGCTTATGGAAAAGAACTTGCATGACATCTTTTGTCCTACCCTCCCGTTGAAGCGGGTCCTAGCGGAAACTAAGGGATATTAAGTCCTCCTTTTAATAGAGAACCGGACCAAAGCATTAACACATAGTGAATACATGAACTCCTCAAACTATGGTCATCACCGAGAAGTATCCCGATTATTGTCACTTGTGGTTGTCGGATCATAACACATAATAGGTGACTATAGACTTGCAAGATAGGATCAAGAACACACATATATTCATGAAAACATAATAGGTTCAGATCTGAAATCATGGCACTCGGGCCCTAGTGACAAGCATTAAGCATAGCAAAGTCATAGCAACATCAATCTCGTAACATAGTGGATACTAGGGATCAAACCCTAACAAAACTAACTTGATTACATGGTAAATCTCATCCAACCCATCACCGTCCAGCAAGCCTACGATGGAATTACTCACGCACCGCGGTGAGCATCATGAAATTGGTGATGGAGGATGGTTGATGATGACGACGGCGACGAATCCCCCTCTCCGGAGCCTCGAACGGACTCCAGATCAGCCCTCCCGAGAGAGATTAGGGCTTGGCGACAGCTCCGTGTCGTGAAACGCGATGAAACTTTTTCTCTGATTTTTTTCTCCCCGAGACGGAATATACAGAGTTGGAGTTGAGGTCGGAGGAGGTCCAGGGGGGCCACGAGATAGGAGGCCGCGCCCTAGGGGGGGCGCCCCTGTCTCGTGGACAGGCTGTGGGCCCCCTAGTGTATTTCTTTTGCCCAATAATTCTTATATATTCCAAAAAGTGCCTCCGTGAATTTCCAGGACATTCCGAGAACTTTTCTTTTCTACACATAAAACAACATCATGGTAGTTCTGCTGAAAACATCGTCAGTCCGGGTTAGTTTCATTCAAATCATGCAAGTTAGAGTCCAAAACAAGGGCAAAAGTATTTGAAAAAGTAGATATGTTGGAGACGTATCAACTCCCCCAAGCTTAAACCTTTGCTTATCCTCAAGCAAGTCAGTTGATAAACTGAAAGTGATAAAGAAAAACTTTTACAAACTCGGTTTGCTCTTGTTGTTGTAAACATGAAAAGCCAGCATTCAAGTTCCAGAAAATATTATGAACTAACCATACTCACAATAACACATAGGTCTCACAATTACTCGTATCAATAACATTATCAGCTAGCGAGCCATAATAATAAAACTCGGATGACAACACTTTCTCAAAATAATTATAACATGATATAACAAAATGGTATCTCGCTAGCCCTTTCTGAGATCACAAAACGTTAATGCAGAGCACCTTTGAAGATCAAGGACTGACTAAACATTGTAATTCATGGTAAAAGAGATCCAGTCAAGTCATACCCAATATAAACCAATAATAATGAATGCAAATGACAGTGTGCTCTCAAATGGTGCTTTTTAATAAGAAAGGAGGATGACTCAACATAAAAGTAAATAGATAGGCCCTTCACAGAGGGAAGCAGGGATTTGTAGAGGTGCCAGAGCTCGATTTTAAAATAGAGATTGAATAAAGTTTTGAGCGGCATACTTTCGATGTCAACGCAACAACTGTGAGATGGCTGTATCTTCCATACTACATGCATTATAGGCAGTTCCCAAACAGAATGGTAAAGGTTTATACTCCCCCAACCACCAACAAGCATCAATCCATGGCTTGCTCGAAACAACGAAAGTGCCTCCAACATACAACAGCCCTGGGGAGTTTTGTTCAATTATTTTGATTTGCTTTGATCTTTTTGGATCATGGGACTGGGCATCCAGTTACCGGCCCTTTCCGTGAATGAGGAGCGGAGTCCACTCCTCTTGAGAATAACCCACCTAGCATGGAAGATATAGGCAGCCCTAGTTGAAACATCAGCTGCTCGAGCATACAAAACAGAATTTCATTTGAAGGTTTGGAGTTTGGCACATCAAATTTACTTGGAACGGTAGGTAAATACCGCATGTAGGTAGGTATGGTGGACTCATATGGAACAACTTTGGGGTTTATGGAGTTTGGATGCACAAGTAGTATTCCCGCTTAGTATAGGTGAAGGCTAGCAAAAGGCGGGAGGCGACCAAGCGAGAGAGCGACAACGATCGTAAACATGCATTAAAATTAATTCACATCGAGTACAATCATGAGTAGGATATAATCTACCATGAACATAAATATCGTGAAGGCTATGTTGATTTGATTCAACTACATGTGTGAACATGTGCCAAGTCGAGTCACTCAATTTATTCAAAGGAGGATACCATCCCATCATATCACATCATAATCATTCTAATAGCATGTTGGCACGCAAGGTAAACCATTATAACTCATAGCTAATCAAACATGGCACAAGTAACTATAATCTCTAAATGTCATTGCAAATATGTTTACTTCATAATAAGCTGACTCAGAAATGATGAACTCATCATATTTACAAAAACAAGAGAGGTCAAGTTCATACCAGCTTTTCTCATCCCAATAAGTCCATCATATATCGTCATTATTGCCTTTCACTCGCACGACCGAACGATGTGTATAATAGTAAGAGTGCACGTGCATTGGACTAAGCCGGAATCTGCAAGCATTCAACTCAAGAGAGAAGACAAGTAATGGGGCTCTAAATTAAATAAACAACCATGCATATGAGAGCCACTAAGCATTCTTAATATGGTCTTCTCGACCCCCAAAAGAAAGAAAAGAAAAATAAAACTATTTACACGGGAAAGCTCCCAACAAGTAAGAAGAAGAACTAGAAATCTTTTTGGATTTTCATTTTAATTTCTACTACAAGCATGGAAATTAAACTAACTATTTTTTTTTTGGTTTTTCTTAAGGTTTATCAAACACACAAGAAGAAAACTAGAAAAAGAAAATTAAACTAGCATGGATAATACAATGAAAGAGTATGAGCACTGACGACTAGTGTGTGAACATGAATTTAAAGTCGGTGAGAACACGTACTCCCCAAGCTTAGGCTTTTGGCCTAAGTTGGTCTAGTACCAAGGACCTTTGGCTGATATCCATAAGTGAAACTGGGGTAGTACTGAGATGCAGAGGCGACCGCCTCCTGAGCAGCAGCGTGTTGACGAGCTGCCTCCATTCCCCTCTCGTATTCAGTTGCTTCTTCCCTGGTGACAACATATCTTCCTTTTGCGTGATAATCAAAAAGGTAGGGAGTAGGAAGAGTAACAGGGACGACGTTGCGTCTGTCATGGATTAGTCGATAATGGAGGAATTGTTCATTCCTCTCAAGAAAATGATGATTGAACATAGCTTCTTTATCCAAATAAACATGAGGTAAAATCATATCCCCCTCTCGTGGGGCTATATTAAGGTAATTAGCCACACGGGTTGTGTCGGGGGTTGGGTGCGACATATGCCAAAGGATGGCTTATCATGGAGGGGGCGAGTAGAACGTCGCCGGTGCCTGGAAACGAGATGAGGCGTAGACATGCACGCCGGCGAATCTTACCCAGCTTGTGGCTCTCCGAGGAGATAACACCCCTACTGCTGCTCTGCGGGGTCTCCGCATGATCACTATGGCAAGGTGAGTACAAGATTGCTCCTTGAGCTGTTCGGGGTGAGGAAGGAGAAGGGCACGGCTAGCTCTTCTCTTCCCTCTATATGTGTGTGTCAAATTACTAGGTTCCAACCCTTTGCATGGGTGCCCCGGGGGGGTTTATATAGGCCTACCCCCTGGGGGTACAATGGTAATCCGGCTGGGCACGGGTCCGAGCCGTCAGTCTCTTTAGTCGCCGTCTTCTCCGCCCACTCCTGGGGCCCGCCGACTAGTGGGCCCCGCCGACAGTCCAGCATGGGGCCGACAGCCCTTGTCCGCCGCAGGCGGGTCTTGCCGGCTTGCAGTTCTTGTAGTCGCGCTTCTAATGACGCGAAGCTTGATCGTGGGGTCATGGCAATCTTTGCCGCTTTGGCGGCGATCCTTGTTGCCATTCCTGTCTTGTACGGTTAATGGCGCTTGGAGCCCGTGGGAGGGGCGGCCGACTCTCGGAGGCCGACTCCAACGGGTCCGTCTTTGGGCGTTCTCGCCGTCTTACGCACTCCCGCCGACACGCTGGTCCCGCCTCTTCGGTCGTCTGAATGAGCCGCCATCGTGGGTACGAGAATCTGCCCACGGGCTGACGTCGAGGCAGCGTGGCTCTGATGCCGCGCGGACGGAGATCTCCGCTTGCACGGTCTGCGGGCCATGCCCGCTCTTTATGAGCGGGGCAGGGACGGGCCGCAAGGCGGCTTTATCCCATCCCGCTCGTGGTCGCTCAGGCGGGAGGTGGATGGAGTCGCGGGCCGACTCCTTGTAGCCGGCTTCATCGGAAGTCGCTAGCTTGGAGTCGGCTTGTCTTGAGGCCGTCTCTGGGACTCGGCTGGGAGGGGCAGTCGGTGACTTCGTCGCCGACTCTCAGAAGGCGGCTCTTCGTCTTGGGATCTTGAGGGGCACAGTCTGCCCTGATATTTTGAAAGGTCCTGGGGCTCGGGTTTGCCTACCCGTGGCCCATTACTCCGACAGTAGTCCCCGAAGCTGGTGAGGCGCCGAGGGCGACATGTCGAGGAGCCTCAACAGTTTCATCCCTTTAGTGGAAGAATCTGGGCTTGGTCTTGCCGTCTTTATCTTGAGCCGACTAGCTGGAGTCGGCCTTGCAGGAGGCCGTCTCGCTCCTCTGAGGTTTCGAAGGTCGTGGCGGGGTCCGAGCGGCGTGCCTGATAAGCTTCCAGGCAGCTGCCCGTTGCGGGCCCGCCACGTGACGCCACTGTGGCGAGGCAGTCTGCCCGGCCGCAGCAGCGACTAGACATGCCCGTCGGCGGGGCCCGCCACTACCGCGCGCCTCGGCGCCTGGCCAGATCAGCTGCGGCCGTCTTGGCGGTTGGGCTCCCCATACCGTTCTGCGCAGCGATAATGTAAATGTTAAATAAATGAGGCGTGGGGGCGTGGAGTGCGATTAATCCCGCCCGCCCCTCGGCTTCTCAGCCTAGGCGCCTATAAGTAGGCGGGGGGAGGGGGCGGCGACGCACGCGCACCCACTCTTCCCCGCTTCCTCTCGCTCCTTGCTTCGTCTCCTTTCTTGCTTCATCTTCCTCCTCACTCCGCCGCGCCGAACCTCGCCGCACTGCGGAGATGAGCTCCTCCTCCGTCGCCGCGCCTCCCACCGCGCGCTCCGGGTGTGGGATGGCTTCATCATCGACGACGACATCATCGAAGTTTCTCCGCCAACGCGCCGCATCCCGGCAGCCACCTAGTGCGGACCAGCGCGCCCGGAGGGCGAAATCACGCTGGCGCCGGAGGAGGGCGAAGGGTCATATTCCGCTCGCACCTCATGCGCTGGCTAGGGCTGCCGGGCGAAGCGGCTTCTTCCGCGTTCTCGAGTTCTTGGGCTCCAGCCGCACCACCTCACTCCAAACACGGTGGTGCTGCTGGCCGCCTTCGCATCCTTATGCGAGGGCTTTCTTGGCGTTCTCCCCACCATCGAGCTGTGGAGGGAATTCTTCCAAGCTAAGCTCGGAACCCACGTCGCTCGCGTGCCGGCTCTGTGCGGCACGTTCATCGCCATGTGGAGGCCGGTGCCCGAGAAACCTTTTCCTGCCATCCCCCTCATCAAATCTGTGCAGATGTGGCAGCGCACATACTTCTACGTCAAGAACGTCGCCACTGAGGGTGACTGGGTCAACTTGCCGCCTTACGTGGCCGACGAGTTGGCGGGGCGACCCCCCAGCTGGTCCCATCGGGCCCGGACACTGACTCCCGCAGGCAACGCCGCCGTTGCGCGACTCCGCGTGATGACGCAGTCGGAGGGCCTGACTGGGGCGGACTTGCTGGCCGCCTTCGTGGCGCGCCGAGTCCTTCCTCTTCAAGGCCGACCTCATCTGGTCTGTCAGATGAGCGGCCACCGGGACCCCAGCCGGCTATGCTCCAAAGACATGCCCCACGCGGAGGTGGTGGACACGGTGAACTTCCTGGCGAACTGCGGCCTTACGGAGGAATGGCAGTTCGGCAAGGAGCCATACTCGCGCACCAACCCCCCGCCTGTGGTAAGTCATCTCTTGCTTCTCTGTTTCCTTCTTCAGCCGAATCTGGCTCTAATTTTCCTTGGTCTTGTCCGATTCAGAATCCCCTCATGCAGCCCTCGACCGATACCGCGGGGCCGGCTCATGAATTCGTCCCCGACCGAGCGGAGAGCGACGCCGACGACCCCGACTTGGGGGTGGCGGCGATGGAGACCGACGCCGAGGGAGGAGGAGGCCGACGACTTCAGGGCCTTCGCAAACTTCACCGACCGGCCCGACGACGACGGCGAGAAGGAAGTCGTCCCCGCCGCCAGCAGAAGCCGGCCATCCAGTATGAGTTCCTCTGCCGCCTTGGGTGGTCGAGGCGGCGAAGAAGCGTCGGGCCGGGCCGAGTACGCCAGCGGTCGGGCGAAGAAATTCAGGGGACGGCCGCGACCAGCTGAAGAGGCGGTCGCGAAGGCTAACCGCTTCCGAAAGGAAGTGAAGAAGCCGCCGCTGGTCTCCGCGTAAGTATTTTTTATTTTGTCTTGTTTCTTCTGGTCCGTCTTGTCCAAGTCTTCACATGTCTTTTTCTCATCAGGGCTCCCCTCGCCTTGGAGAGGGTCGCCGCCGCCTCCGTCATGGGGTCGGCGGAGACGTCCGCCAATACTCGGCGGGTTGAGCCTGCGGCCGTCCTCTGGGAGGCGACGGAGCGGAATGCGCATGAGAAGCGCGACGAGGAGGAGGCCGCCCGTCTGGAGAAGGCGGAGGCTGAGAAGGCGGCGGCTTCCGCCCAAAAGAAGCTGGAGGAGGTCGAAGCCGCCACTGCAGCCAAGAGGCGAGCCGAGGAGGCCGCGCGCCTCCAGTTGGCGCTGCTCGTCACCCCGTTGAGCTCTGCGCCACCGCCGCCAGAGTTCACGGGGCAGTCGGAGGGAGTCGGCGGTGAGGTCCCCGTCGCAGAGAAGGAAGGTGGCGAGGCCTCCCTATCGAGCACGGCCGCGCCACCTCCGCCGCCTCCATCGCAGTCCGAGAGCGCGCAAGGCAAACAGCCGGCGGACCCGCCTGTGCCGCCGGCCGACGACGAGGCCATGGCACAGCTGCTTCTTCAAGTCGCCTCACCAGCGCGACGCCGTCTTGAGAAGGCGACTTCGGCGCCGCGCCCCTTTGAGACCAGCGCCGCCCGGCTCGTATTCTCGACGCCGAGGTGACAAGGGCGCGCCCATTGGGTGGGTGCGCGGAGGCGGCACGGGCCCGCTGAACACGGCGCTTCTGGACGTCCAGGCGAAGCTGCGAGCTGAGGGCGACGCCATCCAGAACCTCACCAAGGCGCACCTGGCATCGCGATCCGCCGTGCGGGTATGTTTCCTTTTTTGAACTTTTTCTCGCTCTTCTCGCGGGCGCGCCAACTCACCCACTGGTGTAGTCCTCGAGTTTCGGGTCGGCCGAGCAAGCGGCTCGAACTCTATTTGCTTACTTCCAAGTTTTTACCTTTGTCTGGAATTCTTGTCGCAGGAATATCACAACTTCCACGCCACTGCCTTGAACCGCAACGTTGAGGAGCTGGGCAAGCGGACTGCCGACTTGGCGAGGAGCCGAGGTGAGTTTTCTTCTTCGCGGGGGCGCGCTGGCGCACCCGCGGGCTGTAGTCCCCGAGATTCGGGCCGACTGCTGCGCAGTCGGGCCGGATCTTCCTGGCGACCTTCTTAGCTGACGACTTTGCGTCCTTCTTCTTTTTATTATTTAGAGGCCAGCGCCACTCTTCGGCAGCAGCTGGTACGGCCAACACCGCTTCTTGGCGCCAAAGAGGAGGAGGCGGCAAGCTCGCCGCAGAGCGCGACCTGCTGGCTACGCAGCTGGCGGAGCAGAGGGAGCTGCTCAAGGCGGTGCAGGACGAGGCGGAGAAGAAAGAGGCCGCTCTCCTGGCCAAATTTGAGAGCGAGCGCTCCTCCTGGACCGACAAGGAAGCGCTGCTGACCTCCGGCTTCCACGAAATCGAGGATATAAATCGATGGTGAGTTTGCTTTTACTTCTTCTTTTGGGTTGCTGACTGTGGGTCAGGCCAACTCCTGTTTTTCTGACTTGCTTCTTCTTTTTGGCAGACTTCTTCCCCGGTCACACGCAGGCGGCCAATCAAGCCATCGAGGCTGATGGCGGCCTTGAGGGCGGTGGTCTTGAGATCGCAGCCAACGCCCCGGACCCTTGACGAGCAGCCTGAGCATTGAGGCTTCGTCTGCGGTCGCCCATCGGATCTGCGCCCGGCTTCAGCAATGTCGGCGCCAGCGATCGCTGCTCTATGGCCGGACATGCCGACTCTGCCACTCCCACCGGACCGCCGACCGGCCGGAGGTCATGGCCGCCTTGAGGCTCGAAGGGTTCCGCGGCTCGGGGAAGCTTCGCCGAGCCCCGGAGTTAAATCAAGGCGTGGTATCTGTGGCTGGATCTGGACCGCTGGCTGCTCCGTTCAGAGGCCCAGCGGAGCTGGCCGCAGCGGGAGGACGCCCTGCCGAGCGTCGGCGGCAGCGATTGCCGATTACACGGACACGGCGTCTTCGTCCACGAGTGGGCTGAGGACGGTGGGGAGGCACCGCCGGAGTGGTTGAGATGAACCCGGACTACGACGAGGACTCGGCGGAGGTGATCGACTCCGGCGCGAGGAGGAAGACGAGGCGGAGGAAGGAGACGACATGGAGGCGCCAGAGACGGAGCGGGCGACCAGCCTCACCGACCAAGACTTGAACGAGCCGCCGCTTGCCTAGGCCGACCGCCGCCGGAGACGATCAAGCCGAGACCGCTTGACTGCCGCCTCGGCGCCTCGACGCCGCCGCCTCCGGCCTTCCAACCCCATCTGCCGCTTCTTAGGCGCTGCCTGCCTTTATTTTATCTGTTTTGCTAGTCTTTGAAAAGAACTTGTTAATTCGCACAATTCCACCCGCGGGATGTATTCTGAACCTCTGTCCGAAGATCCGGCCAAGGGCCTAAGCTTGTGTAAATATTATTCTAATTTTATCCTTCCTTGCTTATTGCTCTTGTGGCTTTTTCCTCTGCCGCCTTCCCTTAAATGTCGCCTTGCCCGTCGGGCAACCGCTCTGCGGACTGCCGTCTAGGTCAAGTGCTTGGCTACCTTTTGAGAAGGCAAGTTCTTGGCCATTTTTAGAGTCATTAAGCAAGTTGGGTAGAAAGCGGCAAGCCGACTACTTAAGAGTCAGTTTTACGAAACAGGCTGGAAGCCGATTTAAACTATGCTTATGCTTTGGGTCCTTAGCCATTTTTTCGTGTGGGCGCCCGTTCTTCCTTACTCTTGCCCACCAAACAGTCCCTCTGCAAGCTGCGGCTTCTGACAGGAGACGGCTTAGGCACCGCATGTTACTTGTCCATTGCAGGAAGCATTTCATAGCCCAAAGGCGGCGAGTCCCGGGCCGACTAGTCGAGCCCGGTGCCAAATAGCACAACAAAGAGTAACATACTCAAAGGCATAATTCTTATCATACAGATAACAAAGAGGGCAGTCCCCGAGCTCGCCCTTTGGGGCCCGGAGTCTTGGTACTTTAAACACAAAGGGTAGCGTGGTACATACTGCATCAACTGTAAAATCTTCGGAGGAGATTCGCATTCCATGGCCGTTCCGTCTCTTTGCCGGAGTCATCCCTCTTGCGTGCTCGGGGCTTCTGAGCGTCGATCAGGTAGTAGGAGTCGTTGCCCAGCACTTTGCTGATGATGAATGGGCCTTCCCAAGGCGCCGACAGCTTGTGCTGGCTTCATTGTTCGCTGGATCAGCCGGAGCACAAGGTCGCCCTCTAGGAATGATCTTGGCTTGACCTTCTTGTTGTAGTAGCAGCGCAGGCTCTGCTGGTAGATGCTGGACTGGCTGAGTGCCAACAGCCGGCCTTCTTCCAGCAGATCGACGCCGTCTTGACGTGCTTCTTCTGCTTCCTCTTCGGTGTACATGGTGACCCGCGGGGAGTCGAATTCTATATCCGTTGGGATGACGGCTTCGGGACCGTAGACGAGGAAGAAGGATGTGAAGCCAGTTGACTTGTTTGGAGTCATGCGCAGACTCCAGAGGACGGCTGGCAACTCCTCAAGCCGGCCGGCGAAACGCTCCAATGGTTCGACCCGATCGAGGCTTGATGCCGAGCGAGATGAGGCCGTTCGCCGCTTCCACGGCCCTTTGAGTGCGGATGGGCAACGGACGCTAAGTCCAGTCGGATGCCTTGCGTCGCGCAGAAGCGGGCCAGGGCGCCTTTGGCAAAATTTGTGCCGTTGTCGGTGATAATGCTGTGTGGTACGCCGTACCGAGTCATGATGTCGGTGATGAAAGTTACTGCAGTAGGACCATTCAACTTCTTGATGGGTTTTGCTTCTATCCACTTGGTGAACTTGTCCACCGCGACAAGTAAGTGAGTTAGGCCGCCTCGTGCCGTTTTGAATGGTCCCACCATGTCCAGGCCCCAAACAGCAAAGGGCCAGGCGATGGGGATAGTCTTGAGTCTGCTTGGTGAAGCGGCTTGGAGCGGAACACAGCACCCCTTGCATTTTTGAACTAATTCCTTGGCCTCTTCTAGGGCGATCGGCCGAAGAAACCGTGTCGGAAGGCTTTGGCGACAGTGCTCTTGAGGCTGCATGATGTCCGTGACTTTTCGCCTGATGGATGTCTTCGAGAATTGCTTGGCCTTGCTTTCGACTCGACGCAGCTACCGGTAGACACCGGTGACGCGCTACCGACCAGCTCTCTAGTGACTATAGTGTAGGCTGCTGCTCGGCGTTGCTCGTGCCGAGCCAAGGTCTCATCGGTTGGTAGCTCTCCGCTGACTAAGAACTTCAGGATGGGCGGGGCCCATGAGGGTGCTGCTATTTCTTCTTGCCAAGATCGCTACTTGGACGAGGCGGCTGGGCCGAGGCGGCAGGTTGGAGTCCGCAGCAGCTTCTTTGGGTTGAAGAAGTCCCCGGCCGACCGGGCGCAGTCCGGGCCGAAATCTGAGTCTTCGCAATGGTCGCCAGTCCCCGGCCGGGTTCTCAAGTCCCCGGCCGCTTCGACCGCCGCTCTTTGGGCGTCTGCAAGGATTCTTGTGCCGTCTGCGAGGCTTTGGAGTCGGATCCGACTTCTTCGTGGGGAGCTAGCACAAAATGGAGTCTAACTCTGGTGATGGCTTGACAGATGGCTTGAGGAGGCGCTGAAGGGCGACGCCAGATGGTATTGCCTGGCGGGTGGAGCCGATTCTTGCCAGGGTGTCTGCTTGGTCGTTGTCGTTTCTTGGCACGTGGAGGAACTCGCACCCCTCAAAATATCCACTCAGCTGCTGTACCAGAAGCGGTAGCTCGCCATATTTGCATCTTTGGCGCCCCGATCACGGATGACCGTTGGACCACCAAGTCGAGTCACCAGAACAGGATCCGGCGAATGACAAGCTCTTTGGCAAGCCGGAGCCGTGAATAAGCGCCTCGTATTGGCGGCGTTGTTGGAGGCGGCGAAATGGATCTGCAGTAGCGTACTTGAGCTTGTCGCCCTTGGGGAAGTGAGGACCACGCCGCTCCCAAGCCGGTGCGCATCTTGGAGCCATCAAAGTGCATCCGCCAATGGGTGGAGTCGGTATTTGGCGGCAGTATCGGTCTCGGCCCGGTCGACGAAAGTCGGCCGGTCTTGTGACTTGATGGCGGTGCGGGGCTGATAATAGATGGTGTAAGGGGCCAACTCTATGGCCCATTTGGACACTCGGCCAGAAGCATCTCGGCTTTCGATGATCTCTGCTAGTGGGGCCGTGCAAACCACGGTGATTGGATTCTCTTGAAACTAGGGCTTCAACTTCTTGGCGGCAAAGTGCACGACGTAACACATCTTCTGGTAGTGGGGGTAGTTCTGCTTGGAGGTCGGCGATGCCATTTCGGGTAATAAACTGGTCTCTGGACAGGTAGCGCCTTGCCTTCCTCCTTGCGTTCAACGACGATAACTGTGCTGACTACCTTGCTGGTGGCGGCAATATACAGGAGCATGGGCTCCTTTGGAGTCGGAGCCGCCAGCACTTGGGGAGTAGTCAGCATTTTCTTCAATTGGAGAAAAGCCTCGTCCGCCTTCGAGTTCCATTCGAAGAAGGTGGTCTTCTTCATGAGCTGGTACAGAGGAAGAGCTTTTCGCGCTACCGATCGATGAATCGACCGATAGACGCCAAGCACCGGTGAACTTTTGCACATCTAGCGGTCGGCGGGGTACTTCCATCCTTTCGATTGCCTTGATCTTCACGGGGTTGCACTCTATGCCGCGCTCAGAGACCAGGAAGCCAAGGAGCTGGCCGGCTGGTACTCCGAAGACGCACTTCTCTGGGTTGAGCTTGATCTGGAATCGGCGCAGATTTTCAAAGGTCTCCTTGAGATCTTCCAACAGCGTTCCTCGCTTCTCCGTCTTCACCACCACGTCGTCCACGTAAACGTATGCGTCGCCAAGCTGCTTGAGGAGGCACTTCGCATGCAACGCTGAAAGGTGGCGCCAAAGATTCCTCAAGACGAACGTCATGGTCGCAGCGTGAAGGCTCCAAACGGCGTGATGAAGGCGGTCTTCAATCTGTCGGCCGGGTTCAGCTTGATCTGGTGATATCCTGAATATCCATCTAAGAAGCTCAACATCTCGCATCCGGTTGTGGAGTCTATCACCTGATCAATTCTTGGCAAGGCAAACGGGTCCTTGGGGCAGGCTTTATTGAGGCTTGTGTAGTCAATACACATCCGCCACTGCTTGTTCTTTTTCAGTACCAAGACCGGGTTTGCTAACCACTCTGGAAAGAACACTTCCATGATGAAACCGGCTGCGAGGAGCCGGGCTATCTCTTCTCCAACAACTCTTCTTTTCTCTTCTGACAGGCGGCGCAAGGGCTGCCTGACGGGCTTCACATCAGATCGGACATGTAACTTGTGCTCGGCGAATTCCGTGGTACACACAGCATGTCTTTAGGGACCATGCGAAAATGTCCCGATTCTCACGGAGGAAATCGACGAGCTCGCCTTCCTATTCTTTGTCGAGGTTTGCACCTAGCAGTGTATCTCTCCGGTGCTCGGGTCCAAGGGTATCTTCTTGGTCTCTTTGGCGGCTTGAACGAGCCCTCGACTTCGACTCCTTGGGGTGAGGCGATATCTCTGGCTGCTTGCGGCCATTGCCACAACCCGATCAAGGAGCCGCTTCTCACCGCGAGCACTGTGGACTCGGCCAGCCGGTTGCTTTCGGCTACCTGGTGACGACTTTCTGTAGTCGCCGGCTACGGTCAAAATCCCCTTGGTACTCGGCATCTTCATCTTGAGGTAGGCGTAGTGGGGGACCGCCATGAACTTGGCCAGAGCAGGTCGGCCAAGCAGAGCATGGTAAGGGCTTTCGAGGTCCACCACTTCGAACCAGACTGGCTCTCGGCGAAAGTGATCTTTGTCCCCAAAGAGGACGTCTATCCGGATCTTGCCGATCGGTGAGCAGGAAAGGCCAGGTACAATTCCGTGGAATACAATCCGGCTGTGCTGAAGCTGTCTCTGCTTGATTCCTAACTTCCCCATTGTATCCTTGTACAGGATGTTGATGCTGCTGCCTCCATCTATCAGCACTTGCGAGAAGCGAGCGGCCCGTCTATCCGCGGCAAGGGTGGCTCCCAAGACCAAGGCGTACGAGCCCGGATTCGGCATCACCTCTGGGTGATCAGCTCGTCTCCAACTGATAGGTTTCTCGGACCAGTGCATGAATTCTGGAGTATCTGATGCTACTGCATTCACTTCTTCTTTATTCTTTGCCGCTTTCTTCTTGGCGATCGTCGGCCACACTGGTGAACACAACATAGGCACCATGCTCTTCTGGGTACTCGTCTTGTACTACGCCGACTGGCCTGACAGCCGGCTGCTGGGGCGGCAGTGGAGGCGGCGACCCAGCAGGTGGAGGAGGGACAAGGCCGTCTCCCTTGGTGATCCTGGTGAGCCAGTGGCACTTCCGGGTGGTGTGATTCGACGGCTTCGCGCCGCTATGGAACTTGCAGGGTCCATCCAGAGTCTGCTCATAAGAGAAAGCTGGCAACCAGTTGGACTTGCCGCCCTTCTGCTGCTTGGCGGGAGGCTGCCCCTCTGGCTGCTGGTCTTCGACTGTCGCCACCTGCCGGCTGTTGGAAGCTGGCTGCGGGGCCTTGCGCTTGTGATCATTTTGCTGCTGCCGCCGACTGGTGTCGCCAGCCGGAGTTCTTGGAGCCTGAGGAGCCACCTTGCCAGTCGCGCTGACTTCGATCTCCGACTTCATGGAGGAGTCGGCCGTGGCGTATTTGTCTGCTATGATCAGCAGCTCGTCGAGGATCTCTGGCTCGTCACAAAGGAGCTTGTGCTTGAGGAGGGTGCCTTCTCTGCACCTGGCGGTGAAGTATTCGATTGCCTGCACCTCATGCACTCCCTTGCCGGAGTTCCGGAGCTCGGCCCAGCACATGAGGTAGTCGCGAGTAGACTCGTTGGGGGCCTTGCACGCACAAGGAAAGCTGGCGAGGCTTGGGAGGTCGCTTGTATGTGCTCGTGAAGTTGTGGACGAAGGCCTCGGTGAAGTCAACCCAGCTGTTGATGCTGCGGGGCTTCAAACTGTTCAACCATGTCTGGGCCGTGCCCTGGAGCATGAGGGGAACATACTTTACGGCAACGCGCTTGTTGCCGTTCGCTATGCTGACGGCCGTGGAGTAGCCCACTAACTAGTCCTCCGGCTTCACGGAGCCGGTGTATTTGGGTGTGTCTCGGGGGAGTGTGAATCCTCTGGGGAAGGGCTCGTCTCGGATGCGAGGTCCGAAACAGGGCGGGCCCAACTCGTCTTCTTCTTCCAGCGCTGAGGATCGGTGGAGTCGCTCGATCCGGTGGCGGGCGTCGTTTTCTCCGACTCCCTCTCGGCGGCCAAGGTGGTCGCCGAGAGTCGGATGCTCGACGAGTGGCGGGGAGACTCGCCTTTCTCTGCGGGGAGGAGGAGGCAGATAGTCGTACCGCCGCTCCACTGCTCTCGGGCGGCCGTCTTCGTCACGCTCGATGGAGATGTGAGTCCGGCTATGGCTGACAGCCGGATCCTTGTTCTTTCTTCTACGGACGCCGTCAGTCGACGTGCGAGACGTCGCGCCTTGATCTCGGCGGGGAGGCAAGTCGCCGTGTTGTCGTCGCGGCGCCTCCGTGCGGCACCCGGCTTCGTCTTGCGCGGCAGCCGCATCGAGGAGCTGTTGGACTCGCTCCGTCATCAGGCGGCACTCCTCGCCCTCGAAGTTATCCAGCTCGTCTGCCGCCGCCTGGGCCGCGCGGATGTTCTCCGTGGGCGTGGCGTACACGGGGCGATTGGCCCCAAATAGACTGGCGATGGCTACGCCGCGCTGCTGGACCACGCCTAGGCGGCTAGGCCCAGTCGGAGCCGGCGAGCCGCCCACGGCGCGATCCATCTCGGCCTGGTAGGCTTCGACAGCGTCTCATGCTTGCCAGCTTCTGTGCGCCCACGAGGAGCTGGAGGCGGCGCGCTTCCAGCGTCCCAGCGTCGGCGTCTTCCGGAATGGGGGCGGTCAGGTCTTGCAGAACTGCGTCGAGAGGGTCACAAGCTCCCTCGCTGGATGGCTCGCTGTGACCGATGACGAGCACCTCCGTGACTGTGCTTCCGCCGCTCTCCGCGCGAGGGAGCGGCTCGTCGTATACCACCATGTTGGTGGGGAACGCGTCGAGCGACGCGGTGTCGGAGTCGACCAGCATCGGGTCGGTGGAGCCTACGGACTCCAGGTCGGCGGCGGGCTCGCCGGTGACGTGGAGCTGCTCGAGGAGGCCCGCGAGGAGGCTCTCGGGGCCGTCCGTACTGCGTCGACGGCTCGTCGGAGAGGCGAACCTCGCCGACAAGTTCGGCGAGGCAGCTCGCCAGAAGCGACCTTCGCCATCTGTAGCGTCGTAGAACTCCGTCTGGCGTCTGCCGGTCAAGGCTTCGCCAGGAGGAAGAGGGTTCCCGTCTAGAGCAGGTCTCCGGATGACGGTGCACCTAGCCCCACGGTGGGCGCCAAATGTCGGGGGTTGGGTGTGACATATGCCAAAGGATGGCTTATCATGGAGGGGACGACTAGAACGTCGCCGGTGCC
Organism: Aegilops bicornis; assembly: GCA_021605145.1. Lineage (NCBI taxonomy): Eukaryota > Viridiplantae > Streptophyta > Magnoliopsida > Poales > Poaceae > Aegilops > Aegilops bicornis. The sequence continues at coordinate 475,531,844 of CM038669.1, read as the reverse complement.
TAGAAACGGGATGAGGCATAGACATGCACGCCGGCGAATCTGACCCAGCTTTAGGGCTCTCCGAGGAGATAACACCCCATCGCTGCTCAAGGGGTCTCCGCATGATCACTATGGCAAGGTGAGTACAAGATTGCTCCTTGAGCTGTTCGGGGTGAGGAAGGAGAAGGGCAAGGCTAGCTCTTCTCTTCCCTCTATATGTGTGTGTCAAATTACTGGGTTCCAACCCTTTGCATGGGTGCCCCGGGGGGTTTATATAGGCCTACCCCCTGGGGGTACAATGGTAATCCGGCTGGGCACGGGTCCCAGCCGTCAGTCTCTTTAGTCGCCGTCTTCTCTGCCTGACTCACAGGGCCCGCCGACGGTCCAAAGATGGGGCCGACAGCCCTTGTCCGCTTGTGGTAGTCTTGCTGCAGGTTCAGGCCGCTTCTAATGACGCGAAGCTTTGGGTGGGTCATGGCAACAGTGCCGCCGCCTGGCGGGCGATCACTGTTGCCATTCCCTGTCTTGTCTGGTTAATGGCGCTTGGAGCCCGTGGGAGGGGCCGGCCGACTCTCGGAGGCCGACTCCAACGGGTCCGTCTTTGGGGCGTTCTCGCCGTCTTCTGCACTCCCGCCGACAGGCGGGTCCCGCCGTCTTCGGGTCGTACAGACAGGCCATCGTGGGTACAGGAATCTGCCCACGGGGCCGACGTCAGGGCCGGCGTGGCTCTGATGCAAAGGCCGGACGGAGATCTCCGTCGATGCACGGGCGCCTGTGGCCATGCCACTCTTTATGAGCAGGGCAGGATGGCCGCAGGCGGCTTTATCCCATCCCGCCGTGGTCGCCAAAGCGGGAGGTGGATGGAGTCGCGGGCCGACTTCAGAGCCGGCTCCATCGGAAGTCGCTAGCTTGGAGTCGGCTTGTCTTGAGGCCGTCTCTGGGACTCGGCTGGGAGGGGCAGTCGGCGACTCCGTTGCCGACTCTCAGAAGGCGGCTCTTCGTCTTGGGGTCTTGAGGGGCGCAGTCTGCCCTGATATTTTGAAAGGTCCTGGGGCTCGGGTTTGCCTACACGTGGCCCATTACTCCGACAGGTTGCATAAATTCCTCCAAATAAATCTCCCTTTCTACTATTTTTCTGCAACCTACGTGCAACTATTGCCCCCCAAGTTATAACTTTTATAAGCTGACACAACACTCTTGAGGACACAAAGATCAGGAGCACACATGTGACATACTTCGTCCTTACCGTTAATGCATCTACCAATAAAGAGAGCAAAGTAATGAATAGCAGGAAAATGAATGCTCCCTATGGTAGCTTGTGCTACGTCCCTAGATTCTCCCACAAAGAATACTAGCAAGAAAATCTCTAAATTCAGATTTGGGAGGATCATTAATATTACCCCATCAAGGGAGTATGCAAGCAGCCAGAAATCCTCTAAATCCATGGTATAAGATGTATCATAAATATCAAACATGACACTAGGAGAATTTCGCGCATAGTTATATTTAAACCTCCGCACAAAAGAATCAGTAAATTGATAGTACTGCGGACACTTATCTTGTAAGAAGTCCTCCAACTCGGCATTATGCACATACGCGTCAAATTCCTCCTTGAATCCCGCTTCAACCATAAAATCATCGGATGGCCACTCACAAGCCCGTACATTCGCGTCCCTCGGCAATTCAACATCTTGCTCACGTATAGAAATCCTTGGCCCTTTCTTTGTCGAGGAACCTCCTTGGTACATTCTTCTAAGCATATTTCTTTTTCTGAATTTTTTTGAAATTTTAGTAACTTCAAAATAAAAGTGAATAAAACTAAACAAGATTGATAGCAACTACTCCTACAAGTGCCTAGAGCCTATATCATGCATTGGAATTGCTTGGGACCTCAAAAATTTAACATGCAAGCTCAAGAACATGGTCACCTATGCAGCAAAAATTTGTAATGAATAAAGCACTAGAACAAAAACTAATTGAACCAATGGAGGAGTCACATACCAAGCAGCAATCTCCCAAAGCAGTTTTGCGAATGGATCTTTGAGCTAAGAGATCGAAAATCGCAGCAAAATGAGCTAGAACTCGTGCTTGAGCTGGATGGGGATTTTTTTGGGTAGAAGATGAAGTGTGTGGGCGCTGGCATAAGTGGGGGGGCCACCAAGGGCCCACGAGATAGGGGGGCGCGCCCTTGAGGGGGGCGCGCCCTCCTCTCTCGTGGCCTGGTGCTTGGCCCTCCTGCAGTGTTTTCAGTGCCTAAAATCCTCAAATATTCCAGAAAAAATCATACTAGATTTGCAGGGCATTTGGAGCACTTTTATTTTCGGACTATTTTTAATGCACGGATAATTCGTAAAAATGTACGGATAATACTAATTTTGCTTTTTTATTCTAAAAAACAGAAAGTAAAAAGAGGGTACAGAAGGTTGTGCCTTCTAGTTTCATCCATCTCTTCATCATCAAAATGAACCCACTAACAAGGCTGATCAAGTCTTGTTAACGAACTCATTCCGAATAACACAAAACCGGAGAAATTTCGAATAACACTAAGTTACCTCAACGGGGATATGAAAATCCCCAACAATAAGAATATCATACTTTTTCTTGACAGTAGTGTTGGGGATACAACTACTGAGCGTGAACCGCCCCGAAGGGGCCGGTTTACCCTCGTCCATGATTCAGGCCCACGGAGGAGGCCTGGAGCCCAGAGGCGAATTAAGGTCCATCTATGTAAACCGCCTTAGTATTGTAACTTGTGTTGTAAGTTAAGAAAGGAGAGACCGAGTTTGACGACGCTTGTATGAGCCGGATCGGGACTCTCAGAGACCGCCAAAGGCGTCAACCCGTGTATATAAGGGGACGACCCGGCGGCGAGTTAGGAGAGAGGATTCGAGGCTAAGGCAAAGCTATTGCTCCTTAGTAGCCGAAATCATATCAATCACATTACAACTGGACGTAGGCTTTTACCTTCATCAAGGGGCCGAACCAGTATAATTCCCGTGTCTTGTGTCCGCTTTAACCCCTCTAGGTTAACCCGTACGATGGCCCTACGACTAAGTCCTTTCATGAGGACATCTGTCGTGACAATTCCACGACAGTTAGTGTGATAGATCTACCTCGCCATCATACCGGCGCACCCCAGGCCGTGCAGGCACCTCCGAGTCACTACTCCAACCCGATGGATAACCTCGTGGCGGCTGCGGCACGGTTGGAGGCGATTCCAATTGAAGGCGATTCACCACAGGCGGTAGAGACACGCCGGGTTAAGGAGCTCCTCAGACGGCCTCGCTCAAGAAGAAGCATATTCAGACAGTCGGGATCGGATCCACTCCACCCCGCCTAAGCCGGAGCTATAGCCGACGCGTCGATTTAACCGGCCTTGTCAAGCAATGCGCAGCGTGGTCCGCCAAGGCAACAATCCGGGCGGGCGGCTTTGAGGATGCTCAAGTGGTAGTGGACCGCCAGGCACGAGGGAGGCCGAGTTAGCAAGACAAGCAGAGGATCGCTTTCGCGCCCGGTTCGTCTGACCATCTTCAACCAGGGGTCACGCCTAGTTCTTTGGGGGTGCCTTGCCTCGTCCCCGCTTTACGTAACGTGCGCTTGCCCAAGGACTTCAAGGGGCCGCGCAAGGTGCCCAATTATACTGCCGATTTGGCTCCAGAAGCATGGATAGAAAGTTATGAGATGGCCATGGAGATGCTAGATGTGGACGAAGCCGCATGTGCGTAAATACTTCACAATGATGTTGGAAGGAACGGCCCGGACTTGGTTGAAAAATTTACCGCCAACTCTATCGGTTCGTGGACCCGACCATAACCCGATTCATTCAAAATTTCAAAGACACCTGTAAGCAGCCCATGTCTGTGGTGGATTTAGCGGCTTGTGTCCAGGAGGAGGGAGAATCTACAACCCATTGGGTGCGCCGCGTTTCGGAAGTTTTACATTCTTCGGACCGGATCAACCCTGATTCCGCGATCTTGACCTTGGAAGCCAATTGCCGGTTCGAGCCATTGAAATTGAAGTTGGGCCGCATGAAGCGTTTTTGCCATGACATGGGCACTCTAATGGGCGTTTTGGTAAAGTACGCTGATTCTGATAGTACCAAGGATCCCGAATCTGAGAATGATGAAGTGGGGAAGGGAAAACAGAACGGCAGCTCCAGGGGCGCAAAGATCATTCGCAGGCAATGGAGGAACAAGCGTAAAAGTTTAACGGCAACATGGGCTTTCTGGCCAACACCAACGCTACAGGACAAGGGTCAGCGGCGCAGGGTAGGCAATCAAACCGGGCGGTCACAATCCGGATCGCTTTGCATTTCATATTGAATCAACCTTGTCCGAAGCATGGGACGAAGGAGGCACCGCGAACCACGCCCGGAAGGATTGTTACATTATGCAGGAGTTCAAAACTCCAACTCTTTCCGGTATGATCAAGGGCCCGTGGTGGTTCGTGGTCCGCCCGGTTACGGTGGAGGAAATTCGCCCAGGATTCATGGTAATCCGGCGGCGTAATAAAGAATCGTAATAGCCGTAACAATCGTAACCAAGGGGCTACAACAACAACAAGAATACCGGGTTATCAAAGTAACCCAAAGCAGCTTGAACGGTGGATGCACCACGCCTTTACCACCAGCTTGGACAGACGAGACCAAAACTTGAGCGGGCGGTCGGCGTTGTTGAACTGCTGCGCCAGATTACCTACGCTGGTCCGAGCAACCGATCGTGGTGGAGCAGAGAGGACCATCCTCCCGGTTTACAATCCGGTCAGCTAGCCTCGGTGGTGGCACCCCGTAGGAGGGTACAAGTTTACCAAGGTTCTTATGGATGGAGGAAGCAAAGCATCAACATCCTCAGACCACGAGACCTTCCGGCGTATGGGGTTGACGGATAGGCATCTTAGGCCATCCAAAGACAAAGTGTTTCACGGAGTGGTGCACAGCAAGTCGGGCGCATGCGGCCGGTAAGATAGCTCTGGAGGTGACCTTTGGGGACGAACATGACTCCAGATCGTAAACATTGACATTTGAGGTGGTGAAAATTCAAAGCCCCTACCACGCCTCTTTGGGCGGCCGGGTTTATGCTAAATTTATGGCACGGCCCTCGCTATGTTTACTTACAGCTGAAAATGCCGGGTCACAAAGGAACGATAACGGTTCATGGGAGCCGCCGGATCGCTTTGGAGTGCAAGGAAGGTGATGCGGCTTACGCAGAGTCGGTTTGTGCCACCGAGGAGCTAAAATATTATAAAGACAATGTTGATCCAGCGGATATGACCCCTTTGAAGAAGCCAACTACGGAGCATGATCCGGACTTGAAGTTCAAATCGGGCTACCGAGACGAAGCTTGTTGATTTTGTGCCCGGCGATTCGTCCAAGCAGTTCACCATTAGTGCCAACTTGGATCCTAAATAGGAAAGCGCTACCATCGAAGTTCATCCGTGAGAATCGGACATTTTTGCATGGAAGCCTTCCGACATGCTGTGTACCGAGGGAACTCACTGAGCACACTCTTAATGTTGACCCAAAATACAAACCAGTAAAACAGTTTCTTCGCCGGTTTAATGAGGAAAGGCGCAAGGCCATCGGAGAAGAAGTTGCTAGGCTCTTGGCAGCAGGGTTTATCGTTGAAGTCTTTCATCCAGAGTGGCTTGCCAATCCGGTGTTGGTTCTTAAGAAGAATGGCACTTGGCATATGTGTGTGGATTACGGTATCTCAACAAGGCCTCGTCCAACAGATCCTTTCGCCTCCCCGCATTGACCAGATTATTGATGCTACGGCGGGTTGTGAGCGTTTGAGCTTTTTGGATGCGCATCTCGGTTATCATCGATTAAGATGGCAGTTAAGGACCAGGAGAAGACGGTGTTTATCACCCCTTTGGAGCCTTCGCTATGTATCTATGCCTTTTGGACTCAAGAGCGCCTAAGCGACTTATCGTTGCTATGCTCGTGAGTTGCTTGCACAAACAGATCGGCCGAACGCGTATGCTTATGTGGATGATATCGTGGTTAAGTCAAGGAAGAAGGAAACCTTGATTGAGGATCTAAAGGAAACCTTTGATAACTTGCGGGTATACAAGATGATGCTCAACCCGCCAAGTGCGTTTTGGTGTTCCGGCCGAGGCAAGTTATTGGGTTTCTCGTGTCCAACAGGGGATCAAGCTAACCCGAAAAATTACGGCCATCACCTCCTTGGCTAAGCCGAAGTGCATCAATGACGCCCAGCGCTTGGCAGGTCGGATTGCTGCGCTTAAGCCGGTTTATCAGCCGCCCAGGCGAGAAGGCCATTCCTTTGTACCAGATGTTGAAGAAAACGGATCGCTTTGTCCGGAGTTCACCACCGATGAAGCTTTGAGGATTTGAAGCGGCAGTTGGCCAACCCGCCGTTCTAGCCGCCCCATTGACAAAGAGCCATTGCTGCTATATGTTGTCGCTAATGCCGTGGCGATTAGCGTGGCTATCGTGGTGGAGCGGAAGGAGGCAGGGAAGGAGTATCCGTTCAACGGCCGGTTTATTACATCAGCGAGGTCCTCATTGAGTCTAAGCAGAGATATCCGCATTGGCGGTCGGCATACGGGTTTTTATGGCGTCGGAAGCTCAAGCAATATTTCCAAGGGCACCCCATCACACGGGTCGGGCCTGCCCTTGGGCGATATCATACATGTAACCGGAAGCGATCGCCGGATTGCTAAGTGGGCTATAGAACTTGGGCCGACGGTTTAAGGTATGTGCCTTGACGGCCGTAGAAATCTCGTGCACTTGTGGATTTCATTAATGATTGACGGAGTTGCAAGTTACCAAGAGAAGCCGGATCATACCTATTGGACCATCCACTTTGATGGGTCCCGCAATTGAGGGCTCGGGGTCGGAGTCAGATTAACTTCCCCGCGAGGTGACAAGTTCATACGTTCTCCGCCTAATGTTCCCTTGTACTAACAATGCAGCTGAGTATGAAGCTTTGCTCCATGGTCTCCGGATGGCTAAAGAAATGAATCTTAGCCGGTTAAATGCTTTGGTGACTCGGACTTGGTGGCTCAAAGCAAGTATCGTGTACTTGGGATTCCAAAGATCCACTCATGGCTGCATATCGTCGGGAGGTGGATGTTGTTGCGTGACATTTCAAAGGATATCGTGGACCATGTGGATCGCCTAAGAACGAAGCGGCCGATGCTTTAAGCCGGCCGGGCTCTCAACGTAAACCGTCCCACCCAATGTCTTCCTTGATGTAATCGCATAATCCGCCGCTTAAGCTTCCGATGAAATTGGTTTGGCTATCCCCGATCCGGAGGCTCAATTGGTGGCGGCCCCGCATGTCATTCCGGATTGACGCCTCCTTATTTGGCATACATGAACCGGGCGAAGTTACCGTAAGATGAGACGCTGGTCCGACAGATAGTTCGGGCGGTCTAAATCTATGACCATTGTTAATGGCGAGTTGCACCATTGCAAAGGTGTCGTATGCGTTTCAGCTGCCAGTGTGTCCCCTCAAGAGGGCTGTGAGATATTGCGAGAGATCCATGAAGGGGATTGTGGTCACCACGCCGGTTCAAAGTCCTTGGTGGCCAAAGCGTTCCGCCATGGCTTCTATTGGTTGACCGCCCATGCCGATGCGGAGGATCCGGTCGAGACGATGTGATGGTTGCCAAAAGTTCTCCAAAGCGTGCTCATGTGCCAGCCTGTGAATTGAGGATGATTCCAATTACTTGGCCGCTTATGCGACTTGGGGTTGGATATGGTTGGACCTTTCAAAAGGTCCAAGGACAAAAAGACCCACCTGTTGGTGGCAGTTGATAAATTTACCAAGTGGGTTGAGGCAGAGCTCATTAGCAAGTGTGATGCGCCACGGCGGTTCAGTTCATCAAAAGGTGATTTTCCGGTTTGGGTTTCACACAAGATCATCATGGACAATGGCACCAATTTGTCCAAAGGAGCTATGAAGGACTTTTGTGAACGAGAGCACATCCGGCTTGATGTTTCTTCAGTAGCCCACCCGCAATCCAATGGTCAAGCGGAACGAGCTAATCAGGAGATCTTGAAAGGTGTCAAACCCCGACTTATGGTCCCTTTAGAGAGGACACCGGGTTGTTGGGTGGAAGAGCTACCATCGGTGATATGGAGTATAAATACTACCCCAACCGATCCAATCGGATACACGCCGTTCTTTATGGTTTATGGAGCGGAGGCGGTCCTTCCCAAATGACATCCGTCACGACTCGCCTCGAGTGGCAGCTTATGTTGAGGCAGATAGCGAGGCAGCACGGCAAGACGATTTGGATCGATCGGATGAAGAGCGCGATATGGCAGCTGCTCGTTCGGGCGGTTTACCAGCCAGGATCTTCGCCGGTATCACAGCCGGCGGGTTAAAACCGTAACCTTTCGTGAAGGAGACTTAGTGCTGCGGCTCATTCAAGACCGTAAATATATGCACAAGCTATCCCCACCTTGGGAGGGGCCTTTGTGGTCAGCAAGAATCTATACAACGGGTCCTACTATCTCGATTGATGTTCGAGAGCGAAAGGACTCACGCACGCCGAGGAGGAGACCAACAGCCGTGGAACATAGCTCATCTTCGCCTTATTATACCCGAGCCATTGGCTCCACTTATGTACATATTAAGACAATGTATATATTATGAATAAAGGCAATAAACCGGATCCTCGGCTAAAGCGGGTATCTGTTTCTATATCAAAGTCCGGTTTGGGTACATGGAGATGCTTGTCGTGAAGCGGCCTCCGGTTTAACCCTTGGCTTTGCTTTTGTGAAATCTTTGTCACTTGGGGGCTTGGTCGTGTCCGAACCAATGCAACACCTCTTGGCAGGCGAAAGCCACCAGATCATCTGGGGGCTTGGTCGTGTCCGAACCAATGCAACACCTCTTGACAGGCGAAAGCCACCAGATCACTTGGGGACATGGTCACGTCTGAACCAGTCATGCCTCTTGATCAGCCTAAGGCCATAGAATCACTTGGGGGCTTGGTCGAACCTGAACCAATGCAATGCCATTTGATCGGCGTAATGCCACGATGTCAGTTGGGGACCTGGCTGACTTGAACCATCGCTACACCTTATAGGGAGCTTGGTCCCGTCCGACCATGGTAACGCCTATCCGATCAGATTCCATAAAGCTTCTTCTTGCAAACAGTCTTTGTCATTGTTTTTGCTTCCATGTGTTTTTATACGTATAATTTGGCTTTTGTTCGCTTTTCTTAAACCGACAAACCTTCTTTCAACCGGATTCACGTTTTAGAATTTGGTCCATTTTTAAATCCGACGATTGATTGTCCCGGATTGATTTTGCTGTTAACATCCCATTATGGAGTAACAGGGGGCTTATCATGCCCGACACGATTTACACGGTAAATCGGTATTATACACACGGGGTTTGTTCTCCTTTGACGGTGAGGGTTTATAAAGCCTCCGCTTCAGGATTGGCTAAAGCCAACTGTGTGCCCGACACTGGCAGGTATGTTTGTATCACAAATTTTGATCGTATGCCTCGATATTTTTCTTATATAAATATATTGGCATCACAATCCGGCTCGAGGCTAAGCCGCCATGGCGGGTTCAGAATTTGTGATTGCAGGCAAAATATGTTGAAGGATTCACTACTTCAAAACCAAAGCATCCGGCACTGCCATGCAAAAGTTTACAGACTGAGGTTGTAACGGCATTGTTCAAAACAAAGTAGTGACTATCCTATTACAAAGCCTTCTCAGGCCCGGCGTTTCATGAGGGGTTATGCTTTGAAGCTTCGGAGGCGTCACCCGCTTGATTTAATTACGCCGCTTCGCCAGTTGACGTGAGGTAGAGGGGCGCCGACGTCGGTTCAACTTCTTCTTCTTCCTCACCCAAAGCCCTAAGTCATTGGTAGACCAGTCAATCCGGTTAAGGCACGAAGACAGCTTCTTCACTTATCACCACCGGATCAACATCGTGGGCGTAAGTGTGCTTACGGATTGGGGGAACAAGGCTCGCACTTCGTGGATGACAAAATCCACCCGCTTGTTGTTGGCATCATAAAAAGAACGGTGAACCGTCAGTTGGCTTTGCTCGCCGCTTGACTCGCCAATGACGCATCTCCTTTGTGATCCGCTTTCAGTATGCCGTTATCAAAGGCTTCACCATTCTCTTGAGCACTGGGAAACCTTTGGCTATGTCACCGGATCAAGATCTCGCTATCCACGCCTTTGGCGCCGTAGCTAGTAAGGTGCCACCGAGCCGCGGATCGCTTCAACTCTTCAAGCTGCCCCGAACCATGGAAAACCGTCCGTGGTTTCTCCGATCAGGGACGGCGCCGTGTTGTCGTATGATGTAGCATGATGACTCATTGGCGCCGGTATACAGCTGCTCAATCAGCGATAAGCGGCCTTGAGCTTCTTCCGCACATCGAGCCCATATGTGCAATACGCTTGCTCGCACCAGTTTAAGACAACTCAAGATAAACCGGCGGAAATATCAAAATTAAGATAGTCAGTGCATAGTTTCTTACCAAAGACGGCAGAGGTCATGGCATGCACTTGGCGCTTGAGTACGGTAAGCTCTTCAGTCACCGGTTTAAGGGCTGCTTCGGCTTCTTCCGCCTGCTTTTCAAACCGCCTTCTCGGTGTCCCAGCTTGGCTTGTTCGGATTTATACCACTCTTTCAGCTGTTCCATAGTGGCCAAGGCCGCTTCTCAATTCGCCCTTGGCCTTAGTGGTTTCGCTTACGAGTCTCCAGATTGGCTCGCAGGTCTTTGAGTTGCACGCTTTGTCGCTTCTATTTCATTCTGGTAACAAAGGAAGCATGTTAGGTGTCTCATTATCAAGTCCCAAGCTCAATATACATATTCACCTTGGCACTTGGGGGCTAATGGCTAATTGATCTCAGTTTGCCATTTGGGTACAGAAATTAAGTTCCGGTTTAACTATGCTAAGTTGAACCGACCCTTGGGGGCTACTATACAGCTAAAGTACAGGAAAGACATAATTCATTACCTCATAGCGGTCCTTCATCCGGTTTACCAGACCAGCTTCAAGGTCACGGCTGGAATAGAGCCGGTTCAGAAACCCGGAGTGCAGTTCTTGGGCGGAGCAAGTGAGAAGAAACTGATATGAACTACGTGATGAACAGGATCTACAGATGGAATCTAGGGCTTGAGAGGAACCTTACCTGACGAGCGGAAACCGCGGAGGAGCGCCGAAAACTCTGATACGGTCAGGTTGATGCAGCGGCTCGGCGATGAAGCGCCGTCAAGGTCGGGCGCGACGGGCGGAGCTTGTGGCTAGAGCGCTATGCGAGGAAGGAGAAGAGCGGAAGAAGAAGAAGAGAAAGGGGCGACCGGTCTATTTGTAAGGAACCGGAGCAATCAATGGGCGCAAGATTCGAGGAGTCAAAAGCGGCGGACGGTGCAGCGGCCCCCTCGATTTCCGGGATGGCATTAAATGCAGGGAATCTTACTGTTTGGATTTCTTTATCAAAAATGACGTCAAGACACCCTGACACGCGGACCGGAAGATGACATCTCGGCGGTTCAAGCAGCTGGCGGTTTACAAAATGTGAAAAGAGATCAAGAGTTTCTGAAGGTGTTAAAGATTAACATGAACCGGTTCAAGTCAACTGGGGCCTAATGTTGGGGATACAACCATCGAGCGTGAACCGCCTCAAGGGGCCGGTTTACCACTGCCCATGATTCAGGCCCACGGAGGAGGCCCGGAGCCCAGAGGCTAATTAAGGTCCATCTATGTAAACCGCCTTAGTATTGTAACTTGTGTTGTAAGTTAAGAAAGGAGAGACCGAGCCGGGCGCTTGTATGAGCCGGATCGGGACTTTGTAGACCGGCCAGGCGTCAACCCGTGTATATAAGGGGACGACCCGGCGGCAAGTTAGGAGAGAGGATTCGAGGCTAAGGCAAAGCTATTGCTCCTTAGTAGCCGAAATCATATCAATCACATTACAACTGGACGTAGGCTTTTACCTTCATCAAGGGGCCGAACCAGTATAATTCCCGTGTCTTGTGTCCGCTTTAACCCCTCTAGGTTAACCCGTACGATGGCCCTACGACTAAGTCCTTTCATGAGGACATCTGCCGTGACAATTCCACGACAAGTAGGGAGAGGAAATTAAAAACCTCCAAAAATGATAGTTGGAACTTTTTCAATTGAATTGATGCTATGAACTTGAGATTGTTTCCTCGGAAAGTGTACCGTATGCTCATTACCATTAACATGAAAAGTGACATTGCCTTTGTTGCAATCAATAACAGCCCTCGCAGTATTAAGAAAAGGTCTAACAAGGATAATAGACATACTATCGCCCTCAGAATATCAAGAATAACAAAGTCCGTTAAGATAGTGACATTTGCAACCACAACAGGCACATCCTCACAAATACCGACATGTATAGCGCTTGATTTATCAGCCATTTGCAAAGATATTTCAGTAGGTGTCAACTTATTCAATTCAAGTCTCACGATATAAAGAGAGAGGCATAAAACTAACACCGCTCCAAGATCACATAAAGCGCTTCTAACATAATTTCTTTTAATAGAGCATGGTATAGTTGGTACACCCGGATCTCCGAAGTTTCTTTTGGTATTCCACCCTTAAAAGTGTAATTAGCAAGCACGGTGGAAATTTTAGCTTCCAAAGATCTTTCTTTTATTTGTGATGATATCCTTCATATACTTAGCATAATGATTTACTTTAAGCATATCGCTTAAGCGCATACGTAAGAAAATAGGTCTAATCATTTCAGCAAAGCGCCAAAATCCTCATCATCCTTTGACTTGGATGGTTTAGGAGGAAAGGGCATGGGTTTCTCGAACCCATGGTTCTCTTTCTTTACCGTGCTTCCTAGCAACAAAATCTCTCTTATCATAACGTTGATTCTTTGATTGTGGGTTATCAAGATCAACAACAGTGTTCAATCTCTACATCATTGTCTTTGCTAGGTTGAGCATCAACATGAACATTATCATTAACATTATCACTAGGTTCATGTTCATCACCGATTGAGTTTCAAAGATCGTAAATAGAAATATCATTGGGATTCTCGTGTGTCTACGACAGTGTTCACTAGAAGCATGCAAAGTCCTATCGCTTTTTCTTTTCTTTTTTTAGAAGAACTAGGTGCCTCTAAATTATTTCTTTGAGAATCTTGCTCGATTCTCTTAGGGTGGCCTTCAGGATACAAAGGTTCCTGAGTCATTCTACCAGTTCTAGTAGCCACTCTAATAGCAAAGTCATTTTTATTATTTAATTCATCAAGCAAATCATTTTGAGCTTTAAGTACTTGCTCAGCTTGAGTAGCAACCATAGAAGCATATTTGCTAACGCGGTGAAGTTCATCTTTAACTCTAGCCAGATTATCACCTATGCGTCCTATCTCGAAAGCATTATTCTTCCACTCTCTACCAACATAAGCATTAAAACTTTCTTGCCTAGCCATAAAGTCATCAAATTCATCTAAGCATGGGCTATGAAATTTAGTAGAGGGTATTTCAACTTTATCATATCTATAGAGAGAATTTACCTTTACTACCTGTGTCGGGTTATCAAGACAATGTGGTTCTTCAAGCGGTAAATTAAGACCATGTATTTCTTCAATAGGGGGTAAATTCTTAACATCTTCAGCTTTAATACCTTTTTCTTTCATTGATTTCTTTGCCTCTTGCATATCTTCATGACTGAGAAATAAAACACCTCTCTTCTTCGGAGTCGGTTTAGGAATAGGCTCAGGAGTTGGCTCAACTGGTTCAGGAATTACTTCAGGAACTGGCTCGGGAAGAGTCCAATTATTTTCATTAGTCAACATATTATTCAATAGTATTTCAGCTTCACGAACGCTTCTTTCCCTAAAAACACAACCAACACAACTATCCAAGTAGTCCTTGGAAGCATCGGTTAGTCCATTGTAAAAGATATCAAGTATTTCATTTTTCTTAAGAGGATGATCGTGCAAAGCATTATAATCGGATAAGTCTCCCCCAAGCTTGTGGGAGACTCTCTTCTTTGATTTGCACAAAATTATATATTTCCCGCAAGGCAGCTTGTTTCTTATGAGCAGGGAAATATTTAGCAGAGAAGTAATAAATCATATCCTGGGGACTATGCACACAACCAGGAGCAAGAGAATTATACCAAGTCTTAGCATCACCCTTTAATGAGAACGGGAATATCTTAAGGATATATAAATAGCGAGACTTCTCATTATTAATAAATAGGGTGGCTATATCATTCAACTTGGTAAGATGTGCCACAACAGTTTCAGATTCAAGGCCATAAAAAGGATCAGATTCAACTAAAATAATAATATCAGGGTCAACAGAGAATTCATAATCCTTATCAGCAACACAGATAGGTGAAGTAGCAAAAGCCGGATCGGGTTTCATTCTAGCATTAAGAGACTGCTGTTTCCATTTAGCTAATAATTTCTTATGATCATTTCTATCATTGCAAGCAAGGATTTCCATAGCAGCTTTTTCATTCATAACATAACCCTTAGGAACAATAGGTAAAACATAATCATTGGGGGAACCTTCATCATCACTATCACCAATAATAGGTTCTTCAATATTTTCATTCCCTCTAACTCTAGCAAGTTGTTCATCTAGAAATTCACCTAATGGCAAAGTAGTATCACGCACAGAAGTAGTTTCATCATGCATAGCAGAAGTGGCATCATCAATAACATGCGACATATCCGAATTCATAGCAGTAGCAGGTTTAGGTGTCGCAAGCTTACTAACAACAGAAGGAGAATCTAGTGCAGAGCTAGATGGCAGTTCCATACCTCCCCTCGTAGTTGAGGGCAAAATCTTGGTCTTAGCGTCTTTCAAGTTCTTCATAGTGATCAACAGATATAAATCCCAAGTGACTCAGAGAATAGAGCTATGCTCCCCGGCAACGGCGCCAGAAATTAGTCTTGATAACCCACAAGTATAGGGGATTGCAACAGCTTTCGAGGGTAGAGTATTCAACCCAAATTTATTGATTCGACACAAGGGGAGCCAAAGAATATTCTTGAGTATTAGCAGTTGAGTTGTCATTTCAACCACACCTGGATAACTTAGTATCTGCAACAAAGTGTTTAGTAGCAAAAGTGGTATGATAATAAAGGTAACAGTAGCAAAAGTAAAGATAAATGTTTTTGGGTTTTTGTAGTGGTTGTATCAATAGCAACAGAAAAGTGAATAAGCGAAGAACAGTATGTGAAAAGCTCGTAGGCAATGGATCAGTGATGGATAATTATGCCGGATGCGATTCCTCATGCAATAGCTATAACATAGGGTGATATAGAACTAGCTCCAATTCATCAATGTAATGTAGGCATGTATTCCGTAAATAGTCATACGTGCTTATGGAAAAGAACTTGCATGACATCTTTTGTCCTACCCTCCCGTTGAAGCGGGGTCCTAGCGGAAACTAAGGGATATTAAGGCCTCCTTTTAATAGAGAACCGGACCAAAGCATTAACACATAGTGAATACATGAACTCCTCAAACTACGGTCATCACCGAGAAGTATCCCAATTATTGTCACTTCGGGGTTGTCGGATCATAACACATAATAGGTGACTATAGACTTGCAAGATAGGATCAAGAACACACATATATTCATGAAAACATAATAGGTTCAGATCTGAAATCATGGAACTCGGGCCCTAGTGACAAGCATTAAGCACAACAAAGTCATAGCAACATCAATCTCAGAACATAGTGGATACCAGGGATCAAACCCTAACAAAACTAACTTGATTACATGGTAAATCTCATCCAACCCATCACCGTCCCAAAGCAAGTTTCACGATGGAATTACTCACTCACGGGCGGTGAGCATCATGAAATTGGTGATGGAGGATGGTTGATGATGACGACGGCGACGAATCCCCTCTCCGGAGCCCCGAACGGACTCTGATCAGCCCTCCCGAGAGAGATCGTGGCTTGGCGGCTGCGGTCGTGAAACGCGATGAAACTTTTTGTCTTATTTTTTTCTCCCCGATACGAAATATATGGAGTTGGAGTTGAGGTCAGAGGAGGTCCAGGGGGCCCATGAGATAGGAGGCCGCGCCCTAGGGGGGGCGCCCCCTGTCTCGTGGACAAGCTGTGGGCCCCCTGGTGTATTTCTTTCGCCCAATAATTTTATAAATTCCAAAAGTTCCTCCGTGGATTTCCGTGACATTCCGAGAACTTTTCTTTTCTACACATAAAACAACATCATGGTAGTTCTGCTGAAAACATCGTCAGTCCGGGTTAGTTTCATTCAAATCATGCAAGTTAGAGTCCAAAACAAGGGCAACAGTGTTTGGAAAAGTAGATACGTTGGAGACGTATCAATGCCCCACATATCAGCGAAAGGAAGTAGAAAGATAGGAGTAACTAGTTACACATAAATATATTTTTGACAGAGAGATACTGCCTCTTTAAAGAAATATAAAGATATTTTATATCACAACTTTATACATAAGAAAAATCAAGGGGATTATATATAACATATATAATCATGAAAAATAGAGTTTTTTTAACACGGTGCTACCTCTTGAGCACTGCGTTGGTTTTCCCTTGAAGAGGAAAGGGTGATGCATCAAAGTAGCATAAGTATTTCCCTCAGTTTTTGAGAACCAAGGTATCAATCCAGTAGGAGGCCATGCACGAGTCCCTCGCACCTACACAAACAAATAAATCCTCACAACCAACGCAATAAAGGGGTTGTCAATCCCTTCACGGTCACTTACGAGAGTGAGATCTGATAGATATGATAAGATAATATTTTTGGTATTTTTATGATAAATATGCAAAGTAAAATAAAAGGCAATAAAAATAACTAAGTGTTGGAAGATTAATATGATGGAAAATAGACCCGGGGCCATAGGTTTCACTATTAGCTTCTCTCAAGAGCATAAGTATTACAAAGGTGAACAAATTACTGTTGAGCAATTGATGTAATTGAGCATAGTTATGAGAATATCTAGGTATGGTCATGTATATAGGCATTACGTCCGATACAAGTAGACCGACTCTGCTGCATCTACTACTATTACTCCACACATCGACCGCTATCCAAAGATGCATCTAGAGTATTAAGTTCATAAGAACAGAGTAACGATTTAAGTAAGATGACATGATGTAGAGGGATAAACTCATGCAATATGATATAAACCCCATCTTGTTATCCTCAATGGCAACAATACAATACGTGCCTTGCTGCCCCTACTGTCACTGGGAAAGGACACTGCAAGATTGAACCCAAATCTAAGCACTTCTCCCATTGCAAGAAAGATCAATCTAGTAGGCCAAACGAAACTGATAATTTGAAGAGACTTGCAAAGATAACCAATCATACATAAAAGAATTCAGAGAAGATTCAAATATTGTTCATAGATAAACTTGATCATAAACCCACAATTCATCGGTCTCAACAAACACACCACAAAAGAAGATTACATCGAATAGATCTCCACAAAAGAGGGGAGAACATTGTATTGAGATCCAAAAGAGAGAACAAGCCATCTAGCTAATAACTATGGACTGAAGGTCTGAGGTAAACTACTCACACATCATCGGAGAGGCTATGGTGTTGATGTAGAAGCCCTCCGTGATCGATGCCCTTGGTGAGCTCTAAAAGGCCCCAAGATGGGATCTCACGGCATGTAAGGTTGCGGCGGTGGAATTAGGTTTTTGGCTCCGTGTCCGGTAGTTTGGGGTGCAATGAGGTATATATAGGAGGAAGAAGTACGTCGGTGAAGATACATGGGGCCCACGAGGGTGGAGGGCACGCCCAGGGGGGTAGGCGCGCCCCCCTACCTCGTGCCCTCCTGGTTGATGTCTTGACGTAGGGTCCAAGTCCTCTGGATCACGTTCGTTCCGAAAATCACGTTCTCGAAGGTTTCATTCCGTTTGGACTCCGTTTGATATTCTTTTTCTGCGAAACTCTGAAATAGGCAAAAAACAACAATTCCGGGCTGGGCCTCCGATTAATAGGTTAGTCCCAAAAATAATATAAAATTGTATAATAAAGCCCAATAATGTCCAAAACAGAATGTAATATAGCATGGAACAATCAATAAGTATAGATACGTTGGAGACGTATCAAGCATCCCCAAGCTTAATTCCTGCTCGTCCTCGAGTAGGTAAATGATAAAAACAGAATTTTTGATGTGGAATGCTACTTGGCATAATTTCAATGTAATTCTCTTAATTGTGGTATGAATATTCAGATCCAAAAGATTCAAGACAAAAGTTTAATATTGACATAAAAATAATAATACTTCAAGCATACTAACTAAGAAATTATGTCTTCTCAAAATAACATGGCCGAAGAAAGTCATTCCTACAAAATCATATAGTCTGGCTATGCCCTATCTTCACCACACAAAATATTTAAATCATGCACAACCCCGATGACAAGCCAAGCAATTGTTTCATACTTTTAGTGCTCTCAAACTTTTTCAATCTTCACGCAATACATGAGCGTGAGGCATGGACATAGCACTATATGTGGAATAGAATGGTGGTTGTGGAGAAGACAAAAAAAGGAGAAGATAGTCTCACATCAACTAGGCGTATCAACGGGCTATGGAGATGCCCATCAATAGATATCAATGTGAGTGAGTATGGATTGCCATGCAACGGATGCACTAGAGCTAAGTATATGAAAGCTCAACAAAAGGAACTAAGTGGGTGTGCATCCAACTCGCTTGCTCACGAAGACCTAGGGCATTTTGAGGAAGCCCATCATTGGAATATACAAGCCAAGTTTTATAATGAAAAAATTCCCACTAGTATATGAAAGTGATATCATAGGAGACTCTATATCATGAAGATCATGGTGCTACTTTGAAGCACAAGTGTGGTAAAAGGATAGTAACATTGTCCCTTCTCTCCTTTTCTCTCATTTCTTTTATTTGGGCCTTTTCTCTCTCTTTTTATGGCCTCTTTTTTTCGTCCGGAGTCTGATCCCGACTTGTGGGGAAATCATAGTCTCCATCATCCTTTCCTCACTTGGGACAATTTGCTCTAAAAAATGATGATCATCACACTTTTATTTACTTACAACTCAACAATTACAACTCAATACTTAGAACAAAATATGACTCTATGTGAATGCCTCCAGCGGTGTACCGGGATATGCAATGAATCAAGAGTGACATGTATGAAAGAATTATGAATGGTGGCTTGGCCACAAATACAATGTCAACTACATGATCATGCAAAGCAGTATGACAATGATGGAGCGTGTCATAATAATGGAACAGTGTTAAGTTGCATGGCAATATACCTCGGAATGGCTATGGAAATGACATGATAGGTAGGTATGGTGGCTGTTTTGAGGAAGGTATATGGTGGGTGTATGATACTGGCGAAAAGTGCACGGTATTAGAGAGGCTAGCAATGGTGGAAGGAAGAAAAGTGCATATAATCCATGGACTCAACATTAGTCATAAAGAACTCACATACTTATTGCAAAAATCTACAAGTTATCAAAGCAAAGTATTACGCGCATGCTCCTAGGGGATAGATTGGTAGGAAAAGACCATCGCCGTCCCCGACCGCCACTCATAAGGAAGACAATCAATAAATAAATCATGCTCCGACTTCATCACATAACGGTTCACCATACGTGAATGCTACGGGAATCACAAGCTTTAACACAAGTATTTCTCAAATTCAAAACTACTCAACTAGCATGACTCTAATATCACCATCTTCACATCTCAAAACAATTATCAAGCATCAAACTTCTCATAATATTCAACACACTTATAAGATTTTTTTAACCTTGAATGCCTATCATTGTTAAAGAAAACTGCCATGCTGTTTTGTAGGACTCTCAAAATAATCTAAGTGAAGCATGAGAGAACAATAGTTTCTATAAAACAAATCCACCACCGTGCTCTAAAAGATATAAGTGAAGCACTAGAGCAAAAACTATATAACTCAAAAGATATAAGTGAAGCACATAGAGTATTCTAATAATTTCCGAATCAAGTGTGTCTCTCTCAAAAGGTGTGTACAGAAAAGATGATTGTGGTAAACTAAAAAGCAAAGATTCAAATCATACAAGACGCTCCAAGCAAAACACATATCATGTGGTGAATAAAAATATAGCTCCAAGTAAAGTTACCGATGGAAGTAGACGAACGAGGGGATGCCTTCCGAGGCATCCCCAAGCTTTGGATTTTTTGTGTCCTTAGATTATCTTGGGATGCCATGGGCATCCCCAAGATTAGACTCTTGCCACTCCTTGTTCCATAATCCATCAAATATTTTACCCAAAACTTGAAAACTTCACAACACAAAACTTAACAAAAAATCTCGTGAGCTCCGTTAGCAAAAGAAAACAAAACACCACTTCAAGATACTGTAATGAACTCATTATTTATTTATATTGGTGTTAAACCTACTGTATTCCGACTTCTCTATCGTTTATAAACTATTTTACTAGCCATAGATTCATCAAAATAAGCAAACAACACACGAAAAACAGAATCTGTCAAAAACAGAACAGTCTGTAGAAATCTGTAACTAACGCAAACTTATGGAACTACAAAAATTCAGCCAAAATAGGATGACCTAGAAAATTTGTTTATTGATCTTTGCAATTGGAATCAATATTTTATCACGTTGTGGTGATTTTTAACAAATTTTTTCGCGAACAGTAAGTTTCTGGAATTTTCAGCAAGATCAAATAACTATCATCCAAGAAGATCCTATAGGTTAAACTTGGCACAAACACTAATTAAAACATAAAAACACATCTAACCAGAGGATATAACAAATATTTATTCCTAAACATAAGCAAAAAAAACTAAAAATAAAATTGGGTTTCCTCCCAACAAGCGCTATTGTTTAACGCCCCTAGCTAAGCATAAAAGCAAGGATAGATCTAGGTATTGCCATCTTTGGTAGGCAATCCATAAGTGGATCTCATAAGAGATTCATGAGGTAATTTTATTTTCTTTCTAGGGAAGTGTTCCATGCCTTTCCTTAACGGAAATTGTAATCTAATATTTCCTTCCTTCATATCAATAATTGCACCGATTGTTCTAAGGAAAGGTCTACCAAGAATAATAGGACATGAACGATTGCAATCTATATCAAGAACAATAAAATCTACGGGCACATAATTCCTATTTGCAACAATAATAACATCATTAATTCTTCCCATAGGTTTCTTAATGGTGGAATCCGCAAGGTGTAAGTTTAAAGAGCAATCATCAAAATCACGGAAACCTAGCAAATCACACAAAGTCTTTGGAATCGTGGAAACACTAGCACCCAAATCACACAAAGCGTAGCATTCATGATCTTTAATTTTAATTTTAATTTTAATAGTAGGTTCCCACTCATCATAAAGTTTTCTAGGGATAGAAACTTCCAACTCAAGTTTTTCTTCATAAGATTGCATCAAAGCATCAACGATATGTTTAGTAAAAGCTTTATTTTGACTATAAGCATGAGGAGAATTTAGCACGGATTGCAACAAGGAAATACAATCTATCAAAGGGCAATTATCATAATTAAATTCCTTGAAATCCAAAATAGTGGGTTCATTAATATCTAGAGTTTTGACCTCTTCATTCCCACTTTTATCAAATTTAGCATCAAGATCTAAAAACTCCAAATTTTTGGAACGCCTTCTAAAGGTGGATCATATTCAGTCCCATCATTATCAAGATTCATATTGCAAAACAAAGATTTAATAGGGGACACATCAATAACTTTTAGATCTTCATCTATATTTTCATAGAAACTAGAAGAACACGCTTTCACAAAACAATCTTTCTTAGCACGCATCCTAGCGGTTCTTTCTTTGCACTTATCAATGGAAATTCTCATGGCTTTGAGAGACTCATTGATATCATGCTTAGGAGGAATAGATCTAAGTTTTAAAGAATCAACATCAAGAGAAATTCTATCAACGTTCGTAGCCAAGTCATCGACTTTAAGCAATTTTTCTTCAAGCAAAGCGTTGAAATTCTTTTGTGAATTCATAAATTCTTTAACACTAGTCTCAAATTCAGAAGGCATATTATTAAAATTTCCATAAGAATTGTTGTAGGAATTACCATAATTATTAGAGGAATTACTAGGATAAGGCCTAGGATTAAAGTTTCCTCTATATGCGTTGTTACCTAAATTATTCCTACCAACAAAATTCACATCCATAGATTCATTATTATTCTCAATCAAAGTAGACAAAGGCATATCATTAGGATCAGAAGAAATACTCTTAGTAGCAAATAATTTCTTAAGTTCATCCATCTTTCCACTCAAAACATTAATTTCTTCTATCGCATGCACCTTTTTACCAGTAGATCTTTCAGTGTGCCATTGAGAATAATTAACCATAATATTATCTAGGAGTTTAATGGCTTATCCTAAAGTGATTTCCATAAAAGTGCCTCCCGCGGCCAAATCTAAAAGATTTCTAGAAGCAAAATTCAATCCGGCATAAAAAATTTGTATGATCATCCATAAATTCAAACCATGTGTAGGACAATTACGTATCATTAATTTCATCCTCTCCCAAGCTTGTGCAACATGTTCATGATCAAGTTGCTTAAAATTCATAATATCGTTTCTAAGAGAGATGATCTTAGCGGGAGGAAAATACTTAGAGATGAAAGCATCTTTGCACTTATTCCAAGAATCAATACTATTTTTAGGCAAAGACGAAAACCAAGCTTTAGCACGATCTCTAAGCTTAAAAAGGAAATAGCTTCAATTTAGCAATATCATTGTCCACATCTTTCTTCTTTTGCATATCACACAAATCAACGAAGCTATTTAGATGGGTAGCGACATCTTCACTAGGAAGGCCGGCGAATTGATCTTTTAAGACAAGATTCAACAAAGCAGCATTAATTTCACAAGATTCAGTATCGGTAAGAGGAGCGATCGAAGTGCTAAGAAAATCATTGTTGTTGGTATTGGTGAAATCACACAATTTGGTATTATCTTGAGCCATCGTGACAAGAAGGCAATCCAACACACGAGCAAAGAAGCAAGCGAAAAAGAGGCGAACGGAAAAGAGAGGGCGAATAAAACGGCAAGGGTGAAGTGAGGGAGATGAAAACGAGAGGCAAATGGCAAATAATGTAATGCGGGAGATAAGGGTTTGTGATAGGTACTTGGTATGTTGACTTTTGCGTAGACTCCCCGGAAACGGCGCTAGAAATCCTTCTTGCTACCTCTTGAGCACTGCGTTGGTTTTCCCTTGAAGAGGAAAGGGTGATGCAGCAAAGTAGCGTAAGTATTTCTTTCAGTTTTTGAGAACCAAGGTATCAATCCAGTAGGAGGCCACGCACGAGTCCCTCGCACATACACAAACAAATAAATCCTCGTAACAAACGCATAAAGGGGTTGTCAATCCCTTCATGGTCACTTACGAGAGTGAGATCTGATAAATATGATAAGATAATATTTTTGGTATTTTTATGATAAAGATGCAAAGTAAAATAAAAGGCAAAAAAATAACTAAGTGTTGGAAGATTAATATGATGGAAAATAGACCCGGGGGCCATAGGTTTCACTAGTGGCTTCTCTCAAGAGCATAAGTATTACAGTGGGTGAACAAATTACTGTTGAGCAATTGACAGAACTAAGCATAGTTATGCGAATATCTAGGTATGATCATGTATATAGGCATCACGTCCGAGACAAGTAGACCGACTCCTGCCTGCATCTACTACTATTACTCCACACATCGACCGCTATCCAGCATGCATCTAGAGTATTAAGTTCATAAGAACAGAGTAACGCTTTAAGTAAGATGACATGATGTAGAGGGATAAACTCATGCAATATGATATAAACCCCATCTTGTTATCCTCGATGGGAACAATACAATACGTGCCTTGCTGCCCCCTCATCCGGGAAAGGACACCGCAAGATTGAACCCAAAGCCAAGCACTTCTCCCATTGCAAGAAAGATCAATCTAGTAGGCCAAACCAAATTGATAATTTGAAGAGACTTGCAAAGATAACCAATCATACATAAAAGAATTCAGAGAAGATTCAAATATTGTTCATAGATAAACTTGATCATAAACCCACAATTCATCGGTCTCAACAAACACACTGCACAAGAAGATTACATCGAATAGATCTCCACAAGAGAGGGGGAGAACATTGTATTGAGAGCCAAAAAGAGAGAAGAAGCCATCTAGCTAATAACTATGTACCCGAAGGTTTGAGGTAAACTACTCACACATCATCGGAGAGGCTATGGTGTTGATGTAGAAGCCCTCCATGATCGATGCCCCCTCTGGTGGAGCTCTGGAAAAGGTCCCAAGATGGGATCTCATGGGTACAGAAGGTCGTGGCGGTGGAATTAGATTTTTGGCTCCGTGTCTGGTAGTTTGGGGGTACGTAGGTATATATAGGAGGAAGAAGTACGTCGGTGAAGCAACATGGGGCCCACGAGGGTGGAGGGCGCGCCCAGGGGGGTAGGCGCCCCCTACCTCGTGCCCTCCTGGTTGATGTCTTGACGTAGGGTCCAAGTCCTCTGGATCACGTTCGTTCCGAAAATCACGTTCGAAGGTTTCATTCCGTTTGGACTCCGTTTGATATTATTTTTCCGCGAAACTCTAAAATAGGCAAAAAACAACAATTACAGGTTGGGCCTCCGGTTAATAGGTTAGTCCCAAAAATAATATAAAAGTGTATAATAAAGCCCAATAATGTCCAAAACAGAATATAATATAGCATGGAACAATAACAAATTATAGATACGTTGGAGACATATCACACGGTATAGACGAGTTGGTGATGATGGTGTGCCTGCCATCCTGTAATATAGGCCGTCCGATTTATATCTGACGGATAGGAAGGAAACTATGGCAATTTTACAAAAAGGTACCCACACACTTCTCCACATTTGCAAATAAGGCCTTCCCTCGTTCATCCTTTTCTCTCACAAGATAAAATACTCATACAAATGCATCTTGATGTTACGTGCAACGCACGGGCATTATGGGGGTTCAGCTAAGAAATACTCAGACAGGCTCACAGTTCTGGACTTTGGGCCACAGGCCGGTGGGCCTGCATGTTTGGGGGCCCATGTGTTCTACCTCAGCGCTTTTCATATTGCAAGTGGTCGGTACGACCCTGGTTTTAGATGTCGTCGCAAGGCGAATACACAAAATTGAATAAAGCACGACAACTGTTGGAATGAAATCAAACGACAGTTCCTAACAAGCAATCAGAGTTGCAATTCTATCAATGATACTGTCGTACTACTTATACACACAGGACACTTGTTTCACCATGCCAGAGTATTACATCAAAATCTCTCGGAGGATAGATTAGTTCGTCAAGCCATGCGTTGCTACTCAAGAATTTCAAAGTTGATTTGGACCAGCTCTCCTTGCCGAGAAAGTTCGATTTTGACATTATCCCCTACTGCAAGATATGATTTAGATTTGAACCTTGACCATCCTTTAGCATCAATCATCATGCGACCATCCTTTGTACTTACAGTATATTGAGCAGGTTCATTCACACAAAGGATGTGCATGGTAAGAGAAACTTGGCCACGGTCGCCCGAATTGTTGAACGACTCCCTCGTTGCTCTAGGAATTCTCTGTTTGCAAACAAGAATACATACACAAACAGTTAGATCAACACAGTGAATCATGTGAAACAACATGGAAAGAAAAAAGAACGAAGCACTTGGGCGCGCAATGCTTACCAAGAAGGTGGACATGACGGTTTTTGTAAGGACTTTGGTATATGAAGTGCGAACTGCAGCCCAGTCTATTGTCGGTGCAACTGTTGGTTCCGTTGCCGCTGCACGGGCCGGAGCAGATGCAAGTGCAAGTGTTAGTGCAGGTGCCGAAGCCGTTGCTGGTGCCCGTGCCGGTGCGACTCGTAGTGCCGTTGCTGCTGCCGGAGATGGTGCTCCTTGTAGAGCTGGTGCCGGTGTCGATGCCCGATCTTCCAGTAGATCAGCCTGATTCGCTGACGCGGTCGTTGCCCAATCCTCAGATGGATCAGACTGAGCTGCTGCCGCTTTTAGTGCAAGAGCAACTGCCAGTGCTTGATCCGTTGCTGAAGGTGGTACCGATGTGCGAGACAGCGATGATCGTGTCTGATCCGCTATGATCAGCTTTCTAACTTGATTAGGCTCCGTGACCGTGATCCAGTCTTTTTCTTCATTTCTTTTAAACGCGAGAAGGACTAATTGTGGCGTGTTTGTTAAACCAAATTGTAGTTCATCATAGGGATTCAGCTTGTACTCAGACAATGCATCGGTCCAATTTTTTCCAGTAATATAAGTGATGGACAGTGCCTTCGTTACTGACACGACATAATAAGTGAAACCTGCAAAAATATCCATGGTAGAGCAAACCAAACGGTTTATTCTGTGATGAGTGTCACATGGCAAACCCTGCATCGTAAAATTGCAGCAAAAGAAAGAAAACATGACATTAAATAAATAAGATTTAGACAGTAAATCAATAAGATTTACTTGATGTGACACGAGTGAATCCTTACCAGGAAATCACTATGTTGAAGTACTAAATAGAAGATTGGTCGTCCAACTACGTGTGACATGCAGGGCCCCCGCCTACTCCCACAAGCAGGACAATCCAAAGGTCGTGACAAATCGTATGGACCGAACATCCATGGGACTGGAAATCCTGGTGGGTGCGATAAACCCTGCAATGCATACATATATTGGATTTTAACCATAATTTATAAACCGTCCTTGCAAAAAATATGATCTGGATACTTCAAAATATACAGACTAAATTGAGTGGACAGGCATTAACATAGACTATTCTCAGGACTCACCACACACCAAAAGCGGCAGTACTAAACAATACAGGGTTCACAAACACAAATCAAGTACTGAATAATAGTACTTACTACAGACAAGCGAAGTTGCACTAATTAAACTCTGCAGACTATTTTTTGCCACCGACCTACAGGATGAACCCCGCATAACTGACTAGGCCATGGACTTCGTGAGAGATGTCTACCGGCACCATCACCATCTCCTCAACCTTGGAGAACCTAACAGAGTGGTCTTTCCACTCATAAACATGACGATGAAGACATGTCGCATCAGATTTGTCGGGAAGCTTTACAAGAACCACACCCTTCGTAATCGAAGGCACAACCAGGAAATTGTTGTGGTCAAGTACAGCCTCGAGAACACCCCTGACAACAATGCTACAGGAAAACACTAGTTCAGGACACGTGGCGACAAGGCCACAACAACTGGATAGTTTAGCAGTAGAACTCATCCTCAGGTTTTCTAGTTCGCACGGCATGACTTTGAGAACTTCATCTCCACCGCGGACCTGGTTCTAATTCAAACAGAAACCAAATATTTTATTACTACCTCTGTTCAGAAATATAAGATGATTTTCGATATTTTACTCCATATATGACTACATATTGTAACATCCCAAAATTCTAAATTTTGGAATGTTATAAACACATAGATAGTTTTGTTTGATTGTTGATTGATTGACTGAAAGTGAGTGAATTCGAAACTTTTGAAAGTTAAATGAGAGGGAATAAAAGGACTTTCCCAAACTTTCATTTTGCTTTTATGATCTTCGGGAATTCAAATTCTTTTCATCACGAAACCCTGGAGAGAAGATGACATGACTTCTTCCATTTATTTAAATGACAAGGGGTGTTGAAAATATTTGAATTTCATTTGGAAAATATTTCCAATTCTAAAATTTTATGCAGCTCAATGATTTTCACGAGAGAAGATAAAATGACTTCTTCAAAATATATGAAATACGAGTTGGGAGTTTCAAAGAATTAAAATTCAAAGTTCTTTGAATTTATTTTCAATTTGGAGTTATTTGAGTTTTATTCAAATTATTTTTCTCCAAAAATAAAATATATGGAAAATAGGGTAACATGATTCCCTACATCAAAAAATTGGAGAGAAATTAATTTGAAGTCATTTTGGTATTTTTAAAATGATTTTCAGTGGATTTTATTAGGGCAAGAGTAATCGCTTTGTTTTATTTGAATTTGTGTGTATTTTATTTGAAGCTAGAATAATGTTCCCGTTCCTCCCTCTCTCCTCGCTCGCCACGCCCAAGTCGCCGCCGCCGACGAGATCCGCCTCAGCGCCGCCTCTCTCCTCGCGCCGCCACCGCACCTTGCCCGACGCTGCGTGGAGCCGCCCAGCGCCACTCATGAAGTTCGGGAGCCGCCGCCCTTCTCGGCCAGAGCCGTCGCTGAACTGGCCGATCCCGATTCCAACCGCCGTTTTTTTTCCGGTCCGGTAATAAACCACCCCGGTCCGACGGTTTTATTTTAGGGTTTCGGTTTTGTTTTAAAAGCCTGTTTTTTTTTATTTAGCTAGTTTATTTAATGAACGTTCGCCGGTTAGGTTTTCACGGCGAACGAATCCGTTCGTTAGGTTTTAATAGTGAACGTTCGTTCGTTAGGATTTTTCTTTTTATTTTAGATTTACTGCCAGGGACCTATACGTAGTGTTATTTTACAGATTGGTCCCCAATTTTCAAACCCACATAACTTTTTACTCGTTTATCCAAATCCAACGAAACCAATGCCCACGTCTTCGTTATGATCCCCTCTATCCAGTAATCCAACTCAAACATGTTTTTGAAAGTTTTAAAATTTGAATTAGACCAGATTTGAATTCAAACCTCGCTTTGATCATAACTTGAGTTTTATAACTCCGCTTGAGTTGATTCTTTTGCAAATCGAAGCTCTTGACCTAAACTTTATGATAAGGCCAAATTCACATAATTTTGCTACTGTTAGAAATTGTTTTATGTTGCAAGAGCTATTTGCTTGGTTTTGATGTTTTCCGAATTGTTTTCCTCGTTCTTCCCGACCTTTTGAGTGATTGCTTATGTGTGGTTACTATTGCTTGCTCACGATAGATTGACCGGAGTGTGACGAGTAGACCCATCAAGAGTTTTGAGTGCGAACCATCTTCGTCAAAATTGCAGGCAAGTAACACTTGATCATACTTTTCTCATACCCAGTTTTATGCATTAGATCTATTCCTCAAACACTTGCATGATTAGGATCTAATTAAATTGTGGGATGGGAAGTAGTTGAGGTAGTACCTATTACTGCTTTTACTTATGAAACCTTGGGAGTTACTTCTACGTTTGCTTATTTACCATGCTATGCTAGTAGACGTGGATTGGGTGAGTGTATCCATGATGATGTGAGATTGTTAAATTAATGGTTTATTTAAGGTGGTAACTTAAACACACATCCGGGTGGATTGAGGCACTGGGGTATCTAGTGATTGCCTGTTTTTTTGGAACGCCACCTGTGCTCAAAGGGATCATGAGATTATTCAAACTAGTAACTTCCGTGTGCGACCACAAGCCATTATGGGCTCTGGCATAGTTGAGTAAGTCGTGCGAACTCTTATAGTGGTGGACTAGCAGATGTAGGGGATGTAGGTGTACGGTCTACCTGTCAGAAGGTGCTAGCGCTCGAAAGACTATGTCTCACCATCCGCTTCTCAAACACCCTACAAAGACAAGAAGTCAAACGGAGGCGATCGAGTCTTGTGGGGAAAAGTGCTAAACCTCTACAGAGTGTATAAACTAATCATGATTAGCCGTGTCCCGGTTATGGACATCTTGAGTATCTAGTACTTGAATATCATGTGAATCTCATCATGTTACTCTAATTAATTTTGTTGGGTTTTAATGAGTACTTTTAATTGGGATTGAGGATGCTGTCAACCATTCTCAATGTTCAACAACCACCATGATAGTTAAATAAATTTATTCCTTTGAAGTAGGGAAAAATTGGCTTTTCGCAAAAAATGTAACCATAGAGCTTCCCACCAGCCACATATGCATGTAGTACAGGCTTATCATTCATTATTCTCTATGTGTTACATTGCCAGCATATTCCATGTGCTGACCCGTTGGGCTGCAACTTTTCATGTTGCAGACTTTTCGAATGACAGTAAGTGATACGTTAGGGTTACGATTTCCTATACTCAACTTTGCCGTTGGTGTTGATGGGAATCCACAACCTTGTTGCTTCCGCTATCTTTTGGATTGAGGTAATAGTATTTACGTTACTTTATACATTTGATTTACCTCTGTTATAAATCCTTCGAGTACTGTGTGTGTCAGCATACCGATCCAGGGATGACACGAAAGCACAGAGACTTGATCCATTCGGGTCGGGTCGCTACAAGATGGTATCAGAGCACATGTTGACTGTAGGACGTGACCCTAGAAAATGGCAGACCCATAGGAGAGATTTTTATCCACAACTTCATTTTTCAAAAAGGATCTTTTACCTCTCTTCTCTTCTGAGCTTATTCAAATATTCCCTTTTAGTGAGACCATACCCCTTTTCCCTTTTGACCACTCGAAGATTTGACCGATGAGACCACTCCAAGGAGAAAAGATATCGGACAACTAAGACCATTTAAAATGAAGAGGATTTTACCGTGTAAATGGAAACTACAACTCTTGAAGACCCCGAAGACTTGGAGAATTTGAAGGCTTGAAGAATTTCCAGATTTGTATGACCTAGGAAGGCTACCCTTATGGAACTTGGTAGAATATGGAAGTTGTCAATACCCGAGATTAAGGTGTATTGGAGAAAGACCGGAACATGGAGAGTTAGAAACTCAAAGTTTTGTCAGAAAAACCCTAAGGCAGGAGATATCAACTATGGGGAGATAGCTCATGGAAATGACAAGAGCAGAAACACGCTATCCATGATGTTATCGCCCGCTTATGCTATTGTCACCGTGCGGAGTTAAGAATGCATATGCATGAAAGGATTGGATGGTAGAAGGCTGATGGATCACCTATCAGCAAGATGAAGTTTTGAACCTCAGCTGATGTAACACCGGGATCTAGAGAAGTACACCAAGGATTTTAAGATGGACTTGCAGGAAGCTATATTCGATAAAGAAGTATTTCGTAAAGAAACTCAGGAACTGGAAGCTGAAGTAACCAAACTGGAGGAACAAAACCTCGAGATACCGGAGATTCGTCAGGACTGAAGGATAGTAGGACCATGGTTCATGTCATGGAAGTTGAAACCAGAAGTATGGAATGCAACTCCAGAAATATTAAAGGACGTCGCGAGAGACTTCGCGTCAACAGAGATGATTTGGCAAAAGAACTTGAGAAGGACAAGCATGATCAGAAGGAGCCATCGGAGACATGACCAAGACTTGAAGAGTTTGATGACTTTGAGATTTATTGACCTTTAGAAGACCAAACCCCTGTTACATACTTACGTTAGATGCGACGGTTGTGAGCTGTCATTTGTTTGATGTTTTTCCGACAACCACAATAAAATTTGCCTTTTCAAAACTTTTGTTTGTATTGTGTGTATCCCTGTCTATCTATCTTATCTCACCCCAAAACCTATGGACCCATTAGAGGATGAATGGAGATGAGCTTATATTTTCTGGACCAATGAGTCAATTGGAGACAGACCGATGGATTCAGAACATGGAGGATCACATGGAGAATAACCCTATACCCAGAAAGGATATGACCAGCATGCTCTTGAGTGCTTTGAAAGAGGTGCTGCTATTTGGTGGAGGATGTACCAAACCATCAATGTGGCCAGAAGTAACCACTTGGGAGGAATTTAAGTTGACCTTGCCAAAGTCTCGGTTTGTGTCCCAGAAATTGGAGCCTTATGGAAAGGATGTGAAGAAACCTTGTGCATACAAGCCTTGTGGAGAAATAGGATATAACCATAAATAAAACAAGGACGAATACCCTCATAATCGGAGGATTATCAAAGGAGTTAGCCGAGGATTTTCAGGAACTTCGTTGGAGATTGTTCCCAAAGGTTTTGTTGCGACAATGGAAGTTCAGCCTACATTGTTGGGAAAGATCCGTGAAGCTCGGAAGGATGAAAAGATATTGCTGAGGTAAAAGAGGATGAGTAAAGGAAAGGCCAAAGGATTTCGTAAGGATGAGCACGACACCTTATGGTTTGAGGACAAAGTGTACATATACCCAATAATGCGTAGATCGGGAAGTTAATGCTTCAGGAGGCTCATGACTCACCACACTCGATACACCCCGGAAACACCAAGATGTATTTGGATTTGAAGGAGCGTTTCTGGTGGACTGGTATGAAGAAGGATATTGCCGAGTATGTAGCCGTATGTGATGTATGTCTGAGAGTAAAGGCAGAGCATCAGAAGCCAACATGATTACTACAGCCTATGCCGATAACCGAATGGAAGTAGGATAAGCTTGGCATGGATTTCATTTCCGGATTTCCCAGAACCCGATTGGGATATGATTCTATCTGGGTAGTAGTTGATTCGCTTGACCAAAGTGGCTCACTTTATCCCAGAGAAGACCACCTATACAAGTGCGAAGTTGGCCAAGATATATATTTGAGAAAGGATCGTATGTCTGCATGGAGTTTCGAGGACCATCGTAGCGGAACACAGTTTACCTCAAAGTTTTGGAATCGGCTGCACCAGACTTTGGGTACTAGGCTAGAGTTCAGTACAGCCTTCATCCGCAGACAGATGGATGAATCAAGAGAGTCAATCATATTTTGGAGGACATGTTGAGAGCGTATGCGCTAGATTATGGATCTAGTAGTGATGATAATCTACCTTACGCGGAGTTCTCATACAACAACAGTTACCCATCCAGTTTGAAGATGGCTCCTTTTGAAGCTTTGTATGGGAGAAGGAGCCAGACACCGTTGATGTGGGATGAAGTTGGAGACCGTCAGTTGTTTGGACCAAATGTGATCAAGGAGTCAGAAGAGAATGTTAAGTTGATCCGAGATAGATCAAGGTAGCTCGATCCAGTGCGGAAGAGTTATGCAGACTCAAAAACGCAAGGAGGTAGTCTATGAAATCGGAGACAGAACATATATTTGTGTGCCACCTCTGCGAGGATTTAAACGATTTGGAGTTAAGGGAAAGTTAGCCCCGAGATTTGAAGGACCATACCAAGTTTTGGAGCGTATGGGAGAATTGGCTAAACAAGTTGGAGTCACCCGAAGGACTGTCGGGATTTCATGATGTGTTTCACGTATTCCAGTTGAAGAAGTGCCATGCAGAGATGGCCAATATTTCCTTGTAAGGACGCTTGACCCTGGATAGGATAATGATGTTCCACGAAGTGGAGTATGGACTTCATAAGTATAAGTTTTTATCACGGAAGGTGGGATATCCCACGAGGATGAAGAGATGAATTACTATTGGATATAAAGGAGGTATGATGTTGGAAATATGGATCAATGGTAATTCCATGATGAGTCTGAGAAATCACGTCTCAGTTTGGTACAAATAGAAGGAAGAAAGATAGTACAATTGAATGGATTTAAGAATACTGGAAGTTGAAGGTTGGAATAAGGATCAGTTGCCCCGATGATGAGTTCAAGGTTTACAAGTGATGAGATGGGCCATAACCCACAGGGCCCAGGACCTGCCGAGAAGCAAGCACACTCTTGCTGAAGGAAAAACCCTGGAAGAAGTTACGACTTGTACCGACAGACGATCTTATAGGAGTTTACGCAAAACCTGAGAGTTGTTAAGGAACGATAGTTGTTTGCTTGGCTTGCAGAATCAATGGATTTATTCGAACTTGGTTCGTCGACAAGAGAAATTCTGCAATGCTTGTGAGGATGACCGAGTGTTAGAATGCGAGATTCCCTAAACCATGTACAAGGTAATGATTTGGGTGCGGGATGGATTGATCACCATACCGACTTACTCTTATTATTCGCTTTGCTATATGGGATAGTAAATCTGAGTGACTTACCTATAGTAGAGAGACGATGATCAAAACCCTGTTTAAACCTTAGAATGGTATAAACATTTTTCCCCTTGTACATGGCAGTTGTTGCCAACCGTAGGATATACTGTGAGGATCAACCCAGACCCATTTCCTGCAGGAGAAACCATAAATTGTGACCACCATGAGATATCGATAGTTGTTTAGAATTGGCGCCAGACCTGTCAGCTATGAAGACCCAGTCTCGGAACAACCTTACCAAGAGGAAAAAGGACAAAAGAATTGAGGAAAAGGTTATGCCACTACCGGAAGAGCCCAGAGAAGGAATTATCCTTAAGATCTGAGAAGACCGACACTGTCAACAATAAGGATGGAGTATATGAGTTTTGATGGAAACGTAACCAAGCTTCTAAGGGTGGTAGCACCCGAGACCCCCGGAGATGATCGATGGATTTTGAGAAGACCCCCAAACCCTAACCTATTTCTTTCTAGCCTCTCCGAATCTCGAGGACGAGATTCATTTTAAGTGGTAGGTTTGTAACATCCCAAAATTCTAAATTTTGGAATGTTATAAACACATAGATAGTTTTGTTTGATTGTTGATTGATTGGTGAAAGTGAGTGAATTGAAACTTTTGAAAGTTAAATGAGAGGGAATAAAAGGACTTTCCCAAACTTTCATTTTGCTTTTATGATCTTCGAATTCAAATTCTTTTCATCACGAAACCCTCGAGAGAAGATGACATGACTTCTTCCATTTATTTAAATGACAAGGGGTGTTGAAAATATTTGAATTTCATTTGGAAAATATTTCCAATTCTGAAACTTTATGCAACTCAATGATTTTCACGAGAGAAGATAAAATGACTTCTTCAAAATATATGAAATACGAGTTGGGAGTTTCAAAGAATTAAAATTCAAAGTTCTTTGAATTTATTTTCAATTTGGAGTTATTTGAGTTTTATTCAAATTATTTTTCTCCAAAAATAAAATATATGGAAAATAGGGTAACATGATTCCCTACATCAGAAAATTGGAGAGAAATTAATTTGAAGTCATTTTGGTATTTTTAAAATGATTTTCGTGGATTTTATTAGAGGCAGTAGCACTGTTTGTTTTATTTGAATTTGTGTGTATTTTATTTGAAGCTAGAATAATGTTCATCATGTAGGAAATCTTTTTCTGAAAATTTTGATATATTATATGCCTATATAATATATTTATTTATTTGGTTTTATTATTTTTATTTCGTTTGGAAATTGTTTAAAAAAAATCCCTCGAACTGGGCCGGCCCAGCTCCCAGACAGGCCGCGGCCCAGCTCCGCTCGCCGCCTCCCTCCCGTCCTCGACTGGGACTCCTCCCCGGAGTCCGGCGCCGCCCCGCCACCAGCCGCCGCCTCTCCCTTACCCCTTCCCCACGCCACCGCTCCCTCCGCCTTAAATACCGGGCCTCGGCCCGTTCCTCCCTCTCTCCTCGCTCGCTGCACGCCTAAGTCGCCGCCGCCACCGACGAGATCCGCCCGCCGCCTCTCCTCGCCGCCAAGACCGCCTGACGCCGCGTGGAGCCGCGCCACTCATGAGTTCACGAGCCGCCGCCCTTCTTGCCGATGACCGCCGTCGCCGGAACCGGCCGATCCCGATTCCAACCGTCGGTTTTTTTCCGGTCCGGTAATAAACCACCCCGGTCCGACGGTTTTATTTTAGGGTTTCGGTTTTGTTTTAAAAGCCCATTTTTTTATTTAGCTAGTTTATTTAATGAACGTTCGCCGGTTAGGTTTTCACGGCGAACGAATCCATTCGTTAGGTTTTAACAGTGAACGTTCGTTCGTTAGGATTTTTCTTTTTATTTTAGATTTACTGCCAGGGACCTATCCGTAGTGTTATTTTACAGATTGGTCCCCAATTTTCAAACCCTCATAACTTTTTACTCGTTTATCCAAATCCAACGAAACCAATGCCCACGTCTTCGTTATGATCCCCTCTATCCAGTAATCCAACTCAAACATGTTTTTGAAAGTTTTAAAATTTGAATTAGACCAGATTTGAATTCAAACCTCGTTTGATCATAACTTGAGTTTTATAACTCCGTTTGAGTTGATTCTTTTTGCAAATCGAAGCTCTTGACCTAAACTTTCCGATATGGCCAAATTCACATAATTTTGCTACTGTTAGAAATTGTTTTATGTTGCAAGAGCTATTTGCTTGGTTTTGATGGTTTCCGAATTGTTTTCCTCATTCTTCCCGACCTTTTGAGTGATTGCTTATGTGTGGTTACTATTGCTTGCTCACGATAGATTGACCGGAGTGTGACGAGTGGACCTATCAAGAGTTTTGAGTGCGAACCATCTTCGTCAAAATTGCAGGCAAGTAACACTTGATCATACTTTTCTCATACCCAGTTTTATGCATTAGATCTATTCCTCAAACACTTGCATGATTAGGATCTAATTAAATTGTGGGATGGGAAGTAGTTGAGGTAGTACCTATTACCTGTTTTACTTATGAAACCTTGGGAGTTACTTGTATGTTTGCTTATTTGCCATGCTATGCTAGTAGACGTGGATTGGGTGAGTGTATCCATGACAGATGCGAGATTGTTAAATTAATGGTTTATTTAAGGTGGCAACTTAAACACACATCTGGGTGGATTGAGGCACCTGGGATATCTAGTGATTGCCTGTTTTTTTTGGACCGCCTCCCAGGCTCAAAGGGATCATGAGATTATTCAAACTAGTAACTTCCGTGTGCAGCCACTAGCCATTATGGGCTCTGGCATAGTTGAGTAAGTCGTGTGAACTCTTATAGTGGTGGACTAGCAGATGTAGGGGATGTAGGTGTACCGGTTTACCCGTCGTAAGGTGCTAGCGCTTCTGAAAGACTATGTCTCAGTCATCCGTTTCTCAAACACCCTACAGTACAAGAAGTCAAACGGAGGCGATCGAGTCTTGTGGGGAAAAGTGCGCAAACCTCTACAGAGTGTATAAACTAATCATGATTAGCCGTGTCCCCGGTTATGGACATCTTGAGTATCTAGTACTTGAATATCATGTGAATCTCATCATGTTACTCTAATTAATATTGTTGGGTTTTTAATGAGTACTTTTAATTGGGATTGAGGATGCTGTCAACCATTCTCAATGTTCAACAACCACCATGATAGTTAAATAAATTTATTCCTTTGAAGTAGGGAAAAATTGGCTTTTCGCAAAAACTGTAACCATAGAGCTTCCCACCAGCCACATATCCATGTAGTACAGGCTTATCATTCATTATTCTCTATGTGTTACATTGCCAGCATATTCCATGTGCTGACCCGTTTTCGGGCTGCAACTTTTCATGTTGCAGACTTTTCGCATTTACGAGTAAGTGATACGTTAGGGTTACGATTTCCTATACTCAACTTTGCCGTTGGTGTTGATGGGAATCCACAACCTTGTTGCTTCCGCTATCTTTTGGATTGAGGTAATAGTATTTACGTTACTTTATACATTTGATTTACCTCTGTTATAAATCCTTCGAGTACTGTGTGTGTCAGCATACCGATCCAGGGATGACACGAAAGCACAGAGACTTGATCCATTCGGGTTAGGTCGCTACACATATATGCATAGAAATGAGTGAACAGAGAAACTAGAACATGTCTTCAAAGGCATGAGAGCAGAGGGATTACTTGCAATATCCATAACACAAGTTACTGATGCAAATATACCGTCTTCAAAGGTAGCATTGATGTTCATAAATCAGTGTCAACCTCTCGCATGTTTTGGTCAAAAGAGGAATTTAGAACCGCCATTTGGCACACAAAAATCACATGCAAGATCACCCAGAAAGTTGTACTACTAGCACTAGTACCGCGTGTTAGATGAAAAAACACGATCAAGATCGAGAAAAAGATCGTCAAGAAGAGATATTACCTGGACTTGCTTAATGAGGGATCCCGGAGAGGGGGGCTTGGATAGGGTGATGGCTTTGAGCTTGTTTGTGGTAGTATCGGCGGGGTGCTTGCGCTTCTTCGTACCATGAGCCTCGACAGTTTTTGCCAGAGCCATAGACATCACTTCGGCCGGTGCTCCAG
The DNA here is from genome assembly GCA_021605145.1 of Aegilops bicornis. Lineage (NCBI taxonomy): Eukaryota > Viridiplantae > Streptophyta > Magnoliopsida > Poales > Poaceae > Aegilops > Aegilops bicornis. The sequence continues at coordinate 475,494,094 of CM038669.1, read as the reverse complement.
CGTCCATCAAGAAACTGTCAAATAGAAATAAAAGAAAAGAAACCATAATCACAAACCCAAAATAATAACAGAGAGGGAGTTATAGGATCAGTCTCGGGGTTGCAAGACCGGGCCTTGTCCAGAATCAACACCATTGATGCGCTCACCTTTCCTTCTTTGGGAGAGAAGAACAATGGCAGAAGCAGGTCGGGGTTTTATTGAAGAAATGAGGAACAAGATGAGGGAGAAGCGAGGGTTGGGTAGAGAAGAAGCTGAGAGAGAAGAGTGAAATGATGGTTGCTTCGTCCGTCCAACTTACTGCTGGAAAGGAGGGGGTTTTGTGATTTGACGACTCATTGGGCATTACTGCGGCGCTTCGACCGGGGTAGTCTACCGTGCAGTTGGGCACTCTACTACGGAGTAATTTAGTGAATGGCTGGTGGACCCTGATGATGGTTGTCCCACACGTCGGCAAAAGTGAGTAGCAAAGTTCCCGACGACCGTCGACGAGGATCTGCACGGTAGAGCGAGTCCACTGTTTTTTTGAAGAAAAAAATGATTACAACAAGCATTTCCACTCTTACGACGGAGGAGTGCGAAACACGTAGCCACTTGAACATATACAGTGCTCCTACTACTAGGCATGTGTAGTGGTTCATACGTCAGTACTACATAATATTGTTGCTAGTGTAGTAAGATATGACAATAACAAATGATGTTGTGCGCATGTCAACTATATGAATAGTAATGTAACATAGTACCGCTTTTTCGACTGTCCGGTCGAGAATGAACGGTGAGATCAATGTTAACAAAACTAGGTCTACAGCGCACGGAGAGCACGGTGCTACAGTACTCCATGAAACATGAACCATATGAAGCACGGCGACTTAGTGTTAGGCAGGGTGTATGAAGGGTGCACGGGATGGGAGCAAAAGTTCCCTTCTCGACCCACTTTTGGGTGTTTGGCAGAGTGCATGAAGGGTGCATGAGTCCACACTAGTAGGTTAACACAAATACACGAAGAGGGAACAACTATATTGAGATGAGAATGCAACCAAACACACCCACACGCTTTGTGCTATAGTGACTGATCTGCTCGGTCTGAGATTGATCCAACGGTCATGTTGCACCGAGACATGGACATGCCCATGCAGAGGACGCCCAAAAACCACCGATGTCCCTCTGCTTCTTGAGGCGCACTACGTTGGTGATGCAGGGTGCAATGGCCCGCAGAGCCCGCTCCCGGTCTACGGGAGCCAGCTCGTCAAAGACGGCGTCCAATGGCACGAATGGATTTCGGTGACGGAGCACTGAGAGGATTCGCCCGGCAACAGCGACGGCAGCCCGCAACCCCTCCTTGTCCAGCTCCGCCCCCACCATCGTGCGGAGATGGCTCAACTCCTCGGAGATATAGGTGAAGAAGGAGACCAGGTGAGTGATACGTCTCCAACGTATCTATAATTTTTGATTGCTCCATGCTATATTATCTACTGTTTTGGACCATATTGGGCTTTAATTCCCACTTTTAGATTACTTTTCGGACTAACCTATTAACCGGAGGCCCAGCCCAGAATTGCTATTTTTGCCTATTTCAGTGTTTCGAAGAAACGAAATATCAAACGGAGTCCAAACGGAATGAAACCTTCGGGAACGTGATTTTCTCACCGAATATGATCCAGGAGACTTGGACCCCCCGTCAAGAAAGAAAGGAGGGGGACACGAGGGCGGAGGGCGCGCCCCCCCAGGTCGCCCCCTGCCTCGTGGGCCCCCCTTTGCTCCACCGATGTACTCCTTCCTCCTATATATACTTACGTACCCCCAAAAGATCAGATACGGAGCCAAAAACCTAATTCCACCTCCGCAACCTTTTGTATCCACGAGATCCAATCTTGGGGCCTGTTCCGGAGCTCCGTCGGAAGGGGAATCCACCATGGAGGGCTTCTACATCATCACCATAGCCTCTCCAATGAAGTGTGAGTAGTTTACCTCAGACCTTTGGGTCCATAGTTAGTAGCTAGATGGCTTCTTCTCTCTTTTTGGATTTCAATACAATGTTCTCCCCCTCTCTCGTGGAGATCTATTTGATGTAATCTTCTTTTTGCGGTGTGTTTGTTGAGATCGATGAATTGTGGGTTTATGATCAAGTTTATTTATGAACAATATTTGAATCTTATCTGAATTCTTTTATGTATGATTGGTTATCTTTGCAAGTCTCTTCGAATTATCAGTTTGGTTTGGCCTACTAGATTGGTTTTTCTTGCAATGGGAGAAGTTCTTAGCTTTGGGTCCAATATTGCGGTGTCCTTTCCCGGTGTGATGAGGGGCAGCAAGACACGTATTGTATTGTTGCCATCGAGGATAACAAGATGGTTTTTATCATATTGCATGAATTTATCCCTCTACATCATGTCATCTTGCTTAAGGCGTTACTCTGTTTTCTTGAACTTAATACTCTAGATGCATCTTTGAAAGCGGTCGATGAGTGGAGTAATAGTAGTAGATCTTTGGCGGAGTCGGTCTACTTGTCTCGAACGTGATGCCTATATACCTGATCATACCTAGATATTCTCATAACTATGCTCAATTTCATCAATTGCTCAACAGTAATTTGTTCACCCACCGTAGAATACTTATGCTCTTGAGAGAAGCCACTAGTGAAATCTATGGCCCCCGGGTCTATTCTCATCATATCAATCTTCATCACTTTATTATTGCTTTGCTTTTTTACTTTGCCCTTTTATTTTTACTTTGCATCTTTATACCAAAAATACCAAAAATATTATCTATCATCTCTATTAGATCTCACTCCCGTAAGTGAACGTGAAGGGTTGACAACCCCTAATCGCGTTGGTTGCGTTGAGCTATTTTTTTGTGTAGGTACGAGGGACTCGTGCGTAGCCTCCTACTGGATTGATACCTTGGTTCTAAAAAACTGAGGGAAATACTTACTCTACTCTGCTGCATCACCCTTTCCTCTTCAAGGAAATCCAACGCAGTGCTCAAGAGGTAGCAGGAAGATTTCTGGCACCGTTGCCGGGGAGTCTACGCAAAAGTCAACATACCAAGTACCCATCACAATCCCTTATCTCTCGCATTACATTATTTGCCATTTGCCTCTCGTTTTCCTCTCCCCCACTTCACCCTTGCCGTTTTATTCGCCCTCTCTTTTCCGTTCGCCTTCTTCCCGTATGTATCTCTTGTTTGTGTTTCCTCGTGCCTTCTATATGCTTGCATCTTCGCTTGCTGAAAATCTATTGATATGGATCCACTTAAAGTGTTCTACTTGGATCATCTTCGATCCTTATGTGCTCGTCTTTGAAACCCCAACTAGCCTAGTTGATGAGAAATCTTTAGATGAGCATGCTCATTTTAAAGGCCATCGTTTGTATGAAAAAGGGAAGCTCTTAATGTATCACATAAATAGTTTGCTATGCTATGCTTGGATTCTTTGTGAAATGTGTGATTTTACTTGTTGCTCTAAGAACCCTAAAAAACACCTTCCCTACCTATGTGAGTTCAATGATAATGAAATCTTATCTTCTTATGCAAGGGGTGTTTATAGTTACTTTGATATCGAACAAATTGAAGAATTTGTCGTTTTTAAGGGTGCTCATGAAGTTGCTTCTTTGATTGAAAAATATGATTTTACTCTCAACAAATCTGAAAATTCCGACATAATTAAATATTGCAATGAAAACCTTGCTCATAATGTCTATGTCCAAGAATTTATTGAAAGAATGACCGTCGCTTTGGAAGAAAATAATGATATGCATGAAACTATAGATAATGATGATTCCGATGATTTGGTTGAAATATCCCTTGATGAACATGATGCTTGCTATTCTTGTGGCCATGATGCCAATATTTATGAAGACGAATTTGCTATAGTTCCTTATGTTAAAAATGAGATTGTTGCTATAGCACCCATGCTTGATAGCTCCCTCGATGAAAAGCATGATTTCAATGATTTTACTATAAATTCTCTTGATGTCAATCGTGCTAATAATATGCAAAACCCTAAGCTTGGGGATGCTAGTTTTGCTATGTCTACTACTTGTTGCAATGATCATGATTGGGGTGATTCTTCTTATGACCTTGAGAATTCATTTAATCCCCATGATGAATATGAGATTGATAATATTTTTTGCAATAATATTGAAAGTGGGTTTGGAAGAGTGTCAACTTTAGATCCCACATATTTGGATAATATTCAATCTTATGAAATTTTTGATAAAAGTGGGTTTGGAGAGGTCATGACTTTAGTTAATGATAATCCCACTATTTTGGAAGAGTGTCAACTTCGCATGCATGTGGATCGTGTTGAGAATATGTTATGTGATAGCTATATTGTTAAATTTTCTTATGATCCAACATGTAATTATTATGAGAGAGGAAAATATGGTTATATAAATTTTCATGTTACTAAATTACCTCTCGTTATGTTGAGATTGCTATCATTCCTTTCCGCTTCCTTGCATATGCTAGTTTTTGCTTGCTATGATTTGTATTTATACGAGATGCCTATGCATAGGAAGTATGTTAGACTTAGATGTGTTTGTCACGTGTTTCATGATGCTCTCTTCGCGCTTCAATTCTTGTCTTTTATGCGAGCATCATTAAAACTATCAACGCCTAGCTAGGGGCGTTAAACGATAGCGCTTGTTGGGAGGCAACCCAATTTTATCTTTAGTTTTTTTTTTGCTTTTGATTCTATTTAGGAATAAATAATACATCTACCTTCTGTTTAGATGTGGTTTTATGTTTTAATTAGTGTTTTTGCCAAGTTAAACCTATAGGATCTTCTTGGATGATGGTTATTTGATCTTGCTTTAATTTTCAGAAACTTTCTGTTCATGAAAACAATTGTTAAAAATCACCAGAACGTGATAAAATACTGATTCCAATTGCTCCTGATCAATAAACAAATTGCCTAGGTCGTCCTATTTTGTCTGATATTTTGGAGTAGCAGAAGTTTGCGTTAGTTACAGATTACTACAGACTGTTCTGTTTTTGACAGATTCTGTTTTTCGTGTGTTGTTTGCTTATTTTGATGAGTCTATGGCTAGTAAAATAGTTTATAAACCATAGAGAAGTTGGAATACAGTAGGTTTAACACCAATATAAATAAAGAATGAGTTCATTACAGTACCTTGAAGTGGTATTTTGTTTTCTTTCGCTAACGGAGCTCACGAGATTTCTGTTGAGTTTTGTGTTGTGAAGTTTTCAAGTTTTGGGTGAATTTCTTTTGATGGATTATGGAACAAGGAGTGGAAAGATACTAAGCTTGGGGATGCCCATGGCACCCCAAGATAATCTAAGGATACCAAAAAGTCAAAGCTTGGGGATGCCCCCAGAAGGCATCCCCTCTTTTGTCTACTTCCATCGGTAACTTTACTTGGAGCTATATTTTTATTCACCACATGATATGTGTTTTGCTTGGAGCGTATTGTATGATTTGAGTCTTTGATTTTTAGTTTACCACAATCATCCTTGATGTACACACCTTTTGAGAGATCCACACATGAATTGGAATTTGTAAGAATACTCTAGTGTTTCACTTATATCTTTTGAGCTTTATAGTTTTGCTCTAGTGCCGCACTTATATCTTTTAGAGAACGGTGGTGGATTTTTTTATAGAAACTATTGATCTCTCATGCTTAACTTAGATTATTTTGAGTCTTAAATAGCATGGTAATTTGCTTAAAAATCTTAATATGCTTGGTATTCAAGATTGTAAAACTTTCTTTTGAGTGCGTTGAATACTAAGACAAGTTTGATGCTTGATAATTGTTTTGAGATATGGAGGTGATAATATCAAAGTCATGCTAGTGGAGTAGTTGTGAATTTGAGAAATGCTTGTGTTGAAGTTTGCAAGTCCCGTAGCATGCACGTATGGTAAATGTTATGTAACAAATTTGAAACATGAGGTGTTATTTGATTGTCCTCCTTATGAGTGGCGGTCGGGGGAATGAGCGATGGTCTTTTCCTACCAATCTATCCCCCTAGGAGCATGTGCGTAGTGCTTTGGTTTTTGATGGCTTGTAGATTTTTGCAATAAGTATATGAGTTCTTTATGACTAATGTTGAGTCCATGGATTATACGCACTTTCACGCTTCCATCATTGCTAGCCTCTTCGGTACCGTGCATTGCCCTTTCTCACATTGATAGTTGGTGCAAACTTCGCCGGTGCATCCAAACCCCGTGATACGATATGCTCTTTCACACATAAAACTCCTTATATCTTCCTCAAAATAGCCACCATACCTACCTATTATAGCATTTCCATAGCCATTCCGAGATATATTGTCATGCAACTTTCCACCATTCCGTTCATCATGACACTTTCATCATCGTCATATTGCTAGCATGATCATGTAGTTGACATAGTATTCGTGGAAAGCCACCGTTCATAATTCTTTCATACATGTCACTCTTGATTCATTGCATATCGATTACATCACGGAGGCATTTATATAGAATCATACTTTGTTCTAGTATCGAGTTGTAATCATTGAGTTGTAAATAAATAGAAGTGTGATGGTCATCATTTAATAGAGCATTGTCCCAATAAAAAAAGAAGGCCCAAAAAAGAGAAAATAAAAAGGGGCAATGCTACTATCCTTTTTTTCCACACTTGTGCTTCAAAGTAGCACCATAATCTTCATGGTAGAGAGTCTCTTGTTTTGTCATTTTCATATACTAGTGGGAATTTTTCATTATAGAACTTGGCTTGTACATTCCAACGATGGGATTCCTCAAATGCCCTAGGTCTTCGTGAGCAAGCAAGTTGGATGCACACCCACTTAGTTTCTTTTGTTGAGCTTTCATACATTTATAGCTCTAGTGCATCCATTGCATGGCAATCCCTACTCATTGCATTAACATCAATAGATGGGCATCTCCATAGCCCATTGATTAGCCCGGTGATTCATTCTCTTTCATCAGTCATTTTCGAATTCTTACGGTGGTTCGTTCAAGATTCTTGTTGGAGGAGTTCCAGTATCTTTTCTTCTCGTATCTCGAAGTGTAATTAATTCTCCGTATTCTTTTGAAGTGGAGTTCTGCATTTCTTCATTCTTCTCAGCTATCTAATCATTTCCGTTTGTGGCCGGTTATCACCTTATGATCTTGAGATGTTACCTATAAGTCCACAACAAGCTTATTCTTTTCGTTGTTGATTTTCTCAACAACTCCGTTCAATCCTTCCTTCTAAGGATGCTTTTCAAATTCATTCGTCGAAGAAGTTGTCATCTTCTTCCCCGTTCTTCTCATTCTTATCTGTCAAGTCTTCTGGAGGTTTTGTGTTGTTCCTCTCGTCAAGTATCATTCCATCTTCTCAAGTTCATGTTCTACTCTTTCCATGTTTAACCGGAGTGCTTTCAGAGTCCATCTTGTTTCTTGAGCTTTTGGGTCTCGCCATATTCTTTGTTCCTCTCTTCTTCCCGAGTGTCCTCGACCTTGTTCATCCCCTCTCTCTTGTTCTTATTTCACCTCAACCATTTTCCCTTCCGTCTCGGTCCTAAGATCTCGGGACGAGATCTCTTGTTAGTGGAGGAGTGTTGTAACGCCCCGGATTCGATGCGCCAGGTGTCTGCCAGTTATTCGCCGTCGTTGCCATGTCATTTGCTTGCGTGTTGCATTTTTTCTTGTCATCATGTGCATTTCATTTTGCATACGTGTTCGTCTCTTGCATCCGAGCATTTTCCCCATTGTCCGTTTTCCAATCCGGCACTCCTATGTCCTCCGGCGTCCCCCTTTTGACTCTTGTTGTTAGCGGGTGTTAAATTTTCTCGGAATGGACCGACGTTTGTCAAGCGGCCTTGGTATAGCACCGTGAACCGCTGTCAAGTTTCGGGTCATTTGGAGGTCGTTTGATACCCCATCGGTTAACCGGGTAACCGCGAAAGCCTCTTTTATGTGCAGCCCAACACCCCCTTCAAAGTGGCCCAAAACCCAGCAAACTCCCATCTATGCTCTCGGTCGTTTGATCACGATCGCGTGGCCGAAAACCGCACTCCATTTGGAGTCTCCTAGCTCCCTCTACCTATATATATGTGCACCCCCCCGGATTTTTCGCGCAGATGAACCCTAGCCCTTTCCCTCCTCACGCCGCCGGACATGTCCGCCCGTAGCCGGACGCGTCCATCGCCGCCCAGCCACGTCGCCCGACCAATCGGAGGACGCCACCTCAGCAGCGTCGCCTCCCTCCTCCTCTAGCGCACCGCCACCCGTCCGCCAGCCCCTCCTCCACCGCCGCAGGCCCGCTCGGCCCATCTGGAGCCCACGTCGGGCCGCGCCAGGCCCGGATCCGTGCCACGCCTCCCGCTCCGCTCCGGTGCCATGGCCTCGTCCCCGACCTCCCGCCGGCGAGACGCCCTGTCGGCGACCAACTCCGGCGAGGCCATGCCAGCCCATCGCGGGACCTCCTCCCCGCGCCCCTACTTCTCCTCCCAGGCTCTCCCTCACGATCTCTCTCTCTCTCTCTCTCTCTCTCTCTCTCTCTCCTGTGCCAGGAAGCCATGGATGGCCGCCCCAAGCTCAACCGGCAACAGCCGCCGCCCCGAGCTCCGTCATTGCCGCTCTTGCGGATCCGTGGCGATGCCCCGATCTACCCATTCCCGGCCATCCCAAGCCCCGCCGGAGTCCCACGCCCCTTCCTCGTCGCCGTTGACTTCCGCCGGAACCGTCCGTACGAGAGAAGGAGACGACCCCGACTTGCGAGTTTTTGTCCGCGAGGTGAATTTTTCTGCCAAGTCCCGAAATACCTGATATTTTGGGGCTCTGTTCATGACGTCATAACATGTTGCATACAGTTCCTTTTTTAGCGTGTAATATGTCAAATTGTTCGACTCGATGAGTACTGCATTTCATTCCATTGCATCATATTCATTTGAGTTCATCTTGATGCCTGAATCTTCGTTGCAAGAGTGCTATATGATGTTAATCTGCTGAAACTGTTATAACTTGGTGATTTTTCATTTTTGTTGCATTTGATGTGTGCATTCTATGAGCATGAGCTCTACATGTGTTTTGATATATGACATGCCATCTTCACAGTGGTGCTATCCATGGATTTTTGTGGGTCCTGTAGTGAGTGCATCAAGCTTGTTAAGTAGGGTACTTGCTGTTACTGTTTTGCTTGTCTGATTCTGTTATATTATGATGCTATGTAAAGCTACTGCTACAAGTCATTCTATGCATAATCTGGAGATGTTCACTAAGGATGTTTTGTTATACATGTCTTGCTCTATCCATCCATGCTCCTGGTTGCATTTATAGCCTGCTGTAGCTTGTTGTAATATTGCTCCAAAGTTGCTAAATAATGTTGCTGTCAGCCTGTTAACATTAAGTTCAATGTTACCATGATTGTTGTTAGTGATCCATGCACTCTATGAACTTTCTCTTGACATTCTTAGCTTCATAAACATGTCTTCTTACTGTTGGTTGCCTTTTCATGCCATGTATTGCTCTGTGGTTAGTGGTTCAAGCTCACCAACATGCCTACTTATTGTTGTTCCTGCCATGTATGAATCTGTAATATAACTTGCTATGTTTACATGGGTGCCATCATATCTTCTGATCCTTTTTGGCTCATGGTCACTAAAGGACTTTTGTTCTATGCAATTACTATATTCATGCCATGCCTTTGGCTGCCATGATAAGTTCCTGTAACATGTTGTTTTATAGCTCTAAACATTGCAACCTGATGTTATTTTAAGCAAAGTCTGAACTGATATTATTTGCAATCTTGCCATGTGTGTTTGAGCATGTTCTAGTGATTTCTGGAGTTAGCTCAATGTCCATGTTTTGTCATGCTTTACCTGTACATCATGCTCATGCCTTTTGTTTTCACGTCGAGGTGCTGTAGCATGTTGTTTTGATGCTTGCAATATGCCTAGTTGCTGTTTTGGACAGCTTGTCCTTTAAACTTGTATAGGGTGTATGTGTTGCACCGTTGCTCCGTTTTGAGTGTGCTCTATATGAAACTTGCTTGATTTTGCATTTAGTTTCATATTATCATGTTGCATCCTTGTTTTGAGGTGTTTGTTTGATGTTTGAATGCATTTTGCATCAATGCCATGTTTAACTTGTTTTGCTTATATCTTCTAGGCCGTAGATCCGAATCTAATGAACTTTATATGTAACTTGACTAGAATTTCGTGTAGATCATCGTGGTGCATCTTAAATTGATGTTTAACAACTTGAACATAAAATTATTCAGATCTGGACCAATTTCGAAATTTGCATATGAGGACTTCTAGGAGTTGTTCTATGTTGTTTAGGCCTCATTTAAACTTGCTTTGATGTGTTGGTCTTGTATGCATCATCTTTTGCCATGAGTAGCTTCATGTAGCCTTGTCATGCATCATACTTGGTTGAGCATCATGTCTTGTTCGTGTGTGGTGTGTTTACCATGTTGCGTGCTTCTTCTCGATAGTTCCCGTTTCGTTGCGATCGTGAGGATTCGTTCGTCTACGCTTGGTTCGTCTTCGTGGCTTCATCTTCATCATGGACTCGTTCTTCTTCCTTGCGGGATTTCAGGCAAGATGACCGTCACCTTGGATCTCACTACTATCATTGCTATGCTAGTTGCTTCGTTCTATCGCTATGCTGCGCTACCTATCTTTTGCTCCTCAAGCCTCCTAAATTGCCATGAACCTCTAACCTTTGACACCCTTCCTAGCAAACCATTGTTTGGCTATGTTACCGCTTTGCTCAGCCCTCTTATAGCGTTGCTAGCTGTAGGTGAAGTTGAAGATTGCCCCATGATGGACAGGATTATGTTGGGATATCACAATATCTCTTATTTTATTAATGCATCTATATACTTGGTAAAGGGTGGAAGGCTCGGCCTTATGCCTGGTGTTTTGTTCCACTCTTGCCGCCCTAGTTTCCGTCATATCGGTATTATGTTCCCGGATTTTGCGTCCCTAACGCGGTTGGGTGATTTATGGGACCCCTTGACAGTTCGCTTTGAATAAGACTCCTCCAGCAAGGCCCAACATTGGTTTTACCATTTGCCTCACCTATGTCCTTTTATTTCCCTTAGGTTTCCGGTGCCCGAGGGTCATCTTTATTTTAGCCCCCCCGGGATAGTGCTCCTTCGAGTGTTGGTCCGAAATGGGCAGACTGCGGGGCCACCACGGGGCAACTCGAGGGCTGGTTTTACTCGTAGGCTGACCTATCCGGTGTGCCCTGAGAACGAGGTACGTCGACTCCTATCGGGATTTGTCGGCACATCGGGCGGCTTTTGCTGGTCTTGTTTTATTCTTGTCGAAATGTCTTGTAGCCGGATTCCGAGACCGATCGGGTCTTCCGGGAGAAGGAATATCCTTCGTTGATCGCGAGAGCTCATAATGGGCTAAGTTGGGACACCCCTGCAGGGTATAAACTTTCGAGAGCCGTGCCCGCGGTTATGTGGCAGATGGGAATTTGTTAATATCCGGTTGTAGTAAACTTGAAGTAAACTCTTCTAAAATACACCAACCGTGTGCGTAAACGTGAGTGTCTCTTTTCGGGGTTGATCGAGAGGAGAACACGGTTTCTGGGTTATGTCTGACGTAAGTAGGAGTTCAGGATCACTTCTTGATCATTACTAGTTGACCACCGCTTGCTTTGCTTCTCTCCTCGCTCTTATTTGCGTAAGTTAGCCACCACACATGCTTAGTCGCTGCTGCAACCTCACCACTTTACCCCTTCCTTTCCCTTTAAGCTTTGCTAGTCTTGATACCCATGGTAATGGGATTGCTGAGTCCTCGTGGCTCTGATTACTACAACACCAGTTGCAGGTACAGGTTTGCGATGATCATGACGCCGAGAGCGATGTTTACTTGTTTTGGAGTTCTTCTTCCGCTTCTTCTTCGATCGGGGATAGGTTCCGGTCGGCAGCCTGGGCTAGCAGGTGGATGTTGTTTGACTTTCTGTTTATGATTCATCCGTAGTGGATGTTGATCTTGTATGTTGTATTGTTGTATTCATGTGACATTGTATGTATTGGATGTATCCCCACTATTATGTAATGTTGATGTAATGATATCCACCTTGCAAAAGCGTCTTCAAGATGCGCTTCTATCCTTGGTGGGACCTTCGAGTTCCTTTAGGATAGGGTCGCATCTTGGGCGTGACAAGTTGGTATCAGAGCCTAGGAGCCCCCTTGATTGATCGTGTAGTTTGGCCGATGTCGAGTCTAGAGAAAACTGTTTTCGGAGTTTAGTTATATCGGAGAGTAGGAATTCTTTTTACTCCTCTGCCCCTTCGTCGCTCTCGTGGGAAATCTTGACGTAGGTGTTTTGAATTACTCCTCTTCCCCTTCAAATTTTCTTTAGGTTCACGCAGTTGGTTTTCCGGTAGTTGTTCCTCAGCTCTTTTTATCCGATGCATTTCTAGTCAAGTTAACTCGAGCTTCTTCATCTTTGAGTTCAATCCTCAGTTGTTTTTCTTTTCCCACCCACCCACCCTTTTCTTCTCGGTTGTGAGCCCTGTAAGTTAGTATCCATCCTACTAAATGCGAAGCCTTTGCTTTCTTTCCTCAATGTTTTCAACCGGTGTTTTCTCTTCAAGATATTCGTCGGTTTCCCCTTCCAAGTTGTCTTTGTTTTCCCGCCCTCCCACCCTATTATTCCCGGAGTTCGAGTTTCTCTCGACCAGCTATCTCATTCGCGCGGAACCTCTTCAGTCTTTCGTAAATTATTTCAACCGGTGAATTCTCGTCTCGTTCGTCATTCTTCATCCCTTTTTCTTTTTCCGGTGGATCCAATTCAAGTTTTTTGTTGTCGATCGTATTCTTTCCCTCAGCTCAAATATTTCCATTTGCTCGTTCGCCTCTCGCCAGTTTATCCTTCCGGAGCGTTCAAGACATCTCAGGAGATTCGTCTGTGTTCCAATTAATTCGAGGTTGTCACCTCATTCAAATCTTTCAATTGTTCCGGTGCATCATCTATCTGTTGAACAATTCTTTCCAACGGTGTTTTTCTCTTTAGTGGGCCCTAACCCACATGCCTTTTCCCAGGATCTTACCTGACTTTTCTAATTGCCCGGAGTTATTCTCAAATTCTTTTCGAAATTTGACGTAAGTATGAATTTCATCAGTCAGATGTTTTTTCCAAGATCGATTTTAAATCATTTCATTGTTGGCTCAACCTCTTCGCTTTTCGTTCCCCCAGAGTACCTTAGCAATTTTGGTGGTGTTTATCATCGTCATTTGAAGACCGAAGTAGATTTCTCTTAAATCTTGTCTGTTCTCTCGAAGTTTCGTGGTTCTAGCTTCTTGTTACCCTCTCGAATTATTCTGTTTGTCGGAAATTCTTTTTTCTCAACCATCCGGAGTATTTCAGGAGTTGATTTTTGTTTCTTTTCACTGGAGGCCATCATTCCAGAAGAACTCTTCGTCCTCACATTTCAGCTACTGTTATCCAATTATCCCGGTGCTTCGTTCAAGTGTTCTTTATTCACCTCATGATCTCTTTGTTCTTTTGCATCTAAAACCCCTCGAGCATATTGGTTCTTCTAATTCTGCCCGGTGATTCATTCTCTTTCATCAGTCATTTTCAAATTCTTACGGTGGTTCGTTCAAGATTCTTGTTGGAGGAGTTCCAGTATCTTTTCTTCTCGTATCTCGAAGTGTAATTAATTCTCCGTATTCTTTTGAAGTGGAGTTTTGCATTTCTTCGTTCTTCTCAGCTATCTAATCATTTCCGTTTGTGGCCGGTTATCACCTTATGATCTTGAGATGTTACCTATAAGTCCACAACAAGCTTATTCTTTTCGTTGTTGATTTTCTCAACAACTCCGTTCAATCCTTCCTTCTAAGGATGCTTTTCAAATTCATTCATCGAAGAAGTTGTCGTCTTCTTCCCCGTTCTTCTTATTCTTATCTGTCAAGTCTTCTAGAGGTTTTGTGTTGTTCCTCTCGTCAAGTATCATTCCATCTTCTCAAGTTCATGTTCTACTCTTTCCATGTTTAACCAGAGTGCTTTCAGAGTCCATCTTGTTTCTTTGGGTCTCGCCATATTCTTTGTTCCTCTCTTCTTCCCGAGTGTCCTCGACCTTGTTCATCCCCTCTCTCTTGTTCTTATTTCACCTCATCCATTTTACCTTCCGTCTCGGTCCTAAGATCTCGGGACGAGATCTCTTGTTAGTGGAGGAGTGTTGTAACGCCACGGATTCGATGCGCCAGGTGTCTGCCAGTTATTCGCCGTTGTTGCCATGTCATTTGCTTGCGTGTTGCAATTTGTCTTGTCATCATGTGCATTTCATTTTGCATACGTGTTCGTCTCTTGCATCCGAGCATTTTCCCCGTTGTCCGTTTTCCAATCCGGCACTCCTATGTCCTCCGGCGTCCCCCTTTTGACTCTTGTTGTTAGCGGGTGTTAAATTTTCTCGGAATGGACCGACGTTTGTCAAGCGGCCTTGGTATAGCACCGGTAGACCGCCTGTCAAGTTTCGGGTCATTCGGAGGTCGTTTGATACCCCATCGGTTAACCGGGTAATCGCGAAAGCCTCTTTTGTGTGCAGCCCAACATCCCCTTCAAAGTGGCCCAAAACCTAGCAAACTCCCCTCTATGCTCTCGGTCGTTCAATCACGATCGCGTGGCCGAAAACCGCACTCCATTTGGAATCTCCTAACTCCCTCTACCTATATATATGTGCACCCCCCCCCCCCCGGATTTTTCGCGCAGATGAACCCTAGCCCTTTCCCTCCTCACGCCGCCGGACATGTCCGCCCGCAGCCGGACGCGTCCATCGCCACCCAGCCATGTCGCCCGACCAGTCGGAGGACGCCACCTCAGCAGCGCCGCCTCCCTCCTCCTCTAGCGCACCGCCACCCGTCCCCCCTCCTCCACGCGCGAGCCTTTCAGCCCATCTGGAGCCAGCGTCCGGGCCAGTCCCGGATCCGTGCCACGCCTCCGCTCCGCTCCGGTGCCATGGCCTCGTCCCGACCTCCCGCCGGCGAGACGCCTGGCGACCAACTCCGGCGAGCCATGCCGACCATCGGACCTCCTCCCCCTGCTTCTCCTTCCAGGCTCTCCCTCACGATCTCTCTCTCTCTCCTGTGCCAGGAAGCCATGGATGGCCGCCCCAAGCTCCACCGGCAACAGCGCCGCCCCGAGCTCCGTCCGCCGCCGCTCTTGCCCGGATCCGGTAGCCCATGCCCTGATCTAGCCATTCCCGGCCATCCCAAGCCCCGCCGGAGTCCCACGCCCCTTCCTCGTCGCCATTGACTTCCGCCGGAACCGTCCGTACGAGAGGAGACGACCCCGACTTGCGAGTTTTTGTCCGCGAGGTGAATTTTTCTGCCAAGTCCCGAAATACCCGATATTTTGGGGCTCTGTTCATGACGTCATAACTTGTTACATACTGTTCCTTTTTTAGCGTGTAATATGTCAAATTGTTTGACTCGACGAGTACTGTATTTCATTACATTGCATCATATTCATTTGAGTTCATTTTGATGCGTGAATCTTTGTTGCAAGAGTGCTATATGATGTTAATCTGCTGAAACTGTTATAACTTGGTGATTTGTCATTTTTGTTGCATTTGATGTGTGCATCCTATGAGCATGAGCTCTACATGTGTTTTGATCTATGCCATGCCATCTTCACAGTGGTGCTATCCATGGATTTTTGTGGGTCCTGTAGTGAGTGCATCAAGCTTGTTAAGTAGGGTACTTGCTGTTACTGTTTTGCTTGTCTGATTCTGTTATATTATGGTGCTATGTAAAGCTACTGCTACAAGTCATTATGTGCATAATCTGGAGATGTTCACTAAGGATGTTTTGTTATACATGTCTTGCTCTATCCATCCGTGCCCCTAGTTGCATTTATAGCCTGATGTAGCTTGTTTTAATATTGCTCCAAATTTGCTAAATAATGTTGCTGTCAGCCTGTTAACATTAAGTTCAATGTTGCCACGATTGTTGTTAGTGATCCATGCACTCTATGAACTTTCTCTTGACATTCTTAGCTTCATAAACATGTCTTCTTACTGTTGGTTGCCTTTCCATGTCATGTATTTCTCTGTGGTTAGTGGTTCAAGCTCACCAACATGCCTACTTATTGTTGTTCCTGCCATGTATGAATCTGTAATATAACTTGCTATGTTTACATGGGTGCCATCATATCTTATGTTCCTTTTTGGCTCATGGTCACTAAAGGACTTTTGTTCTATGCAATTACTAGATTCATGACATGCCTTTGGCTGCCATGATAAGTTCCTGTAACATGTTGTTTTATAGCTCTAAACATTGCAATCTGATATTATTTTATGCAAAGTCTGAACTGATATTATTTGCAATCTTGCCATGTGTGTTTGAGCATGTTCTAGTGATTTCTGGAGTTAGCTCAGTGTTCATGTTTTGTCATGCTTTACCTGTACATCGTGCCCATGCCTTCTGTTTTCACGGCGAGGTGCTGTAGCATGTTGTTTTGATGCTTGCAATATGCCTAGTTGCTGTTTTGGACAGCTTGTCCTTTAAACTTGTATAGGGTGTATGTGTTGCACCGTTGCTCCGTTTTGAGTGTGCTCTATATGAAACTTGCTTGATTTTGCATGTAGTTTCATATTATCATGTTGCATCCTTGTTTTGAGGTGTTTGTTTGATGTTTGAATGCATTTTGCATCAATGCCATGTTTAACTTGTTTTGCTTATATCTTCTAGGCCGTAGATCCGAATCTAATGAACTTTATATGTAACTTGACTAGAATTTCGTGTAGATCATCGTGGTGCATCTTAAATTGATGTTTAACAACTTGAACATAAAATTATTCAGATCTGGACCAATTTCGAAATTTGCATATGAGGACTTACCGGAGTTGTTCTATGTTGTTTCCGGCCTCATTTAAACTTGCTTTGATGTGTTGGTCTTGTATGCATCATCTTTTGCCATGAGTAGCTTCATGTAGCCTTGTCATGCATCATACTTGGTTGAGCATCATGTCTTGTTCATGTGTGGTGTGTTTACCATGTTGCGTGCTTCTTCTCGATAGTTCCCGTTTCGTTGCGATCGTGAGGATTCGTTCGTCTACGATTGGTTCGTCTTCGTGGCTTCATCTTCATCATGGAATCGTTCTTCTTCCTTCCGGGATTTCAGGCAAGATGACCGTCACCTTGGATCTCACTACTATCATTGCTATGCTAGTTGCTTCGTTCTATCGCTATGCTGCGCTACCTATCTTTTGCTCCTCAAGCCTCCTAAATTGCCATGAACCTCTAACCTTTGACACCCTTCCTAGCAAACCATTGTTTGGCTATGTTACCGCTTTTCTCAGCCCTCTTATAGCGTTGCTAGCTGCAGGTGAAGTTGAAGATTGCCCCATGATGGACAGGATTATGTTGGGATATCACAATATCTCTTATTTTATTAATGCATCTTTATACTTGGTAAAGGGTGGAAGGCTCGTCCTTATGTCTGGTGTTTTGTTCCACTCTTGCCGCCCTAGTTTCTGTCATATCGGTATTATGTTCCCGGATTTTGCGTCCCTAACGCGGTTGGGTGATTTATGGGACCCCCTTGACAGTTCGCTTTGAATAAGACTCCTCCAGCAAGGCCCAACATTGGTTTTACCATTTCCCTCACCTATGTCCTTTTATTTCCCTTAGGTTTCCGGAGCCCGAGGGTCATCTTTATTTTTGCCCCCCCCCCCCCCGGGCTAGTGCTCCTTCGAGTGTTGGTCAAAGCAGGCAGATCAAGGGGCCACCACGGGCAACTCGAGGGCTGGTTTTACTCGTAGGGTGACCTATCCGGTGTGCCACGAGAACGAGGTACGTGCGACTCCTATCGGGATTTGTCGGCACATCGGGCGGCTTTGCTGGTCTTGTTTTATTCTTGCCGAAATGTCTTGTAGCCGGGATTCGAGACTGATCGGGTCTTCCGGGGAGGAGGAATATCCTTCGTTGATCGCGAGAGCTTATAATGGGCTAAGTTGGGACACCGCTGCGAGGTATAAACTTTCGAGAGCCGTGCCCATGATTATGTGGCGGATGGGAATTTGTTAATATCCGGTTGTAGTAAACTTGAAGTAAACTCTTCTAAAATACACCAACCGTGTGCGTAATGCGTAGTGAGTGTCTCTTTTCGGGGTTGATCGAGAGGAGAACACGGTTTCTGGCTTATGTCTGACGTAAGTAGGAGTTCAAGATCACTTCTTGATCATTACTAGTTGACCACCGCTTGCTTTGCTTCTCTCCTCGCTCTTATTTGCGTAAGTTAGCCACCACACATGCTTAGTCGCTGCTGCAACCTCACCACTTTACCCCTTCCTTTCCCTTTAAGCTTTGCTAGTCTTGATACCCATGGTAATGGGATTCTTGAGTCCTCGTGGCTCCTGATTACTACAACACCAGATTCTTGATGTACAGGTTCGCGATGATCATGACGCGAGAGCGATGTTTACTTGTTTTGGAGTTCTTCTTACGCTTCTTCTTCGATCAGCGGATAGGTTCGGTCGGCTGACCTGGGCTAGCAGAGTGGATGTTGTTTGAGTTTGTTTATGATTCATCCATAGTCGGATGTTGATCTTGTATGTTGTATTGTTGTATTCATGTGACATTGTATGTATTGGATGTATCCCCACTATTATGTAATGTTGATGTAATGATATCCACCTTGCAACAGCGTCTTCAAGATGCGCTTCTATCCTTGGTGGGACCTTCGAGTTCCTTTAGGATAGGGTCGCATCTTAGGCGTGATAAGTTGGTATCGAGCCTCGACCAAACCCTAGGAGCCAACTTGATTGGTCGTGTAGTTTGGCCGATTTCGAGTCCAGAGAAAACTGTTTTCGGAGTTTCGTTAAATCGGAGAGTAGGAATTCTTTTTACTCCTCCGCCTTAAATGCTTCTGGTGAGAAATCTTGACGTAGGTGTTTTGAATTACTCCTCTTCCCCTTCAAATTTTCTTTAGGTTCACGCAGTTGGTTTTCCGGTAGTTGTTCCTCAGCTCTTTTTATCCGATGCATTTCTAGTCAAGTTAACTTGAGCTTCTTCATCTTTGAGTTCAATCCTCAGTTGTTTTTCTTTTCCCACCCACCCACCCTTTTCTTCTCGAAGCCAGAGCCTGTAAGCGAGTATCCATCCTACTCGTGCGAAGCCTTTGCTTTCTTTCCTCAATGTTTTCAACCGGTGTTTTCTCTTCAAGATATTCGTCGGTTTCCCCTTCCAAGTTGTCTTTGTTTTCCCGCCCTCCCACCCTATTCGTCCTGGAGTTCGAGTTTCTCTCGACCAGCTATCTCATTCGCGCGGAACCTCTTCAGTCTTTCGTAAATTATTTCAACCGGTGAATTCTCGTCTCATTCGTCATTCTTCATCCCTTTTTCTTTTTCCGGTGGATCCAATTCAAGTTTTTCGTTGTCGATCGTATTCTTTCCCTCAGCTCAAATATTTCCATTTGCTCGTTCGCCTCTCGCCAGTTTATCCTTCCGGAGCGTTCAAGACATCTCAGGAGATTCGTCTGTGTTCCAATTAATTCGAGGTTGTCACCTCATTCAAATCTTTCAATTGTTCCGGTGCATCATCTATCTGTTGAACAATTCTTTCCAACGGTTTTTTCTATTTAGTGGGCCCTAACCCACATGCATTTTCCTAGGATCTTACCTGACTTTTCTAATTGCCCAGAGTTATTCTCAAATTCTTTTCGAAATTTGACGTAAGTATGAATTTCATCAGTCAGATGTTTTTTCCAAGATCGATTTCAAATCATTTCATTGTTGGCTCAACCTCTTCGCTTTTCGTTCCCCCGGAGTACCTTAGCAATTTTGGTGGTGTTTATCATCGTCATTTGAAGACCGAAGTAGATTTCTCTTAAATCTTGTCTGTTCTCTCGAAGTTTCGTGGTTCTAGCTTCTTGTTACCCTCTCGAATTATTCTGTTTGTCGGAAATTCTTTTTTCTCAACCATCCGGAGTATTTCAGGAGTTGATTTCTGTTTCTTTTCACTGGAGGCCATCATTCCAGAAGAACTCTTCGTCCTCACATTTCAGCTACCGTTATCCAATTATCCCGGTGCTTCGTTCAAGTGTTCTTTATTCACCTCATGATCTCTTTGTTCTTTTGCATCTAAATCCCCTCGAGCATATTGGTTCTTCTAATTCTGCCCGGTGATTCATTCTCTTTCATCAGTCATTTTCAAATTCTTACGGTGGTTCGTTCAAGATTCTTGTTGGAGGAGTTCCAGTATCTTTTCTTCTCGTATCTCAAGTGTAATTAATTCTCCGTATTCTTTTGAAGTGGAGTTTTGCATTTCTTCGTTCTTCTCAGCTATCTAATCATTTCCGTTTGTGGCCGGTTATCACCTTATGATCTTGAGATGTTACCTATAAGTCCACAACAAGCTTATTCTTTTCGTTGTTGATTTTCTCAACAACTCCGTTCAATCCTTCCTTCTAAGGATGCTTTTCAAATTCATTAAATCGAAGAAGTTGTCGTCTTCTTCCCGTTCTTCTCATTCTTATCTGTCAAGTCTTACGGAGGTTTTGTGTTGTTCCTCTCGTCAAGTATCATTCCATCTTCTCAAGTTCATGTTCTACTCTTTCCATGTTTAACCGGAGTGCTTTCAGAGTCCATCTTGTTTCTTGAGCTTTTGGGTCTCGCCATATTCTTTGTTCCTCTCTTCTTCCCGAGTGTCCTCGACCTTGTTCATCCCCTCTCTCTTGTTCTTATTTCACCTCATCCATTTTACCTTCCGTCTCAGTCCTAAGATCTCGGGACGAGATCTCTTGTTAGTGGAGGAGTGTTGTAACGCCACGGATTCGATGCACCAGGTGTCTGCCAGTTATTCGCCGTCGTTGCCATGTCATTTGCTTGCGTGTTGCATTTTGTCTTGTCATCATGTGCATTTCATTTTGCATACGTGTTCGTCTCTTGCATCCGAGCATTTTCCCTGTTGTCCGTTTTCCAATCCGGCACTCCTATGTCCTCCGGCGTCCCCCTTTTGACTCTTGTTGTTAGCGGGTGTTAAATTTTCTCGGAATGGACCGACGTTTGTCAAGCGGCCTTGGTATAGCACCGGTAGACCGCCTGTCAAGTTTCGGGTCATTTGGAGGTCGTTTGATACCCCATCGGTTAACCGGGTAACCGCGAAAGCCTCTTTTGTGTGCAGCCCAACACCCCCTTCAAATTGGGCCAAACCCCAGCAAACTCCCCTCTATGCTCTCGGTCGTTCGATCACGATCGCGTGGCCGAAAACCGCACTCCATTTGGAGTCTCCTAACTCCCTCTACCTATATATATGTGCACCCCCCCGGATTTTTCGCGCAGATGAACCCTAGCCCTTTCCCTCCTCACGCCACGGACATGTCCGCCACAGCCGGACGCCGCCCATCGCCGCCAGCCACGTCGCCCGACCAATCGGAGGACGCCACCTCAGCGCCGCCTCCTCCTCCTCTAGCGCACCGCCACCCGTCCCCAGCCCCTCCTCCACGCCGCGAGCCCGCTTTCGGCCACTCTGAGCCTGCGTCGGGCGCGCCAGGTCCGGATCCGTGCCACGCCTCCCGCTCCGCTCCGGTGCCATGGCCTCGTCCCCGACCTCCCGCCGACGAGACGCCCTGTCGGCGACCAACTCTGGCGAGGCCATGCCAGCCCATCGCGGGACCTCCTCCCCGCGCCCCTGCTTCTCCTCCCAGGCTCTCCCTCACGATCTCTCTCTCTCTCTCCTATGCCAGGAAGCCATGGATGGCCACCCCAAGCTCCACCGGCAACAGCGCCGCCCCGAGCTCCGTCCGCCGCCGCTCTTGCCCGGATCCGATAGCCCATGCCCTGATCTACCCATTCCCGGCCATCCCAAGCCCCGCCGGAGTCCCACGCCCCTTCCTCGTCGCCGTTGACTTCCGCCGGAACCGTCCGTACGAGAGAAGGAGACGACCCCGACTTGCCAGTTTTTGTCCGCGAGGTGAATTTTTCTGCTAAGTCCCGAAATACCTGATATTTTGGGGCTCTGTTCATGATGTCCTAACTTGTTCATACTGCTCCGTTTTTAGCGGTTAATATGTCAAATTGTTCGACTCGACGAGTACTTCATTTCATTCCATTGCATAATATTCATTTGAGTTCATCTTGATGCCTGAATCTTCGTTGCAAGAGTGCTATATGATGTTAATCTGCTGAAACTGTTATAACTTGGTGATTTGTCATTTTTGTTGCATTTGATGTGTGCATCCTATGAGCATGAGCTCTACATGTGTTTTGGTCTATGCCATGCCATCTTCACAGTGGTGCTATCCATGGATTTTTGTGGGTCCTGTAGTGAGTGCATCAAGCTTGTTAAGTAGGGTACTTGCTGTTACTGTTTGCTTGTCTGATTCTGTTATATTATGATGCTATGTAAACCTGCTGCTACAAGTCATTCTATGCATAATCTGGAAATGTTCACTAAGGATGTTTTGTTATACATGTCTTGACCTATCCATCCTTGCCCCTGGTTGCATTTATAGCCTGCTGTAGCTTGTTGTAATATTGCTCCAAAGTTGCTAAATAATGTTGCTGTTAGCCTGTTAACATTAAGTTCAATGTTGCCATTATTGTTGTTAGTGATCCATGCACCCTATGAACTTTCTTTTGCCATTCTTAGCTTCATAAACATGTCTTCTTACTTTTCGTTGCCTTTCCATGCCATGTATTGCTCTGTGGTTAGTGGTTCAAGCTCACCAACATGCCTACTTATTGTTGTTCCTGCCATGTATGAATCTGTAATATAACTTGTTATGTTTACATGGATTCCATCATATCTTCTGATCCTTTTTGGCTCATGGTCACTAAAGGACTTTTGTTCTATGCAATTACTAGATTCATGCTATGCCTTTCATTGCCATGATAAGTTCCTGTAACATGTTGTTTTATAGCTCTAAACATTGCAACCTGATGTTATTTTATGCAAGTCTGAACTGAGATTATTTGCAATCTTGCCATGTGTGTTTGAGCATGTTCTAGTGATTTCTGGAGTTAGCTCAGTGTTCATGTTTTGTCATGCTTTACCTGTACATCATGCCGATGCCTTTTGTTTTCACGTCGAGGTGCTGTAGCATGTTGTTTTGATGCTTGCAATATGACTAGTTGCTGTTTTGGACAGCTTGTACTTTAAACTTGTATATGGTGTATGTGTTGCACCGTTGCTCCGTTTTGAGTCTGCTCTATATGAAACTTGCTTGATTTTGCATGTAGTTTCATATTATCATGTTGCATCCTTGTTTTGAGGTGTTTGTTTGATGTTTGAATGCATTTTGCATCAATGCCATGTTTAACTTGTTTTGCTCATATCTTCTAGGCCGTAGATCCGAATCTAATGAACTTTATATGTAACTTGACTAGAATTTCGTGTAGATCATCGTGGTGTATCTTAACTTGCTGTTTAACAACTTGAACATAAAGTTATTCAGATCTGGACCAATTTCGAAATTTGCATATGAGGACTTCTGGAGTTGTTCTATGTTGTTTCCGGCCTCATTTAAACTTGCTTTGATGTGTTGGTCTTGTATGCATCATCTTTGGCCATGAGTAGCTTCATGTAGCCTTGTCATGCATCATACTTGGTTGAGCATCATGTCTTGTTCATGTGTGGTGTGTTTACCATGTTGTGTGCTTCTTCTCGATAGTTCCCGTTTCGTTGCGATCGTGAGGATTCGTTCGTCTACGCTTGGTTCGTCTTCGTGGCTTCATCTTCATCGTGGACTCGTTCTTCTTCCTTGCGGGATTTCAGGCAAGATGACCGTCACCTTGGATCTCACTACTATCATTGCTATGCTAGTTGCTTCGTTCTATCGCTATATGCGCTACCTATCTTTTGCTCCTCAAGCCTCCTAAATTGCCATGAACCTCTAACCTTTGACACCCTTCCTAGCAAACCATTGTTTGGCTATGTTACCGCTTTGCTCAGCCCTCTTATAGCGTTGCTAGCTGCAGGTGAAGTTGAAGATTGCCCCATGATGGACAAGATTATGTTGGGATATCACAATATCTCTTATTTTATTAATGCATCTATATACTTGGTAAAGGGTGGAAGGCTCGGCCTTATGCCTGGTGTTTTGTTCCACTCTTGCCGCCCTAGTTTCCGTCATATCGGTATTATGTTCCCGGATTTTGCATCCCTAACGCGGTTGGGTGATTTATGGGACCCCCTTGACAGTTCGCTTTGAATAAGACTCCTCCAGCAAGGCCCAACATTGGTTTTACCATTTGCCTCACCTATGTCCTTTTATTTCCCTTAGGTTTCCGGAGCCCGAGGGTCATCTTTATTTTAGCCCCCCCGGGCTAGTGCTCCTTCGAGTGTTGGTCCGAAACGGGCCGACTACGAGGCCACCACGGGGCAACTCGAGGGCTAGTTTTACTCGTAGGCTGACCTATCCGGTGTGCCCTGAGAACGAGGTACGTGCGACTCCTATCGGGATTTGTCGGCACACCAGGCGGCTTTGCTGGTCTTGTTTTATTACTGTCGAAATGTCTTGTAGCCGAGATTCCGAGACTGATCGGGTCTTCCCGGGGAGAAGGAATATCCTTCGTTGATCGCGAGAGCTTATAATGGGCTAAGTTGGGACACCCCTGGAGGGTATAAACTTTCGAGAGCCGTGCCATGATTATGTGGCAGATGGGAATTTGTTAATATTCGGTTGTAGTAAACTTGAAGTAAACTCTTCTAAAATACACCAACAGGTAATGCGTCGTGTTGTCTCTTTTCGGGGTTGATCAAGAGGAGACCACGGTTTCTGGGTTATATCTGACGTAAGTAGGAGTTCAGGATCACTTCTTGATCATTACTAGTTGACGACCGCTTGCTTTGCTTCTCTCCTCGCTCTTATTTGCGTAAGTTAGCCACCACACATGCTTAGTCGCTGCTGCAACCTCACCACTTTACCCCTTCCTTTCCCATTAAGCTTTGCTAGTCTTGATACCCATGGTAATGGGATTCTTTGAGTCCTCGTGGCTCTGATTACTACAACACCGATTGCCAGTACAGGTTTGCGATGATCATGACGCGAGAGCGATGCTTACTTGTTTTGGAGTTCTTCTTACGCTTCTTCTTGATCGGGGATAGGTTCGGTCGGCGACTGGGCTAGCGAGTGGATGTTGTTTGAGTTTACATTTATGATTCATCCGTAGTCGGATGTTGATCTTGTATCTTTGTATTGTTGTATTCATGTGACATTGTATGTATTGGATGTATCCCCACTATTATGTAATGTTGATGTAATGATATCCACCTTGCAAAAGCGTCTTCAAGATGCGCTTCTATCCTTGGTGGGACCTTCAAGTTCCTTTAGGATAGGGTCGCATCTTGGGCGTGACAAAGTATTATTATTTTTATGTCAATATGACCTTTTGTCTTGAATCTTTCGGATCTGAATATTCATGCCACAATTAAGAAGAATTACATTGAAATTATGCCAAGTAGCACTCCGCATCAAAAATTATTTTTTATCATTTACCTACTCGAGGACGGCGAGGAATTAAGCTTGGGGATGCCCGTCGTCTCCAACGTATCTATAATTTTGATTGCTCCATGTTATATTATCTACTGTTTTGGACCATATTGGGCTTTATTTTCCACTTTTATATTACTTTTGGGACTAACCTATTAACCGGAGGCCCAGCCCGAAATTCCTGTTTTTTGCCTATTTCGGTGTTTCAAAGAAATGGAATATCAAGCGAGTCCAAAGCGGAATGAAACCTTCGGGAACGTGATTTTCTCACCGAATATGATCCAGGAGACTTGGACCCCGTCAAGAAAGAAAGGAGGTGGCCACGAGGGTGGAGGCGCGCCTAGGGCGCGCCCACGCCTCGTGGGCCCCCTTGCTCCACCGACGTACTCCTTCCTCCTATATATACCTCGTACCCCCAAGCGATCGACACGGAGCCAAAAACCTAATTCCACCGCCGCAACCTTCTGTATCCACGAGATCCCATCTTGGGGCCTGTTCCGGAGCTCCGCCGGAAGGGGAATCCACCATGGAGGGCTTCTACATCATCACCATAGCCTCTCCGATGAAGTTTGAGTAGTTTACCTCAGACCTTCGAGTCCATAGTTTGTAGCTAGATGGCTTCTTCTCTCTTTTTGGATCTCAATACAATGTTCTCCCCCTCTCTCGTGGAGATCTATTCGATGTAATCTTGTTTTTGCGGTGTGTTTGTTGAGACCGATGAATTGTGGGTTTATGATCAAGTTTATCTATGAACAAAATTTAAATCTTCTCTGAATTATTTTATGTATGATTGGTTATCTTTGCAAGTCTCTTCGAATTATCAGTTTGGTTTGGCCTACTAGATTGGTTTTTCTTGCAATTGGAGAAGTGCTTAGCTTTGGGTCCAATCTTGCGGTGTCCTTTCCCGATGATGAGGGGGCAGCAAGGCACATATTGTATTGTTGCCATCGAGGATAACAAGATGGGGTTTTTATCATATTGCATGAATTTATCGCTCTACATCATATCATCTTGCTTAAGGCGTTACTCTGTTTTCTTGAACTTAATACTCTAGATGCATGCTGGATAGCGGTCGATGAGTGGAGTAATAGTAGTAGAAGCAGGCAGGAGTCGGTCTACTTGTCTCGGACGTGATGCCTATATACCTGATCATACCTAGATATTCTCATAACTATGCTCAATTCCGTCAATTGCTCAACAGTAATTTGTTCACCCACAGTAGAATACTTATGCTCTTGAGAGAAGCCACTAGTGAAATCTATGGCCCCCAGGTCTATTCTCATCATATCAATCTTCATCACTTTATTATTGCTTTGCTTTTTTACTTTGCCCTTTTATTTTTACTTTGCATCTTTATACCAAAAATACCAAAAATACCAAAAATATTATCTATCATCTCTATCAGATCCCACTCTCATAAGTGACCGTGAAGGGATTGACAACCCCTAATCACCTTTGTTGCGTTGAGCTATTTGTTTTGTGTAGGTACGAGGGACTCGCGCGTAGCCTCCTACTGGATTTATACCTTTGTTCTGAAAAACTGAGGGAAATACTTACTCTACTTTGCTGCATCACTCTTTCCTCTTCAAGGAAATCCAACACAGTGCTCAAGAGGTAGAAGTCAGGAAGCCACAACTCATTGAAGTCGACGGGGTGGTCGAACGGGTTTAGCCCGACGACCGACATGGTCGCGTTGGCACGACGGTAGGCATCGCGCAGCCGCAACACGTGTGTGGCAACTTGGTCCACCAAGTGGCTGAGGCAATCCTGGAC
This sequence comes from Aegilops bicornis, assembly GCA_021605145.1. Taxonomy (NCBI): domain Eukaryota; kingdom Viridiplantae; phylum Streptophyta; class Magnoliopsida; order Poales; family Poaceae; genus Aegilops; species Aegilops bicornis. Next base: position 475,466,941 of record CM038669.1, on the reverse strand, counting down.
CTCGTCACGATCGGCCCGCTCGCGCTCCAGCCGCCTCCCCTGACGGCCTATCGTATCTCCCGCTTTCTGCAGCAAGGCCGTCGACGCCTCGAGCATCTTTGTGGTGGACGCGTGCCGCTTTTGAAGCTCTGTGAACTCCCGCACATAACGGAGGAGCATGGCACTCCTCTCCTCCTTGAGCTCACGGAGCTCCACGTCCTTGGCCCTGAGCTCCGCATCCTTGGCCTCGAGCTCCTGTGTCAGGCGCCTCACCTCAGACTCCGTGATCTGCTGCGCCGCCATGGCACCAGGTAGAAGCAATGGGGAGAGGAAGCAAAGGGGCGAAACAGCTGAAAGGCAATGCAATCTATGGGAAGGCGGAGGGAGCCAGCCGAGGCGGGGAATCTTTAGGTTTTCACCATGGGAAAACACCGGTCGACGACTTCTCACCTCGGGGAGCGATGGGTTTCTGGTGAGTCATCGACTAATCACTTGCCGCCTTTGCTCCCGTCAATCAAAAAATAAAAATCCTGCCGCGCCTGCTCCCGTCAATCAAAATATTAAAAATCCTGCCGCGCCTGCCGCACTCAAATACTAGAGCAACGTTGTGGTGGATATTTAAATTTACCTGCCGGCAAGGAGATAAAAAAAGGGGTGATAAAACAAATGTGGCGGCGGCCTAGCTAATCGGTCGCACTAGCCCAACTAGCTAGCCACCGTTGTTCACTGATGTACTCGGCGGGAAAGGTGGTCTTTCGTGACTTGATGACTCATTTACTTGCTTCGGTGGTAAGACCGAGAAGGACCCAGAAAACGCGATGTGGGCGTCCCACGTCTTGGCAAGGAAGAATATATGCGTGCACCACCCGGGAGGACCCCGAAACCGCGCGGTAGGGTGTGCCACGTCTCGGCATGGAGGAAAAATGTGTGTGTGAAAATATACTGTATCAGACATAGTAGTACCTATGGTTCGACCTCGGGACCCGGCCAGTCATTCGAAAACACCCCACTAGCCACACAGCTTCATCATGCTAACGTGGCACAGAGGATAGGTGTGGTTGGCTCAGTCTCGACCATCCACAACGTCTCTTGTTCTAGGCAATTCTTCTATTTCCCAAGCTTTTTTTAGTTATAATAACAACACGGCAAGCTAGCGCCGCTCTTGTGTGCCCGTGCGTCTAAAGGTTAGACGATGAAGAGGAGAGAGAGATCGCAGACCTAGGACCCACTAGTAAGTGAGTCAACGGTCATGCACGTGTTGAAGAGGCACTCCCTCTACCCTACTCAACGGCATACTCCCTCCGTTTATTTTTACTCTGCATATAAGATTTGGTCAAAGTCAAACTATACAAAGTTTGACCAAATTTATATAAAAAAATATGGCCATGTACAATATTAAAACTATATAGTATGAAAATACATTTCGTGGTGCATCTGATAATGTTGATTTCATATTGTCAATGTTTATATTTTTTAGTATAAAGTTAGTCAAACTTTACAAAGCTTGACTTTGACCAAACCTTATATGCAGACTGAAAAGAAACGGAGGGAGTACTGTATAAAATCAAGTTATGGGACAAAGCCAACAACCATTGTTGCTTCAGGCTATCGACTTACGCTTTGTAGTCCAGGTTGCTAGTTCGAATCTCATCTTTCAGATTTGTTAGTTTTAGGTCCAAATTTGATCAATGACAAGTGGGACCCCCGAGTGTTGTTCCGATATTTCAGTGTAGGATTGTTTTCTTGAACAAACATTTTGCATGGTTAGACAAGTAACGGCATGAGTTACACGTATTTTGCAAGTTTACAAACAAAAATGACAGCGGCATAGAATATCACATCCACCCCGCTGCTTAGATGCTATGGTGATATGAGTTTTTACATCGTTGGAACTAGGATTCAATGGCTTGGAAGTAGTCTTTGTAATTATGCGCAATTTCCAAACTCTCCAAGGTTTTTTTGTAAATAAAACATTTAGGCCTCGTGTGTGCCGCTGCATCTTGGATCCAACGGCTCCCCGTTGCTCATATTAGGTGCTCCCCGTAGCTTAATTAGCCGATACGGTGATACGAGCATCTAGATCGTATGATATGTGATCAGATGCCACATGCGTAGTACTTGTACTTTCTATGCAATTCCCAAACTCTCTCAGGCATATATTGCAAAAACATTCAAACCTCCTATTGTGAGCCGTTAGATCTCCGTGAACTCGTATCACCATAGAATCTATGGTGCGGGGGCACCTCATATTCTCCCGTGCGAGAAAACATCAGGTGTTCTCGCAGCTTGATCGCTATGGTGATACGAGATTCGAGGTCGTTTAATATGAGATCCAATGGCATCTGAGTAGTCTTTGTGCTTGTAAGAAGTGGCCGAACTCTTTGGGGGCTTTTCTGCAAAAAAACATTCAAACCACGGAGGAGTTGTTGGGTCACAAATCCAACGGCTCCGAAGAGCTTGTATCACCAAAGCATCTAAGGTGTGGTAGCACTAGAGGACAATATGATGTCCTCCTTCATCTTAGATGCTGCGGTGATACGAGCTTCGAGGTCGTTGGATATGGGATCCAAGGGCATCTGAGTAGTTTTTGTACAAATTGTGTGTAATTCTCAAACTCATCAAGGTTTCTGTAAAAATATTAAGACCTCCTGTGAGATCCTATATCTCAGATCTACAAGCTCCAAGGAACTCGTATCATTATATAGCAACTAATGTGTTGGGGCACATGATATTCTCCAGGGGAGGAGGGGGGGGGTGCAGAAACAATAGGTGTTTGGGAGGGTGGGGACAAATATAATCTAAACAATCCTAAACACAGCTTCAAAATTTTATCTAAGGTCGAGGGGTTAACCCCCGACAATCTACATAGCTCCGCCTAAACACAACATTTGCATGTACTGTAGCACTAGACTTAATATTCATGTTTCAGTTTCCTGTTCATTTTGAATATTGAATTGAGGACCATGCATGTCTTACATTTTACTCCCTTCATTCCTAAATATTAGTCTTTTTAGAGATTTCAAATGGACTGCCACATACGGATGTATATAGACATATTATAGAGTGTAGATTCACTCATTTTGCTCCGTATGTAGTCACTTGTTGAAATCTCTAAAAGACTAATATTTAGGAACAGAAGGAGTATTTTTGAATTCGTGTCATACATGCATGGTTTGGAAAAATAGATGCACTATACTTATTGGATTGTTGTTGTGTTCGTTTGTGTGTGTGTGTGTGTGTGGTCATATGCTTGACACATACAAAGTTTTCTCACCACCATACCCTTCATCTTTTAAATTTGAATTTGCAATGAAAATCTTACTAGGGATACCATGAAATGTGAAATCCACGTTGAGATCACTATATCACAAACTCACTCTAATTCAAGAACTCGTCATAAATCAATTACCACATTGAGATTACTATTTGCAAGGAAAATACGGGCATTGTAATACACATAGATTCGTTCGGCAATTTGAAAGATTCATTTCGTATACTCGAATGGTAGGACCCAATGGCGTACCAGCCAGACCTTGGCTCGTGTTGATCCTAAAAAAAAGAAAAAAACCGGGCTCGTGTTGATCCTCAAAAAAACGGGCTCGTGTCCTTCTGGTGGCGTGCGTGGTACGCACATTAGCCAACCCCAACCAGTCGAGCCTCCGCGTTTTGAGTCGAAATATCTAGCGGCCAGAATTCCAGCCCTAGGAAATTCCCCTCATGTCCCCGGTCCATAGTGACTACCGATGAACAATGGAGGGATGCTTTAGTAACTAGACAACGTTACCTACCATGCGGAGCATGGTTCAATTCCCTCGGTCGCCGCTACCCAAGGTCACCCGTCAACTGCATTGCCTAGTACTAATAGTAGTACTACACCAGGATGAGCACAGAATTGAGCCCATTTGTTCGTGCCTAGTACTTGACTTAATATATTAGGAAATGCACCGGTACAGAGGGATTATCCTTTTACTCTGCATATATAACTTGTCTGAAGTCTAACTAAGAAAAATGTTTGATCAAATCCTTTCTTAAGAAATACAACAGGAAAGATGTATCGCTTGAAAATTTATTGCATGATGCAAGTTATGATATTGTTTCGAATTCTGGATTTTAAATTTCAGAAAATCCAAAAGTGACCAGAAATTCATGAAACTGAGCATGGTCACGTGATATGGCACAAATATTCCTACGTAATTTTTTTCTTCAATTTGAAATAGGCTGCTTATGCGAAGTTGCACAAATGAAGAGCCAAGGTATTTATTGAAACCGTGGGCATTTACCTGCTGCCACGAGTCCCGCTTCTCATCGGCAGGTGCCATCCGAGCAAGCGTGTGAGTCAATGGGAGGCGTGCAAGCAGACCGCTGCGCCTGCTGACAGGAGGCGTGCGAGCAGACCGCTGCTCAGGCTCACCGGGAGGCAAGCCCTTTGACCAGGCTCCGCCGCCCACCTTCGTCCCAACTGTTCCCACTTTTAATGACGCCGGCGCCGCAATTTAAAATCAACCCCGCACTACCCGGTATCACTACAATCTTCTCTCTTCCTCTCCGATTCTCCTGTAGTCTGCCTCCAACCAGCCTGACCTAACCGTACGCCATGCCGCATCACGATGGTCTGCCCTTAGTCTTCCAGTTTCCCGAGGAAGACATCCAGCCGTGGTCTCAAGAACATAAGGCGCTTTGGGACGAGCTTGAACACTACTAGGAAAAGGCCTACACCTGTTTTGCCTACTAATGGCGCACTACAGGTGCGCCACTAGCACCACGCCATTAGAATTTCTTACTAATGGCGCACCACTGGTGCGCCATTAGTATCTAGCGCACCATGCAGTGCGCCGTTAGTATAGCCCACGGTGCGCCATTAGTATGCCTCCCAGGGGGCCATATTTACTCCTACAAGGCAGGTGAAAACTGCTCGACCTCCATCTGACTTAGAGTGAAGCACACGGGAGGGTAGTCATTTCCGGTCTTCTTGGCTTTTTTGCCTTTGCGATGACTTTCTGTGTCCTTCTTCGCCTCATCATCATCATCATTAGCGTGAAGCTCCTCCCTGATGCCCATTGATTTCAAGTCTGCCCTTGCTTTTGGCCCATCTTTGTTCCTCTCTGGCATGTTGAGCAGGGTACCAAGCAGACTCTCGCCCACGTTCTTCGTGATATGCATGACATCAAGGCTGTGAGGTACACGGTGGATCTTCCAGTACGGCAAGTCCCAGAAAACAGACCTCGTTTTCCATACCTTCTTGGCCAGCTCTGGCGCCTTTCACTTCTTTCCCGGCTCTGGCGCCTTTTGCTTCTTTCCCGGCAGTGGGCAATCTTTCCAATTTTTCAACAGCTCGTCTATTTCCTCGCCGCTCCTCGTATGCGGGCGTCTTCGGGGTTCGGTTTCACCATCGAACAGATCCTTGCGTTTTCTCCACGGGTCATTTTCGCGAGGCCACCTTCGATGTCCCATGAACACGGTTTTCGAAGACCCGGGATCTCTATCTAGCTAGCGATACATTGTGTCATCCATGCACCTGACGGATCCAGAAAATCCATGGACCACCTGCCCCGCGAGATATCTATAACCGAGATAGTCGTGCACCATCGTGATCAGTGCGGCTCTCATAGGGAAATATTCTTTCTCTGTGGCGTCCCACGGGCTGGCGTTTTCCACAGCGTGTCTAGCTCCTCTTTCAGCAGCCCGGATCATGATTGATGTCGTTCCCTGGTTGTTTCGGCCCTTCAATTAGCATACTCATGTTAATGTACTTCCTCTTCATGCACAACCAGGAGGGAAGGTTGTACCTCCACACAAACACAGGCCAGGTGCTATGTGTGCTTCTCTGGCTGCCAAACGGATTGACTCCATCGGTGCTCACGCCCAGCACGATGTTCCTTGGATCGTTCCCAAATTCTGGGTCTTCGAAGTTCAACGCTTGCCACTGGCTCGCATCCTTAGGGTGACTCGGCATCTTGTCTTTTTATTTATCTCCCGATCATTTCCGTCATCTCCTCGCTTCTTCTCCTCCCTATCGGCGTGCCAAACGCAGGAGCTTTGCTACCTTAGGGTCCACGAAATACCGCTGCAGACGAGGAGTGATCGGAAAGTACCACACCACTTTTCGAGGAGCTTTCTTCCTCTTCTTGTATCGAGTGACGCCGCTTTACGGACATATGGTAGACTCCAGCGTGCTCGTCCCGATAAATGATGCAATTGTTCATGCACACATGGTATTTTACGTCGCGGTAAATCCAGAGGACACACGATTTTCCTCGCCTCCTCGAAACTGGTCGGGCACTTGTTCCCTTGGGAAGACGTTCGTGCGAGAATGACATGTTCTCGTCGAAGCATGCGTCGGTCATTTTGTGTTTTACCTTCATCTCCAGAGCCATGAGCGTTACTTTCAGGCGGGTATCCTCGGGCCTGCATCCTTCATACAATGGAGTAACCGCGTCTATCTCCAGTTGATCCAGCTTGGCTTTCTCTCGGGAAGCAGCTCTTGCGTTATTCGTCTGCTTGAGAAGCAGTTCTTGAATATGAGGGTCCTGCACCCATCCTCCATAGTCGTCTGCTCCGGCATCTTCATCTTCATGATCATGCCCTTCGTCTTGATCTTCCTCATCATCATGTCTGGCATCTTCTACGTGATGACTGTGTACAGCATCACCATCGTGATCATGTCCTGGAAATTCTTCATTTTCTCGCCCGCCCTCGCCGCGGTGGTTGTCTTGCTGCCCTTCCTCATTTCTTGCCCGGCCCCCATGGACGACTTCATAGTCATCTTCATCACCTTGCCACCAGCCATCCATGAAACCACGCAAGAGCAGGTGGTCCCGCACCTGCCCATATCCGGGTCCGCAATAAGGCTCTTCAGCTTGCATCTTCGACACGGACATCTTATCTCCGTCTCGTTCTTTTGAAGCATCTCGGCCTTCGTGGAGCTCAAAAACCTATTCACGATGCCTTCGGTCATCATGCGGACCATGGTCGCCTGCGGGGTAGAGCAAAACGATATTTTAGAACCAAGAAAAAATTTGGCATGACTTTCCCTAAAAATAGGACCAAAAAGAATGCATAGTGCCAAAATTCTGCTTGAAGCGGAAATGAATCAACATTCCGGCAAAATATTGGCAACTATCTCATTTCAAATACCGGTACCTGCAAACACAAACATATATACAACACCACAAACATATGCAACACCACAAACATACATAGATCTAGCTAGGCCATAAAAAGTGCATGTGTACGTTGTTGGGGGGAGAAAAAAAGTAAATCTACAACATAAAGATAGCTTTCCCCTTACTTACCTATCAAAAAAAGGTAATTTAACCACTTAATTTAACCACTTAATTTGGATGAATCTTTGGTGACGAGGAGGAGGCAGCCGACACAAGCTTGGAGGAGGAGGTGGAGAGAATGAAGTGGGGAAAGTGAGTGTGTGGGTGTAGTTGTCCAAAATATCTAGCTGATCCCAGGTTACTAATGGCCACCACCCACAAATGCGCCATTAGTAACCCTGGTTACTAATGGCGCAATAGCTTGAGGTGCGCTATTAGTAGTTTTGCAAAAAAAATAGTAGTGGCACACTGTGTGGCAGGTGCGCCATTACTAGTTTAACTAGTAATGGCGCACTGTGCCCTGGTGCGCCATTACTAGTTTAACTAGTAATGGCGCACTGTGCCCTGGTGCGCCATTAGTATTTTTGGAAAAAAAAATTATTACTAGTGGCGCACCGTGGGTCTGGTGCGCCATTAGTGTCTTCTACCACACTAATGGCGCACCAACTCATGGTGCGCCATTACTATATAGTAGTGGCGCACCACATGTCTGGTGCGCCATTAGTGGCCATATCATCTATAGCCCTTTTCCTAGTAGTGGAACCAGCCTTGCGGGAAGACGTCGCGCCTGTCCCCGCTCCCGTTCCGGCTCCCGTCACCCCGACTGCGCCCGCGCCCATCCTCGTGGCATTGATGGGCTGGGAGCCACACATTGTCGCCGAGCTTGATGCCACGGGGTTCCACGAGGTCCCTGCCGACTTTCATGCGCTTGCACTGCGGCGCATGCGTCTGGCGATGCACTAACGTCGCGCGCTATGCGATGCCCGTGCACATGAATGTCTCCGTCGCGCCATTGCCATTGCCTGTCCCTGTGCGGGTGCCAGTGCCCCCCTCAGCGGCATGGTTGGCCGCCGTCGACCGCTTCCTTGCACCAACGCCAGTCGCCTCCTCCCGCCAGTTGACTTGCTCCTGGAGACCGAAGTCCAGAACATTGTGGCCTTCCTTGAAGCTAGGGCCAACTTCGATACGCCAACAACGGCGCAAGAAGACGCCATTGCCGCCGATGGCCAAGGTCGACGACACCGAAAAGTGCTAGTTATCGACTAGAGGGGGTGAATAGGCGATTTTTAGGAAAGTCTTCAAAACACGGATGTTTCAAAGACAAACAATAGAAATGACCTAATTGATATGCAGCAGAAGATAAACTACAACAAGCAAGCCATAGTCAAGTATGCAATAATGTGAACGGACAAGACTAATAGCAGCTATGTAGTAAGGATCAGGATGGAAGATAGTATGAAGCCAAACAACGATAGAAGTCAAGCAATGAAGTCAAACAGATAAGACATATAAGCAATGACTTCACGAAGACAAACTCAAGGTAAAGGAGGAAGGGATAGAACCAGTCACTTGTTGAAGACACAGAGTTTGTTGGACCAGTTCGATTCTTTGTGACAACTGTACATCCAGTTAGGGAGGCTGAGATTCAACTCAAGACTGCGTCTTCACCTTATTCCCCTTGAGCTAAGGACACACAGTCCTCACCCAATCACTCTGGTAAGTCTTCAAGGTAGACTTCCGAACCTTCTGACGACGTTCACGGCAATCCACAATGACTCTTGGATGCTCAGAACGCTGACGCCCTAACATTGGAGGATTCACAGGTCCTCAAGTGTAATAAGTCTTCAGTCACATGACAGGACAACTTCAGTGATGCCTAACACTCTTTGGCTCTGGGTGTTTGGGCTTTGTCCTCGCAAGGATTTCTCTCTCTCAAAGGCTTCGAGGTGGGTTGCCCTCAAACGACAAAAGTCGTGCACTAACTCTGAGCAGCCACCAATTTATGGTGTAGGGGGTGGGCTATTTATAGCCACTAGGCAACCCGACCTGTTATGTCCGAAATGACCACAGGTCACTAAGGAACCGACACGTGTTCAAGCGGTCGATTTCAAACACACACGGCAACTTTACTTGGGCTACGAGCAAAGCTGACTCATCCAGCTCTGGATAAGTTTTGCTCTCATTGTCTTCTTCGAAGACATAGGATTTGGGTTGAGCATCACTTGGTCATTACGACTATGATCACTTGGACCCCAATTAACGATGCGGTGGTTCCTATGACTCAACAAAGAAGAAAAGGAAACAACAAAGCGACACGATCTTCGGCTCCATAGTCTTCACTCAATGTCTTCTCATGTCATAGTCTTCAATGTGAATATCTTCACATACCACCATTGTCGTCAATGTCTTCATACATTTTTAGGGGTCGACTCCGGTAGGTAAACCGAATCAATGAGGGACACTACCTGCATTATCCTGCAATTCTCACAAACGCATTAGTCCCTCAACCACATTTGTCGTCAATACTCCAAAACCAACTAGGGGTGGCACTAGATGCACTTACAGACACACAGAGCACGACAGAGGAGCCGCTTCCCACCGCAAGACGCCCCCGCCGCCGCCGCGTAATCTAAATTTGCCATGAAAAACATTCGGATTGCCATGCTTAAAATCCGAACGTTTATCATTTCCGTTTATTTTAGATCGATCGTCGTATGAATGTAAAGTCAGAGTCAGACTGAATTAAATCTATGGTTTGATCGATTGAATGTTCTGCTAGAGCCGTATCAAATTAAATATAAAACGTCATGAAGCCACATGTATTCCTTCTCATCCCACAACCTAGACTGCTTCAATGTCGAGCGCTCAAACATGTTTAGCGTGCAGTTAATTTCATGCCAAAAATAGTGTTAATCACATAATAACACGCAAATAATATCCTACTTAATATCCGCATGCACTTAATATACTTCCAAATTAACGTGCATTGCACGTACATATTGACTAGTACTACTATTACTGAAACTGGTGTCGTAACTTGTGAACGCGTCCAAATATGGTCAACGGCAACATCGCCCGTGAGTTCTTTGTGTTTGCCCATACGTCTAAATGCAGAAGGGGAGGAGAGAGAGAAAGAGCACACATGTAACCCACCAGTAAGTGAAGGCGAATAGTAATATGTGCTAACGAGCCGGTCCCACTAATGTACTAAAAATAATATTACATGTTATCCAATAAATAGGATGTGGTAATATAAAACATTATATGAACAAAGGGGGGTACAATAAACATTAATGTTCTACGTATGTTGCCTATTGACATGCGGCTTGAAGGCTCTGGTCACATGTTCGATCCTCGTCCTTTTTTTAATTTGTATATGGGTCTAAATTTGTTTCATGACAGGTGGGCCCCTCGATGTGTAGTTTGTAGCACTTTAATTTGTGGGTCGAAATTTGTTCCATTCCAGGTGGACTATCAATGTGTAGTTTTGTAGATTATTTGTAATAATCAAAGAGAATAACAGATTTTTTGCAATAATACCATGGTGCGGCATTGAAGGCGAGAAAGGACGTGCGAGAGAGCGATCACCGAGCCAGAGGGAAATCAATTGGGGGACGTGCGGGGGTTGCAACGGTGTTTGGAGTAGTTGTCGGCCGAATGCTACGAAAATATAATCTAAACCCACCGGAATAAATGCCTACACAAATTAATCCAAGGTTGGAGTCCCCCTCTCAATGTAAATAGCTCCAGCTTTGCGAGGGATGGAGAGGTAGCTTCAATGTGTGGAAGATACGACGTGAGAAAGTGAGGTCAATCGAGAGATGTATAGATAGAGAGACAAAGTGAGTGTGGTCCGACATTCATTGAAAATATATATATGCTCTGGAAAGATATTGTCGGATTGAGCTTTTGGGAAGGGTGAGGGCTGTAAGATAGAGCTTGAGAGATGATCCAGCCACATACGTGTAGATATATTTTGTGCGTTGGAGGAAGCAAGGTCAATCGATTACATGTATAAAGGGAGAGAGATTGAGCGAGTGTGGGTCGTCGTGCGGGTGAAAGAGTGAGACAGGTTGGAGAGAGTGACCTAGATAGACAATGTGCATGAGAGAGTATACAATATGAATATGTCGATTTGGGCTCAAACATGGAGATATATCGTTTGTGTCCGAGAAAGAGCGAGGTTAATCGAGATATACAGAGAGAGAGAGAGAGAGAGGGAGCGAGCGAGCGAGAGAGGGAGAGGGAGAGAGAGAGAGAGAGAGATTGAGCGAGCATAGCCCGCCATGAGATCAAAAGAGTGGGGGCGACTTGGATGGACTGACCTAGATAGACAATCTACGTGAGAGAGTATAGAATGTGTAAATCCAGGCCCGAACAGGGAGATATATCATTTGTGTGTGAAAGAAAACGAGGTTAATCGAGACTGAGATAAAGAGAGCAAGATTGAGCGAGTGTGGCCCGCCGTGCGGAAGAAAGAGTGAGACAGTCTCGAGGTAGCGACCTAGATAGACAACGCGTGCGTGCGCACGAGAGGTTGGGGGCCTAGATAGGCAATGCATGTATCTAGCGAGAGAGGGTGGGAGGGAGAGAGAGAGAGAGGGAGGGAGAGAGCTCGGCATGGGATGCAATGGCGGCTGTGTGAGGTAAATACATTTGGTAACAGAGTGGAAAAATGGGGTTGTGTAGTTGAGAGAGTTAGAGATCGAAACATGGAGAGAAAGAACAAACGTGTGTTGGAAACCGATAGCTTCCTAAGGTGGTTAGGAGAGGAAGATTGACCAATACAGGAAGTATGTAGCATGTGTGCCGAGGGGGGGAGGGCTAAAAACAAAATTTGAATGTAGATAGTACGAGACTTAATATCGATGTTTCAATTCCGTGTACATTGTAAGATTTGAACTAAGGACCATGCATATGGGTAAATTATTTCGAATTTGTGCCATATTAGGTTTGGAAAAGTTGACATTGACTCGATTGTTGTGCTATTTTGTAGGTCATATGTTTGAATCCATCCAAAGTTTTCTCACTACCATGGTGTTCATCATATACATATGAATTTGTATTAAACAAGTAGCGTGGATACCGTGAAATGCGAAATCCACGTTAGAATTGGAGATTTCTATGTGACACACACTCTAATTCAAATAACTAATTATGTGACACACACTCTAATCCACGTTAACATGGATATTGTTTTGATTTTTTTTCAAATAACTCCTCATTAATTAATTTATAGTATCTCATTTCGAACGACTAATTGTTTGCAAGGAAAACACGGGAATGGTAATACATACAGATTCGTTTGCAAATGAAAGAAGATTCGTTTGCATTCTCAAATGTAGGCGCACCAGGCAGACCAGGATCGTGTCGTGGTGGTTACTTGTGTCGTCTGACGCCGGCACCCTCCCCCAAAAAAGAACGACGACAAAATAAGTTCGCGCTTCCATGTTTCGGATTGAAATATCTGGCGGCCCCAATTCCAGCCCTGCAAAATCTCCCTTCTCTGCCGTCCCCTTCCGCGCCCTGATTGCTCAAATCCCTAATTCGCCGCCAACCCAAGCAAAGTTCGAATTGCCCCTCGTCTCGTCTCTTTCCCCACCTCACCGCACCGGAGCTACCTCATCTACGCCCTCGTCCACCGCACCGGGTGGTCCACCGACAATGTTGGCTGCCGCAACCGACGTGCCTCACAGACACCGACTTCCACCGCATTAGGTGCGCTTCACCGATGCCACCGGGGCTACTTCACCGAGAACATCGTCACACCTCCGCCCCCCCTGAGGCCGTTGGGGCTTCACCAACGGTCTCGTCCAACGTATCGTAGCGCTCCGCTACCACTCTAGATTTGCGTCCGTGCGCGGCCAGCCAACGCCAGCGCATCACCCTCAACGGCTCTAAAGTGACCCACACTCTAGCTAGGCGAGCATGCCCAAATGCCAGCCCGAACTAGGTATCCACACATCACTCACTTGTGCACTGTTCCGGCGATGTTTGGATATCCTTTCACTGCTCTCTTAGCTTACACGCCTATGCAACTCTGACTTTAACTCTTGTTTCTTCTGGGGATATCATCTGAAACAAGCAAAACCATTTTTTAGCGAAGCATGACGGCGCTACGGGATCTGGTACACATCCTCCACACCCGTATAACCTTGTAAGTATCTGTCCTCAGGTACAATAGCAAGGTCGATTCCTATTATTTGATCAACCATTCGCCGTGTCAAAAATGCAGAGGGGGATGCAAGGAGCACAAGGCCTGCACATCCAAGCAAGTGGTAACATGGACTTGTACATGGAACATCCCAAGCGCAAGCAGAGCTGTAGTAAGCCTGTACAACGAGCTAGCGTAAGTCCCTGCATTTCACTTAATTCGTACTAGTTTGTGTGTATGATTTGTGTGCAGTGGCAGATCCACGAATTCAAGTTACCAGGGGCGAACATTTAACTTAAAAAACACGAAGGCACTTGCACTCCGAAAATCAACATAACTTGAGAAATGTGAAGCTACATGCACTTTGAAAACCAGCTAATGATCCAAAGTAGTTCAAGTTATAAAAGACTAAATGATGCAAGCACCAAAAAACACAAAATGCAACATGGTGTACAAGGACAACTAACATTGTCTGTACCTGCTTGAATTATTCGTTCTCCGGCTGAAAATATCAAAGTGTAATTGCACCTATAACGGTCATAAACTGCATATCAATATATCTATCCTGCACAAGTATGCCAATAGTTTCAAACAACAGATTAGAAAAGTATTTATGCTACGCTGTCATAATACACTTTCTGGTAGATGGCCTCGACGTTTCCTGAATCCATGAAAATGTACTATTATTTGCTTGTCATCGATGCCCGCAAATCTCTATGTCTCTCTCAACATAGAAGATCATCATTACACACTAAATCCTTCAATGGGAGCTTGCAAAATGCTTGCATTAGATCCCTTATTAGACACTATATGTTCATCACCAGGAGCATCTAAAATGTTTGCATCAAATCCTTCATTAGCGATGCATTCATTAGACACTTGAGGCTCAAGAACAACATGAGCTTGTATGTTTGCACGGAAACTTCGATTAGATACATCGATTGATCGATTCGGTATTGATTGGGGGAATTATAAAATAAGCAGAAATTGGTCTCATTTTCTCATAGATTCCCTACATACAAGCAGTTTCACAACACCGTCAGGTTTAACTATTGGCCAGAAACTGAACAGTTGAATTAGATATAATCAGGGATGTGATGTACCTGCTCATTGTGCATGCTGCTCTTGCAAGCTGCGACTGTCCGTTTGCGCAAGCTCGATGCCATGCCCATGCTTCCACTGCTGCCTCCCACGCAGGCTACACCCACGGCTGGATCTTCACCTTCTTGTCCTTCCATTCGCTTGAAGCCCGGCGACCGCCCTCCAACGAGGGCATGAGGAAGTGCTGTGTTGGTTTGTTCAGCGGCGGCTAGGTTAGGAGCGAACCATACTGGAGGCTGGAGGGAACGAATTGGGATTTTTCCTGCTGTCGATCGATATGGGAGGCGCTCGTTTGGGCCACGAGCCTGCTATAGGGCCTGCCTTGCACCTATGTTATTGGCCCATCCAAATTGAAACATTTTTCTTCATTTTTTACATTGCCTGCTCGTGCTTTGGGCCAACCTGAACATAACTAGCCTGGGCCAACCTAGACGACTCAAACTAGGTGCACACTTTCCAGCCACCCGAGGCGGCCGCCCATACCAGCCCCTACGGTGGCGTCGCCCCTTTTTGCGTGTATGATTGGGGTAGTGAAAAATATTCTAGTGGCGCTTTTGATTTACCCACAGAATGGTTGAATTGCTTGTTTCTATGAACTGAGTTCGCCAATAATGTGAAGGATACCAGTCTATCATCCTATTATAGATTGCTTAGATCTCGATATGCCAAATGTAATCGCATGAAATATATAGTAAAAGCCAGTGTGATGTGTGTGGCTACAACTAGTCTGACTACACGTCCTCATATAACATATCAAGGACGCACCATCTTACTAGATTAACCATTCGACTTACCAATGCAGTGTGGAAAGAAAGAAGTATTGGGACTGCGTATCCAAGCAATTGATGTCATGGACTCCTTCGTAGAACCTTGTAAGCAAAAGAAGTTGCAGTGTGACTGTACAAAGAGCTAGTGTAAGTTCTGTTACCTGCTTCTCGGAATTTTAGTTAGCCACTTATTGCAAAATTGTTCAATTACGTTGCTTGGCTTAATTTAGTTTGCTACTGATTACATAATGCTATAGCCTATTAATCCTATTATAGCATGCGCCTATCTATGTGTTTGATACTTACTGTTAAGAATTACCTGTTTTCCTGAACTTAAATAGCTACTTAACCATGTAGATATCTGGTCATATGTACTTCTAGGGTGCAACAGAGTTCACGTGTAATTTACGTTCTGATACTCTGTTTGTTTAAATGGTTTGCTGTTATCACTTGTAGCACTAGTAATGTTTGCATGTTCATAGATAGACAACTGTCAGGTTTATATGATGGACACCATCTTTTTAACTTATATCTGTTTTGGAATCATTTTGCTTACATCAAAGAAATTTACAGATGTCTATGTTCTTTGGTAAACAGTACCGACTTGTTACTTTAATCGTTGCCAAGAACTTGTTAGTTTTACTAGTTCATGTGTAATTAAATACGTTGCCAAAACTGGTCAGTTTTACTAGTTTGATGTTAGTTTCTTATGGCTCTTGCAAAACTTTATTTATTGATTGCTAACAGTCAAGTTTGCAGGATCCAACTGAAACTCCGTTGGCACAATAGGTATGTTTTCAGATACTTCCTTGTTTACCTGGTTTGATATTGTAACTTGTTGCTGTAATCATCTTACCAACTTCAAGTTTTCAGGATCCAATTGGAAGTCCAATTGCACAACAGGTACATTTTCAAAAATATATTTGTGTAACAGGTTTGCTGTTGTAACTTGTTACTCTAATCAATTCTTGACTACTCAACTTCTCGGGATCCAAGACAAACTCTAATGCCACAACAGGTACCTTTTGCAAAACTTGTTTGTTTAAGCGCTTTCTGCTTGCAACAACCGGTTACAATGATGTTAATAACTACTTTTCGGCATCCAAGCTGAAACTCTTTATTTCCTTGTTTTTAAACTGGTTTGCTGTTATAACTCCAGTTTAGATGTTACATTAAACTTCAACCTTTCAAAATCCAATCGGAACTTTAATGGCAAAACAGGTTAGCCCAAGATCAAAGAGCGAGGTCCTCATGGATGTTGTATCATCCCACAACAGTGGCACCGGCCCAATCGTGCATCATGAATTGCCAACTGCTAATGCTCTAGAGGCTAAACTAGTGGTAGAAAGAGATTCTGCTTCTACACTTAGAGATGAAGTTGACATGTTGAGGAAGCAAACAGCACAATCACAAGCAGTACTCAAGACAACCATTAAATATTTGGTGGATTTCAAAACGAAGCAAGCTCAGACTGACCGCATTGTTAAGGTCCTGAAGGAAAAAAGAAATAAAATTCCCACTTGGAAAATCATAGGTGGAATGTTCTTTCCATCATTGAATAACATTTGTGTTGTTTGTTCATGTAATCGATCAAACCATTTGTTTTAGAGATCACGTAATAATTGTTTTTTGTTTTTTGGTTTGTAGTTTTATTTGAGCACAAGTTTGGATTAATTGATAAGACTCGGAGACATTCATTTGATTGTTGTGCCAGACCTACAAATATGCCAATCGGGCTGAATGTGCATTCAGCAATAATAGTAGTATAGATGGACCATAAGTAGCACGCATCGGAAAGGGCCAAGATGCTGCACTAGCTTCACTAAAAAAAGGATGCTCTTCTAGCAAAAAAAAGTACAGCGGCCTGGCTTATGTATGTTAGTTGATATTATTGATCCATATACTCTATAAGTGTTTATATGTATGTTAGTTTTGTACATTATTGGTTGATTGACTCGTTATATGAATCCTGATACATCGCTTGTGTACATATCTAAATGGGAGTACGCATTATGTTGCGTGTGACATTTGAGTTGGACATAAAGTGTTCCAAATATTCGAATTCACCTTAAACTGGATTCTAGCTTCTGAATTTGAGTATCGACATTTGTAAATCATATTCATATATGACAGTGGAATACATCTTTGTCGTGCTTTCAAAGATATATAAAAACACATAGAATGATTTATAAAGATTCGTATAGGAATACAAAATGGATTTGAATTTAGTTGCGAAGGTAAACGTGGATTTTTATTGTCCCAAAATTCAAAAGAAGCGGCAAAATGTCCACTCCCACGTCGGCTGCCCGAAGCCAAGTGTTTGGGAGATGGAAATTACTGTCTACCCCTTACACAGACAATCCATCGGCCCGATTTCCACTGCTGTCAATAGGGGTAGGTTAGTAACTTCAATTAGACGTGACACGACCGCCTCTGAGCCCATTCCGACACGGTGGGCGCTAAACATGGGCGGCAAAACACATTTGATTCAAGCTTGTCTGAAAGACCTCTGTTTCTCCCTCCATTTCCCCATTCATACACGGTGGGCGGCAAAACAAACTCGACTCGGCCGAAATTGATATAGGCAAATATTTTCAATAGGGGCAGGTTTGTAACTTCGCTCAGACGTGACACAACCGCCCTATCTGTCAGCCGCGTTCATACACCGTGGGCACCAACCATGGGCGCCAAAACACCCTCTTCTCGCCCGAAATCACTCTGGGCAAATATTTGCGAGATGCGAGATTACCGTCCTATCCCCAACCGACGAGATTACTGTCCTATACCCTGGGGAGCGCCCCTCACCCTCGTGGGCCCCTCGGGCATCGTCTCGCGTTGATTCCACTTCCCAAAATTCACATTTATTCCCAAAAAATCTCTGTAAGTTTTTATCCTGTTTGGACTCCGTTTGATATGGATTTTCTGCGAAACAAAAAACATGCAACAAACATGAAGCCTTTGAGCCTTTGGATCAATATGTTAGTCCCAAAAATAGTATAAAAAGTTGCCAAAAGTATGTAAAAGTTGTAGAATATTGGCATGGAACAGTCAAAAATTATAGATACGACGGAGACGTATCAGCTCGCGGCGCCCAGATCTGGCCCGCCAGCCCCGGCCGACAACGCCTCGTCCCCACCAACGCTTGGGCCTCCACGCCGCTGCAGAGCCCTGCCCGCTGCCCGCTGTGGACCGCCACCGCTCCCAGCCACTGGGCCTCGCGGATCTGTCGTGCGCCGCCACGCTCCAACGAGGAGAGGAGGAGAGGGGTGGAGGTTGCCCAGGAAGCCGCCCCATCGCCGCCTCACTGGAGCCCGCCCGTGCTTCACCGGCAGCACCTCCGGCTGCGGCAAGACGGGAAGGGGGAGGGAGAGGACCTGGTGGCGGCACTGGAGGAGTCCCCCCCCGTGTCGCCAGAGGAGGGCGACGCGGGGGTGTTTTTTTCACTTCTTGACTACCCTTGGGAGTTGGGAATATGAATCTATTAATTCATATTAAATAGATTATTATGTTTCTTGTTTTCTTAGACATCCTAGTGTTAGGTTTATCTCACTTGTTACATGTTTTTTTTACTTTTTTCATGCAACAGTCACTATATACTTCCGTATCACATTAATTAAATCCTACAATGTTTGTTGTTCCACTCATGTACCACATATTGCTTGCTTCGGTTTTCAATTTGTTGAATTTTTTGTGCCTACCACCTTAGTTTTGTAGGAACCGGTGAAATTGGCTCATCCAAATTTGTTGTATTAACAAAGTTGCTCCACGGTAGTTTAGGCACACTATTGGGGCTATCATAGTATCACGGGTCTTACCTCGTGAACTAGCTACTATTGTTGCACCATATGACTAGAGGAGGCAGGGCTCACTCTAGCAAGATTGGTTCTCTCGGAACTTCCTTCTCATTTAACATCTTACGTCAAACTTCCCGAATGGGTAATCAGTAAAACCGATAAGTTCCACAAAACCTTTTCAGTCAGGAAAAAACAGAGCTAGTGTGATGATAGTCTTTTGAGGATGATTGCCTTCTTTCTAAGTTTGTCTATAGATTACTTATTGCACTAGATTTACCATGGACCAATGGCTTAGGCGAGCTCATTTTCACAGATTAACAAACTAGTTTAAAGTATATAGACAAACAATCTACTTTGTGCAGCTTGGCTATGGAAAAACGACTTCATTCTGGAAAGAGAAATGGACTACGAATAACCCTTTGTATTTGCTCTTCCCAGCTATATTCTCACTCACTGATACCAAATGTAAGGGCCTCTTTTATTCACAGGATTGTCAAAATAAAGGAATAGGAAAAATGCAGGAATAGAATGGCATGTCCCATAGTATCCTACAGGATTTGAAAGAATGTTTGATAGCATAGGGAAAACAAAGGAATTATACAAAAAGGTTTGAGTGGATGGAAGTTTTACTCCAAAATGTAGTACAAATGGATCCTATGGAAAAATTCCTAAGGATGCCAATCCTACGAATCAAACGGGCATCACAGGAAAAATTCCTAAGGGTTCAAATCCTCCAAAAAAATTATGCAATTCCTTTGAATCAAAGGAGCCCTAAGTGTCACTGGTTATCAACAGAATTGTGATTGGATGTTGTTGCTGAGATCCCTAACTCACTGATGCTGCTGCTATTGCAATTTATACAAACCTGACACTCATAGTCGAAACTGGACCAGAGAGGTTGGCGTCGGAGATCAATGCAACCTGTTTCTGTTACTTTTACGACAACCTGACTATCTGGAGAGTGGTGATGGATCATGCCATGTGTCATCTGCCATATGGGTACTGAACTACTGACCAAGTGATGTAAAACTGGAGTGGTTCTTCAGCAGATTTGTCTACTCATCTCGGTCGGCTTATCAACAGCTAGCAGTTTCTGGCTCCTTCTCTGCTTCCAATTTCGATAAGCTATGGAAGGCACAATGTCACGACAATCTTGGGTCTTCCAGCACGTCTCCCTTCCGGTCGACGACGTTCTTCAGCACGACAAGAAAGACCTGTTGCTACCCACAACACCAATGCACTGGCTTTCAGACTGCGAGAACGACCCACCGCCAGAGCCAGACTAGTGTTTTCCATATCTGTACTACTCGTGCACCACTCTTTAGGACTGGTCATGTCTCGACCACCCGGCGGTTAATGCGCTATGTACAATGCTCTATTCTTCTTAATGTATGGGCAGCTCAGTGCCAATTCCACAGAAAATAATGTATAGCAATCCAAGACCTTGACGGCCCAGGTGTTTCTTGATCGGACGAGAAAAGGCAAATGGTAGAATCGTAACCTTTTCCTTAAGTCAAAGAAAAACATGTGTAGTAGTGTGGTTTCATCTCCCACATGCCACTAACGCTGGGCATAGCCTGAGGAAATCTCCAGGTGATAACTAAATTCCAAATGCTCCCAAAGCCAATATCTATCTAGAGACTATGATGAGATGAACAAGCTGCGAGCCAATCATTTCACCACCACCCCCTTTGATACGTCTCCAACATATCTATATTTTTTTATTGTTCCACGCTATTATATTATCTGTTTTAGATGTTTATGGGCTTTATTAAACACTTTTATATCACTTTTGGGACTAACCTATTAACCCAGAGCCGGTGCAGGTTCTGTTTTTTCCTTGTTTGATGTTTGAAGAAAAGGAATATCAAACGGAGTCCAAACGGAATGAAACCTTCGGGAGAGTTATTTTTGGAAAGAAAGCAATCCGGGAGACTTGGAGTGCACGTCAGGGGATCAACGAGGAAGGAACGAGGCAGGGGGCGCCCACCCCCCTGGGCGCCCCCTCCACCCTCGTGGTCCCCTCGTGGCTCCCCTCACGTATTTCTTCCTCCTATATATACCAATATACCCTAAAACCATCGGGGAACAGAATAGATCAGGAGTTCCGCCGCCGCAAGCCTCTGTAGCCACCAAAAACCAATCAGGACCCTGTTTCGGCACCCTGCCAGAGGGGGGAACCCTCAGCGGTGGCCATCTTCATCATCCCGGTTCTCTCCATGACGAGGAGGGAGTAGTTCACCCTCGGGGCTGAGGGTATGTACCAATAGCTATGTGTTTGATCTCTCTCTCTGTGTTCTTGATTTGGCACGATCTTGATGTATCGCGAGCTTTGCTATTATAGTTGGATCTTATGATGTTTCTCCCCCTCTACTCTCTTGTAATGGATTGAGTTTTCCCTTTGAAGTTATCTTATCGGATTGAGTCTTTAATGATTTGAGAACACTTGATGTATGTCTTGCGTGGGATAACCGTGGTGACAATGGGTTATTCTATTGATTCACTTGATGTATGTTTTGGTGATCAACTTGCAGGTTCCGCCCATGAACCTATGCATAGGGGTTGGCACACGTTTTCGTCTTGACTCTCCGGTAGAAACCCATGAGAAGTTTGATTCCTTATGATTGTTTTGAGATATGAAGAAGGTGATATTAGATTCATGCTAGTTAAGTAGTTGTGAATTTGAGAGATACTTGTGTTAAAGTTTGTGATTCCCGTAGCATGCACGTATCGTGAACCGTTATGTGATGAAGTCGGAGCATGATTTATTTATTGATTGTCTTCCTTATGAGTGGCGGTCGGGGACGAGCGATGGTCTTTTCCTACCAATCTATCCCCCTAGGAGCATGCGCGTAATACTTTGCTTTGATAACTTGTAGATTTTTGCGATAAGTATATGAGTTCTTTATGACTAATGTTGAGTCCATGGATTATACGCACTCTCATCCTTCCACCATTGCTAGCCTCTCTAATACCGCGCACCTTTTGCCGGTATCATACACCCACCATACACCTTCCTCAAAACAGCCACCATACCTACCTATCATGGCATTTCCATAGCCATTCCGAGATATATTCCCATGCAACTTACCACCGTTCCGTTTATTATGACACGCTCCATCATTGTCATATTGCTCTGCATGATCATGTAGTTGACATTGTATTTGTGGCAAAGCCACCGTTCATAATTCTTTCATACATGTCACTCTTGATTCATTGCACATCCCGGTACACCGCCAGAGGCATTCATATAGAGTCATATTCTGTTCTAAGTATTGAGTTGTAAGTAAATAAAAGTGTGATAATCATCATTATTAGAGCATTGTCCCAAGTGAGGAAAGAATGATGGAGACTATGATTCCCCCACAAGTCGGGATGAGATTCCGGATGAAAAAAATAAATAAAAGAGGCCAAAGAAGCCCAAATAAAAAAAAGAAAAAAGAGGCCATAAAAAAATAGAAAGGCCCAAATAAAAAAATAAAAAATGAGAGAAAAAGAGAGAAGGGACAATGCTATTATCCTTTTACCACACTTGTGCTTCAAAGTAGCACCATTATCTTCATGATAGAGAGTCTCTTATGTTGTCACTTTCATATACTAGTGGGAAATTTTCATTATAGAACTTGGCTTGTATATTCCAATTATGGGCTTCCTCAAAATGCCCTAGGTCTTCGTGAGCAAGCGAGTTGGATGCACACCCACTTAGTTTCTTTTTGAGCTTTCATACACTTATAGCTCTAGTGCATCCGTTGCATGGCAATCCCTACTCACTCACATCGATATCTATTGATGGGCATCTCCATAGCCCGTTGATACGCCTAGTTGATGTGAGACTATCTTCTCCTTTTTGTCTTCTCCACAACCACCATTCTATTCCACCTACAGTGCTATATCCATGGCTCACGCTCATGTATTGCGTGAAGATTGAAAAATTTTGAGAACATCAAAAGTGTGAAACAATTGCTTGGCTTGTCATCGGGGTTGTGCATGATTTAAATATTTTGTGTGATGAAGATAGAGCATAGCCACACTATATGATTTTGTAGGGATAGCTTGCTTTGGCCATGTTATTTTGAGAAGACATGATTGCTTTGTTAGTATGCTTGAAGTATTATTGTTTTCATGTCAATATTAAACTTTTGTTTTGAATCTTATGGATCTGAATATTCTTGCCACAATAAAGAAGATTACATTGATAAATATGTTAGGTAGAATTACACATCAAATATTCTGTTTTTATCATTTACCTACTCGAGGACGAGCAGGAATTAATCTTGGGGATGTTGATACGTCTCCAACGTATCTATAATTTTTGATTGTTCCATGCTATTATATTATCTGTTTTGGATGTTTATGGGCTTTATTAAACACTTTTATATCACTTTTGGGACTAACCTATTAACCCAGAGCCCAGTGCGGGCCCAGTTTTTTCCTTGTTTGATGTTTGAAGAAAAGGAATATCAAACAGAGTCCAAACGGAATGAAACCTTCGGGAGAGTTATTTTTGGAAAGAAAGCAATCCGGGAGACTTGGAGTGCACGTCAGGGGATCAACGAGGAAGGCACGAGGCGGGGGGGTGCCCACCCCCCTGGGCGCGCCCTCCACCCTCGTGGGCCCCTCGTGGCTCTCCTAACGTATTTCTTCCTCCTATATATACCAATATACCCTAAAACCATCGGGGAACAAAATAGATCGGGAGTTCCGCCGCCGAAAGCCTCTATAGCCACCAAAAACCAATCGGGACCCTATTCCAGCACCCTGCCGGAGGGGGGAACCCTCACCGGTGGCCATCTTCATCATCCTGGTGCTCTCCATGACGAGGAGGGAGTAGTTCACCCTCGGGGCTGAGGGTATGTACCAGTAGCTATGTGTTTGATCTCTCTCTCTCTCTCTCTCTCTCTCTCTCTCTCTCTCTCTCTCTCGTGTTCTTGATTTGGCACGATCTTGATGTATCACGAGCTTTGCTATTATAGTTGGATCTTATGATGTTTCTCCCCCTCTACTCTCTTGTAATGGATTGAGTTTTCCCTTTGAAGTTATCTTATCGGATTGAGTCTTTAATGATTTGAGAACACTTGATGTATGTCTTGTGTGGGATAACCGTGGTGACAATGGGTTATTCTATTGATTCACTTGATGTATGTTTTGGTGATCGACTTGCGGGTTCCGCCCATGAACCTATGCATAGGGGTTGGCACACGTTTTCGTCTTACTCTCCGGTAGAAACTTTGGGGCACCCTTTGAAGTACTTTGTGTTGGTTGAATAGATGAATCTGAGATTGTGTGATGCATATCGTATAATCATGCCCGTGGATACTTGAGGTGACATTGGAGTATCTAGGTGACATTAGGGTTTTGGTTGATTTGTATCTTAAGGTGTTATTCTAGTATGAACTCTGTGATAGATCGAACGGAAAGAATAGCTTCGTGTTATTTTACTACGGACTCTTGAATAGATCGATTAGAAAGGATAACTTTGAGGTGGTTTCGTACCCTACAATAATCTCTTCGTTTGTTCTCCGCTATTAGTGACTTTGGAGTGACTCTTTGTTGCATGTTGAGGGATAGTTATATGATCCAGTTATGTTATTATTGTTGAGAGAACTTGCACTAGTGAAAGTATGAACCCTAGGCCTTGTTTCAATGCATTGCAATACCGTTTGTGCTCACTTTTATCATTAGTTACCTTGCTGTTTTTATATTTTCAGATTACAAAAACCTATATCTACCATCCATATTGCACTTGTATCACCATCTCTTCGCGAACTAGTGCACCTATACAATTTACCATTGTATTGGGTGTGGGGGAACACAAGAGACTCTTTGTTATTTGGTTGCAGGGTTGCTTGAGAGAGACCATCTTCATCCTACGCCTCCCACGGATTGATAAACCTTAGGTCATCCACTTGAGGGAAATTTGCTACTGTCCTCCAAAACTTTGCACTTGGAGGCCCAACAACGTCTACAAAAAAAAGGTTGTGTAGTAGACATCACCCATCTATTGGTTTGATGAATAGTTCTCACGACTCTCGTTCTTATGTCTCTCGGATCGATATCCCCTCTCTAACGGTGTGTCCCTATTATAGAAGAAGTACTGCTCCAATGTTGGTGTTAATCTCCTGACTCTCTCTTCAAGTCTCATTACTTGTATCTAATACGGAAATGCCAAAAACCCTGCGCAGAACCGTGGAAGGGCGCAACCTGGGAATTGGTAGTGATCACAATTGACTGGACCACCTGTTTGGTCTAGAACTAACTGAAGCAAAATCGCAAAGACCCAGTAGCAGTTTTGGGAAATATATCACAGAGACGAAGATATATTGCAGTTCTGGAGGCACGATGGCAAGCTAAAAGCCTCTGCCCAATAGCACACAACATCGGACATGGTGGTGCTTGGTTTGCGCCGTATTTATTCTTTTTAATAAAATCTAGGTAGGAGCCTCCAGAACTAATTTGAGCAAACGCTCAAAGACTCCCCCATATATTATGATTCAATCAAATAATATATCTCATGCACCTCTGGTTTGATTGGTCAATAAGAATAAGGGACCATTCCAAAACAGAGTTTCTTGAGAAGTTAGATACAAGAGAAGCAACAAAAATAAGTAACTCGGAACACCATTGCATGACGCAACAACGAAATCAGAGCAATAAAATGAACATCAGTTTCTTTAGCGCTATCAAGTATATTGACGTATTATAATACTTGAGCTTTGTTTCCTCAATGTCCACCCCTTTATAGTTTGAAACACCAGTTATAAGTATTCTCCCGTTCTTATTTACTCCGCATATTAGGTTTTTCTAAAATCAAACTTTATAAACTATCAACAAGTTTGTAGAAATATATGTTGACATCCTCATCCAGCGGTAAGAGATAGGATCATTAGGATGGAAAAGTATAGGAGGATAGGGTGTACTACTATGTCCGGTGGGAAAGAGAGAAGGTGGAGAGGTATATCCGTATATGTGGTGGGGGGCATGCCTGGTCAAAAAAATTTATGGGGGCACACACTGATTAAAATCGTGGGGAAAAAGGAAAAAGTATCATCCTTTTTCTCAGCGAAATTTTAGCCTGAACTTGTGCGATATCCGGCCATCTCCCATGAAATCGCAATTTCAGCCTGCATGTAGATCATGAGGCATTTTCCTAATGGCGATTGTAGCACTAATGCACTATCACAGTCACATCACCCTCGATTTAAAATTGTGGGCACATATCGACTTGCTGGTCGGTTCTACCGCACAAAGCAGTTGACCAGTGGTCATGTTTCTTGCATAGTCTCAGCAAATGCCTCCAAAGCCTAGTATGTACAGTCCTCAAACATTTCACCACCCTCTTCTATTAGTTTGCTAAATATTTCTCGGCACTCTCGGTTTTTGGTATCTTTCATCGGTCTCCCTCTTGGTCGTTGTGCCCCTTTTATAGAACAAATGATGATTCTCTCTCTCTTCCTCTCTCTCTCTCAGGTCTCTATCTGCTGCGCACTTCAAAAGCAATAAGGTTCTTGTACCTTCTCTTTTTTTAATGATCCAACATTCACTGGCGTTTCATTGATTTAGCAGGAGAATGGTGACAAATGAGTGCTCAAGCAATTGATGGAATGAAAAGAAAGAAAAAACCTAACATGTTGTTATCTCTCACATTATACCCTCGAAAGGGGTCTCTATGCATTTGGCGCCGGTTGACCTCCACTGCCCATGTCCCTTCTGAATGCAGCGATCACATCCCTGTCGCTCGGCAACTTCTTTCTGAAGGTGCAATAGTTGTGCTCCATCCATATCTGCCATGATACTAAGGCGGTCATTGTCTTAGTTCCCTTCCTCATGCTCAGCAAGGTGGCTCTAATGATCTTCAGCACAATTTCCATTGAGTTTTTTCCTTGCGACCAAACCGTTGGATCCAGTGCGTTGCAGCCCTTCCAGGACGCTACTGCGTTCCAGATATACGTGGAAACCGAGCATTCCCAGAGAAGATGAACAGAAGATTCAAGGTTCCTGATGCACAGCGGGAAGAAGTAGCCGTTCTCCCATCTCCTTCTCTGAATTCGGTCGTTGCACCACAACTGATCGTGACGGAGTAGCCAGGAGAACAAGTTAATCTTGCCCAGTGCCCAAACCTTCCAGAACATCGACCTAAACATGCAGTGTCGCTAGTCGATGAATTGCATATCGTATGCAGAGTGGTGGAGTACACGCCTAAGCCGTCAATCGTCCTACAGATGTCGTCAACGGCATCCTCGGCCAGTGTGATGATGGCGCAGTTGATGGTCCTCCAAAGTGAGATGAACTGTTTTAGAGACCCTGAATTTGTCTTTTTTGCCGTGAGTTGCTCAGTTGTTCAAATCATTTGAAAATTGGGTCGGACCTCATGCACCAAATTGTCTACCATGGGAAAAAAATTGGAATTTTTTGAATTTTTCTAGTATTTGTTTTGAATTTTTGATCCAACACGGGTGCAGATGAGCCCGGCCTCAGAAAAGGATTTTCAAGGAAGAATATACTAGTAGGGAAGAGCGAATGTGAAGTCACATTTGCATCATATTTGTCTTTCGAGAACAAAGTGATTTTTCCTCTCTTATATACCTAATATAAGTGTCGCCGACTATTAACAGAATGGTGATTGGATGTTGCCACTGAGGTCTCTACCTTCCTAGAGATTGAGCGACGAGATAATGCTACTAATGCAACTTGTCACTACATATATAAGCAGTAAGGATATTCGAAGAGGGAGTGAGACGTTTTGGCTCCTAGACTCATCTACACCCACGCTGAATAAAAAATTCAAAACAAATACTAGAAAATTCAAAAAATTACAAAACAAATTGCATGGTAGATAATTTACCCGTAATCACAGCCGAGTGGGCATTCGAACCGAAATCCTCACGCTTATGGAAGAGTGAACAAACCAGCAACACAAGTGAAGCTCTTTGATTACTGTGAGGAAACAGTGCACTTTATACATCTCTGCTGCTTTCATGTAGCAAGGGGTGCATTTTTTTTCGGCGTGCGAGCCATTGGATTTATCCGTAAATCATAATCGATTTTTTAGAATCCATAATCGTTTCATGTAGTTTCAGTGGTTGGTCCTTTTGGGATTTAAAGCAGTGTTGGCAGTACTCTGTACTCATACATATATCTTTTAAATGTACTCATACATAGGGTTCACCGTCAAGATTGCATTAGCACTTAAATTTCTTTTGTTCGGTATAGACGTACCTACTATTCTTTGAACATTCAGACTGCATTGGAAACAAACCACAAGGCAAGAAAAAATTCACAATGGCTGAATGTTGACAATCTGAATGTTACAATCATAATCATAATCTCGAAAGGCCCAACCACTGAAGCCATATGAAACAATTATGATTTAAATCCTAATAATGGCTCCCCCGCACAAAAAAAATAACAGTCAACAGTTGTCACGTGAATTCGTCGACGGTATACAAATATATATTCCTCTACGTAATCAAAGGTTGGCGAGACTAAGAGTTGAGAGGCCCCTTTCGGTCAGTCATTTACTTGGAAGCGATGTACACAAGAGTACCTAATATATTTGCGCAAAGGCTTCAACATGTTCAGCTAAGCACCCAGCATGGGGATTCGGTCTCGTAAAACGGCAGCACGGATGTTGTCCACTCTGCTCGGTCGGCTTATCAACGACAGTTTCTGGGCTCCTTCTCTGCTTCCAATTTCGATAAGCTATGGAAGGCACAATGTCACACCAACCTACACTTGCTGGCATATTTGGAATGAGCGCAACAGGCGGGTCTTCTAGCATGTCTCCCTTCCGGTCGACGGCGTTCTTCAGCACGACAAGCAAGACCTGCTTCTACCCACAACACCAATGCACTGGCTTTCAGACTGCGAGAACGACCCACCGCCAGAGCCAGACTAGTGTTTTCCATATATGTACTACTCGTGCACTGCTGTCTAGGATTGATCATGTCTGGACCACCCGGCGGTTAATGCACTACATAGCAATGCTCTATTCTTCTTAATATATGGGTAGCTCAGTGCCAATTCCACAAAAAATAATGTATTGCAATGCTAGACCTTGACGGCCCGAGTGTTTTTTGATCTGACGCTAAGTAACAAATGGTAGAATCTTAACCTTTTCCCTAAGTCAAAGAAAAATAGGTGGAGTAGTGTGGTGCATAGTCGGACTGCCAGAGAATATGCATATGTGATAACTTAATTCCAAATGCCTCCATAGACTATATCTATCTCGAGACACAATGAGATGCAAGCAGTGATCCAATCATTTCACCACCACCCTTCTATTGGTTTGATGAACAGTTCCCATGACTCTTGTTCTTATGTCTCTTGGATCGATAACACCTATTAGACTGTGTGTCCCTTTTATAGAAGAAGTACTACTCCAATGTTGGTTGTAATCCTACAATCCTGACTCTCTCTTCAAGTCTCATTACTTGTATCTAATATCAAAATCCGAAAAACCCTGCACAGAACCGCAGAAGGGAGCAGCTTCGGAATTGGTAGTAATCATAATTGACTGGACCACCTGGTTGGTCCAGAACTGACTGAAGCAAAATCGCAAAGACCCAGTAGCAGTTTTGGGAAATATATCACAGAGACGAAGATATATTGCAGTTCTGGAGGCATGATGGCAAGCTAAAAGCCTCTGCACAATAACACACAACATCGGACATGGTGGTGCTCGGTTTGCGCCCTATTTATTCTGTTTAATAAAATCTAGATAGGAGCCTCCAAGACTAATTTGAGCAAACGCTCAATGACTCCCCCATATATTATGATTCAATCAAATAATATATCTCATGCACCTCCGGTTTGACTGGTCAATAAGAATAAGGGACCATTCCAAAACAGAGTTTCTTGAGAAGTTAGATACAAGAGAAGCAACAAAAATAAGTAACTCAGAACACCATTGCATTACGCAACAACAAACCAGAGCAATAGAATGAACAACAATTTCTTTAGCGCTATCAAGTATATTGATGTATTATGATGCTTGAGCTTTGTTTCCTCAATGTCCACCCCTTTATAGTTTGAAACACCAGTTATAAGTATTCTTCCATTCTTATTTACTCCGCATATTAGGTTTGTCTAAAATCAAACTTTATAAACTATCAACAAGTTTGTAGAAATATATGTTGATATCTTCATCCGGCGGTAAGAGATAGGATCATTGGGATGGAAAAGTATCGGAGGATAGGGTGTACTACTATGTCTGGTGGGAAAGAGAGAAAGTGGAGAGGTATATCTGTATATGTGGTGGGGGCATGCCTGGTCAAAATTTTTTATGGGGCACACACACATTGATTAAAATCGTGGGGAAAAAGGAAATAGTATCATCCTTTTTCTCAGCGAAAGTTTAGCCTAAACTAGTGCGATATCCGGCCATCTCCCATGATCTCTCGCGATTTCAGCCTGCATGTAGATCGTGAGGCATTTTCCGAATGGCAATTGCAGCACTATCACGGCCACATCACCCTCGATTTAAAATTGTGGGCACATATCGACTTGCTGGTCGGTTCTACCGCACAAAGCGGTTGACCACTGGTCATGTTTCTTGCATAGTCTCAGCAAATGTTTATGTGGTAACTAAATTCCAAATGCCTCCAAAGCCTAGCATGTACAGTCCTCAACCGTTTCACCACCCCCTTCTATTAGTTTGCTGAATATTTCTCACTACTCTCGGTCTTTGGTATCTTTCATTGCTATCCCTTCTTGGTCATTGTGCCCCTTTATAGAACAAACGGTGATTCACTTTTTTGTTATAATTTAAAGACTCTCTCTCTCCTCTCTCTCTCTCTCTCTCAATCTCTTTATTATTTATATCTTCTTCTCACTTCAAAAGTAATAAGTTTCTTGTACCTTCTTATTTTTTTAAAGGTCCAGCATTCACTGGTGTTTCATCGATTTAGCAGGAGAATGGTGACAAAAGAGTGCCCAAGCGATTGATGGAATGAAAAGAAAGAAAAAAAACTAACACATTGCTATCTCTCACGTTATATCCTCGAAAGATGTCTCTATGCATTTGGTGTCGGTTGACCTCCACTGCCCATGTCCCTTTTGAATGCAGAGATCACATCCCTGCCGCTCGGCAACTTCTTTCTGAAGGTGCAATAGTTGTGCTCCATCCATATCTGCCATGATACTAAGGCGGTCATTGTATTAGTTCCCTTCCTCATGCTCAGCGAGGCAGCTCTAATGATCTTCAGCACAATTTCCATTGAGGTTTTTTTTCCTTGCGGCCAAACCGTTGGATCCAGTGCGTTGCAGCCCTTCCAGGACGCTACTGCGTTCCAGATGTACGTGGAAACCGAGCATTCCCAGAGAAGATGAAGAGAAGATTCAAGGTTCCTGATGCACAGCGAGCAGAAGTATCCGTTTTCCCATCTCCTTCTCTGAATTCGGTCGTTGCACCACAGCCGATCATGATGGAGTAGCCAGGAGAACAACTTAATCTTGCCCAATGCCCAAACCTTCCAGAACATCGACCTAAACATGCAGTGTCGCTAGTCGTTGAATTGCATGCGTATGCAGAGCGGTGGAGTACAATGCCTCCAAAGCCTATATCTATCTAGAGACACAATGAGATGAACAAGCAATGATCCAATCATTTCACCACCCCCCTTCTATTGGTTTGATGAACAGTTCTCACAACTCTCGTTCTTATGTCTCTTGGATCGATGTCCCCTCTTAGACGGTGTGTCCCTTTTATAGAGAAGTACTACTCCAATGTTGGTTGTAATCCTACAATCCTAACTCTCTCTTCAAGTCTCATTACTTGTATCTACTCCCTCTATTTCTAAATATTTGTCTTTTTAGATGTTTCAAATGAACTACCACATACGGATGTATATAGACATATTTTAGAATGTAGATTCACATATTTTGCTTCGTATATAGTCAATTGTTAAAATCTCTAGAAAGACAAATATTTAGAATCGGAGAGAGTACTACTGAAATCCCAAAACCTATGCGCGGAACTACAGAAGGGCGCAGCCTGGGAATTGGCAGTGATCACAGTTGACTGGACCACCTGGTTGGTCCAGAACTAAATGGAGCAAAATCACAATGACCCGGCAGCAGTTTTGGAAAATATATGGCCAAGACGAAGATATATTGCACAAGCTAGGAATCCGTGCTAGAGAAAAGTTGGCAAATGGTAGTGATCACAAGCTAAAAATCCATGCACAATAGCACACAGCCTAGGACATGGTGGTGCTTGATTCACGCCCTATTTATTCCGTTTAATAAAATTTAGGTAGGAGCCTCCAGAACTAATTGGAGCAAAAGCTCAAAGACTTGGCAACACTTCATGCAAGAAACCAAACATCATTCTCACAACGAGAAATACAAAAACAATTGCCAACCAGCGTACAGAAGTAATGCTTTTATTTCTCATGGTGCGACAACTATATGGAATAGGCCAAATCACACATTTTTAAACAAACTTGATGCAAAATGATACTCCTTGTGCAACAAAGAAGAAGCGGTACAAACTTTAAGGGTGGATTTATAGTTCGCACCATGGGAGAAGATAGAGAAATAATAGTTAGTAACCGACGTGGCGTTTTGGCTCCCGGGCTCATATGAGCCCGAGAGTGAACAGTAAATTCCAAAAATAAATGGTGAAAGATACTTGAGTGCGTAATGATTATGCCAAATTTCAGAGCATTGGACTTCTAAGTAGCTCTTAGAAAAAAAGACAAATTTAGGATCCGTGAAAAAGTTTATTGTTTTGTACTATTCAGACCTGATTTTTTTGTCGAGAGCTACTCAGATGTCCGAATGCTCTAAAATTTGGCACGAACATCACACATTCAAGCATCTTTCACCATAAAAAAATGATTTTTTTTTAAATTTTTTTAGTATTTACTTCGAATTTACTGTGCATAGGGTGTAGATGAGCTCCGGCTCTGGATTGGATATTCGATTAGTAACACATAATTGAGCAATAAAACGAATCCAATGGTGCTCTAGTACCCCAGAACACCATTGGATTCCGCAAAAATGAAATCAGAGCAATAAAACAAACAATAATTCCTTTAACACTTATCAAGTATATTGACGTATAGGATGCTAGAGCTTCGTTTCCTCAATGTCCTCCCCTTTTTATTGTGCAATAATTCTTGTATTACTCAAAGTTTAAGGCTTACAATCTCAAACATTCAGGAGCTTCTCTGGGCCAGAGCCTAACCAAACCATTGTTCGGTCATTCAACCTACCAAAGTTAGCCATGAAGTGAATAGCATTATTACAACTCTGACGAATATGAGTAATACAAGAATCACGCTCCCCCATACTACTTTTTATGTTTGGTCATAAACGCATACTTCGACCTGTTGCTTTCACCGCTCTTTGCCATTGAGATAGCCTCTAAACAATCTGACTCTAAACAATCAAGTTTTAGATAGCCTCTAAACTATGCCAGATCCACTATGATTCCAATCAACACACATGTGAACAAAATGCAGGAGCTCTCAGCTCTCTTTGGTTGTAAAATTGGTTCCTTTCCACATGCTTATCTTGGCCTCCCACTTAGCTTCAGTAAACCCAGAGTTGAAGATTTTGTTCCACTGCTCAAGAGAATTGAAAATGGACTACTGGGATGTTCCACCCTTCTATCTACTTTTTTTCGAAAAGGAGGTTAAAACCCCCGGCCTCTGCATCAATGCGATGCATACACCCTTCTATCTACTGGAGATAAACTTACCCTTATTAAATATGTTTTCTCCAGCATGCCTATTTTCTTCATGTGCTCACTCAATATCCCGGTCACAGGAGTAAACCAGATAAATGTCTATCTAAACAATTGCTTCTGGAGGAAATTTGGTACTCAGGAAAGAAGTGTTGCTCTGATTGCTTGGCAAAGTTTGCAGGGCGAAAGACCATGGTGGATTAGGTGTATTGGACATCACAACCCACAATCAAGCCTTACTCACATGGTGGACTAGTTAGTAAAGGACGTGGCGTTTTGGCTCCCGGGCTCAGATGATCCCGGGAGTGAACAATAAATTCCAAAAATAAATGGTGAAAGATACTCGAGTGCGCAATGATTATGCCAAATTTGAGCATTTGGACTTCTGAGTAGCTCTTAGCAAAAAAGACAAATTTAGGATCCATGAAAAAGTTTACAGTTTTGTACTATTTAGACCTGATTTTTTTTGTCGAGAGCTACTCAGATGTCCGAATGCTCTAAAATTTGGCATGAACACCACACATTCGAGCATCTTCCACCACAAAAAATGGATTTTTAATTTTTCTAGTATTTATTTTGAATTTACTGTTCATAGGGTGTAGATGAGCTCAGGCTCCGGATTGGATATTCGATTAGTAACACATAATTGAACTAGGTAATTCTAAAAAAATATTAGGATTTTTGCTTGGGTACATCCCTTTAAAAGTTTGTATGAATCTTAAAGTTACTTAAAAGACTATCATCATATTAACTTACAGATCAAACATGCTATATTATCCTTTTTGACTGAGGGGCCCCTTTTAATCTAGATCAAAACCAGTACACTTTTCCAGGGGGTGTACAGAAGCCATGCACCTCTGGTTTGACTAGTCAATAAGAATAACAGACCATTCCAACACAGAGTTTCTTGAGTCATCTACACTACTTATAAAAGATCAAACATAGCTTTTCTAAACGCACCACATAAAATATACATGGACTAATTACCATCGTAAAATTAGGCCCACTAAACTTGATCTAACGATTAGTCTTAATCTAATCCGTTTTCTGTGTGCAATTAGTAATTTAGGTTGACTGGCGCGAAGAAAAATATCCCACGTCTCGCGTCCGCAACTCCTGCAATCATGCACGCCATCCAAACTGCCATCCGTTAACCTCTCTCTCTCTCTTAGGGCATGATATCCAGTCAGCTATCTGTAAGAAATGACAACTAGGATTTCAGATTATATGGAGAAGAGAGAATGAAGAGAGAGAAAATGTTCGTCGATAAAATTACCAACGATCTGCGGCGCTGAAAATCCGGTCGCTACAGACAGCTTTCCACCATTGTATCGAGTGCCCGTCTACAAAAGTGCAACTGCCTCCTTTCTCCAATAAAATACTCCTCTGTTCCTAAATAATTGTCTTTCTAGAGATTACAACAAGTGACTACATACGAAGCAAAATGAGTGAATCTATACTCTAAAACATGTCTACATACATTCGTATGTTGTAGTCCATTGAGATGGCTAGAAAGACAATTATTTTAAACGGAGAAATAATCTTCAACTGATCGTGCATGCATGCATCGCATTAAACACTCCTGACAGTCAATTAGACGGCTCGCTGCACTAGGTGTCTATTTAGCTGTCTATACATGAGGTGGCAAGTTGTTGCAGACAGCAGCTGCCTAAACTGATGTACTTGCCCTTAATTAGCGCCCACCTCAACAAATCTATCCACGTACGAAGCCTTTGATCATGACATTATTTATTTCCCTGTATTTCGATCATGTTTGTCTTCTCTATAATATTAAAACAAAATAAACACCTGTGCCATTTTACATTTCCACCGGGGAGATGACCATTGTGGACACCACATCAGCGGGTTCTAGGAAGAAAACTATCCATAATGGAAAACAAGCAATTAAACTGGGTGCAGTTGTGGACAAAGTATCAAACTGTAGCTCAAACATCCTCTCAGATCTATTTCATGTATGCAGGGTGGACTGCTTTTTGGCTCCACAAATTAGTGAGGGCAATGGCTCCTAGCTAGTTCCAATGCCACGACGGCGGTTGGATCTGCGGCCCTTGTGGGGACGTCAGAGGGTAGGTCCCCGGCATCCACTACCGTGGGCTCAGCAGCGCTGCTTCGGACACCTGAGCTAGCTCCCAATGGGCGGGGATGTGCGCCGTCACCGCGGAGGTTGTCATTCAGCCACGAGGCTCAAGGGGAGGAGGTTGAAGGAACGACCCAAGCTGTCGACGTATTGGACGGGGCAGCACAGGCGCCGAGGATAGAGGAACTCAATGGGGCGCGGCTGGAGGTCGTGGGGGCGACAGGGTCGCTCCCAGTCTTGTGCATCCCGCACAGGCAGGAGGAGAAGGAGCCATCGGGGCAGGATTTGCCTCGCACCCCGATTGCAGTCCCGCTGGGGGAGCACCAGCTATTACGGCCAAGCGAGGAGGACGCGGCTACGGTATTCGGCCCAAAACAGCGGTGACCACGCTACTGGAGGGTGTCGGGGCCACGCCCGCACCATCTGTCTTGGGACTCAGGCCGGTGGCATCCGCGCCGGCCAGGCGCAAGAAGACTCTGCCTCCCAATTTCACTCCAAGGAGGAGTGCTAGGATCTGCCAGCAAGATGATGGGAGGAAGAAAGGACCGGAGCAGCGTGCCCAGACGGTGTTACTCCGATGCATGGGCCTAATCGAGAGCAAGGAGCAGATGAGCCAGGAGGCTCTCGAGGCGTACCTCCGGCTTTTCGACAAGCCACTGGCGCCCCAGCACATTAGGGCGGTGGCCGCCCTGCTCGATCCGGAGGGGCATGGGTTCAACGAGCCGGCCCAACTCCAGTTCGGGACATTCTGGCTTCCCGAGCAGGCGGAGTCCTGCGGTGTCTAGCTGCAGCGACATCGAAGGGAGAGGCTCCTCTCTGGTTTGTAATGTCGTTAGGCATCGTATCTTGGAATGTAAGGGGGCTCAATAACCCCGCAAGACGCAGTGCGGTTCGTCTGTTCCTGCAACAGCTTAATGTCTCATTGGTATGTTTACAAGAATCTAAATTGGCCACGGTGGAGAGGGCCCTGGTCTTGCAGACTTTAGGCCCCGGGTTTGATGAGTTTGACTACCTGCCAGCGGAGGGCACGAGGGGTGGCGTTGTGATGGCGTGGAATTCCAATCAATTGCATGTGTCCAATGTGCAGAAAGGGGAATTTGTAATCTCGGCAATGGTTAGATCTCTGGCTGATGACAAACTCTGGATGGTTTCTTCTGTGTATGGGCCACAGGAGGTCGAAGACAAAATCAGGTTTCTGGAGGAGCTGGCACACCTAGTGAAGGAAATATGCCCTAGAGGCAATAATAAAGTTATTATTTATTTCCTTACATCATGATAAATGTTTATTATTCATGCTAGAATTGTATTAACCGGAAACATAATACATGTGTGAATACATAGACAAACAGAGTGTCACTAGTATGCCTCTACTTGACTAGCTCGTTAATCAAAGATGGTTATGTTTCCTAAACCATAGACATGAGTTGTCATTTGATTAACGGGATCACATCATTAGGAGAATGATCTGATTGACATGACCCATTCCGTTAGCCTAGCACTTGATCGTTTAGTATGTTGCTATTGCTTTCTTCATGACTTATACATGTTCTGTAACTATGAGATTATGCAACTCCCATTTACCGGAGGAACACTTTGGGTACTACCAAACGTCACAACGTAATCGGGTGATCATAAAGGAGTACTACAGGTGTCTCCAAAGGTACTTGTTGGGTTGGCGTATTTCGAGATTAGGTTTTGTCACTCCGATTGTCGGAGAGGTATCTCTGGGCCTTCTCGGTAATAATACACATCACATAAGCCTTGCAAGCATTACAACTAATGAGTTAGTTGTAAGATGATGTATTACGGAGCGAGTAAAGAGACTTGCCAAGATGCTTGAGATTGAACTAGGTATTGGATACCGACGATCGAATCTCGGGTAAGTAACATACCGATGACAAAGGGAACAACGTATGTTGTTATGCGATCTGACCGATAAAGATCTTCAGAGAAAATGTAGGAACCAATATGGGCATCCAGGTCCCGCTATTGGTTATTGACCGGAGATGTGTCTCGGTCATGTCTACATTGTTCTCGAACCGTAGGGTCCGCACGCTTAAGGTTTCGATGACGGTTATATTATGAGTTTGTGTATTTTGATGTACGAAGGTTGTTGAGTCCGGATATGATCACGGACATGACGAGGAGTCTCGAAATGGTCGAGATATAAAGATTAATATATTGGACGGATATATTTGGACAGGAAAGGTTAGGAGAAGTTTGGAGCTCCGGAGGTTCTGGAACCCCGGGAGGTATATGGGCCTTATTGGGCCCATGTAGGAGGAAGGAGAAGGAACAAGGGAGGGGCGCCCCAAGCCCAATCCGACTGGGGAGGGGGCCGCCCCTTCCTTTCTCCTTCCCCTCTTCCTATTCCTACTACTAGTACTACTTCCTAATACTAGTACTCCTTCCTTCCCCTCCAAATAAGATAAGGAAGAGAGGAAACCTACTTGGAGTAGGTTTCCCCCTCCTATGGTGCGCCCCTTGTGGCCGCCACCTCCTCCCTCTCTCCTTTATATACAGGAGGGGGGGCACCCTAGGACACACAAGTTGATCCTTGAGATCGTTCCTCAGCTGCAGCGGTGCCCCCTCCACCATATTCCACCTCGGTCATATCGAAGCGGTGCTTAGGCGAAGCCTGCGTCAGTGAAACATCAAGATCGTCACCACGCCGTCGTCTTGTGGAACTCCCTCTCCCGAGCTTTCTGGATCGGAGCCCGAGGAGCGTCATCGAGCTGAACGTGTGCCAAGAACTCGGAGGCGCCGAGTAACGGCTACTGGATCGGCCGGATCGTGAGGA
Source organism: Aegilops bicornis (assembly GCA_021605145.1). Lineage (NCBI taxonomy): Eukaryota > Viridiplantae > Streptophyta > Magnoliopsida > Poales > Poaceae > Aegilops > Aegilops bicornis. The sequence continues at coordinate 475,428,456 of CM038669.1, read as the reverse complement.
GAACGTCGACTACTTCCTCTACGTCATCATCGACTCGGAGGTGCCGGAGTAACGGCGCTGGGATCGGCAGAGGATCGCGAGGAGAACGTCGACTACTTCCTCTACGTTGTGATCGCTTCGCCACGGTACCACGAGGGTAATGCGTAGACAACACTCTCCCCTCTCGTTGCTATGCCATCACCATGGTCCTGTGTGTGCGTAGGAAAATTTTTGAAATTACTGCGTTCCCCAACACCTAGGTCAGCAGGTTCAAGTACCCTGGATTATCAATGGGGATTTCAATCTGGTGAGCAAGGAGGAGGAGAGAAGCACTCGGAGGATCAATAGGAGGACTGCAAACAAGTTTAGGCACACCTTGAATAGCCTTGGTCTACATGATATGCCTCTGGCTGGCAGATGCTTCACTTGGTGCAATGGTCAGGAGCGAACGGTGATGGCACGTCTAGATAGGCTGCTGTTTAATAATGAATGGGAAGATCTATTCCCGATCAGCGACCTGACACCCCTAAGCTCGAACATCTCGGATCACTGCCCCCTTCTACTCTTGGTCTCCAGGGAACGCCCGCGAGCACACAGATTCAGGTTCGAAAACTTCTGGTGCAAAATTCCGGGTTTTTTGGAGGTAGTTCGAGAGGCTTGGGAGGAGACAGTCAACAGCCAGAACCCGATGAAGATTTTTGCAACCAAATTGCAGCGCACAGCTAAAGCCCTAAGGAGCTGGGGACAGAGAAAGCAGAGCTCTTTTAACCTACAATTCCAGATAGCAAGTGAGGTTATTCTGCGCCTAGATTCTGCGCAAGAAGTCAGGGCACTATCAGAGGATGAGAGGAGATTGAAAGCTTTCCTAAAGGGCAAATGTTTGGCACTAGCTTCGCTGGAAAGAACGAGGCTGCGTCAGAGGGCGCACATTAGAGACTTAAAAGAGGGTGATGCGAACACCAAGTACTTCCACATGAAGGCTAATGGTAGGAGGAGAAAACACCTGATTCCGTGTATCACCGACGGGACTCATACGGCGGCCATAGAGGAAGACAAGTTAGAGCTTGCGCGAGGCTTCTTCATGGAGCTCATGGGTACGCCCAAAGGGCGTCCTAGGCTTATCAACCTTGATGAGTTACGACTGGGGGCGATTGACCCGGACATGGCACAAGCCTTGGAGGTTCCTTTTTCAGCCGAGGAGGTCAAGCGTGTGGTATTGGGCATGCCGTCGGACCGCGCTCCTGGGCCGGATGGATTCTCCGGGCTGTTCTACCAGTCTTGTTGGGATATAATTGCCCACGACTTCATGGAGGTGATGGTACAGCTCCACACGGGCGGCTTCAACTCGTTTGAGATCCTCAACGAGTCCATCCTGACGCTACTACCCAAGAAGGAGGGAGCGCTGCATCTCAGAGACTTCAGACCGATCAACCTTATTCACGGAGCTGCAAAGATATTTGCGAAAGTTTTAGCGGGGCGGCTGTCCCCCCTATTGCCGAAGATTATTACCCAGGCACAGTGTGCTTTTGTGAACTCCAGAAGTATACATGAGAACTTTAAGTTTGTACGGAGTGCGGCTCGACAACTGCACCAGAAGAAAACCAAGGCTATTCTGATGAAGATCGACATCTCCAAGGCTTTTGATACCCTTTCTTGGGAATTTTTGCTGTAAGTTCTTCGGAGAAGAGGTTTCGGTGAGAGATGGATCTCTTGGATCTGTGGGTTGTTACGTACTGCATCGACCTCTGTCCTTCTTAATGGAGTCTTGGGCGAGCCATTCAGGTTGGGCAAAGGAGTCGTGCAAGGCGACCCCATATCTCCAGCGCTATTCATCATAGCCATGGACACTCTCCATGCCTTAATGGAATGGGCGAAGCAACAACGGCTGCTCTCTGGTATTGGCTGGGATGAACGGGTGCCAAGAACCTCCATTTTCGCGGATGATGCCATCCTGTTCTTCGCCCCCTCCAGGACAGACTTACATGTGGTGGCCGGCATACTCAAACTATTTTGGGAGGCCTCCGGACTATACATTAACTTCCAAAAGAGCTCAATCACAGGGATCCGTTGTGATGAGGAACAGCTCTGATTGTGGCCAACCACTTCCAATGCGACAAAAAGCCGCTTTCCTTGAGATACTTGGGACTGCCTCTGTCGATCTATAGGCTCAAACGCCATGATATTCTCCCTCACGGTGGACAAGGTTTCAGTAAGATGAAGGGTTGGAAACCAAAAATCTTGGCAATATCCTAAGACTGACTCTGTGCTAATCTGTCCTCATGGCACTGCCTATTCACCATATGTCCGTCCTTCCACTTCCAGTCTGGGCAATCAAATTAATTGAACGAAGATGCAGAAGTTTTGTGTGGAAGGGAGAGCAGCAAATCAGCTGGGGTCACTGCCTTCTGCCCTGGGCTACGTTATGCAGGCCCAAGGAGTTTGGCGGCCTCGGGGTTCTGAACCTGAGGAGTTTTGGGATGGCTCTCCGCTGTCGTTGGCTGTGGAAGAATTGGGACGAGGAGGCAAGACCTTGGAGTTTCTTTCCGGACAAGGCAGAAAAGGAAGTGGTGGCAATGTTCAATGCAGCATGCGAAATAAAGCTGGGTAGCGGTCATGACGCCCGATTCTGGGTTGATAATCGGCTCCCGGGCGGGAGATCCATCGCCCACACCGCGCAAAAGCTTTATACTCATATGTCAAGGACAAAGGCATGTCTGTCGAGAGGCTCTGTCTAACAACGCTGGGTCCGAGACATCCAGTGACATCTCATCGAGAGCCCTGGCCCAGTACCTAGAGGTGTGGGACACCGTGCAAGAAACTGTGCTTCAACAGGGCAGCAGGGACTCCCCGAGATGGAGACTAACTGACAATGCAGCGTTCTCGGTCAGCTCTGATTGCTTGGCAAAGTTTGCAGGGCGAAAGACCATGGTGGATTAGGTGTATTGGACATCACAACCCACAATCAAGCCTTACTCACATGGTGGACTAGTTAGTAAAGGACGTGGCGTTTTGGCTCCCGGGCTCAGATGATCCCGGGAGTGAACAATAAATTCCAAAAATAAATGGTGAAAGATACTCGAGTGCGCAATGATTATGCCAAATTTCAGAGCATTTGGACTTCTGAGTAGCTCTTAGCAAAAAAGACAAATTTAGGATCCATGAAAAAGTTTACAGTTTTGTACTATTTAGACCTGATTTTTTTTGTCGAGAGCTACTCAGATGTCCGAATGCTCTAAAATTTGGCATGAACACCACACATTCGAGCATCTTCCACCACAAAAAATGGATTTTTTTTAATTTTTCTAGTATTTATTTTGAATTTACTGTTCATAGGGTGTAGATGAGCTCAGGCTCCGGATTGGATATTCGATTAGTAACACATAATTGAACTAGGTAATTCTAAAAAAATATTAGGATTTTTGCTTGGGTACATCCCTTTAAAAGTTTGTATGAATCTTAAAGTTACTTAAAAGACTATCATCATATTAACTTACAGATCAAACATGCTATATTATCCTTTTGATTGAGGGGCCCCTTTTAATCTAGATCAAAACCAGTACACTTTTCCAGGGGGTGTACAGAAGCCATGCACCTCTGGTTTGACTAGTCAATAAGAATAACAGACCATTCCAACACAGAGTTTCTTGAGTCATCTACACTACTTATAAAAGATCAAACATAGCTTTTCTAAACGCACCACATAAAATATACATGGACTAATTACCATCGTAAAATTAGGCCCACTAAACTTGATCTAACGGTTAGTCTTAATCTAATCCGTTTTCTGTGTGCAATTAGTAATTTAGGTTGACTGGCGCGAAGAAAAATATCCCACGTCTCGCGTCCGCAACTCCTGCAATCATGCACGCCATCCAAACTGCCATCAGTTAACCTCTCTCTCTCTCTTAGGGCATGATATCCAGTCAGCTATCTGTAAGAAATGACAACTAGGATTTCAGATTATATGGAGAAGAGAAAATGTTCGTCGATAAAATTACCAACGATCTGCGGCGCTGAAAATCCGGTCGCTACAGACAGCTTTCCACCATTGTATCGAGTGCCCGTCTACAAAAGTGCAACTGCCTCCTTTCTCCAATAAAATACTCCCTCTGTTCCTAAATAATTGTCTTTCTAGAGATTACAACAAGTGACTACATACGAAGCAAAATGAGTGAATCTATACTCTAAAACATGTCTACATACATTCGTATGTTGTAGTCCATTTGAGATGGCTAGAAAGACAATTATTTGGGAACGGAGGGAGTAATCTTCAACTGATCGTGCATGCATGCATCGCATTAAACACTCCCAGACAGTCAATTAGACGGCTCGCTGCACTAGGTGTCTATTTAGCTGTCTATACATGAGGTGGCAAGTTGTTGCAGACAGCAGCTGCCTAAACTGATGTACTTGCCCTTAATTAGCGCCCACCTCAACAAATCTATCCACGTACGAAGCCTTTGATCATGACATTATTTATTTCCCTGTATTTCGATCATGTTTGTCTTCTCTATAATATTAAAACAAAATAAACACCTGTGCCATTTTACATTTCCACCGGGGAGATGACCATTGTGGACACCACATCAGCGGGTTCTAGGAAGAAAACTATCCATAATGGAAAACAAGCAATTAAACTGGGTGCAGTTGTGGACAAAGTATCAAACTGTAGCTCAAACATCCTCTCAGATCTATTTCATGTATGCAGGGTGGACTGCTTTTTGGCTCCACAAATTAGTGAGGGCAATGGCTCCTAGCTAGTCTATGACTGAACACCCTTGAACATACACCACATGACTGGAGAGCAGAATAGTAATGGGACCCACCTCAAATCCCTGCAACTTAGAACTTTAGATTGCTGAATCAAACGGTGCATGTATGCCCATGTTGTTCTAGAAAGAAACCCATTCAACATGAGCCATCAGATTTGAAAGATCCAACATTTCATATGCTCTGGTGTTGGTATAGTGGTACATATATGATTTGCAGAGTGATCCACTTTGCCCTCCACATGTCTGCATTGTACAGGATAAAACTAGGCAGAGTTTTTTTCTACGCACAAACAATTAGAGCTGGCAATCCTTAGGGCTACCATCAGTGACTCACACCCGCATGCACACCGTAAGAAAGAGCCGGGGAGAATGAGAGGGCTTATATGCTCCCCTTTCAGCTAGCCATTCACTTAGAAGGGATGCACGCTAAATTACCTATGCACAGCATATTGCAAAGCTATACCCTGATGGTTAGCTAGTGTTTCTTGGCTCAGACCATAATCAGGAGGAATGTAGAATTTTAACTTTTTATCTTAGTCAAAGAAACACAACTGGAGCAGTACGGTTTCAACTACCATATTCCATCGACGTCAGGCATGGTTGAAACAAATGGGCATGAGATAACTAAATTCCAAATGCCTCCAAAGCCTAGTATCTATCTATAGACTACAGCAAGATGAACAAGCACTGACCCAACCATTTCACCACCCCCTTCTATTGGTTTGCTGAACATTTCTCATTGCTCTCGGTCTTTGGTCTCTTTGACCTGTATCCCTCTTCGCATTGTGTCCCTTTTATAGAAGAAGTAGTACTTCAATGTTGGCCATAATTCAAAAATCCTCACTCTCTCTTCAAGTCTCATTACCGGGATCTTTTGCTCTCTTCAAAAGCAATAAGGTTCTTGTACCTTCTCTCATTCACCTTCCAAGTTTTAACCACGTCCAGTGATCATCACGTGGTGTCTGGTTCTGCCTATACATCAGGACTTCATTGTTTATGAAAGACTGTACGGTACTTCACATGGTACTTAAACGTTTTTGAAAGCCGGATTACGCTTTACCTTTGACTGTGACACTACTTATTCCCTACATTTCAGTCATGTTTGTCTACTCTGTAATATTTAAAACATAATAAACACCTGGTGCCATTTTACTAAGGCAGATAAGGAATTTAATAACACTTGGTTTTCCTGTCCGGAACACGGGTGATGAATGCGGGCACTCCTCTGCTATTTCAATATCATACAAGGATGGAGTTCCTCTAAACTGGAAAGGGATCGAAGACCAGTTTTTCCAAGGAAGTTACTGGATTCATTTCATTTCTAGCTGCGCTCAGGAGCTGGTGAGGTGACATTTTTCAGAGAAGAGAATTGGCTCAAACTGGAAAACATAAATTGGCACGGGAACGATCTATCTAAGATGAGATGATCCACATAATGGCAGACAATGATGGGCATATACCAGATTTAAGCAAAGGTGATGGGCATATACCAGATTTAAGCAAAGGTGACTTGTACATATGTTTCAATGCAAATGAGGATTCAGTAAGTGCCACATTGCCTGCTCCAGCAGAAGGATCTCGGTGGCTACATTTGGTTGTTACATCATCACTTGCACTTCCAGGGTTTTTTACAACCGAATCTAATCCTGAAGTACAACAAGTGCTAGGATATTCGTCTTATGAAGTAAAAGCGCACAGCTGCATTTTATTTGAATCAAAGAGCGACCGCCCCGTGTTGACCGAGCTCCGTGATCTAGGGTTTGGCGGCCCTCGGGCGATCACCCCGCCGCCGCCACCGCCGCCGCCGCTGCCGCCGCCGCCGATGCCATCTTCAAGATCGCCGGCCGCAAAGCAGGTTGGCTTCGTTTCCACATGCGCCCTAGGGTTGCAGGGTGGACTGTTCTTGACTCTGTCACTTTGTATCTCGGAGGAACGTGCAAACGGGACTCGCGAGGAAGCTGTCTCAAGTTAACCTTGGTCCGATCTGGGAAGGAGGAAGTCGGATTGTTTCAGAAAGTCGAGTTCGTGGGCGGCACGAGGCCGCCGTCAGCGGAGCTGCTGGCTTACCATTGATGTGCAAGATGGACCCTAGGGTTCCTAAGATCAAGCAGATTGATCTGCGTCACAGGAGCCCCCAGATCGTAAGCTGTCGCATATCATACTAGGAGACCCTCCGACACGGTCGACGACGATGCCAATACCAGCAAACTCCTTGGACTTTGCATCCTTTGGTTCTGCGGTGTACTTCAGCGGTGGTGGGGGTGATAACGGGCACCCGGTGAGGGAGTTGCCCACGAAGCCAACTACCGTGGAATCCATGGACCTTGCAGTAGCAAGCCTGAACGTGGATGCCTTGGCGATCGTCCAGAATGTATCCCGTGCGTCCATGAGCAGTATGGCTGAATGTATGGAGAAGAATGATGTAATGCGTGGCAAGAGGCAGGATGATGGGAGTGACGGCATGCTGGGTTTGGAGTCAGAAGCTAATGAGAGGAACGCACTTGTTCTTTTTGCGGACACACCTCTAGGAGGCACACAGTCAAAAGGAAAGGTGGAGGTGCAGCAGCAGCAGGAAGTGGGTATGCAGCAAACATATGTGGTAGAGATGCATCTGGAGGAGGATGGTAGCAGCTTGTCACGTGAGGTGGATTTGGAGGAAACCGGCCCAGGGGCCGCCGGTAAACTGACGGGGCCAAATGTGGTGCCCCATCAGGAGCAATGAATTGCTTAGCATGGAACTGTCGGGGTGCGGCCAACAAACCGACAGTTCGTGATTTGGTGGGACTCGTGAAAACCACCAAGGCTCGTTTGGTCTTCTTGTGTGAAACTAGACAAAAATCTGAAAAAGTTCGCCGGCTTCGTGGTAGGTTGGGTTTGAGTGGTTTTGCTGGCTGTGATAGTGCTGGCCTGAGTGGTGGTTTAGCTCTCTTTTGGTGTGAGCAATTATGTGTGGATAAAGAAGTTAATGAAAGGTTTATTCATGCTCATATTAAATGCGTCCCCGAGAACCTGAATGGAGACTCATATGTGTCTATGGAGAACCCCGTGTCGAGAACAGAAACCACATGTGGTCCTTGTTGCTAAACTTGAAGATGCAGTCAGATTTACCTTGGTGTGTTTTGGGTGACTTTAATGAAGCCATGTGGTCTTTTGAACATCTATCACTGACTCCCCGGGGTGAACAACAGATGCTTGCCTTCCGGGATACTCTAGAGGTATGTGGCCTCATGGATTTGGGTTTCTCGGGGCTGCCTTTCACTTATGATAACAAACGCGAGGGAGGAGAAATGTCAAGGTCAGATTGGATAGGGTGGTCGCAGAGATAATGAATGGCGTGATTTGTTTGCTGATGCGGCGGTCACTCATCTTGTTAGTGCTTGTTCAGACCACCTTCCTATCCTTTTATGTTGTGAAAAGGAACCTACAGAACAGCGCAGACCAACACATAAGCAATATGAAATTGCTTGGGAGCGTGAGCCTAGCTTACAGGAGAGAATTGAGTCAGCCTGGGGAGAAGCAGGGAATATGGTGCACCTTGGTGATGTCCGGCAGGGCCTGCAGCAGCTTATGAACAAGTTGCAAGTATGGAGCAAGGAAAAAATTTCTAACGTCACTTGTGAACTGGAAAAATCTCGCTCCCAGTTAGAAGAATTATTGAGTATGAATGCGGCCAGGAGAGAGATAAGAAGGGTAACAGATCATATGAATGAACTTCTGTATCGGGAGGAACTTATGTGGCTGCAACGTTCCAGAGTGGATTGGTTACGTAAAGGTGACCAAAATACAAAATTCTTTCATAGGAGGGCAGTTTGGCGTGCGCGTAAAAACAAGGTTAAAGCTTTAGTGGATGAACACGGGGTCAGCCATAGTAACCAGGAAGCTATGCGTGGGATGGTTAACTCTTACTTTCAGGCACCTTTTGAGGAGGAGAAGAACCTGGTGCGGGAACCTTTGTTGAACTTGTTTGAATCAAAGGTGACTCAGGACATGAATACTAGCCTCTGTGCGGAGTTCTCTGAAAAAGAAATCTCAGATAGCTTGTTTCAAATTGGTCCTCTCAAGGCTCCTGGTAAGGATGGTTTTCCTGCGAGATTTTTTCAACGGAATTGGGCAGTCATGAAAAAAGATATCATACATGCTGTGAAGGATTTCTTCAATACTGGTGTGATGCCCCAGGGTGTCAATGAGATGGTCATAGTGCTAATCCCAAAGGTACCAACTCCCACGCGCCTCACAGATTTTCGTACCATCAGTTTATGTAACGTGGTCTACAAAATTGTGGCAAAGTGCCTAGTCAATCGGCTGCGACCTATTCTTAATGATATCATCTCTCCGTCTCAGAGTGCCTTTGTTCCAGGCCGTTTGATCACTGATAACGCTCTGTTGGCTTTCGAGTGTTTGCACTTTATTCATCAGGAGAAAAATCCGGATAATAGTTTTTGTGCGTATAAACTTGACTTGTCCAAGGCATATGATCGAGTGGATTGGGACTTTTTGAAGCGAGCGATGGAAAAGTTAGGCTTCTCTCACCGGTGGGTACAGTGGATAATGTCGTGTGTTACCTCCGTGAGATACTCCGTGAAATTTAATGGAGCCATCTTGGATTCGTTTGCACCATCGCGTGGGCTACGGCAAAGTGATCCCCTATCCCCTTTTTTATTCCTATTTGTTGCTGATGGTCTCTCTGCCCTCCTCAGACAGGGTGTGGTGTCAAATAATTTCGATCCAGTTAAAGTGTGCAGAGGAGCCCAAGGTGTATCTCATTTGCTTTTTGCAGATGACACATTGTTATTCTTCAAGGCAAATCAGGAGCAAGCTACCTTTATTAAAGATGTGATACACAGATATGCACAAGCAACAGGACAACTCATCAATTCCCAAAAATGTTCTATACAGTTTGGGAATGCTTGTCCAGGGGATCCTGGACAATCAACATCAAGTGCGCCAGATTTTGGAGGTACAACAACAAGACTTTGAGGGGAAGTATCTTGGGCTTCCAACCCCGGATGGTAGGATGCACCGTGGTAAATTCCAGAAATTACAAGAGAGTCTGACACGGCGATATCGGAGTGGGGAGATACTCTTTCACAAGCCGCCAAAGAAACAATGATCAAATCAGTGGCCCAGGCGATACCCACATATATAATGGGGGTGTTCAAACTGCCAGCATCAGTATGTGAGGATCTTTCTCGGCTAGTCAGAAACTTTTGGTGGGGAGCCAAGAATGGCAAGAGGAAAACACATTGGCGATCCTGGGAAAAAATTTGTGAAACGAAGGGTAGAGGAGGACTTGGTTTTCGTGACTTCCATATGTTCAACCAAGCGCTCCTGGCCAGGCAAGCTTGGAGACTCCTAACACGACCAGAATCTCTTTGTGCACGTGTTCTCAAGGCGAAATACTACCCTAATGGCTCTCTTGAGGATACCGTTTTTGCAGGGAATGCATCATCTACTTGGCAAGCCATTACATATGGCTTGGAACTACTCAAGAAGGGCATCATTTGGCGTGTCGGCAATGGCGAACAAATTCGGATTTGGAGGGATCCGTGGATTCCTCGCCCTCACTCTTATCGCCCTATCACAGTGCATGGTAATTGCCGCCTCCGACGGGTGGCGGAGCTCCTTGACGACCAAGGGCGTTGGGATATGGCACTCCTTCGACAATACTTCACGTCTATGGACGTCCAAGCCATCATTCAGATCAAGGCGTCGCCACGCCGGCTGGGCGATGACGTATTAGCCTGGGCACCGGACCCTAAGGGCATCTTCAGCGTCCGTACAGCCTACCATCTTGCACATGATGAGAAGTACCGCACATCTTTGTGTGCCACGAGCAGGGCACCGGACGGCACACGCGCTGTCTGGGAAGCATTGTGGGGGTGCCCTGCTCCTCCGAAGGTACGAGTTTTTGCCTGGCGGGTCGCTACTAACTCTCTTGCTACTGCGGCAAATTTGAAGCGTCGAAACATTGTGGTGACTGACACTTGCGTTATTTGTGGACTGGAACGTGAGGACACTTTCCACGCGTTGTGCAGATGCCCGCTTGCCCAACGCCTATGGCGAGCCATGGGAGAACTCTGGAGCATGCCGAAGCTGGAAGATATCCAAAATACAGGACCCGAGTGGCTACTTCAACTCCTGCTCCAATGCCAGCCGGAAGAACGACTACAAGTGCTGATGACGCTCTGGCGCTCCTGGCACGTGCACAATGAACTCACTCACGACAAGCCAGCTCCACCTATTGAAGCCTCCACACGCTTCCTGAGCAGCTACATCGACACCCTTCTGTGCATCAAACAACACCCAATCGCTGACATGGACAAAGGGAAGATGGTCGTTTCCTACCATGGTAAGCAACCTGCCGGCCATGATGGCACCAAGACGCATGTAATACATGCATGCTGGAGCAAACCACCAAGAGGATGGACAAAACTGAACATAGATGGGTCGTTTGTGGAAGAGCTGGGCACCGGAGGGGCTGGAATGGTTCTCCGCAGTGATTCAGGTCAAGTCATCTATTCCTCTTGTCGCTACCTCCGGTCTTGTTCTTCAGCGCTTGAAGCAGAGCTGGCTGCATGCTTGGAAGGAATCAACATCGCGAGAGCCTGGAGTTCGGCTCCTATGATAGTAGAAACTGACTGTTTGGTTGCTGCGCAAATGATCATTCAGAGCGACACCAACAGGTCACCATGTGCGTCATATGTAGGGAGATCAAGAGAATGTTAGAAGAGGTAGGAGAACATGCGATATCGCATGTGGTAAGGAGCAGGAACAAAGTCGCCCATGCTCTAGCTCACATGGGCCAGGTAGAGAAACGTACAGCAGTTTGGCTACGTAGTAATCCGGGAGAGATTAACATTTTTTGTAATGCAGACTGTAATGATCCCACTTAACCAATGAAAGTTTTTCATTCGCAAAAAAAAAAAGAGCGACCGCCCCTAGTTTGTGTGATAAAGTAGTAACTCTATTGACACCTACGTACTTCCTATCAAAGAGCTTTGGTTGAAATAAGCTTATACGTATTGTAGCTGAGAATGTTTATGATAATAGAATTTAGCATTTTTTTAAATGGATGTTACATCTAATTTTCATACTGCCTTCATATGGAAGGCAATTCTCTGTGACTTGTTTCCTTCCGCTTCTTTGCCACGCAGCCTTGCATCTGCTTATCAGACGGACCCCGCCTCTGGTAGCTCCAGCGATCACCGGCGGAGTGGAAAAAAGTGTGTGTGTGTGTGTGTGTGTGTGTGTGAGAGAGAGAGAGAGAGAGAGAGAGAGAGAGAGAGAGAGAGAGAGAGTCCTTTTTCACTGCGAACTACATGCAGCTTTTCAGGCTTTCTATATTTATTCAGAGCTTACACGATCCAACTGAAAACGAGAAAAACGGGCGCAGTCAGGTCACGAATGCCGCCATCCCAGCACTCCCCACTCGTCACCCGTCATGGCGCCGTGACCGTTCAGTCGTGACATCCCACGATCAGGTCAAGGCGCCGCGATCCTAGCTAGCTACTCCGAGGCGCAGCTCAGTTTATCTCTGACGAAACTGAAGAAAGAAAACTACTGTCGAAACTGAAACTTTCGACACCTAAAACCCTACTGTTAGCTGAAACTGAAGTTTACCCTGACACTGCTTGCCTCCCTCCCTGATCCCTGTGGCCGGCGCTGCCCTTGTCTCTTTTACTCCTGTCACTGACGTACATGTACGGTGGCATATACACAGCCGCAGCTGGAGGGGCAATTGTTGTTAGAATCCCCGTTTCCTCTGCCGCTTCTCGTTGGCGAGCCCAACCCCAACCTCTAAATGACGGAGGCGAGTCTGGTAAAAACAAACAGAACTTGTTTTTCCCTGACCCTTGTTCCTATACTCCATTTGTTTTCATTCCTTCACTGATTTGTCGAATGGCAGAGGGCTTGCCTGGTGCAGTGGTGAAGTCCTCCCCACTTGTGCCAAGAGGTCCTGGGTTCGAACCAGCCTCTCTACATTGCACTTTGCAGGGGTAAGACTAGGTTCCTATAAGAGAGAATAGCCAGAATACCACTAGCGGAAACCACAAGTGCCAAAATAGCACTATAAAAAACTGAAGTGCCAAAATAGCACTCAAGTTCAGGTTCTTCATACCCAAATAGCGCTACCGTCTATTGTCAAACAGATTCTGTTAGTCAACGGTGGATGGAGCTGTCAGTTTTCTACCTTGCCAAAGGTACGCTTCATCCTGTCTCTGAGCGTGTGCGCTGCTGCCTTGGTCAAGCGTGGCTGGAGATTGTTTCGTGGACCCGAGGTCTAGCCACGGCTGCTGTACGCGGCAAGCCGGCCGTCCTATTGCGGTATCCACGCCATTCCCAACGACATGGAGCCGCCGCTCTGCAGCACCTGCGTGCCGCCACGCCTGGCAGAGCCGTGCGCAGCTGCTCGCGCGTGCTTCACGGCTCCAACTCGCTGCCCTCCCGCGTCCACCGGCCAAAGACGTAGTCCTCCTGCTCCAGCGCCGGCGGATGCAGCAGCAGCACGCGCTGGGCGTTCGCCGAGAACGACGCGTGCACGGCTCGCCATGGACGATCTCCTCTAACCTGCTGCATCACTCACCATGGCCGCACCCAACAGTTGGACGCCCACGGCCTTCCCCAACAATCCCCGATTCCCCGACCGACCTCCCTCGCACGCACCCCCACTGCCGGTAATGGGCAAAACAGTATTTTTACTCATATGTTAGTCTTAGTTAGCTCATAGTAGTATCTTGGCATGAAAATTTTCAAGGGAGTGCTATTCTGGCACATTGGTTTTTCATAGTGGTATTTTGGCACTTGTGGTTTTCAGTAGTGGTAGTTTGGCTATTGGCTCTTCCTATAATCTCTCCCAGACCCCACCTTATGGGAGCTTCTATGCAGATGGTAATAGTTGTGGGTGCCATATCAACAGGTTCCAGAAAGAAAATGGCAATTAACAAGATATTGGCAAGGCATATTTACAGTTTCTACCTATTATTGCCAAAAATATATACATAACCAATTAGCCTGCCCAATAAATTTATTTTGCTATGATTCTTTTTCTAGATGGTTCAGAGTATCAATGCTTGTGCCCAGATTGCAGTATTATGCTCCTTTTCTTTTGAGTACATATCAATGGCAATGGATGTCGGGTCATATATAATTACTACGTTTGCTTCTTGCTTATTGTCTTGTACTTTGCTACTGTCACATACATCCATTCTCGTGCAATTTTCATGGCATGACACTGAACCTAATATGTTAGCTTCATGGTATCACCTATTGGTTAGCTTATGCAGTTCCACTGCATGGACGGCTACTTATGTTGTGAATTTTCGTGTGATATATGTTGCGTGTCACATATATCCAAACGGTTTGTACTGAGAAACAGGAGGGAAACCCATGTCTTGAGGTCAAACTGTTTGTACTGAGCTTGTTTGGTAGAGAGAGATATTATGAGGGGGTCGTGCAACAAAACAAGCACATAAGCGGGCGTTTTTTTTTCTTTTTCTTTTTTGCAAAAAACGTGGTACAGGTACATGTACGAGTTTCCAAGCTTCCACTGAATAACGGTTTCAGTTTAGACCCACACTAGCATGCACACTGTAAGAAAAGGATGGCGAGACTGAGAGAGCTGAGAGGCTCCCAATTTTAGCTGGCCATGCACCTAGAAATGATGTACCCTAGAGTACCTATGTGCAGTATATTGCAGTGTTATACCTTGATGGTCGGCTATTGTTTCTTGACTCGGACAATACGTGGGGTGCAGTAGCATTGTAACTATTTCTCCAAGTCGGAAAATCAGGCCTGGAGCAGTTTGGTTTCTTCTCCCGTATGCCATCGACATCAGGCATAGTCGGATGATCTGCCCATGGGATAACCAAATTCCAAATGCCTCCAAAGCCTAGTACTCTATCTAGAGACTACAATGAGAGGAATAAGCAGTGACCCAACCATTTTCACCACCCTCTTCTATTGGTTTGCTTATCATTCGCACTATTGTCGGTCTTTGGTCTCTTTGATTGGTATCCCCTCTTAGTCATTGTGACCCTTTTATAGAAGTAGTACCCCATTGTCGACTTTAATTCCCAAATCCGAACTCTCTCTTCAAGTCTCATTAGTATCTTTTGCTCTTGTCAGAGGCAATAAGGTTCCTGTACCTTCAATCTTTCACCTTCCAAGTTTCAGCCATGTCTAGTTGTCATCACATGGTATCTAGTTCTACTTACTACACCGGTACTTGATTGTTTCTGACAGCCTGTACATGGTACTTCACATGGAACTCCATTATTTCTGAAAGCAAAATTAGGCTTTGCCTTTGACAATGACCATGACATTATTTATTTTCCTGCATTTCAGTCATGTTTTTTTGCTCTATAATATTAAAACAAAATAAACACCCATGCCATTTTACATTTGCACCGGGCAGATGACCATTGTGGATACCACATCAACGGGTTCTAGGAACAAAACTATTTTTTTACACGTAGGAAGAAAACTATCCATAATGGAAAACAAGCAATTAACAATATACTAGCAAAACATACATATTGTTTCTAACTATTATGGCCAAAAATATATACAATACCTAACATAATCAATTAGCTTTCCAAATACAGTATTTTGCTACACATTTTTTCCAGGTGGTTGAGGGTATCAACGCTTGTGCCAGATTGCATTATGCCCCTTTTGCTTTGTTGTACATGTCGATGGTAATTGTCTAGTTCGCGAGTCATAAATAACTAATATATTCTATTAATGTTTATTGTATTGTAAAAACACTTCTTGCTATTAGTGCATCGAAACACAAGGCTATTGCGTTTTCTAGAAGAAAAAAATACATGACATAGGAGAAAACCTGATACTCCCGCTATTTTTATTTACTCTGCATATTAGCTTTGACCTAAGTCAAATTTTATAAGGTTTGACCAAGTTTATCGAAAATAATCTAAACTTTCACAATAATATATATATATATATATATATATATATATATGGTATGAAAATATATTGAATGATGATTGTAATGGTATTGATTTGATATTGTGGGTGTTATTTATTTTTTGATATAAACTTGGTCAAAGTTTAGAAAGTTTGACCGGAGACAAAACTAATATGGAAAGTAAATAAAAACAAAGGGGGTATGTTGACAATCACGTAGTCGTTAGCTTATGGAATTATAGTGCATAGACAACTATCAGGTGTTTACTTTGATAGAACCTGATTTTATTTCCTAGATGCGATGTGAGATAGTGAAGCTGGAAGGATTTATTACTGACATAACACTAATTAGTGTAAAGTAGATAAAAGTAAATGACACTATTTTTCTCTGCTTTGTTGAGTGGGACAAGACTTGGCTGAAAATCCGGTCTATTCAAACTCTAATATGATCTCTGTTGTTGTTGGATCTTTCCTAATAAGCTGCTTAATTAGCTAGGACGCTAATCAAGGGTGAGACTCCACGCTTGATGGGTGGCACACAGAATTAGAAACACAGTGTGATTTGTTATATTCACCAAATCATGTTAGGAAAAAAAGAGGCATATATGTGTTACATAGGAATACTGCAATGAAGTGCATCCTATGCGGTTAACAAGCATTGGAATTTGATCATAAATGCATACATTGTATGCTATCCTTACAAAATCATACAATGTTGAATTTTGCAACGTGTGATGCAAAAATACTTCTCTTGATATATGTATATACCAGTGAAATAAAGTGTGCCTAGAGCCTAGGCGACAACAAAACGTCTAGTACTGTATCATGGTAGGCGTGCACCTTGGTGAGATAAGTGCTAGCACTACCGGAACAAGGCTCTAAGCCGACGGCCAAAAGTATGCCGACGGCGACCGTCGGCCTCTTCCACACTATGCCGACAGCTGGCCCCAGGCCGTCGGCGTACAAAGGCCGTCGGGCTATCCAGGTATAAGCCGACGGCCCCCGTCGGCAAACAAAGGCCGTCGGCATAGCCAGATCTACGCCTAAAGCAGCCGTCGGCATATGCGGGCAGTCGGCATAGCTGTGGGCCAATGACCACGCCCATGACGGGCGGCTAACGGCGTCGGATCTATGCCGACGGCGGACGGACGGGCCGTCGGCATAGATCAGGTTGCCATGTCATCGATCCAGATCAAGACCGACCAAGGTTTATGCCGACGGTCAGCTTCGGCATAGATGACACGTCATCGATCCGCACCGCGCCGTCCATCCGCCCTGGTCGTAGCTATGCCGTCGGCATAGATAATTTTTTTATTTTTGTTGCATAGCTATATTTTTATGTTTTTTATGTATTATTATTTGACTAACTTACATGTAGCATTTGTTAATATATATAAGCATGCATACATTTTTTTCGATTCTATACGAAGGGGTGTGTGACCCCCCTCCACGTACGGCGCCGACGCCGGCCGACACATGGAGAAACAATGACCGGTCTATACTGGAGGGGACGTTGCTCCTTGTTTCTATATATGGGATGACCTACCACAACCGGTTGAAGAGGTGGCACACGTCTCCGGTGTGGCCCCACTGTGGACGGGCCACGGCTTGCACCGGAGGGGGGAAGCAGACGCCACAGTCTACATGGACGGGATCTTCTGTGGGTTTGGCCCAGATGTTGCTCCTGTGTGTTCGTATAATGGCGTAACCCAACCGGGTGGAGAGGTCCACCGGTTAAAACCTCGTCTGCGGAAAGTCAAAGGGATAGATCTCGTGGTCAACCGCTCTGTGGTTAGGCGGGATGGGGGCCACTGGGGGGGTAGCATTGCCACCGGAGCGCCGACCGAGCCCTCATACATGACGGGTTGTGTGGTGGCATGTCCGAAGAGGCGGCACACGTCCTCGGGTGTAGCCCCCTCACCAAGACAACCGCCGGCACCTAGAGGGGGGAAAACGAACGCGTCGGGTCTACACGGAGGTGATGTAGCGGTGAGTTTGGCCCGGATGTTGCTCCCAGGTGTCTCTCTGGGCTGGCCTAACACAACCGGGTGGAGAGGGTACCTACTCAAAACCCGTCCGTGAAAGTCAAAGGGCTAGATCTCGTGGTCAACCGCTCCAGGGGTTAGGCGGGACGGGGGCCCGGGGGGTAGCATTGCCATCGGAGCGTCGCACCGGTCCCTTATAAATGTCGGGTGGTGTGGTGGCTTGTCTGAAGAGGCGCACACTTCTCCGGGGTGTGGCCCTCCTCACCTACGGCGTCGCAGCAGACTGGAGGGGGAAAAGCAGACGCGTCGGGTCTCTGAGGACGAGATCTTGCTGTGGGTTTGGCCCGGATGTTGCTCTGTGTTCGTGATAATGGTGACATAACACAACCGGGTGGAGTGGTCCGCTGGTGAAATCCCGTCCGTGGGAAGTCAAAGGGCTAGATCTCGTGGTCAACCGCCTGTGGTTAGGCGAGACGGGGGCCCTGGGGGGTAGCAATGCCACCGGAGCGTCGTACCGGGCCCTCATACATGCGGGGTGGTGTTGTGGCATGTCCGAAGAGGCGGCACGCGTCTCCGGTGCGTGGCCCCCCCTCATGGACGGCGCCGCCGCCGGCACCTGGAGGGGGGAAACGGACGCGTCGGGTCTACACGGAGTGGATGTAGCTGTGGTTTTGGCCCGGATGTTGCTCCCGGGTGTCCCTCTGGGCCGACTGGACACAACCGGGCGGAGAGGTCCACCGGTCAACGCCCGTCCGTGGGAAGTCAAAGGGCTAGATCTCGTGGTCAACCGCTCGTGGTTAGGCGGGACGAGGCCCCGGGGTAGCAATGCCACCGAGCGTCAGACCGGGCCCCTCATACATGCGGGGTGGTGTTGTGGCATGTCTCAAGAGGCGGCACGCTGCCTCTCAGGCGTGGCCCCCCTCACGGACGCAAGGCGCCGCCGCACCGGAGGGGGGAAACGGATGCGTCGGGTCTACACGGAGTGGATGTAGCAGGGTTTGGCGGATGTTGCTCCCGGGTGTCCCTATGGGCCGAACTGACACAACCGGGTGGAGAGGTCCACTGGTCAAAGACCGTCCGTGGGAAGTCAAAGGGCTAGATCTCGTTGTCAACCGCTCCAGGGTTAGGCGGGACGGGGGCCCTCGGGGGTAGCAATGCCACCGGAGCGTCGTACCGGGCCCTCATACATGCGGGGTGGTGTTGTGGCATGTCCGAAGAGGCGGCACGCGTCTCCGGGGTTCGGCCCCCGCACGGACGGCGCCGCCGCCGGCACCTGGAGGGGGGAGAAGCAGACGCGTCCGGGTCTATACGGAGGGATCTTCTTTGTGGGTGCAGCCCGGATGTTGCTCCAAAGTGTCCTTCCGGGCCGAACTGACACAACCGGGTGGGGAGGTCCACTGGTCAAAGCCCGTCCGTGCAAAGTCAAAGGGCTAGATCGCGTGGTCAAAGACTACAGGGGTAGGCGGGACGGGGGCACTGGGGGTAGCAATGCCACCGGAGCATCGTACCGGGCCCTCATACATGCGGGGTGGTGTGGTGGCATATCTGAAGAGGCGGCACGCGTCTCCGGGTTGTGGCCCCCCTCACGGACGGCAATGACACGGTAGTAGACGTTCTGCGGTAACGATGCGGCGTGAATATTATTAAATACTTGGAGCGCGATAAAATCATGAGTTTTTTACACAACGTGGGCACATGTGCTATAGGACTGATGGTAATTTTTCATAATTTTTCATGATGGAGAAGTATCTGAACACTTCCCTCTACGCGGATTGCTCTTCGCACGTCTCTGTTGTGGCTGACCTCCGGGCTAGCATACCGTCAAATCTTGCGTGGGCGGCCTCTCACAAGTCTGGAAGTGTTGTGGCGGTTGCAAGCGCCAGCAGCGCCTCGGGGTGTGCCCCCTCCCCTCACCAGACGGCGCCGCGCCCGGCACTGGAGAAAGCAGACGCGTCGGATCTACACGGAGGGATCTTCTTGTGGGTCCGCCCAGATGTTGCTCCCAAGTGTTCCTATGGGCTGACCTAATACAACCGGGTCGACAGGCCCACTGGTCAAAGCCCGTCCGTGCAAAGTCAAAGGGCTAGATCCCATGGTCAAACGCTACAGGGTTAGGCGGGACGGGGGCCCTGGGGGGGGTACCAATGCCACCGGAGCGTCGCATCGGGCCCTCGTACATGTGGGGTGGTGTGGTGGCATGTCCGAAGAGGCGGCACGCGTCTCCGGGGTGTGGCCACCCTCACGGACGGCGATGACACGGTAATAGACGTTCTGCGGAAACGATGCGGCGTGAATATTATTAAATACTCAGAGCGCGATAAAATCATGAGTTTTTTACACAACGTGGGCACATGTGCTATAGGACCGATGGTAAATTTTCATAATTTTACGTGATGGAGAAGTATCTGAACACTTCCCTCTACGCTGGATTGCTCTTCGGCGTCACGATGTGGCGGTGGCCTCCGGGGCTAACATACCGTCAAATCTTGAGGCGGCCTCTCACAAGTCCGGAAGTGTTGTGGCGGTTGCAAACGCCCGACGCAGCGTCTCCGGTGTGCCCCCCCTCACAGACGGCGCCGCCGCACCGGAGGGAGAAGCGAGCGTCGGGTCTACACGGAGGGATCTTGCCGTGGGTCTGCCTGTGATGTTGCTCCAACGTGTTCCTATGGGCTGACCTAACACAACCGGGTGGAGAGGTCCACTGGTCAAAGCCCGTCCGTGGGAAGTCAAAAGGCTAGATCCTATGGTCAAACGCTACAGGGTTAGCCGGGACGGGGGCCCTGGGGGGGGGTAGCAATGCCACCGGAGCATCGTACCGGGCCCTCATACATGCGGGGTGGTGTTGTGGCATGTCCGAAGAGGCGGCACACGTCTCCGGTGCGTGGCCCCCCTCACGGACGGCGCCGCCACCACGGCACTGGAGGGAAGCAGACGCGTCGGGTTAACACAGAGTGGATGTAGCTGTGGGTTTGGCCGGATGTTGTTCCCGGTGTCCCTCCGGGCCGACCCGACACAACCGGGTGGAGAGGTCCATCGGTCAAAGCCCGTCCGTGCAAAGTCAAAGGGCTAGATCCCGTGGTCAAACGCTACAGGGTTAGGCGGGACGGGGGCCCTGGGGGGTAGCAATGACACCGGAGTGTCGTACCGGGCCCTCATACATGCGGGGTGGTGTTGTGGCATGTCCGAAGAGGCGGCACACGTCTCCGGTGCGTGGCCCCCCTCACGGACGGCGCCGCCGCCGGCACCTGGAGGGGGGAAACGGACGCGTCGGGTCTACACGGAGTGGATGTAGCTATGGGTTTGGCTCGGATGTTGCTCCCCGGTGTCCCTCTGGGCCGACCCGACACAACCGGGTGGAGAGGTCCACTGGTCAAAGCCCGTCCGTGCAAAGTCAAAGGGCTAGATCCCGTGGTCAAACGCTACAGGGTTAGCCGGGACGGGGGCCCTGGGGGTAGCAATGCCACCGGAGCATCGTACCGGGCCCTCATACATGCGGGGTGGTGTTGTGGCATGTCCGAAGAGGCGGCACGCATCTCCGGGGTGTGGCCCCCGTCACGGACAGCGCCGCCGCCGGCACCTGGAGGGGGGAAACGGATGACTATAAAAACATCAAAAATTTATATGAAATAAAAAAACAGAAAGAAGAAAAAATATAAGCTATTAAAAACATTAAAAAAATAAAAAATATAACTATGCCTACGGCTAAGCCGTCGACAAGATAGGTGCCATGTAACATCGGTACCTATATGCCGACGGCTTAGCAGTCGGCATAGCTCGCCCTTATCCTCAGCCTGTCCACCTCCACCACTCACTCGCCCGATAGCAAATCGACCCGCGCCTCTCGTCGCGCCGCTTGGCCTCCTCCACACCAGCCGCCGCATTCTCCCCGCCCCGCCGCCCACTCTCCTCGACGCGCCCCTATGCCGCCCCCACCGTCGCCGCCACCCCATCCCATCCCACCTCTCGTCCCCTGCCGCCACCCTTCTCGCTCCAACCGGCGCGCCCTCGCTCCAGCCTCCCCGCCTCCCTCGAACCCGGCCGCCGATGCGTGGGCGCCGCCTGCCGGCCCATGCCTAACCTGGCCGGCCCCCTGCTAGCTGGTCCGACCGTCCGGTCCCCTTTGGCCCGCGCCCCTGCTGTGTCCCGGCCCTCCCGGCCGGCCCAGCTCCGCCGACCCTCCCTCACCTCCACCGCCGGCCCCTGCCTCGAACTCCACCAGCGTGACGCCTCTCTGCCCGGTGAGCTAACACTCTTTTTTTTCATTTTTTTGCATTGTTTAGCTATTGTTGGATGTATGAATGGATGCATGGATGGATGTTGTTAGGTTGCTAGATGGATGAATGTTGTATGTATCTTAGATGGATGGAGGAATCTCGGCAAAAGGAATTATTTTGCTACGGTTAGGTTGCTAGATGGATGAATCTTGGCAAAATGAATTATCATAGTTAAAAAAGCAACTTGAGTCACTTAGTTCATAAAATTGTTAACTTGAAGATTTTATTTTCAGTTTGTGATGTTGTTAAGTAGCTATGTGAGATGTGCTTCAAATTTGGGATACGATAAGTGGTTATTTCATCATGATGATCTTGCTAAAAAAATTGATGTGTCAATGCTTAATGTGAGGTGATGACCTAAATTGTCATATGATAAGTGCTTCCAAATTTAACAGTTGACAAAATATGAAGTATCAATTCTTAATGTGATGTGATGACCTAATTATTTTCACTCGGTGTAATTAACAGGATTTGTGGTGTTCCATCTTCATGGAGTGATCGTCGACGTTGGAGGTGTTGGTCCAGGATAGTCCCTCTCCTTTGATCGACTACATCGGAGGGTGAGCAACAATTCCATGACCTCGTCCACTTTTTAACCACGTCACTAGATTGAATTTTCACATCAAGTCGCGTAACCTAGGTCTCCCGTCCGAAAGGGTTGCATCGATAAATATGCATTCAATTGCATATTTATCACCGCAGCTCTTTCGGATTGTCAACGCTTTCCACAGACAGCTCGAGGATGTGTAGATTGATGCGTTGTTCATGCTCTACCCCGTTCCAAGACAAGATTTCGGCGGCGCCTCCCTGTTGTTCTCCGGATGCACATTCTCTCGGCATTTTGCCGAGACGTGTATTTGGAGAACAGCGGGGAGGTGCTGCCGAAATTTTGTCTCGGAATGGGGTAGAGCATGGACCGTACTCTCAATCTACACATTCTCGAGTGGGATTAGGACCCATCTTTACCTATTAGAGATGTAGGTGGATTAAATGTCGTTTCTCGTCAACCTTGTAAAAAATAAATATTGATGTGGGTAATTTAAATGAATCATTAATTTTGTTGTGTGGCTTCCAATAAAGCAGAGATGTCAGATAATCAGTGGATGTATAGTGGGTTTTTCCGTCGGAATCAAGTAACAACAGAGTGGGTCGAGAGAACTGATGTGTTTTTGAAAGAGATATTTCGTAGTCCAATGAGGATGGTGCCAGAATGCCCGTGTGCCAAATGTGAGAGACGTATCCGCAGAGATAAGAGTGCGATGACTAAGCACCTTCGCACGAATGGATTTATGCCCAACTTTAATATGCCGATAAACTTTGCCCAGCTGGACCGTGGTAGAGAGGAAGTGATACGACAACGCGTCGCTGGTTATGAGGACGATGGGGTTAGAGACATGCTAGATGATGTCTTTGCTGACATGACACCTCCGTCACATTTAGCGAATGAACCGGAGGAGCCGGAGGAAACCGCAAAGGCCTTCCTGGAAATCTTGGCCTCGTCAAAGAAACCTCTCTATGAGGGTGCCAAGCTGTCTGTGCTGGATGCCATCTCGCAACTAATGGTAGTGAAGGCTGAGTACGGCTGTAGCCAAGGTTGCTTCGAAGCATTTCTGGGAGTATGGGCTAACAGCCTGCTCGAGGGCCATGAACTGCCGAAAACCATGTACGATACGAAGAAAATCATGAAGGCGCTCTCCATGGACTATGAGAAAATACATGTTTGTCCAAAGAATTGCCTTTTGTTTAGGCATGAGTATGCGGATGACAATTCCATCAGGAAGTGCGGTTCCTCTCGGTATATTGAGGTGGTCGATAAGCATGGTCAAGCGGCAGCTAAAAATCCCTATGAAGGTTCTTCCAGTATCTTGATTTTATAAAAGATCGGCAGCCTTTTCATCACCGAGGAGTCTTCCAAAATGATGAAGTGGCACAAGGAAGGGAAAAGGTACAATCCAAAAAAATTGTACATACATCGGAAGGTGAAGCATGGAAGTCATTCGATATAAAGTACCGGAGGAAGCAGCCGAGGTGGGAATGTCGAATTGCTATAACAGGTGATGGCTTCAATCCATATGGTATGTCATCTAATCCATACAGCTGCTGGCCCGTATTTGTTATTCCGCTCAATCTCCCTCCCGGCGCCATAATGCAACGCAAGACCATGTTCATGTCGCTTATAATTCCGGGGCCTGAATATCTGGGGAAGAATTTGAGTGTGTTTATGCAGCCGTTGGTGGATGATTTGCACCATTCTTGGTACTTCCCGAGGTTGACATCTGACCGCATCTGCAGAAAAATTTCTTGATGAAAGTTTGGCTCTGATGTGCATGCATGACTTTCCCGGCTAGGCCATGTTCTGCGGATGGTGTACAAGTGGAAAGATGCCTTGCCCAGTGTGCATGCAGGCCTTGATTTTCATTTGCTGAAGAAGGGTGGCAAGTATGTTGCCTTTGACCTGCATCGATAGTTCCTCCGTCCAGACCATCCTGATAGGGAAGACAAGAAGAACTTCACAAAAGGCAAAGTTGTCCAAGAAGTAAATGAGATTACAACGTTTTACAGTGCGGATGTGCTTGCTCAGCTCAAAGCTCTTAAGCTTCGCGGTGAAGGGAAAGGCAAAGGCAAAAGCATCGGTAAAGGGAAAAATGTTTTGAAGGATATGGTGAGACGCACAACCGGACTCACATTACCCCTTCACGCAGACTTCCCTATTTTAAGGACCTCAAACTTCCATACAACATCGACGTGATGCACACGAAAAAGAATGTCGCAGAGTCCTTTTTAACACGATCCTCAACATTTCTGATAAGACAAAGGATAATGTTAATGCTAGAGTCGATCAACAGAAAATTTTTGATAGACCACGTCTTCACATGCAACCTCCAACAGGCGATCGAAAATCTTGGTTCAAGCGAGATCTTGACTTACGTACTTAAAAGGATCATAAGATGGAGGCATTCAAGTGGCTGAAACACGTCGTGAAGTTCACTTTGATGGTTATGCGTCGAATATAAGTAAGGGGTCAATCTTTCAGCAGGCGAGTGGCCGGGCTCAAGAGTCATGACTATCATGTATGGATTGAGCAGATTATGCGGTGATGGTTCGGGGCTATGTTCGGCGTGTCCGGCGTGTGCTTGCGGAGTTAAGCCATTTCTTCCAACGCTTTGTGCTAAAGAAGTATGTCCCGAGAAGATAAAAGAAATGCATAAGAAGGCGCGGAGTTGATATGCAAGCTAGAGAAGATCTTCCCGCCAGCTTCTTTACTCCGATGTCACATCTCATTTTGCACCTTGCGAGCGAGGTATTGTTGGGGGCCTATGCGATGTCGTTGGCGACGGCCCCGAGAGGCAGAACAAGCATCCGAGATGTAAATGTGGAAACAAAGCTAAGATTGAAGCTTCCATAGTGAGGCAGTTATCCTAGAGGAGGTGGCAGACCTCGTGACAGCCTACTATCCGGACCATGTTCCCACGTTGCACAATAAGGTGTCTCGATACAATCTGAAGAACCCAAGTATAAACCCAAGTTGCCTCTATTCACGGGCAAGGTGGCGGGCTGGATGCTCGACATCTTATGTCATGCCACGAGATGAGTGGGAGGATGTCATGTTCTATATCTTGCACAACATCAAGGAAGTTGAGGATGAGTGGATGAGGTAATTCCTTTGCACCATTCTTTTAGTCAATTCATTATGTTCACTTTGCCTAGTTCTTATACCGCTTTTCTTATTGTAGTCGATTCGTTGAGGAAGAGTGGGCGGAATGCTGCCTCCTACTGAAGCGGAGGCACTTGCTCTTCTCTGAAAGGATGCTGATGGAAGGAAAAATTTCGTTGTGTGGTTCATGGAGAAAGTAGTATTTCACACTTCCCTATTACCCATTTCACACTTCCAATTAAACTCATGCACCATATAATTTCAATTAAACTTGTAGGGAAATGATCCGAACGAATCAATGGATGAAGAATTGAGATGGGTTTCCATGGGTTTTGACCCTACCGTCATGACATGCCAAAAGTATGATGTGAATGGGTATCGCTTCCATACAGAGGAGCACCAGAACAATCGGCCTGATCCCAAAACCATAAATACGGAGTCTTCACCGAAGGAGATAATAATGTAGATTACTACGGAAGGGTAGGAAAAATATCTGAGCTTACATTCAAATGTGGCTGTAAACACCTAAGTCTCACTTTGTGTTCAAATGCCGATGGTTCGACCCCAAAAGGGTGCGAGACATACGCCTTCTGTTGGTTTAGTTGAAGTTAAACCATCAACCCGTCTATGCCGAGCTGATCTCTTTATCGCCGCTACCCAGGCCACACAAGTATATTATCTGCCTTACCCGTGCCAGAAAGAGTACCTAAAGGGTTGGGAGGTTGTGTTCAAGGTGTCGCCACATGGTAAGCTACCGGACCCGAGCGATGATGATTACTACAACATAAACCCCATGACATACAAGGGAGTGTTTTTTCAAGAGGAACATGATGACGTGGTCCGAAACAAGGAGGATGATGACTTGGGTTATGTTGACCTGGACCCAAACGACGACGGCGCCAGGATTGATGGTGAGGCAGTTGTGAATCAAAGAGACATAATTATGCTTGAAAAGTTAAATGAAGACGCTGATGCTGACGATGAGGAAGAGCCTCCACCTCCGTCAAACAACGAAGAAGATATGCGGGATAGTGATGATGAGACCGGTCGACAAATAAATTACAATAGTGATGATTCATATGGGTTCTAGAAAATGTATGTTCTTTTAATAATGTTCTCTTCCGTTATTAATGTCTTTCCTGTATGCTTGTTTTTTATATCCTTACTAATTGTTTATTCTCTTCTCAATGCAGGTTTGCTAATCATGGGCAAGTCCAGCGGTGCCGGTTTCCTCGATAAACTCAAGGAGGACTTACTCGGAGTGGACGAGCCCACAAGGTTCCCTCCCGACTACGCTGAGGATGGAACCTCACAGGAGGTGGAGGGGTCGGGGAGGAGACCCTAGAGGAGGAGGGGTGGGGAGATCCCTAGAGGACGAGGAGGTGGGGGAGAGGCAATCGGGCCAAAAACTCCGGGCCGTGTAGAAATAGGAGGGTCTTCTTCGATGCCCTCCTATGCTGATGCAGCTTCTGAGTCTGAGGAGGAGGAGTATATTCCTGATGTCGAGGAGGAGGAGGGTGGGGAGGAGGAGGCCGAGGAGGAGGAGGCCGTAGAGGAGGAGGCCGAGGAGGAGGGTGAGGAGGAGGGCGAGGAGGGTGGAGGGGAGGTTGACCCCGAGTTGTGGGATGACTTGCCACCGGGTGCTCCGCAGGGGTGGCTGTGTGGTAATGCCGGAGTACCTACACCACCTTCTATCGAGGCGCACAAGTGGCTCATTGAACCTGCGGGGATAGATTAAGTGCATCTCAATCATACTTTCAACACATGACAACATTTTCTTATTGTACACATGGCAACCCTTTGATTCTTTTGCAGTAACTGGATCCTTCGCGGAAAGGGCCGTAAACCGAACGGCCTTCTCAACATCTGTTGAAGCAGTTTTGGCCTGGCCTATTCTGCATGACCATCTGAGGGACCCACAGCTGCGTGTTTTGGCCACAAGTTGGGCCCACTACGAGGCTTGCAGCAACGCGGAGTACGGGACGGCCTCTAAGGCCGTGATCACCAAATTTTGGGTAAGTTCCCTTTTGAATCACTTGTCTTTAGTTTCGTTCATAGTTTATTATTGAATCACTCAACTCATGCCTTGTTTGCTTCTGGTTTATGCATGATTGCAGCAACTCTATAGAGTTCTTGACGAGCACAAGGCCAGAGCCGACGTGGTCTTACTTGCGTCTGCAAAGTAGAAAGCTCGTCGATTCTTGATCACGAGGTGCGTTGGGTTGCCGTCTCACAGTACTACCACATCTACCGCAACAAAAGATGACCAAAACTCAAGCACAGAGGCAAAAATTACCATGAGCGAGGAGCAGTTCATGATGGTAACTATTCTTGACTTTTCATTGTTTCAAGGAGTCAACTATATGTTTCGTGCTCACATGGCATGCTTCCAAAATTTGCATAGGTTGTTCCTCGTTGGTGCTATGGAAGGCATGACGGATGGGCGTGTTTGGTGGATAGGTGGGTCGGTGGCGATCCGAGTTTGTTGCCAAGAGCATCAAGGCCCGGCTAACCGTGGAAAAGACGGGACACACGGCCAAGGAAACAGGAACCACTTTGGGGCTTCAAGGCCATGAAGGTATATCTATATGAAAGATGCATTTTGGTTCTTCTTTACCGTCATGTTCTTATGTATGGCTAACTTCGCTTTGACGTTGCGGAGGAGAAGTTGCAGAGGCCGCTCTCGGACATGGAGTCGTGGAAGCTGGCCCGCGAGCGAGTGATCGCAAGGAGGGCGAGAGCCTCACGGCAACACCGAGAAACACACAGAGTCTTACACTCGGAACTATCGGAAGTTGCATCCGGATGTTCCGTTCACGAGGTCGCCTGATCTCAGATCGACGACACGGCGGTGGTGGCCATCGAGGTAAGTCCCATGGCGGTATCCGTGTTTCGATGGCTTGATCACTCTGTCGATCTCGTACACACGGCTCGAGCTACCAACCCGAGCCCGTTAGAGATGCACGGGCGTTCGCAGCCTCCCTTAGTCCGCCAACATGTTGTAAGTACTTCCCCTTATCTTCTTTGTCTTTATCTTTCTTAGTTTATTTTCATCACTGCCCACTTAGAAACAACCTCAATTTTGTAGGCATATCAGGCCTTTCTCGAGCATAGGCATATTGAGGTGAGGGAGTACTTGCAACGAGTGAAGGCAAATGATGATTACAGCCGTCAAGTGATGGCGGTTAGTTTTGCCCTCTTAAACCAAGCTCAAATTTGCACTTTCATTCCTTCTGACTTTGTTGATCATGGCTTGTTTCTAAGTGGACTTGTTTAACTAACATCCAGGCTATGTTGGCGTCTTGGACTAACCGCACGGAGCCACCACAAGTTGGACCCCCACCACCACTGCTGGAGACGCCCCACACATTCCCACGCTCGAGGAATGGGCGGCACTAGGCGGTGATACTCCGGTTAGTAAATTTTCCTAACTAATGACAAACTAGTTCTCATTCATTCAACACTATCATGTCATATTTCTGATTAGAATCTTCTTTCAAACATGTAGGGGACGGTGGCTCGACTCCTGCTCAATCGACCCCAGTCCTCCGATCTGGGCAGAGTGATGGTGGTCGCGGTGGCGGTTTTGGCGGAGGAGGACTTGGCGGTGGCGGTTTTTATGGAGGTGGACTTGGTGGTGGTTTTGGCGGAGGTGGACTTGGCGGAGGTGGTGGTTTTGGCGGAGGTGGACTCGGTGGTGGTGGTGGTTTTGGCGGAGGTGGACTCGGTGGTGCTTGATGTCGATGATGATTCCGTGTATGCGGCCGTTGTGCCATGTCTTTCATGTTTCAACTTTTATGATGTTTCATGTCTTGCACTACTCTTATGTTCGTGGACTTTCGCGGTGATGATCTTTAGATGATGAACTTGACTATGTTTAAATGATGTTGATGAACTGTCATATTTCATATTATTCGCTTTTGAAATGTTGTCAAATGAATTGGAAAAGAAAAACAGGGGAAAAACTATGCCTACGGCAAAGCCGTCGGCATAGATACCTTCGAGAGCCACCAGCAGGCGACACGTGGCCGGGCTATGCCTACGGCAAAGCCGTCGGCATATATTTATATCTATGCCGACGGCTTTGCCGTAGGCATAGCCCTGCCACCAGGTTAAACCAGGGGGCGACACGTGGCAAAGATATGCCTACGGCAAAGCCGTCGGCATAGATTTAACCTATGCCTACGGCTTTGCCGTAGGCATATCTTTACTGCGTGTTGCCTCTGAGCCGCCACAGATTTTGACGGCGCCGTCCGTTGCCGTCAGACGGAAAACTACGCCGACGGCTAAACTATGCCGACGGCTGCGCCAGGGCCGTCGGCATACCCCCCTATGCCGACGGCATTATTATGCCGACGGCATTATTATGCCGACGGTCTAACAGGAGTACGCTGACGTGATCTAGACTGACGGGTCTATGCCGACGGCTGCCGTCGGCATAGAGCTATGCCGACGGCCCGTGGCCGTAGGCATTGACCGCGAGTCCGGTTGTGTAGGTGATGGCAAAGTGCACAAGTTGCACTATCTTTATGCTTTGTTTATACTACTTCTTTTATAATACAGCAAATTAGTTGTGCTTGCAGGTAAATAGATATTGATTGAAGGCTTTGCTTGTAGGGGGTACACCAACAAAGATTTACGTACACTAAGGGCATCTCCAGCCGCGCCCCCAACAGGCTCTCCCCAGGCGATTTTGTTGCCACGGCCAAAAGAAGGCCCGATCGCGCTGAAGCCCGTTTTAGCCGGCTTAGGCCAAAACTGGTGCCGGCGGACCCAGGCGAACCCGGCGCCACAGGGGCGCAGGGAGCCGGCACAAGCGAAAAAGGTGCGTGGGCCCACCCTAGAGGCGACCCGAGGGCCTTTTCCCGCCGTTTCTTGACGTTTTTCCCTCGCATCTCTCCCGCTCGCTCGCCTTCCTCCCGCCATTCTCTCCCTTTCTCCCGCCAAACCCCCTCCCGCTCGCCGCGAAGAAGTACGCCATGCCGTAGAAGAAGTAAGCCATGCATGTGGCAACCCCCGATTGTCGCCGTGGCCCAGCCAAAGCAGAGGAAGCCGAGGGCGCCGCCATCGAAGCCACCGGACTGTCGAATGCCGAGTGGAGGTGGAAGTTCAGCGGCGTGAAGCGATCACCGCCGACAAAGTGAACAGGCCATAGCCAAGAAGGCCCGCGACAACGCTGGCAGCGGCGGCGTCTTCCTCATCGGTCGACCAGCGGGATGAATCCACCCGTCGTCACCACGCCAAAGACGCTACGGAGACAGCAAGGCGGTGGATCTCCATGGGGTTCATCGTCGCCCGTCTCGCCCGGCGGCGGCAGCGCCGCAGGTGGGTTCAACCCAAACGTGACCTTCCTCATGGTCACCCGCTACACACGCCCTCGCCCGCCGCCGGGCGCAGTACCCTCCATACAACTACCGCCGCCCGCCCGCCTCTGGCGTCCACACCTCGCCCCATCTCTACCATGGACCGCTACCCTTCGCACCTCGGCGACGCCGACGACACGGGAGCCGACATGGGCGACATCATCGCGACAGGATCGATCATGGCCGCCGCGTCTCCCGGGTTCGCCACCCAGGACGAGGTAGTGGACCTCAGCGGCGACATGGAGGCCGAGCTCGGCTACGTCTACAGCGACGACGCGCAGGTACCCGAGGAGGAGGAGGAGGACCAGGAGGAGGAGGAGGAGGAGGAGGAGTCGGCTCCTGTTCCGACGAAGGGGCGCCAGAAGAAGAAGAAGCGGGCAGCTAGGTCAGGCGAACCGCGCATCAAGTGGACGTCCAAGGAGGAGGAATGCCTCGCCGAAGCATGGAAAGTAAATGCGCCTCGACCCGACCACCGGCACGAACAGAGCTTGGAGACGTACTGGGACCGCATCAAGGCCGAGTTCGACGAGCGGAAGCTCGTCGACCCCTACTTCAAAGGCGTCTACATGCAGCGCGGCTCCAAGGCGATGGCGAACCATTGGGGGCGTATCCAGTTGGCGTGCAACAAATGGCATGGAATCGTCGAGGAGGTCGCGGCTCGCCCGGAGAGCGGTGCCGTTGAGGATCAGGTACGCACGCCGTTCGCCCGCATATCTTCGTCCCCACGCCCGCCCGCCAACTGTTCGTCCCTCCGCGCAGTTGCTTTGTGTATGTTCGCCATGTATCCGGGCGACAACCAAGACGCTGACTTCAAGCACCTCCACATCTACAAGCGCATTGACAAGTGCGAGAAGTGGGCGGAAGTCTGACGTGCCCTCGACAAGGCCAAGGAGACATACAAGCCGGACCACGGCGACTCCGGCGCGTCGGAGGAGGCGGCGGACGGCAACAAATTGGCAAAGAAGGGGAAAAGCGCCGACGCGGCAACCGCGCGATTGCAGGAGTCCATCGAGCATTGCCTCGCCGACGCCCAGGCCCGGGCCGTCCTACGTGAAGAGAAGACCGAGGCGCGGTGGTCGTCGCTAATGAAGACCAACGCCATCAAGCTCGACCTGCTCCGGACGAACGTCGCCGCGAAGAAGAGGAACACCGACATGGCTTTTCTGATGGGCGGGGCGGACATGCTCCAGAGCAACGACGAGAAGCTCAAGGCGTGGTACACGGTGCAGCGCGGCCTCATCTGAACGAAGCTGCCGACGGCAACGCCGACGACGCCGACGACGCCCACGACCACACGGACGCCAAGCCCAACGACGCCTCTACATCGCCGCCAAAGAAGGCCGGGTTGCCGCCGACGCAGCCCAGCACCGAAGCAGCTCCGACACCGACAAGCCCACGGACGCCGACTCCGCTAACGCTCGAGCCGACACCGCCGAGTGAATCGTTGCGCGACGAACTTGCGGGCGGCGGCGCTGCTTTTTGTAACGTCGGACTACGTCCGATCGCGGATTTGCGGCGTCTTTTGAGAGCGGAACGACCAAGTTTAAAAATTTCCCGCATCCACAGGGCCGCCTCGTGGGGCGTGGATCGAGCTAGGTCGCCCCCAGGGGCCGAACTAGCGCCGGCACGCCCCCAGGCCACTCTATTTAGGCGCCCTGAGGGGCCGAACGGCTGGAGATGCCCTAAGTTCACTTGTTCCTGAAAGGATTGGGACAAAACCTGAAATTTACTATTTTCTGTATAATGGGCAGCATACTCTCTACAATGATTTATATTGATGGCTCATTCAATCTCGAAAAAAAACGCTAGTGACTTATGTCAGTACTAGTAGCTTTATCTATCACTAACCTAGAAATGACTAATGTGCAGAAACATATCTTTTCTACGTAGACCAAAATGGAGGACAGTAGTGTCAGATTGCTTAGGTTGACTCTTTTCTGAATCTGATGTATATAGACACATTTTAGTGTACACTCATTTAAATCTGTATCTATTTTATATTAAAATATCCAAAGCATCTTATATGTGTGAACGGAGGTTGTACCTTTTTCCGGAAAAATATGTGGTTAAATTTGACTGTTTATAGATCTAGTTTGATCTTCTCTAATTGACATTAAAACATCTTGCTTTTTAAACATTGGTTAATAATCACTATGAATGACAGGGATGTGATTTCTTGCCGAGAATGCATTATTGTAACCCGCAAAAAAAAGAGAATGCATTATTGCAAGTGACTCTTAGTTAAATTCCAAGAGGGACTCTGACGATGTTCTAATTATGTTGGTGGTGAAAGAAATGCTTCCGCATGTTCTTATTATGTTGTACTTTGGGCAATCTGGTGTTGCCCAATGCCTTTATCTTTCAAAACCAAGTGCACATGAGCATCAGGAAGATTTGGAGAAAGCGTCCTTATTTCCATGACACCACTGCTGAAATTACTTACATCAACCCGCTAAAATTACTTATATCACCCCACAACCGGTGTAATTTGTGCGGCGCCACTGCTGAAGCAAATGGCAGATGTTTCCAAGTGTCGGTGACTCCAGTGCAGTACCAAGACAGACAGGAAAGTAAGTAGCTGAACAGTACTAATTCGATGCTTTCCTGTTTGACAGTTGGGTTGTGTGTCGGACTTTGCTTTGTAAATTTCAAAGTTTTCGAAGAATTCCGAAACAATTCCACGCGTACATAGGATGAAACACAAAAAAACGAATTTGTGGCACCACGTCTTAAGGTATTTCATCGTGAAAATTTAAACAGCTATAAAAAACCATCCCTATGGGTCATCCCCTTTTTGAAAAAAATACATCCCTATGTATATGTATGGATTTCTTTTTCACTAGTAGAAAAAGGGTCAAATGTCGAGCACTAATCCGGTTTGATTTTAAGCCGGCACTAATGCGTGCATTAGTGCCGATCCAATGGCTAGCCGGCCGCTTTCATTAGTACCGGTTCATGGCGAATCTTTAGCACCGGTTCGTGCCACGGACCGGTACTAAAATGAGTGGTGGCAGGATGTTGTCAGTCCGGGGCCCCTCCAGCACCTTTAGTACCGGTTCGTGGCATGAACCGGTGCTAAAGGTCGTCCTACATAAACCCTTCGTCCACCCGAGCTCGCTCTGTCCTTCCCCTTTCCCCTCTCCTCTCTGTTCTTCCCCTCTTTCTCTCGAGCTCATCACACATTTTGCCCAAAAATTGTCAAGATTTGAAGGCCCCCATCCATTCAAATGATCATAAAGGTTAGCAACTTTGTCCTTTCATCTCTCACTGCTAGATTAGCTCTTGCAATGCTTTGTATAGTGATTAATTTATGAGTTTAGTAATTTGGGAGGAAATATATGTGCTAGTATTTGATTTATATGTAATTTGAGGTCAAAATAACACTTAGTTTGCATATGTAGGTGTGGTTTACTTAGTGCCTTTTAAATCTCCGTCGTAACCACCGTCGATCGCCCGCACCGTTCCGTCGCCGGCACCACCTTGTGGTGAGCCTCTTGTTCATGAATGTTTTACATTACCAAATTGATGTTTGTGTGATTTGGATATATAGTTACTCGTATAATTATCGTTGTTTGTTATACATAGTGCCATGGTTTTGATATCCGTCCCCGTCGGCCCTCGTCCTTGTTGTGATTCGGATGTGGTATATTCTCTTTTAAAACTAGTTGTTGCATTTCGTGTTTATGACAAATTATGCCCATCAAGTTGACATAGATATTTTTATCTAGGAGGTTTGTAAACCGGAAATTCCAACCGACCCTATTGTCGAGAGGTTAAATTTAGTTGAAAGAGAAAATGAGTATTTGAAAGAAAAATTGAAAATAATTGAGGGGGAGAAGATGGAATTTGAGTTGCATGTTGCCGATGTCGTTGATGATCACAAGATCAAGATGGAGAAAATGCGCTTGAAGATTAGAAAGATTAGAAAATATGACATTGATAGTGAGGCTTGGTATGATTATGCTGTTGGATCAATTGTTACCTTAGTTGCGATCTTGATCGCATTTGTTGTTGCATTTAAATGCTTTAGTTAGGGAGTTATTTGTTTGTTGCATTTAAGTGTTGTATGAACTTTATGTATGAACTTGTATTAATTTGGTCTTTTCGGTGTTGTGTAATGAAGATGAGCCGACAATGGATGTACGATGACCGATGATATTGTAACTTGTTGCTGTAATCATCTTACCAACTTCAAGTTTTCAGGATCCAATTGGAAGTCCAATTGCACAACAGGTACATTTTCAAAAATATATTTGTGTAACAGGTTTGCTGTTGTAACTTGTTACTCTAATCAATTTACTGACTACTCAACTTCTCAGGATCCAAGACAAACTCTAATGCCACAACAGGTACCTTTTGCAAAACTTGTTTGTTTAACTGCTTTGCTGCTGCAACAACCGGTTACAATGATGTTAATAACTACTTTTCAGCATCCAACTGAAACTCTTTATTTCCTTGTTTTTTAAACTGGTTTGCTGTTATAACTCCCAGTTTAGATGTTCTGTTAAACTTCAACCTTTCAAAATCCAATCGGAACTTTAATGGCAAAACAGGTTAGCCCAAGATCAAAGAGCGAGGTCCCCATGGATGTTGTATCATCCCACAACAGTGGCACCGGCCCAATCGTGCATCATGAATTGCCAACTGCTAATGCTCTAGAGGCTAAACTAGTGGTAGAAAGAGATTCTGCTTCTACACTTAGAGATGAAGTTGACATGTTGAGGAAGCAAACAGCACAATCACAAGCAGTACTCAAGACAACCATTAAATATTTGGTGGATTTCAAAACGAAGCAAGCTCAGACTGACCGCATTGTTAAGGTCCTGAAGGAAAAAAGAAATAAAATTCCCACTTGGAAAATCATAGGTGGAATGTTCTTTCCATCGTTGAATAACCTTTGTGTTGTTTGTTCATGTAATCGATCAAACCATTTGTTTTAGAGATCACGTAATAATTGTTTTTTGTTTTTTGGTTTGTAGTTTTATTTGAGCACAAGTTTGGATTAATTGATAAGACTCGGAGACATTCATTTGATTGTTGTGCCAGACCTACAAATATGCCAATCGGGCTGAATGTGCATTCAGCAATAATAGTAGTATAGATGGACCATAAGTGGCACGCATCGGAAAGGGCCAAGATGCTGTACTAGCTTCACTAAAAAAGGATGCTCTTCTAGCAAAGAAAAGTACAGCGGCCTGGCTTATGTATGTTAGTTGATATTATTGATCCATATACTCTATAAGTGTTTATATGTATGTTAGTTTTGTACATTATTGGTTGATTGACTCGGTATATGAATCTTGATACATCGCTTGTGTACATATCTAAATGGGAGTACGCATTATGTTGCGTGTGACATTTGAGTTGGACATAAAGTGTTCCAAATATTCGAATTCACCTTAAACTGGATTCTAGCTTCTGAATTTGAGTATCGACATTTGTAAATCATATTCATATATGATGATGGAATACATCTTTGTCGTGCTTTCAAAGATATATAAAAACACATAGAATGATTTATAAAGATTCAGTATAGGAATACAAAATGGATTTGAATTTAGTTGCGAAGGTAAACGTGGATTTTTATTGTCCCAAAATTCAAAAGAAGCGGCAAAATGTCCACTCCCACGTCGGCTGCCCGAAGCCACGTCGGCTGTCAGAAACCGGTGAAAGTCAATTCTTTGGACCGGACATGATCCAGGAGGCAGAAGAGCAAGTTCGCATCATTCATGAGAATTTGAAACAGCCCAATCTCGTCAAAAGAGCCAGTATGACCGTCGTCATAAGGAAGTGGATTATGAAATTGGCGACAAGGCTTACCTTCGGGTTACTCCTCTAAAGGGTACCCATCGTTTTGGTATCAAGGGCAAGTTGGCTCCTCGTTACATTGGTCCTTTTCGCATACTCGCTAAGCGAGGAGAGGTTGCCTACCAGTTGGAACTACCCCCACATCTTTCTCGAGTTCATGATGTCTTCCACGTCTCTCAACTCAGGCGTTGCTTCTCGGATCCCATCCGTGGAGTGGACCACGAAACGCTTGATCTCCAAGATAACCTCATGTATCGAGAGTACCCTGATCGCATTCTTGATCAAGCAGAGCGAGTCACTCGACGTCAGAACATCAAGTTTCTCAAGGTTTAGTGGTCTCATCATTCCGAGAGAGAAGCTACTTGGGAGCGAGAAGATCGTCTTCATTGGAGTACCCGCTTTCTTTCCGTCGACCCTGAATCTCGGAATGAGAGATTTTTTCAAGTGGGGCGAGTTGTCACATCCCTAGCTCTGGTATGACCTAGGCTAGCTAGTCATTTGTGCATCATGTTTAAATTCCAGTTAATTTTGAAATGGGGATTTGTGAAACCCTCGAATCATTTCGGAAATGACCCAAATAAAATTGCTTCAATTTGGCCCAAGAAAATGTTCCTGTTTTCTCTAAAAATATTGGTCGAGGTAAAATTCCAACCAATATTTTTGGGAGCTCAAGTATTTATTTTTGGCCATTTGAATTAATGCAGATAAATATTTGCCTTGGATATATATATGTTATATATAAAATATATGTCCAAAAATTATGCTAGTTGTTGAGGAGTTCTGGAATAATATAAATAGCTCCTACAAAAATTGGCATAAGAAAATTAAATGATTTAGTATTTTAATTAAATCAAACAAATGTCAGAAAATAGAAAAAATAAACAAAAAGGGGAAAACCCTTACCTGGACTTACCTGGGCCACTTGTTGGCCTGGCTCTGTTACCCGGCCAGGCAGCGCCTAATCGTCCCCCTCCTCGCGCCCAGAGGCAGGCGGCGTGGTCGCCGCGCAGCCTCATGCAGCGCCACAGGCTACTGCGTGCCCTCCCCCTCGACGCTCAGGCCTCCGGACGTCGCCACGTGCTGCCCCGCACCGCTCTCACTCTCTCTCGCTCTCCCTCCTCCCCTGGACCTCTCCCTCTTCCCGCGCCCGAAGCGCTGCCGCCGCCGCAGCTCACCGCCGACGCGCTCCCCGCCGTCCCCTCGCCCCTCCGTGGAGTCCACGAGCTCCGCCACGACTCCCTCGTCCTCTCCGTCAAGCCACAAGACGCCGGACGCCCTGTGGAGCCGTCGCTGTCGCCGTCTTCGTCTCCGGTCGCCGGAGATTGTCCTCGCCGCCACGCCGCCGTCTGGCCTCCCCCGAGCCCGCTGAAGGCGCCACCGGAACCGCGGTGAGCTCCGCCACCGTTCCCCTCTCTCCGTTTAGCCGCCCGCACGTCGTAGCCCCTTTCCCCCACCACGGCCGAAGCCTCCCGCCGCCGTTCATGTCGCCGCCGTCGCCCTGGCCACCGCAACCCGCAACCGAGCTCGTCACCATGCTCCTGGTGCCACGAGGGTGCCGCAGAGCCCCTCGAGTGGCCTCCCCGTGCCCCACAGCCGCTCCCGCTCGGAGCCCGTGCTCCGGCCGCCGCCCCGAGCTCCGCTCCGGCGAGCTCCGGCACCCCCACGGTCTCCCGCGTGTCCCACTGGATGCGCGCGAGCACCCGCTCCTCGGAGATGGTCTCCGCGGCCCTTTTGGTCGCCGGAGACGCGGTCCCGAGCCCCTCCGCCACGCTCGGCCTCGCCGGCGGCTTAACGCCGGTGGGGTTGACCGCTTGACCGCGCCGGCCTGTCAGGTGGGTCCAGCTCGTCAGGTGATTAGCTTAAGCTAATCACCACCTAAGCTAACTCCCAGACACTGACAGTGGGCCCCAGCGCCACTAATCTTTTAATTAGGATTATAACTAACCCCTGTTTAACCCCCTGTCACTGACGTGTGGATCCCACACGTCAGGTTTGACCTGGTTAGCACCGTTGACTTGCTGACGCAGGCATGACGCAGTGCTGACGCAATTATTTATTTTCTGGAATTATTTTAATTCAGGAAATTCCAGGAAATTAGCAAAACTTCAAAAATTCATATAAATTCAACCGTAACTCAGATTGAAATAATTTATATATGAAAATTATCAGAAAAATGCAATCTAACCATCTGTACCAGTTTCATGCATGACAAATCAACTTATACCTACTGTATAAGTGAAACACTAAATGGCATTTATAAAGAGCTTAATT
This sequence comes from Aegilops bicornis, assembly GCA_021605145.1. Taxonomy (NCBI): domain Eukaryota; kingdom Viridiplantae; phylum Streptophyta; class Magnoliopsida; order Poales; family Poaceae; genus Aegilops; species Aegilops bicornis. The sequence continues at coordinate 475,389,423 of CM038669.1, read as the reverse complement.
TGGAGTTGCATTTGAATTCTTGGTTCAAATGGACTTCAACCAAATGAACTCTAGTTGCATTAGCTCAACAGCATCACATCTACATGCCATGTTCATGCATCATATTGTTGCATGTGATTGTGTATTGATTGCCGGCACCGTTCCTTCTCGATAGGTCCTGCTCCGGAGACGTTCCAGAGTACCCGTCTGAGAAGCAGTGCCCCCCTTGTGGATTTACCAGGCAAGCAAACCCCCTTGTTCATTCCGATACAATCCTACTCTCTCGCTCCTGCTCTCAGTTATTGCATTAGGACAACAACGATTCATCTGCTACTTTGTGCTGCGGTAGTTGAACCCATTCCTCTGCACGACTGTCATTGCCACAAGAAATAGTTGAAACCCACTAGCATGTGTAGGAGTTGATTGAGCCATGTTGTGTTCCTACCATGCTATGCATGCTATTGCTTAGAGTTGTGTCGGGTCTGATTCATTGGGAATGAATTGAGATGCAGTTCTATGTTACGATCTTTGAGAGTGAAATATGTGAACACGATTTGGTAAAGGCAGCGGTGAGAGGCCATGTAGGAGTACATGGTGGGTTGTCTCACCGAACCGTCCTTAAGCTTTGAGTTCTATGTATGTTGTCCAATGACTAGCTACTACCACACATTGGAATGCTTAAGTGCCCTCTCGACTTATTAACCAACTTGACCTCCGTCTGTGAGTCGCAACTAGTGTCCGGTGTTTGTAGGTAGTGTTAGTAGTCTACCAAGTGGCACCCGCCGTGTGGGCTTGGGACAGACTAGGCACAAGTGGCACGGTGTACTGTGTGTAGATCCATCCGTGAGGTGGGCTTGGGAACCCTGCACACATCATTTGGGGCTGTGAGCGACACCCCGGCCGGATCTCCTTGCGGATGGAACCCGAATAGGCGGTAAACCTGGATTAGAGTCTTGTGTGGTTAGTCAGGTCGTGGCCGACATCCTCGCCAGGCTTCCGCTTGAAGGTTGTCAAGGTACATGATGTGTACATGGTGATAAGTGGTGAGAGCGTGTGTGAAGAAGTACACCCCTGCAGGGTTAACATGATCTATTCGAATAGCCGGGTCCGCGGTTATGGACTTCTTGGATGCTTACGTGGTACATAGACAACTTGAAGTGGATACTCTAAAATGCTCAAGACAAGTGTGAGTGCTATGGATGGCCTTCTCGTATGGAGACGGAAATGAATCCATAGTAGTGTATTGTGTGGTGACTAGTGGACCTGCAGCGCCATATCACCTCAAAGGAGTTACGGTAGTCGTAGAACAGGATAGCCACAGAGTCAAAGCTGGCTTGTCGCAACTAAACTCCACATTACCTTCTTGATACTAATGCATGTATAATAGGATCCGATGTAAGTCTTCTTGAGTACCTTTGTACTCACGTTGCTTTATTTATGTTTTGCAGCGGAGACTTCGGTCTTACTAGTAGTTCCGCTTGGACTTCGACGAGTAGCTTGTTACCTCAGCTACGATCTTGTACCCTTGGGAGGGTCTTGTAGATAGTCAGGCTTCTCAGCTTTTTCTTTTATAGTTGTTTGTACTCAGACATGTGATGCATCCGCTTGTTGCTTGTATGCTCTGAATGATGGGTCATGTGACCCCTGTTTGTATTTACTGCTATGTGGCTCTTCTGAGCCTTTATCTATATGAGTTTGCGTTATGTTGTGATGCCATGTTGTACAGCACATACTTGCATGTTATGCGACGTGTAACTTGTATTGCTATGTGTGGGATCCGACAACCTAGTTGTTTATCCTTGGTAGCCTCTCTTATGGGGAAATGTAGTCTCGTGCTTCTGAGCGATAGTAGTCCGCTACAGCCCGGTTCACCGGAGTCCTGCTAGCCCAGCACTACTGCTTGGACACTTGACTTGTCGGCATGTGCTTCACTTCGTTCCTATGTCTGTCCCTTCGGGGAAATGTCACGCGGTGATATTCGGAGTCCTGCCTAGCCTGCTACAGCCCGGGATACCGGAGTCCTGTTAGCCCAGTGCTACAGCCCGAATTCATACGTTGATGACCGACATGCTCGATGTGATTCATGTATGCCTGTCCCCATAGGTTAGTGCGACTTTGGATTCACGACTTGTCATGTCGGCCCGGGTTCTCTGTCATCTGGATGCTAGCGACACTATCATATACGTGAGCCAATAGGCTTAAACGGTCCCGGCCATGGTAAGGCGACACCTGTGGGAATACCGTGCGTGAGGCCGCAAAGGTGATATGATGTGTTACATGCTAGATCGGTGTGACTTAGGATCGGGTCCCGACAGCTTTGGTATCGAGCTCGTTGCTGTAGGATTTCCAAGCCAACCCGGTGAAGTTGAGTCTAGAAATGCTTTAGTTATGTAGGGAATTGATTGTGGAAGGGAGCGTAAGGCTCTTTTACTCCTTTACCTCATGGCCTTCGATCTGAGTCGTCCTATCTTTCCGACGGGGTTAAGGAACTAGGCTTTCTTCCGTCTATCGAGGATCACGTGTTACTACTCCGTAGTCTCTTAGGATTGGTTGATCGAGTCATACCCCAGTTTTCGAGTACCTTCGGTGTAGCCTGTTTAGTAATATCTCAGAACCTTGAGTGGTGATGTTGAGTTGTTGTACTACCCCATTTTAGCAGGATGTCTCATTTTGAGCATTTTACTGCCGTTATGCTGCCGGAATTGCCCCAGGAGTTCGAGAGTTACTAATTTCTGTGTCCTACATTTTTCAGTATGTAGTGATGTTGATTCCGTCCTTGGTTTCGTTTCTCAGGATGTCATCAGTTAAGCGAAGTTACATTTGCTCGTAGCCAGAACCACGGAGATGGTAGGGATGAGGATCCTCCCGACCAGCCTTCATTGGCAGAGTTTATGTTAGAGATGGAGAGGAACAAGCGTGAGTCTAACCACTTGTTGGCAAGTATCGAGGAGAACACCGCACAACAGTTCAAAGGGTCTGCAACCATTCATGACTTCATTCGCTTGCACCCACCTACCTTTCATCATTCCATTGAGCCACTCGATGCAGATGACTGGCTCCGTAGTATCACACGCAAGCTCCGTTCTGCGAACGTAGCTGAAAGTGACAAGGTCACCTATGCTGCATACCACGGAAGGTCATGCTAGTCTTTGGTGGCGTAACTATGAGGCTATGCTTCGGTGGCCAGATTCCAACCTCGAGAGATTTCAGAGGCTTTTCGCGAGCATCACATTCCTGAAGCCCTCATCGATCGCAAGAGAGAAGAGTTCTATACTTTCATCCAGGGTAAGTTGGCTGTTGATGCTTACAGCAGAGAGTTTGAGAACCTTGCCCGCTATGCTACAGAAGAGGTGTCCACGGACGCTAAGAAGCAGGCTAGGTTCCGGAAGGGTCTCAACCCCAAGTTGCGTCGTGATCTCCACTTGCACCATTGCAATACATTCCAGGCTCTTGTGAACAAGGCCATTAACGCAGAGACAGCTCAGCTCACTTACGAGGAGTCTCGTAAGCACACCCGTGAGTTGGGATCTTCTTCCGGTTCGGGCTCGCAGAAGCGCCGGATTTGGGTTCCAAACTCCGCTCTTCCTCCTGGATATACACCGACGCCATCTTATGTGGCACCTCACCCGGTTCACTTATATGCACCACCCAGGCCTATTGGTGGACCACCTGCCAATACGGGTCCATGTCCTACCTCCAAGATTTGTTACAAGTGTGGAGAGCCAGGGCACATTGCTCGTATTTGTACTCAGACCAGAGTTGCCCCACCCCAGCCCGAGAAGTCATTGGCCGTGGTAGTAAGCCATCGCGCAAGATGATCGATGCCAAGTCAGCTCCCATCGAACATGGGCGTGTGCATCACGTCTTAGCTAAATACGCTCATGATGATCCAGATGTCGTTCTTGGTACACTCCTTGTCAATCGTCATCCAAAGATCGGGTTACATTCGAAATCTGGAGCATCTCATTCCTTCATTTTTGAAAGCTATGCCCGCTTGCACGACATGTCATTTTGTGATATGCCCTCCCCGCTACTCATTCAAACTCCTGGATCCAAATGGCAAACATCTTGTGTAAGCCATAGTAACGAAATCCTTGTTGACAGACTTGTATTCCTTGCCTCACTTATAGCCCTCAAGTCTTCGGGATATTAACATCATCTTGGGTATGGGTGGATGACAGCTCATCATGCCAAGATTGATTGTTACACCAGTCTGTTCAGCTTACACACCCATCGGCAAGATAGTCACTTTGTCTCCACTAGAGTTGCAAAGCGTCAACTCTATTCTCTTAATGCCAGCCCTCTTCCGGACCTTGAAGATATCCCGATAGTCCGTGATTTTCCGGATGTCTTTCAGAGGAACTGCCGGGTATTCCACACAGCGGAGATGTAGAGTTCGTCATAGATCTTATTCCAGGAACCGCTCCAATTTGTAGGAGACCTTACAAGATGGCACCCTTAGAACTAGCCGAGCTTAAGAAACAACTTGATGAGTCCTTGCAAAAGGGTTTCATCCGTCCTAGTTCTTCTCCTTGGGCTTGCCCCGTCCTCTTCGTCAAGAAGAAGGATGGTACGGACCGGATGGTTGTAGATTATCGTCCCGTTAATTTGGTCACGATAAAGAACAAGTATCCGCTCCCGTGATCAACGACATTGTATGATCAGCTCATTGGATCCTCAATCTTTTCCAAAATGGATTTGAGGTTAGGATACCACCAAATCAAGATCGAAAGCGGGACATTCCCAAGACAGCCTTTGTCACTCGTTATGGCCGGTCTGAGTACACCGTCATGTCCTTTGGTCTAACCAATGCTCCAGCTACCTTCTCCCGCTTGATGAACTCGATCTTCATGGAGTACTTAGACAAATTAAGTCGTGGTTTATCTCGATGATATACTTATTTACTCGAAGAACGAGGAAGAGCATGCGAACATCTTAGACTTGTGTTAGAAAAACTCGAGAGCACCGTCTTTATGCCAAGTTCTCCAAGTGTGAATTTTGGTTGCCAGAAGTGACCTATCTCGGTCACGTGATCTCTGGTAAGGGCATTGCTGTCAATCCCGAGAGAGTTCAGGCCGTTCTTGATTGGACTCCACCTGAAACAGTTAAACAAGTTAGGAGTTTCCTCGGTCTAGCCAGCTATTGTCGCCGCTTTGTTGAAAACTTCTCCAAAGTAGCTAAACCCCTCATGGAACTTCTCAAGAAGGATAAAAAGTTCGAGTGGTCCCCACAGTGTGAGTACAGTTTTCAGGAACTGAAAAAACGCCTGACTTCTGCTCCCATACTTGTGCCACCGGATTTCACGAAGGACTTTGTTATCTACTGCGATGCCTCACGGCAGGGACTAGGTGGCATTCTTATGCAGGATCGTCATGTGATTACCTATGCATCTCGACAGTTGCATCCACATGAGGAGAATTATCCTACACATGATCTAGAGCTTGCAGCCGTAGTCTATGCACTCAAGACCTGGCGACACTACCTTCTTGGTAAACATTGCGAGATCTACACCGATCACCGAGTCTCAAGTATATCTTCACCCAACCAGATTTGAACCTTAGGCAAAGACGATGGTTGGAGTTGATCTCAGATTATGATCTAGGGATTACCTACACCCTGTGCAAAGCCAATGTCATGGCTGATGCGCTAAGTCGTAAATCCTATTGCAACAATCTCGTGTTGCGGCAGGTCAACCACTTCTCCATGAGGAATTCTGTAAGCTTAACCTTCACATTGCTCCTCACGGATTCCTTTCTACATTGGTGGCGAAACCTACCCTCGAGGATCAGATCATTTCGACCCGGAAGTTTGATAGGGGTGTTATCCGCATCAAGAGAAACATTAAGAAGGGAGTTGGTGGATGTTTCTCTATGGATGATCGTGGTGTTGTTTTCTTTGAGAATCGCTTGGTGGTTCCCAAGAGTCAACATCTGCGAAAATTTATTCTTAAGGAGTTGCATGAATCTCCTCTCACAATTCATCCCGGTAGTACTAAGATGTATCAGGACCTACGTCAGAGGTTCTGGTGGACTAGGATGAAGAGAGAAATCGCTCAGTTTATTGCTAACTGCGACGTTTGTCGTCGCGTTAAAGCAGAGCATCAGAGGCCTGCTGGCACCCTTCAGCCTTTAGCTATTCCTGAGTGGAAATGGGATAAAGTTGGTATGGATTTCATCACCGGCTTTCCCAGGACCAAGAAAGGGAATAATGCTATCTTCGTAGTCATTGATCGTCTCTCCAAAGTGGCGCACTTCCTACCTGTTCGAGAGAGTATCACTGCTAGTCAGCTCGCTGACTTATATATCTCTCGAATAGTTTCACTCCATGGTGTTCCACTAGAGATCAATTCAGACCGTGGTAGTCTTTTCCAATTCTGGGAGAGTTTCCAAACTGCCATGGGCACCCATCTATCCTTCAGTACCGCTTTCCACCCTCAATCAAGTGGTCAGGTGGAAAGGGTCAATCAAATTCTCGAAGACATGCTCAGAGCTTGCGTTATCTCATTCGGTATGGATTGGGAAAAATGTCTTCCTTACGCCGAGTTTGCTTATAACAATAGCTATCAATCCAGTCTCAAGAAAGCTCCTTTTGAGATTCTCTATGGACAAACAAGTCGAACACCTTTGAACTGGTCAGAAACCGGTGAAAGTCAATTCTTTGGACCGGACATGATCCAGGAGGCAGAAGAGCAAGTTCGCATCATTCATGAGAATTTGAAACAGCCCAATCTCGTCAAAAGAGCCAGTATGACCGTCGTCATAAGGAAGTGGATTATGAAATTGGCGACAAGGCTTACCTTCGGGTTACTCCTCTAAAGGGTACCCATCGTTTTGGTATCAAGGGCAAGTTGGCTCCTCGTTACATTGGTCCTTTTCGCATACTCGCTAAACGAGGAGAGGTTGCCTACCAGTTGGAACTACCCCCACATCTTTCTCGAGTGCATGATGTCTTCCACGTCTCTCAACTCAGGCGTTGCTTCTCGGATCCTATCCGTGGAGTGGACCACGAAACGCTTGATCTCCAAGATAACCTCATGTATCGAGAGTACCCTGTTCGCATTCTTGATCAAGCAGAGCGAGTCACTCGACGTCAGAACATCAAGTTTCTCAAGGTTCAGTGGTCTCATCATTCCGAGAGAGAAGCTACTTGGGAGCGAGAAGATCGTCTTCGACTGGAGTACCCCGCTTTCTTTCCGTCGACCCCTGAATCTCGGACGAGATTTTTTCAAGTGAGGCGAGTTGTCACATCCCTAGCTCTGGTATGACCTAGGCTAGCTAGTCATTTGTGCATCATGTTTAAATTCAGTTAATTTTGAAATGGGGATTTGTGAAACCCTCGAATCATTTACGAAATGACCCAAATAAAAATTGCTTCAATTTGGCCCAAGAAAATGTTCCTGTTTTCTAAAAATATTGGTCGAGGTAAAATTCCAACCAATATTTTTGGGAGCTCAAGTATTTATTTTTGGCCATTTGAATTAATGCGATAAATATTTGCCTTGGATATATATATGTTATATATATAATATATGTCCAAAAATTATGCTAGTTGTTGAGGAGTTACGGAATAATATAAATAGCTCCTACAAAAATTGGCATAAGAAAATTAAATGATTTAGTATTTTAATTAAATCAAACAAATGTCGAAAAATAGAAAAAATAAACAAAAGGGAAAACCCTTACTGGACTTACAGGCCACTTGTTGGCCTGGCTCTGTCTTGCCGGTCAGCCCGTGGCGCCAATCGTCCCCCTCCTCGCGCCCGGGCAGGCGGCGTGGTCGCCGCATGTCAGCGCAAGATGCGCTTCCAGCTGCTACTGCGTGCCCTCCCCTCGGACAGGCCTCCGGGGCGTCGCCATGCGCTGCCCGCACCGCTCTCACTCTCTCGCTCTCTCTCCTCCCTGGACCTCTCCCTCTCCCAGCGCCCGAAGCGCCCGCGCCGCAGCTCACCGCGACGCGCTCCCGCGATCCCCTCGCCCCTCCGTGGAGTCCACGAGCTCCACCACGACTCCCTCGTCCTCTCCGTCAAGCCACAAGACGCCAGACGCCCTGTGGAGCCGTCGCCGTCGCCGTCTTCGTCTCCGGTCGCCGGAGATTGTCCTCGCCGCCACGCCGCCGTCTGGCCTCCCCCGAGCCCGCTGAAGGCGCCACCGGAACCGCAGTGAGCTTCTGCCCCGTTCCCCTCTCTCCGTTTAGCCGCCCGCACGCCGTAGCCCCTTTCCCCCACCACGGCCGAAGCCTCCCGCCGCCGTTCATGTCGCCGCCGTCGCCCTGGCCACCGCAACCCGCAACCCTAGCTTCGTCACCATGCTCCTGGTGCCACGAGGGTGCCGCAGAGCCCCTCGAGTGGCCTCCCCGTGCCCCACAGCCGCTCCCGCTCGGAGCCCGTGCTCCGGCCGCCGCCCCGAGCTCCGCTTCGGCGAGCTCCGGCACTCCCACGGTCTCCCGCGTGTCCCACTGGATGCGCGCAAGCACCCGCTCCTCGGAGATGGTCTCCGCGGCCCTTTTGGTCGCCGGAGACGCGGTCCCGAAACCCCTCCGCTGGCCTTCGGCCTCGGCGGCTTAACGTCAGTGGGGTTGACCGCTTGATCGCGCCGGCCTGTCGGTGGGTCGGCTCGTCGGTGATTAGCTTAAGCTAATCACCACCTAAGCTAACTCCACGACGCGACAATGGGCTCCGGCGCCACTAATCTTTTAATTAGGATTAAACTAACCTGTTTAACTCGTCATCGACGTGTGGACCCCACACGTCAGGTTTGACCTGGTCAGCACCGTTGACTTGCTGACGCAGGCATGACGCAGTGCTGACGCAATTATTTATTTTCTGGAATTATTTTAATTCAGGAAATTCCAGGAAATTAGCAAAACTTCAAAAATTCATATAAATTCAACCTTAACTCAGATTGAAATAATTTATATATGAAAAATTATCAGAAAAATGCAATCTAACCATCTGTACCAGTTTCATGCATGAAAAATCAACTTATACCTGCTGTATAAGTGAAACACTAAAATGGCATTTATAAAGAGCTTAATTTGGAGTTGCATTTGAATTCTTGGTTCAAATGGACTTCAACCAAATGAACTCTAGCTGCATTAGCTCAACGGCATCACATCTACATGCCATGTTCATGCATCATATTGTTGCATGTGATTGTGTATTGATTGCCGCACCGTTCCTTCTCGATAGGTCCCGCTCGAGACGTTCAGAGTACACTGCTCGAGAAGCAAAGGCACCCCTTTGTGGATTTACCAGGCAAGCAAACCCCCTTGTTCATTCCGATACAATCCTACTCTCTCGCTCCTGCTCTCAGTTATTGCATTAGGACAACAACGATTCATCTGCTATTTTGTGTTGCGGTAGTTGAACCCATTCCTCTGCATGACCTGTCATTGCCACAGTAAATAGTTGAAACCCACTAGCATGTGTAGGAGTTGATTGAGCCATGTTGTGTTCCTACCATGCTATGCCTGCTATTGTTTAGAGTTGTGTCAGGTCTGATTCATTGGGAATGAATTGGAGTACAGTTCTATGTTCTGATGAGAGTGAAATATGTGAACACGATTTGGTAAAGGCAGCGGTGAGAGGCCATGTAGGAGTACATGGTGGGTTGTCTCACCGGAACCGCCCTTAAGCCTTGAGTTCTATGTATGTTGTCCAATGACTAGCTACTACCACACATTGGAATGCTTAAGTGCCCTCTCGACTTATTAACCAACTTGACCTACATCCGAGGAGTCGCAACTAGTTTCTCGGTGTTTGTAGGTAGTGTTAGTAGTCTACCAAGTGGCACCCGGCCGGTGGGCTTGGGACAGACTAGGCACAAGTGGCACGGTGTACAGGCGTAGATCCATCCAAATGAGGTGGGCTTGGGAACCCTGCACACATCATTTGGGGCCGTGGCGACACCCGGCCGGATCTCCTTGCGGATGGAACCCGAATAGGCGATAAACACGGATTAGAGTCTTGTGTGGTTAGTCGTCGTGGCCGACATCCTCGCCAAAGCTTCCGCTTGAAGGTTGCCGAGGTACATGACGTGTACATGGTGATAAGTGGTGAGAGCGTGTGTGAAGAAGTACACCCCTGCAGGGTTAACATGATCTATTCGAATAGCCGGGTCCGCGGTTATGGACTTCTTGGATGCTTACGTGGTACATAGACAACTTGAAGTGGATACTCTAAAATGCTCAAGACAAGTGTGAGTGCTATGAATGGCCTTCTCGTATGAAGACAGGAATGAATCCATAGTAGTGTATTGTGTGGTGACTAGTGGACTGCATTAGCCATATCACCTCAAAGAAGTTACATTGAGTCGAGAATAGGATAGCCACAGAGTCAAAGCTGGCTTGCTGCAACTAAACTCCACATTACCTTCTTAATACTAATGCATGTATAATAGGATCTGATGTAAGTCTTGCTGAGTACCTTTGTACTCACATTGCTTTATTTATGTTTTGCAGCGGAGACTTCGGTCTTACTAGTAGTTCCGCTTGGACTTCGACGAGTAGCTTGTTACCTCAGCTATGATATTGTACCCTTGGGAGGGTCTTGTAGATAGTCAGGCTTCTCAGCTTTTTCTTTTATAGTTATGCGTACTTTCGGACATGTAATGCTTCCGCTTGTTGCTTGTATGTTTCAATGATGGGTCATGTGACCCCTGTTTGTATTTATTGCTATGTGGCTCTTCCGAGCCTTTATCTATATGAGTTTGCGTTATGTTGTGATGCCATGTTGTACAGCACATACTTGCATGTTATGCGTACGTGTAACTTGTATTGCTATGTGTGGGATCCGACAACCTAGTTGTTTATCCTTGGTAGCCTCTCTTATGGGGAAATGTAGTCTCGTGCTTCTGAGCAATAGTAGTCCGCTATAGCCCGGTTCACCGGAGTCCTCGCTAGCCCAAAGCACTACCGCTTGGACACTTGACTGCCGGCATGTGCTTCACTTCGTTCCTATATGCATCTTCGGGAAATGTCACGCGGTGATATTCGGAGTCCTGCCTAGCCTGCAACAGCTCGGGATACCGGAGTCCTGTTAGCCCACTGCTACAGCCCGAATTCATACGTTGATGACCGACATGCTCGATGTGATTCATGTATGCCTATCCCCATAGGTTAGTGCCACTTTGGATTCACGACTAGTCATGTCGGCCCGGGTTCTCTGTCACATGGATGCTAGCGACACTATCATATACGTGAGCCAATAGGCGCAAACGGTCCCGGGCCATGGTAAGGCGACACCCGTGGGAATACCGTGAGTGAGGCCGCAAAGTGATATGATGTGTTACATGCTAGATCGGTGTGACTTAGGATCGGGGTCCTGACACAACAATGGGGGAAGAAGCTGAGCCGGCAATGCGGGAAGAAGCTCAAGACGAGGCATCAGATGAGCCCGTTGATGATCTAGGTCGGGACATTGCCGATGCAAAGAGAAACTGCGCAAGTGATTTGGAGAAGAAGAAGTTGCAGCGCATGTTAGAGGATCACAAGAAACTGTTGTACCCGAATTGCGAAGCTGATAAGAAAAAGTTGGGCACCACACTGGAATTGCTGCAATGGAAGGCAGAGAATGGTGTATCTGACTAGGGATTTGGAAAGTTGCTGGTAATGATAAAGAATATGCTTCCAAAGGACAACGAATTGCCCGAGAGTGCGACGAAGCAAAGAAGGCTGTCTGCCCTCTAGGGTTAGAGGTGCAGAAGATACATGCATGCCCTAATGACTGCATCCTCTATCGCGGTGAGTACGAGGATTTGAACGCTTGCCCGGTATGCGGTGCATTGCGCTATAAGATCAGCCGCGATGACCCTGGTGATGTCGAGGGCGAGTGCCCCAGGAAGAAGATTCCTGCCAAGGTGATGTGGTATGCTCCTATAATTCCATGGTTGAAACGCTTGTTCCAAAACAAAGAGCATGCCAAGGCGATGCGATGGCACAGAGAAGACCGTAAGAAAGACGGAGAGTTGAGAGTACCCGCTGACGGGTCGCAGTGGAGAAAAATCGAGAGAAAATACGGGAAGGAGTTTGCAGATGACGCAAGGAACGTATTGTTTGGTCTAAGCGCAGATGGCATTAATCCTTTTGGGGAGCAGAGCAGCAACCATAGCACCTGGCATGTGACTCTATGTTTGTATAACCATCCTCCTTGGTTGTGCATGAAGTGGAAGTTCATTATGATGCTAGTGCTCATCCAAGGCCCTAAGAAACCCGGCAACGACATTGATGCGTACCTAAGGACATTAGTTGAAGAACTCTTACAGCTGTGGAATGGAACAGGTGTACGTGCGTGGGATGAGCACATGGGGGAAGAATTTGACCTAAAGGTGTTGCTGTTCATGACCATCAATGATTGGTCTGCTCTCAGTAACCTTTCAAGACAGACAAACAAGGGATACCGCGCATGCACGCACTGTTTGGACGATACCGACAGTATATATTTAAACAATTGTAGGAAGAATGTGTACCTGTGACATCGTCGATTTCTTCCGAGTAGGCATCCCGTAAGAAAGAAAGGCAAGCATTTCAAAGGTGAGGCGGATCACCGGACGAAGCCTCGCCACCGTAATGATGCTGATGTATATGATATGGTCAAGGATTTGAAGGTAGTCTTTGGAAAGGGTCCTGGCGGACAACCTGTTCTGAATGACGCTGACGGACGCACACCCATGTGGAAGAAGAAATCTATATTTTGGGACCTGCCCTATTGGAAAGACCTAGAGGTCCGCTCCGCAATCGACGTGATGCACGTGACAAAGAATCTTTGTGTGACCCTGCTTGGCTTCTTGGGCGTGTATGGAAAGACAAAAGATACACCTGAGGCACGGGAGGACCAACAACGTATGCACGGAAAAGATGGCATACATCAGGGTCATGCCAGCTACGCTCTTACCAAAGAAGAGAAGGAAATCTTCTTTGAATGCCTGCCGAAGATTAAGGTACCGTCTGGCTTCTCGTCGAATATAAAGGGAATAATAAACATGGCAGAGAAAAAGTTTCAGAACCTAAAGTCTGATGACTGCCACGTGATTATGAAGCAACTGCTTCCGGTTGCATTGAGGGGTCTTCTACCGGATAACGTTAGATTAGCCATTGTGAAGCTATGTGCATTCCTCAATGCAATCTCTCAGAAGGTAATCGATCCAGAAATCATACCAAGGTTAGAGAATGATTTGGTGCAATGTCTTGTCAGTTTCGAGTTGGTGTTCCCACCATCCTTCTTCAACATCATGACGCACGTCCTAGTTCACCTATGCGAAGAGATTAACATTTTGGGTCCTATATTTCTACACAATATGTTCCCCTTTAAGAGGTTCATGGGAGTCTTAAAGAAATATGTTCATAACCGTGCTAGGCCAGAAGGAAGCATCTCCAAAGGGCCATGAAAATGAAGAGGTCATTGAGTTTTGTATTGACTTTATTTCTGACCTTAAGCCGATTGGTGTCCTCGAATCATGCATAAGGGCAGACCGGATGGAAAAGGCACACTAGGAGGGAATCAAATAATATGTATGGACGGACATTCTCTCACTGAAGCACACTACACAGTTCTACAGAATTCCGCCTTGGTGGCTCCGTATATGGACGAACACAAGAATTTTCTACGCTCCAAACACCCGAAGCGGTCTGATGACTGGATTACACGTGAACAAACCAGGAGTTTCACCGGCTGGTTGCAGACACGTACCATGCATGACGCCTCTATTGAAGATGACCTGTACTTGCTGTCCCAGTTACCATATTTGAATATAATGACTTTCAAAGAGTACGAGATAAATGGTAATACATTTTACACGATCGCCCAAGATAAGGAGAGCACCAACCAAAACAGTGGTGTCCGCTTTGATGCAACAACCAAGACGGGAAAAGAAACATATTATGGTTACATAGAGAACATATGGGAACTTGACTATGGACGTGGTTTGAAGGTCCCTTTGTTTCGGTGCAAATGGGTCAATATGACACGAGGTGGGGTAACGGAAGACCCGCAGTACGGAATGACAACAGTGGATCTCAACAATATTGCGTATGCAGACGAACCATCCGTCCTAGCCAATGATGTGGCACAAGTTTTCTATGTGAAGGACATGTCTACCAAGCCGAAAAAGAAACGATAAGGAAGCGAATGCATCATACGATGAGCCAAAGCGCCACATAGTTCTTTCTGGGAAGAGAAACATTGTGCGAGTGGATGACAAGACAAACATGTCAGAAGATTATGAAAAGTTTGATGAAATTGCTCCATTCACAGTGAATATTGACCCGAGCATCCAGTTTAATGATGAAGATTTTCCATGGCTACGGCGCAAAGGGACACACGCGAAGAAAAAGTTTCACACCCAAAGATCTGGGATGTGATCGGCTTCACTATCATCACTTTCTTCTGTTGTTTCACGCCTAGGAGGGAATCTCTGTGATAGTTAGGGTAGTTATGTGTTTTGGCATTTGAAATGCAAAGAAATTTTATGTGCAAACAAATTCTTTCATGCATTTACTGATTTTTTCAGCTAAATGACCCTGAAATTGAAAAGCATTTCAAGCGAACTCAGAAAAGGTTGAAAGTTGGCATGGTATCATAATTTCACCCACATAGCATGTGTAGAAAAGTAGAGAGGGTTACTGCAAAAACTTGATGCACTTCGTGTACAAAATGGACAATCTCTTTCGAAGTATTAAGGTTTCGGACGAAAACTCATCTATTACAAAGGCATTTCATTTTTTAAATAACCTAAGCATTACCAAATTGAATATAATGATAAAACACACTAATATTAAACATAAGAGAAAAGAATCATTGAAAAATCTATTTTCAAAGTTAAGTTATTCACAAACTAGTGATTTACACAAATTTCAAATAATTCAAAATTTAAACTATTCAAATTTGAAAACTACCGACACTAACGGAAAGTTTGTAATTTTTTGTACCTAAAGCAAAAATATTCCCAAAGAAACTCTAAATATAGCAAAAAACAACTCAAAAATAAATAAACCAAAAATAAATAAAGCAAAAAAAAATAAGAAAATAAAAAGCCCACCAACTGGGCCAGAGCGGCCTGCATACGACTAGAAACCCAACCTGTAGTTGGGCCAGGATCTGAGCCCGCAAGCCCAAGAGAGGCCCACATGAAGAGTAGGAGAGGTAGGCCTGGAAGGCACGCTTTTGAGAGGAGCTCAATGGGTGCCGTCTTGGGGCTTATAAACTGATCTTGGCGCTCCTCAACTAGCGAGGTGGGACTAAACTTCTGCGCCCCTCGCCTGGCAGCACACACCTTTTAGTACCGGTTGGTGCCACCACCCGGTACTAAAGGGTGGGTCTTTAGTACCGGTTGGTGCCACCACCCGGTACTAAAGGGTGGGTCTTTAGTACCGGTTGGTGCCACCACCCGGTACTAAAGGGTGGGTCTTTAGTACCGGTTGGTGCCACCACCCGGTACTAAAGGGGGGCCGCTTCCCGCAGCTTGGCCTGGCCAAAATAGACCTTTAGTACCGGTTGGTGGCTCCAACCGGTACTAAAGGGGTGTTCTATATAAGAAAGCACTTCAAAAAAATTCAGTTTCTCATCTCTCCCTCGCTTCTTTCTCCTTCCGCCCGTTGCCACCGCCTCGTCGCCGCCGTCCCGTCCTGTCCTGTCGCGCCCCGCCTGTCGTCCCGTCGTCGCCGCCCGTCCCCATCCCGTCGCTGCCGCCCGTTCCCCGTCCTCGCCGCCCCTGTCGCCGTGCCTCGCCGGTGAGCATGCTCCGACCGCCATGTCTCCACACACACACACACATTAGTTTTTTAGTTACAAATTTTAGTTATAGAAATTTTTTTGTTTTTTAGTTATAGAAATATTAGAAATGTTAGTTATATAGAAATGTTATAAATTTTTCTATTTTTTAGTTATAGAAATATTTATAGAAATGTTAGCAATTTTTCTATTTTTTAGTTATAGAAATATTAGAAATTTTAGAATAGTTTTAGTTAGATGAATTAGATTAATGTCAAATTGTTAGAATTTGCATATAGAATTTTAGTTATCACCATCCAATCATTTAAAAAATGTTACTTTTTGCGGGCATATAGTACTTGTTCTCCAGGGGTCACTTCGGTTACTAGGAGCTGGCCCCTCAGGTGCAGAACTTGGTTCTATGCGCATGGGGGGCGTTGGACCCGAAGACAGGCCTGGTTTTGAAGAAGGAAAGTCTAAAAGGAGCCGAACAAAAGTTACTTGACGCAATAGAAGATGCTCGAAAGGGGGTGTTCACGCCAATGAGAGAACGACGAGCTTACGCTACGCTACTGAAATCTCGAACACCCGGGAAGAACACGAGGCAAGGGTGTTATTCCCTGGTATGAGGGCTTTTTGGAATGGAACGACGACTACATGACCCGTGCAAGAAAGAAGATGGAGGAGGAGAAGAAGAGGAAGTTGGAGGAGGAGGAGAGGAAGCAGGACGCAGAACACCTTAAAGGCCTAGAAGCAAGGCACGCGGACTTGGCACTCAAACTCCAGCAGCAGCAACAGATCGACTCACTTAGCCAGGAAAGGGGGTCTCAGCAGCGGCAGCAGCAAGCGGATGATCGTCCAGCATTGGATAGCACCATCCCATCCATGCCGAGAAGCAGCGTTGGTTCCACCCCGGGCGACGCACTGCTAGATACATACCTTGTGGATGCCATCATAGAGAACACTAACTGCTGAGCTACACTTCAAAATGAAGAACATATCCATGAAGGTGGCGAACATCGTTGTACAATTACCCACGAAGAAACCTTCCATTGCACCCCGATTCCAGCGGGCTATGCTCGTGTCTTGGTTGATGAGGTGGTGGACCCATATTCGGGGCTACAGCTTGACATTCCTGGAGGTGATGACGAGCACACACTGGGAGAGGCCATACATCGTATCATCCTATGGAGAAAGGATTGCATCGTCTTTCGAAGTCCACCTACATCACGTCTGCCGACTCCTCCTCGAAGTCCGCCACCGAGTCAGCAGACTCCCGCTCCTCCAAGTCCACGAACGCGTGAGCCGACTCCTCCTCGAAGTCCGCCACCGTGTCAGTAGACTCCCGCTCCTCCAAGTCCACGAACACGTGAGCAAACTCCTACTTCAAGTCCTGCATAACGTCAGGCCACTCCTCCTGTTTCAAGTCCGACACCGTGTCAGGCCACACCTCCTGCTTCAAGTCCGGCACAGCGTCATGCCACTCCTCCTGCTCCAACTCAGCCACGTCAGCCGTCTCCGCCGCCTCAGCAATCGCAGAAGAGACATGCCGCAGCTATGGTGCGTAGCGGTACGAGTCGAGGTAGTACATGAAGTACAGGCGGAGACAAGCGATATAAATATGGTCCAAGCAGTCTCGCTCCTCTTCTCAGAGGCCTTACGACATGACCGAGGAGCAAAACGGTGCCATAGTACGGGCCGAAGTGGACGCCCATTTTGGACTGAAACCGGCACCGCCGCGGAGGGAGAAAGTGCCTGAGGAAAAGATTGACCACTTCATTCATATGGCTAGACCACCAGCTCCCAAGCCTGTTGACTCAGACTATGAGCGCCAAATAAGGAAGGCACATCGAGCACGACTACAGAAAGAAGCGAGCTCGAGCTCGAGCCAACAAGCATCTACCAAAAATGCAGGAAAACCGTTCCTCAGCTGGGAGAACAGGCAGCGTAATCGATCCCCCCGCTTGTTGTGCCAACAACATATGAGAGTACGCGCGCCCAATATTATTGTGGGCAAACCGTTTACGTTCCCTAGCTGGGCAATGTGGTAATAATCGAGGATCATATAATGCAGGCTGAAATGCTCAAGATCACTGTTGGACGACTCCTCGATGTCGAGCCCATGTCTCCGCTTAGAGAGGAGGAAATAAAACGGAAATATGTTCGGGACCAACCTTTGGTCGAGCCAGACAAGGTCAAGAACCTCCCAACGAGAATGTATGAATTGCATCAATGGTACATGAACATTACCAAGATTTCCAATCGAGAGTCCTTCATGGTGAAAGTCGAGGAAGATCATTACTTCCATAAGCTAGTTGTGTCCGTTGAGTATTCAGAACTATTTCAGTTATTCAATCAAGATGCACTCGACAAATCTCTCGTGAGTTGCTATTGTCTGTAAGTGATTTCTTTCTGTAATTTAAGTCTCAAGCTAGTTTTAGTGCTCATTGATCGATCGTTACCAGTAATTATCCTCACTATATTCTTTTTTGTGGTATTATGCAGGATGAAGATCTATGAAAAAAGCTGGACGCTATGGCATTCGGTTCATGGACCCAAATACCGTTAAAGAATACACATGGAAATTGGAATGGTATAGACAAGATGTAGAGAATAAAATGCTAGAGTTCTTGAAACGCCTCAATACCAATGAAGATATACTACTTCCTTACAACTTCGAGTGAGTCACACTGTCTTGTACTGCAAAATCTGTTTTTGCTTGCTAGCTAGATGTTAATAAGTGTATAGGGTTTACGGTTAGTTGATTAGTGTTATGCACATGCCCGCTTAATTTATACATGCAAACGTATGCGCATGCAGGTAGCATTGGATCTTGTTAGACATTAAAGTTGAAGAAGGAAAAGTTGAAGTACTGGACTCACTACTTAAAAAAGAAAGTGACTACAACATCGTGAAGGGGATAGTCAATAGGTAATTTCAATCATTATTAATGTTGGGGAACATAGTAATTTCAAAAATTTCCTACGCACACACTGGACCATGGTGATGGCATAGCAACGAGAGGGGAGAGTGTCTGTCCACGTACCCTCGTAGACCGAAAGCGGAAGCGTTATAACAACGCTGTTGATTTAGTCATACGTCTTCACGATACGACCGATCCAAGTACCGAACGTCACGGCACCTCCGTGTTCAAGACACGTTCAGCTTCGATGACGATCCCCGGCTCCGATCCAGCAAAGCGTCGGGGATGAGTTCCACAAGATGACGTGGCAGGACGATGATGATGCTCCACCGACGCAGGGCTTCGCCTTAAGCTCCGCTGACGATATGACTTCTCCGGCGCAGGCTTCGCCTAAACTCCGCGACGATATGACCGAGGTGGAATATGGTGGAGGGGGCACCAGACACGGCTAAGGAACGATCCGTAGATCAACTTATGTGTTCATGGGGTGCCCCTGCCCCGTATATAAAGGAGGGAGGGAGGAGGAGGCCGGCCCTAGGAGGGCGCGCCATGGGGAGTCCTACTCCCACCGGAGTAGGATTCCCTTTCCTAGTCCAACTAGGAGTCCTTCCATGTATTAGGAGTAGGAGACAAGGAAGGGGAAGAGAGAAGGGAAGGAAGGAGGTGCGGCCTCCCCCAGTCCACCCGGACTAGGCCATGGGCGCGCGGCCTGCCCTAGGCAGCCCTCTCTCTTTCCCGCAGGGCCCAATAAGGCCCAATACTTCTTCCCGGCGAATTCTCGTAACTCTCCTACTTCAAAAATACCCGAATCATTCGAACCTTTCCGAACTCCGAATATAGTCGTCCAATATATCGATCTTTACGTCTCGACCATTTCGAGACTCCTCGTCATGTCCCCGATCTCATCCGGGACTCCGAACTCCTTCGGTACATCAAAACTCATAAACTCATAATATAATTGTCATCGAAACCTTAAGCGTGCGGACCCTACGGGTTCGAGAACTATGTAGACATGACCTAGAACTATTCTCGGTCAATAACCAATAGCGGGACCTGGATGCCCATATTGGCTCCTACATATTCTACGAAGATCTTTATCGGTCAAACCGCATACGTTGTTCCCTTTGTCATCGGTATGTTACTTGCCCGAGAGTCGATCGTCGGTATCCAATACCTAGTTCAATCTTGTTACCGGCAAGTCTCTTTACTCGCTACGTAATGCATCATTCCGTAACTAACTCATTAGCTACATTGCTTGCAAGGCTAATAGTGATGTGCATTACCGAGAGGGCCCAGAGATACCTCTCCGACAATCGGAGTGACAAAACCTAATCTCGAAATCGCCAACCCAACATGTACCTTTGGAGACACCTGTAGTACTCCTTTATAATCACCCGATTACGTTGTGACGTTTGGTAGTACCCAAAGTGTTCCTCCGTAAACGGAGTTGCATAATCTCATAGTTACAGGAACATGTATAAGTCATGAAGAAAGCAATAGCAACATACTAACCGATCGGGTGCTAAGCTAACGGAATGGGTCATGTCAATCAGATCATTCAACTAATGATGTGATCCCGTTAATCAAATGACAACTCCTTTGTCTATGGTTAGGAAACATAACCATCTTTGATTAACAAGCTAGTCTAGTAGAGGCATACTAGTGACACTCTGTTTGTCTATGTATTCACACATGTATTATGTTTCCGGTTAATACAATTCTAGCATGAACAATAAACATTTATCATGAAATAAGGAAATAAATAATAACTTTATTATTGCCTCTAGGGCATATTTCCTTGAGTCTCCCACTTGCACTAGAGTCAATAATCTAGATCACATCACCATGTGATTAACATCGATAGTTCACATCATCATGTGATTAACACCCATAGTTCACATCGCCATGTGACCAACACCCAAAGGGTTTACTAGATTCAGTAATCTAGTTCACATCGCTATGTGATTAACACCCAAAGAGTACTAAGGTGTGATCATGTTTTGCTTGTGAGAGAATCTTAGTCAACGGGTCTTTCATATTCAGATCCGTTATGTATTTTGCAATTTTCTATGTCTACAATGCTCGCACGGAGCTACTCTAGCTAATTGCTCCCACTTTCAATATGTATCTAGATCGAGACTTAGAGTCATCCAGATCGGTGTCAAAACTTGCATCGACGTAACCCTTTACTACCTAACCTTTTGTCACTTCCATAATCGAGAAACATATCCTTATTCCACTAAGGATAATTTTGACCGCTGTCCGATGATCTACTCCTAGATCACTATTGTACTCCTTGCCAAACTTCGAGTGTAGGGTATACAATAGATCTGGTACACAGCATGGCATACTTTATAGAACCTATGGCCAAGGCATAGGGAATGACTTTCATTCTCTTTCTATCTTCTGCCGTGGTCGGGTTTTGAGTCTTACTCAATTTCACACCTTGTAACACAGGCAAGAACTCTTTCTTTGACTGTTCCATTTTGAACTACTTCAAAATCTTGTCAAGGTATGTACTCATTGAAAAAACTTATCAAGCGTCTTGATCTATCTCTATAGATCTTGATGCTCAATATGTAAGCAGCTTCACCGAGGTCTTTCTTTGAAAAACTCCTTTCAAACACTCCTTTATGCTTTGCGAATAATTCTACATTATTTCCGATCAACAATATGTCATTCACATATACTTATCGTAAATGCTTTGTAGTGCTCCCACTCACTTGCTTGTAAATACAGGCTTCTCCAAAAGTCTGTATAAAACCATATGCTTTGATCACACTATCAAAGCGTTTATTCCAACTCGAGATGCTTGCACCAGTCCATAGTTGGATCATTTGGAGCTTGCACATTTTGTTAGTTCCTTTAGGATTGAAAAAACCTTATGGTTGCATCATATACAACTCTTCTTTAATAAATCCATTAAAGAATGTAGTTTTGACATCCATTTGCGATTTCATAAAATGTGGCAATTGCTAACATGATTCGGACAGACTTAAGCATCGCTACGGTTGAGAAAATCTCATTGTAGTCAACACCTTGAACTTGTCGAAAACCTTTTGTGACAAGTCGAGCTTTGTAGATAGTAACACTACTATCAGTGTCCGTCTTCCTCTTGAAGATCCATTTATTTAACATGGCTTGCTGATCATCGAGCAAGTCAATCAAAGTCCATACTTTGTTCTCATACATGGATCCTATCTCAGATTTCATGGCCTCAAGCCATTTCGCTGAATCTGGGCTCATCATCGCTTCCTCATAGTTCGTAGGTTCATCATGGTCTAGTAACATGACTTCCGAACATGATTACCGCATTCACTCAGTGCGGATCTTACTCTGGAAGACCCACGAGGTTTGGTAGCAACTTGATCTGAAGTTTCATGATCATCATCATTAACTTCCTCACTAATTGGTGTAGGAATCACTAGAACTGATTTACGTGATGAACTACTTTCCAATAAGGGAGAAGGTATAATTACCTCATCAAGTTCTACTTTCCTCCCACTCACTTCTTTCGAGAGAAACTTCTTCTCTAGAAAGGATCCATCTTAGCAACGAAAAACTTGCCTTCGGATCTGTGATAGAAGGTGTACCGAATAGTTACCTTTGGGTATTCTATGAAGACGCACTTCTCGATTTGGGTTTGAGCTTATCGGTGAAAACTTTTTCACATAAGCATCACAACTCCAAACTTTTAAGAAACGCATGACTTAGGGTTTACTGTTAAACCATAGTTCATATGGTGTCGCCTCAACGGATTTAGATGGTGCCCTATTAAACGTGAATGCATTGTCTCTAATGCATAACCCCAAAATGATAGTGGTAAACCGATAAGAGACATCATAGATCGCACCATATCCAATAAAGTGCGGTTACGACGTTCGGACACACCATAACATTGTGGTGTTCCAGGTGGCGTGAGCTGTGAAACTATTCCACATTATTTTAATTGAAGACCAAACTCGTAACTCAATTATTCGTCTTTGCGATCAGATCGTAGAAACTTTATTTTCTTGTTACGATGATTTTTCACTTCACTCTGAAATTCTTTGAACCTTTCAACTATTTCAGACTTATGTTTCATCAACTAGATATACCCATATCTGCTCAAATCATCTTGTGAAAGTCAGAAAATAACGATACTTGCCATGAGCATCAACACTCATTGGATCGCATACATCGGTATGTATTATTTCCAATTAGTCAGTAGCTTGTTCCATTGTTCCGAGAAGCGGAGTTTTAGTCATCTTGCCCAAACGGCACGGTTCGCAAGCATCAAATGATTCATAACCAAGTGATTCCGAAAGTCCATCGACATGGAGTTTTCTTCATGCGCTTTACACCAATATGACCTAAACGGCGGTGCCACAAATAAGTTGCACTATCATTATTAACTTTGCATCTTTTGGTTTCAATATTATGAATATGTGTATCACTATGATCGAGATCCAATGAACCATTTTCATTGGGTGTGTAACCATATAAGGTTTTATTCATGTAAGCAGAACAACAATTTATTCTCTTACTTAAATGAATAACCGTATTGCAATAAACATGATCAAATCATATTTATGCTCAACACCAAATAACACTTATTTAGGTTCCACACTAATCCCGAAAGTATAGGGAGTGTGTGATGATGATCAAATCAATCTTGGAACTACTTCCAACACTCATCGTCACTTCCCTTCAAATAGTTTACATTCATTACGCAACTCCGCTTTCAAGTTACTACTCTTAGCAACTGAACCGGTATCAAATACCGAGGGGTTACTACGAACACTAGTGAAATACACATCAATGATCTGTATATCAAATATACCTTTGTTCACTTTGCCATCCTTCTTATCCGCCAAATACTTGGGGTAGTTCCGCTTCTAGTGACCAGTTCTATTGCAGCAAAAGCACTTAGTCTCAGGCTTAGGTCCAGACTTGGGTTTCTTCACTCGAGCAGCAACTTGCTTGCCGTTCTTCTTGAAGTTCACCTTCTTACCTTTGCCCATTTCATTGAGACTAGTTTTCTTGTCAATCATCAACACTTGATGCTCTTTCTTGATTTCTACCTTCGTCGATTTCAACATCACGAAGAGCTCGGGAATCGTTTTCGTTATCCCTTGCATACTATAGTTCATCACCAAGTTCTAGTAACTTAGTGTTGGTGACTAGAGAATTCTGTCAATCACTATCTTATCTGGAAGATTAACTCCCACTTGATTCAAGCGATTGAAGTACCGGACAATCTGAGAACATGCTCACTAGTTGAGCGATTCTCTTCCATCTTTTAGCTATAGAACTTGTTGGAGACTTCATATCTCTCAACTCGGGTATTTGCTTGAAATATTAACTTCAATTCCTGGATCATCTTATATGGTCCATGACGTTCAAAACGTCTTTGAAGTCCCGATTCTAAGCCGTTAAGCATGGTGCACTAAACTATCAAGTAGTCATCATATTGAGCTAGCCAAACGTTCATAATGTGCGCATCTGCTCCTGCAATAGGGTCACCTAGCGGTGCATTAAGGACATAATACTTCAGGCAGCAATGAGGATAAACCTCGGATCACGGATCCAATCCGCATCATTGCTACTAACATCTTTCAACACAGTTTTCTCTAGGAACATATTAAAACAAACATATGAAAGCAACAACGCAAGCTATTGATCTACAACATAATTTGCAAAATACTACCAGGACTAAGTTCATGATAAATTAAAGTTCAA
This sequence comes from Aegilops bicornis, assembly GCA_021605145.1. NCBI lineage: Eukaryota > Viridiplantae > Streptophyta > Magnoliopsida > Poales > Poaceae > Aegilops > Aegilops bicornis. Next base: position 475,365,097 of record CM038669.1, on the reverse strand, counting down.
TTAATCATATTACTTAAGAACTCCCACTTAGACAAACATCTCTCTAGTCATCTAAGTGATCACGTGATCCAAATCAACTAAACCATAACCGATCATCACGTGAGATGGAGTAGTTTTCAATGGTGAACATCACTATGTTGATCATATCTACTATATGATTCACGCCGACCTTTCGGTCTCCGTGTTCGAGGCCATATCTGCATATGCTAGGCTCGTCAAGTTTAACCTGAGTATTCGGCGTGTGCAAAACTGGCTTGCACCCGTTGTAGATGGACGTAGAGCTTATCACACCCGATCATCACGTGGTGTCTCTAAGACGCATTTAACTTTGGCAACGGTGCATACTCGGGAGAACACTACTTGATAATTTTAGTGAGAGATCATCTTAAAATGCTACCGTCAATCAAAGCAAAATAAGATGCATAAAGGATAAACATCACATGCAATCAATATAAGTGATATGATATGGCCATCATCATCTTGTGCTTGTGATCTCCATCTCCGAAGCACCGTCGTGATCACCATCGTCACGGCGCGACACCTTGATCTCCATCGTAGCATCGTTGTCGCCACGCCATCTATTGCTTCTACGACTATCGCTACCGCTTAGTGATAAAGTAAAGCAATTACAGGGCGTTGCATTTCATACAATAAAGCGACAACCATATGGCTCCAGCCGATTGCCGATAACTTCGGTTACAAAACATGATCATCTCATACAATAAAATATAGCATCATGTCTTGACCATATCACATCACAACATGCCCTGCAAAAACAAGTTAGACGTCCTCTACTTTGTTGTTGCAAATTTTTACGTGGCTGCTACGGGTTTAAGCAAGAACCAATCTCACCTACGCATCAAGACCACAACGATACTTCGTCAAATAGACTCCGTTTTAACCTTCTCAAGGACCGGGCGTAGCCACACTCGGTTCAACTAAAGTGAGAGAGCAGAGACCCGCCAGCCACCTTTAAGCACGAGTGCTCGTAACGGTGAAACCAGTCTCGCGTAAGCGTACGCGTAATGTCGGTCCGGGCCGCTTCATCTCACAATACCGCTGAACCAAAGTATGACATGCTGGTAGGCAGTATGACTTGTATCGCCCACAACTCACTTGTGTTCTACTCGTGCAAAACATCAAACCATAAAAACCTAGGCTCGGATGCCACTGTTGGGGAACGTAGTAATTTCAAAAATTTCCTACGGACACACTGGACCATGGTGATGGCATAGCAACGAGAGGGGAGAGTGTCTGTCCACGTACCCTCGTAGACCGAAAGCGGAAGCGTTATAACAACGCGGTTGATGTAGTCGTACGTCTTCACGATCCGACCGATCCAAGTACCGAACGTACGGCACCTCCGTGTTCAGCACACGTTCAGCTCGATGACGATCCCCGGGCTCCGATCCAGCAAAGCGTCGGGGATGAGTTCCGTCAGCATGACGGCGTGGTGACGATGATGATGCTCCACCGACGTAGGGCTTCGCCTAAGCTCATGACGATATGACTTCTCCGGCGAGGCTTCGCCTAAACTCCGCGACGATATGACCGAGGTGGAATATGGTGGAGGGGGCACCAGACACGGCTAAGGAACGATCCAGAGATCAACTTATGTGTTCATGGGGTGCCCCTGCCCCGTATATAAAGGAGGGAGGGAGGAGGAGGCCGCCCTAGGAGGGCGCGCGCCATGGGGAGTCCTACTCCCACCGGGAGTAGGATTCCCCTTTCCTAGTCCAACTAGGAGTCCTTCCATGTATTAGGAGTAGGAGACAAGGAAGGGAAGAGAGAAGGGAAGGAAGGAGGGGTGCGGCCTCCCCTAGTCCAATTCGGACTAGGCCATGGGGGCGCGGCCTGCCCTAGGCAGCCCCTCTCTCTTTCCCGCAGGGCCCAATAAGGCCCAATACTTCTTCCCGGCGAATTCTCGTAACTCTCCGGTACTCCGAAAAATACCCGAATCATTCGGAACCTTTCCGAACTCCGAATATAGTCGTCCAATATATCGATCTTTACGTCTCGACCATTTCGAGACTCCTCGTCATGTCCCCGATCTCATCCGGGACTCCGAACTCCTTCGGTACATCAAAACTCATAAACTCATAATATAACTGTCGTCGAAACCTTAAGCGTGCGGACCCTACGGGTTCGAGAACTATGTAGACATGACCTAGAACTATTCTCGGTCAATAACCAATAGCGGGACCTGGATGCCCATATTGGCTCCTACATATTCTACGAAGATCTTTATCGGTCAAACCGCATACGTTGTTCCCTTTGTCATCGGTATGTTACTTGCCCGAGAGTCGATCGTCGGTATCCAATACCTAGTTCAATCTTGTTACCGGCAAGTCTCTTTACTCGTTACGTAATGCATCATTCCGTAACTAACTCATTAGCTACATTGCTTGCAAGGCTTATAGTGATGTGCATTACCGAGAGGGCCCAGAGATACCTCTCCGACAATCGGAGTGACAAAACCTAATCTCGAAATCGCCAACCCAACATGTACCTTTGGAGACACCTGTAGTACTCCTTTATAATCACCCGATTACGTTGTGACGTTTGGTAGTACCAAAGTGTTCCTCCGGTAAACGGAGTTGCATAATCTCATAGTTACAGGAACATGTATAAGTCATGAAGAAAGCAATAGCAACATACTAAGCGATCGGGTGCTAAGCTAACGGAATGGGTCATGTCAATCAGATCATTCAACTAATGATGTGATCCCGTTAATCAAATGACAACTCCTTTGTCTATGGTTAGGAAACATAACCATCTTTGATTAACAAGCTAGTCTAGTAGAGGCATACTAGTGACACTCTGTTTGTCTATGTATTCACACATGTATTATGTTTCCGGTTAATACAATTCTAGCATGAACAATAAACATTTATCATGAAATAAGGAAATAAATAATAACTTTATTATTGCCTCTAGGGCATATTTCCTTCAGTCTCCCACTTGCACTAGAGTCAATAATCTAGATCACATCACCATGTGATTAACATCGATAGTTCACATCATCATGTGATTAACACCCATAGTTCACATCGCCATGTGACCAACACCCAAAGGGTTTACTAGATTCAGTAATCTAGTTCACATCGCTATGTGATTAACACCCAAAGAGTACTAAGGTGTGATCATGTTTTGCTTGTGAGAGAATCTTAGTCAACGGGTCTTTCATATTCAGATCCGTTATGTATTTTGCAATTTTCTATGTCTACAATGCTCGCACGGAGCTACTCTAGCTAATTGCTCCCACTTTCAATATGTATCTAGATCGAGACTTAGAGTCATCCAGATCGGTGTCAAAACTTGCATCGGCGTAACCCTTTACTGACGAACCTTTTGTCACTTCCATAATCGAGAAACATATCCTTATTCCACTAAGGATAATTTTGACCGCTGTCGATGATCTACTCCTAGATCACTATTGTACTCCTTGCCAAACTTCGGTGTAGGGTATACAATAGATCTGGTACACAGCATGGCATACTTTATAGAACCTATGGCCAAGGCATAGGGAATGACTTTCATTCTCTTTCTATCTTCTGCCGTGGTCGGGTTTTGAGTCTTACTCAATTTCACACCTTGTAACACTAGCAAGAACTCTTTCTTTGACTGTTCCATTTTGAACTACTTCAAAATCTTGTCAAGGTATGTACTCATTGAAAAACTTATCAAGCGTCTTGATCTATCTCTATAGATCTTGATGCTCAATATGTAAGCAGCTTCACCGAGGTCTTTCTTTGAAAAACTCCTTTCAAACACTCCTTTATGCTTTGCGAGAATAATTCTACATTATTTCCGATCAACAATATGTCATTCACATATACTTATCGAAATCTTTGTAGTGCTCCCACTCACTTGCTTGTAAATACAGGCTTCTCCAAAAGTCTGTATAAAACCATAAGCTTTGATCACACTATCAAAGCGGTTATTCCAACTACGAGATGCTTGCACCAGTCCATAGTTGGATCGCTGGAGCTTGCACATTTTGTTAGTTCCTTTAGGATTGAAAAAAACCTTATGGTTGCATCATATACAACTCTTCTTTAATAAATCCATTAAAGAATGTAGTTTTGACATCCATTTGCCAGATTTCATAAAATGTGGCAATTGCTAACATGATTCGGACAGACTTAAGCATCGCTACGGTTGAGAAAATCTCATTGTAGTCAACACCTTGAACTTGTCGAAAACCTTTTTGTGACAAGTCGAGCTTTGTAGATAGTAACACTACTATCAGTGTCCGTCTTCCTCTTGAAGATCCATTTATTTAACATGGCTTGCTGATCATCGAGCAAGTCAATCAAAGTCCATACTTTGTTCTCATACATGGATCCTATCTCAGATTTCATGGCCTCAAGCCATTTCGCGGAATCTGGGCTCATCATCGCTTCCTCATAGTTCGTAGGTTCATCATGGTCTAGTAACATGACTTCCAGAACATGATTACCGTACCACTACAGTGCGGATCTTACTCTGGAAGACCTACGAGGTTTGGTAGCAACTTGATCTGAAGTTTCATGATCATCATCATTAACTTCCTCACTAATTGGTGTAGGAATCACTAGAACTGATTTACGTGATGAACTACTTTCCAATAAGGGAGAAGGTATAATTACCTCATCAAGTTCTACTTTCCTCCCACTCACTTCTTTCGAGAGAAACTTCTTCTCTAGAAAGGATCCATCTTAACAACGAAAAACTTGCCTTCGGATCTGTGATAGAAGGTGTACCGAATAGTTACCTTTGGGTATTCTATGAAGACGCACTTCTCCGATTTGGGTTTGAGCTTATCTGGTGAAAACTTTTTCAAATAAGCATCACAACTCCAAACTTTTAAGAAACGACAGCTTAGGTTTTATGTTAAAACATAGTTCATATGGTGTCTTCTCAACGGTTTTTGATGGTGCCCTATTAATCGTGATTGAATCTTTCTCTAATGCATAACCCCAAAACGGTAGTGGTAAACTGATAAGAGACATCATAGATCGCACCATATCCAATAAAGTGCTTGATTCTGACGTTCGGACACACCATAACATTGTGGTGTTCCGGTGGCGTGAGCTGTGAAACTATTCCACATTATTTTAATTGAAGACCAAACTCGTAACTCAATTATTCGTCTTAGCGATCAGATCGCAGAAACTTTATTTTCTTGTTACGATGATTTTCACTTCACTCTGAAATTCTTTGAACCTTTCAACTATTTCGGACTTATGTTTCATCAACTAGATATACCCATATCTGCTCAAATCATCTTGTGAAAGTCGAGAAAATAACGATACTTGCCATGAGCATCAACACTCATTGGATCGCATACATCGGTATGTATTATTTCCAATTAGTCAAGAGCTTGTTCCATTGTTCCGAGAAGCGGAGTTTTAGTCATCTTGCCCAAGCGGCACGGTTCGCAAGCATCAAATGATTCATAACCAAGTGATTCCGAAAGTCCATCGGCATGGAGTTTTCTTCATGCGCTTTACACCAATATGACCTAAACGGCAGTGCCACAAATAAGTTGCACTATCATTATTAACTTTGCATCTTTTGGTTTCAATATTATGAATATGTGTATCACTATGATCGAGATCCAATGAACCATTTTCATTGGGTGTGTAACCATATAAGGTTTTATTCATGTAAATGTAACAACAATTTATTCTCTTACTTAAATGAATAACCGTATTGCAATAAACATGATCAAATCATATTTATGCTCAACACCAAATAACACTTATTTAGGTTCCACACTAATCCCGAAAGTATAGGGAGTGTGTGATGATGATCAAATCAATCTTGGAACTACTTCCAACACTCATCGTCACTTCCCCTTCAAATAGTTTCTGTTCATTCTGCAACTCCGTTTCAAGTTACTACTCTTAGCAACCGAACCATATCAAATACCGAGGGGTTACTACGAACACTAGTGAAATACACATCAATGATCTGTATATCAAATATACCTTTGTTCACTTTGCCATCCTTCTTATCCGCCAAATACTTGGGGTAGTTCCGCTTCTAGTGACCAGTTCTATTGCAGCAAAAGCACTTAGTCTCAGGCTTAGGTCCAGACTTGGGTTTCTTCACTCGAGCAGCAACTTGCTTGCCGTTCTTCTTGAAGTTCCCCTTCTTCCCTTTGCCCTTTTCCTTGAGACTAGTGGTCTTGTCAATCATCAACACTTGATGCTCTTTCTTGATTTCTACCTTCACGATTTCAACATCACGAAGAGCTCGGGAATCGTTTTCGTTATCCCTTGCATACTATAGTTCATCACCAAGTTCTAGTAACTTAGTGTTGGTGACTAGAGAATTTCGTCAATCACTATCTTATCCGGAAGATTAACTCCCACTTGATTCAAGCGATTGAAGTACCCGGACAATCTGAGAACATGCTCACTAGTTGAGCGATTCTCTTCCATCTTTTAGCTATAGAACTTGTTGGAGACTTCATATCTCTCAACTCGGGTATTTGCTTGAAATATTAACTTCAATTCCTGGATCATCTTATATGGTCCATGACGTTCAAAACGTCTTTGAAGTCCCGATTCTAAGCCGTTAAGCATGGTGCACTAAACTATCAAGTAGTCATCATATTGAGCTAGCCAAACGTTCATAACGTGCGCATACGCTCTCGCAATAGGTCTGTCACCTAGCGGTGCATTAAGGACATAATACTTACGTGCAGCAATGAGGATAAACCTCGGATCACGGATCCAATCCGCATCATTGCTACTAACATCTTTCAACACAGTTTTCTCTAGGAACATATTAAAACAAACATATGAAAGCAACAACGCAAGCTATTGATCTACAACATAATTTGCAAAATACTACCAGGACTAAGTTCATGATAAATTAAAGTTCAATTAATCATATTACTTAAGAACTCCCACTTAGACAAACATCTCTCTAGTCATCTAAGTGATCACGTGATCCAAATCAACTAAACCATAACCGATCATCACGTGAGATGGAGTAGTTTTCAATGGTGAACATCACTATGTTGATCATATCTACTATATGATTCACGCTCGACCTTTCGGTCTCCGTGTTCGAGGCCATATCTGCATATGCTAGGCTCGTCAAGTTTAACTCGAGTATTCGGCGTGTGCAAAACTGGCTTGCACCCGTTGTAGATGGACGAGAGCTTATCACACCCGATCATCACGTGGTGTCTCGACACGACGAACTTTGGCAACGGTGCATACTCGGGAGAACACTACTTGATAATTTTAGTGAGAGATCATCTTAAAATGCTACCGTCAATCAAAGCAAAATAAGATGCATAAAGGATAAACATCACATGCAATCAATATAAGTGATATGATATGGCCATCATCATCTTGTGCTTGTGATCTCCATCTCGAAGCACCGTCGTGATCACCATCGTCACCGGTAGCGACACCTTGATCTCCATCGTAGCATCGTTGTCGTTTACGCCATCTATTGCTTCTACGACTATCGCTACCGCTTAGTGATAAAGTAAAGCAATTACAGGCGTTTGCATTTCATACAATAAGCGACAACCATATGGCTCCAGCCGATTGCCGATAACTGGTTACAAAACATGATCATCTCATACAATAAAATATAGCATCATGTCTTGACCATATCACATCACAACATGCCCTGCAAAAACAAGTTAGACGTCCTCTACTTTGTTGTTGCAAATTTTTACGTGGCTGCTACGGGTTTAAGCAAGAACCAATCTCACCTACGCATCAAGACCACAACGATACTTCGTCAAATAGACTCCGTTTTAACCTTCTCAAGGACCGGCGTAGCCACTTTTCAGTTCAACTAAAGTGAGAGAGACAGACACCCGCCAGCCACCTTTAAGCACGAGTGCTCGTAGCAGTGAAACCAGTCTCGCGTAAGCGTCTGGCGTAATGTCGGTCCGGCCGCTTCATCTCACAATACCGCTGAACCAAAGTATGACATGCTTTGGTAGGCAGTATGACTTGTATCGCCCACAACTCACTTGTGTTCTACTCGTGCAAAACATCAAACCATAAAAACCTAGGCTCGGATGCCACTGTTGGGGAACGTAGTAATTTCAAAAATTTCCTACGCACACACTGGACCATGGTGATGGCATAGCAACGAGAGGGGAGAGTGTCTGTCCACGTACCCTCGTAGACCGAAAGCGAAGCGTTATAACAACGCGGTTGATGTAGTCGTGCGTCTTCACGATCCGACCGATCCAAGTACCGAACGTCACGGCACCTCCGTGTTCAAAGACACGTTCAGCTCGATGGCGATCCCGGGCTCCGATCCGGCAAAGCGTCGGGGATGAGTTCCGTCAAGCATGACGGCGTGGTGGCGATGATGATGCTCCACCGACGAGGGGCTTCGCCTAAGCTCATGACGATATGACTTCTCGGTAGCAGGCTTCGCCTAAACTCATGACGTTATGACCGATGTTGAATATGGTGGAGGGGGGCACCGCACACGGCTAAGGAACGATCCGTAGATCAACTTATGTGTTCATGGGGTGCCCCCTGCCCCCGTATATAAAGGAGGGAGGGAGGAGGAGGCCGGCCCTAGGAGGGGCGCGCCATGGGGAGTCCTACTCCCACCGGGAGTAGGATTCCCCCTTTCCTAGTCCAACTAGGAGTCCTTCCATGTATTAGGAGTAGGAGACAAGGAAGGGACGAGAGAAGGGAAGGAAGGAGGGGTGCGGCCCTCCCTAGTCAATTCGGACTAGGCCATGGGCGCGGCCTGCCCTAGGCAGCCCTCTCTCTTTCCCGCAGGGCCCAATAAGGCCCAATACTTCTTCCCGGCGAATTCTCGTAACTCTCCGGTACTCCGAAAAATACTCGAATCATTCGGAACCTTTCCGAACTCCGAATATAGTCGTCCAATATATCGATCTTTACGTCTCGACCATTTCGAGACTCCTCGTCATGTCCCCGATCTCATCCGGGACTCGAACTCCTTCGGTACATCAAAACTCATAAACTCATAATATAACGGTCATCGAAACCTTAAGCGTGCGGACCCTACGGGTTCGAGAACTATGTAGACATGACCTAGAACTATTCTCGGTCAATAACCAATAGCGGGACCTGGATGCCCATATTGGCTCCTACATATTCTACGAAGATCTTTATCGGTCAAACCGCATACGTTGTTCCCTTTGTCATCGGTATGTTACTTGCCCGAGAGTCGATCGTCGGTATCCAATACCTAGTTCAATCTTGTTACCGGCAAGTCTCTTTACTCGTTACGTAATGCATCATTCCGTAACTAACTCATTAGCTACATTGCTTGCAAGGCTTATAGTGATGTGCATTACCGAGAGGGCTCAGAGATACCTCTCCGACAATCGGAGTGACAAAACCTAATCTCGAAATACGCCAACCCAACATGTACCTTTGGAGACACCTGTAGTACTCCTTTATAATCACCCAATTACGTTGTGACGTTTGGTAGTACCCAAAGTGTTCCTCCGGTAAACGGGAGTTGCATAATCTCATAGTTACAGGAACATGTATAAGTCATGAAGAAAGCAATAGCAACATACTAAACGATCGGGTGCTAAGCTAACGGAATGTGTCATGTCAATCAGATCATTCAACTAATGATGTGATCCCGTTAATCAAATGACAACTCCTTTGTCTATGGTTAGGAAACATAACCATCTTTGATTAACAAGCTAGTCTAGTAGAGGCATACTAGTGACACTCTGTTTGTCTATGTATTCACACATGTATTATGTTTCCGGTTAATACAATTCTAGCATGAACAATAAACATTTATCATGAAATAAGGAAATAAATAATAACTTTATTATTGCCTCTAGGGCATATTTCCTTCAATTAACTATATCTCGGCCTATTTAGTTCGTCATTTCCTGATATGAACTATTTAATAACCCCTTTATTAATTTCCTTTGCCGGCGAGCAGGGCTTGGGCAAAGTTCATCAAGGTGACTCCAGGAAAATGGCGAGAAAAGCTATTTTGGTATCAACCCAAGGTAAGTAATTAAGTAGTACTAGCTAGCTAGCTACCATCTCTTTAATTCTTGTTTCAATACCATTAATTAATTATCATGCTTGACTAATTATTATCTGATTAAATTTAATTCTCGTAAAGGCCCTGAAGCAGGCGTCGGGGACTGATCTGTGTGCATTCTACGTTTGCGAGAACATTCACATGATGGTGTCCAAAAGGAGCAGATCTGATAGACAGGACTGGATACGTTTGTCAGAAACTATTCACAAATTTTTACACCATTATCGATATCTAGTCACACATCTAATACACATGCATATTGATCTCTTTCTTAACAGTTCAGAGAGGTGCGGAAGCAGCTCCTACCAACGGAGCGCATACTAGTACTTCAAGAGAAAATAGCGGGATTTTTGCTCGACCAGGTTATAGATCCCAAAAGAGAATACTATTACCCGCTACCACCCCCATGAACCACTTGTCATCGTGCTCCGAAGGCACCAAGGCAACATGTAGGAGAAATTGTATATATATATATATATATATATATACATGTGTATGTGTGAATAATTAATGGTGGTTGTGATCAGAATATTATTCTGATCCCGTGATCAGAATAGTGTTTATGTATATATATATGTATATATATATATATGTGTATATATATATATATATACATATATATATATATGTGTGTATATATATATATATATATATATATATAGGGAAAATCCATCCTACCACCCGGTGGTAGTTACCCCACATGTCTCGTATACTACCATGTGGTATTATATATACTATTTTATTATTTTAAATATGTTCATATACTATATCTAAGATATTTCAAAGCAAGTTACATGAAAAAATTGCATATGAGCCCAGTTTTTGTTATATTTGTAAAATACGTACATATTTGTACGTAAAAATGAGCATACTCAAAAAATGGTACATACTAGCTAAAAATTAGTATATATACTACCTAATCATTGTTATATACTACATACTACACGTACATACTCTCGGTTCCGGCAGATACTACATACAACATACAAAACACAAGTGGTGATAACTACCACTGCTTGTACAAAACATTTGTCCTATAGGGATTGACTATTCGTCAACCTGGGTGAGGAATAGTTATTCTTCACCCCCTCTATTTTACTATCAATGCACCGTAATTTTACGTTCTGTAAATTTTATCTTATTTCTGACGTAAAAAGAGACCGTAAAAAAATATAATCACCGTAAAATATATTTTATGTGAGGTAAAATTACAAATGTAAAAACATAATGTAAAATATACATAAACTGCAAATTTTCTTGCCTTATGACCTATATTTTTATTTTCTTATACCAAATTTTATGTAGTGAATCAATATAAATGTAACTATTTGAATTCCAAATGTAATTTAATTATAAAGTAATCCTAATATTACCTTAGGTGAAGAATAACTTATTCTGCACTTACGAGTGATGAATAGCATCACTATATATATATATATATATATATATATATATATATATATATATATATATATATATATATATATATATATACATACATACATAAACACTATTCTGATCAAGGGATCAGAATAATATTCTGATCACAACATGAACTTCCCGAGTAACGCGCCTGACCTTCCCCGGGTACTAGGTTGAACTTCAGCTAAAAGGTGTCCAAATGGGGCTTGCGATATACCGTTTGAAAGCTATGGAAACCAGTATCATGACCCAAGTTAAATTTTTGCCAAAATGTAAGCGGTTTAAGAGCAGTTTTGAAAATCGTTTTTTCTTCACACAGAAAACGTGAATCGTATTTTCGATTAAATTTCTAAACCGTTTATCAGAATGGGGCATATAATAAGGCGTTGGAAAGCTGCTGCAAAACCGCTCCATCCACATGTTGAGAGTTTTCTCTAATTCCCTATGGTTAAAGAGTAATTTGAAAAAATGTAAAATTTCGTAAACCGAACAGCTGAGTTCGTATTTTGGATGTCATTTCTAAACGGCTAATCCAATTGAGGCATATAGTATGGTGTTGGAACGCTTATGAAAATGCGCTAATTGTTCATTTTGAAAGTTGTTTCTAATTTTGAAGGGTTTGAGAGTAATTTAGAAAACGGTACAAGTCCTACCGAGTTCGTAGTTTCAAGCTCATTTTTTAACCATGCGTTCGAATGCAGCAAACTATATGGCATTGGAAAGCTTGAACAAATACGAAACTTTTTGGTATGTATTATTTCTCCCAGTTCTTTACGGTTTTAAGTCAGTTTCGAAAATGAATAAATGTATTTTCACCATATTTTCTACAAACTTTATCGGAAAGACGCAAATAATATACCGTTGAAAATCTATGAAAAATGCGAAACTTTTTCGTGTTGATGGTTTTCTCAAATTCCTAGCCGTTTTCAAGTAATTGCGAAAATGGCGAGATCATTCGTTCTGCCTTTATCGCGAAACTGATTCTTCGAAAATGCACCGCATGAAGAACCTGAACTTCTCGGCGTGTGTACCTGAACTTCCCTCTGTTTTTCACGTAATTTTTTTATCCGTAGCTCTCCATACACTCTCCGGAGCACTCACCGGAATTGAGCAAGTAATATACCGATGGAAAGCTGATGTAAACATGCAACTTTCCCGTGTTGATCGTTTTTTCATACTCGCGACGATTTTAGGAGTTTTTCATCTGAAATTCATTCACTATAGTAGTTGAACTTCCTGTTGTTTTCACGTTGAACTTCTGTGACGTATTTTTATTTGTAATTTTCTCATCCATTCGTTAGTATTACACAAATGATATTCTTGTTGTACAAACCTCTCTCACAATAATTTTTTTAACTTTCTCTGACGGAGTACTTGAACTTATAACAACAACAAATTTAGCCTTCGCATTTTTATTATTTTTTAATACAAAATGCACACCGTGCAGAACGTGAACTTCTGGCAGTTTATCAACCTGAACTTCTCTCGGTTACGTGAAAATATTTGAGTTTTTTATAAATATTAATCTGAATTTCTTAATCCCTTTTTATGAATTTTGAAGCGCTCCATTTTTTAAAGTTGAACTTCTTGTTATTTTATTTTTGAACTTCTTGCTTCCATTGTTTCATAACGAGGGAAATTTGAGTTTTCTATAATCATCGAACTTCTTCATCTTTTTAATATGGACTTCCTGGTTTTTCTTAATCTTTTTTATGAATAAAAATATTTTAAAACACCAAAACAACATTTTTGTGTGTGTTTTTGCATTGTTTTGCACGTCAAACCACGTCATCTTTAGAAATTGAACTTCTCCTTCTCTTTTTGTTTTCTTTCAACTTTGTTTAGCACGTCGAACCACGTCATCTTTATAAATTGAACTTCTCCTTTCTTTTTGTTTTCTTTCAACATTGGTTTGCACGTCGAACCGCTTCATATTTAGAGATTGAACTTCTCCTTTTCTTTTTGTTTTCTTTCAACATTGGTTTACACGTTGAATCGTGTCATCTTTACAAATTGAACTTCTCCCTATCTTTTTCTTTTCTTGCATGTTTAAATTTATTTTTGAACTTGCTGAGATAACACACTTGACCTTCTCGAACACAACATTTTGACCTTCACAAAACATAAATTAAAGCCAAACTTTTGACCTACAAAGCATGTACAATTTTCTCCACTTTTTCAAGAATAAACGTTGAATCGCCCCGTTAGTTTGATGAACTTCTGGTGCACATTTTCAAATGTCTGTTTGATTTTTCTTTTTCAAAAGCACATTGAGATTTTTTATTATGGCCTAGGCGGTCCGTTTTTTATTCATAGATGAATTTATTCAGTATGTGGTACACGTGAACTTAAGAATATCTGAAATATGAACTTCGCATTCTATTGAAATTCAAGAAAATTACGCACAACAATACACATACACTTCGTGTGCTACATGTATTTACACAATGACGAATGCACACATATGAAAGAGCATAAAGTTCTCACACAGAGTTCAAAAAATAGAGTGAATTTTTTCCACAAGAAATGTTGGTCGTTTTTGGTAGGAACCTGTACGGTTTTTCAATTGGTTTGCACGTTGAACCACGTCATCGTTAGAAACCGAACTTCTCTTTTTCTTTTCTTCTAATAAAAACACAACATTATAAAGGAAATAAAATTTTCTTTGGCAATCTTTTTGCATGGGGAACCATCCTCACATCAAAGAATGAACATACTGTTTTGCAATGAAGGTATGCATTAAAAAAACACACACATATACAATAGACACTTGACCTTCTGCAACATAACATCTTGACCTTCGCAAAAACAATTTTTTTAATCCAAATAATCACGCACTAGTACAAGCAGGTGCCAGTGAAGCCACCAAGCGTGGCTGCCGGAAAGTTTATATGCACAATAGCAAATCCCGCAGCTTGTTCACACATTGAACCTTTCAAAAATTGAACTTCTCATCCACAATCTTTTTTGTGTATCAACATCTCATTTGCACAATAGGTCACGGCGGCATCGCGTATGTAGTTGTAGAAATCTGAATTTTTTCTGAGAAGTAAGAACTCTGAACCTGTAGCTATAGAATCTGAACTTCTACTTTTCTGAAAAACTTGGTTACCGTGGCTAGAGGACGGAGGACCTGGATGGGGGTAGCGCTCGTCAGCCCATGGGCGTCCGGGACGGTGTCGCGTGTGCGGCCTTGGGTGGTGGCAGCTACATAGGTAGGGGAAGGCCGGCGTGTGGAGGAGGAGGTGCTGGAGAAAAGCTACAGCCGCAGGTTGAGGAGTGTCGTGGAGGTCGCTTGCTGTTGTGGGAAGCCGATGGCCGTAGTGTGAAGCTCCTCGTCCACCCGTGATGCTTGACCAGACCTGCAGTGGATGGGACCAGAACTGTAGTCGACGGGAAGGTCAAGACGGCCGTTGCTGGAAGTTCAGCAATCCCTGTAGATCCACCGGAGCGTGTCTTCACCGGAGAAAAGAGAGGAAGGAGCGGCGCATGGCTAGGAGGCGGCCAGAAGAGCTGTGGTGGTGGCGAATCCGGGGATGCCCCGGTGGTTGGGGGCGGCGCGAGGGTGGCGGTGCCGGCTGTGTGCGCGGCGGCGACGGTGGAAGCGTGCATGGGGGAGGGGTGCTCGGGGGAAGCCGAGCGGCTGGGATCCGCGGTGGCAGAGCAGGGTAGGGCGGGGGCGGCAAGCTGGGATGGGGCGGTGGCGGCGCGGGATGGGTGACGCGGCACTGGTAGGCGAGGTAGGAGGCGGTGGCCGGGTGGGTGGCAACGCGGCCATGCGCGAGGTAGGAGGTGATGCGGGGTGGGGCTGCGGCTGACCGTGGGGTGGTCTTGGTGGATCGGGGGAGGTTGAGGGGAACGTGGGGAGGAAGGGAGGTTGCGGGAGAGAGGACATGATTTCATGTTGTTTTTTTTCTCGGGAGTTCGGGAGGACCTCCGGCGCCCCTATATAGGCTGATGTGATCCAATTAGTTATTTTGATCCCGGGATTAGAATAGTGCCACTATATATATGATCGGTTCTACGAGAAAATCTATTTATATATATACATAACGTGTACAATCTGTAGTATTGTAAAATATACCAGCAAACAAAAAAGAATTAAATGGAAAACACAAAATTAATGGAAAAATAAAAATTAAAACCAACCCCCCCCCAAACATTTAGTACCCGTTGGTGCTACCAACCGGTACTAATGGTCTACCAGCACCCGGGCCTGGCTCGTGCCACATGGTGGCACTTTAGCGCTGGTTCGTGCCGAACCGGTAGTAAAGGGGGGGGGGGCTTTAGTCTCCACTCTTTAGTGCCGGTTGTAGAACCGGCACTAAAGGCCCTTACGAACCGGCGCTAAAGCCCGGTTCTGCACTAGTGTTCCTAGAAAAAAGATGTTTTTTTTTTTACTTTTTTGAAACTGTAAAAATTGATTTTTCTAGTTTTTCAGGAAGGGCCGAAGGGCCCTATGAGCCCCATCTCCAAAACGCTGCACTCTGTTGTGTTACTTGTGTACGTGTGGGTCTCGGGCCTGGCCGCCATGTTTGGTTAGGCCAGCCCGAGGGTATTCCCTTCGTCCATGTAAACATTGTCACGGATGAATAAAAGTTTCGCAGGGTTGCCTCAGAAAAAAACTTGTGTACATGTGAGCTCTTGTTTCAGGAAGGGGATCAGACTATGAGCCCGAGCTCTAACACGTCGGCCGTCACAATCTCAGACAAAAACAATGTGGCATATATACCGATCTGTCCGGCAACTGATGCTCCCTTCGTCGTTCGTTTTGCTATTTTTGTCGTTGCACACGTGCTTTCCATTTTTTTTTCCTCTTGATGCCGGTTTTCCACTTCCTATTTTTATCTTTGTTCACCATTTTGCTTCTCCGTGTTGCATGATTTGGTTCTGCCATTATTCTTATTGGTGCTTTTTTTTTACATTTTGGTCTTTTGTTTGTTTGAGTGGAGTTGTTCTTCATTATGTTTCATTGCATGTTAAGTTATTGTTTTTGTTTGCGGGTGGCACTATGGTTGGCGCGGCTGCTTGGATTGCTGTCATCCAGCATTAGTGTTGTGCATGTGTGTCATGGCAAGCGACCGCTCCTCTTTCATGTGTGGTTGTGTCAGGGGTCACTACTGGAGGTGGTGGCAATTATGAATGTGGCAGGAGAGAAAGAAGAAGAAGCATCTGCCTGAGAAGGAGATGTTGAAAGCGGTTGGTATAAAAGAGGCGACCCGTAGTCCGATGCAGTGATCACTTCTGGTCGACCAATGACTAATGTTTTTTTATCTTTTGTTTTGGATCTATGTGACCTCTACAGGAGGTGGTAATGTTTAAGATCCGTGTTAAGTGAGATGGACGTGTTGTTGGCATTAGGCAATGCAGTTGCGAAATCAAAGGCGTGGTTTTGTTCCAAGGTCCCCCTTCGCTTTCTCTAAATTCATGGTTTGTTATACTATTGACTTTGTTTTCTTAGTATAGAATCGACGTATTTTAGTGTGTAGCTTCAGGAGAGAAGGATGTGGCAAGGAGCATGGTTGCACCGTTTTTTTCTTGGCACCAACTACGGGGATAGAGCAGATAGTGATGTGACCCACCTTGGTGACCCATGTTGTTAAGAAATAAATCTATTCAACATGAGTCTTTTAATTCAAATGATCCAAGAGTCCATATGCCTTGGTATTGGTACACCGTATAGTGTATAAGTATACATATGATTGGTAGGGAAAAGTTGCTTAAATCCACTTTTGCCTCCAAATGCCTGCATCGGTTTAATTAAGGAGAGATTTTTTTTCTACCCACAAACAATAGTGTTGGCTCTCCTTAGGGCTGCCAACAGTGAACCACACTAGCACGCACACGATAAGATCAAGATTGGCTAGACTGACACAACGGGAGCGAGCAGGTCATTCACTTGAACACGGTGTTCGCAGAAGTACCTATGCACAATATATTTTAGTGATATACCATGATGGCCCACTAATGTCTCTTATTCAGACGCCATGTCTCGGTACCCTAGCATTGTAACCTTTTCTCTAAGTTTGATAATTAGTGGTGGAGTAGTAAGGTGTCATCTCCCACATGCCACCGACGTTGGGTATAGCCCAACAATATCAACATGTGATGACTAAATTCCAAATGCCTCCAAAGCCTACCGTCTATATCTAGAGACTACAGTGAGATGAACAATCAGCCATTTCACCACTCCGTTCTATTGGTTTGATGAAAATTCCTCTATGCTCTCGTTTTTTGGTCTCTTTGTTCGGTGTACCCTCTTAGACAATGTGCCCCATTTATAGAAGAAGTAGTGCTCTATTGTTAGATGTAATCCAAAAATCCCGACCCTCTCTTCAAGTCACATTACTTGTATCTTTTGCTCTCTTCAAAAACAATAACGTCCATGTACCTGCCCTCTTTCACCTTCTCAGCCAAGCTCAGTGATCAACACATGGTACAAGTTCTACTTACTGCATCACAACTTCGTTGTTTCTAAATCGTACATGTATGGTACTATAACCACAAAACTTATCACCCCCTCCCCCCAACACACACACACACGGGGTTTCCAAAAAATAAAACGGCAAAAGAAAGTTGCGCTCCTGCAAGACGGACTGGATTTCGCCCGAGCCAGGCGAGCAAGCACACGCATGTAGTTTTCTATTTTTCTTAACACACCACTTAGAGAGAATCCACTATATAAAGAGGTCCAACACTTCCTCGACTAACGGTATAGGACTTTTGCCATTTTTTTCATGGGCCACTTTGAGATCTCAGAGATTGTCAATGGGTCAAGCCGAAAAAACGAAAAAAACCGTTTAAAAAGCCAAAAACACGTGCGGATAAATAAAAGCAATTCGGAGAGAGCGTCCAAAGCACGACACGTGACGGCGGCTGAGTGCGCGTGGCGTGCTCTCAGCCCACCCCAAGTGATCGTTGGGAGGCTCCCGAAGGAGCGCTCATCAACTAGTTGCTCTTATAGCAAACAAGTAGCTAGCATGGGATCGATCTGATGCAGTTCGCAGCCCAGAACTAGGAGAAAGAGTACAGTTGCATCTGTTGGAGCTCATCCATACATAATTTGCAAAGTTGGCATAGAATTAGTGAAACAAAAATATCGAGTGACATCATTTTCTACATTTCCTTAGAAGATCATGACTATTTCTGTGGGGGGAGAACGACACCTATGGGATCACAAGAATCCCTACTACGGTTGCCGGGGCGCAGGGTTGCAAGAAGAGCAGGATCGTGAGCTTGACATAAGGAGGCGTTTACCTGTGTTCAGGCCGCGAGGATGCGTAAAACCCTAGTCCTGCTTTGGTGGGTGTATTTCAGAGAGTTCTTGAGCTCTCGAACTAGCTGTGGTGAGTGCATGGTTCGAAAGAGCCAAATCCTTCTCCAGTATGCCATGGGCCTCCTTTTAGAGTCGAAAGGGGCTGCCACAGTGGCACGCATGAGGTGGGAAGGCGCACGGTGCCCTGAGCTTATTCCTCATATTACAGGACAAGACACATTTAATGCGTAGCTTAGGTGTCCTCCTGCTTTATCGGGGACAAGGGCGAGGCCCGTCCCGTCCGTCGCCGCTCCTCCTTGCTTCGACACGCGCCTTGGCCAGCGATGTGTGCGGCGCCATGTAGGCAGGCAGGCAGCTGAGGTGGCGCGGTGGTGGAGCCTTCACGAAGATCTGCATGCCGCCATGCAGGTGCTCTATGAGTTGGCCTGGGAGCTGCATGTTGCCACGCAGATGCCCGCCCAGCTGGTTGGGCTGGCAGCTGCATGTGGACGGTGGTGGAAGCTTGGTTGGCGTGGGCCTGGCGGTGGCCCCGCTGGCGTCCTTGGTGAGGGCCTTGCCGGGTGCCCATCAAGGGTCTTGCCGTGTGGCCTGGTAAGGGTCTTGCCGTGGCGCGCTGTCGTCCCCGGCTAGGGCCTTGCCGGGGGTCTGGTGGCCTTCCTCAGCAAGGATCTTGCCGAGGATCGTCGTCTTCTAATCCTCATCTGATCTTGAATATGTCTTCACAAAGATCTGCATGCCACCATAGAGGTGCCTTCCCGAGCCCTGGCCCCACGCGGATGATGGCGTTGGGAACCGTGGGCTGAAGTGTGGCTCGCTCTGTTGGTGTGGGGCGAGCTGCCCCGGCAAGGGTCTTGCCGGGGCTGCTGAGGCTGCCCCGGCCAGGGTCTCGCCGGGGGAGCCTGCTTCGTCCCTCTGCTCCTTGTGGTCTCGGCCTTGGCGTTGCTCTGATTATCTTGGGCCTCAGTCTTACCTTGGCTCACCTCCCCTGTTCTGCTTGGGGCAACCGTGGGCGCGGCTCCATTGCTCACAAGACAGTAAAGGGTACAAAAGCGTGCCCCTCTTTTTGTACACCGACAGGAGCCCCCGGCCCTGGGCCACACATAAGCGCGACACGTTGTTGGGCCAGGCCCAAAATGGTGCACGGCAAAGGGGCGGTTTTTACCAGCGGTAAGACTTTTTCACACCGCGCTTCCCACGACCCGCGTGCGCGGCACGGCGTGGAGGGGTGTGCGTGACGTGGGCGGCATGCGTGGGGCGGTTTCCACACGCATGCGTCATATCGCAGTAAAGAGGCGGCTTGCGCCTTCCCCGTAAAAAGAGGGAGGCGTGGACGCGTGACTCATTTACTGAACGGGGCCGGGTCGCGGTCTTCAAGGCGTCCACTCCCCACGATCATGGGGTGGGGAGAGGTCGCTTCACCCGTCCCCTCAGTTCTGCACGTCCGCCACGCGTCCTTCATGCGCCTGGGGTGGCAAGCGGTGGAGGCGGGAAACCGGGCCGTCGCTGGTTGGGGTAGCGGGTTAGTCCTGATTCCCTGCGCCTCCGGTGGCTGGATTGGCCGAACGGGGCGGCCGAGCCCCGACCCCGCCCCTTTATAAAGAGGGGGAAGTGGGGATGGCGTCCCGCACTCTTCTTTCATCTATCTCCTCTTGCTTCTGCTTCTTCCTTTCACTCGCCATGGAGAAAGGGAATCCGGGTCCCTCGACGGTGGCGGCGAGGGTCGCCGCCCGACAGCGTCCCTCCTCCTCCTGAGCCCGCGGTGGTGGAACCGGCCGCGAGGGAAGGGGAGAAGCGAGCCGTGGGCGAGGCAGGCGGCAGAGGTCGTAGTGCTCGGGAAGAGGAGGACGGGCGGTGCGCCCGGCCGCCCCGCCAATGGTGCCTTTCCGATGGAAGGCCATGTTGGAGACCAGCCCATGAAGTTCTTCATTAAACCCGCTGGCCTCCGCGTCGCCGTCTCCGTCTTCCCGCCCCATTCGCTCGGGAGATGGAGCGTGACCGGCCCCAATCCCTCAGATTGCACATGAGGGGTTGTGGGAATGGGGGCACGTGGGTCGACGTTGACTTCCCGACTCCTCAGGTCATGTACCTCCGTCGTGGGTGGAAGAAGTTCGCTCGCATCCACAGCCTGACGGCGGGGCTCATCCTCTACTTCAAATTAGTGGAGGACGGCCTACTCTCCATCAAGGTCTTCGGAGACTTCGGTACTCGCCTGAAGTGTTGCGTGGAGAGCTCCTCTGATGGAGATTCCGACGATGGAAGCTCTTCCTCGAGCCAAAGTGATGAGGAGGACAGCGGGGCAGACGATGGGGATGAGTCTGACTAGGCGTCGGATGCCCCGCGCCTGGGCGGGTGCGGCAGTAGCAGCATCTGCACCTGGCCGCTCCTCCGGCAGGGTTTTGCCGGGGGTGGGGCCAGCTCCTTGAACTTCTCGGGGCCGTCTCCTTGGGCGGCTGGCGTCGGGAGGCTGCGGAAGAGGAAGAGGGCGGGCGGCAAGGCCGTCAACTCGGAGTACGCGGGCACCGACGCCTTCGTCGCGTACTGCCGGTCCTGCCGCCTCGTCTTCCAGCTCCTTTCCCGGCACCGTCATCACCGGCCTACCCGTGGGCGGCCACCGAGGTGTTCTCTGCTGCTCGTAGCTCGCCTAGGCGCCCCTTTTGTCCTCTCGCTTCCTTGACCTGCCTCCTGAGGAGAGGGACAAGAAAGGGATCACGGGCACCTTATCTCTTTTTTAATCTGTAAGCCTTCGGGCCTTGTTAAATTTAAAGCTTGTAATCCCCTTTGTTCATGTTTTTCATTCCGTACGGATTGTACCTGTGTGGGATGCTTTTCTTTGGAAAAAGGGATGTTTGCGGGTTTTTCGCTCGTAGGCGGAACCCGCGACAAGGAAAGAATCCTTGTTATAATTTAAGATAAACGTTTTCACCCGGCAACAGGCCTTGCCGTCCCCCTACTTCGCTCGACCATTCTCGCGCCCTTGGCGGAGGCAGGGATGAAGCGGGCCTAGGCTCCTTGTTCTACTTCCTTGCCACCACGGCTACAACCAAATCCGGGCCCAGGAGATAATCCTTGGGTATAGAAAAGGGGAGCACAGTGGCCTAGAAATAAAACGAGGTTTCACATATCCCGATTCCGTTCGAAATGCATGATAGAGGATGAAAGACTTATCTGGATCTGCAGCCCCCGGCAACCTTATCTTGCCGCAGTTGGATCCTTGTGCTTGCAGCCCCCGGCAACTCTGGTTTGCCGGGGTCGGGATGCCGGTCCGTTTCCCTTCTTCCAAGTAGCTCAGCAGAAGTGCTCATGTGCCCTGCGAACAAAGGAGGACAGAAAAGAAACAGATAGACACGCACTCGACCTCTAGGCTAGGGGTTAGTCGCCACTAAGCACTATCAACCCTAACCAAGGAAGAGACTCGACCTAGCATGCGTGATATAACTTAGGCGCCAACGCTTCATTTATTTATGCTCAAGGTCTGCGCCTGGCTTGGTACAAAGGGTTACATGCCTTGTCGGCAAAGCTTGTACAAAAGGTGGCTTGCCGGGCCGCCGGGAGGCCCGGCAAGCCGCGCCTTATGGGTGTGAAGAGGCTTGATGTTCCAGGAGTTGCTCACTGGGATAGCATCTTCGATCTCAAGGCGGACTGCACCGGGCCTGGTGACTCGTATTACCCGATAAGGGCCTTCCCACTTTGGCGTCAACTTGTTGGAATTCTTGGCCGAATGAACGCGCCGAAGAACAAGGTCGCCTTCCTCAAAGCTTCGGGCATGAACCTTGTGGCTATGGTAGCGGCGCAAGGCTTGCTGGTAGCGCGCTGCTCTGATAGCCGCCCGAAGACGATCTTCCTCAAGGAGCGTTGCGTCATCTTGGCGCAACTGCTCTTGCTCAAGATCATCATAAGCGAGCACTCGAGGTGACCCGTATATGAGTTCCGTGGGTACCAGGGAAAAAGGTGTCTGGCTGGTGGCTCGATTTGGCGTTGTCCTGATCGATCAAAGAACCGCCGGCAATTCATCAATCCAGCGCCTTCCGCTCTTGCGCAGCTTGTCAAAAGTCTTTGTCCTTAGGCCTCGCAACACTTCAGCATTTGCCCTCTCCGCTTGGCCGTTGCTCCGTGGGTGTGCCACGGAAGCAAAACAGACCTTGCTACCGAGGTCTTGAATGTATTGCATGAAGGTGTGGCTCGTGAACTGCGTGCCATTATCGGTGATGACTCTGTTTGGCACACCAAAACGGCAGACCAGTCCCTTGAAAAACTTGACAGCTGATTGAGCAGTCACCTTTCTCACTGCTTCCACCTCCGGCCACTTTGTGAACTTGTCGACCGCAACGTACAAGTACTCAAAGCCCCCGATAGCGCGGGGGAAAGGGCCTAGTATATTGATCCCCCAGACCGAGAATGGCCAGGAGAGAGGGATTGTTTGAGGGGCTTGAGCTAGTTGATGAAGCTTCTTTGAATGGAACTGACACGCTTCACACTTGGTTACTAGTGCCGTCGCATCCTGGAGGGCGGTGGGCCAGAAGAAACCTTGCCGGAATGCCTTCCCGTCAAGGGCCCTCGACCCTATGTGGGAGCCACATATGCCTCCATGTATCTCCGCCAACAGCTCCAGTCCTTCCTCCCGAGGGATGCACTTCAATTTCACACAGTTTCGCCTTCTCTTGTACAGGACGTCATCGACGAACTGGTACAGGGCGGACCGACGGGCTACCTTTTTCCTCTTCTTCCTGCTCCTCAGGAAGCTCCCCTGTTTGGAGGAATTGGACGGTATGTTGCGCCCATGCCGGAGCCTGGGGCTCGACGGCAAGGACCAAAGGCATTTCTTCCGCCATGGGAGCGGGTTGTCTCACGGCCAGGCTTGACGCCTGTCCGGAGCTGGGCCGCTCTTAGGCTCGGCGTCATGCATGGCACTTCTTGCCGGCAGCCCCAGGGGGCTCGGTAGGAAAGTACTTGCCGGGACCTGACTTCCTCCGCTTGTTCTACCCCACTGATGGTTCGACGGATGGTTGAGTTAACCGGAGCAAAAAGGTACCTGGTTCCACAGGTAGCTTGAATGCGGCGCGCTTTGACGGGTAATCGGCGATGTTGTTCTATGCTCGGGGGACGTGCTCCGCTTGGATACCGTCAAAGCGTTCCTCCAGCTTCCTCACCTCATCTACGTAAGCTTCCATCAATGGGCTCTGATAATCCTTGTTGACCTGCCTGACAACGAGCTGCGAGTCACCCCTGACGATGAGCTTCTTAACCCCGAGGTTTGTCGCGATCCTGAGACCGGCAAGCAATCCCTCATACTCAGCAGTGTTGTTGGTGGACATCTCCCTGGGGAAGTGCATCTGGATCACGTACTTGAGGTGCTCTCCGGTGGGTGCGACGAGCAGCACACCGGCACCGGCGCCTTGCAGCGAGAAAGCCCCATCAAAGTACATGATCCAGTCGCGGCCTGCTTCCTTGCCGGGGAGAGTGGTCTCCTGGATTTCTTCGTCAGGCGTCGAGGTCCATTCTGCAATGAACTCCGCCAAGACTCTGCTCTGAATTTTTGAGGTATTTTCAAACTTTAAACCAAAGCTTGACAACTCCAAGGCCCATTCCTCAATCCTTCCAGTCGCATCTGGGTTATGCAGTATCTGTTGCAATGGGAGGCGACGACAGTGATCTCGTGGGCTTGGAAGTAATGATGCAGCTTCCTCGAGGCCATAAGGAGGCCGAAGAGCAATTTCTGCACACTGGAGTACCTCGATCTAGCTCCCTGTAAGAGGGAGCTGAGAAAGTAAACCGGGTGCTGCATCATCTTCTTCTTCTGCACCACCTCACTTGACTGCACGGGCACTGCCTCGGCGGCATCAGACTCTGCCGGGGGCCTCGCCTTGCCGGCACCAGGCCCTGCCGGGGGAATTTTGGGCTTGCCATCTGCTGGTTCTGCTGTCGTCACTACCTCCTCGTTGACCTCCCTCTGTGCCACCAGTGCAGCGCTGACCACTTGATTCGTCATTGCCGGATACAAAGAAGAATGACTCTTGTGGTTTAGGCGCAACCAGTATTGGCATGGAGGAAAGGTATTTCTTCAGATCCTGCAATGTTGCCTCCGCTTCTGGGGTCCACTCCATTGGGCCTGCCTTCTTCAAGATTTTTAAGAAGGGAAGGGCGCGCTAGGCGGACTTGGAGATGAATCGGCTCATGGCGGCAACGCAGCCGGTGAGCCGATGCACATCCTTGATCCGCTTGGGCGCCTCAATCTGCTCAATAGCCTTGATCTTGTCTGGGTTTGCCTCGATCCCGCGCTGCGACACAAAGAACCCGAGAAGCTTTGCGTACTGAATGACGAAGACTCACTTCTCATGTTTCAGCTTGAGGTTGATCTTGCGCAGGTTGGCAAATGTCTCTTCCTGATCTTGCACAGGAGTTGGCCCGCCCTGGTTTTGACCACTATGTCATCCATGTATGCCTCCATATTTCTATGGAGCTGAGGTTCAAAACCAATTTGGATTGCTCTTGCGAACGTTGAGCCAGCACTCTTCAACCCAAAAGGCATCCGTAAAAAGCAATGCCTACCACATGGGGTGATGAATGTTGTCTTTTCTTCATCCTCTCTTGTCATGAAGATCTGGTGGTAGCCCGAGTAGGCGTCGAGGAATGATAACAGATCACACCCGGTTGTGGAGTCAACAATCTGGTCGATGCGCGGCAACAGGAAGGGGTCCTTAGGACAAGCCTTATCGATATCTGTGTAATCAATACACAACCTCCACTTCCCATTCGCCTTGCGCACCACTACCGGATTGGCCAACCACGTCGGGTGGAGCACTGCTCTCACCAAACCCGCTGCTTCCAACTTCCTGATCTCCTTTGTGATGAACTCCTGCCTCTCCAGAGCCTGCTTCCTGACCTTCTGCTTGACGGGCTGCGTGTGGGGGCAGACAGCTAGGTGGTGCTCAATCACCTCCCTGGGAACACCGGGGATGTCGGATGCTTGCCATGCAAACACGTCGACATTCGCCCACAGGAAGGTGACGAGCGTGCCTTCCTATTTGTTGTCGAGGGTGGAGCCTATGGTGAAGGTCCCTCCTGTGCCATCCTCCCTGACGGGCACCTTCTTGGTCCGCGGCGGCTCGGCTCTAGATCTCTTGCTCTTGTCGGTAGAGCTCTCTGGCACGTCCTCGATGGTAGCACAACACTCCGAGGAGGCGCGCTTGCCGGAGTGGGTGCGAGAGGTCTTGCCGGGCTTCTCCTTCCCTCCCGGGCCTTCAGCGGCAGGAGCAGGCCCCTTGACGGCAGCTGCTGCAACTTCTTCCCGGTAGAGTTGGTCGGCGTAGATCAGCGTGTCCTTCTTGTCGGAGGGGACGGAGATGATGGTCA
Source organism: Aegilops bicornis (assembly GCA_021605145.1). Taxonomy (NCBI): domain Eukaryota; kingdom Viridiplantae; phylum Streptophyta; class Magnoliopsida; order Poales; family Poaceae; genus Aegilops; species Aegilops bicornis. Next base: position 475,339,020 of record CM038669.1, on the reverse strand, counting down.
ACGGCCCGGGCATCTTTAGCATGTTGTAGGTGTAGTGTGATGCCGCCATGAACTTGGCTAGTGCCGGGCGGCCGAGGATCCCGTTGTAGGGCAAGGGGATCTCGGCCACGTCGAAGATGATCCTCTCTGTCATGTAGTTCAATTCTCCTCCAAACGTCCGCAGGCGGTGTGACCTTCCCTTCGGCTGGCTCCTCCCGGATTGACCCCTTGAAAGCGTGCTCGCTTCCTCGAGGTCTCCATCAGGGATTTGCAATCTTTTGATCACGACAGGCGACATCAGGTTCAGGCCGGCCCCGCCGTCAACCAACATCTTGTTCACACTGAGGTTGCGTATTTTTAGAGAGACCAACAATGGCAAATACCCGACAGCGGTAGTGCGGTCAGGATGGTCCTCGGCGTCAAAGATGAGGGGTGTGCTGGACCATTTCAGCGGCTTCTGAGCGTCGAACGACGGCTCCGCTGCTATAATCTCACGTGCCCACTGCTTGAGCTGGCGGTGAGAGGTATGCAGCGAGGCGCCGCCATCGACGCACATGGCCTCCTTAGCCTTCTGGAACCCTTGCTCACCAGACTCGTCGTCCTCGTTGTGGTCATCGTCTTCTTGTTTCTTGTCACGGCCCGGGGCGGGCCTCTCTTGCTGGTTGTCCTTGCCGGGGCGGCTTCCTTGGCGCCATGCTTCTTGTCGGATCCCTCAGCACCGTCCTCGTCCTTCTCCTTGTCCCGCCTCTCATACTCAGCTTTTTGCTTCTCAGCGAGCAGCTCGACTTGTCGGCAGTTCTGGAGGTCGTGGCCCTTGGTGCGGTGGATCTTGCGATCGCTTGCCGGAGCTTCACGGCTTGTCGGTAGCCGCCAAAGGCGGCAGCGGCGCACCCAGCAATCTCCTTGCCGGGGGCGTCTGCCCTGACCTTCTTGCCGGCATCGGTGTCGTCAGATCCCTCAACGGCAAGCACGGCCTTGCCTTTGCGTTTCCTGTTGTGACGCCTGCCCTTCTTTGTCGGGGTAGTGGCGTCTTTATCGGTAGAGTCGGTTTCCGCGCCAGCGCCTTCGCCGGGGTACTTCCTTCCCTCTTCATCCCGGGTGCACCTATCGGCCAGAACGTAGAGCTCGGCCACGTCCTTAACTTTGGTCATCGCCAGCTCTTCGCGCATCTTGCGGTTGCGCACGTTCTGGTGGAACACGCTGATCACAGCAGTGGGATGAACGTCGCGGATGTTGTACTGCACCCAGCTGAATCTCTGGATGTACTTGCGCAGGGTTTCCCCTTCCTTCTGGGGAATGATATGCAGATCACTGGCCTGGCCATGAGCTTGGTGGCCCCCGGTGAAGGCGCCAACGAACTCATGGCACATATCCGACCAAGAAAAAATGGAATCCGCCGGTAAGTGCATTAACCAAGACATGACACTGGGTTTCAGCGCGGCGAAAATAGTTGGCAAGCACCTTGTCATCGCGAGCTCCAGCAGCACGCATCGTGATGGTGTAGATGCCGAGGAACTTCAGACGGATGGGTCTTGCCAGTGTACTTCTCGCTGACGTCGGGCTTGAACATGTGGTGGGACGGCCACTGGACCTGCCGCAGCTCACGGGTAAAGGCCGGGCAGCCCACCTCGTAAGTTAGGCCGCTGGGGCCCCCCGGTGCCGGGTGGTCCATAGTGGGTCCCGCCCGCATGTCCGACTGGCAGCGCGTTTCACGCCGGTGCTCGACGGTGGTTCGAGCGTCTTCGTGAGCTCATTCCCGAAGGACCTGGCGCTGGTCGCGAAGGGTCCACGGGTCGGACGACGCTATGGAGATGTTATCACAAGCGTCGTCACGACGGGCCGACGCCTACGGCGGCTGGCGAGAAGGAGAGTGCACCATGGCCGCAGCTCCCCCGGTCCTCCCAGCGCCAGCATGTGGTGGCTCGGTGGAGTGTCGACCCGAGGGACCCGCCGGTCGCAGATCATCTTTGTTGGCAATGGCGACGAGGCTCCGGATGGTGGCCCTCCACTCGTCGAGCTTCTCTGCAGCAGGAGGGAAGTCGAGGAGCAGCTGGCAGCGTAAAGCTTCGGTGGCGTGGGCGGCGGCGGCACTGCGTGGATTGCGGCGGCGCTTCGACTTCTAACTACGTTAGAAGGAGCTCCGTTCTGACCAGCGGCTGCGTGCCATTTTGCCAGCGCTTGGCGGCGTCTTTGAACCCGCATCTTGCGGATGACGCACAGGGCTCTTCCCATGGAGGTGCCCAGGGTCACCAACGTGGTGACGCTGCTCGGCGCGCACACCATGGGAAGAGCGCGCGGTGGTCGCCGGTGTGGGCATATTGGAGGTCGTTGCGCCTCCCGGAGGTGGCACAACGACACCCCTGGAGGCCCCGCGCCTCCTGCGAGGGGCCCAGCTCCGTCTTTGGATCTGGCGATGTGCGGCCGGTCGTCTGGCGCGCGAACGATGCCGCTCGCCAGGCTCTGACTGCCTGGGCGATGCTGGTGCTCGCGGACCGCGGCCCCAGTCCTATCCGGGACCGGTCCACTGCTCGTCCGTACCAGCACGGGCCATTCGGCTCCCAACGAGCCGATCACCGTGGACGTCTTCTTCTTAGGAGCCATGGCGACGAAGAACTGCTAGGCTAACTACTAGACCAGATTCTCACAATTGCGCCCCCTACCTGGCGCGCCAAAGATGTCGGGGGAGAACGACACCTATGGGATCACAATAATCCCTACTACGGTTGCCGGGGCGCAGGGTTGCAAGAAGAGCAGGATCAGTAGCCAGCATAAGGAGCGTTTACCCAGGTTCGGGCCGCGAGGATGCGTAAAACCCTAGTCCTGCTTTGGTGGGTGTATTTCAGAGAGTTCTTGAGCTCTCGAACTAGCTGTGGTGAGTGCGTGGTTCGAAAGAGCCAAATCCTTCTCCAGTATGCCATGGGCCTCCTTTTATAGTCGAAAGGGACTGCCACGGTGGCACACAGGAGGTGGAAAGGCGCACAGTGCCCTAAGATTATCGCTCGTATTACATGACAAGACGCATTTAATGCGTAGCTTAGGTGCCCCCCTGCTTTATCGGGGACGAGGGCGAGGCCCATCCCGTCCGTCGCCGCTCCTCCTCGCTTCGACACGCGCCTTGTCCAGCTATGCGTGCGGCGCCGTGTAGGCAGGCAGGCAGCTGAGGTGGCGCGGTGATGGAGCCTTCACGAAGATCTGCATGCCGCCACGCAGGCGCTCGATGAGTTGGCCTGGGGGCTGCATGTTGCCACGCAGGTGCCCGCCCAACTGGTTGGGCTGGCAGCTGCATGTGAACGGCAGTGGAAGCTTGGTTGGCGTGGTCCTGGCGGTGGCCTTGCTGGCGTCCTTTGTGAGGGCCTTGCCGGGTGGCCCGGCAAGGGTCTTGCCGTGTGTTGTCGTCCCGGCAAGGGCCTTGTCGGGGTCCGTGGCCTTCCTCGGCAAGGATCTTGTCGCGGATCGTCGTCTTCTAATCCTCATCGATCTTGAATATGTCTTCACAAAGATCTGCATGCCACCACGGAGGTGCCTTCCGAGCCACAGCCCCACGCGGATGATGGCATTGGGGACCGTGGGCTCAAGGGTGGCTTCGCTCTGTTGGTGTGGGGCGAAACTGCCCGGCAAGGGTCTTGCCGGGGAGCCTGCACAAATCCTCTGCTCCTTGTGGTCTCGGCCTTGGCGTTGCTCTGATTATCTTGGGCCTCAGTCTTACCTTGGCTCACCTCCCCTGTTCTGCTTGGTGCGATCGTGGGCGCGGCTCCGACTACCCGCGCACAGGTAAAGGGGTACAAAAGCGTGCCCCTCTTTTTGTACACTGACATTTCTTCTTATGTTCACAACATGCACCAACACAAGCTCCATAGCTTTTAATGACAGAAATGTATTAATTTTAGAGTTGTGGCTAGTGATCCACCCTATCTTGCCTTGTACATCCTCTCGCTGTTAGGACCAAGAACCATTTTTGCAACTTTTCTGAGACGCATAGCTCCCTCTGTACATTGCCATTGTTGAAGCCAATGACAAGTATTTCCTAGTATCAACCAGTCTAGTGCAGCACCAGGAGAGTCAGTAGCTGAAGATTGCTAATGTTATAACGTGCTCCAGCTCGCATGGCCACCATTGTTTCTTGATCAAACGTGTTTTGGCAGTGTCGTAGCATTGTAATCCTTTCTCTTGAGACAGAGATTCAATGCTGGAGTAGTATGGTTTCATCTCCCATATGTCACCGACACTGGACATACAGGGAGGAAATGCCAATGGGATAATTAAATTCCAAATGCCTCCAAAGACTAGTATCTATCCAGAGACTACTGGGAGATGATTAAGTAGTGATCCAACCATTTCACCACTCTCTTCTATTGGTTTGTTAAACATTTCTCACTATTCTCATTATTTCATCTCATCTCTTTGATCGGTCTCCCCTCTTAGTCGGTGTCCCCTTTTTATAGAAGTTGTACTCTACTGCTGGCTATACTCCCAAAATCATATCTCTCTCTTTAAGTCTCATTATTTGTATCATTTGCTCTCTTCAAAAGCAATAAGTACATCCTCTTTTTCACCTTTCAAGTCATCACATGGTGTCTAGTTCTACTTACCACATCAGTACTCCATTGCTTTCAATTTATACCCCCACCACCGAACAATATTATTGTGTTCTATATATTACCTGAGAGCAAACAAGCTGTCAGGGACTATGTTATTACAAGACGGCAGGTTAGTTTCATATACAACCTAGGTTAATTTAGTGTGGTCAGTAACAGGTTGGGAATTTGAAGTTGTTCTTTTACATGATACTGCTGACCTTATCCAATCATATAACAATGAGTTACTCTTGTATTATATGTGATACAATACAACTACTGTTCCTGGAATATGTTTATGTTGCCTAGTGAAGACTCTTTCACTGTAGGTGGCACGTTCAAAAATATTGACCTGAAACTTCACTTATTCTTGATAGTTGGTTACCCTTGGGAGTTGGGAATATGAATCTATTAATTCATATTAAATGGAGTATTATATTTCTTGTTTTCTCAGACATCCTGGTGTTAGGTTTATCTCACTCGTTACATGGTTTTTTTATCTTTGTCATGCAACAGTCACTATATACTCCCCCGTCCCAAAATAAGTGACTCGATTTTGTACTAAATTTACTATAAAGTTGAGTCACTTATTTTAGGACGGAGGGAATACTTCTGTATCACAGTGATTAAATCCTACAATGTTTGTTGTTCCACTCATGTACCGCATATTGCTTGCTTTTTTTTGAATAAACATATTGCTTGCTTCGGTTTTCAATTTGTTGAATTTTCTGCGCCTACCACCTTAGTTTTGTAGGAACTGGTGAAACTGGCTCATCCAAATTTGTTGCATTAACAAAGTTGCTCCACGGTAGTTTAGGCACACTATTGGGGCTATCATAGTATCACGGGTCTTACCTCATGAACTAGCTACTATTGTTGGACCATATTCCTAGAGGAGGCAGGCCTCACTCCAGCGAGATCGGCTCTCTCGGAACTTCCTGCTTATTTAACATCTTACGTCAAACTTCCCAATTGGGTAATCAGTGCGACCGATAAGTTCCCCAGAACCTTTTCAGTCAGGAAAAAATAGAGTTAGCGCGATGATAGTCTTTTTAGAATGATTGCCTGCTTGCTAAGTTTGTCCATGACTAATTGTTGCACCAGATGTACCATGGACCAATGGCTTAGGCGAGCTCATTTTCACAGATTAACAAAGTAGTTCAAATATATAGACAAACAGTCTACTTTATGCAGCTTGGCTATGGGAAAACGAATTCGTTCTGGAAAGACAAATGGACTACGAATGGCCCTATGTATTTGCTCTTCCCAGCTATTCTCACTCACTGATACCAAATGTAAGTGTCGCTGACTATCAACAGAATGGTGATTGGATGTTGTTGCTGAGATCCCTAATTTCCCAGAGATTGAGCAATGAGCTACTGCTGATATTGCAATTTATACAAACCTGACACTCGATAGTCAAAACTGGACAGAGGAGGTTGGCGCCGGAGATCAATGCAACCTTTTTCTGTTACTTGTACAACAACCTGACAATCTGGAGAGTGGTGATGAATCATGTGCCATCTGCCATATGGGTACTGAACTACTGACCAAGCGATGTAAAGCTGGAGTGGTTCTTGAGCGGCAGAATGTTCTAGATGATGATTGGCGCCCCTTTGGCTGTTTTTTCTTTTATGAAACGGCGGTTCGCTTTGTTATCGAATGCAGCAGCCACACATAGTAAGAAAAGGTTGGAAAATTCAAAAAAAAAGGTTGGGGAGGCCTAGAGAGTTGAGAGGCCCCTTTCGTACGGTCATTTACTTGAAGCAGTGTGCACAAGAGTACCTACATGTAATATATTTTCGCTAAGGCTTCAACATGTTCAGCTAAGCACCCAGGATGAGGATTCAATCTTGTGGAACGGCAGCACGGATGTTGTCTACTCTGCTCGGTCGGCTTATCAACAACAGTTTCTGGGCTCCTTCTCTGCTTCCAATTTCGATAAGCTATGGAAGGCACAATGTCACGACAATCTACACCTGTTGGCATATTTGGAATGAGCGCAATAAGCGGATCTTCGAGCATGTCTCCCTTCCGGTCGATGACGTTCTTCAGCACGACAAGCAAGACCTGCTGCTGCCCACAACACCAATGCACCGGCTTTCAGACTGCGAGAACGACCCACTGCCAGAGCCAGACTAGTGTTTTCTATATCTGTACAACTCATTCACCACTGCCTAGGACTGATCATGTCTCTGACCACCCGGCGGTTAATGCATTATGTAACAACTCTCAATTCTTCTTAATGTATGGGCAGCTCAGTGCCAATTCCACTAAAAATAATGCATTGCAATGCTAGACCTTGACGGCCCGGGTGTTTCTTGATCGGAAGACAAGCGACAAATGGTAGAATTGTGACCTTTTCCCTAAGTCAAATAAAAATAGGTGGAGCAGTGTGGTTTCATCTCCCACATGCCACTAAACGCTGGGCATAGCCAGAGAAAATGTCCAGGTGACAACTAAATTCCAAATGCCTCCAAAGCCTATATCTATCTAGAGATTACAATGAGATGAACAAGCAGTGACCCAATCATTTCACCACTCTCCTTCTATTGGTTTGATGAATATTTCTCACGACTCTCGTTCTTATGTCTCTTGGATCGATATCCCCTATTAGACGGTGTGTCCCTTTTGTAGAAGAAGAAGTACTACAATCCTGACTCTCTCTTCAAGTCTCATTACTTGTATCTAATACCGAAATCCCAAAAACCCTGTGCAGAACCACAGAAGGGCGCAGCCTGGGAATTGGTAGTGATCACAGTTGACTGGACCACCTGGTTGGTCCAGAACGGACTGAAGTAAAATCACAAAGACCCAGTAGCAGTTTTGGGAAATGTATCGCAGAGACGAAGATATATTGCAGTTCTGGAACCTTGATGGCAAGCTAAAAGTCTCTGCACAATAGCACACAGCATGGGACATGGTGGTGCTTGGTTTTCGCCCTATTTATTTTGTTTAATAAAATCTAGGTAGGAGCCTCCAGAACTAATTTGAGCTAAAGCTCAAAGACTCCGCAACACCTCATGCAAGAAACAGGAACATCATTCTCACAACAATAATTAAGTACAAAACAACATGCCAACCAGCGTACAGAAAAGGTCATGCTTTTATTTCTCATGGTGACACAGTACATATGGAATAGGCAATATTACACATTTTAAACAAACTTGATGCATAATGATACTCCTTGTGCCACAAACAAGATGCGGTATTTGATAGTTCGCAACAACCAAACAAACCCTCTAAAGATTTCACATGCCGGGGGGAGGGGGAGGGGTCCTTCCTTTAGAGGACGAATCCCACTGACCTGGAAATTTCAAGAAAACAAAATATTACATATGCAGCAATCAAAACAAACAGTATGGTAGAACTAACCTTCAAAACGCTGAAAGTATTAGATTCAACAAATCAAATAGAGAGGGGGAAAATATTGATGGATAAGCCGGGGGAATGATGAATTCCATCAACCCACCAACAAGGTCAAAAACAGTAGTTAGTAGCACAATATTAAAGTAGGCAGTACAAAAATATATTATGATTCAATCAAATAATATATCTCATGCACCACCAGTTTGACTGGTCAATAACAATAACGGACCATTCCAAAACAGAGTTTCTTGAGTCATACCTATATGCAAAAGGAGAAGTTAGATACAAGAGAAGCAACAAATATAAGTAACTCGGAACACCATTGCATTCCGCAACAACGAAATCAGAGGAATAAAATGAACAACGGTCTCCGTGAGCTTTGTTTCCTTCATATACACCCCTTTATAGTTTGAAACACCAGTTATAAGTATTCTTCCATTTATTTACTTCGCATATTAGGTTTGTCTAAAATCAAACTTTATAAAGTTTCAACGAGTTTGTAGAAATGGCTGTGTGCATCATGCAATGCAGAGGTCGGGGTCATCCTCCTTTTCGAAAAAAGAAAACAAGTTTGTAGAAATATATATTAATATATACACCACCAATTCAATACCATTGGATTTAGCATCGAATATATTTTCACATCATATAGATTTGTTATTGTAAATGTTAATATTGTTTCCACAAACTTGATCAAACTTTATAAAGTTTGATTTCAGTCAAAACTAATATGCGGAGTAAATAAAAACGGAGGAAGTACAATGATAGAAGTGCAGGTCATCACTACCTATCTTTTAAGCTCAATACAACCGGTTAATACAATAGTGACCAATTCTCAAAAACAAATATTGACCATATATACCAAAAGAAAGTGAGTGAAGTGATACACGGAGCGTAGAACACAATGCAACTGGATTTGTAGAGTTAGGATTCTCATGTACATATAGCAAACTGCCACTAAAAATTTCTGCAAGATTTTCTAGTAACTGAAACATATCAACAAGGGCAAACTAGAGAGTAACTCGAAACATTAATGACTTCCACTCTCCATCAATCTGTTCAACAGTTGGATCCTCCCGAAGTGAAGGCAGAGGAAGAGATATGGAAACATTGCTGAGGTCAAACATCTCAGAATGGTCGGAGAATGGGCAAGCTCCACTTGAGGATACGTAGCGAGCTGTGGAGGTTAAAGAGATGGAGACGATGGCAGAGACTGGTGAGAAGTAGGTGGTGCAGACAGAGCCAGACAGAAGGGGGCGATGGCATCAGTAGCCATGACGGCGAGCAGCTCGCCGCTCGTGCATACCAGGTGAAGAAACAGACGTGATTTTCTTCTAGGGAGAGAAGATGAGAGGAACCATGAGGCTTCCACCCATGGGAAACGATGCTGGAGATTAGAGCATCTCCAGCCGTTGCCCCCGGAGGCATAAAAATCGCCGTCTGGGGGCGAGCCGGCGGTACAATCGGTGCTGGGGGCGGTTGGGCATCCAGCCGTCGCCCCCAGGCGCTGATATTGGCCCAGTTTTCGGCCCACTTTCGGCGAATGAAGGCCCCATATAGGCGAGAATCGGCCCATATTCGGCGTGGTTCATCGTGGTTCGGCATCGAATTCTCAACATAAATATTTTTTATCACATAGTTCGTCACAGAAAATCAAATAGTTCAATAAAATAATGCAACAACAATTTGTTCAATACAAATTATATAGTTCAATAAATAAAAACTCATATTTCATCACACGTCGAGCCCGGCGTCGCCCTTGAGCCTCCATAGGTGCTCCACCAGATCCTACTGTAGTTGCTGATGCACCTGTGGGTCTCGGATCTCCTGCCGCATACTGAGGTAGGCAGTCCATGTTGCCGGTAGCTGGTGATCAACTTCGGCTAGAGGACCCTGCCTGTAGTATGGTTCAGTGTCAAACACTGGCTCTTCCTGCTCGCTCTCGATGATCATGTTGTGCAAGATGACACAGCAAGTCATGATCTCCCACATTTGATCTTTCGACCAGGTCTGAGCAGGGTACCGGACAATAGCAAATCGAGATTGGAGCACACCAAATGCCCGCTCGACATCCTTCCTGCAAGCCTCCTACACCTTGGCAAAGTGGGACTTCCAGCCTCCAGGCACAGGGTTTGAGATAGCCTTCACAAATGTAGACCATCTCGGATAGATGCCATCATCTAGGTAGTACCCCTTGTTGTAGTGCCGCCCGTTGACCTCGAAGTTCACCGGAGGAGAATGACCTTCAACAAGCTTGGCAAAGACAAGGGAGCACTGCAGCATGTTGATGTCATTGTGAGTTCCTGGCATACCAAAGAAAGAGTGCCAAATCCAGAGATCCTATGTGTCCACCGCCTCAAGTACCACACTGCAACCGCCTTTGGCGCCTTTGTACATCCCCTGCCAAGCAAATGGACAGTTCTTCCATTTCCAATGCATGCAGTCGATGCTTCCAAGCATCCCAGGAAATCCGCTTGCTGCATTATGTGATAGGATCCAAGCAGTGTCTTCCGCATTGGGTGTTCGCAAGTATTGCGGTCCAAACACTGCCACCACTGCCCGACAGAACTTGTAGAAACACTCAATGGTGGTGGACTCAGCCATGCGTCCATAGTCGTCGAGTGAATCACCAGGAGACCCATATGCAAGCATCCTCATCACTATCGTGCACTTATGGATCGAGGTGAATCCAAGTTTGCCGGTGCAATCCATCTTGCACTTGAAGTACCTGTCGAACTCCCGGATGGAATTCACAATCCTGAGGAAGAGCTTTCGTCTCATCCGATAACGGCGCCGAAATGTTTTGTCGCCGTGCAGTGGAGCGTCGGTGAAGTAGTCGGCGTAGAGCATGCAGTAGCCTTCGAGACGATGCTGGTTCTTTGCTTTGATCCGCCCCGGCGCCGAGCCACCTCGCCGTGGCTTTTCATTGCTCGCCAGCAGGCCGGCGAGGGCGGCGAGGACCATGAGATGTTCCTCTTCCTAGACGTCGGCCTCGGCTTCCTCCTCTAGCAGCACGGCGAGCGCCTCCTCGTCGTCCGACTCCATTGCCAAGGCAGGCAAATCGCCGAACACCTTGCGGGCGTGGTGGGCGCGTACCCGCCGAACCACCCCTCGGTGGCCGGAAACGCCGGAAAAATAGCCCAGCCGGTCCTGGAGTGGCTTCCTCGGTGAAACCTCTGCTCTTTTCCGGCGGGGATGGGCTATCTAGCGGTGGCGGGCGGTTGGCAGCGCCGGGATCAGCCGGTTGGTGGCCGAGCGCGCGGGGGGTGGGAGGCGAATCTGGAAGAAAGACTTGACTTTTCGCCTGATGGTGTGGGCCAGACGCGCTTTTTCCTTGCGCCGGAGCCCCCGAGCGCCCCCCCAGTGCGCCGGATTCGGCTTGTGATCGCCGGGCCCAAAAACGGGACGAACCGGCGGATTTCGGCATCCTGGGGGCGCGACTGGGGCGTTTTTTTGGCGTCGGCGCCAAAAAAGTCTCCTGGGGGCCTGTTGGGGGCGCGGCTGGAGATGCTCTTACGGCTGGGAGAGAGCAGTTGTAGTATCTACCTTTCCCTTTGGTCGGTGCATAGGATGAATTACGAGGGACCTTTTTTAAACACATTACGAACACAGATGCTCACATACATGCACATAACCTCACCCCCTTGACGGTCAGCTTTATTATTATAGAATTGTGCTTTTTAAAAGTCATGTAATTGGGATTCGAATAGTACAGTTTCATCTCCCACATGTCGCCGAATCCCCGCGGTCGGTTGGTGAGAATCCTGGGTGGTCCCTTCGTTTTTTTAATGAAAGGCTTGAACCTAGCCCGAGATAGGGCTCGATCTTCACCCGACTTTGAATTAACAAAGTCATCAACTGGCCAGGGTTACAAGAATAGAGCATACAACCAAAGAAAGAAAACAAAACGGGGATGCAACCCCAAAGCAGCAGATACAAGGTGCCAAAGGAAGCTGAAAATGCTACAAGCAAAGAAGAAAAGGATATAACTTGGGGACCTAACAATAATAGGGGCTAGAAGGGGTTGCGCCAACAGAAGGAGCTCGCCATCGATGCACTGAAGGCAAAGTGGGGCTGCTCTCACCAGAGCAAGCAATAAGACATGAATGACAACACACTAGGGGCAACAGTGCAACCGCTCCAGCACACCTGAGGACAGGATTGCATCCCACACAGGAGAAGTAAGCTGCTGACTCTAGCCAAAGGATGAGAGCACTTCACAAAGATATGGTGAGCAATGGGCAACATAGCCACCACACCAGGATGGTCGAGCCACGTCAAAACCAACAACACACCTCCACCGATGCGACCAATTCGTCGTAGAGGGGACCACTATACCCTCTTGCTTAGGCCGAAGGCATCGACCCACTAGACAAACTAGACCGCTCAGAGAAGGTAGCAAAGCGGCTTGAGGAGGGCGCTAATCCTCCATGGCAGGGATTCACCACTAGAAGAGGGAGTCACCGTCAACAGGAACACCAAAATCTTACTACAAACCACCTTCTTCCCCACAAACCCAAGACGGCGCCTTCAAGGAGGAGGTGCAGAAGCACCGCCACTGCCCAACCAAGGGTTGTGGATTTTCACCTGGGAGCACGGGAAGGAGGAGTGCAGGAAGATGGACCTCATTGTCGCCTTCAGGAAGGGGAACGACTCCTGGAGCGCCACCAACGATGTGGCGCCGCTGCCAGACAAGAGGTTTCCTAATGCGGAGCATCCCTCGACTACCCACACCGACACTCCATCACCACCGCAAGCACCAAGAGGACCGACGACAAGAGCCCGTGCACGCACGATCAAAAACGAGGTGAACTCTTTCCTATTCGAGTCTCGTTTGGATTCGCGTGAGAATTGGATTCTACCTCAAACAGAAACATTGTTCATTCTTAGGTACGAAGAAGATGATCGTGAGAAGGAGAGAACAGAGACTCGAGCGACCAAGAAGCAAGGGGAAGGAAAGGAGAACGAGAAGAAGGAAGTGCCACAGCCCCTGGACACCCCGGGTGCCCGACCACAGCCTGGGCGGCGCCCCAGCCGGCCCCAAGGCCCCGAGTGCCCGGACCCTTCCCCTGGGCCTCAGCCAGCCCACCCCGGGTGCCCGGCCAACTGGCCCTGGGTGCCTGGCCTAACCTAGGTCGCACCAGCTCCCCACGGGTGCCCGGGTCCTCAACCCCGGGTGCCCGGCCTACCCCCGCCCAGCCACCTGCGTCCACCCCGGGTGCCCGGGCTTAGGACCCCGACTGACCGGCCCTGCCACTACAGCCGGCCTCGACCTAGTCCGGGTGCCCGGAACCCATGACTCCGGGTGCCCGGCCCCCCTCCTCCATGGCTACACGTTTTAGGGATATTTTGGTCCTTTGTACCCCTCTTTCCCCAAGTTTTGTCCCTAGCCATTATATACTCTTTCCCTAGCTCTTTTGGAAGGTTAGCAAAGTATTAGATAAAACATTGAGAGCTTTGCTCCTTGTATCCCCTCCTCTTGGAGATCAAGACCCCTCTTGGGAAGAATCCGTGTGGATTACAAGACCTACCAAGGGAGTAGACCATCATCAAGACCTCACCTACTCTAGGAGTGGGAAGAACTTTACCTAGTGCTTGTTTCCTTGGATTGATCTTGTAATGTTGTGGATCTCATGTATGCTACTCTAGTGGACGTGATATTTGGGTTTGTTTGAGTGATTTGTGCCTTGCGTTCTTGAGTGTTCTTCCTCTTTCCCCCCTCCAAGTGTGAAAATATCCCCTCTAGGGTTTCACCCTACAACATCTTGGTATCATGAGCAAGGTTGATTCACATCTTGGAGTCCCATCCCCCCATTTGCTAGCTTGATTTTGTTGTTTTTCGTCCAATTTCAAAAATCCCCTCAAAAATAGCCCCAAAAAAATTTCTTTCAATTTGTTGGATCTTGTGAGATTTGGTTGTTTTGGTCCATGGATTTGTTGTTTGGTAAGTGGATCTAGCCCCTCCCCAACAATCCCCACCCTTCCCACCACGAAATCCATGGAATTTTGCATTTCCCCCAAATTTTCCGCCCAAATCAGAGACCACCGGGTGGCCGCACCTCGAACCACCGGGCACCCGCCCCCCGGGCCATTTCCCTCTGACCACGCCGGGAACCCGCACCTCCCCCCCCCCCCCAAATCATCTCACAAACAACACCATTTTCACCATAACTTCGACCTCCCAAGTCTGTTTTTCGTGTTCTTTAGCTGGTTTGGAAGCTCTTGACACCCCCATCCACATATATCATTACCACCACCATTAGCCTACACCCAAAAATTCATCATCATAGTACCCACCTTCCGCATTTGATAGATTGTGGTTTTTTGTTTCCTAAGGTGTTTCGGCTACTTAGGAACGTGTGACATCAACATCACCGCCATTCATCATCGCCTTGGAGTCATCTTCGCCAACGATCATCACCGTTGCCACCACTAACCGTAAGAAAGGATGGTAACCTCGACGACACTTACCTTTGCTTTTGCATTGATAGCCCGAGCCATTTTGCATTGCTTACCCATCGGGACTAGTGAGTTGAGAATTGCCGGGCCACGCATTTGTGCACCGTAGTGATCTTGCTATCATCTTTATGGCATAAGTCTCTCCCGTGCATATCTTACATACTTGTCTCATATCATACTTGGCTCGAGCATCAAGCATAGTGAAAAAAGGTGAAAGAAAGCAAAGCTTTTAAGCAAAAAGAGGAGAAACAAAGAGCTTGTAAGCAATAGCATTGAGCCATTTTGCATCGTCATATCATCGTGGTCACCGCATACATAGCATAGTTGGGATTGAAGACGGCACGTTTCTCTCATAGGTTGGTGCAAAAGCGTATCTTGCCCTTTTGAGCAATCGAGCTAGTGTCTCTCTAGAATTCACACAACAAGAGCATTTTCCGTGGTTACACATTTTGAGCTCATTCCTTGGTTGTGCGGATCCCATCTATGTTCCGTGTGTGTGTTCCTAGTGATATCCTTGGGTTTGATCTATTTGCTTTACTTGCATTTTTGTGAACCTTCTCAACCTTATAAATATCTTGCCTAACATTTTGTTTGGAAAATTTGCCGCAATCCTAACCAAGATACTCCATAAGCCTTTTACTTGTAGGTGTGAGAAACAAACCCGGTTCCAGTTCTCCTATTGTGGCATTACATTGAGTGACACTTGTTACATCCTCAATCCTCGGAAAAGGTAATTTCAGTATTTTTCATTTTCCTACTCACCCCACTTGGTTATGATGAATAGGCCAAGTTCGTCGGCGAACCCGCTTTTCAAGGAGCAAGGTGATGATTCTGGCTTCGTCACCAAGAACCACTTCTTCATCGCGCAACGAGCGTTACATCAAGAAAGCGAAGCATTGGGTGAATGCATGGAGCAACTCGCCTCCGACCTTCGTCAATCAGAAACAATGAACCGCGAGTACATCGACGCCAAGTTCACCACACAAATGGAAGAGCTCCGCAACATGATCGTGCGACGCCCGTCTTCCTCAACCTCTTCATCAAGACAGCGCCACTCAAGCCGCCGCTCAAGTCGGCAATCTTCGGACTACTCCTCTTATGATGCAAGTCCTCACAAGCTCGCTTTCCTCGACGTGAGGATCGTCAAGATTGCCAAGCTCAAGAAAATCCATTCCATCTCAATGGCTTACAAGACCGAGTTCGAGCACGTGAAAGGACGCGACAACAAGCGCAAGAAGCAATGGAGCAAGAGCAAATACCTCCACAATTGCCACGTCAAGAACCTAAAGATGATGACGCCATTTGTCAAGCACAAGCACTCGAAGCACAATGCGCACTCCGCGAGTCCACTCGAGCCGTCGAAGAGCGAAACTGCCAAGTGCGTGAACAAGAGGAAGCACTTCGCCAAGCACGACAAGAAGAAACCGCCCGACGCGAAGAGCACCAAGAAAGGCGCAACCAAGCGCATATCCCTCGTCCTCCTCCAGGACAAGAACGACGCCAAGTGGAACAAGTGCTTCAAGACCCTCCTCCACGCCAAGAGCGACATCTCGAGGAACGAGCATTTTAGGACCTTCCTCCACGGCAAGAGCGATATCAAAACCGCTACTATGATGAAGAACTCCACTACGGCAAGCTCAAGTTCACCATTCCCAAGTTCTCCGGAAGCATTGATCCTGAGGAATATCTCTCATGGGCTTTGAAGGTGGACAAGATATTCCGCCTTCAGAACTACGACGAGGAAAAGAAGATCGCCATGGCCTCCCTCGAGTTTCAAGACTACGTCCACATTTGGTGGGAACAAGTGATCGAGCAACGACATACAAGAGGCGTACCACCAATCACAACTTGGGAGGAAATGAAGGAAGTCATGAGAGCCTGCTTCGTGCCTACTCACTACACCCGTGATCTCTTCAAGAAGTTGCAACTCCTCAAGCAAGGCACGAAGACGGTGGAAGAATACTACCAAGAAATAGAGATTGCCATGATACGAGCCAATGTCAAGGAAGACGCCGAGCAAACAATGGCATGCTTTTTGAACGGCCTCAACCACCCAATCAAGCGGATTGCCGACTTCCAACCATACTCAAACCTTCTTGAGCTATTTCATCAAGCGACCAAGGCCGAGCGACAAGTGCAAGATGAGTAAAAATACGCCAAGTACTCATCCAAGACATACGGCTCCTACTCTCAAGCTCCCGCGACTTCGGCACCTCCTACCTCAACTAGAGCATCACCAAGTATCGGCGACAAGTCAAGTTCCAAGAAAGCTACGCCTTCCTCGACTTGTCCTCCAGCAAGCACCTACAAATCCAAGACTCCTTCACCTTCGGCGCCTCCTAATGATCCCGTCAAGACAAGTTCATTCAAGTGCTTCACATGTGGCAGCCGAGGACACAAGTCTTTCGAATGCACCAACAAGCAAACCATGATCTTCAACGATGATGGCACATACGACTCGATGAGTGAAGAAGCAATGGAAGCCCTTGAGCACGTGGCCATGCACCGGCGCGTGAACGAAGATCAAGATGATCAAGTCTTTTGTGACAATGATTCAAGTCCCTCTCTCGTGGTCTCCAAGGTCTTGACGCTCCAACACCACCAAGAATAAGACCAACGGTGCCACATCTTCCACACCAAAGCCAGCATCAATGGGCGTTCCATGAAAGTCATCATCGACAGAGGTAGTTGTCACAACTTGGCAAGTGAAGAGCTATGTTCCAAGCTGCAATTGGTCAAGAAGAAGCACCCTCGTCCTTACAAGGTGCAATGGCTAAGCGACTCTGATACTATTCAAGTGGAGCATAAGGTGCAAGTTTCTTTCAAGATCGGAGCCTACGAGGACACCTTGGAGTGCGACGTAGATCCTATGTCCATGTGCCATCTTCTTTTGGGAAGACCTTGGCGATTCGACCGCGGCGTCATCCACAATGGAAGAACTAACCACTATAGCTTCAAGATGAAGGGCAAGGAGTACATACGTCGACCAATGTCACCAAGCCAAGTGATCACCGACAAGAAAGCTTCCACCCATCATGGAGATACTAGTAAGAGAGTGTACCACCAAAAAGAAAGTGAGAGCCACAAGCCCAAATTGAGCGACTCTTCGCCAAGAGAGGAAAACTTAGTCCTCCTCGCCACAAAAAGAGAGATGAAAGAAGTGTGTGAGAACCATCAAGTGTCATCCACTATGTCCTCCTATGCAAAGATGAGGTGGAAAAGACTAACACTACTAATTCGCTTCCTCTAGTGTTTTCTAACTTGTTGCAGGAATTCGAGGATGTCTTTCCCGATGAGCTACCTCCCGGTCTCCCTCCTTTACATGGCATTGAACATAGGATCGACCTCATCCCCGGAGCACCTCTACCTAACAAGGCTCCATACCGCGTCAACCCCGAAGAAACTAAGGAGATCCAACGGCAAGTACAACAACTCATCGACAACGTCCATGTACGTGAAAGCTTAAGCCCTTGTGTCGTTCCTATTATACTTGTGCCTAAACAAGATGGTAGTTTTCGCATGTGCTTCGATTGTAGACCCATCAATGCTATCACCGTTTGATATAGGCATCCCATACCTCGCCTAGATGATATGCTAGATGAGCTTAGCGGTGCCACTATTTTCTCAAAAATTGATCTCAAAAGTGGTTACTATCAAATCCGCATACAAGAAGGTGATGAATGGAAAACTGCTTTCAAAACTAAATTTGGCTTGTATGAGTGGTTAGTTATGCCTATGGGTTTATCGGAAGCTCCCGGTACTTTCATGCATCTTATGCATTTTGTGCTTTGTCCTTACATTGGAGTGTTTGTTGTGGTCTACTTCGACGACATACTTGTTTTTAGCAAATCCATTAAAGATCATATAAATCATGTTAGGGCCGTTTTGCAAACTCTTCGCAAGGAACGTCTTTATGCCAACATGAAAAAGTGCACTTTCGGAGTTGACAAGCTTGTTTTCTTGGGTTTCGTTGTTTCCTCAAAGGGTGTCCATGTTGATGAGTCTAAAATCGAAGCAATTAAAACTTGGCCACAACCCACCAATTTGCAACAAGTGCGTAGTTTTCTTGGCCTTGCGGGTTTCTATCGTCGCTTTGTGAAAGATTTTAGCACTATTGTCGCACCGTTGCATGCCTTGAGTAAGAAAAATGCTCCTTTTATTTGGGGACCTTTGCAATCTACCGCTTTTGATGAGCTCAAATCTTTGCTTACTCATGCTCCGATTCTTGCTTTACCCAACTTTGACAAAACTTTTGAGGTTCATTGCGATGCAAGTGGTAATGGAATTGGTGGAGTTTTGATGCAAGAAAAGCGAGCTATTGCATATTTTAGTGAAAAACTATCCGGTGCTCAACTTAACTATCCCATCTATGACAAAGAATTGTATGCTTTAGTGCGTGTGTTGCATGTTTGGGAACATTATCTTAGACCACATGAGTTCGTCATACATACCGATCATGAAACACTTAAGTACCTTAAAGGACAAACTAAGTTGAATAAACGGCATGCTAAATGGAGTGAATTTATTGAATCTTTCCCCTATGTGATCAAGTACATTAAGGGCAAAGAGAATGTTGTAGCGGATGCTCTTTCCCGCAAATGCATGTGACTTACTCAACTTGAATTGAATGTTGTTGGATTTGACCATATCAAATATGTGTATGAGCATGATGTGACTTTTGCTACTCCTTTTGCTAAGTGTGTGACGCATACTTCTTGGGAACGATACTATATCAAAGATGAATATCTAACCAAACTATGCATTCCCGAGCCTTCTCTCGTTTGTTACTTTTGCAAGAGGCTCATGGAGGTGGACTCATGGGACACTTTGGACGCGACAAGACTTTTGCCACGCTCTCCAAGAACTATTTTTGGCCCAAGATGTTTCGGCGATGTCTCACGCTTCACCAACCGGTGCTCTACATGTTGCAAAGCTAAGTCACAATCTCAATCCCATGGTTTACATATGCCACTACCTATTCCACATCAACCTTGGGAAGATATTAGCATGGATTTTGTGCTTGGATTACCTAGGACTCAAAATGGCAAGGATTTCGTGTTTGTTGTCGTAGACCGATTCTCTAAAATGGCTCACTTTATCCCATGCAATAAGATAGACGATGCTTCACATGTTGCAAACCTATTTTGTAGGGAAATCTTGAGGTTGCACGGCGTGCCAAAGACAATTATGTCGGACCGAGACGTCAAGTTCTTAAGCTACTTTTGGAAGACGCTATGCGGCAAGCTCAGAATCAAGCTACTCTTCTCCATGGCGTATCATCCTCAAACCGATGGCCAAACGGAAGTCACCAAGCGGACGCTTGCCACTCTCCTACGCGTGTTGATAAAGAAGAACATCAAGCAGTGGGAGGAGTGCCTACCCATCGCCGAGTACGCCTACAACCATGCAAGACACTCTACCACCGGCAAGTCCCCCTTTGAGGTTGTCTACGGCTTCAAACCATTGTCACCGTTGGACATCCTTCCTCTACCGCTTCAAGAACGAGCAAACATGGACGCTAGTGCAAGAGCCACCTACCTCAAGAAGATGCATGAAGAAACACGTTCTACGATCGAGCGCCAAGTACAACGACCCGCCTCCAATCTCAACATCAACAAGTCCACCGGGTGATCTTGTATGGATACATCTCCGCAAGGACCGCTTCCCCAAGGAGCGCAAGTCCAAGCTACTTCCGAGAGCCGATGGACCATTCAAGGTGCTCACACGCTACAATGACAACGCCTACAAGGTCGAAATTCCACGTGACAAGTACAACGTAAGAGACATCTTCAACGTCAAAGACTTGGCCAAGTACCATGGTGATGAAGAGCACGATCCATGGACGGATCTCTCCCAAGGGAGGGAGATGATGCGGAGCATCCCTCGACTACCCACACCAACACTCCATCACCACCACAAGAACCGAGAGGACCGATGGCAAGAGCCCACGCACACACCATCGAGAACGAGGTGAACTCTTTCCTATTCGAGTCTCATTTGGATTCGCGTGAGAATTGGATTCTGCCTCAAACGGAAACATTGTTCATTCTTAGGTACGAAGAAGATTATTGTGAGAAGGAGAGAACGGAGACTCGAGCGACCACGAAGCAAGGGGAAGGAAAGGAGAAGGAGAAGAAGGAAGTGCCACAGCCCCTGGACACCCCGGGTGCCCGGCCTCTTCGGCCCCCGGTGCCCGCCACAGCCTGGGCGGCACCCCAGCCGGCCCCGGGTGCCCGGCCCCTTCCCCTGGGCCTCGGCCAGCCCACCCCGGGTGCCCAGCCTAACCTGAGCCGCACCAGCTCCCCCCGGGTGCCCGGGCTTAGGACCCCGGGTGCCCGACCCTGCCACTACAGCCGGCCTCGGCCTAGTCCGGGTTCCCGGCCCTCCTCCTCCGTGGCTACGCGTTTTAGGGATATTTTGGTCCTTTGTACCCCTCTTTCTCCAAGTTTCATCCCTAGCCATTATATACTCTTTCCCTAGCTCTTTTGGAAGGTTAGCAAAGTATTAGATAAAACATTGAGAGCTTTGCTCCTTGTATCCCCTCCTCTTGGAGATCAAGACCCCTCTTGGGAAGAATCCTTGTGGATTATAAGACCTCCCAAGGGGGTAGACCATCATCAAGACCTCACCTCCTCTAGGAGTGGGAAGAACTTGACCTAGTGCTTATTTCCTTGGATTGATCTTGTAATCTTGTGGATCTCATGTATGCTACTCTAGTGGATGTAATATTTGGGTTTGTTTGAGTGATTTGTGCTTTGTGTTCTTCCTCTTTCCCCCCTCCAAGTGTGAAAAGATCCCCTCTAGGGTTTCACCCTACAACATTTCCCCCATCCAGGGCTCCCCACCCCACCACCACGACTCCGACCATGGATCCAAACAGACAAGGCGTGGTAGAGGCAACAACACACGCCAAAGAGCCATATTTAGATCTACAGCAGGACGACCACGGGGGCGCCAACCACCAGCCACCCAAATCCGCCACTGACCCGCCGCCTACACGCCAGGAAGAAGTGGCCCACCGCACCGAAGGACGCTGCCTGCCACTGAGGGACGCCGCCGCACCACTCGTGAGACTGCCGCCTAAACCCCCGCCACATCGCCCAATGGCAGAGCGACCGAGAACTTCACCACCGCCCTCATCAGCGACCACGCGGGGTTCTCGGCGTCTGCCTCCGGTGATGGCAAGGAGGAGAGATCGGAAGAGGGGGTGGCGCGAGTCGCCCTCGGGAGGGCTACGTGAGGGGAGGAGGGTCCCTGTGTGGTCGATTCCGACATACTGAAACAATGTTGGAACAAGTTCATCGGTGTTCGTTTATACTGTTGATGATCCACTGACCCGCTAGCCTAACTAGCCATCTTCTACCACCAACGGTTGGTTTCGATGGTGTGTTACCTCGCCACACTGCCCTCCCTAAGCCACCACCTGATATCCATCTAAACCGGAGAGCCTGACATCTTCTTCATCCGGCGGTAAGAGACAGGATCATTGGGATGGAAAAGTGCTGAAGGATAGGGTGTACTACTATATCAGATGGGAAAGAGAGAAGATAGAGAGGTATATGTGATGGGGGGCACACATACTGATTAAAATCATTGGAAAAAGTAAATAACAGAATCCTCTTTGTCAGCGAAATTTTAGCCTAAACTAGTGCAATATCCGGCGATCTCTTGCGATTTCAGCCTGCATGTAGATCGAGGGGCATTTTCCAAATGGAGATTACAGCACGATCAGGGCAACATCACCTGCAATTTTAAATCATGGGCACACATCGACTTGCTGGTTGGTTCTACCGCACAAAGCAGTTGACCACCGGTCATGTTTCTTGCATAGTCTCAGCAAATGTGTATGTGGTAACAAAATTCCAAATGCCTCCAAATCCTAGTATGTGCAGTCCCAACCATTTCACCACCCCCTTCTATTGGTTTTCTGAAAAATTTCACTACTCTCGGTATTTGGTATCTTTCATCGGTATCCCTGCTTGGTCGTTGTGCCCCTTTTATAGAACAAACGGTGATTCACTTTTTTGTTATAATTCTAAGATCCTCTCTCTCTCTCTCTGTCTCTCTCTCTCTCTCTGAGTCACTTTATTATTTCTATATGCTGCTCACTTCAAAAGCAATAAGGTTCTTATACCTTCTCTTATTTTTAAAGATCCAGCATTCACTGGCGTTTCATTGGTTTATTAGGAGAATGGTGACAAAAGAGTGCTCAAGCGATCGATGTAATGAAAAGAAAGAGAAAAAACCTAACACATCGCTATCTCTCACGTCGTATCCTCGAAAGGGGTCTCTATGCATTTGGCGCCGGTTGACCTCCACTGCCCCATGTCCCTTCTAAATGCAGCGATCACATCCCTGTCGCTCGGCAACTTCTTTCTGAAGGTGCGGTAGTGTGCTCCATCCATATCTGCCATGATACTAAGTCAATCATTGTCTTAGTTCCCTTCCTCATGCTCGAGGAGGCA
Source organism: Aegilops bicornis (assembly GCA_021605145.1). Lineage (NCBI taxonomy): Eukaryota > Viridiplantae > Streptophyta > Magnoliopsida > Poales > Poaceae > Aegilops > Aegilops bicornis. Next base: position 475,316,174 of record CM038669.1, on the reverse strand, counting down.
GTTCTAATGAGTAATGATCTCCAGCACAATGTCCATTGAGGTTTTTCCCTTGTGACCAAACCATTGGATCCAGTGTGTGGCGACCCTTCCAGGACACTACTATGTTCCAGATATACGTGGAAACCGGGCATTCCTAGAGAATATGAACAGAAGATTGAAGGTTCCTGATGCACAACGGGCAGAACTATCCATTCTCTCATCTCCTTCTCTGCAGTCGGTCATTGCACCACAGTCCATTGTGATGGAGTAGCCAGGAGAACAGCTTGATCTTGCCCAGTGCCCAAACCTTTCAGAACATCGACCTAAACATGTAGTGTGGCTAATCGCTGAATTGCATGTCATATGTAGAGCGGGTGGAGTACACGCCCAACCCGCCGATCGTCCAGGAGATGTCGTCAATGGCATCCTCGGCCAGTGTGATGATGGCGATGTGGATGGCCCTCCAAAGTGAGATGAACTGCTGCATAATATCTCTGACGTTGTTATGGCACAGATCATGCACCCTGCGGTCTTCATGCAGAGTCGTGGGCATGGACATGTTCTTCATGATTGAGTGCTTGTAGAGGGTTGGGTATTACCAAAAGAAGACGAATGTTGCCCAACCACGAGCAGTGCCAGAAGCTTGTCGTTGCTCCGTTACTGATGGTGGTCATGGTCACAGAGGCGAAGAGTGCATGGTCCTTGTCATCGAAGAGTGCCCGAAGTACCTTCTCTCTTTCACCTTCCAAGTTTCAAACATGGCGTGTGATCATCACACGGTGTATAGTTCTACTTATTTCATCAATATTTCTCAATCACGCCCTCAAAAAAATACTTCCCAATCACATTGTTCCTGAATTATGTTTATGTTGCCTAGTGAAGGCTCTTCCTTTAGGTGGCATATTTACTAGAAGTTCGCTTATTTTGATAGGTTACTGCCCATGTGAATAGGATTCTATTAATTCATATTTTGTTTTATATTTCTTGTGTTTCACAAATGATTTATCTCACGTGTTGCTTTGTTCTTTACTCTTTATTTATCTTGCAACAGTCACGACATAAATTGAATCCATTAATGTTCGTTGTTCTGCTCTTGTACGGCATATTGCTTGCTTCGATTTTCAGCTTGTTGAACTAGTCATCAGAATTTGTTGCGTTAACAAAGCTGCTCTAGTGTTAGTTCGGCACTCTGTGGTGGCTATCATCATATCACGGGCCTTACCTCGTGAAATAGCTATCGTTATTGGAGTTCCACATTATTATGTCTGTCACCCTAAAATTGTTGAATCTTGGTGCTCGGTGGCTTCTTTCACATACATATTTATATTTTCCTCTGTCTTATGCTAAATTACCAAGGAAATATTTCCTTCCCTTCACTTCGGAGTCGACAAGACCATTGCTAATTTTGCCATGGCCATAATGCTAGAGGAAGCAGGCTCATGCTAATGGGATCGGTTCTCTAAGATCTTCCTGCCTATTTGATGTCTTGTGTCAAACTTCCCAAATGAGTTCTGTAGTTATGTATCTTTTCACAAGAAGAAGAAAAGAGAGTTAGTGTGGTGATTGTCTTTTGAGAATGATTGCTTGCTTGCTAAGTTTGTCCATAGACTGCTTGTTGCACCGAATTTGCCAAGGGTCAGATGGCTTATGGCGGCTCATTCTCACAAATTAACAAACTAGTTCAAGTTTATAGAGACTGTTGAGTATATTGTGTACGTATATATTTTGTATAGGGCTCACCCTCTGTTTCCTCTGTATAATTGAGGTTGTGGCCCCTCCTCTGTACTTATATATACGTGCCTGGTGCACCGATTAACACATTGTGATTGCACAGCCCATAACTTGTCCTTCTACATGGTATCTCTCGCAGCACGATCCTAAACCCTAAGCCACCGCCGCGCCTCTACGCGCCGCCACTGCCGTCGCTAGTCGCCCTGCCTTGCTTCCGCTCCCTCCCGCCAACTCCGCTGCACCATCTCCGCTGCATCGTCCAGCCAGCGCCGCACCATCCCGCCAGCCATCTCGTTCCGCATCCCTAGCTGGTTGCCGCCGCGTTGCACCACATCGCCTAACTGGTTGCCGCCGTATTGCACCACATCGCCAATCCCGCTCGCTCCGCTCGCTCACTTTCCCGCGCCGCCTCGCTCCATGCGTAGCTCGCCACTCCCGCACCGCATCGCTTCCCGTGTCGCTCGCCTTCCTGCGCGCCGCGACCACCTCCTGCGCCACGCCTCGCAAACCCTAACCCTAGCAGTCATGAGTTCCTCCTCCTCCATCGTCTCCAACCCGTTCGCCAGTCCCGATGTCACTCTCGTCCGCGACCTCAACATCCACGAGCGTGTCCCGGTGAAACTTGATCAATCCACCGCCTCCTACTCCGCTTGGAAGCGGTATTTTTCGCTCGTGTTCCGCGAGTACCTCCTTCATGGCCACGTCGACAGCACCATGGACTCGGCCCTCATGATCCATGACGAGAAGTGGATGATCCTTGATGCCACCATCATCCGCTGGTTCTACCTCACCATCTCCACCGACCTCTTCCACACCGTGGTGGACGACGACAACGACGCCCGCGCTGTTTGGACCAAGCTCAACGGCCTCTTCACCGACAACAAGCTGCAGTGCGAGGTCCTTCTCCACGGAGAGTTTTACGGGTGCCAGCAGCTTGACTCGTCCATCGACGATTTTTGCATGCGCCTGAAAAAGCTTGCCGATGAGCTCCGCGATCTTGGGGAGACGGTTGGTGACGAGCTCCCCATCAGCACCCTCACCGCCGGTCTCAACGAGGATTTTGGGAACGCCGCCTCCAACCTCACCCTCATCCCGGAGCCTACTTTCGCTAAGGTGGTGGCGTACCTCAAGCTGGAGGAGCGCCGGATGAGGATGGCACGGACTCGGGCGACCCACACCGCCCTCGTCGCCGGCACCCGCGAGGGTCAAGCTCCGCCACCTCCGCGCCCGCCGCCGCCCCAGCCGGCGGCGCCAACTTTCCCGCCCGGCTTCCCGCCTGCTCCGGCTGCTCTTCCTGCCGCATCAGCGAAGCGGCCAATGGGGTCGTCGCGGCCGCATAGCGGGGTGCGGGTGCTCAGGGAGGAGTACCCCGCCCACTGCAGCAGGCCTACCAGCCGGGCCCGTGGTACGCCGGCCAGAACCCATGGACCGGCGTTGTGCACGCCTACTCCATGTCGGTTCCCCGTGCCCCTACACCGGGTATTCTCGGCGCTCGGCCACCGTCGCAGCAGGCGTTCTACGCTGCGCCGCAGCCTATGCGGCGCCCTATGGGCCTCTCTCTTATGGCCAGCAGCCGCAGCCAGGCGGGCTGCCGCTGCTGCCTCTGACGGCCCCGCAACAGCCTCTCCCGTCGGCACCGTGGGACCCGGCTCTTCTGGCGGCTCTTCAGACCGCCCCCTCACCGTCTACCTACACCGGCGGCGGCGGCTGGTACATGGACACTGGAGCTACCGCGCATATGGCTGCCTATCCCGGTAACCTCCACACCTCCTATCCCGTTCACACTTCCGCCCGTATCACCATCGGTGACGGTCCCTCCCTTCCCCTCACTCACATAGGACATGCATCTTTTCCGTCTAATTCCACTCCTATATCCATGTCTAATATCTTAGTTTCTCCTGAGCTTATCAAAAATCTTGTTTCTCTTCGTTCTCTTACACGTGAAAATCCTGTTACCGTTGAGTTTGACGAATGTGGTTTTTCTGTTAAGGACGCTCGCACCCGGACGGTACTCCACCGATGTGACAGCCCCGACGAGCTCTACCCGTTCACTCCGCCACCTCCACCACCTCCGCCGCCCCTGTCGCTCTCGACACCGGAGTGGATCTTTGGCATGCTCGCTTGGGTCATCCAAATCCCGCCACCCTTTGTCATATACTTCGGAGTTTTTCTTTCACGTGTAATAAGAATGAGGATCACTCGTGTCATGCATGTCGTCTCGGCAAACATGCTCGTCTCCCGTTTACGGTTTCTTCTCATGTTGCATCATACCCGTTTGAGTTAATTCATAGTGATGTTTGTACCTCTCTTGTTGCAAGTAATACGGGCTATCTTTATTATCTTGTCATACTTGATGATTTTTTGCATTATGTGTGGACCTTCCTGTTGCGTCGCAAGTCGGATGTTATATCCACTCTCACCGCCTTCTACTCTTATGTTCTTACGCAGTTTGGTCGTCACATTCTTACGTTCCAGACAGATAACGGGAAGGAGTTCCACAACCTCGTTGTTCGTACTCTCGTCACCACACATGGCACGACTTTTCGTCTCACCTGCTCGTACACTTCGCAGCAGAAAGGTCACGTTGAGCATGTCCTTCGCACTCTTAACGACTGCGTCCGGACTCTCCTCTTTCACGCCAATGTGCCTCTGCATTTTTGGCCTGAAGCTCTCGCCACCGCTTCACTCCTCATTAACATCCGTCCATGTCGCACTCACGGGAACTTTGCACCTCATCACCTTCTCTTCGGTGCACCGCCCTCTTATGATGAGCTTCGCATCTTCGGTTGTCTCTGCTACCCTAGCATCGCCGCCACTGCGCCTCATAAGCTTGCACCTCGCTCCGTCGCATGCATATTTCTTGGCTACCCACCTAACACTAAGGGCTACCGCTGCTACGATCCCGTCTCTCATCGTGTTTTCACCTCCCGACACGTTTACTTTGATGAGAAGGTGTTTTCGTTTCAGCAGCAGGTACCTCTTGTCGCCCCGTCGCCGCCGGCCCACTAAAAAAAAAGACACATCCGTGACATTTTGGGCCGAACGAAAAAAAATTCTGTCATGCATATGACACTTCTATGACAATAATTGTGAAAAAACCCGGTATCATCATAGATGTGGTGGGCTCCTGCTTCTATGACAAAAAATCATGACAGAAAATGGGCTTTTCGTCCTGGGCGGGCTGGAGACGCAGCTGCATGACATTCTTTGGGCCGTCCATGACGGAAAAAACCGTGGTAGAAGCAAGGGGGAGGAAAATTTTGGGGAGTTCCCGGTTACGGTGGGAGGTCGGGGGCCGAGCGATGCATGTTTCTCTCTACGTCTGTGGCGTGTGTGTGCGGCGTTGGCTCTAATCGAACCAGAGCGAGGCGTTGGGCTCTAATCGAACCCGGCGACAGACTGCGAGTTACGCGTTCATCGAACCCGAGCGATCGATCGATGGTCGTTAATCGAACCCGATCGAAGCGATTCTTCGCCATCGCCGCTAATCAAGCCGATCGATGCTGCCTCTGGGATGAGCGATGAGCGTTGCGGGGGTTTGGATGAGCGATGGAGCGGTGGCGTTGCCTCCGGATGAACAGGACCCCATGGTGTGGTGGAGGGCTGGATGAGCAGAGACGATGGAGGGGTGCCCGTGGAGGGGTGGTTGAACAGACCCCGTGGTGTGGAGGGCTGGATGAGCGATGAGCGGTGGAGGGGTGCCCGTGGAGGGGTGGTTGAACAGGACCCGTGGTGTGGAGGGTTGGATGAACAGTAGACGGTGGAGGGGTGGTTGAACAGTGCCGGTGGAGTAGAGCGCGGTGGAGGCTGGATGAACAGGAGCCCGTGGAGGCTGGAGGAGGTCGACGGTAGCCCGTGGAGGCTGGAGGAGGTCGACGGTGGAGATGAACAGTATCCCGTGGAGTCCCGTTTTGTGGTACGCCAGACGCCTCCCGATGAACAGGACCCCCGTTTCGACCGTAGGAGGTCCGTTTTGTTCGTTTTGCGGTACGCCACACCCCTCCCGATCAACAGGACCCCCGTTTCGACCGTAGTACGTCCGTTTCCTCCGTTTTGCGGTACGCCACACCCCTCCCAATCAACAGGACCCCCGTTTCGACCGTAGGAGGTCCATTTCCTCCATTTTGCGGTACGCCACACCCCTCCCGATCAACAGGACCCTGTTCCGAACGTAGGAGGTCTGTTTCCTCCATTCTGCGGTATACCAGGCCTCGTTTCCATCGCCTGTTCCGTCCAAGCCCTCCCAATGAACACGACCACGCATTCCGTTCCGACCCAGCCGGTTGGCTCCCACGCGTTCTATTGCCTCCCGATGAACACGACGCATTCCGTTGCCTCCCCATGAACACGACGCATTCCGTTGCCTCCCCATGAACACGATGCATTCCGTTGCCTCCCCATGAACACGATGACGATGCTGTTTCTCCGTTCCGACCCATCCATGTACACGAGCCCTGGCCGTACGTATGCGCGAGTAGGCGTTCGAGACCCCGCCCGTATGTACACATACGTGGCCGTATTTTCTTTCTTGCACACTGGCGTTGTATGCGTGCGTGTACATGCTACGTCGCGGCGCCTCTACTACGACACGTGCGCGCCTCTACATCGACCAGTATGTATGTACACGTTCGCGACCAGAATGACAACGCTACGTACGCTTCGACCAAGTGGGTCCCGACTGTCAGGCACTTCCTTGCCTGCGAAGATGTAGCTGGTGGGTCCTACCGGTCAGGGGGGCGAATCATTTTTTTTTTGTTCGAACGCACTTCCTTGCATGCGAAGGTATAGCTGCTGGGTCCCAGCAGTCAGGGGAGCGAATCGTTTTTTTTTTGCTCGGACGCACTTCCTTGCATGTGAAGGTGTAGCTGGTGGGTCCCAACAGTCGGGGGGCGAATCGTTTTTTTGGGACGCACTTCCTTACGTGCGAAGATGTAGCTGGTGGGTCCCAACAGTCAGGGATGCGAATCGGTTTTTTTCGTATGCACTTCCTTGCGTGCGAAGATGTAGCTCGTGGGTCCCAACAGTCAGGGGGCGAATCATTTTTTTTACGAAATACGGTGGCCCGTCCGGTGGGTCCCTGCTGTCAGGTGGAGGAATAATTATTTTGCGCGTAATAAGGAGGCACTTCCTTGCGGCTGCCGTGGACCCAGCTGTCAGCCTCTCCACGTACAGTCCACGTCCGATGGAAGTCGTTCCTTGACCATGTTGACAACGCTGCGCCGAGAGCACCAGGGCAGTGGACGACGGCGAGGCCTAGGAAGGGGACGACACGGAGCCGGGGAAGACGCGGCAGTGGATGCACACATGGAGAGGAGTACGAGGGTTCACTGGTTCGGCTGTGCTGCCGTCGCCGCAGAATAACAGGGGGTGTGGGTGAGTGGAGGGATGGCCTGGCCAGCGGTGGGAGTAGTAGGGGGCGGTGAGGCCTCCGCGGCAGCATAGCCGGCCACGGGAGGCAGGAGCAGGCGGCACGACCGGCGCTGCTTTGGGCGGCTGGAGCAAGAAGACCAGAGGTTGAAGAAGCACAATGACCGTTGGATGGACATCGTACGGTCACTGCAGCTAGAATCGTTTATATTGACTAAGTTGACAAAGCCCTTGGTACGTCAACTTAGTAGGCCCACAGGTCAGCTTCCGAAACGGTGCGCTCCAGATGTCAGGGGGAGGAATCATTTTTTGGGCGGGTGAAGCTAGAATATCCGAGATTGAAGAAGAAGCACGGCATCCGTTGGATGGACATCCAACGGCCAGTGCTGATAGAACCGTGTGTTGATTATAAGTTGATAAAGCCTTGCATATGCGTCAACTCTGTTTTTTTAGGGGATGCGTCAACTTAGTAAGGCCAGAAGTGTGTGGCAGAGAACTTATAGCCCATTTGAGATTTGTAAGGATGTGTAGCCCATTTTTGAATTCTAATGGAATTTACTACAGCCCATTTATAGTTTGTTAAAAGTACAGCCCATTTCAACCAAGCGTTCAAAACAGAATTCAATAAAATTTCCCAGATTTTGATGGGATCCGAAATATTTTTATCCCGAAATTTCTAGTCAGATTAAATACAATTTCAATATAAATTTATATTACGTAAAAATCCAACGAAACATTAAGCTGCAACAATTAATGAAATTAAAATTTTCAATATCCAAAAATAATATTTTCTAAAGTAATCACGTGTTTGGTGCATTTTTTATAGTTACTGCCCAGTTTTTTAATTACATCCCGTTTATTATTTTTTAAAGCCCATTTTCTTGTTAAGCCTAATGCATCCCTCCTAGGAAAGATTTGCAGCCAGTAGTGAGAATAACAACTTGACCTTGCCTGGGTATTCCTAAAAAAAGTATAGCTGGGCTAGACATTTTCAGCTTGAAACAATGGGTTAATTTGACAAATGCCACTCCAAATTTGGCGATTCCGAGAAATGCCACTGCAATTTCCAAACTTTGAAAAATGCCATTTCATACTATTTCTAGTGGCATTTTTCGAAGTCTGCAGTGGGGTTTTTCAAAGTTTGCAAAAATTGTAGTGGCATTTTTCAAAGTCTGGAAATTGCACTGGCATTTTTATGAATCACCATAATTGGAGTGGCATTTATCTAATTAACCCAAAAAATTAATATCTGGGCTGGATATCTGGCCTGGGCTAGACGGGCCACAGCCCGCCCAGTTAATACCTGCAGCGATGTTTTCGTTGTTGTTCAGGGGAGAAAAATTAATATCTGGGCTAAACATCAAAAAACTCTGCAGTGCTCACGCCTCAAAAACACAAATACTGCTCGAGCTTCTTGGTCCCAAAGTCGGCCGCTTCTTGTGCAATTCTCTCGTTTATTGACTACTACATAGGTTGACAATGGTGTGGGACCGTGATGTCGAAACCAGGAGGAAGCAAAATAAATTATAGTTATATATATATATATATATATATAAAATAAGGAGGCACTTGCGTATGTGAGGCTATGGACCTGGTGGGTCCTCATTGTCATCCTCTCCAAGTAAAGTCATCTCCTCGCCCGCGCGCTCTTTCCGCCCGAAACAGTCAGCGCCGCCCGCCCCGCTTCCCGGTGCAGGAGATTGCTCCGCCTTCAAACGACACAAGTGTCGTCCGTCCGTCCATCTGCCGCCCACATTAATGATACGCGGTTGCCGAGGCGGCTACTCCGGCGCCACACGTCCGTCCCTCCGCCCGCCCACCATTGCTATATAAACTGTTGCGCCGGCCATAGCCGCAGTCATCCGCATCTGTTCCCTTTCTCCTGTCCACACCACTACTGCCACCATGGCTTCCTCGCGCTCCAGCGCTCTTCGGGACGGGAGGACGACGGACCACAAGGAGATGGCAGCCATTGTTGCCGATCGGCTGGCCGGCAGGCAGCCGGAGGACGACAACGTCCCAATAACATGGTAGTCGATGATCCGGCGCCAACCCCCTCCTTCGCGCCATCCTCGCCGGTGCATTGCACCATGACCATCGGCGAGGCCCGTGCCCAATATATGGACAGTGTGAGGCAGATGTGTCAGGAGAAGTTCCAGGAGGCGCAGGCCGACGCCGCCTACAACCACCATCTCCTCCAGGAGCACCTGCAGGCGGAGGAGCAGATCGCCGCGGAGCGGATGGAGCAGGAGGCGCTGCTCGACTCGTACCGCTCCACCCGCAAGGGCCGCCTCGAGCGCTGGCGGTACCGCATGCGGGTGGCAGAGGCTGCGGCCGCCTACAAAGAGGCTAGCAAAGAGGGCAATGAAGCGGGCGAGGCGTTGTTTGGCGAGACCGAGGACGAGGCAGAGGACAATGCTGGCTCCGACGAGTCCCCGCTCCGCTGGCGTCGATGAGGCCCTGCTCCGCCGAGGCCCCGCGGCGCCAACAATGAGGCAGAGGACACCGTCGGCTCCGCCGAGGCCCCGCGGCACCAACAACGAGGCAGAGGACACCACCGGCTCAGCCGAGGCCCCACCCTGTCGGCAACACGGGGGAGGATTTCCACCGCTCCGCTAAGGCGCCGGCCGCCAGCAACGAGACAGAGGACATCGCCGGCTCCGCTGAGGCCCCGCCCCGCTGCCAACGAGGCTGCGCCACACAGAAAACGAGGAATAGTAGAACACGGTAGGTCGCCGCTGCTCGGGTCCAAGTAAGGCCACCGCTGCTACCCTCCGGTTGAAGCCAAGCTAGGTGGGTTGACCATTGACGGCCGGTTAGCTTCTTGGCGGCGACGTGGAGTCGGAGAGCTGCGCTGGAGAAGAACGCTGCTTCTACTTAACTGCTGGTGCAGTTGGATGACTGACACGTGGGCCCAACAGGCCACATGTCAGTTACACAACTGCACCTGCAGTTAAGTCACTAAAGCTTCTGTTCGGCTCAGCGGGACACAGGTGGGTAGCTTCGGTTAATTAATTATACCTCCAGCGCACCCCTTTTTAGTTGAAGAATGTATGAAATGTAATGAAATCCGGCATGTTTATATGAAATCTGACCGTGTATGAATGAATTTATTTCGATTAATTCGAATTCCTGTATCACTGGCATTGGATGAACATGCAAAACAATATGTACTAGCATTATTCCCAAGGTGATCACCTCGTTTGCAGCAGTTTCACATGTACTCCCTCCGGTCCTTTCTAGTCTGCATACAAGTTTTGTCTGCAGTCAAAGTATCTCTACTTTGACCAATCTTACAAAAAAAATTATGCACTTTCACAATGTGCGAAGTAAAAAGGAACAGAAGGAGTACAAAGAGTTTGAGCAGCTTTTTAGCGTTTCTGTACATTGCAATCAAACACACAGCCTGGCAATTCATAGAGAACATTCAAAACAATCGATGATTATGCATCTCGGAGACTCACATGTCGAGGCAATATTTACTTCACACCTAAAGAATAAAGAAAAAAAATTGATCGACGTCACGACAAAGAAAGGGCGTCCCATTCAAAAATATCAAACGCATGTCTTGCTAAAATCAATGAGCAAAATTTGACAAGGTTGTCCCATTCCAAAATATCAAATGCCTACGATTGTGGAATGGGCAGGGTTTTCCATCGGTTCGGACATTGACATGGCACCTCGTGCTAAATAAACCAGCTGTTCTTTTTGTGCAGTTCCACCAAAATCAACCAAATTTATGCGTAGCTTGTATGATTTCGCCTTATATGTTGCAACGCCTTTGAACTTATCGGCACCTCCTTTCTTGTGGTGGAAATGAATGATTCGATGTATTCATGAACATTTTGTGCAGTTCCCATTAAAATGTAGCTGAGCACCCCTGTTTGCACAAATACAAAAAAGTGATTAGTATAAAGCAAATTGTACTATGAATTGACAGTTTCAACAGGCACATACATGGTCCATGTAGAGCACACTTTTAGAAAAATTGAACTCACCAGAAAGAATCCTAGGACAACATTGTACTCGCGCATCACAGCAAAAAAATGGAGATTTGTCAGTCCTTCTAAGCTGAAGTTAGTTTGGTCTTGTGGTGAGTAATGTAACCATCCTTCAACTGCTCCTTCTGATGAGAAAATAGACAGGGCTTCTTCATCCTGGCATAATCAGAACTAGTCACTTCACATACTCCATATTCTTCTTCAGAGGAAGATGATCCTGTTGTGCAAAGACAAGAGGACTACTAAATGCTAGCATCCCTATTTGCTCGAAAAAAAGGAAAGGAAATATTTAAAACAGCACAGATGAAGCACTTCTCAAGGACAATACCACTTTTTCATGATAGTATCTAAACAGTAGCACAACATCAATAGAGATGACAAAGCTCAGTCATATGGATGAAATCGGTGGGCAGTACCAACCTTTGTCGAGGCTTATTGTGTAGAGCATACAGATGAAGCACTTCTCGGAACCATCTGTTGCTATCTACGGTGGTGGCCATGCTTACTATATACTCCTCGATTAGTTTAATGTTTCCAACATCTTCTTGTGCGATTCCACTAAAATATGGTATCTTCAAAGAAGATCCCTGTTTGCACAAGTAGAGATAATTACATATTACATTAAGAGTGGCATCAAATCAGTGGCAAAACAATTGCTCGTTCCAGCCATAGCAATAAATTAAGATGCAAAACTATATCATTACTTGTGTCATCACAGTTCCAGTGCTTCATTACAGCACCGGGAGTTGATTTTTGTTTTTCTTTCGCTTGTTCTTCCCCTTCATCACTTGGTTCAATAACAGACAAGCTTCGCCTTCAATGTAAGATTTGGCATGTCAATTAGGGAGTGCAAGTATAGTACTAAACTTAATTTTCTCATGAAAGTGGAAAAATACAGGCCAGCAGTTGTGAAATATTCTTATCTTACCTCAATGGGATATTACGGTGCACATACAGATTGGAAGTCTTGTCTCCATTTGTGCAGTTCACTAAAATCAAGCAACATTATCGTACAAGTAGGACAACATATGAAAGCACACTGCAGAATCATGTGAAAGAAGACTAGTCCTGACCTCTCATGATGCGGAATTCAAACAACTCACAAGAAGAAGATCTCAACCAAATTTGCCTTAAAGGATAGGAAGTAAGATCTCCTCTTGTGCAGTTCCACTAAGATCAAGAAATCAAGCAACATTGTCGGTGTGACATTTTGGTTGAACTGCACAAAGCAATCTTAAAACAAAATTGTTTTGTGCAGTGCAACAAAAGGTCACAATGGCAACGAGGTGAAGTAGATAGCCCTGTTTACACAGAGGTGCAAAGGAAACAATTAGTGGTCAATAACGGTGGATGACACAGAAGCCAACAAAAAGAGGCATCTACCTTATCTAAATGGGAAACAAAGCAAGACAGTAGCATTTCTCAAACGGTGGCATTGATTAATATTAACATAGAGATTATATTAACAATAAAATTCGTTAAACATGTAATTTGCTTTTAACTGTGGCATTGCATCAATTTTCCAGCGGCATTACTAGAGGGTGTTTGTTTACAGGGGACATTTTGGTGTAGGGACTAAAAAACTCCGTGTCGTCCCATCTAAACCAAACAGGAGGGACTTTAGGGACTAAAAGTGGGCATTTGGGACTAAAGAAAGAAGACCCCGAGGAGTCTTTTTGGGACTTTTTCCAACAGTTGTTCTCGCCACGCTTCGCACCTTGTCTCTATTAGTTCATTACTAGGGGTAACATGGTATTTTAGCATGTCATTTAATAACCTCTAGTCCATGTTTAGTCCTTGGAACCAAGCAGGTAGAGACTAGGGAGTTTTTAACCAAACATGGCCTTAGATTAACAACAGCTAATGAGTTGCACGGACGGTGGGACGACCAAGCACCATGTGCATCTACCGATGTAATGTGGTCATGCGGTCTGTTGCAACAAAGAACAAACAACCAAGGAGCATATTTGTGTTGGTCCCAGTTTTGTTATCTTTAGACACCTTTCCCTATGTGAGCGCATGACAAATCTAGTCCTGCTCAAACTCTACAGCCTTGTCCCTTCCTTTCCTTTTTGAACTAGTACTTTCGCCCCTTCCTTTCCTCTTTGAACCACGTCCTAGATTTGTGCGATACAACTTTCATCACTACTTTCCCCCATTCCTTTCCTCTTTGAGTCACGTCCTAGATTCATGCTATACAACTTTCCCCCTTCATTTCTTCTTTGAACCACGTCCTAGATTCATGCTATATACAACTTTTCCCACTACTTTCCCCCACTACTTTCCTCTTTGAACCACGTCCTAGATTCATGGTATACATGCAGCTAGAGCAATGCATGTGGAGTAAGTAAATTATACCTTAAGGTTCTTGGGGCGTGGTTCGGTGGGCGACAGGACGGCAGCGAAGAAGAAGGGGTCGGAGACCCTCCCGCGCCGCCACTGGGTGGAAAGTGAACAGCTGCGCCGGTAGTCCCTCGCCGACGGCAACAGTGTTAAGCCTCCTTCCCTTCCCGGTGGACGGATCCTGCCGGCTCTTTGACCATCTTTGAGCAGCAGTGAGGGGAGAGAGAGGCCAATGAAGTCTTGTTTAGATCTGGAGAGGGCGAGAGAGTGCGAAGAGAGCAACTACAAGCGCTGAGGCTCCAGCGGAAGAGGCGAGAGAGTGTGAAGAGAGCAAATACAAGCGCTGAGGCTCCAGTGTGTATATATATACTGGAGAGAGTGTGAAGCGTGCAAACCCTAGAAAACATTTTGACCAGTCAAAGAATCCTCCTGGCACAAATTATGCTCTCAAGTGTAGTTATCGAACCCGAGACCTCAAGTTTGATGAGCGAACAGGCTAACTAGCTACACAACCCTCCCGTTATGTTCAACGAGAGAGAAATAACCTTTTATACATTCCTGCATTCGTGTGACAAGCATGCCGTGTTTTTTTTGTGTGTGTGGGAGTCATTGGGATTTCAATCATAATTATGTCATGTGGCTTTGATGGTAAGACTATCCACAGTGGTGCAGAAATAATGCAGCCCTAGTCACCTTACCTCTCTCCACGTAGTACGTTGGGTCCCACCAGTTAGAGGGTGAAACAAACAAATTAATAAGAAAAATAGAGCGCCAGCGGTGTATCTTACCTCACACATCTCGCTACTGCTCGGGAACACTGTCCAATTGATCCCTATGTTCGCTCACGTACTATTTTAAGTGAATCCTTATTATAACATGCACACAAATTTGGGGCACTTGTATTCGACTTAAGTCAGTATGCCACTGTATATCGTATACTTACTACTCCCTCCGTCTAGGTGTAATAAGTCACGTTAGAAGGTGCAACGGGACCAAGGTGCGTGCGTGTGTGTGTGTGTGTGTGTGTGTGTGTGTGTGTGTTTAACAGCATGTGTGTCTTAGAGAGAGCGACACATCGACCTACTCCTACAGAGAGATGTTGTGTAGTGTACGATTTTAGCCGCGAGAGTCGGTGCATCCTCTCGTTTCCGGGCGTGTCCGGTAGGGACATGCGGACAGCTGCCACGCCCGCTCCTGACCAGCCTGGCCCACCCAAAGCCCCTCCATCGCCAAGGCTTCCCGCCCGAAACGGTCAGCACCGCTCCAAAGAATCGGTGCCGCATTCATGCCCGGGCAGAGCGGACGCGACCTCTCACTAACGCAAGAGTGATGGTTGCTTCGTTCGTCCAACTTACTGCTGGGTCTATGTGATTTGACGGCTCATTGGTCTTTATTACTGAGGTGGTAGGACTGCTAGATGTCCCACGCTTTCAGCGAAAGGAGGTACTACTACTAGATTACAATTTTCTCCATTCTTACAGCGGAGGCGCAGTAAGAGCAAAGTGAAAACACGCAGGCTCAGTGATTACATGGCCCACCTCACATTATCACCGTGCGACACCTAACTCTTTACATAGTACTCCCTCCGTTCCAAAATATTACTAGATGAGTCCTCGCGCTTTGCTGCGGAACAGCGGTATATCTCTCTACGCAAAATTATCGATTTCATAGAACTAAAAAAACGCTATAACCGCATGACAAATGTGGTAGCCAAACTAAATAAACTCCCATCATCATTTAGATCGTCCCATGTAAGGAAAAAAGATCAGCCAACTCCTACTGCATAATGGAATTATATTTTTCTTTTTTACATGTTAATGGGACTTAAAAGCTCACTTACATGCATGCTATCGGTGCATGCTTGCATGCAGACATGTTGATGTGATTTAAAACCCACTCACATGCATGTGCCACAGTATTTCTGCACGCTTGCATGTGGCTTAGTGCAGAGCCTCTCAACGTCTAGATCAGACGGCTATTATGGACTGATTTACTTCATCTAATGGCTACATCAATTTTGATGATGTGGCTCAAGGAGAGGATAGAGAATTCCTAGTAGTGGGGGCTAGCTATTACTAGTAGATAAGTCTTTGTAGAGATTCCACTACATACGAAACAAAATGAATGAATCTACACTTAAAATGCATCTATATACATCCGCATGTGGTTCATGGTGAAATCTCTACAAAGACTTATATTTAGGAACGGAGGAAGTACTAGTATAGTACGTACTGTAATTTATCAGCGAGATAAATTTGTACAATGCTATGAAGCTTCCAGCTTCTGTTACATGTATCTTGCGTCCAAGGTTGCCCGTTGCAACATGATAACCCACAAGTATAGGAGATCGCAACAGCTTTCGAGGGTAGAGTATTCAACCCAAATTTATTGATTCGACACAAGGGGAGCCAAAGAATATTCTTGAGTATTAGCAGTTGAGTTGTCAATTCAACCACACCTGGATAACTTAGTATCTCCAGCAAAGTGTTTAGTAGCAAAAGTGATATGATAATAAAGGTAACAGTAGCAAAAGTAAAGATAAATGTTTTTGGGTTTTTGTAGTGGTTGTAACAGTAGCAACGGAAAAGTAAATAAGAGAAGAACAGTATATGAAAAGCTCGTAGGCAATGGATCAGTGATGGATAATTATGCCGGATACGATTCCTCATGCAATAGCTATAACATAGGGTGATATAGAACTAACTCCAATTCATCAATGTAATGTAGGCATGTATTCCGTAAATAGTCATATGTGCTTATGGAAAAAAGAACTTGTATGACGTCTTTTGTCCTACCCTCCCGTTGAAGCGGGGTCCTAGCGGAAACTAAGGGATATTAAGGCCTCTTTTTAATAGAGAACCGTACTAAAGCATTAACTAGGGGTGGAAATTGGCAGTGGATAATCCGAATTATCCGATATTCATATCCGATAAAATGTTAATACGGCAGAAAAAAATCCGCATTCGAGTGCAAACAAATCCGGATACGGATAATATCTGACATCACTAGGCGGATGCGGACGCGGATGTGGCACAGGAAATAGCTTCGGATACAAATTCGAATCCGGATAACATCTGTATCCGACGATGCGTTATAGACTTGTGTCAGTGTACCTGGCCTTTTAATGTGGCCACGTGCC
Organism: Aegilops bicornis; assembly: GCA_021605145.1. NCBI lineage: Eukaryota > Viridiplantae > Streptophyta > Magnoliopsida > Poales > Poaceae > Aegilops > Aegilops bicornis. Next base: position 475,299,614 of record CM038669.1, on the reverse strand, counting down.
CACGTCCAGACGTCCCCTTATTCCTAGCCCATTGATTAGCCCAACTAGGAAACTACCCACCGTTCTAGCAATTAGGCATAATAAGCCAAGTCGTTGAATTTAAGCCTTTTTCCTTAAACAATGCCTTAGAAGACTAGGGAAGACCGAAGGAGGCCTATATGTGTACGTCTGCATGCCGCCTTGTTCAAGAAAGGCGGACACATCTGAGCGGCGATCTCTTCACGCCGGCGGGGCCGCCCTCCGCGCGACTCGTGCGCAGCCTTCTCCACGCCGGCGCTCTCCGCTCGTTTGCTCTGCCCAAGGTAAGTTAGCCGTTGCTCTACATTATCTGACGTTGAACTGATGGAAGTAAAGTATGAGTCGATCAGTACTTGATAGTCTAATACTCTAGTTCATTGATCAAAAGCTATATGTGATTTGTTCTATTTCAACCCATCTTTCAGTTCTGCGTAAATCAGTTTAAGAAGATCGGCCATGGTTGCTAATTCTTCAACGAACCTCCAAAATACACAGGTAGTATTCATTTTTTTTTGTACAGCTGCTGATTTTAGTCTCAGAACTCAGTATGATAAATTTATGTTCGTGTAGATTGCAGGAGCATCTCGATTGAAATTGCAAGTGGACCAAATGGTAGCGATGGTGTCGATCGGGATGGAAGTAGAAGTGGCACTACTTCTGCCATAGTAGAGAAAGCTGCAACAAAGAAAAATCTCAAGGCCAAAGCCGGGGGAAAGAAGAAAACCTCAAAAGTTTGGACACACTTCACTGAGATTATAACAGAGGAAAAGGTGGGTGACAAGGTTATCAAGAATGTTACTGCTGAGTGCAAGATCTGTAAAAAGGTTCTTGAAGCTGGCAGTAAGCATGGTACGTCACGTTTATGGAATCATTTTAAGGTAAAGCATGTAGTGAGCAAGAATCAGGCACAACTTAATCCGACCACATTAGGAGGAGATGTTAATTTAAACACTTGGAAGTACGACGAGGATGCGAGTGTTGAGAAATATCATATTGCAATTATTATGCATGAATATCCATTCAACTTCTCTGAGCATGAATACACAAATGACTTCATCAGATCATTGTGCCCCTCATTTCCTATAAAGTGCCGCAAGACTACTAGGTCAAGGATAATGGACATTTTTTGTAAAGAGAAGCTCAAGATTTTTGATAATTTGTCCTCTTTGAACTGCCGATTTAGCTGCACAATGGATTTATGGACTTCTAATCAACATAAGGGTTATCTATGTGTCACTTGTCATTTCATTGACAATGATTGGAAAATTCAAAAGCATATCATTAATTTCATGCATCTTCAAGGAAGGCATACAGAGCAAATCGGAGTCTCGCATACATGGGGAAATGGCTGGATGGAATATTGAGAATAAGTTGTTTGCTTTGACCTTGGACAATGCTGCTTCAAATGATGTTTGTGTTGACACCATCATCTCTACCCTTAAAAATCATGATTCTCTATTATGTCAAGGCAAGTTCTTTCATGTGCGCTGTGCTACTCATATAATTAACCTCGTTGCTAGGGATGGTGTGAGCACGATTGCATCTATTATAGATAATGTTCGTGCATCAGTTCTTATTGTCAAGAGCTCACCTCAACAACTAGAGATATTTATGAAGCATGCTACCGATATGGGATTCTGCACAAAAAAGGGTCTTTCTCAAGATGTGTCTACTAGATGGAACTCAACCTACTTTTTTTTGAGCATCAGTACAGACATAAGCGCTCATATACACGCGCATACACTCAACCCTATGAATGCACACACGCACACCCTACCCCTATGAGCACCTCCGAGAGACCGAGCCGGCATATCATCTTGAAATTTACGATGTCACTGTAGGCGCCTCGTCGTCGACGGGAACGTCTCCTCCCACTGAAAGCGCATCGCCGGAAATCCTGAAATAAATCCAGGAATAATGCGAGCACCAGGATTTGAACCCTGGTGGGTTGGGGATACCACTGTCCACCTAACCAACTCAACCACAGGTTTATTCGCGGAACTCAACCTACTTAATGCTAGTAGCTGCCATGCACTATAAACAGGTTTTCCAAAGGCTTGCTATTTTGCAACCAGCTAAGTATCGCAAATGTGCTCCTAGTAAAGATGATTGGAATAAGGCAAGTGTGATATGCTCGTGCTTGAAGATATTTTATAATGTTACTAAGCTTATTCGGATCTTACTACCCGATCGCTAACCTGTTCTTTGTTGAATTCTCTGAGATTAACATTCAGCTCATTGAGTGGATGAATGCCAAGGGCAAGAATAATAACTTCATTGCTGCCATGGCAAAAGCTATGAAGGAAAAATTTGACAAGTACTGGGAGATGAGTAATGTTGCTCTAGTAGTTGCATGCATGTTAGATCCTCGCTAGAAGATGAAAGTGGTTGAGTTTTACTACAAACAAATGTCAGACAACTCTGGGGTTGAAGAGATAGTTGCATTTAGAGAAGTTGTTCAAGAGTTATATGATTTGTATGCTTCTCTTTATAATCCTACAATTGGCACAGGAGAACCTTCATCTGAAGCTTCTCACCTCCACATGAATGTAAATACTGAGCCACGAAAGAAAAAGCTAAGTGCTTTTCTAAATGATATAAGTGAAGTAGACCAAGATAAGTCTGACTTGGAGAAATATTGTAGCGCACCCTTGGTAAGGTGGCCTGAAGGTGAATATTTCGATATTCTATCTTGGTGGAAGACCCATGGTTCACAGTATCCTATCCTTGCTATGGTTGCAAGAGATGTTTTGGCTATTCCTGCGTCCACAGCTTGCATCTCGAATCTGCTTTTAGCGGAGCAGGACGAGTGGTTGACAAGTATCGTAGTCGTTTGGACCCTGAAGTTGTTGAGGCTTTGATCTGTACCAAAGATTGGATAAGAGCCTCTAGAAAAGGTACACAAAGATTTTTTTTACGTATTTTACTAATTTTGAAGCACTAATAATTTACTTTTTATTTATTACAGATAATAAATGTGATGTAGCTTCAATAATACAAGATTTAGCTATCATTGATATTGCTGGAGAAGGCGAGCAAGGCGAGAACAATGAATATGATGGTATACACGAACGAAGTGGATATTATTCTTCATATAAATTATACAAGGCTCATATATTTTATATTGATCTTGTACTACTTTCTATGTTGTAGGTGCTTCTATCCCTACGGATGATCACAATGCCTTGGAGATAGTTTGATGCAGGCTGGAGAAATATTCATGCCATCTATTCTCTTATGGATGTGTCACTTTAAATTTTCTATTATGGCTACTGCTTCTCTATCTATCTATTTGTGTTACGGGAAACAAATGGTTGCTTCCTGTAGACATTTTATTTATTTTGTTTTAGTATTTTATATCATTGGAACGACTTTCCTATCAGTACTTATCAACGTGGAACATAATAATGTCGTCATATCAGTCTATCGTTCAGTCATTATATACCATCGGAGTTTATTATATGTTATTATCTACATCACGTGCATGTACGTGTAGCAACCCAAGGTTATGTTTTTCATAATAGTATGTTGCTACAGTTGTAGGATATTCGTATCCGTGCCAAATTTCAAAATAATCCGATCTGCATTCGTATTCGAGTAGCATCCGATCCGCATTCGTATCCGACAACATCCATATTCGCATCCGTATTCGTTTTAACAATATGAAAATGGAAGTGGGAAGAGCACTACCCGATCTGTTTCCACCCCTAGCATTAACACATAGTGAATACATGAACTCCTCAAACTACGGTCATCACCGAGAAGTATCCCGATTATTGTCACTCCGGGATTGTCGAATCATAACACATAATAGGTGACTGTAGACTTGCAAGATAGGATCAAGAACACACATATATTCATGAAAACATAATAGTTCAGATCTGAAATCATGATTCTCGGGCCCTAGTGACAAGCATTAAGCATAGCAAAGTCATAGCAACATCAACCTCAGAACATAGTGGATACTAGGGATCAAACCCTAACAAAACTAACTTGATTACATGGTAAATCTCATCCAACCCATCACCGTCCAGCAAGCCTACGTTGGAATTACTCACGCACGGCGGTGAGCATCATGAAATTGGTGATGGAGGATGGTTGATGATGACGACGGTGACGAATCCCCCTCTCCGGAGCCCCGAACGGACTCCAGATCAACCCTCCCGAGAGAGATTAGGGCTTGGCAGCGGCTCCGTGTCGTAAAACGCGATGAAACTTCTTCTCCAATTTTTTTTCTCCCCGAGACGGAATATATGGAGTTGGAGTTGGGTCGGAGGAGGTCCAGGGGGCCCACGAGATAGGAGGCCGCGCCCTAGGGGCGCCCTGTCTCGTGGGTAATGGGCCCCCTGGTGTATTTCTTTCGCCCAATAATTCTTATAAATTCCAAAAAGTTCCTCCGTGGATTTCCAGGATATTCCGACTTTTCTCTTCTACACATAAAACAACATCATGGTAGTTCTGCTGAAAACAGCGTCAGTCCGGGTTAGTTTCATTCAAATCATGCAAGTTAGAGTCCAAAACAAGGGCAAAAGTGTTTGGAAAAGTAGATACGTTGGAGACGTATCAACTACCCCAAGCTTAAACATTTGCTTGTCCTCAAGCAATTCAGTTGATAAACTGAAAGTGATAAAGAAAAACTTTTACAAACTCCGTTTGCTCTTGTTATTGTAAACATGAAAAACCAGCATTCAAGTTTCAGCAAATATTATGAACTAACCATACTCACAATAACACATAGGTCTCACAATTACTCATATCAATAACATAATCCGCTAGCGAGCCATAATAATAAAACTCGGATGACAACACTTTCTCAAAATAATTATAACATGATATAACAAAATGGTATCTCGCTGGCCCTTTCTGAGACCGCAAAACATAAATGTAGAGCACCTTTAAAGATCAAGGACTGACTAAACATTGTAATTCATGGCAAAAGAGATCCAGTCAAGTCATACCCAATACAAACCAATAATAATGAATGCAAATGACAGTGTGCTCTCCAGTGGGTGCTTTTAATAAGAAGGGTGATGACTCAACATAAAAGTAAATAGATAGGCCCTTCGCAGAGGGAAGCAGGGATTTGTAGAGGTGCCAGAGCTCGATTTTAAATTAGAGATTGAATAACATTTTGAGCGGCGTACTTTCGCTGTCAACGCAACAACTATGAGATGGTTGTATCTTCCCTACTACATGCATTATAGGCAGTTCCCAAACAGAATGGTAATGGTTTTTACTCCCCCACCGACCAACACGCATCAATCCATGGCTTGCTTGAAACAACGAAAGTGCCTCCAACATGCAACAGCCCTGGGGAGTTTTGTTCAATTATTTTGATTTGCTTTGATCTTTTGGATCATGGGACTGGGCATCCGGTTCTGACCCTTTCTCGTAAATGAGGAGCGGAGTCCACTCCTCTTGAGAATAACCCACCTAGCATGGAAGATATAGGCAGCCCTAGTTGAAACATGAGCTGCTCGAGCATACAAAACAGAATTTCATTTGAAGGTTTGGAGTTTGGCACATGCAAATTTACTTGGAACGGCAGGTAAATACCGCATATAGGAAGGTATAGTGGACTCATATGGAAGAACTTTGGGGTTTAAGGAGTTTGGATGCACAAGCAGTATTCCCACTTTTTACAAGTGAAGGCTAGCAAAAGGCGGGAAGCGAATTAATCGAGAGAGCGACAACAACAGAAACATGCATTAAAATTAATTCACACCGAGTACAAGCATGAGTAGGATATAATCTACCATGAACATAAATATCGTGAAGGCTATGTTGATTTGATTCAACTACATGTGTGAACATGTGCCAAGTCGAGTCACTTAATTTATTCAAAGGAGGATACCATCCCATCATATCACATCATAATCATTCTAATAGCATGTTGGCATGCAAGGTAAACCATTATAACTCATAGCTAATCAAGCATGGCACAAGTAACTATAATTTCTAAATGTCATTGCAAATATGTTTACTTCATAATAAGCTGACTCAGAAACGATGAACTCATCATATTTACAAAAACAAGAGAGGTCGAGTTCATACCAGCTTTTCTCATCCCAATAAGTCCATCACATATCGTCATTATCGCCTTTCACTCGCACGACCGAACGATGTGTATAATAATAAGAGTGCACGTGCATTGGACTAAGCTGGAATCTGCAAGCATTCAACTCAAGAGAGAAGACAAGTAATATGGGCTCTAAATTAAATAAACAACCATGCGTATGAGACCCACTAAGCATTCTTAATATGGTCTTCTCGACCCCCAAAAGAAAGAAAAGAAAAATAAAACTATTTACACGGGAAAGCTCCCAACAAGTAAGAAGAAGAACTAGAAATCTTTTTGGATTTTCATTTAATTTCTACTACAAGCATGGAAATTAAACTAACTAATTTTTTTTGGTTTTTCTTAAGGTTTATCAAACACACAAGAAGAAAACTAGAAAAAGAAAATTAAACTAGCATGGATAATACAATGAAAGAGTATGAGCACCGACGACTAGTGTGTGAACATGAATGTAAAGTCGGTGAGAAATACGTACTCCCCAAGCTTAGGCTTTTGGCCTAAGTTGGTCTAGTACCAAGGACACTTTGGCTGATATCCATAAGTGAAACTGGGGTAGTACTGAGATGCAGAGGCGACCGCCTCCTGAGCAGCAGCGTGTTGGCGAGCTGCCTCCATTCCCCTCTAATATTCAGTTGCTTCTTCCCTGGTAACAACATATCTTCCTTTTGCATGATAATGAAAAAGGCAGGGAGTAGGAAGAGTAACAGGGATAACGTTGCATCTGTCATAGATTAGTTGATAATGGAGGAATTGTTCATTCCTCTCAAGAAAATGATGATTGAACATAGCTTCTTTATCCAAATAAACAGGAGGTAAAATCATATCCCCTCTCGTGGGGCTATATTAAGATAATTAGCCACACGGGTTGCATAAATTCCTCGAAATAAATCTCCCTTTCTACTATTATTCGCAACCCACGTGCAACTATTGCCCCCAAGTTATAACCTTTATAACCCGACACAAAGACTCTTGAGGACACAAAGATCAGGAGCATACATGTGACATACTTCATCCTTACCGTTAATGCATCTACCAATAAAGAGAGCAAAGTAATGTATAGCAGGAAAATGAATGCTCCCAATGGTAGCTTGTGCTACGTCCCTAGATTCTCCCACAGTAATACTAGCAAGAAAATCTCTAAATTCAGATTTGGGAGGATCATTAATATTACCCCATCAAGGAGTTTGCAAGCAGTTGTGAAATCCTCTAAATCCATGGTATAAGATGTATCATAAATATCAAACATGACACTAGGAGAATTACGCACATGTTATATTTAAACCTCCGCACAAAAGAATCACCAACTGATAGTATCATGGACACTTATCTTGTAAGAAGTCCTCCAAATTTCGGCATTACGCACATACGCGTCAAATTCCTCCTTGAAGCCTGCTTCGACCATAAAATCATCGGATGGCCACTCACAAGCCCGTACATTCGCGTCCCTCAGCAATTCAACATCTTGCTCGCGTATAGCAATCCTTTGCCCTTTCTTTGCCGAGGAACCTCCTTGGTACATTCTTCTAAGCATATTTCTTTTTCTGAAAATTTCTGAAATTTTAGTAACTTCAAAATAAAAGTGAATAAAACTAAACAAGATTGATAGCAACTACTCCTACAAGTGCCTAGAGCCTATATCATGCATTGGAATTGCTTGGGACCTCAAAATTTTAATATGCAGGCTCAAGAACATGGTCACCTATGCAGCAAAAATTTGCAATGAATAAAGCACTAGAACAAAAACTAAATGGACCAATGGAGGAGTCACATACCAAGCAGCAATCTCCCAAAGCAGTTTTGCGAATGGAGCTTTGAGCTAAGAGATCGAAAATCGCAGCAAAACGAGCTAGAACTCGTGCTTGAGCTGGATGGGGATTTTTTTTGGGTAGAAGATGAAGTGTGTGAGTGCTGGCATAAGTGGAGGGGGGCCACCAGGGGCCCACAAGACAGGGGGGCACGCCCTACAGGGGGGGCGCGCCCTCCTCTCTCGTGGCCTGGTGCTTGGCCCTCCTACAGTGTTTTCAGTGCCTAAAATCCTCAAATATTCCAGAAAAATCATACTAGATTTGCAGGGCGTTTGGAGCACTTTTATTTTTGAACTATTTTTTAATGCACGGATAATTCAGAAAATAGACGGATAATACTATTTTTGCTTTATTTATTCTAAATAACAGAAAGTAAAAAGAGGGTACAGAAGGTTGTGCCTTCTAGTTTCATCCATCTCGTGATCATCAAAATGAACCCACTAACAAGGTTGATCAAGTCTTGTTAACAAACTCATTCCGAATAACACGGAACCGGAGAAATTTCGAGTAACACTAAGTTACCTCAACGGGGATATGAAAATCCCCAACAATAAGAATATCATATTTTTTCTTGACAGTAGGGAGAGGAAATTCAAAACCTCCAAAAATGATAGTTGGAACTTTTTCAATTGAATTGATGCTATGAACTTGAGAGCGTTTCCTCGAAAAGTGTATCGTATGCTCATTACCATTAACATGAAAAGTGACATTGCCTTTATTGCAATCAATAACAGCCCCTGCAGTATTAAGAAAAGGTCTACCAAGGATAATAGTCATACTATCGTCCTCGTGAATATCAAGAATAACAAAGTCCGTTAAGATAGTGACATTTGCAACCACAACAGGCACATCCTCACAAATACCGGCTGTATAGCAGCTTGATTTATCGACCATTTGCAAAGATATTTCAGTAGGTGCCAACTTATTCAATTCAAGTCTACGATATAAAGAGAGAGGCATAACACTAACACCGGCTCCAAGATCACATAAAGCAGTTCTAACATAATTTCTTTTAATAGAGCATGGTATAGTTGGTACACCCGGATCTCCGAGTTTCTTTGGTATTCCACCCTTAAAAGTGTAATTAGAAAGCATGGTGGAAATTTCAGCTTCCGGTATCTTTCTTTTATTTGTGATGATATCCTACATATACTTAGCATAAGGATTTACTTTAAGCATATCAGTTAAACGCATACGTAAGAAAATAGGTCTAATCATTTTAGCAAAGCGCTCAAAATCCTCATCATCCTTTGACTTGGATGGTTTAGAAGGAAAGGGCATGGGTTTCTGAACCCATGGTTCTCTTTCTTTACCGTGCTTCCCAAAGAACAAAATCTCTCTTATCATAACGTTGATTCTTTGAGTGTGGGTTATCAAGATCAACAGCAGGTTCAATCTCTACATCATTGTCTTTGCTAGGTTGAGCATCAACATGAACATTATCATTAACATTATCACTAGGTTCATGTTCATCACCGATTGAGTTTCAAAGATCGTAAATAGAAATATCGTTGGGATTCTCAGGTGTGTCTACGACAGGTTCACTAGAAGCATGCAAAGTCCTATCATTTTCTTATTCTTCTTTTTAGAAGAACTAGGTGCCTCTAAATTATTTCTCTAAGAATCTTGCTCGATTCTCTTAGGGTGGCCTTCAGGATACAAAGGTTCCTGAGTCATTCTACCAGTTCTAGTAGCCACTCTAACAAAGAAAGTCATTTTTATTATTTAATTCATCAAGAAAATCATTTTGAGCTTTAAGTACTTTCTCAGCTTGAGTAGCAACTATAGAAGCATATTTGCTAACGCGGTGAAGTTCATCTTTAACTCTAGCCAGATTATCACCTACGCGTCCTATCTCGAAAGCATTATTCTTTAACTCTCTACCAACATAAGCATTAAAACTTTCTTGCCTAGCCATAAAGTCATCAAATTCATCTAAGCATGGGCTATGAAATTTAGTAGAGGGTATTTCAACTTTATCATATCTATAGAGAGAATTTACCTTTACTACCGTGTCGGGTTATCAAGACAATGTGGTTCTTCAAAGCGGTAAATTAAGACCATGTATTTCTTCAATAGGAGGTAAATTCTAAACATCTTCAACTTTAATACCTTTTTCTTTCATTGATTTCTTTGCCTCTTGCATATCTTCAGGACTGAGAAATAAAACACCTCTCTTCTTTGGAGTGGGTTTAGGAATAGGCTCAGGAGTTGGCTCAACTGGTTCAGGAATTACTTTAGGAACTGGCTCGGGAAGATTCCAATTATTTTCATTAGTCAACATATTATTTAATAATATTTCAGCTTCGTCGACTGTTCTTGCCCTAAAAACACAACCAGCACAACTATCCAAGTAGTCCTTGGAAGCATCAGTTAGTCCATTGTAAAAGATATCAAGTATTTCATTTTTCTTAAGAGGATGATCAGGCAAAGCATTAAGTAACCGGAGAAGCCTCCCCCAAGCTTGTGGGAGACTCTCTTCTTTGATTTGCACAAAATTATATATTTCCATAAGGCAGCTTGTTTCTTATGAGCAGGGAAATATTTAGCGAGAAGTAATAAATCATATCTTGGGGACTACGCACACAACCAGAGCAAGAGAACTATACCAAGTCTTAGCATCACCCTTTAATGAGAACGGAAATATCTTAAGGATATATAAATAGCGAGACTTCTCATCATGAGTAAATAGGGTGGCTATATCATTCAACTTGGTAAGATGTGCCACAATAGTTTCAGATTCAAGGCCATAAAAAGGATCAGATTCAACTAAAGTAATAATATCAGGATCAACAGAGAATTCATAATCCTTATCAGTAACACAGATAGGTGAAGTAGCAAAAGCAGGATCGGGTTTCATTCTAGCATTAAGAGACTGCTGCTTCCATTTAGCTAATAATTTATTAAGATCATTTCTATCATTGCAAGCAAGAATTTCCATAGCAATTTGTTTCATTCATAACATAACCCTTAGGAACAACAGGTAATACATAATCATTGGGGAACCTTCATCATCACTATCATCAATAATAGGTTCTTCAATATTTTCATTCCCCTAACTCTAGCAAGTTGTTCATCTAGAAATTCACCTAATGGCAAAAGTAGTATCACGCATGTAAGTAGTTCCATCATGCATAGCAGTAAGTGGCATCATCAATAATATGCGACATATCGTAATTCATAGCAGTAGCAGGTTTAGGTGTCGCAAGCTTACTAATAATGTAAGGAGAATCTAGTGCAGAGCTAGATGGCAGTTCCTTACCTCCCCTCATAGTTGAGGGCAAAATCTTGGTCTTAGCGTCTTTCAAGTTCTTCATAGTGATCAACAGATATAAATCCCAAGTGACTCAGAGAATAGAGCTATGCTCCTCGGCAACGGTGCCTGAAATTAGTCTTGATAACCCACAAGTATAGGGGATCGCAACAGCTTTCAAGGGTAGAGTATTCAACCCAAATTTATTGATTCGACACAAGGGGAGCCAAAGAATATTCTTGAGTATTAGCAGTTGAGTTGTCAATTCAACCACACCGGATAACTTAGTATCTCGCAGCAAAGTGTTTAGTAGCAAAAGTGGTATGATAATAAAGGTAACGGTAGCAAAAGTAAAGATAAATGTTTTTGGTTTTTGTAGTGGTTGTAACAAGAGCAACGGAAAAGTAAATAAGCGAAGAACAGTATATGAAAAGCTCGTAGGCAATGGATCAGTGATGGATAATTATGCCGGATGCAATTCCTCATGCAATAGCTATAACATAGGGTGATATAGAACTAGCTCCAATTCATCAATGTAATGTAGGCATGTATTCCGTAAATAGTCATACATGCTTATGGAAAAGAACTTGTATGACATCTTTTGTCCTACCCTCCCGTTGAAGCGGGGTCCTAGCGGAAACTAAGGGATATTAAGGCCTCCTTTCAATAGAGAACCGGACCAAAGCATTAACACATAGTGAATACATGAACTCCTCAAACTACGGTCATCATCGAGAAGTATCCCGATTATTGTCACTTCGGGGTTGTCGGATCATAACACATAATAGGTGACTATAGACTTGCAAGATAGGATCAAGAACACACATATATTCATGAAAACGTAATAGGTTCGGATCTGAAATCATGGCACTTGGGCCCTAGTGACAAGCATTAAGCATAGAAAAGTCATAGCAACATCAACCTCAGAACATAGTGGATACTAGGGATCAAACCCTAACAAAATTAACTTGATTAAATGGTAAATATCATCCAACCCATCACCGTCCAGCAAGCCTACGATGGAATTACTCATGCACGGCAGTGAGCATCATGAAATTGGTGATGGAGGATTGTTGATGATGACGACGGGGACGAATCCCCCTCTCCGGAGCCCCAAACGGACTCCAGATCAGCCCTCCCGAGAGAGATTAGGGCTTGGCGGCGGCTCTGTGTCGTAAAACGCGATGAAACTTTTTCTCTGATTTTTTTCTCCCCGAGACGGAATATATGGAGTTGGAGTTGAGGTCGGAGGAGGTCCAGGGGGCCCACGAGATAGGAGGCCGCGCCCTAGGGGGGCGCCCCCTGTCTCGTGGACAGGCTATGGGCCCCCTGGTGTATTTCTTTCGCCCAATAATTCTTATAAATTCCAAAAAGTGCCTTCGTGGATTTCCAGGATATTCTGACAACTTTTCTTTTCTACACATAAAACAACATCATGGTAGTTCTGCTGAAAACAGCGTCAGTCCGGGTTAGTTTCATTCAAATCATGCAAGTTAGAGTCCAAAACAAGGGCAAAAGTGTTTGGAAAAGTAGATACATTGGAGGCGTATCACAACAGTTCATCAAATACAAAGGAGACTAACATGCATGCTATTGCATCTCAATGGTTGACAGATCATAGCAAATATGTACTCCCTCTGTTCCAAAATAAGTGTCTCAACTTTGTGCAAACTTTAGTACAAAGTTATACTACTACTAAAGTTGACACTTATTTTGGAACAGAGATAGCTAAAAAACGATCCATGCAGTCCCTAGCCCTTGAACCGTAAACCCTAACCAGGGTTTAATTTGCTGGTAATGTGGCGCTTCCTAAGAAATGAATTTTGCAACCTTTTGACCATCGGATCATTTTGTGCAGTTTCACCAAAATCGAGATGAGCATCCCTGTGGCAAAGAAATTGAAAAAGCGTGATTAGAATAAGATTACTGGGACTAGTTGATGAGACATAAACTCATCACAAATACAATATGTAGAAGCCAGTAGAGGTATGTGTGGAGCAAAGAAGTAGAGAAATATCCACAGGGAGTGATGTGGGCAGCTGGAGCAGTGGTGCAAGCCGGCTGTAAAGGGAGTTGTACCTGAGGGACATAGCTCAACCTTGAGGAGGGCGGCGGGAGGCGGCAACTGCTCACGTCATGGGCAAAGTGAGCAAGGGACGAAGGCAACCTCACCGCTTTGTGAGAGAGAATGGCGGGGACCCACGATCGACGTGACGACAAGTGGGTTTTCACCGTCGGCATGACGGCCACCGTGATCTACACTAAGCATCCACCCCTTCCCAAGCAGACGTGATCCGCCGGGATGTTAGAGATGTGGCCACAACTGCTTTGTGCGAGAGAGTGTAAAGAGAGCAACCCCAGCAAGTAACCGTGTAGGCTGGCCCGTCCTGACTATGTATATAGTGGAGCGGTTTCCTTTTCTCTCCATATGAACCTATCATATTGCGTACGTGCCACAGAAGAAAAAAAACTTTATTTATAAATGACGCGGCACCTACTACTCGTTCTCCTATTACCTTGCGCTTGGCATCTCCAAAATACTATTAACCTTGCGATTGGCTCTTCGCCTCTTCGGGAAGTCGAGCAATAATGGTAGTGCAGTATATATCGTTCTGGCTATATGAGACCGAATGAATTGTTGTACGTCCACCATGTGGGAGAGGGTTGAGGGGCAAGGGAGAGTGCTACATACGGATTAAAATGAGTGAATCTACACTCTAAAATACGTCTATATACATCAGTGTATGGAGTATGTACTAGTAGTTCATATTGAAATCTACTAAAGGACATATATATATTCCAAACAATATGATATAATCTCTATAACCAAGGGAGTAGGGACGAGGAGTAAACGGAGGGAGTAGTAAATTTTTCTCCTCGTCCTGCGAGCCACCGCGTGCATGGTCGAGGGAGCGGGCGTAAGGCGGAGCAAGCTTCACCTCATCCTGCGAGCCACCGCGCCCATGGGCGGGGGAGACGACGTACTAAGCAAGCTTCTCCTCGTTCTGCGAGTTGGCGGGACACATCAAAAGTACTCCAGTGTATAGAGCCTTGCCTTTAAGGTAGGCCCCACATGGTTTGCCTCCTTTTTTAACATAACACGTCAAGTCGCAATTTGTTTGTTCACCCGTGGTAGACGACCCTCCCTCCACCAAGTGGACAACCAGTACACGTGCCAAATTACCACGTGGGCTGCCTTTTTCATACAGAAATGAGCTCCACCGTGTACCCGCGCGGGTGTGTTTGGAAAGAGACGGAAGTACGTGTGGCGTGCATGCACCTATTCTCTTCGTGCACGTCCCCCACCTATGTGGGTGTGTGTGAGAGATACAAACCGCGTTCGTGAGTGTTTTTTGTTTTGGGGTGGGAGTGGGGTGGGGGTTGATTTCGTGAATTGTTTGTGGGAATATGTGTCGATGACATCTCAAACAAATTTTTGTATGCAATGTGTGTGAAATGGAGGCATATCCATATCATACATAGAGGGTCGGGCAACCCACGAGAAGAGAGGGAGGGGTCATAGCTATCGATAGAGTCGAAGAGAGGATCAAGTGGGTGGGTGCGAGATCGATGAAGAGAGCCATCGAAATTGTGTGTGTGTGCAAGTCAAAGATATAGGGCGACTAGCCTACCGGAACGTTAGAGGGCACATGTCAAGTTTGTGTGTGGCAGGGAGACATGACTAGAGCGATCGATGTATGGGTGTGTGGGGGGAGGGGGTGGGGGGAGGGGTAGGCAGAGGCCTAACTATAGAGGTAGAACGACTCGTATATGTGTTGAGAAGGAGAGACCCAGCTATGTCTTGAGGGAGATCGGTCGACATCCATACATAACTGAAGGACGGGAAATATGATGGGACAGAGAGAGAGAGAGGAGAGAGAGAGGGAGGTAGAGGGAGGGAGAGGGGTAGAGTGCTGGATGGGTGATGGAGTTGCTTCTTGAAGATGGTGGGAGAGGCCTACTAGACAGACTGAGGGTGGAACTACAATGTTATCAATAAGAGTGGGGATGTGTTTCTTTGTGTGCCTGTGTGTGATAGATCTGTCGGGATGCATCCATGGATGATGAAGGGGAACCATGTGTTTGGTAAGCAAACCTAACTAGATCGGTAGATCAATTGTTGTTTGTCGGAGGAAGGGAGAGACACAACTAATGAGGTAGATCGATTGACGTGTGGGTAAAAACAAGTTATAAGGACCTAGCTAGCTATATGTATAGCGAGAGATCGGTCGGTGTACGTCCATTTGTTAGAGGCAAATAAGGCCCAGCGAGACGGATAGACAGAGAGAATGGAGCTAGGAGGTGGTGCGAGAGGCCCAACTACTAGCTAGATAGGGGGAGGAGTGTGCGGTTGTGAGATTGATGAAAAGAGGGGAGAGAGTTTACACGTGTGTCTGACCGTATGAGAGACAGAGGCAAGGACACATAAAGGAGGAGATTGAAGGTGTGTGTGTATGTTGTAGGCAGGCATCGCTGGAGAGGTTTATCGATCGGTGTGTGTCGAAAAGGAGTTGTGGAGACTCTGGGAGAACGACCTAAAGAAAAAAAATGAATGTGCCCGGTGGATAGAATGCTGAGGGAGGGGGAGGGCGAGGAGGGCGTGTTCATGCACGAGAGAAAGTTAGTGGTAGCTACAAAGGTTAGAGGATTGTGTGGGTGTAAGAGACTAACAAAGATCATAACTCGATATGAAAGCGGATTCATATATTTGAATAGGAGATCATAGTGTTTTAAACATTGCATGCATGAATATAGCGGTGATACACGTGATGTGCACATGTTATACCATAATGTGATAATGCATGGCGTTTGCAACTCATGTACTAAATGCCGAACAATCTAAACCATACTATACATCAAACAATCTCACATTTTATTTGAATTTGTGATAATGTGTGGCGTTTGCACCTTACAACTAAATATTGAACAATCTAAACAATACTATATATCGAACATTCTCACATTTTATTTGAATTTGTGGTAATGTGTGGTGTTTGCAACTCACATCTAAATACTTGTAGGAGTAGGGGGCGGGGCACCATACATAATGTGATAAACACATTATACATATGAGACATGGTTTAGATTATGAAGAGCTAGAAATGTAATGTGATTTGAAATCAAAATAAAGTGGATTTAAAAAATCTAGTTCGAGTTCATATAGTACACATAGTTCATATGTAACTCGAGACTAATCATGTGGTGTGCTATGAAGATAATACACAAATGATGGTTTAACTTGACAATAATGATGATTGTAGATATTATTAAAACAGAGAAACGGATTCAAATGCTTTGACTTCACAACAATCATTACTGTAGATCTTATTCAAATAGAGAAATGAATTCAAATTTAGTTCATATTGAAGCGGTAGTATATACGTTTGGAATGCACTAAAACGTTCATTTGAGTAGTAGGTTGCATGCATTATACACGAAGCGTAAATATTTTAATTGAACATAACATGAATTCAAATTTTTGAATGACATTTGTAGTGCGCATTGATTTGGTACAGTACACGTTAGGCTTGTCCGGAAATTTCAACCTGCACCTTGTTAGCCCAAAATATTTAAGATATATCTTTGTCTCGTTGTGCTCCGACAACTCCCTCCATCTCAACCCACGCCTTGCTATTCCGAAATTACAACGCTACAAAACTCCCACCTCTGTGGAAATCCCGGCACGCGAAATGCCCTTGGTATCCCTGAACCGAAAGAACCGCCTCAAATCGGTGGGGTTACTTTCGTAACTTACCCCATATTTCGGACAAGCGCGTCTCTAAGCCATGGTTCCCCACTGCCATCCCATCTGCCCACCCATTCGTACACCGAGGCCGCGAAAACCCGCGATCAAACCCCACACCCTGCTCCGTCCGCCACCCAGCTGGAGCCTCTTCCCCGACGACATCGTCCACAGCAACACCTCGACGTCCCTCATCCATCGTACCGGATGAGGACCCGTCGTCGATCTCATCGTCCCGCCGGTTCAGCCACCATGTCCTCCACCTCCAAGGAGCTGCCCCGATGTTCCCCTCGTCTTTCACGCCACCTCCATTCCCACACCGCCGTATTCACCTGCACCACCAGAAGAGCATCATCATCACCGTTTCCTCGGATGAAGCTGCGGCCTAATCGGCGCCACCAAAGAGGTTGTACACTAATCGTCGCATTTTCTTCTTGATTCGATCTCACGGTGCTGCCGGCGCTCGGACCCGAGCCGACACGGCGCGGCTCCATCCACGGCGGCGTCGCCGGCCACTTCCTCCACGGCGTCGCTCCCTCGGCGGCGATGCCCACATCAGTAGGAGCTGCTGCTGCTTTAGCTCTCGCTAGCGCTGCTGCTCTGCTCTTGCTCTCGATCCTCTGCCTGGTCTGCTCTTGCTATTGCTCTTGCTCGCGCTGCTGCTCTCGCTCTTGCTCTTGCTTGCGATGCTGCTCCGATTTAGCTACACTTGATCGTTGAATCGACTTTTGGGTCGATCGATTTTCAAGGTGGGGGGCTCATGGGGTGAAGGAAGAACCAGCCGCTTGGGGGAGGGGCTCACCGGAGAGGTACCCCACTATCTATCTTAGGGTTCAGGATGGGGCGGTGGTCGCCGGGCGGTGGCGGGCGGTGGCGTGAGGATCACGGAGAAAAAGCTCAGACGGGGGGCCTAGAGGATGGCCGGGCGGCAGTGGACCGGCGGTGGGGAGTGTTTTGGCGGGCGGGTGGCGACCGTCAGCTGGCGGCGGGGGCTGCTGTTTGGCCGGTGGTGGTACGGCCTGTGGGGGGGTGGAGGTTGAAGATGAACCGCAGCCCTTGATTTCAGATCCAACGGCTGCAAAATCGATCGACCAGAGATGAAAAAGTCGATCGACCGACGTGTAGCCTCACCTTGCTAGTGCGTTCAGTTTCGACAAAGAAATTTAGTTTTGACAAAAAATTCAGTTTCGACAGTTAAGTTCAGTTTGAAAGTTAAGTTCGGTTTCGACAGTTAAGTTCGGGCCGACGCTTAAGTTCAGAGATGAGCGGTTGATGTATTTTACATCTAGCACTTTGTGGTTATGTATTTTACATCATGTATTGGAGATGCTATTAGAATTCCACTCAGGTTAATGTTGCTCGTTGTCTCTCTTGTCTCGCTTCAGCCTCGGCGTCAGACAACTCACCGGAGCTGCTCCAACGATGAAACCCTCCATCACAGCGGAGCAGTACCTGGGGCTCCATCTCCAGACGCCTAAGATCTTCTTCCCCTACTCCGACAGCAAAGTCGGTCGGAGCATCCTCACCGGCCAACCCAATCACGCTGAGATCGACATGGCTTCGCCAAAGAGGTTGTACACTTGTTGCATCTCTTTTTTACTCTACATGTTATATATATTGTCCACTAAGCACACGGATTTGTTCCTTTAGTCTCTCCTTGGAAGAAAAAACGTAGGAATTTTAATTTTCACTTGTCCTCCTTTTCAAATTCCTATTCATGAAGCACAAGACTAAGAGATAGTAGCATAATAGCATTATAACCATACATTTTCTTGTGGTTTGACTTAATCTCACCATGCTTCTTTGCATCTTGTGATCTTCCAATTGTTGTGAATCAAACACCCAGATTGGCAGAAATCTTGTGTTTTTAAATTCTCTGTTTTGCACGTGCATTCCTATCCT
Organism: Aegilops bicornis; assembly: GCA_021605145.1. Lineage (NCBI taxonomy): Eukaryota > Viridiplantae > Streptophyta > Magnoliopsida > Poales > Poaceae > Aegilops > Aegilops bicornis. The sequence goes on along the minus strand of CM038669.1, from coordinate 475,280,814 downwards.
ATTCTCGACTATTTCCTATCATCGCATTGTTGGAATCCTCCAATTCAAACGAGCCCTTACAGTAATTACTTCTCTTACAGATAGTTGTCAAAGAAAACCTTGTGTGGTTTGTCCCGGCCTCACAAGGCCGTCATTCACCCCACCTCAGCTGCTCCAACGATGTATGGGTCAAGACAAGGATCCGACCTCCAGACTGTCTTTTCGCCGCCTCAGATCTTCTTCCTCGCCACCGGGCAACCATGAAAACTGCATTACCATCATCAACCGAGCAGATGACCTCGAGGACTACACGGGTCCGCAAGAGAGGTCGCACTCTTTCGTGGTTCCGCCACGTTATGCATCGCTTGATATTACATGCTACTTTATCGCCCTGTTCACCGATTAGACTCGAGTCACTCCAAACTAATGGTCAAACTTGAGTTTTTAAATGGTTGTGGGGTACATATCGGGCCGCTATCAATAGTATCTATCTACTATCCGGTTAATCTCCGGTGTCTACTATGAGTTTCATGTTGGGTGGGAAACAAACAAAGAAAGAAGCCATTACCTGTATTTTTTAACCGAAGCCATTATTTGCCTCGCTATTATTGGTTTTGGGTCTATCCACAAAGTTGCTACCATCACTCTAGATTTCTGCATGCACTCCTTACATAATCTCACTATGTTTTATTCCTATGCATGACAGTTATTGTAAACAATGGAACTAAACATGAAGGGCAAAAGAGACGAGCCTTGCGTGGCAATAAAATTTCATGCAGACGTCGCTCCATGGTAGGCGCAAAGGCAGCCCCCCCTCCATGCATTTTGGATTGTAATCGAGAGGAAGATATATGTTCTGAGGGGGATTCAGAAGGAGAAGACAACTCCTATTTACCCCCTGAGGTCTTCGCTCTAACTTGGCATGCTGATGTTGGTTATATCATGCATATGGTGTCTTGCATTGCTTACTTTATACATCAAATATGTCATCTTCTTACTTTAGACATCCTTTGTGCGAATGCCATCTGTTTAGTTTATTCATCGTTTATGTGAATTATGCAACGCCATCTTGTTTAGCCAGGCATCATATATGTGAATTTTGCAATGCCATCTTGCTTAGCCATTCATCTTATATGTAAATTATATCAGGCCATCCTTTTTTTCGTTACATATTACATTTGTCAACAATGTTAGTACATTCAACTGCTTTTCATGTGCATCAGCCATTTGACACGGTGATGGCAAATTCTAGAGTGAAAACAAGGTCTTCAGAGCAGACTATGCTATCTGACGAAGCGCATATCTCGCTGGTTACGGATAGCTCCTCAGAGGAGGATTCAAAGACAGATGACCAGTCATATCCCCCCCCCCCCCCCGAGGTGTATGCTCTAACTTGGCAGGGTTATGTTGTTCATATCGTGCGTAGGTGTCTCGCATTGTTATGTCATTTGATTAGTTTAGACATGCTTTGTGTGAATGCCACCTGTTCAGTGTCTAATTACCATATATGTGAATTATGCATTGCCATATTGTTGCAAGACATTATATATGTGAATTATACAATGCTATGTTGTTGCAAAGGCATTATATATGTGAATTATGCAATGCCAGGCTGTTTAGCCAATCATCATGTATGTGAATTATATCATGCTATCATTTTTTTGTATTACGTGTTCCATTTGTTGACAATGTTTGTATATTCAACTACTCTTCCTGTGCATCAGCCATTTGAAGCGGTGATGGAAGTATCTGGAGTGAAAACAAGGTATTCAGAGCAGACAATGCTACCTGCTGAAGCAGACATCTTGCTGGTTACAGAGAGTTCCTCAGAGGAGGATTCAGAGACTGATGACCAGTCCTATTTCCCCCCTGAGGTCTATGCTCAAACTTGGTAGGGTTATATTACCCATGTCATGCATGTTGTCTTGCATTGCTTAGTTTTTACATCATATATGGATTGTCATCTGCTTACTTGCTTACTATATAAATCATATGTTTGAATTATATCATGCCATCATGTTTACATAGTACATACACATCATCTATCTGAATTATGGCATGGCAACCCATTTAATAAAGACATCATATAGTTATATCATCTCATCTTGTTTAGATTTTACAGTCATCATATTTTTAATTATGGCATTCTATCCGTGAATGTATGTGAATTATGGCATGCCAACCTATTTAATAAACACATTATATAGTTATGTCATGTCATCCTGTTTACATAGTCTCATATTTTGAACTATGTCTTTCCATCTTTTTAGTTAGCCATCATAATGTGAAATTGTGTCATGCTATCCTGTTTAGTTAGCCATCATATATGTGAAATTGTGTCATGCTATCATGTTTGGTTAGACAACATAAATATGAATTATTTCATGCCCTCTTTTATTCCCCACTATCCATTGCACCTGTCTATCATACAATGTATGTACTTCTAATTACTTTTCTTGTTTATCATCCATTTGAATTGGAGAGCGTGATGGCAGTATCTAAGGGAGTAACAACACGGTCTTCAGAAAAGATAGTGCTACCAGTTGATGCAGATAGAACCACATACTTGCCCAAGGACCAGATCCACCACACATAACCCAGACTCTCGCAGATTGTACCCCTACCCAGTTGGACAGAGAACCAGCTACATCCCTTCTAACCCCAACCCCGGCAGATAGTAACCCAGTTCCAGCTTGACACAAAGACCGTCTCCACCACGGAGCACCCAAACACGAGCAGTTAGTAAGGGAACTGCGGTGCCCAAAGCACGAGGACCACCACCGAATCCCAACTCAACGCTTAAAGGAGAAGAAGATTTGTTCTCATGTCAGTTCTCAGAGCTATGGTTCATACTCCTTTGCTCTTGCATTAGATGTATTTACTCATACCAACTATTTTTAAATTTGAAGGATGGAATTGAAACTCCAAAGGGCGCAATGTATGTTTTAAACCTGCTTCTTTAACTGGTTTGTCGTTGTAACCTGCTCTATGTTGATTTCAGTTTCAATTGAATAAACAGTTATGTTCTCATGTCATGCACATTACAAGTGTTGTTATTGCTCTATAGTTACCCACACTTATATTCTGTCTATTCTGCTTTGTCTTGAACAAATATTATTTGAACTGTGTCTCTATCTTGATTTGGCAACAAACTAGAATGACATAGACCATAAAGTGACCATGGTACATAGATATATGTTTGTTTCATGATGTTATCCTGTCCACTTTACTACTGAACTCATTTACCAAAATGAGTTTCATATACAACATGGTAAACATGTGATGTGTCTGCTTGTTTCTCTTTTAGAGTGCGGACAAAATATTGGAGAACAGTACCGCGCTATCCAATGGTAAAGGAAGTAATGCAGATAAGGTTCAACATAGTGAGACATCCCTGTTGGTCTCCAAGAAAGCTGATAAAAACTATCTTGATGACAGTGAGGGAACCCAAAGGTCATGTCTTGATGTAGTGTTCGAGTTACTGGCCACTACTGCTGGCACAAGCTCTTCGAACTCGCTGCCTGAATCAGTTTGTCTTCTTGAGTCTCAACTTCAAATTGAAATACATCGATCAGATGTGTTACAGAAGTCAAGGATTGAGGAAGTCACCGCAGAATTCAGATGCATATTTTACGGTGCAACAAAGAAGTTACCGGAGGATTTAAGCGCCAAACAAGAGAAAGTTAATAAGCTTGCTAAGCATCTTGCCAAAGATTATGGGTACCTGTGATATTGTTTCTTGAGATCTTGAAGTGGTTTCAGTTCGGATTTGTTTTGTCATGGCGTTTATTTGCGTTGTTCGCCAACTTTGACAACCAGTGTATATGATATGCTGCTTTGTTCCCTATATTTGCACTGGTGGCAAACTTTGATGCCAAGTGGATGTAATATGTGTAATAGCCGTGATAGCCTAGTGTTAGTTGATTGCTTATTTATTTCCTTGTTGTCTTGTTTATTTGTTTGCTTGTAGTCATTGCAGTTCTTTTTCCGCGGTTAGCTAGTGGCTGCAATAACCTATTTTTTAAAACTAGGCCACAATAACCATGGGCTAATATTTACTGTAGTGACACTGGGCCTCCTATTGGCCGTAGAAACAGTGGGCCTTCTACGGGCCGTAGAAACAATGGGCCTTCTACGTGCCGTAGAAACGAAGGGCCTTCTGCGGGCCGTATCATCAATGGGCCTTATACGGGCCGTATGATCGATTGGCCAAACATGGGCCAAACAGACCGCATTATGGCGGTAAACGGGCTAGAGTTGGAATTGTCCGTTCATGGGCCGACCATAACGGGCCATCGTTAATAGGCCGTATTTGATGACGCTATGAAAACGGCCCAACGTATTAACGGACCACAAACGGGCCGACTGTAACCACGGGCTGAATTTGGCCCACAAGCAGAAAATGACAGTAACGGGCCGTAAGTAAACGAATGCTGGAAATGAGCCCAAGAATAAATGGGCTCTGAGAAGGCCGAAAGATAACATGGGCTAGAAACGGCCCAATGGAATAACGGGCCGTTAATGGGTATAAAGTGATACATTGTTCATTACGGGCCAGTTTCACCACGGGCCGTTAATGGGTGTAATGTGATATTTGTTCATTACGGGCGATTTCACCGGGCCGTTAATAGGCCAAGAGTTACATAGGGCCTCATATGGGCCGAAGACGTCATGGGCCATACATGGGCCGAAGTGAAAACGGGCTGGAATCATATTGGATGGCCCAGATGACGCCATCGGGCCTAATTCGGATAGGGCGAACGGGCCTTGGGTTAGCGGGTCGTAAATGGGCTATATGCGAGCAGTCGTTAACAGGCTTTCCATGGGCCGGCCCGCCACCTTTTGACCAAGTCAAACGGGCCGGCCTTTTCACTGGAATGGGCCTCTGTTGGGCCGTGCCACGTGTCGACGTATCATAAGTGCCTTCCGTCCAATGAGTGGATGACATATGTCCCAACGATGAGCCGACACGTGTTTCCTCCAGCAAATGATGATTTTACATGTGGAAAATCCCCATTGATCGGGCTGTTAACGGGTTATCGAATTCAAAACCCGACCCGATAGCTTAACGGCATTCCGTTACGGTGGATGCCACGTGTCAGTCACCCTTGACGAAAGCACTTCTGTGACGCATGATTTATCGTCATGGAAGTGGACACTTCCGTGATGATAATTTTGGTAATGTTATGGAACACTTCTACGACAACACAGGTATGACTATCTTGATTCTGTCATAAATTTGTCATGGATGTACATGCATGACAAAAAATGCGACCTACTATGACAAACATGTATCATCACGGAAATGTATTTTTTTTGTACTGGCCACCGGCGGCCCTTCGGCAACTCCGTCAGATGGACGGCCCCGCTTGGCTCTCGGATCGCCTTCGGGCTTTGGCGGTCCTCGCGCAGTGGGACGAGTCGCGTCTCGCGCCCGCACACTGGCGCCTGCTTCCTCGGCCTCCTCGGTCGACCCCGCCACCTCGGCCGGCCTCGACGCCTCGGCCGGTGCCCCCCTTCACCCGTCGCCCCCGACTCGGGCACCGTGGGCTCAGGCGTTGCCTCCTCGGCCGCCACGCCCGTCATCCGCCGCCACGTCGCCGCCGCCTCGTCGCCGCCTCGCCGGTTGTCACGCCGGCCCCGTCATCGGCTATCACGCCGGCCGTCTCGCCGGCTGCCTCACCGCCCGCCTCGCCGGTCGTTCCGGCGTTGCCGTCTCGCCCTGTCACACGAGCTCGAGCCAGCATTCACCGTCCGAGCTTGCGGTACTCGAGCGATGAGTACCTCCTCGCCGACTCCACCACGGAGTCGTCCCCTCTTCCTGCGTCCGCTCGTGCAGCCCTTCATGATCCTCACTGGCTTGCCGCGATGCAGGAAGAGTTCGACGCTCTCCAGCGGAACCGCACCTGGACACTGGTTCCCTGGCCTCCTCGCGCCAGTGTCATCACCGGCAAGTGGGTCTTTCGCCACAAGACCCACTCGGATGGTACACTTGAGCGCTACAAAGCTCGCTGGGTGGTTCGTGGGTTTCGATAGCGCGCCGGAGTTGACTTCACCGAGACGTTTGCCCTGGTTGGTAACAACCGGGCACGAGCCGCACCGTCCTCCAGCTTGCGGTGTCCCGAGGTTGGCATGTTCATCAGATGGATGTCTCCAACGCCTTTCTCCACGGCCATCTTGAGGAGCAGGTGTATTGTGAGCAGCCCACCGGTTTCATCGACGCTTCTCTTCCTGGCCACGTGTGTTTGCTGTCCCGGTCTCTCTACGGGCTCAAGCAAGCACCCCGCGCCCGGTACCAGCGGATTGCCGGGTTTCTTCAGACACTGGGCTTCAGAGTCACTCGCTCGGATGCATCACTGTTTGTTTATCGCCAGGGCGACACGACTGCATATTTACTCCTCTACGTCGACGACATTATCCTGACGGCCTCCTCCGCAGCTCTTCTTCAGCAGATTACTCTCCGGCTGCGTGACGAGTTTGCCATCAAGGACTTGGGTGCTCTACATTACTTTCTTGGCATTGAGGTTGTTCGGCGACCGGACGGCTTCTTTCTTCATCAGCAGAAGTATGCGCACGAGCTTCTTGAGCGTGCTGGCATGCTCAACTGTCATCCTGTTGCTACTCCTGTTGACACGAAGGCCAAGGTTTCTGCTCTGAGGGCTCGGCAGCATCGGATCCTCCCTTCTACCGGTCTATTGTTGGTGCTCTTCAGTATCTGACTCTTACCCGACCGGATCTACAGTATGATGTTCAGCAGGTGTGTCTCCACATGCACGCCCCGCATGACTCCAATTGGACTCTTGTGAGGCGGATCCTCCGGTACATTCGCGGCACGATGACCCTTGGGCTCACCCTCACGGCGTCCCCCTCTCTGGAGATGGTGGCCTACTCCGACGCGGTCTGGGCTGGCTGCCCCGACACCCGTCGATCCACCTCTGGCTACTGCGTTTACCTTGGTCCTTCCCTCATCTCGTGGTCGCCTGCCGACAGCCCACGGTTTCGCTCAGCGCTGGAGGCTGAGTAACCGAGTTGTGGCTAACGCTGTTGCCGAAGTGCACTGGCGCTCAAGCCATTACTTGTGAGCTGCATCATGGTGTCTCCCAGGCTACGGTTGTTTACTGTGACAACGTCTCTGCGGTGTACCTCTCCGCCAACCCTGTTCATCATCGCCGGACAAAGCACATTGAGCTTGACATTCACTTTGTGCGCGAGCAGGTGGCCCTTGGACGTATTCGGGTTCTCCATGTTCCGACTGCACAACAGTTCGCCGATGTGATGACGAAGGGACTGCCGACTTCCACCTTCGAGGAGTTCCGTTCCAGTCTCTGCATCACAGGTGCCGCTTCGACTACCGGGGGGGGTGAGTATATTGTGTACTTATATATTGTGTATAGGGCCCACCTCTTGTTTCCTCTGTATAGTTGAGGTTGTGGCCCCTCCTCTGTACTTATATATACGTGCCTAGTGCATCAATTAATACATTGTGATTGCACAACCCATAACTTGTCCTTCTACAGAGACTATAGAGTCTACTCTCGTCTAGCCTAGCTATGGAACATTCTCACGAATTAACAAACTAATTCAAGTTTATACAGGCTGGGAAGACAAATGTGATGCAAATGGGACTTTGTATTCGCTCTTTCCTACTATATTCTTCCTCTCTTATAAACTTAATATAAGTGTCGCTGACTATTAACAGAATGGTGATTGGATGTTGCCGCTAAGGTCTCTATCTTCCTAGAGATTGAGCGACGAGATAATGCTACTAATGCAACTTGTCACTATATATATAAGCAGAGGTTGGTGCCAAAGATCAGGGAAACCTTTCTCTTTACTTTAACAACATGACTATCTGGACAGTGATGATGATTAATGCAATATGGAGCTACATGGCACAAAATAAAAGATATATCTTCACCTTGGTACTGATCAAGCACCATATTAGAGCATCTCCAACAGGCGCCGAAGGGGGCGCGCGCAAAAAACAGCTTTAGCGCTACCATCGCCTTTGGTTTGCGCAGCGCTCTACCGGCTTCCAAAGAACAAGGCTAAAATGCAGGCCGCTTCAAGAATAGCCAAAAAAATGCAAGACACAACATTTTTTTTTATTTTTGAAAGCATAGATAATAAAAACTAGATAGATTGCATAAATAAAAAACGATACAAAGGTATTTTATATCGGCGCAACTAGATAGATAGTTCGAAAGCATAGATAAAACTACGGCGCAACTAGATAGAAACTACTCCAAGTCGCTATCATCATCACCATTATCATCCTCGGCGGTGTCGTCCGAGGTGTCTAGCCAGATGTCCAGCCATCGATCATCGTCCGGCGTGAAGAACGACTGCCCACCGCCGCAACGATGTCGGATCGCGCATTCGCCAACGCCTTCGGCCGACGCTTTTCCAACCGCGTCTCGCGGGCGCTTTAGCGTGTCCTCCTCGCGGCGCCTTGCCCAAAGAGGGGCCTGCTCGTGGCGACGCCCTCCGGTGGCGCCGGCGCCACTCCGCCATGACCCGCTTCGTCCTCTGGCGGCGAGGAGGCGGCGTTGCCGCTCGGCATGCTCCGCACGGTCTTCCGCCGTGTTCAGACGAGGCGGCGGTGCGACGTTGAGCGCTTGCTGGAGCGTGTAGACATCTTGGAAGTTCATCTGGTCGTGCGGCCGGCCTAGGCGTCACGCCGCCGCGTCGTACGCCCGGGCGGCCTCGCGCGCCGTCCCGTACATGCCGAGGCCGAGCCGGAGATCGCCGGAGCGTATCTCCGCGAGTAGCCGTTAAGTGCGGTGCGGACGCTGGTAGCCGGACGCTCCTCGACGACGGCGGCATGGCGGCGCTGGCGGTAGCGGGCGCTGAGCGCGTCGGTGGCGGAGGCCGAGCGGCGCGTGGCGAGGGAGAGAAGAGGAGAAGAGGAAGCGTGGAGAAGGCGCGTGACGCGCGCCGCACTTTTATAGGCGCTGTTGCTCGAAGGCTTAGCGCCACAAGAATCGGTTTCGCTTCCGCATAAGTTTCCTGCTGCCGGAGCGCAAAAAACGCCCCACGCGTTAAAAGCTGGGTTTATCAAGGCGCTTTCGCTGCTTAAGCGCGACCGTTGAAGATGCTCTTAAAGGCATGTTGGTTCTAAGGCAGGTTGGTCTTCCACAGTAGAATAAGCACCCTATTAAAGGCATGGTGGTTCTTTCCACGGTAGAACGCTATAGATGATGACCGGTGCTCCTTTCCTTTGGCTGTTCTTCCGGTAAAACGTAGGGGGGAGCATTTCGGCCAGGGGAAAGTTGTGGGCCGAGAGAGATCATCACAACTTGCAAGCCGAAAATCCTACACAAATGCACGCAGCCTGGGAAATGGTAGTGTTTGATAAGATCAGTTTACCTGAATGCTAAAGTTGTGGTGGCTAAGCACCGAGTCAAAACCGTAAAGCTTTAGGCTCATCACACTAAGAGAAAAGAAAAGTAACTCTCCTGGTTGTGCGGTTCGAAGCAGAACACATCACGCTACTAAGCTAGTAACATAGCGTACTCCAAGAAAATTTTGTGCCACTATGACTAAGCTAGTAACACATCACACTACTAAGCTACTAGTCTAAGTTACTCCCACTATGACCAGCCTAATAGAAAAGAAAAGTAACTCCTGGATGTTGAGCGGTTCAAGGCGGAACATTCGTTCCCTACTTATTCTGCTTAATAGTGAAATTTAGGTGGTGGAGCAGATCGCAAAGATTCAAAGACCCAAAAGTTCATGTACGAAACAGAAACAGCATTCTCACGAGAAATACTACAAACAGGGTACAGGAGAATTCATGCTTTTATTTCTCAATGGTGCGACACGCTACGTATGGGACAGGCCAAATCACACATATTTAAACAAATTTGATGCAAAATTATACTCCTTGTGCCACTAACAAGAAACAGCAGTAACGGCTTTAATTGTCGCTTTAGACTATTTGATAGTTCGCAGCAACCAAACGGACCCTCTGTGAATACTTTGGAGGGTTGCCTTCCTTCAGAGGATGAATTCCAGTGACCTGAAATTTTTTCAGAAAACCAAATAAATAAATGGGGAAATCAGAAAGAAAAAAAGCAGTCAACTCAAAACCAAACAGTACAGTAGAACTAACTAACCTTCAAATCACTGAAAGTATTGGAAGCAGCAAATCCAATAGAGATGGGGAAAAATGTTGACGGATCAGCCGGGGGAACAATAAATTCCATCGACCCACTGAGAAGGCACAAACATTGGTTAGTAAAACAGGATTTAACTAGGTAGTAGCAAAAACTATCGAGTCAATGAAATAACATATCTCATCCACCTGCGGTTTGACTGATCAATAAGGATGATGGACCATTCCAATACAGAGTTTCTTGGGTCATACCTATAAGCACAAGGAGAAGTTAGATAACAATCAGGAAGAGAAGCAACAAATATAAGCAGCTGAACGCCATTGCATTCCGCAACGACGAGCAATAAAATGAACCAGTTTCTTTACTACTATCAAGCATATTGACATATAGGATGCTAGAGCTTTATTTCCTCAATGTCCACTCCTTACTAGTTTGAAACACCAGTTGTAAGGACAATGGTTGGAATGCAGGTCATCACTACCTATTTTTGAAGCTCAACACTACCAGTTTATATAATATCGACCATATTATCAAAAAAGGAGTGAAGTGGCAATAGGACTGTATAACACCATGCAACTGGATTTGCAAGCATGATTCTCATGTACATTAGAAAATTGTCACTAATAATTTCTGCAAGATATTCTAGTAACTGAAACATATCAGGAAACACAAACAAAAGAGTAACTCGAAACATTACTTCCACTCTCCATCAATCTGTTTAACAGTTGGAGCCTCCCGAAGTGCAGGCAGAGGAATAGATATGACAACATTGTTCAGGTCAAACATCTCTGAAGCCTCATATTCAATGTTGACATAGGTTTCATTTCCAGATACCGAGGGCCAGCAGTTAACTACACAAACAAGAGTAATTACAGAATGTCCAAATTAATAGAATACCACAGCAGAATAAAGTGATTGTGCACCTGACAGAGGTAAATTCGATTCATTCATCCCCTGGATTCTCCATTTCACAAGTGGTGTTTCATTTTGACCACTTGGGAAAGGCCTGTTTGGATCTTTTGCTCCAACAATTTGCTGGCTGTTAAACAACTCCTTGTGGATATTGGGGTGTGTTTTGAAGCTGAGTCCAGGTACATTTTTGTTTTCAATCTGTACAGCACCATCACATATCAAAAATATAAGCTCCAATAAATTGTGGTGGGCCACACCATAATGCATAATAGTGTATAACAAGATTTTTCATCATCAATAAATACATTTAACAAAAATGAATATGAATGTCATAACGTGTGAAAATGGCCGATATTGTATTCCAGATGGGCCATGCAAGAATTATTTTAGCTGGAATGTTGCCATAACAGAAGAGGGCCAGTCTGTTCAACTAGTGTATAGTGCGGTAATAAACTAAAATGACAATGAAAATAAAATGCACTGTTTGTTGAATTCCAGAAAAATAATACCTGTAACTGGATAAATCCATCTGCATCATTAAGGACCTGAAGAGCAAGGGTTCCTTGCACATCAAAGTTATTAACACCTCCATCTCTTTTAACTATTACATTAAGTTTCTCTTCAATAGTCACTGTGATGGGATCACTTGGTATAAGAGGTGAGGCCCTTGAAGAAACTGAACTTGGTTGTACATCCTCCAAAATGACTTCTCCTTCAGCTTTCAAAGATTCTAGGAACTGATTTGTCTTCTGTGATTTGCCTAATTTCATACCAAAACCTTTGCCAGGAGCAGTAGCAGCAGCTGACGGACGACCTGTAGACATGTTGCTGTGAATTAGACCAAAAATGTCTGTGATATAGCTTCCTAAACTCTCTCTCTAACAATAGTACAAGGCAGGTAATATATCTTAAAAGACAAAGAGGCCTTAAGTTACCACCTTTGGGTTTACTCGCAAATGAGTCCATATCAGCGCCTATTCCACTTAATCCTGAACCACTTCCAAAGCCAGTACCACTAATGTTCATGTCACTGAAAGTTTTTTCAATAACACGGGGACCAGATATTGATGAGTATCCTCCTTTGTCAAGTTTGCCTTTCTCCATCTGAATCAACACCAACCAGAAAAAAGTATTTCTCAAGGCATGATCAAAATAATGCTCAATAAACAGTATCGTAAGAGTGATGTAATTGATGAAATGCAATTGCGATTTAAACAATAAAATACAAATTCACGCTGTCATTTTATAGTAATTGGCACTTTTCCATTGGCTATAATACACGTTTGCTAGCAATGCTCACTTCCATAACAAATTCTCCTACATATGCTTACAAGTTCTAATGTTACAGAAATTAGTTATGAAAAAAAGAAAGCTTAGCCAAGACATGCTTACTGGCTAACTGTAAAAGTGTGACCCAAGCAAACATGCGAGACTGAAGCAGCTGATACCAACTATAATAGACCTAAGCTGATGCAAAATTGACAGCAGAAATATCCCAAATAACCCATACAAACCAACCAGAAATTACAGTGTCTTGACCAGAGCTCGCTAAATTAAATGCCATTTTTTTTCTTCAAGGTAGAATGCAGTGTTATTATAGAGAAAAGTGTAGGGCATACCCTGATTTTGTCAAGCTCACTAGCTCTCTTCTTCATGACATCTTTAGTTTCATTGATTTTGCTCTGCATCATCAGCTTATGCGCCTTCTCTTCATGGCTTTCCATCTCGCAGTATTGCTTGACTTGTTGCACCGTCACATTTTCCTTGTTTCCGAGAGAGATTGCCTCGTCAAATGCAAATATAAGCTCAAATGCTGTTTTACAGATACTATCCTCATCCAGAGAAGAGTACTCAGGCACCTTTATAAATGTTAAGGAGACCATGGTATTGAATTATTGCAAAAAAAAAATTATCACAGTATAGCCTACACAATGGTGGGTACATACTCCCAGCTCTTACAGATGATTTATATTTTTTAAGTATAATTTATCAACGAAGAATGGTGTTAACCTAGTATTTTTCCTTGACAATATCCACAACCAAAGGTCAAGATACACTATCTGCTGTTTAGTTATCATGAGTGAACAAATACGTTACAAAAACTATCACCCTTTTCATGTATTATTTAATGACTTTATTAATAAGGTAGGATTATAAAACTGAAGATATGAAAATAGGATACAAGCTTGGATAGTAGCCTCAGTGTGTCCAGATCTTCAAGAATGTTACTCTGCTTGTTTGTAATAAGCAGCAGATATAGGCCTTCAATAGGTTGATAAACATAACGGACACTTTCAGTCTCAAGATAAGTGTGCTGCTTCCCAGTTCCAACAAGTTTTGGGAATGCTGCAAGTAATCCTTCGATCCTAATTCGAGACATGTCAACATACTGTCTTGAAACAAGTGCTGCAATGTAAAGTTTTGAAGGAAACGTTAACCACAAAGAAGCCCTGTTGCTATACAAACTCACAGAATATACTCCCTCCGTCCCAAAATAAGTGTCTCAACTTTGTACTAACTTTATAAAGTTAGTACAAAGTTGAGACACTTATTTTGGGACGGAGGGAGTAGAAGTTAACAATGATAATAGCTACTCCCTCCATCCCATAATATAAGATGTTATTACAATCAATATGTGAATATATTGGTTGTAATAACATCTTATATTATGGGACGGAGGGAGTAGTTCACATCAGTTAGTAAACCTTGGCTGAAAATTATATGTTATATTAAAAGAACAAAATGAATCAATTTATTTGGGGATTGGCATGAATGTTCAGTCACTAACTGAAATGTTTGAACTCATCGCACCTTTTCCAGATTTTGAGATGATGGAAGCAGCAAGAACCACCTGGGGGTAGATGAGAACAATCAGTTCCTTCAAACAATAAAGTGGGACTACTTTTTTTTAATTTATTTTGCAATAAAGGTCAGGCAGACTTAATATGAGCAATAAAGAAAACTTTTAACATGTTCATGACAACAAAAAACACCATGAGAACCCAGATCTAACTGGTTATTCACAGGCAGATTGACAGGCTTAAGACAATTCACCATACCATTTTCAGTAACTTTATTGATCCCCCGAACTAAAACAGGCCAGCAAATTATGCACCTGCCAGAAGAAGAAAGAATAATGCATCAGCAAACAATCATCCAGCAAAACCAACACTATGCGGAGAAAATAGGAGGTAATTGCATCACGGAGCCATATCCTTATTACTAGCCCTTCAAGCCTCAGAGCAACAAAATCGCTGCTGAACATGTTCCTCAATCCAATACATTTTTGTTTGGTTCAAGAATGACATTGCAGATGTACTTGGAATGGAATTGCAGGGAGTTGCATTGTGATGATTGATTCCCTTACTTGTTTGGTTCTAGCGGGTCACTAACGTGATCGTGCAGACGTTGACACATCAACAAATGGTAAACTAGCACTCAACAAGAAGACAAACTTTACCGACGAGAACTTGATCAATCCAAACACTGCCGTATCAATAACTATATGATCCCCCACCACCGGAATGGTTTTAAGTAAAGTGCTTGTAGTATTAGTGCTCCACCATGGAGCAAACAAGTCTGCAACCAACTGGATGGGTCAGAGAAGAAGGAAGAACTGGATGAGAATGATCACAACAAAGTAAACATGCCCAGCGAGGATGGTAATAACAGATCTCACATTGAAGCTCGCCTGCCTGCTGCCAGAGGAGGGGGAGGGGCAATAGGTTGAAACGAAGAAATGGTGGCACGGCTTCAGATCTCAGGGAGTGGATCTGATCAGGCGAGACAGTGGGGGAGTTGTAAGATGAGTGCCAGTGTGGTGGGGTCTGATCTCAGCCATCAGACTGAGGCAAGCACAAATTTCGATGGAGGCAATCAGGCAAGTGGAACCTTTTTATTCAAACATGTACATCCCATCTCTCAGATTCGGAGAAAAAATATGGTTTATTCATCTTTTACTAGTGGACATTACATTGTATGGAGTACATTACACCGCTCAGCTCTAATGCAGGGCCAATTTGACCATCAGCAACCAGTACCACAAACTTTTCGTCTCTATAACAGATATCGCAACGATTTTCAATTGTGCAAACTATTGTCAAACTGCTTTGTATATGAAAAATACATGGTGCATCAGGTAGGCAACGATGCACTCAACAAGTTCACATCCAACACGGCCAACCCAACAACTTTAAGCATCTCAGATTTTACCGACAAAATGCACATCGTAAATAACACTAGGCCTCTCAGATCCGGCATCCTGGGGACGCTAATCTGAACAAACGAGCGCGATGAGGATCAGGGGAGCGGGCGACTGGGGGAAGTGGGAGATCGGTGGGCCGGGAAGCAGTACTCACGGGCGGAAGGGGAGCAACGGGCAGATCCGGCGGAAGGGAAGCGAGGGGCTAGCCACGACGAGGAGCGGGAAGGGGAAGCGACGGGAGGAGAATAGAGTGGAGGGGGACTGGAGGAGGAGGAGGAGGAGGAGGATGGGGAGGGGTTGGGGAATTATACCTTAGCAGGCGAGGAGATGCGCCGGGCCGCCGTCCACCGGATCTACTGCCTTCGTCCGCGACGAGGGCTGTGGAGAAAATGCCGGGAGCGCGCCCGTTCCGGTATAGTTTTGGCGAGATCTGGAGGGTGGGGGGAAGAGGTCGCACGAGACGAGAGTGGTTAAAGCGGCGCAAATTTCAGAGTTCCGCTAGCAATTTGCGCGTACGACCCCGAGGCCTCACGCACCATTGCTTCCTCAGCACTGTTTTCATTCGGGGTTTTTTTTCGCTAGCAATTTGTTTTCTTTTTCATTCTCAAAAAAAATGCTCTCATGCTCTCAGTTTGAAAGAAGAAAACACATTTATTTTTAAAAAAGAAACATAAAAAAGATGAACGTTCAAAAGATATGTGTTTGTAACCACTAAAAAAATCAGAGCCAACATCAAAAGTACACATCAAGAAACAAAAAAAAAACAAATCCAATATGAGTAGTCGGATTTGCATCTGAATATCTTGGGAGTTGTAAACACATGTTTTGTGAACCTTCACAAAAAAAATGTGAAACATCTTTCTTTGAACGGTCACCAGGAGGATAGCTTCCCCAGTGGATACATTGCTTAAAAGAGGCCAAAGGCAAAGAGCCACCCATTTTGGTTTTGGCTTGAAAACTGGATCGAAAACTTTAACAAGTTGACCCCGTCTATGAGGAAATCCGGACCGAAAACTGTACAGGAACAAAGGGAAAAGAAGATGAGAAAAAAGATGCCCGGGACAAGGCACGACTTAGCTAGCAGACAAAAAACCATCACCACAAGAGACGCAATTAGATATTGGTTGTCAACGAGGGATCACAACACCAAGACTTTGCAAACAACCCGGCTGAGGGTCCCTGATCAACAAGTGCCATAGCAAATACGAACTTTGACTTGAAGCTCCGCCACAGAAAATTGGAACGATTAGCCAGCTTGTGAGGCATCTTGCATCATCATTGAGCAAAGATGAACCGAGACAACACTAAAAGCACGAAGCTCACCGCGACACAATGATAACCATGAGAAGGTCTTGAGCAAGCATCACCAAGGCAACGCAACACACGAAGGGTAGGGCGGATGGATGGCAGCGAAGGGCTCACAATGAAGCCTTCACGAAGGTGAACAATGTCTGTGGACGATGTTAGCGAATCAGGTATAGCTTAAGGACCACGCCCCGAGGGAGGAAAGTGGCACTGGCCTAGAGCTGTTCTGGTCAATTGACGCTCGGGGCAACAAGGATTACTCTCGGAACAAGACATGATCCAGCCCGGTGGTAAGGCAATCAGGTCGCAACAACCGCTATGATTTGCAGATCGACGACTGGTGGCCGCCAATGTTGGGGGGCTCGATGGAGCTGTACTCGAGTGCAATGTGGTAGGGGAGGTTGAAGCCGAGGGCAGCATATGTGGATCTAGAGCAGAGGCACAAGTCGACTATGTGCCCAGCCTTGAACGCAATCAGATCCATCTCACCCCCACCAGCATTGTCAGGACCGAGCGGGTCCTGCACGGCGGTCGCTGCAGAAAAGATACATGAAGGAGTGGGGACATCAACTATGTCAGTAGCCAAGTCGATGTAGGGACAATGATGGAGCTCAGACAGGAGCTGAGCAGGATGTAGGGCGACCGACAGGACGCACATCGCGCGAGGGCACGAGGAGGAGGCAGATGAGGAGGGTGTTGAGAGGATGAGGAAGCAGGGGGCACCGCACATCGATGCGTTGAATCTGAGTTGCACGCTAAAGACCGCCAGCCAGCACAACGCACGCACCACTTCGGGGACCGCTACAGGCCGAAGGCCAGTTGGACGAGGCTTACCCCGTCGCCGCGTATCTGACGCCTGGGAGTGGTATGAACTGGGTGCGGATGCGGCGCAACCAGATCCGACTATACCAGTGTAGTAGGGATTCGGCCTCCCCAACAGGTCGGTGATGCATGCATGTGGAAGAAGTGGTGTCGCCGAGTCAGTGGTGGTTTGAATAGCAACTAGATCATGATCGCGCGCGTTGCTGCGCCCGTATATATTTTTTAGAATATTGTGTAAATATTTGAAAAAATGACAAGAAAATAAAGTTACATAAAGGATAACTTAATTATTCACATAATGAGAGACTTTCTGTACTGTTATACTGTTTCTTAATTTATATATACATGAGATAGGCATCCCAACTTCACCAACTGAGAGACACAAAAACGAAGAAATTGATTATGTCAACGCCACGAAAGAAGCATACGGACAGGGCCAACGAGTTATCCACAGTCGATTTGCAGATAATATATATACTGATACTTCATAGCATGCCTGACTTAACCCCAAAGGCTAGGAATGTCCGCATGTGCATCACACATTAACCCCAAATATATTTTTGATGGTAATTAACCCCAAAATATAGTGATCAAGAATCTCACAATTTAGCCCAGCGGGTAGATATAAAAGTAGAGATCAATAATCTCACAATTTAGCTCAACGGGTGGGACAAATAAGTTCTTGTATAAAAAGAAGTTCAGAGACTTTTTTTTAGAATCAAAAGTCCAGAGACTAAGGGAATGTTCGGTTCCTCTCCACTCCTGTAACTCCGCTCCCGGAGCGGACCATAGTGCAGCGTATTTTGACGGAGCTGCCAAAACCGAACTCCCAACTCCCGCGGAGCGGAGAGACTCAAACAAGGCCTAAAGCACGAGCAATGCTCACGGCCCGAGATGAACGCCAGACACCTACCTTTTGGGCTAGGATCACGTTTTAAAGGCACGCACCTGCCAGCCCAATAAGCACTCTTGGCCCGAACAATGACAGCTGACCTAGATAGCTCCACGGAGCAGTGGCCCAAGAGAAACATCAGGACATCCAATTAGAACTGATCGAACGGTTAGCGATGGCAAAGCGTCGTGGAGGCTCCTAGCTCGTTCTGTTATACTGTTTCTCAATAGCGTGGAGAGCACGGGGGGTCACAGCTGGAGCAAGGTCGCTCAGGTGCTAGTCCTACCGCTGCCAGTCGCCGACGATGTGAGCCGGCGGCGACAAGGGGAGGCGACGATGGCTTCGGGATCCCGCCCGAGTCGCCTCGAGGAGACGATCGGGGGGGGGGGGTCACCGCCCCTTCTTTGTGGAGATGAGGGGTAACGATCCCTGTTGATCTTGTCAAACATATAAGTATGAGTTCTTCAAAATGGGAGCATGGGAGTCTTTGAGTGGTGGTATCACCTGATTTCCCTACGTTCGTTCTAAGAAAATTACTAGAACCCAGCTCAAGGAACTAAATTTACTCAAATATTAACTTTTTCTTAGCACCTACTTCTGGGCCCACATTTCATAATACTATACTTTTTCATTATGTGCCTTTCTCTCGCAAATTGAATTAGCTTGGGCCCCACTCTTTCTTAGAACTTGGTTCAAGTACTAGAATTGATTATAGTTTTTTTACTTAGCACCTCTCTCTCTCTCTCTCTCTCTCTCTCTCTCTCTCTCTCTCTCTCTCTCTGATGTTTGGCACCCACTTTAGTCGGTGCTGAAAGGATTGAGATGGACCTAAAGGGAGGCGGATGGATACAATTCCAAATCGATTATTGGAAAGTTAAGCAATGTGGCGTACAAAGGCGGGACTAAACAATTGCTACGGTGAGAAAATCAATATAATATAATGAGTCCAACGAGTAATGGTGAATGCGAGGCCAAGTGACCAGAGTAATCACAAGTATGGAGCTAGGGTTAGAGATAACCCAAAACATAGAGACAAGGATGTATTCTGGTTTTTCACTTCCTTGGAGGGAATCTAGTAACCGTTCGAAGGGTAGGGTGCTACCACAAAGGCACACCAACACCACGAAGGCTCACTCTATTCTCCTTGTGTGAGGCATAACAACGAATGTGATTCTCAATTACTAGTGGTAGCAGACTCCGAAGCAGCTCCAAACCTCCATGAAATTTTCGGCGGCAAATCACAAGTTGATTCCTTGCTGAAGACTACTACTGCTTAGGAGTCTCCAACCTAGCAATCTTGACCTCCTTGATGAATTCGGCTGCCCTCAAGCGAGCAATCTCCTCTTTGAAAGACTTGTGCTTGGGCATGGAGAAACGAAGTTGGGTTTGCTTCACCAACTTGGTGTCTTTCTAAAGGAAATATGCCCAAGAGGCAATAATAAAGTTGTTATTTACATTTCTTTATATCATGATAAATGTTTATTATTCATGCTAGAATTGTATTAACCGAAAACTTAGTACATGTGTGAATACATAGAAAAACAGAGTGTCCCTAGTATGCCTCTACTTGACTAGCTCGTTAATCAAAGATGGTTAAGTTTCCTAACCATAGACATGTGTTGTCATTTGTTGAACGGGATCACATCATTAGAGAATGATGTGATGGATGATATGTCTCCAACGTATCTACTTTTTCTCACGCTTTTCCTCTTGTTTTGGACTCTAATTTGCATGATTTGAATGAAACTAATCCCGGACTGACGTTGTTTTCAGCAGAACTGCCATGGTGTTGTTTTTGTGCAGAAATAAAAGTTCTCGGAACGGAACGAAACTTTGCGAGGATTTTTTTATATCAATAATAAGAATTTCTGGAGCCAAGACCTGCCGGAGAGGGGCGCCTGGGTGGGCACAACCCACCAGGGGGCGCCCCCCTCTCCTAGCGCGCCTGATACTATAAAATAATATATTTCCAGAAAAAATCAGGGAGAAAGAATTATCGCGATCCACGAGACGGAGCCGCTGCCAAGCCCTGTTCTTCCTCGGGAGGGCAGATCTGCAATCTTTTTGAGGCTCCGAAGAGGGGGATCTTCGTTCTTCGTCATCACCAACCAATCTCCATCGCCAATTCCATGATGCTCCCCACCGGGAGTGAGTAATTCCTTCATAGGCTCGCTGGTCGGTGAGGAGTTGGATGAGATTCATCATGTAACCGAGTTAGTTTTGTTAGGGCTTGATCCCTAGTATCCACTATGTTCTTAGATTGATGTTGCTATGACTTTGCTATGCTTAATGCTTGTCACTTTGGGCCCGGGTGCCATGAACTCAGATCTGAACCATTTATGAATACATCATTATATCCATGTTTTAGATCCGATCTTGCAAGTTATAGTCACTTACTATGTGTTACAATCCGACAACCCCGGAGTGACAACAACCGGGCCCACTCTCGGTGATGACCGTAGTTTGAGGAGTTCATGTATTCACTATGTGTTAATGCTTTGTTCCGGTTCTCTATTAAAAGGAGGCCTTAATATCCTTTAGTTTCCAATATGGACCCCGCTGCCACTGGAGGGTAGGACAAAAGATGTCATGCAAGTTCTTTAATAAAGCACGTATGACTATTTACGGAATACATGCCTACATTATATCGATGAACTGGAGCTAGTGTTGTATCGCCCTAGGTTATAACTGTCACATGGTGAATATCATCCAACAAGTAGCTGATCCAATGCCTACGAATTTGTCCTATATTGTTTCTGCTAAGTTACTACTGCTATCATCACTGTTACACTTGCTACAAAATTATCGCTATCATCAAGTATCACATTACTATTGTCGTCACTAATATCAAAACTATCATACTACTTTGCTACTGATCACTTTGCTACAGATAATTAATCTCCAGGTGTGTTTGAATTGACAACTCAGCTGGCAATACCTTCAAATATTCTTTGGCTCCCCTTGTGTCGAATCTATAAATTTGGGTTAAATACTTTACCCTCGAAAACTGTTGCGATCCCCTATACTTGTGGGTTCTCAAGACCTTTTTTTGGCGCCGCTACCGGGGAGCACAGCTATATTTGTTGAGTCACTTGGGATTATTATCATATTATCACTATGAAGAATCTGAAGGATCCTAAGCGTAAGATATTTCCCTCAAGTACGAGGGGAGGTAAGAGCGCCATCGATTCGCTTTAGATTCATCTTCTGTTATGAGTAAACTTGCAACACCACCACATGCTATTAATTCTGATATGTCGCAAGTTATTGATGATGCTACTTCTACTATGAGTGATGCTTATGATGATGCTAGTACCTTGCTTGATAATGATGATGTGCCACTTGGTGAATTTCTTGATAAACAAATTGCTATAGTAATACAACATGATGTTGAATCTGATGATGAGCTTGAAACTGAAACTCGTGAAACACCTGCTAGAACTAGCCTTCCTAGATATGAATTGCCTAAGGTACCGGAAGGTTATGTTATGAGTGAAGAAACAACTAGAGATATTCTTGTTGGTGAACGTAGTAATTTCAAAAAAAATCCTACGCACACACATGATCATGGTGATGCATAGCAACGAGAGGGGAGAGTGTTGTCCACGCACTCGTGAGACGTAAAAGCGAAGCGTTAGCACAACGTGGTTGATGCAGTCTTACGTCTTCACAATCCGACCGATCAAGTACCAAACGCATGGCACCTCCGAGTTCAGCACACGTTCAGCTCGATGACGTCCCTCGAACTCTGATCCAGCTGAGCTTTGAGGGAGAGTTCCGTTAGCACGACGGCATGGTGACAATGATGATGTTCTACCAACGCACGGCTTCGCCTAAGCACCGCTACGATATTATCGAGGTGGATTATGGTGGAGGGGGGCACTACACACGGCTAAGAGATCCATTGTTGTGTCTATGGGGTGCCCCCTGCCCCCGTATATAAAGGAACAAGGGAGGGAGAGGCGGCCGGCCAGGAGGAGGCGTGCCAGAAGGAGTCCTACTCCCACCGGGAGTAGGACTCCCTCCTTTCCTAGTTGGAGTAGGAGAAGGGGGAAGGAGGAGGGAGAGAGGAAGGAAAGGGGGGCGCTGTCGTGGTTCTAAGTCTGACAGTAGAATGGGGGGTAGGTATGGAGAGGCAAGATCCTAGCTATGGAGTAGTTGTATACGCAAGATGTTTACGAGTTCAGGCCCTTCTCGGAGGAAGTAACATCCCTACGCCTCGAGCCCGGAGGCGGTCGATTGTATCATGTGCGTATGAGTTATGTGGGTGCGAACCCTTTACACCGAGGAGGGGGTGGCTTATATAGAGTTCGCTGCACCCTCCAAATTTCGCTTATGCAGGGATTAAAGTACATTAAGATAGGGAGTTACTAGTAACGTCCTACATAATGTGCTATGATGGCCATAAAGCCACTTAATGACTGACCGTTTGCATGCAGACTGACTGTAGATCTCCTGGCGGTCGAGTGGTTGGCTTCATAGTCGAGTGTCTTTAGGTCCGTCGAGTGGAATCCTTCCAGGTCGACTGAAAGGTAGTTTCTTCAAGAGATGTCCTTGGGGAGGGTACCTTGGACAGGTCCATGACCCTACCCTAGGTACATGGCTTCATCAGTAGCCCCCGAATGGATCGAGGTTTGAGTGGGGAAGGAGTTGAGAACTCTTCCGACCCACTTTTCGTGCGATGAGCACGCCTTGTTCCGGATCAATGAGTTTAGGTGACGGCTTCAACTTATTTTTCACCGCTTTGATCCATTCTTTGTATCCGTCGAGTGTGTTTTTCGTACTTGGGGAACTCCGATTGACAGGATGGAGGAAACCTTCTGTCTGACGATTTGCTCTGTGGCGCGCGGATTTAGCGGGATTCGAATTTTCGTGAAACGAGCGGGGCGGAGGGAGCCGCAGTAATCGGACGGGATAAGGCAAGGACGCCTCGATCTTCGTGTTGGGGAACGCAGTAATTTCAAAAAATTTCCTACGATCACGCAAGACCATGGTGATGGCATAACAACCAGAGGGAAGAGTGTCCGTCCACGTACCCTCGTAGACCGAAAGCGGAAGCGTTATAACAACGCGGTTGATGTAGTCGTACGTCTTCACGATCCGACCGATCCAAGCACCGAACGTACGGCACCTCCGAGTTACGCACACGCTCAGCTCGATGACGATCCCGGACTCGATCCAAAGAAAGTGTCGGGATGAGTTCCAAGACGACGGCGTGGTAGCGATGTTGATGCTCCACCGACGCAGGCTTCGCCTAAGCTCCGCGACGATATGACTTCTCCGGCGCAGGCTTCGCCTAAGCTCCACGACGATATGACCAAGTGGAATATGGTGGAAGGGGCACCGCACACGGCTAAGGAAAGATCCGTAGATCAACTTGTGTGTTATGGGGTGCCCCCCGCCTGTGATATAAAGGAGCAAGGAGGAGGTGGCCGGCCAAGGGAGGAGGCGCACTAAGATGTGGAGTCCTACTAGGATTCCAAGTCCTAGTAGGAGTCCACCAAGAGGAGGAAGGGAGAAGGAAGTGGAGGAGAAGGAAAGGTGGCGGCCCCTTTTCCCTAGTCCAATTCGGACTAGAGGGGAGGGGCGCAGCAGCCCTTGGCCCTTTCTCCTCTTCCCACTAAAGCCCATCAAGGCCCATTGCTTCTCCGTAACTACCGGTACTCCGAAAAATACTCGAATCATTGGAACCTTTCCGAACTCCGAATATAGTCGTCCAATATATCGATCTTTATGTCTCGACCATTTCGAGACTCCTCGTCATGTCCCCGATCTCATCCGGGACTCCGAACTCCTTCGGTACATCAAAACTCATAAACTCATAATATAAGCATCGCCGAAACCTTAAGCGTGCGGACCCTACGGGTTCGAGAACTATGTAGACATGACCTAGAACTATTCTCGGTCAATAACCAATAGCGGGACCTGGATGCCCATATTGGCTCCTACATATTCTACGAAGATCTTTATCGGTCAAACCGCATAACAACATACGTTGTTCCCTTTGTCATCGGTATGTTACTTGCCCGAGATTCGATCGTCGGTATCCAGTACCTAGTTCAATCTCGTTATTGGCAAGTCTCTTTACTCGTTACGTAATGCATCATTCCGTAACTCAACTCATTAGCTACATTGCTTGCAAGGCTTATAGTGATGTGCATTACCGAGAGGGCTCAGAGATACCTCTCCGACAATCGGAGTGACAAAACCTAATCTCGAAATACGCCAACCCAACATGTACCTTCGGAGACACCTGTAGTACTCCTTTATAATCACCCGATTACGTTGTGACGCTTGGTAGTACCCAAAGTGTTCCTCCCAGAAACGGGAGTTGCATAATCTCATAGTTACAGGAACATGTATGGGTCATGAAGAAAGCATTAACATACTAAACGATCAAGTGTTAAGCTAACGGAATGGGTCATGTCAATCAGATCATTCAACTAATGATGTGACCTTGTTAATCAAATAACAACCCCTTGTTCATGGTTAGGAAACATAACCATCTTTGATTAACAAGCTAGTCAAGTAGAGGCATACTAGTGACACTCTGTTTGTCTATGTATTCACACATGTATTATGTTTCCGGTTAATACAATTCTAGCATGAATAATAAACATTTATCATGATATAAGGAAATAAATAATAACTTTATTATTGCCTCTAGGGCATATTTCCTTCAGTCTCCCACTTGCACTAGAGTCAATAATCTAGTTCACATCATCATGTGATTCAACACTAATATTCACATCTCGTATGTGATTAACACCCATAGTTCACATCGTCATGTGACCAACACCCAAAGGGTTTACTAGAGTCAATAATCTAGTTCACATCGCTATGTGATTAACACCCAAAGAGTACTAAGGTATGATCATGTTTTGCTCGTGAGAGAAGCTTAGTCAACGGGTCTGTCACATTCAGAGCCGTATGTATTTTGCAAATATTCTATGTCTACAATGCTCTGCACGGGGCTACTCTAGCTAATTGCTCCCACTTACAATATGTATCCAGATTGAGATTTAGAGTCATCTGGATCAGTGTAAAAAGCTTGCATCGATGTAACTCTTTACGACGGGCTCTTTTATCACCTCCATAATCGAGAAATATTTCCTTAGTCCTCACTAAGGATGTTCTTGACCAATGTCCAGTGATCTACTCCTAGATCACTATTGTACTCCCTTGCCAAATTCAGAGCAAGGTATACAATAAGTCTGGTACATAACATAGCATACTTTATAGAACCTATGGTTGAGGCATAGGGAATGACTTTCATTCTTTTTCTATCTTCTGCCGTGGTCGGGCTTTGAGTCTTACTCAATTTCACACCTTTCTAACACAGGCAAGAACTTTCTTTGACTGTTCCATTTTGAACTTCTTCAAAATCTTGACAAGGTATGTACTTATTGAAAAACTTATCAAGCGTTTTGATCTATCTCAATAGATCTTGATGCTCAATTTGTACGCAGCTTCACCGAGGTCCTTCTTTGAAAAACTCCTTTCAAATACTCCTTTATGCTTTGCAGAATAATTCTACATTATTTCCGATCAACAATATGTCATTCACATATACTTATCGTAAATGTCAGAGTGCTCCCACTCACTTTCTTGTAAATACAGGCTTCTCAAAAAGTCTCAGATAAAACCATATGCTTTGATCACACTATCAAAGCGTTTATTCCAACTCCGAGATGCTTGCACCAGTCCATAGATGGATCACTGGAGCTTGCACATTTTATTAGCTCCTTTAGGATTGACAAAACCTTCTCGTTGCATCATATACAACTCTTCTTTAATAAATCCATTAAAGAATGTAGTTTTGACATCTATTTGCCAGATTTCATAAAATGTGGCAATTGCTAACATGATTCGGACAGACTTAAGCATCGCTTCTGATTGAGAAAATCTCATTGTAGTCAACACCTTGAACTTGTCGAAAACCTTTTAAGCGACAAGTCGAGCTTTGTAGATAGTAACACTACTATCAAAGATCTGTCTTCCTCTTGAAGATCCATTTATTTAACTTGACTTGCGATCATCGAGCAAGTCAACTAAAGTCCACACTTTGTTCTCATATATGGATCCTATCTCGATTTTATGGCCTCAAGCCATTTCGCGGAATCTGGGCTCATCATCGCTTCCTCATAGTTCGTGAGGTTCATCATGGTCTAGTAACATGACTTCCGAACATGATTACCGTACCACTGGTGCGGATTTTACTCTGGAAGACCCACGAGGTTTGGTAGTAACTTGATCTCAAGTTTCATGATCATCATCATTAACTTCCTCACTAATTGGTGTAGGAATCACTAGAACTGATTTACGTGATGAACTACTTTCCAATAAGGGAGAAGGTACAATTACCTCATCAAGTTCTACTTTCCTCCCACTCACTTCTTTCGAGAGAAACTTCTTCTCTAGAAAGGATCCATCTTAGCAACGAAAAACTTGCCTTCGGATCTGTGATAGAAGGTGTACCCAATAGTTACCTTTGGGTATTCTATGAAGACGCACTTCTCCGATTTGGGTTCGAGCTTATCGGTGAAAACTATTTCACATAAGCATCACAACTCCAAACTTTTAAGAAACGACAGCTTAGGTTTACTGTTAAACCATAGTTCATACGGTGTCGTCTCAACGGATTTAGATGGTGCCCTATTAAACGTGAATGCAGTTGTCTCTAATGCATAACCCCAAAACGATATTGGTAAATCGGTAAGAGACATCATTGATCGCACCATATCAAAATAAAGCACGGTTCTGACGTTCGGACACACCATAACGTTGTGGTGTTCCGTGGCGTGAGCTGTGAAACTATTCCACTTTGTTTTAATTGAAGACCAAACTCGCAACTCAAATATTCATCTCCACGATCGGATCGCGTAAACTTTATTTTCTTGTTACGATGATTTTCTACTTCACTCTGAAATTCTTTGAACTTTTCAACTATTTCAGACTTATGTTTCATCAAGAAGATATACGCATATCCGCTCAAATCATCTGTGAAGGTCGAGAAAATAATGATACTTGCCACGAGCATCAACATTCATTGAATCGCATACATCGGTATGTATTATTTCCAATAAGTCAAGAGCTTGTTCCATTGTTCCGAGAACGGAGTTTTAGTCATCTTGCCCAAAAGGCACGGTTCGCAAGCATCAAATGATTCATAATCAAGTGATTCCAAAAGTCCATCAGCATGGATTTTTCTTCATGCGCTTTACACCAATATGACCTAAACGGCAGTGCCACAAAATAGTTTGCACTATCATTATTAACTTTGCATCTTTTGGTTTCAATATTATGAATATGTGTATCACTATGATCGAGATCCAATGAACCATTTTCATTGGGTGTGTAACCATATAAGGTTTTATTCATGTAAACAGAACAACAATTTATTCTCTTACTTAAATGAATAACCGTATTGCAATAAACATGATCAAATCATATTTATGCTCAACACCAAATAACACTTATTTAGGTTCCACACTAATCTCGAAAATATAGGGAGTGTGTGATGATGATCATATAAATCTTGGAACTATTTCCAACACTCATCGTCACTTCCCCTTCAACTAGTTTCTGTTCATTACCAGTAACTCCTGTTTTCAAGTTACTAATCTTAGCAACCGAACAAGTATCAAATACTCAGGGCTACTATAAACACTAGTAAAGCACACATCAATAACCTGTATATCAAATATACTCTTGTTCACTTTGCCATCCTTCTTATCCACCAAATGTTAGTGGCATTTCCGCTTCCAAAGGACCATTTCCTTTGCGGTAGAAGCACTTAGTTTCGTGCTTTGGTCCAGCTTTGGGCTTCTTCGGGAGTGACAACTTGTTTGCCATTCTACTTGAAGTTTCCCTTTCTTTCCCTTTGCCCTTTTCTTGAAACTAGTGATCTTGTCAATCATCAACACTTGATGCTCTTTCTTGATTTCTACCTTCGTCGATTTCAACATCACGAAGAGCTCGGGAATCTTTTTCGTCATCCCTTGCATACTATAGTTCATCACGAAGTTCTAGCAACTTGGTGATGGTGACTAGAGAATTCTGACAATCACTATCTTATCTGGAAGATTAACTCCCACTTGATTCAAGCGATTGAAGTACCCAGACAATCGAGAACATGCTCACTAGTTGAGCGATTCCCTTCCATCTTTTAGCTATAGAACTTGTTGGAGACTTCATATCTCTCAACTCGGGTATTTGCTTGAAATATTAACTTCAATTCCTGGAACATCTCATATGGTCCATGACGTTCAAAACGCCTTTGAAGTCCCGATTCTAAGCCGTTAAGTATGGTGCACTAAACTATCAAGTAGTCATCATATTGAGCTAGCCAAACGTTCATAACGTCTGCATTTGCTCCTGCAATAGGCCTGTCACCTAGCGGTGCATTAAGGACATAATTCTTCTGTGCAGCAATGAGGATAAACCTCAGATCACGGATCAAATCCGCATCATTGCTACTAACATTTTTCAATACAATTTTCTCTAGGAACACATATAAAAACATAGGGAAGCAACAACGCGAGCTATTGATCTACAACATAATTTGCAAAATACTACCAGGACTAAGTTCATGATAAATTAAAGTTCAATTAATCATATTACTTAAGAACTCCCACTTAGATAGACATCTCTCTAGTCATCTAAGTGATCACGTGATCCAAATCAACTAAACCATGTCCGATCATCACGTGAGATGGAGTAGTTTCAATGGTGAACATCACTATGTTGATCATATCTACTATATGATTCACGCTCGACCTTTCGGTCTCCGTGTTCCGAGGCCATATCTGTTATATGCTAGGCTCGTCAAGTTTAACTCGAGTATTCCGCTGCGCAACTGTTTTGCACCCGTTGTATTTGAACGTAGAGCCTATCACACCCGATCATCACGTGGTGTCTCAAAGACGAAGAACTTTCGCAAGCGGTGCATACTCGGGAGAACACTTCTTGATAATTTTAGTGAGAGATCATCTTATAATGCTACCGTCATACAAAGCAAGATAAGATGCATAAAGGATAAACATCACATGCAATCAATATAAGTGATATGATATGGTCATCATCATCTTGTGCTTGTGATCTCCATCGCCAAGCAATCATCATGATCACCATCGTCACCGGGCGCCGACACCTTGATCTCCATCGTAGCATCGTTGTCGTCTCGCCAACTATTGCTTCTACGACTATCGCTACTCCTTAGTGATAAAGTAAAGCAATTACATGGCGCTTGCATTTCATACAATAAAGCGACAACCATATGGCTCTCGCGATTGCCGATAACTTCGGTTATAAAACATGATCATCTCATACAATAAAATATAGCATCACGTCTTGACCATATCACATCACACAACATGCCCCGCAAAAACAAGTTAGACGTCCTCTACTTTGTTGTTGCAAGTTTTACGTGGCTGCTACGGGCTGAGCAAGAACCGTTCTTACCTACGCATCAAAACCACAACGATAGTTTGTCAAATAGACTCCGTTTTAACCTTCTCAAGGACGGGCGTAGTCATACTCGGTTCAACTAAAGTGAGAGACAGACACCCGCCGGTCACCTTTAAGCAACGAGTGCTCGGAGCGGTGAAACCCGATCTCGGCGTAAGCGTCACGCGTAATGTCGGTCCGGCCGCTTCATCTCACAATACCGCTGAACCAAAGTATGACATGCCGGTAGGAAGTATGACTTGTATCGTCCACAACTCACTTGTGTTCTACTCGTGCATATGACATCAACGCATAAAACCAGGCTCGGATGCCACTTTGTTGGGGAACGCAGTAATTTCAAAAATTTCCTACGATCACGCAAGACCATGGTGATGGCATAGCAACGAGAGGGAAGAGTGTCCGTCCACGCACCCTCGTGAGACCGAAAGCGGAAGCGTTATAACAACGCGGTTGATGTAGTCGCACGTCTTCACGATCCGACCGATCCAAGCACCGAACGTACGGCACCTCCGAGTTACGCACACGTTCAGCTCGATGACGATCCCCGGACTCCGATCCAAAGCAAAGTGTCGGGATGAGTTCCGTCGACCTGACGGCGTGGTGGCGATGTTGATGCTCCACTGACGCAGGCTTCGCCTAAGCTCCGCGACGATATGACTTCTCCGGCGCAGGCTTCGCCTAAGCTCATGACGATATGACCGAAGTGGAATATGGTGGAAGGGGCACCGCACACGGCTAAGGAAAGATCCGTAGATCAACTTGTGTGTTATGGGGTGCCCCCGCCTGTATATAAAGGAGCAAGGAGGAGGTGGCGGCCAAGGGAGGAGGCGCACTAAGATGTGGAGTCCTACTAGGATTCCAAGTCCTAGTAGGAGTCCACCAAGAGGAGGAAGGGAGAAGGAAGTGGAGGAGAAGGAAAGGTGGCGGCCCCTTTTCCCTAGTCCAATTCGGACTAGAGGGAGGGGCGCAGCAGCCCTTGCCCTTTCTCCTCTTCCCACTAAAGCCCATCAAGGCCCATTGCTTCTCCCGTAACTACCGGTACTCGAAAAATACCGAATCATTCGAACCTTTCCGAACTCCGAATATAGTCGTCCAATATATCGATCTTTACGTCTCGACCATTTCGAGACTCCTCGTCATGTCCCCGATCTCATCCGGGACTCCGAACTCCTTCGGTACATCAAAACTCATAAACTCATAATATAAGCATCGCGAAACCTTAAGCGTGCGGACCCTACGGGTTCGAGAACTATGTAGACATGACCTAGAACTATTCTCGGTCAATAACCAATAGCGGGACCTGGATGCCCATATTGGCTCCTACATATTCTCTGAAGATCTTTATCGGTCAAACCGCATAACAACATACGTTGTTCCCTTTGTCATCGGTATGTTACTTGCGAGATTCGATCGTCGGTATCCAATACCTAGTTCAATCTCGTTCTTGGCAAGTCTCTTTACTCGTTACGTAATGCATCATTCCGTAACTAACTCATTAGCTACATTGCTTGCAAGGCTTATAGTGATGTGCATTACCGAGAGGGCCTAGAGATACCTCTCCGACAATCGGAGTGACAAAACCTAATCTCGAAATACGCCAACCCAACATGTACCTTCGGAGACACCTGTAGTACTCCTTTATAATCACCCGATTCACGTTGTGACGTTTGGTAGTACCCAAAGTGTTCCTCCGGTAAGCAGGAGTTGCATAATCTCATAGTTACAGGAACATGTATGGGTCATGAAGAAAGCATTAACATACTAAGCGATCAAGTGTTAAGCTAACGGAATGGGTCATGTCAATCAGATCATTCAACTAATGATGTGACCTTGTTAATCAAATAACAACCCCTTGTTCATGGTTAGGAAACATAACCATCTTTGATTAACAAGCTAGTCAAGTAGAGGCATACTAGTGACACTCTGTTTGTCTATGTATTCACACATGTATTATGTTTCCGGTTAATACAATTCTAGCATGAATAATAAACATTTATCATGATATAAGGAAATAAATAATAACTTTATTATTGCCTCTAGGGCATATTTCCTTCACTTCGTGCCACCTTTTTCGCCACGTATCGCACGGGCGACTGTTGCGGGATTTGATAGGATCGCCCGGGCCTACTAGTCAGTCACTCGGAAGCAACCTCATATAAGGCCCGGGACGGGGGTTTTTGAACAGTGCGCTCCTTTCCTCCTCCCTTCCCAGATTCATCCGCCGCGTGAGGTTCCATCTCGATCTGCTTTGCTCAGGCGTGTTTCACGGCGACAATGGTGAAAGAGAAGACGACGGCTTTGGAGCGGGCGAAGAAGGTGACGGCGAAGGCGAAGGGAAGGGCGACCAGTCGGGGCGGATCTTTGTCAAGGGCTGGCTTGCCGCAGGGCTGGATCCAGGGCGACTGGATCCGCTCAACGATCCGTTAAAAGGATCTCGACGACATGGCCAATGAGGGACGGATCCCCATGGATCGGTAGCGGCTCCGGGGAAGGAGTCGGAGCCGCAACCTCTGGAGGGTGAGTGTGTTCTCTTGGCCACCCATGTCGACCGCGGGTTTTCTCTGCCGCCTCACCCTTTCTTTCGGAGATTTCTGAACTTCTTTGGGGCACAACTTCACCACTTCACTCCCAACTCCATCGTGTATCTCGCTGCTTTCATGTCTTTGTGCGAGAATTTCTTGGGTTGTCGGCCTCATTGGGGTCTTTTCAAGCACATTTTCGCTTGTCGCTCTCAGACGGTGAGAAAGGCCAATCCGAGTGACGAGAGAACTCAAGTGATTCAGATGTGTGGGGGTCTTGGGGTCCAAATGAGAGGAAAAAGTTCTTTCCCGGCCATGATCTTACCCGAGTCAGTCCGTGGATGGCAGTCGACTTGGTTCTACTGTAAGGACCAGCCAACGCTTGGCGATCATTGGACTCCCTCGTTTTTCCATGGACCGAGTGAGCAAGCCATCTTCTTTGAAGGTGATCCCCGAGGAGAAGGCGCAGGTGAAGGTGTTGGTCGAACGTGTTGTCCAGCTCATCCGAGACGGGGTGACTGGCATGGATCTCTCGGAGGTCTTCCTTCGACGACGCATCCAGCTGCTTCAAGCTCGAGACCATCCAATGTGGTTGTATTCTGGCACTGAGGACACCACTCGGATCCACCCGGAGGAGGTCGAGGATGCCATCTTTGGAAAGGTGTCTTGCGGGCATCACAGAAACAAGGACAACCCTCGAGGAGCAGGAGGATCCCTCCACTCGACCCGATCATCTGAAGTAGACAAGGTCCATTCCTGCATCTTTGAGTGTGATCCCGCTTTCTCCATCTTGTCTGCTTAAAATCGGTCGATTGACTTTTGTCTTGTTTGTTGTCTTCCAGGCCACTACTGAGATGTACTCGATGCCCAACGGGGCGCAAGAACTAGTCGAGGAGGAAGAAGGGAGCGGAGGCGAAAGCCAGGAGGAATGGCAATCTGATGGTGAGGAGGACGAAGACGATGATAGCTCTGGCGAAGAGGAGGAGGAGGAAGAGGAGGAAGAAGTCGATCCTCCTCGCATGGAAAGGCGATCCAAGCTCACCCATGACCCCGCGGTCGAGCGTGGCAAGGCTATCGCGCTTGTCGGGCGATCGATTTAAACGCCTCGACGTCCTCTCCGGGCGCCGGCGAAAAAGCGCCAAGCAGCCCGGCGACGCCATCAAAGCCGACGAAGGTTTTGCCCAAGATGAGGATGGCCATTCCCACCATTTCCGCATGCAGAACTTGTGTTTTCTTGTTTGGCATGGACATACTTTTGGTTGACTCGTTGGTGATCAACTGATTTACGAAACCTGCGGCTGCTACCTCCGAGACCTCAGCCAGGAATGAAGACCAGGAGATGGAAGATGCTGTCACCTCCAACCTTGGTATGATCTCTGTAGCTTCGCTTTTGGTCGATTGGATTTCCGTTTTTAACTTTGATTCTTTCTTGTAGTCCCTCCTCATGTCATTGATCTCCCTGATGACGACGATGAGGCGCCCGAGGCGGAGGAGGAATAAAAAGGCGCTCACCGGCAAGATCGCCAGTTGTATCGGTGCTCGAGACGCTGGTTCATGAGGGTGGCAACATCACTCGGACTTCTATGTCTTTCGCTGTGCCGCTGACGAGTATCCGACCTTCATCGTCGACTGCTGATCCGCCTTCCCTTTTCGCCACACACCACGTTCCAGAGGACCAAGTGGGTGCTGCTGGGATCATGATGGAGCAAGTGAAGGTGGTCTGGGAGGCCAACCAGGCGGCCTATGATGCTAGCTCAGCTCTTCAGAGCAACGTCCAGGTTAGTAGAGCACCACTTGTTCTGTTAGGATATGCTACATGAAAACTTTTCTTTCTGAATATCTTCGTATATGTACACCCACTGGGTGTGTCGATTGAATTTTTGGATTGGTGGGGGCACGCTGAGTGCACCCACTGGGTGTAGTCCCCGAGACTATGGTGGACTGTTGGCAGTCGACTGTAGTCTTTATACTTTGAATTTCTTTGCTAACTTCTTCACTCGGTCTGGTTAGACCATGTCGAATGGAATTTTGAAACCGGTGGGGGCACGCTGAGTGCACCCACTGGGTGTAGTCCCCGAGACTATGGTGGATCTTTGGCGAATCGTAGTCTGAAGAACTCCCCTTTTTTGGATCATGATGATACCGAGGTCGATCACGACAATTAGCCATGGTTTATGATCATAACCTTTTGTCTCATTCGGTCCGATCGATCGAACCGAAGTCAAGAGAACCAGTGGGCACGCCGAGTGCACCCACCGGGTGTAGTCCCCGAGACTACTGTCAAATATTTTGATTCGGTTGTAGTCTTAGAAACGCTACGATTTTTCTTAGTCACCCGGAAGCAACTTATCTTTGATGTCTGTCGATTGACTCTTCGCAGAAATCTTGCGAGCTTGTGGCTCGCTATACTGAATTGGAAAACAAACAGATCCAGCTCAACCTCAACTTGAAGCTTGCTCAGGAGAACTTGCAGAAGGCGAGAGATGAAGCAAAAGGTATGGCTGGTGAGAACTTGACGATTGTCTTTGTCTTTCTGCCCATTCCTAATTCTGATATCCTTGTCATTTTGCAGACAAAATGGAGGAGGCTCTGAAGAAGAAGGATCATGACTTTGCCGAGGCGCAGAAAGCGGCTTTGGACAAAACAAAGCTCGCAGAAGAAAAACTGGCTTCAGTCGGTAAACTTGAAGAAGAGAACGCCAATCTGAAAGCTGCTCTCGACGCGGCCAACAAGGAGGTTAGCCGACTGAAGAACGACAAGGTAGCTCTGAGTGACAAGGCTGGCGAACTGGCGGGGAAGAGGAACGATCTGGAGGCTTATCTGGGAGGGCTCGCCAAGAAGTTATTCCTCATGCTTGAAGGTAATCCCTCCTATCCGACTGACTTGTTATCACCGACTCATCATAGACCCATTAGCTTGAGCTCGAGTTGCGTTTACAGAATTCTGTCAGAACTTTGAGGAGGAGACTAGTCGAGTGGAGACAAGCCTGGACCCCATTAACTCTCCTGTGAAGGATGAAGCCGCTATGAACGTGCTCCGACTGGAGTCTCGTGTTGCTGCTGTGGTGGACTACCTCGCTCGATTGAAGGTTGCGGTGTCGCGCATTGACTCGACACTCTGGCCAGGCGAGACGCTTCAAAATGACCTCGAGTCTTTAATGACTCGACTGAATGACGTTCCAAGTCGAGTGCAGGAATGGAAAAAGTCTTCTGCCAGGTGTGGTGCCGATGTTGCTCTATCCCTGGTCCGCGTTCACTGCAAGGAGGCGCGAGAGGAAAAGCTGGTGTCCATCAAAGTTGCCAATACCAAGAAGTACGACTTCCGATCTTTCATGGAGACTTTCATTGCTGCTGCCACCCAGATCGCTGACGGGATCGACCTGGACCAGTTTGTCGCGCCTTCGGTCCTCCACGAGGAGTAAAAACTTCTATGCTTCGTCTTAAATTTGCCTCGGAATGCCGAGTGGTCTTGTAACCAATAAACTTTAATGTGCTTGACGCTCGAGTACTTCAGAATCCGTAGGCTGTTATCCGAACTTGGCTTATCATCGAATATGCTTTCATTTGCCTTCGAGCGAACTTTGTTCTTCACTCGGAATATACTTCAGTGCTTGAGATGCAGCTCTGAGGTGAAAAATCCAGTCGACCTGCACTTCATTGTTTTTGCAGGTAGGGATGGAGCACAGATTGTACTTGTGGCGCAGCTCCGAGGGAGAAGGTAGCAGTTGACCTGCACCTCGTCGTCCTTGCGGATCGGGACGGAACGCACGTTGTACTTGTGGCGCAGCTCCGAAGGAGAAGGTAACAGTCGACCTGCACCTCGTCGTCCTTGCGGATAAGAATGGATTTCATACTTAGGCGAGTACTGGACTGCAACTAAGCCTCTGAGTGGGAGGGTTGCTCTCCACTCGGTAGGATTTTCAGATACTTAGGCAAGTACTGGACTGCAGCTAAGCCCCCGAGTGGGAGGTTCGCTCTCCACTCGGTAGGATTTTAAACACTTTGGCGAGTACTTGGACTACAGCTAAGCCCCGGAGTGGGAGGTTTTCTCTCCACTCGGTAGGATTTCAAACACTTAGGCGAGTACTTGGACTGCAGCTAAGCCCCCGAGTGGGAGGTTTTGTTGGAAATATGCCCTAGAGGCAATAATAAATTATTTATTATTATATTTCCTTGTTCATGATAATCGTTTATTATCCATGCTATAATTGTATTGATAGGAAACTTCGAGATACATGTGTGGGTACATAGACAACACCATGTCCCTAGTAAGCCTCTAGTTGACTAGCTCGTTGATCAATAGATGGTTACGGTTCTTGACCATGGACATTTGATGTCGTTGATAACGGGATCACATCATTAGCGAGAATGATGTGATGGACAAGACCAATCCTAAGCCTAGCACAAAGATCGTAGTTCGTATGCTAAAGCTTTTCTAATGTCAAGTATATTTTTCCTTAGACCATGAGATTGTGCAACTCCGGATACCGTAGGAATGCTTTGGGTGTACCAAACGCCACAACGTAATCTGGGTGACTATAAATGTGCACTACGGTATCTCCGAAAGTGTCTGCATTGGGTTGGCACGAATCGAGACTGGATTTGTCACTCCGTGACGGAGAGGTATCTCTGGGCCCACTCGGTAGGACATCATCATAATGTGCACAATGTGACCAAGGGGTTGATCACGGGATGATGTGTTACGGAGCAGTAAAGAGACTTGCCGGTAACGAGATTGAACAAGGTATCGGCATACCGACGATCGAATCTCGGGCAAGTACAATACGCTAGACAAAGGGAATTGTATACGGGATTGATTGAGTCCTTGACATCGTGGTTCATCCGATGAGATCATCGTGGAACATGTGGGAGCCAACATGGGTATCCAGATCCCGCTGTTGGTTATTGACCGGAGAACGCCTCGGTCATGTCTCAGATGGTTCCCGAACCCGTAGGGTCTACACACTTAAGGTTCGATGACGCTTAGGGTTATAAAGGAAGTTTGTATGTGGTTACCGAATGTTGTTCGAGTCCGGATGAGATCCGGACGTCACTAGGAGTTAGGAATGGTCCGGAGGTAAAGATTTATATATGGAAAGTTGTTGTTCGGGTTCCGGGAAAAGTTCGGGTTTTTACGGTATTGTACCGGAAGCTTCTAGAAGGTTCGGAGGGGTCGGAGGTCCGGAAATTGTTCCACCACGTCCATTACAGCAGCATGGGCTATAAGGCGCCCTAGCCTTAATGGGCCAGGGGCACCAGCCCCCAAGGCCCATGCGCATGGGAGAGGGAAACCCTAAGGGGAGGGCCTCCACTTGACTTGGGAGGCACTCCTCCCCTTGGCCGCCCCTAGATGGGATCTAGGGCTGGCCGCCCGCCCCTAGGGGTGGAACCCTAGGTGGGGCGCAGCCCCCTCTCCCCCTATATATAGTGGAGGCAAAGGGGCAGCCCAATAGACGAAGTTCTTCTCATGTTGGCGCAGCCCTACCTCTCTTTCTCCTCATATCTCGCGGTGCTTGGCGAAGCCCTGCTGGATCGCCACGCTCCTCCTCCACCACCACGCCGTTGTGCTGCTGCTGGATGGAGTCTTCCCCAACCTCTCCCTCTCTCCTTGCTGGATCAAGGCATGGGAGACGTCACCGGGATGTACGTGTGTTGAACGTGGAGGTGCCGTCCGTTCAGCACTAGGATCTCCGGTGATTTGGATCACGACGAGTACGACTCCTTCAACCCCGTTCTCTTGAACGCTTCCGCTTAGCAATCTATAAGGGTATGTAGATGCACTCTCCTTCTCCTCATTGCTGGTTTCTCCATAGATAGATCTTGGTGACACGTAGGAAAATTTTGAATTTACGCCACGTTCCCCAACAGTGGCATCATGAGCTAGGTCTATTGCGTAGATTCTTTGTAAGAGTAGAACACAAAGTAGTTGTGGGCGTTGATTTTGTTCAATATGCTTACCGTTACTAGTCCAATCTTGTTTCGACGGTATTGTGGGATGAAGCGGCCCGGACCGACTTTACACGCATACATTACGTGAGACAAGTTCCACCGACTGACATGCACTTGGTGCATAAGGTGGCTAGCGGGTGCCAGTCTCTCCCACTTTAGTCAGAACGGATTCGATGAAAAGGGTCCTTATGAAGGGTAAATAGCAATTGGCATATCACGTTCTGGTTTTTGCGTAGGTAAGAAACGTTCTTGCTAGAAATCCATAGCAGCCACGTAAAACATGCAAACAACAATTAGAGGACGTCTAACTTGTTTTTGCAGGGTATGCTATGTGATGTGATATGGCCAAGAAGAATGTATGAGATTGATCATGTTCTTGTAATAGGAATCACAACTTGCATGTCGATGAGTATGACAACCGGCAGGAGCCATAGGAGTTGTCTTAATTTATTGTATGACTTGCGTGTCATTGAACAAACGCCATGTAATTACTTTACTTTATTGCTAACGGTAGCCATAGTAGTAGAAGTAATAAGTTGGCGAGACAACTTCATGGAGACACGATGATGGAGATCATGGTGTCATGCCGGTGACGATGATGATCATGGAGCCCCGAAGATGGAGATCAAAAGGAGCAAAATGGTATTGGCCATATCATGTCACTATTTGATTGCATGTGATGTTTATCATGTTTATGCATCTTATTTGCTTAGAACGACGGTAGTAAATAAGATGATCCCTCATTAAAATTTCAAGAAAGTGTTCCCCTAACTGTGCACCGTTGCGAAAGTTCGTGCGTTTGAAGCACCACGTGATGACCGGGTGTGATAGATTCTTACGTTCACATACAACGGGTGTAAGCCAGATTTACGCACACGAAACACTTAGGTTGACTTGACGAGCCTAGCATGTACAGACATGGCCTCGGAACACAAGAGACCGAAAGGTCGAGCATGAGTCGTATAGTAGATACGATCAACATGAAGATGTTCACCGATGATGACTAGTCCGTCTCACGTGATGATCGGACACGGCCTAGTTGACTCGGATCATGTAATCACTTAGATGACTAGAGGGATGTCTATTCGGTGGGGAGTTCATGAGATGAACTTAATTATCTGAACATAGTCAAAAGATCTTTGCAAATTATGTCGTAAGCTCGGTACTTTAGTTCCTTTCGCTTTTAGATATGTTCCTAGAGAAAATATAGTTAAAAGTTGATAGTAGCGATTATACGGACGGAAGAAAGCTTATGTCCTTAATGCACCGCTTCGGTGTCTTTGAACCCCAAACGTCGTCTGTGGATGTTGCGAACATCGGACATACACGTTTTGATAATCGCGTGATAGTTCGCTTAAGCGGTTTAGAGTTGAGGCACCAAAGACGTTTTTCGAAACATTGCGGAACATATGAGATGTTTCGAGGGCTGAAATTGGGATTTCAGGCTCGTGCCCACGTCAAGAGGTATAAGACCTCCGACGATTTTCTTAGCCTGCAAACTAAGGGAGAAAAGTTGCGCTTGTGCTCAGATTGTCTGAGTGCAACAATCACTTGAATCAAGTGGGAGTTGATCTTCCTGATGAGATAGTGATGTTTCTCCAAAGTCATTGCCACCAAGCTGCTAGAGCTTCGTGATGAACTATAACATATCAGGGATAGATGAAAGTAGAAGTCAAGAAGGAGCATCAATTGTTGATGGTTAATGAAACCACTTGTTTCAAGAAGGGCAAAGGTTAAGAAGGGATATTTCATGAAACGGCAAATCAGTTGCTGCTCTAAGTGAAGAAACCCAAGGTTGAACCCAAACCCGAGACTAAGTGCTTCTGTAATAAGGGGAACAACCACTAAGAGAAGAATTACCCTAGATACTTGGTAGATGAGAAGGTTGGCAAGGTCGATACAAGTATATTGGATATACATTATGTTAATGTGTACTTTACTAGTACTCCTAGTAGCACTGTGGTATTAGATACCGTTCGGTTGCTAAGTGTTAGTAACTTTCGAAATAAAAGCTACGGAATAAAAGGAGACTAGCTAAAGGTCAAATTTGACGATATGTGTTGGAAGTGTTTCCAAGGTTGATGTGATCAAGCATCGCACGCCCTCTACCATTGAGATTGGTGTGAAACCTAAATAATTGTTATTTGGTGTTTGTGTTGAGCATAGACATGATTGGATTATGTCTATCGCAATATGGTTATTCATTTAAGGAGAATAATGGTTACTCTGTTTATTTGAATAATACCTTCAATGGTCTTGCACCTAAAAGGAATGGTTTATTGAATCTCGATCCTAGTGATACACATTTTCATGCCAAAAGATATAAGATAGTAATGATAGTACCACTTACTTGTGGCACTGCCATGTAAGTCATATTGGTGTAAAACGCATGAAGAAGCTCCATGTTGATGGATCTTTGGACTCACTCGTTTTTGAAAAGTTTGAGACATGCGAACCATGTCTATTGGTGTATACGCATGAAGAAACTCCATGCAGATGGATCGTTTGGACTCACTTGATTTTGAATCACTTGAGATATGCAAATCACACCACATTGGCAAGATGACTGGAAAGCCTCGTTTTCAGTAAGATGGAACAAGATAACAACTTGTTGGAAATAACACATTTTGATGTGTGCAGTCCAATGAGTGCTGAGGCATGCAGTGAATATCGTTATGTTCTTACTTCACAGATGATTGAGTAGATGTTGAGTATATTTACTTGATGAAACACAAGTCTGAATTATTGAATGGTTCAAGTAATTTCAGAGTGAAGTTGAAGATCATTGTGACAAGAGGATAAAGTGTCTATGATATGATCATAGAGATGAGTATCTGAGTTACGAGCTTTGGCACGCAATTAAGACATTGTGGAAATTGTTTCACAATTAATACCGCTGGAACACCATAGTGTGATGGTGTGTCCGAACATCATAGTTGCACCCTATTGGATATGGTGCGTACCATGATGTCTCTTATCGAATTACCACTATCGTTCATGGGTTAGGCATTAGAGACAACCGCACTCACTTTAATAGGGCACCACGTAATTCCGTTGAGATGACACCGTGAGAACTATGGTTTAGAGAAACTTAAGTTGTCGTTTCTTGAATGTTTGGGGCTGCGACGCTTATGTGAAAAAGTTTCATCGTGATAAGCTCGAACCCAAAACGGATAAATGCATCTTCATAGGATACCCAAAATGGTTGGGTATACCTCCTAATTCAGATCCGGAAGCAAAAGTGATTGTTTCTAGAAACGGGTCCTTTCTCGAGGAAAAAGTTTCTCTCGAAAGAATTGAGTGGGAGGATGGTGGAGACTTGATGAGGTTATTGAACCGTCACTTCAACAAGTGTGTAGCAGGGCACAGGAAGTTGTTCATGTGGCACCTACACCAATTGAAGTAGAAGCTTATGATAGTGATCATGAAGTTTTGGATCAAGTCACTACCGTACCTCGTAGAGGGACAAGGATGCGTACTACTTCAGAGTGGTATAGTAATCATGTCTTGAAGGTCATGTTGCTAGACAACAATGAACCTAAGAGCTATGGGGAAGCGATGGTGGGCTCATATTCCGACAAATGGTTAGAATCCATGAAATCCGAGATAGGATCCATGTATCAGAACAAAGCATGGACTTTGGTGGACTTGCCTGATGATCGGCAAGCCATTGAGATAAATGGATCTTTAAGAAGAAGACGGACGTGGACGGTAATGTCACCGTCTATGAAGCTCCACTTGTGGCGAAGAGTTTTTCACAAGTTCAAGGAGTTGACTACGATGAGATTTTCTCATCCGTAGCGATGCTTAAGTCCGTCGGAATCATGTTAGCATTACCTGCATTTACGAAATCTGGCAGATGGATGTCCAAACGAGTTTCCTTACCAGTCTTCGTAAGGAAAGGTTGTATGTGATACAATCAGAAAGTTTTTGTCGATCCTAAGGATGCTAAAAGGTATCTTTGGCTCCAATGATCCTTCTAAGGACCGGAGCAAGCATCTCGGAGTTGGAATGTGCGCTTTGATGAGATGATCAAAGATTTTGGGTTTATACAAAGTTTATGAGAAACTTGTATTTCCAAAGAAGTGAGTGGGAGCACTCTGAATTTACGATGAGTATATGTTGTTGACATATTGTTGATCGAAATGATGTAGAATTCTGAAAGCATATAGGGTTGTTTGAAAAGTGTTTTTCAATGGAAAACCTGGATTAGGCTACTTGAACAATAAGCATCAAGATCTATAAGATAGATCAAAATGTTTAATAGTACTTTCAAATGAGCACATACCTTGACATAATCTTGAAGGTGTTCAA
This sequence comes from Aegilops bicornis, assembly GCA_021605145.1. Lineage (NCBI taxonomy): Eukaryota > Viridiplantae > Streptophyta > Magnoliopsida > Poales > Poaceae > Aegilops > Aegilops bicornis. The sequence continues at coordinate 475,238,332 of CM038669.1, read as the reverse complement.
GATGGATCGATCAAAGAAGGAGTTCTTGCCTCGAGTTGTAAGGTATGAAGTTAAGAGTTAAAACTTCGACCACGGCAGAAAAGAGAGAAAGGACAAAGGTCGTCCCCTATGCCTTAGACGTAGGCTCTACAAGATGCTATGCTATGTACCGCACTTTGATGTGTGCCTTGCTACATATCTGGCAAGAGGGTACAAAGGTGATCAAGGAGTGGATCACCAGATAGTGGTCAAAATTATCCTTAGAGGAATAAGGATATGTTTCTCGGTTATGGAGGTGATAAAGAGTTCGACGTAAAGAGTTGCGTCGATGAAAGCTTTAACACATATCCGGATAGCTCTGAGTAGAGATACCGGATACATATAATGGAGCAACAGTTTGGAATAGCTCCAAGTGGAACGTGGTAGCAGCATCTACGATATGACATAAAGTTTTGCGAAATACATAGGGATCTGAATATTGCGCAACCCGTTGACTACAACCTCTATCACAAGCATAAACATGATCAAACCCGAACTCATTGAGTGTTAATCACATAGTGATGTGAACTAGATTATTGATTCTAGTAAACTCTTTGGATGTTGGTCACATGGTGATGTGACCTGTGAGTGTTAATCACATGACAATGTGAACTAGATTATTGACTCTAGTGCAAGTGGGAGACTGTTGGAAATATGCCCTAGAGGCAATAATAAATTAGTTATTATTATATTTCCTTGTTCATGATAATCGTTTATTATCCATGCTATAATTGTATTGATAGGAAACTCAGATACATGTGTGGGTACATAGACAACACCACGTCCCTAGTAAGCCTCTAGTTGACTAGCTCGTTGATCAATAGATGGTTACGCCATCTTGACCATGGACATTTGATGTCGTTGATAACGGGATCACATCATTAGCAGAATGATGTGATGGACAAGACCCAATCCTAAGCCTAGCACAAAGATCGTGTAGTTCGTATGCTAAAGCTATTCTAATGTCAAGTATTTTTTCCTTAGACCATGAGATTGTGCAACTCTCGGATACCGTAGGAATGCTTTGGGTGTACCAAACGTCACAACGTAACTGGGTGACTATAAAGGTGCACTACAGGTATCTCCGAAAGTGTCATTGGGTTGGCACGAATCGAGATCGGGATTTGTCACTCCGCAGACGGACAGGTATCTCTGGGCCCACTCGGTAGGACATCATCATAATGTGCACAATGTGACCAAGGGGTTGATCATGGGATGATGTGTTACGGAACGAGTGAAGAGACTTGCCGGTAACGAGATTGAACAAGGTATCGGCATATCGACGATCGAATCTCGGGCAAGTACAATACCGCTAGACAAAGGGAATTGTATACGGGATTGATTGAGTCCTTGACATCATGGTTCATCCGATGAGATCATCATGGAACATGTGGGAGCCAACATGGGTATCCAGATCCCGCTGTTGGTTATTGACCGGAGAACGTCTCGGTCATGTATGCGCATGGTTCCCAAACCCGTAGGGTCTACACTTAAGGTTCAATGATGCTAGGGTTATAAAGGAAGTTTGTATGTGGTTACCGAATGTTGTTGGAGTCCGGATGAGATCCCGGACGTCACGAGGAGTTCCGGAATGGTCCAGAGGTAAAGATTTATATATGGAAAGTTGTTGTTCGGGTTCCGGGAAAAGTTCGGGTTTTTCTGGTATTGTACCGGGAAGCTTCAAGAAGGTTCCGGAGGATTCCGGAGGGGTCCGGAGGTCCGGAAATTGTTCCACCCCGTCTAGTACAGTAGCATGGGCTATAAGGGGGCGCCCTAGCCTTAATGGGCCAGGGGCACCAGCCCCCCCAAGGCCCATGCGCATGGGAGAGGGGAAACCCTAAGGGGGAGGGCCTCCACTTGACTTGGGAGGCACTCCTCCCCCCCTTGGCCGCCCCCTAGATGGGATCTAGGGCTGGCCGCCGCCCCTAGGGGTGGAACCCTAGGTGGGGGCGCAGTCCCTCTCCCCTATATATAGTGGAGGCAAGGGCAGCCCAGCACGAAGTTCTTCTCATGTTGGCGCAGCCCTACCTCTCTTTATCCTCATATCTCGCGGTGCTTGGCGAAGCCTGCCGGGATCACCACGCTCCTCCACCACCACCACGCCATTGTGCTGCTGCTGGATGGAGTCTTCCCCAACCTCTCCCTCTCTCCTTGCTGGATCAAGGCATGGGAGGCGTCCACCGGAGCTGTCACGTGTGTTGAACGCGGAGGTGCCGTCTGCTCGGCACTAGGATCTCCGGTGATTTGGATCATGACGAGTACGACTCCTTCAACCCCGTTCTCTTGAACGCTTCCGCTTAGCGATCTACAAGGGTATGTAGATGCACTCTCCTTCCCCTCATTGCTGGTTTCTCCATAGATAAATCTTGGTGACACGTAGGAAAATTTTGAATTTCTGCTACGTTCCCCAACAGGTTTGCTCTCCACTCGGTAGGATTTTAAATACTTAGGCGAGTACTGGACTACAACTAAGCCCCCGAGTGGGAGGTTTGCTCTCCACTCGGTTGGAATTTTCAAACTTAGGCAAGTACTGGACTGCAGCTAAGCCTCCGAGTGGGAGGATTTTTTTGTGTCGTAGTTCTTTAGGAGAAGGCAGCAGTCGATCTGTACCTCGTCGTCCTTACAAAGCGCACATTGTATTAAATACTTAGGCGAGTACTTGGACTGCATCTAAGCCCCTGAGTGGGAGGCTGGCTCACCACTCGGTAGGATTTTAATCACTTAGGCGAGTACTTGGACTGCAGCTAAGCCCCCGAGTGGGAGGCTGGCTCACCACTCAATAGGATTTTAAACACTTAGCCAAGTACTTGGACTGCAGCTAAGCCCCCGAGTGGGAGGCTGGCTCACCGCTTGGTAGGATTTTAAACACTTAAGCGAGTACTTGGACTGCATCTAAGCCCCCGAGTGGGAGGCTGGCTCACCACTCGGTAGGATTTTAAACACTTAGGCGAGTACTTGGACTGCAGCTAAGCCCCCGAGTGGGAGGCTGGCTCACCACTCGGTAGGATTTCAAACACTTAGGCGAGTACTTGGACTGCAGCTAAACCCCGAGTGGGAGGCTGGCTCACCACTCGGTATGATTTTCAAGTACTTAGGCTAAACGGATTGCAGTTTAAGCCCCGAGTGGGAGGCTGGCTCTCCACTCGGCAGGGATTTTTTTATAGACTTAGGCGAAACGGGTTCGCAGCTAAGCCACCCACTGGGGGGGGGGGGATTTCTCATGTAAACAAAAAGTAATAACAATCACTGGGAAAATTATAACATTCTTGTCTTCGATAGACAAACTACAGAGGTACTTTTATTACATCTCACCCGAGTGAGTACTTAAGTATAAAATAGGCGGAGCAGCTCCGCATTCCAAGCTCGAGGCTCATCAATCTGGCGATCGACGTTGTAAAGATGGTATGCTCCATTGTGGAGAACTCTGGTGACGATGAAGGGACCTTCCCAAGTGGGAGCGAGCTTGTGTGGTTTCTGTTGATCCACTCGGAGGACCAAGTCTCCTTCTTGGAAGGTTCGGCTCTTCACATTTCGAGCATGGAATCGATGCAAATCCTGCTGATAGATGGTCGAGCGGATCAGGGCCATCTCTCTCTCCCCTTCTAGGAGGTCGACTGCATCTTGCCGGGCTTGCTCCGCTTCATCTTCAGAGTAGAGTTTGACTCGAGGTGCATTGTGAAGCAGGTCACTCGGCAGAACTGCTTCAGCTCCATAGACCAGAAAGAATGGAGTTCTCCCAGTCGGCCGATTAGGAGTGGTCATCAATCCCCAGAGAACTGATGGAAGTTCGTCGACCCACGCTCCTGCTGCATGCTTGAGATCACGCATCGGTAGGGGTTTCGATCCTTTGAGAATTAGACCGTTTGCTCGTTCTGCTTGTCCATTCGACTGTGGGTGAGCAACTAAAGCATGGTCGACTCGCGTGCCTTGAGAGGCGCAAAAGGCTTTGAATTTGTCAGAATCGAAGTTTGACCCATTGTCAATGATGATGCTATGCGGAACTCCATATCTGAATATCAACTCTCTGATGAAACTGATAGCAGTGCACGCATCGAGATTCTTGATAGGCTTAGCTTCGATCCACTTTGTAAACTTGTCGACTGCCACTAGCAAGTGAGTGAAGCCGCTTCTGCCAGTTCTCAGTGGTCCAATCATATCCAATCCCCAAACAGCGAAGGGCCAGATGAGTGGAATGGTCTTTAAGGATGAAGCGGGTTTGTGCGACATATTGGAATAGAACTGACATCCTTCACACTTGTTGACTATTTCCTTTGCCATTTCATTTGCTTTTGGCCAATAAAACCCCGCTTGGTATGCTTTAGCCACAATGGTCCGAGAGGACGCATGATGACCACATGTCCCCGAGTGGATATCATCAAGAATTATCTGACCTTCTTCTGGTGTTATGCATTTCTGGCCGACTCCAGTCGCGCTTTCTCTATACAACTGTCCCTTGATCACAGTAAAGGCCTTGGATCGACGGACGATCTGTCGAGCCTCTTCTTCGTTCTCCGGGAGCTCTTTCTTTAGGATATACGCGATGTAATGCCTTTATCCGGTCGGGAGTGATGACCACGACTTCCATGATCAGGTCGACCATTTGGGACCTCAACTTCACGGTCGGATCGGTGGCACTTTTTGGCTATGGAGCTTCTTCGGTGAAAGGATCCTCTTGAATCGACGGTGTGTGGATGTGCTCCAAAAACACATCACCGGGAATGGCTTCCCTCTTGGACCCTATTTTCGCCAAATCATCGAGCTTGATTTTTCGGCCGGGGTACATGATGAAGCTCTAACCCCTCGAACTTCTTCTCTAGCTTCCTCACTGCATTGCAATAACCAGGTCATGATTTGGACTTCGACGCCCACTCCTTCATCACTTGATTAACCACTAGATCTGAGTCGCCATAGACCATGAGGTGACGGACGCCGAGTGAAATGGCCATACGCAACCCATACAATGTGCTTCAGATTCGCTTCATTGTTGGAAGAATCAAAGTGAATCTGGAGCACATATCTGAGCTTATCTCCTGGGAAACCAACACTACCCCAAAGACCGGAATCATTCAGCATCTTGGAACCGTCGAGAGGACATGGTCCAAAGGTTCGAGTGAACTTGAGTCGGTAGTTTACATTCGATCCACATGGCGATGAAATCTGCTCGCTTGGGACTTGATGGCTTTCTTTGCCTCAAACTTGATATCAAGGGAAGGAGTTCAATCGCCCATTTCGCCACTCGACAGATTGCATCTACATTGTGCGAGAATCTCTGACAATGGGGCGTCGCTGATGACTATAATGGAATGATCAGAGAAGTAATGAGCAACCTTCTTCGCGGTCATATAAATCCCATAAACAAGCTTCTGATAATGAGGGTATCTTTGCTTTGATGGGGTCAATACTTCAGAAAGATAATATACTGGGTGCTGAACTTTGAAGGCTTTTCCTTCTTCTTCCCACTCGACCGTAAGCACTGTACTGACGACTTGTGCTGTGGCTGCAACGTAAAGCAGCAAAGGCTCCTTGCTGATTGGGGCAGCAATCACCGGCTGGATGGAGAGCAGAGCTTTTAGCTCTGCAAATGCTGCATTAGCTTCGGGAGTCCACTCGAACTTGTCTGACTTCTTCATCAGTCGGTAAAGAGGCAATGCCTTTTCACTGAGACGAGAGATGAATCGACTTAAAGCGGCCAAGCATCCAATAAGCTTCTGGACATCGTGCACATGCACAGTGCGTTTCATTCGAAGTATAGTGCCAACTTTTTCTAGGTTGGCATCGATTCCTCGTTCGGAAACAAGAAAGCCGAGTAACTTCCCGCCAGGAACTCCGAATGTGCACTTTGATGGATTAAGCTTGATATCATACCTCCTGAGATTGGCAAATGTTTCAAAGAAGGTCACCAATGGTCGGAACCTTTACATGACTTGACCACAATATCATCCATGTATGCTTCCACATTCCGACCGATTTGAGTGAGCAAACACTTACGAATCATCCTCATGAACGTGGCTCTGGCATTCTTGAGGCCGAATGGCATGGTGACATAACAGAAGCACCCGAATGGAGTGATGAAAGCTGTTTTGATCTTGTCGGGTCCATACAGACGGATCTGATGGTAACTGGAATAGGCGTCTAAAAAAGACAACCGCTCACACCCCGCAGTCGAGTCGACTATTTGGTCGATGCGGGGGAGAGGAAAATGATCTTTTGGGCAGGCCCAATTGATATGTTTGAAGTCAATGCACATGCGAAGTGACTTGTCCTTCTTAGGGACCATGACAACATTGACGAGCCACTCGGAGTGGTAAATCTCTCGGATAAACTCTGCTGCTAAGAGCCGAGCCACCTCCTCGACAATGGCCTTTTCTCTTACGGGCGGTGGACCGTCGAAGATGTTCTTTGACAGGTTTAACTTTTGAGTCGACTCAGAGGCGATGCTCACCGATCCCTTGGGAACACGGCATGTCGTGAGGCTTCCATGCGAAGATGTCCTAGTTCTCACGGAGGAACTGGATGAGCGCTTCTTCCTATTTGGAGTCGAGTGTTGTTGAGATGTGTGTCGGAGCAGCATTGGGATCAGTCGGGTGAATGTGAATCGGTTTCGTCTCACCGGACGACTGAAATGCTGACTCCGTGGCGGGCTTCTTGGCTCGCAACAAATAACTCGGGTCTGTAGTTTTTTGGTACTCTTGCAACTCTACCACTGCCATCTGAGCATCTGCGATCTTAGAGCCTTTCTGAAAACACTCTTCTGCTTTCTTCCGATTGCCGGTGATAGTGATCACACCTTTGGGGCCTGGCATCTTCAGTTTGAGGTATACATAACATGGTCGAGCCATGAAACGTGCATACGCCGGCCTTCACAGAATAGCGTGATAAGCGCTCTGGAAATCCACGACCTCAAAGGTCAACTTTTCCTTACGAAAATTCTTGTAATCACCAAAAACCACATCGAGAGCAATTTGGCCGAGTGACTCAGCCTTCTTTCCAGGAATGACCCCATGGAAGCTCATGTTGCTGGTGCCGAGTCTGGACATCAGAATGCCCATCCCTTTCAACGTCTCTGCATATAGTATGTTCAAAGCATCGCCGCCATCCATCAAAACTTTAGTTAGTCGAGTGCCTTCGACGATCGGGTCGACCACCAAAGCTTGCCTCCCAGGGGTGGCTATGTGTGTCGGGTGATCAGACTGGTCGAACGTGATGGCGGTCTGTGACCATTTCAGATAACTGGGTGTCGCCAGAGCGACTATATTCACTTCTCGGTTGATAACTTTCAATCGACTTTTGCTTTCAACGTCAGCAAAAATCATCAGGGTGGAATTGACCTGGGGGTATCCACCATCACTATCTTCCTTGTCCTCAACTTTGTTCGACTCCTTCTCCTTATCCTTGGACTGCTTCCCTTGGAACTGCTGAATCAAGAGCCGACACTGTCGAGTGGTATGCTTTGGGTAAATGAGTTTACCCTCTTCATCTTTTTTCGTGTGAATGTGACATGGCAAGTCCAATACATCATTCCCATCTTGGTCTTTCACCTTCTTGGGGTTCCAAGGCCCCTTGGGTTTCCCCTTGAACTTTCCTGGAGTTACGGCCAAGGATTCTCCGAGCAGCCGGTGGCTTCGGCTTTCCGCTTCGCTTTTATTTGGAGTTCCCTCCCGATTTCATTAGTGGCTGACTTATACTTGCCACTCCGGAGCCGATCCTCTTCTTCACCGTTGGCGTACTTGGTGGCAATCTCCATCATTTGACTCAGGGTCATATCTCCGGTCCGACCAAATTTCAAACTTAACTCTCTGTTCTTAACGCCTTCCTTGAAGGCACATACTGCCTGATGATCAGATACATTCTCTACCGTGTGATGCAATGTGATCCATCTCTGGATGTAATCCTCGAGTTTCATTCGACTTACGCACACGATCGCAACTCTGTCAACCCTGCTGGCCGCTTGCAAGTTCCTTCAAATGTCTTGACAAACACTGGGCAAGATCTTCCCAAGTGTAAATGTCTTTGGGTGCTAACTGATTCAACCATGCTCTGGTCGAGCCCTCCAACATAAGAGGCAGGTGTTTCATGGCCACTTCATCATTGCCGCCGCCAATCTGAACAGCCACTCGGTAGTCCTCAAGCCAAGTATCCGGCTTGGACTCACCGGTGAACTTACTGACTCCAGTCGCCAACCTGAAGTTGGGAGGAATCACCGCGACCCTGATGGCTCTGCTAAAACACTCTAGTCCTGAGACGTGTACTCTGCTGCTGGTGGTCACATCTCTATCATGACCTTCTCGGTGAGCTCTGTTCCTGTCGACCAAACCTTGAACGATAATGGATCTCGCATCAAAGCCTGGTTCCCTGGGGTCGACTGGAATCCTTCGCCCAACACTGTGATGGCGTCATCATCCTCATTGCCGAGGCGTGCATTTACCCACCCCTTGGGGGAGGAGTGGGCACTCGACGTCGATCATCACGATCGAATCGGTCCTCATACTGATCACGCCGGCCTCCATGTCCCTCACGCCTCGGGGGCGATCTTGGGCTATGAGTCGACTGGACTGTATTCGCAGCGACGGATCTGCTGTGAATCCTATTCCGCGACTGCGATACAGCTGAATTTTGATCTCCTTCTGCCCGAGCAAATCTACGATCTGGAGCAAGCCTCCGCCGACCTTTGTTGGGAAGGCTGAATGGACTCGCTATACGGGCTGCGGTTGCTAGATTTTGAATGGGAGTTCGATATACCGAGTCGGTTGTGGAAAGAGTTGACGCCGATCGACGACGGGACCCGTTGTTGCGCTTCGTTAAACCGAGCACTCGCTGGAGATTTTCGAATGAGTGCGCTTAGCCAAGATGGCCAAACGCTGCGTCTTCTAAGGCACGGGCCTCGGGGGTTTCCCCAACGATAGGAGTGTGAAGTGCATCCATGTTCCGGCGGCGAAGCTCCTCCTTCTGCAGCGAAGTGAGTGGTTCGGGCAAGTACTCTTCATGGGCTTGCGACGGGCCGCCCTTGCCGTCGCCACCGTCGGCGCGAGGAAAGCCGGGTGGACTGCGTGGCCCATCGACCATCAGGACTTCCGCTGGATCCTTCATCGCACTTTTCGTATCACGATCTCTGCGAGCCGGTCGGCAGATTGAACAGTAGTAGAGAGATTCGTCGGGCTCGATTACGCGACTTGGGGTGTGGCCGACTGGCGGGCCACCGCATGCCTCACCCACCGCTGAAGCCTCGACCGACCGGAGCGCTTGCGCCGGCGAGAGACTGGGAGGGAGGACGACACAGGAGCCGACCGATACTGGGTCGACGGTTGCCGCAGGAGGACGCCGCGGACGCACGCGCGAAAGTGCGTTGCCCCGCGGACGGGGAGCGCGTCGACGTCGAGTGGAGCCTCCTGAAGCCAAGCGGAGTTGTCGGCGACGAACGTGAGCGTGCCGAGACGGATCTCGCGGCCCTCAACCAAAACTCCACCTGAAACCATGATGAAGGAGATCGGAAAAAACTGCAACTTCTCCAACAAGTCGCTAAGACACCTGCCCCACGGTGGGCGCCAACTGTCGTGGTTCTAAGTCTGACAGTGGAATGGGGGGTAGGTATGGAGAGGAAAGATCCTAGTTATGGAGTAGTTGTATACGCAAGATGTTTACGAGTTCAGGTCCTTCTTGGAGGAAGTAACAACCCTACGTCTCAAAGCCCGGAGGCGGTCGACTGTATTATGTGCGTATGAGTTACAGGGGTGCGAACCCTTTACACTGAGGAGGGGGGTGGCTTATATAGAGTTCGCGGACCCCTCGACCCTCGATTATGCAGGATTAAGGTACATTAAGATAGGGAGTTACTGGTAACGTCCTACATAAAGTGCTATGATGGCCATAAAGCCACTTAATGACCGACCGTTTGCGTGCAGACTGACTGTAGATCTCCTGGCGGTCGAGTGGTTGGCTTCATGGTCGAGTGTCTTTAGGTCCGTCGAGTGGAATCCTTCCAGGTCGACTGAAAGGTAGTTTCTTCAAGAGATGTCCTTGGGGAGGGTACCTTGGACAGGTCCATGACCCTACCCTAGGTACATGGCTTCATCAGGCGCCGCCCCCCTCCTTGTCCAATTCGGACTAGAGGGGAGGCCTTGTGACCTCTACAGCCGCCCTCCTCTTCTCCACTAAGGCCCATGTAGGCCCATTAAACCCCCGGGGGGGGGGGGGGTTCCGGTAACCCCCGGTACTTCGGTAAAATCCCGATTTATCGCGGAACACTTCCGATATCCAAATATAGGCTTCCAATATATCAATCTTTATGTCTCGACCATTTGAGACTCCTCGTCATGTCCGTGATCACATCTGGGACTCCGAACTATCTTCGGTACATCAAAACATATAAACTCATAATATAACTGTCATCAAACTTTAAGCGTGCGGACCCTACGGGTTCGAGAACTATGTAGACATGACCGAGACACGTCTCCGGTCAATAACCAATAGCGGAACCTGGATGCTCATATTGGCTCCCACATATTCTACGAAGATCTTTATTGGTCGAACGCATAACAACATACGTTGTTCCCTTTGTCATCGATATGTTACTTGCAGAGATTCGATCGTCGGTATCTCAATACCTAGTTCAATATCGTTACTGCAAGTCTCTTTACTCGCTACGTAATACATCATCCCGCAACTAACTCATTAGTTGCAATGCTTGCAAGGCTTATAGTGATGTGCATTACCGAAAGTGGGCCCAGAGATACCTCTTCGACAATCAAGTGACAAATCCTAATCTCGAAATACGCCAACCCAACAAGTACCTTCGAGACACCTCAGAGAGCACCTTTATAATCACCCAGTTACGTTGTGACGTTTGGTAGCACACAAAGTGTTCCTATGGTAAACGGGAGTTGCATAATCTCATAGTCATAGGAACATGTATAAGTCATGAAGAAAGCAATATCAGAATACTAAACGATCATGTGCTAAGCTAATGGAATGGGTCAAGTCAATCACATTATTCTCCTAATGATGTGATACCGTTAATCAAAAGACAACTCATGTCAATGGCTAGGAAATATAACCATCTTTGATCAATGAGCTAGTCAAGTAGAGGCATACTAGTGACACTCTGTTTGTCTATGTATTCACACAAGTATTATGTATCCGGTTAATACAATTCTAGCATGAATAATAAACATTTATCATGATATGAGGAAATAAATAATAACTTTATTATTGCCTCTAGGGCATATTTCCTTGCCTCCCACTTGCACTAGAGTCAATAATCTAGATTACACAAGAATGATTCTAACACCCATGGAGCCTTGGTGCTGATCATGTTTTGCTCGTGGAAGAGGCTCGGTTAATGGGTGCGCAACATTCAGATCCATATGTATCTTGCAAATCTCTATGTTTCCCAATTGCATTTGGTCCCGGATGGAATTGAAGCGTCTCTTGATGTGCTTGGTCCTCTTGTGAAATCTGGATTCCTTTGCCAAGGCAATTGCACGATATTGTCCTGAGAAGATCTTTATTGGTCCCGATGCACTAGGTATGACACCTAGATCGGTAATGAACTCTTTCATCCAGACTCCTTCATTTGCTGCTTCTGAAGTAGCTATGTACTCCGCTTCGCATGTAGATCCCGCCACGACGCTTTGTTTAGAACTGCACCAACTGACAGCTCCACCGTTCAATATAAACACGTATCTGGTTTGCGATTTAGAATCGTCCGGATCAGTGTCAAAACTTGGATCGACGTAACCATTTACGACTAGCTCTTTGTCACCTCCATAAACGAGAAACATATCCTTAGTCCTTTTTCAGGTATTTTAGGATATTCTTGACCGTTGTCCAGTGATCCACTCCTGGATTACTTTGGTACCTACCTGCCAAGCTTATTGCTAAGCATACGTCAGTCCGGTACACAAAGATTGCATACATGATAGAGCCTATGGCTGAAGCATAGGGAACATCTTTCATCTTCTCTCTATCTTACGCAATGGTCGGGCATTGAGTCTTACTCAACTTCACACCTTGTAACACGTGCAAGAACCCTTTCTTTGCTTGATCCATTTTGAACTTCTTCAAAACTTTGTCAAGGTATGTGCTTTGTGAAAGTCCAATTAAGCGTCTTGATCTATGTCTATAGATATTGATGCCCAATATATAAGCAGCTTCATCGAGGTCCTTCATTGAAAAACTCTTATTCAAGTATCCCTTTATGCTATCCAGAAATTTTATATCATTTCCAATCAGTAATATGTCATCCACATATAATATCAGAAATGCTACAGAGCTCCCACTCACTTTCTTGTAAATACAGGCTTCTCCAAAAGTCTGTAAAAAACCAAATGCTTTGATCACACTATCAAAGTGCTTATTCCAACTCCGAGAGGCTTGCACCAGTCCATAAATGGATCGCTGGAGCTTGCACACTTTGTTAGCTCCCTTTGGATCGACAAAACCTTCCGGCTGCATCATATACAACTCTTCTTCCGTAAATCCATTCAGGAATGCAGTTTTGACATCCATTTGCCAAATTTCATAATCATAAATGCGGCAATTGCTAACATGATTCTGGACAGACTTAAGCATCGCTTCTGGTGAGTAAGTCTCATCATAGTCAATCTCTTGAACTTGTCGAAAACCTTTCGCAACAAGTCGAGCTTTATAAACGATAACATTACCGTCGTCGGGCTTCTTCTTGAAGATCCATTTATTCTAAATGGCTGACCGATCATCAGGCAAGTCAACCAAAGTCCAAACTTTGTTTTCATACATGGATCCCATCTCAGATTTCATGGCCTCAAGCCATTTTGCGGAATCTGGGCTCACCATCGCTTCTTCATAGTTCATAGGTTCGTCATGGTCTAGTAACATAACCTCTAGAACAGGATTACCGTACCACTCACAGTGCGGATCTTACTCTGGTTGACCCACGAGGTTCGGTAACAACTTGATCTAAAGTTTCATGATCATCATCATTAACTTCCTCACTAATTGGTGTAGGTGTCACAGAACCGGTTTACGTGATAAACTACTTTCCAATAAGGGAGCAGTCTGATTACCTCATCAAGTTCTACTTTCCTCCCACTCACTTCTTTCGAGAGAAACTCCTTCTCTAGAAAAGATCCAAATTTAGCAACAAAAGTCTTGCCTTCAGATCTGTGATAGAAGGTGTACCCAACAGTTTCCTTTGGGTATGCTATGAAGACATATTTCTTCGATTTGGGTTCGAGCTTATCAGGTTGAAGCTTTTTCACATAAGCATCGCAACCCCAAAATTTAAGAAACGACAACTTTGGTTTCTTGCCAAACCACAGTTCATAAAGCGTCGTCTCAATGGATTTCGATGGTGCCCTATTTAATGTGAATGCAACCGTCTCTAAAGCATAACCCCAAAATGATAGCGGTAAATCAGTAAGAGACATCATAGATCGCACCATATCTAGTAAAGTACGATTACGACGTTCGGACACACCATTACTGTGGTGTTCCGGTGGCGTGAGTTGCGAAAACTATTCCGCATTGTTTCAAATGAAGACCAAACTCAGAACTCAAATATGCTCCTCCACGATCGGATCGTAGAAACTTTATTTTCTTGTTACGATGATTTTCAACTTCACTCTGAAATTCTTTGAACTTTTCAAATGTTTAGGACTTATGTTTCATTAAGTATATATACCCATATCTCGCTTAAATCATTTGTGAAGGTGAGAAAATAACGATACCCATGTGAGCCTCAACATTCATCGGTCCACATACATTTGTATGTATGATTTCCAACAAATCTGTTGCTCGCTCCATAGTTAGGAGAACGGCGTTTTAGTCATCTTGCCCATGAGGCATGGTTCAAGAAGTACCAAGTGATTCATAATCAAGTGGTTCCAAAAGTCCATCAGTATGGAGTTTCTTCATGCGCTTTATACCAATATGACCTAAACGGCAGTGCCACAAATAAGTTGCACCATCATTATCAACTCTGCATCTTTTGTCTTCAATATTATGAATATGTGTATCACTACTATCGAGATTCAACAAAAATAGACCACTCTTCAAGGGCGCATGACCATAAAAGATATTACTCATATAAATAGAACAACCATTATTCTTTGATTTAAATGAATAACCGTCTCGCATCAAACAAGATCCAGATATAATGTTCATGCTCAACGCCGCACCAAATAACAATTATTCGGGTCTAAAACTAATCCCAAAGGTAGATGTAGAGGTAGCGTGCCGACGACAATCACATCGACTTTGGAACCATTTCCCACGCGCATCGTCACCTCGTCCTTAGCCAATCTTCGCTTAATCCGTAGTCCCTGTTTCGAGTTGCAAATATTAGCAACAGGACCAGTATCAAATACCCAGGTGCTACTGCGAGCATTAGTAAGGTACACATCAATAACATGTATATCACATATACCTTTGTTCACCTTGCCATCCTTCTTATCCGCCAAATACTTGGGGCAGTTCTGCTTCCAAAGGACCGGTGCTTTGCAAGAGAAGCACTGGCCTCGTGCTTAGGTCCAGACTTGGGTTTCTTCTCCTGAGCATGAACTTGTTTGCTGTTCTTCTTGAAGTTCCCCTTCTTCTTACCTTTGCCCTTTTTCTTGAAACTGGTGGTCTTGTTGACCATCAACACTTGATGCTCCTTCTTGATTTCTACCTCCGCAGCCTTTAGCATTGCGTAGAGCTCGGAATCGCCTTATCCATCCCTTGCATGTTATATTTCATCACGAAGCTCTTGTAGCTTGGTGGCGATGATTGAAGAATTACATCAATGACGCTTATCATCCCGGAAGATTAACTCCCGGTTGAATCAAGTGATTGTTATACCCGGACATTACGAGTATATGCTCACCAGAGAACTATTCTCCTCCATCTTACAATTTGTAGAACTTATTGGAGACTTCATGTCTCTCAATCCGGGCATTTGCTTGAAATATTAACTTCAACTCCTGAAACATCTCATATGCTCCATGACGTTCAAAACGTCGTTGAGGTCCCGGTTCTAAGCCGTAAAGCATGGCACACTGAACTATCGAGTAGTCATTAGCTTTGCTCTGCCAGACGTTCATAACATCTGGTGTTGCTCCTGCAGCAGGTCTGGCACCTAGAGGTGCTTCCAGGATGTAATTCTTCTGTGCATCAATGAGGATAATCCTCAAGTTACGGACCCAGTCCGTGTAATTGCTACCATCATCTTTCAACTTTGCTTTCTCAAGGAACGCATTAAAATTCAACGGAACAACAACACGGGCCATCTATCTATAATCAACATAGACAAGAAAAAATACTATCAGGTACTAAGTTCATGATAAATTTAAGTTCAATTAATCATATTACTTAAGAACTCCCACTTAGATAGACATCCCTCTAATCCTCTAAGTGATCACGTGATCCAAATCAACTAAACCATGTCCGATCATCACGTGAGATGGAGTAGTTTCAATGGTGAACATCACTATGTTGATCATATCTACTATATGATTCACGCTCGACCTTTCGGTCTCAGTGTTCTGAGGCCATATCTGCATATGCTAGGCTCGTCAAGTTTAACCTGAGTATTCCGCGTGTGCAACTGTTTTGCACCCGTTGTATTTGAATGTAGAGCCTATCACACCCGACCATCACATGGTGTCTCAGCACGAAGAACTTTCGCAACGGTGCATACTCAGGGAGAACACTTATACCTTGATAATTTAGTGAGAGATCATCTTATAATGCTACCGTCAATCAAAGCAAGATAAGATGCATAGAAGATAAACATCACATGCAATCAATATAAGTGATATGATATGGCCATCATCATCTTGTGCTTGTGATCTCCATCTGAAGCACCGCCATGATCACCATCGCCACCGCACGACACCTTGATCTCCATCGTAGCATAGTTGTCGTCTCACCAACTTATGCTTCTACGACTATCGCTACCACTTAGTGATAAAGTAAAGCATTACAGGGCGATTGCATTGCATACAATAAAGCGACAACCATATGCACTACAAAAAAAATACACTTCCGTGATGATACGTGTTTGTCAGAGTAGGTCGCGTTTTTTGTCATGCATGTACATCCATGACAAATTTATGACAGAATCAAGATAGTCATACCCGTCGTCGTCAGAGAAGTGTTCCATGACATTACGAAAATTATCATCACGGAAGTGTCCACTTCCATGACGATAAATCGCACGTCCACGAAGTGCTTTTCGTCAAGGGTGACCGACACGTGGCATCCACCGTAACGGAACGCCGTTGAGCTATCGGGTCGGGTTTTGGATCCGATAACCCGTTAATGACCGACCAATGGGGATTTTCCATGTGTAAAATCATCATTGGTGGAGGAAACACGTGTCGACTCACCGCCGTTGAGATGTCATCCACTCATTGGACGTATACGCCTATGATATGTCAACACGTGGCACGACTAACAAGTTTAATTGGGCGGCCCAATTAAAGGCCCACAAGTTTTGCGGACCATAATGGGCGGCCTAGCTAAAGGCCCACAAGATTTTGCGGACCATAATGGGCCAGCCCGACTAAAGGCCCACGAGATTTTATGGGCCATAATGGGCGGCCAGTAAAGGCCCACAAGATTTTATGGGCCATAATGGACCGACCAGCTAAAGGCCCACAAGATTTTTGTGTGCTATAATGGGCGGCCTGGTAAAGGCCCACAAGATTCTTGCGGATCATAATGGGCCGCCCGACTAAAGACCCACGAGATTTCACCGACATTAATGGGTCGCCCAAATTGTAGGGCCCACAAGATTTTGAGGACCCTAGTAGGCCGGCCCATTAACTAGCTGCCATGTTTTGGGCCAAATGCCGGCCCATATCTGATCCGGTCCATTAATGGCCTGCCATGTCCCGGGCCTAAAATTGGCCCATATGAGATCCAGCCCGTTATAAGCCTACCATGTTCTGGGCCAAATTACGGCCCAGATCAGGTCCGGCCCTTTAAGAGGCTTCGGGCTCAATTATGGCCCATATCAAATTCGGCCCGGCAACTAGACACTATGCTTTTGGGCCCACTTAGTAATTCGGCCTGATATTAGTTTTGGCCTGTTAAGGGCCCGTTTAACATTTCGGCTCTATATTAATTTCGGCTGTTAAAAGCCCATCATATAGTTGGGCCTAACTACGGCCCGATTTGCATCCGCTCGCCATACCGATATCTCGATTGGGCCAAACAAGGACCGAGACAATTTTGGCCTGTTAAAAGCCCGTGATTTGATTCGCACAATCATGGGCCGGGTTCATTTCGGGTTCTTTGCACGCCCGTGAGCTGTTTGACGCGTTCGGGCCCAACATACATCATGATTGCATAACGGCCCGATTATGGATCGTAATTTTACGGTTTGCGGTTTATCGCGAAGACAGATATATATATATATACAAAGAAAATAACCGCAGCATCGTGAATAAGAAAAAACCTAGACTATACAATAAAGAAATTACGGCATATTACATCCATCGGGCATCAAAGTTCGCCACTATGATAATAAAGCACAAGCGACAAATAGATTACATACATCGGGCATCAAAGATCACCACCAAAGTGCAAATAAATAAACACGCCGACAAAATAATATACAAAACCGACAAAGACTTCAATAGAGTTCAAGAAAGGTTAGCCTATTGGGGAGCAGCTGAGCAAGATGATGAGACTGCGCTTGTTCAACACTTATATCTTCCTCACTCTGAAAGATAAACAAGCAGACAGATGACATGTTTTGCACATAAAAGTATCAGTGTTGACAATTCATCACATTTCTTACTGACGAATAAAGTGACACAATATAAAATTGCATTAACACAATATGGTATTGTTCAGGTCAAGACATGACAGGAAATGACATTGTGAAGGAGTTGGCAGCTTCACGACAACACTGGATTACAGATCTAGAACTCATAAGTATAAATGGTTAGTGTGATGTCAATTTATACCATTTCAAATTGGTAGAGACGGTTTAAATAATAGTAGAATGATATGACATTGTTCATAGTTAAGACATTGCAGAATATGACATTGTGCTGTAGTGGGTAGGTTTACCACACCACTGGATTACAGATGAAGAACAGAAGCATACATGCAATGCAAAAGAAGATCACTTGCTCTGTATAGTTTAATTTACATGGTATGAAGAAGGAACTTGGTTGTACAACTGAAAACTTAAATTGAGGAAGGACAGACTTTTGTTTATGAACCACATAATAAACTTTAAATAAGCAATTTGATAAAAAACACCAAAAATAAACAACTGTTGCAGTCATGCCTAACAAAATATATACAACAAAGTTTGAAGGCTTGAGATGGACAACCTTACATTATTGGTGAAGACAGGCTCTATAAAGGCCTTGTCCATGCCGAGGGGGGAATTCAAGAAGTTTACCACAGAATCTTCTTCAAAGAATTGCATTTATTCTACATTTTGTTAAGAGTAAATATAGATGTGATAATATACGAAAAATGGAGAATATTTAAGATAATATGAAGAGTGATGCTACATAACCAAGTAGCTATAAATGTAAGTGCAGCGATACAGGCAAAAGGTACAGCCAAGAGCAATGCACGTAAACTTCTTCAAGACCAACCTTATGGTAAGAGTAAATATAGATCTGATGTGTAGAAAATGGAGGGCAAAGGAAAATAAGCTGCAGAGTGATGGTACATGAACAACTACCTGTCATTATAAATACACTGATAAAGGACAACATGTACTTACAAGAACAATGCAGAGCTAAAAAACATTGGCATTGGATATATTCTACACTAATGTAACCATTCATACAGATCATAATTCGGAGCGAACAATTGATAAGCAAGCTATCATGCATACTGCTGTCACATAATGAACCAGGTATGTATGCAAGTACAGTGATACAGGACAACAGGTACTAACAAGAGCAAAGCAGCGGGCAGCATATTTGCGATATCCTCGTCGTTCTTTTCAAACCGAATTCTTCTTGAGCAGATTTCCTGCAAAAAGATCCGTAAGGCACATGCGAAAAGTAGAAGTTCAAATTGTCATGTGATTTCATAGACAAGACCTCATCCCGGGAACGAGACCCGTGCATAACAAGGTTTTTCCATTCAATGTCTTCTAAATTTAGCACAGAGACTTCACCGAAATTCGTTTATAGACTTGCCACCAAAGTGTGATTTCCTCGGTAACACCGACATCGCTGCAATGCTTCCTTGAAAAGCACAAGCAAGCTTTGCTCGTCATGACTATCCAGATTGACCCTCGCCTAGTTACAACAATGTAATGTAAATCATTGATGTATTCAATCACCATGAACAATAGCACTTACACGTAAGTTGGACAACAAGATGTGAAAATGGTGTTTGTCTTCACAATAATCTTCCCATGATGGGAATATATGCACGTAGTCCCTAACAACATTGAAAGCATTGTCTTTTATACTGGGAATAAATGGAATGGGGTTCCAATCTGCAGGAATTGGCCGTCTCTGCAGTTGGGATAGGTCTTCGACGGTGGACTTCTTTGTACTTTTTCTTTGGAGTGGGATTTTTACGTGGTACAAATTGGTGCTATGGCAAATGAAATCGGTATAGCTTTTCTCGGAGTGCGTGTCTTGTGTGGTGGGGCTAGTGGTGTGGCCAAGTGAAGTATGGGTATAGTCTGCCGGAGTCAGTCCTATGTTTTGTGTCCTTTGGTTGTATAGCCAATATAAGTGGGGTCTTTGTCGATTTCTCGGCACCACCATGTTTTTCAAGGACTTTGCTAGTGCTCCTTCAGGTTCGCAATCACCCTCTTCCTTTTTGATGTCCGATGCACACAAACAACATTTGAGTGAAAAAACATGGTATGATGATGATGGAATATGTATTGATAATGGATGGGCATGGCATCTCGACATATATGATGAGTAAACTAAGCGAGATGGCGGTGCAACAAAGTAGAAGAAATGCAAGACAACATATGCAAGATACCCGCAATCAATAAAACATTGCCAAATTAGAACAGGCACCTTGATGGGTGAACAGACAGGCCATCTCGCCTTTGACTCCTCGAGGTTAGAATAGTCATTAGGATCATATTCTAAACAAGAGTCAACATGTGGGGAGCGTATGAGTTTCATTGCATCGAATGGCACTCAATGCCTTGGTGCCAATTTTTAAGTCATTGCAGTGTTTAGCTTAAAGAGTGGACTGCTGCTAGTGCGACACAAAGCAGCTACACAGATCATAGTGTAGATATCATGGGAAAACCTTAAGCATCAGAGTAAAATCAGCAAAGTGGAACTTGCTTTGGAATATATAAATGCTAGTATTGCCGGTACGGCTAGAAAGGCTTCGGATACTAGATCTCTTCAAGTGAAGGTGCGGTACTGTTAATATCAGTGTAGCTCTCAAAGGCGACATAGCTCCGCGCATTTCCTTGCTATTCTTATAGGATTCAAGTGGGCAGGCCACTACAAATCCTATTCCTATGTTTACAAGATCCTACGAATCAAAGAGGCTCAAAGTGTCCATCACAACCTAATCCGTATAGACCTCTACACCGCAAATGTCCTGCTCATCTTGATTACAAGGAACATCTTGTACTACTAGCATACTCCCTCCGTTCCAAAATATAAGTCTTGGCAGAGATTTCCACTATGGATCACATACGAGATGTATCCAGATACATTTTAGAGTGTAGATTCACTCATTTTGCTCCATATGTAGTCCATGGTGGAATCTATACAAAGACTTGTATTTAGGAACGGAGAGAGTACATATTAAAGAAGAACGGAAGAGGAACATGGTAAAGAAGAGCAAGCAGATTTTGGATAATAAAATGTTGGTTGGCAAGAAGGCCCACACAAGATGAACCAGACCGCATTAAGAATGCAACTCCCAGTTGTCTCTTGACCATTTCAGGCGGTTGGATGAAGATCCTACGTCTCCTAACCCTTCTTCTTCCTCGTCTCTTAATTCTTCCCATACAGAACACCACACAGGCCGCCGGACCACCGCCCCACCGCTGCGTTCCTCCGCCACCCCACCCCCCACCTGGCCGAGTTTTCTTTGTTCGGTGAGGCCCCACAACCACCCGAGCCCCTTGATTGCACCAAATGAACTCCGGCGAAGCTCAAAAATCAAGCGACCCAATTTTGAAATTTAGTCTACTGTGATTTAACTAGTGTGGAATATAAAAGGGGAAAACCATAAGCATTGGGAGTATAGTGTTGAGCGTACCATGGCGGATCTGAAGGTGTAAACCGGACAAAGGCAACTTCACAACCAAGACAAGAAATCAGAGTAAAGCAGTGGCGATCTGTTTTCTTGCTGCGATAAATAAGTTGAGCAGATACGAAAGAGTACCGCCTCTGGTGCGGCGCCGTGTACGCATATGCTGAGAATTTGACGGTGCTACAGTAGTGATGGCTGTTGGCGGCATGGAAGCAGATCTAGGAGGGTAGACGGTGGCGGTGGGGCGCGGTGGACGAGACGGTCGTAGGAGCGGCGCCGGCAAGGTGGACGACGGCGGGGAAGAAGCGAGAGGACGGGATGCAAGGATCCCGGTCTGAAGGTGTGGATGAGAGAGGTCGATCTCTTGTAATGGACGGCAAGGCGTCGGGGTATCAGCTCGGCATGGTGGAGGAGGACGGCGGTGGATGGGGTGGTGGACGGCGGCCAGACGGAGGAGGGTGGGTGGAGAGGGTGTTTTGGCGCCCACGGAGATCTGAATGGGGAAAAGGGAGGTAGAGAGGAAGGGGGAACCATGTATTCAGGGCGTGTTTGTCTCAAATGCGAGGAAATTTACAAACTTAGCCCCTGCTTCAAATTTCTACTACATCACAAAGAACATTAATCGGTTGGGGATAGGACGGTAATCTCGCATACAAGAATATTTGCCGACGAGAGTTTGTTTTGGCGCCCACCGTGTATGAATATGAATCGATTTTGGCTGAGGGCACACTGTGTTTTGGCGCCCACCGTGTATGAATCCGGGTGAGAGGCGGTTACGTCACGTTTGGGTGAAATTACAAACCTACCCCTATCGAAACCTATAGAAATCTAGCAGGTAGGCTTTGCGTGGCGAGGGATAGGCGCAGTGATTTCCATCTCGCATGATTTTGGTTTGAGCGGGGTTATCATGCGACTTTTCCCACTTCGTTCAAATTTTGCACGATGCATCGCCATCGTGCCAACTCAATTCGAATCTCGTTTGTATTCTACTATTTTTTTCGGGCGGGATCCATTTTCAATTGGAATTACATTCTATATACATCAATTTTTTTATATATACTTTCAAAGGCACAACAAAGAATTCTGCTCCTTTATATGTATAATATGATTTACAAATACAACAATCTCGAAATCTTAAGGTTGAATTCGAAAAAAATTAACCAAATTATGTTCTACTAAAATGTATGGATCAGTAATATCTACATATTAAATAACATAGATGTGCGTGAATTCATATGAGTATGCATGTTTGATAGATCAATTTTGGTTTGAGTATGGATTACATGTATCATCATCTCGAATTCAAATATTTGAATCCCTTTTTTGTTCACTCCTTTCACGCCCATCTCTCTCGCTTGCATGCTCCTTTAGGTAGCTATCACTCTCTTTTCTCCCGCTCACCCGCACGCTCACTTCATGTTTCTCCTATCATCGCAAACATGGTCTCTCGACGTCTCCCTTGAGAAGTGTCACACTCTCCCTATCATTATACATTACACGGTTTTCATTATCTCTCACGTCTCTCTACTGTTCTCCGGTATCACTTTCGGTACCTAAGCTTTCTTTTTCACCGCCACACACACAGTCTCCACTCGTCTTTCACTTTGTCTTTCTCTCTATGGGATTCTCTCACACACCCTGTATGTCTCTACATATGACTCATACCACTAAAATTACTCTGTCTCTCTCTCCTGTAGACACAAAATTTGTTGCGGTCTCCTTTTCGTCTCCATCCCACACTGACATTATTCATTTGTTTACCGATCAGACAACCTCGACTACCGTCTCCTCTCTCTCTCTCTCTCTCTCTCTCTCTCTCACAGACACACACACACAACTCCTGCTTCCACTCCCCTTCCCGACTACCGTCTCTCTCTCTCACACACACAAAACTCTCGCTTTCGCACCCCGACTCGTATTTCTCTCACAAACATTTATCGACTGGCTAGCCTCTAGATAGGTTTATACACCTGCACACTCGTGCTTCCACCATCGCATACATGTCTCTCTCCGCCTCCTTGTATCTATGTAGCTTTTTCTTCCTTCTTGAGACACGCCCTCTCGATCGTGCACACACACACACACTATCGCCTCATTTTAAGCCGATACCTATCGCACACACACTACTTGTGTCTTTGTCACACAAGAACTCCGTCCTCCTCCACTGTCCCTCTCTCTCACAGACACATGGGCTTGCAACAACTAGCAAGATGCCCATGCGTTGCACGGAACATCAAGATGCATTTGTATGAGTAGTTTATCTTGTGGGGGAAAAGGATGAACGAGGGAAGGCCTTATTTGCAAATGTGGAGAGGGTGTGGGTATCTTTTGCAAAATTGCCATAGTTTCCTTCCTATCCGTCAGATATAGATTGAATGACCTATATTTCAGTATGGCAGGCACACATCATCACCGACACTCCTTTTCATAAGACTAGGGATAAAATATAGAGTTGGTGATGATGGTGGGCCTGCCATCCTGCAATGTAGGTCGTCCGATTTATATCTGACGGATAGGAAGGAAAATATGGCAATTTACCCGCACTCTTCACCACATTTGCAGATAAGGCCTTCCTTCGTTCATCCTTTTCTCCCACAAGATCTTGATGTTCCGTGCAACGCACAGGCATCTTGCTAGTAAGAGTAGAAATTAGACATATACCACTTCTCGAATCTTGAAACCAACAACATTCCTCCCTTATCTCATCAAAACCGCCAAAGGAATATATTTTGAGTGAAACATAACATATTTTTAGTGATATACGTATTTCAAAACTAGACTTCTTTTTCTATCAAATCGGTGAATATGTATTAATCTACTTTGATCGTGTGGCAACGCATTGGCACATTGCTAGTAGTTATTATAATTTTTTGGACACCAGACAAACGGTGGAGTACATATACAAAGAGAAGAGGCGACGCATACGCAATGGGCCTCTCGCTGTCTCGCACACATGAGTGTTACGTAAAGGCGACGTTAACAAATAAACCCTAAAACCCTAGGCACACGATTGCTGCATTCGCGGGTACCGGGTACGTAGTGGAGCACCTTTGTAGGAGTTGATGGTCGGGACCACAGGTGAATGACTTGGAGTGTGGTGGATCGCCAGTTGCCACAGATCGAGTAGCCACGTTTAAAATATCGTTTTTTAGCGGGGTTAAGAGTTCCGATTTTCAATGGCACGTTATAAGTAGTAAGTAGTTTTTAGAACGATTGGTATGGACCGAAAATGGAACTCATAGTACTATGTACCTCCTTGGCGTATGGTTGTATGGGTTTATGTTGCGAGATGTTGAACCTGGTAGTTCTAGGGAAAATACTATGGTTTAGATTTAGATGCTGGTTTTCAGTAATTGGAAGGGAAACCCTTCTTTGATTAAAAAAAACTACTACCTCCATTCTGGTTTACTAGTCCCCATCGTACTTTGGGTCAAAGTTTGTCCATGAATTTTACTTGTAAAATGTGAATGGAAAACGAGATTTTATTATACCCAAACATAAAAGGACTGGAGGGAGTGATTGCTCTGACACGGACGCGACCTCTCATAGCGCAGGCATTGAACCGTGGCCGCCAAGAGGGCTGCACTCGGCTGCAGTTCTACCGAGCACGCCTCGCCGCGTGCAACCAGCTTAAGACTGCCCTTTGCCTTCATTGAATCAGCGTGTGGGGCAACACGTCCTTCCGTGAGCCGGCAGGCATTTTAGAACAGAAAACATGACTAAAATATAGAGTAATTAATTTACGCATGGTCTTGACTTGTTGTGCTCGCACTGGTAGCATGAACTAGTAGAGGTTTTTCTTTATTTATAACTCTCCTCACATTTTTTTGGCTTTGAAGTGAATCATGGTTGTGGACATTATGTATGAATGTGCAGATATCTGTGAACATGAGTTTTATGTGGAAGTTGGACTTGGAATGTCGGGCTTGTGCGTGAACTATAGCATGTCCAATGCTTCATTCATTATTGTTTGGAAAGTAATTGCTGTTATTACATGACTCGAAAAAAACATTTTGTGCCACATCAGTAGATGCACAGACATCACAACAGGCATGTTGACTGGATAAACATTTGAACCTAGCTATTATGAAGGAAAGTTTGTATTGACAACAGTTTTAGAAAGCTGGAGACGCCTAGCCTGCCTCGCCTCGCTAGCTTATTTCCGGCTTCTTCCATCTCTTCTTTGGCTTGGGTGAAGAGAGCATCCGATTGCTCTTTTCGCTTCTTCAGAACTCAGCTACATTCTCAAGGGCTGTTGCACGCTTTCTTTTCAGCCTTTACTAATGCCACAAGGACACAAACATTGACGACTCCACGGCTTGTGTGTAATCTAGCATAATCTGGGAATTTGCACCTTGTGTCTAATCCAGCATCATTAGGAATCGGCACCTTGTGTGTAATCCAGCCTCATTTTGGAAACATGATCTCGAGGTTGACCATACTTCCCTCCTTGCAGTGAACTGCATCCCCGACATGAAGTTACTTCTTTTTTAGATCAATACTCGGAGAAACCTAGATCCATTTAGTAGAAGCCGATAAATGTAACTCGCATGAAGTGAATTCAAAAGGAAAAGAAATATAAAATAGACTACAAGGTGAGAACACCCACTTCCTACATCAAGTTAAAAACGAAAGCATTAGGACGATTAAGACTCTTCTTATTACACATCGAAGAACACCACGCTTGAAGAGAAATGAAACTACAACATATACACATCGAAGAACATGAGGCTAAACGAAAGTAATTGAAAGGGGGTTACTTACCAAAGCTCGCTTTTGTGTTCGGTGCAGCTCCTCTTTAACTTGCCACGCTCCTTGAAGATGTCCCGAATATCCCGTGTTTGGTCTTCATTGCTCCTCTGCATGTTCACACTCATGGTTTTGAAATCTCAACATGGCAAGAAAAATACTACTAGTAATACTCGCGCATCTTGTGGGCAACATTAAAGCACTAAATGGGCCATGTTAGAGCATCTCCAACAGAATCAAGCAGCGGCGCTTTAAAAAAGCGTTTACAGTGCTGAGATCGAGAAGTAGATACTAGAGAGTAGAGGATAGTTCTCAGCATAGATAGATAAAAAAAGATAATTCAACTACTCCTCGTTATCCGACTCCTCCTCGGTGATGTCCTCCTCCGACGCCCCGATTGTAGGCGTGAAGATACCGATCTTCGCCGGATTCCTGTATGACGCTGCTCCTAGCCTCATGTTGAATTGAGCGTCCGCTTTTCGCCTACGCTTGTCCTCGCGATAGGCGGCTCGCTCCGCCCTCCTTTGTGCGTAGAACTCGCGCTCGTTGATGATGTCCTGCGGGAAGTGTTGGCGCCACAACGCCATGGCTTCCTCATCCATCTCGGCGATGCCGAGATGGTGCTCCCGCCTCCAGTTGTCGCGACGATCCTCGTCGGTGCTAAGCCGCGGCAGAGGCGCGAGCTCCTGCGCCCGCTCCCACGTCGGCACATTGGGGGAAGTTCAATGTTCTATGAGGCCACCGGAGGTGCCACGCCACGCGTCGTACGCGCGGGCGGCCTCGTTGGCGGTGTCGAAATTGACGAGGCCGAGGCGCATCCCGCGGAACCGGATCTCGGCGGAGAAGCCGCCGGAGGGGCGCGCGCGGTCGCCGCGGTATCCCCAAGTTTCCCGGTGACGCCGCGGCGGCGAGGCGAAAAAGAGCGGGGAGAGAGCGGTGGCGAGGCACAGAGCGGTGGCAAGGCACAGAACGGTGGGGGGGCGTTTGATTTTATAAAGCGCCACGGACGCCTTGGCGCCAAAACTAGCGCCGCCTGCTTTTTTCTCAGCGATCCTTTCCCGACGTCTCTGCTATCTCTACTCTTTTCTCTACGGTTATATTTATTATATATTTTATATTTAATATTTATCTCTACTTCCTTTACTGTCTACTTTTTTTCTCTATACTTTTTTTCTTGCAATATAGGCCGTCTGATATATCTGACAAATAGGAAGGAAACAAATGGGAATTTTGCAGAAAGATACCCATACCCCTCTCCAGATTTGCAAATAAGGCCTTCCCTCGTTCATCCTTTTCTCCCACAAGATAAACTACTCATACAAATGCATCTTGATGTGTGCAACGCATGGGCATCTTGCTAGTTCGTGCCACACTACAGGTTGCAGATGAAAAACCTACCCAAGCACAACGTGATACATGAGCGACGCACAATTACCAGCTGATATTCTGTTGGACAATGGAGGCTATAACCAATTACTTTTACGGGAACAATAGCACCAAGGAAAATTGAAGGGTAGGTATGAACAAAATTGGAACTGCACATGTATTGCTAAGTGATTCAATACACACATTACCAATCGAGGAGGAGAGCGATGGTCGCGGCGGCCTCTGTGAGTCATGGTCGGCAACGGGAGTCAGTTCATTGTCCACGACGGTGGTACTTCTGCGCTTGGCTTCGGCTTCCGGGAAGCAGATCCGAGACCATGGAAGACGATGATGGGGAAGAGGCTCCGTCTATGATGACGACGGTGGACCGGCTCCAGTGCGGCGTACGAGGTCATCGATGAGGCAGATGCGCTGCGGTGGACGAGTGCGCCGATGTAAAGGGGAGGAGCACGAAGGCTGCGGTGCCGTGGAGAAGTTTATTTTGCGGTGGGGATAGAAAATGGGGAGTATTCACGTGTACTACTCTGGGTGCCGGGTGGGGTTGGCTGGGTAGGGTGAACCTGAAGTTACGAAAACAGCCCCCTACCAAGCGTCGTCCGTAGGCCTGTTCCGAAGGCTATGATGGTAACTTCCCACTGCTCGAATCAGGGTCATGGGAGATTTTCCCGCCGACCTCAAAATTTTGTGACACTGGACTCCCCGTGTGGCGTGTTGAGTGATTCGGCTAAGCAACTAGCGAGTAGTAGTAGTAAACTCTGCATATTAGGTTTGACCCAAGTCAAACTTCCTAAAGTTTGACCAAGTTTATATAAAAATATAAACATTTACCATAACAAATGTGTATGATGTGGAAGTACATTCAATAATGAATCTAATGGTATTTATTTGTTATTGTATATGTTAATATTTTTTGTTATTAGCTTTCTGAGAGTTTACAAAACTTGACTTTGACCAATGCTAATACGCAGACTTAAATAAAAATGGAGGGAGTACACCTTTGTTTTCTTAGTTTGTAGTGAACTAATCATTTGTTGAAATTGTGAAATAAATATATTAGGTTATTGACTTCGAATGTAATGGTCTATACAATTCAATAGTCACAATCATTGTCGAATACCAAGATGTATACAAGGTCTATAGTACTTCACAACATGCTCAAACTCACATAATCCCGATCAAATGAGAATCTAAATGCATTTCATAGTTATTACTTTGTAGGATGCAACAAAAACAACCAAAACTCTACATCAGCCATTATAGAAGCAACATTTTGACATATCCCATTGTGTGAATGAAACGTGCAGAGAGAGCTTTTGAAGATGGAGCAGATAGGGCGGGAAAGATTGTATGTATGTGGACGAGAGAGTAGAAGACAAACCTAACGAGATAGAGATAGAGAGAGAGAGAGAGAGAGAGAGAGAGAGAGAGAAAGAAGTTAGGTCTACGAGAAAGATGGAGACATGTAATATACGTGAGATGCGTGTGCATCCGGATTCTGTATACGTGGAAGGAGAAGAGACAACATGTTTGATGAGAGAGCTGGAAAAACATGGACGAGAGGGGAAGGATCTCATGGGTTGAGGGATTGACAATTTTGTGCGGGATAGAGGGATTGGTAATTTTGTGCAAGAGAGAGAGAGGGTGGGGAGGAGTGGGTCGGCCGTCGTCACATCACCGTGCTTCCAAATGAACCTGCATTCTCTAAGCGCGGTGTGGTCGCCGTCTTCGATCCGCTCGATGCCCTCTTTGAAGATTGAGGTGTTGTGCATGTTGGGGTGCAAAGAAGCACAAGCGAGAGTGGTCGTCAGATAACCTTGGATGGGGATGAATTGTGTGCTCGGGGGAGTGTGCGTGTGTGTTGTGCTGTGTGTGTGTGTGTCAGATATTGAGCGAAAACAAACCTAAGGAGAGAAATGGGTATTCACGAAGAGATTGTGCGGGCCTTGAGGTGGGCAGGGGCCGAGTGAGGGTGTCAAAATGTGCGCGTTGATGCATGTGTTGCATGCGATCGTGCGAGGGACGGACGAATCGAGAGATGGTTGTTGTGTTGCGGATGCTCCTCTCTCTCTGTCTCTCTCTCACACACACACACACACACACACACAAGTAAACTAGAAGACCGTTCTCTCATGTATACACAACGTATCGGCATCTGTCTATGTCTCACTCATGCATGATCATTTGCACATTCACACCTCTCTATGTCTCAGATCACACGCACACCGCCTCCACGTTGCCCTTCCGCCACAACACACATATGGACACATACACACGTTCTCTCTCAGTCACACACACAAAATAAGTATTAAAAAACTAGGCGCACCTAAAACGTCCAAATCCAAATAAACACAAACTGGAGCTAAATTCAAATATATGGGAATATTGCAGCGTCAAGAACTTTCCCAGGAAAAAAAACTTGAGTAATATTCGAGGATTGTTTCACACACACAAAAAGGTTCGGTGGATGTCCTTGGTAGCGACATGGTGACGCACTGCTCGATCGATCAAGGCGATCACGGTTCACGCTTTGCACAGGATTCCATATCGTGGCTGTGGTACTAACTTCAAAAAAAATTAATAAAAGCGCTGCCTAAGTCTAATGTTTACGTGTACTAGTACGGTTTTTCCTTTAAGTTTGACCAACCTTATATAAAACTAAAGTAAGCTCCTATACGCGCACTCATCAATATGTCGCCGCCGCTGTTGCGCATGCCGGCGCCCGCATGCTCCGGCCAACAATTTCTCGCCCATCACCGCCGTGTCGCCGCCATCCCTGTGCCATGAAGCCGAAGGCTCACCCTCTCACGTCGTCCGCAGTCCCTCCTCACGATGTCGCCGTGCTGCCAAGCATGCGAGCAGCTGGTGGAGCCGCGTCTATGCATGCAGCGTACGAAGAGGAGGACGAGCGCGTGCTCCAGCACGCCGGCTAGGAGGAACTAGCGTGTCATTGTCGTCTCCGCTCGTGCGAAGGAGGCGCGCATGGTGGCTGTCGCGGCAGAAGCCGGTCGCGCGCGCGTCGAGCCCGCTAACCGGGTGCGGACGCGGAATCTACCTTCAAGACCTTGAATGCCATGTGGATCCTGCAATCTGAAGGAGCAATTTGGGTCAGTCGACTCATGTGAGCCGTTTGATGCAACATGGATAGCTAGAAGGGCTTCTTCCACCTCTTCTGCCGTCTTCTTCCTTCGCTCCGTCGAACTTCTTTCACAAATCGACTGACCCAAATTATACTACTAGTTCGAACGTATTAAGTACAGTAGGAACACGAAGATACGAGCAGTAGTACCAACTGCAAGAAGAACAGTAGTAAGACATAGTACTAGTACTACTCTACGTACTAAAGAGTTCAAATAACGAGAAAGACCATAAACATAGTTCTGCTGGGACCTCAGCACAACACACCCTTGAAAATAAACTAAGCAACTAGTCTGCTTGACACTGCAGTAGAACCAGCATGAGCGACGGCACTGCCACCTACTCGGAGTCCGAGTCCACACTTTGTCCTCGTCCCTCTTCCTCTTCCTCTTCGCCAACACTTATTTGCTTGAACCGTACACTGGGCTCTGCTTCTTCATCCAACCCATGTAGATATTTAAACAAAGGTAGGCATCCATTGCTGCGTACAGGATGTGATCTTCATCTAATGTCTTCGACTCCCATGCATGATGAAACTTCGTGATGAGGTTTCTTGAGTTTAGCATCTGAAGGATCAATCATGGCTGCTGCCGAGTCAAGATCGAAGGTTGAGAGGAGGACACCAGGCTTGCCTTCTGGAGATGGAAGGGCTGGCCTACAACGAGACCTATCCGACGCAGGACATCTCTGTCGTTCTTAAAGCCTACAGTAACAAATTTCACTCTTTTGTCCTTGAGGAAGTTCTTAAAATCCTGGCACTCAACATCGGCATGGCATATGTGGTAGACCAAGCAAACGTTATGTACGCAAACCTGGATCACGACGGGCTTCTTCCTCTCTTCGTCCTTTAGATCCTTCTCTCGTCCCAGGACTGTGGTGTACTCAACATCTAGACCAGCGACCCACTCATCCGTTGAACTATTTAACATGCGTAGGAAGCGAGCAAGCTATGCTTTCACCGTCGCGGATCCACGTGTGTAGATGACGATGAACTGATCACGGTGATGGCTCTAACCTGGTACTCAGCGGCGACCATGGAGATTTGGGAGGCCATGGATTTTGGAGGAGGGTTAGGAGAACTGTTGTACCCCGCAAAAACTGGGAGCGAACTAATGTGAAAGGACGGGACGACTGGGAGCGAACTTTTGTGAGGTAGAAGACGGGGACAAGTAGGGCGTGCGAACGGCCTGGGGTTGCTGGCTTGCCCGATGGATAAACAGCTGCAAGCGCCCAAAGAGTTCTCGGGAACTATGCGGGACCCACTAGATGTCATGTCTACTAGACCCATATCGTAGGCCTGACGGTATAGCTTCGCTGTTTCAAGACGCCATGCCGGTAGCGTGGATGTAACTTCACTTAATTCCGTCAACCGTCGCGCCTCCCACGACCTTCGCCTCCCTCATGTTTGTCGCCCTTTGAGACTTCGACCGGCTATAAATGAGCAATTTTTTGCCTACTCCGCATGCATGATACTCCCTCTGGTCCTTTTTACTCCGTCAACCGTTTGCAAAGTGTTTGACCAAATATATACTTTTTGAACACCACCTTATATTAATTAACCAGCCACACCAAGTACACTCATTCGATACAATATTCACCACACAGGCGAAAGACGTTATTTACAAGAATACCATCTAATCTATTGTCAAAGCTATACTTAGCGATTAAGTGTGCCACCTTATTGGCCGAACGGCTAATCTTTGACAATTGAAGATTGTTGATCAACTCCGAGATGCTCAATGCTTTCATCTTCAGGTCACGCATAGCAGACCTGTCATAGTCCCCCGATGCAAGAGACGCTATCACAAAAGCGCAATCAGTCTCTAAAATTACAGGATTATGAAGAGAAATACCTATGTAGAGACTGGCAATGCAAGCCCTAAGCTCCGGTCCCTCCACGCTTTGACAGGCATCAATGAAATCCCATGACCAAATTTATACTAAAAATATCAATATCTACAATACTGATTATAATGAGTATAAGAACTACGTTTTATAATGAGTGTAAAAATATTGATTTGACATTGTGAATGTTGATAGTCCCTCCGTCTAGGTGAGTAAGTCATCTTAGGCTGTGCACCGTGACCAAGGAGGAGGGGAAACGAGAGACATTAATGTTTATTTGCTAATTAAATAGTATTGCATGCAATGAACTAACCACTTTGCATGTCATGTTTGATAGTCTCGTGTCATTAAAAGCATGCACACCCTCATCTCTTATTGGTTGATATGTCAAGAAACAAGAAACGAGGTAGAAGTTAATGCACCGCGCCTACGTGTTTTGGGATATTTGGTTTTCGTAAGATGACTTACACACCTAGCTATTAGAGTACCACTACCTCCCTTCTAGTTTAAAGGGCCCGACTAAAAAATTTCACCTACTCTTAGCAAGATAGTAGAGGCGATGGAATAGTTTTTGAAGTCTGCAAAAGTACTCAACTAATCTGTCGTTCTTCACAAAAAGATGTGTTTACCAATGCATGCATGAACACTAGTTACTCTAACCCCCCTCTCTTCTTTAATTCTTTGCCACATCAACATGTTTGCTATTCCCGTGTGCATGATACCAGCTAAGATACCACCATTATGGCCAGCCTTAATCATCGCATGCAATAATTTAGTGCACCTTGATATATGAACATGTGTGGGGCGTGTATGTTTTTAATGACTTGAGACTATACCTAGCCCGGCATGCAAGATGACTTATTATGCACCGTTCCCCATACCTGCAGGAAGCCCGTTCGTCTCCAAATCTTTTCCTCTCCATGTGTGGAAACAATATGCCTCGCCAAACTCTCCTTCTCCCTCCGGCGGTCCCACCACTCCACCCGTGTGAAAAAATCTGCATGCATGACCCTCCTCCCCCACGCTCGTCCAATCCGTTGTGACCAGCAATATTTCCACCCCTTCGCTCCCCGTAATTTACTCCAACAAATATGCCCATGTAGCTTTTACTTAACCCGGTGCATTGGGTCAGCGACATACGGGCCCAAAGATTATCTTGGCCCACATGTCGATGGCATAGCTGAACTGCAGATTAATTCAGTCTGACTTCGATCCATATCTTACGTAGGAGTGCCATTGCACGCTATAAATACTGCGCCTCCCACGAAATCGCTATCTCCTCCCCCTCACGTTCACGTTCATCGCTATCTCCTCCCCCTCCCTCTCACGTCGACCACCTTGGCATCGCCCCTCCCAAGCCCTAGGAGCCCCTCGCTGCACCACGCGGACAGTCACCCGTCGCTGTTCCGTTCCTGCCGCCACTAGTCGAGGAGGACGCATCGGCGTTCCGCTCCTCGCCGCTACGCGACGCGTCGCCATTCCATTCCTCGCCGCCACTAGTTGAGGAGGACGCGTCGGTGTTCCGCTCCTCGCCGCGACGCGACGCGTCGCCGTTTCGTTCCTCGTCGCCACTAGTCGAGGAGGACGTGTCGGCGTTCCGCTCCTCACCGTGACGTGTCGAGGTGGACGCGTCGGTGTTCCCAATCTCCCCAGCACGCGCGTCGGAGGATGCGTCAGCTCCCCGCTATGAGGAGAACGCCGCGCCGCCCGCCGAGCCCCCAGCCTTGAGGAGCTTTGGCAAGAAATGGATATCGCCTTGTGGGAGGCTTTGCCTCCAGCAGAGCGCGCCAAAATAGAGGCGGAGAAGAAGGCCGAGGAAGAGAAGCGCACGCGCAACAAGCTTTGGGAGATCTATGTCGCGTCCGAGAGAGTCAAGCAATTGGTTCTTTGGCGGAAAGGCTCGTGCGAGG
Source organism: Aegilops bicornis (assembly GCA_021605145.1). Classification (NCBI taxonomy): domain Eukaryota; kingdom Viridiplantae; phylum Streptophyta; class Magnoliopsida; order Poales; family Poaceae; genus Aegilops; species Aegilops bicornis. Next base: position 475,204,103 of record CM038669.1, on the reverse strand, counting down.
GCCGTGAGGGTGGCGGAGGACACCGTGCCGACGCATACGAGTGCGGTCGGGCCCAAACGCCTCATCTACGCTTGGCGGATGCGTGGACCGGGTGCACGCTTCCAGCCGGGAGGAGTACCTGTTGGCGCCGGATCACCACACCGGTGAGATCGCTCGCCGCAACAAGCCTCAATCAGCACCTCGCGAGTTGCAAGGCTGAGGAAGAGGCGTTGTGTCGGTGTGCTAGTAAACGGCCGCGCACCAGGGCACTCGTGGCACGCCGCAAGCGCTCCTGCGAGCGCCGTGGCTTTTAGGAGGAGTATAATTTTTGTTTCGTAAGGCGATCTCATTAGTTTTGGGACGCAAATGATAAATCCCGAACGTTCAGGAATTTTTAGCGTCCTTAATTAAGTATGTAAAAGGGAAAGTTTGGAAGCGTTGTGTATTATTACGCATTTTGCAAGTACGTGCATATAGCACAAACTTTACTATATACTATCGGACTACACGTCTCTCTCGATATATGCTTGCAGACTTTTCTACTCCCTCCGTCCAGGTCAATAAGTCATCTTTGGTTGTGAACGGTGACTAAGAAGGAGGGAAGATTTGTACACCTAGACGGAGGGAGTACTACTATTACTTATGTACGTGCAAATGCACGTTTTAACATTACGATGCGGTTTTTGTAAAAGTAGAAAAACAACACTAGTCAAGCTTGTGAAACGAACGATTCCAACGTGAGTACTACTACTAGGAGGAGTACCAGGGGCCAGTTCTTTTAGGCTTCTAGATTTGTAATCCCATAACTACTACCTCCGTCCTGGTTTATTGGTCCCCATTGTAATCTGTGTCAAATTTTGATCATAAATTTAACTAATGAAATGTTAGTGCATGTCACATGCACTACTCCATCCGTCTAGGTGAGTAAGTCATCTTAGGCTGTGCACCGTGACCAAGGAGGAGGAGAAAACAAGAAACATTAATGTTTATTTGGTAATTAGTAGTATTGCATGCAATGAACTAACCACTGCATGTCGTGTTTGGTATCTCAAGTCATTAAAAGCATGCACACTCTTTATCTCTTATTGGTTGATATGTCAAGAAACAAGAAACGAGGTAGAAGTTAATGCATCGCGCCTAAGTGTTTTGGGATTATTTGGTTTTCGTAAGATGACTTACACACCTAGATGCACCGCACCTAAGTGTTTTGAGTAACATTTTATCAGTTAAATCTTTGGTCAAAATTTAGCACAAATTACAATGGTGAGGAATAAACCAGGACGGAGTAGTAGTTTAGAAGCCCACATAAATGAGTGAGGCGCCTTATTGTTACTCTCCACTGTGACTAGTCTTGTGGATAAAGCTGGGGAAGCCGCCAAAAGAACTGGCCCTAGGAGTAGTAGCTAGGGATCGAGTGTGGGATATGAACCGGAGAAAGTAAATGCAGAGAGATGAAATGCAAAAAAGACGGAGGGATGTGATGGTTGCTTATGCATTTTATTTTACTGGGCCACTTATTACTAGGAGTGGTTGGGTTTTGTGATATGACGGCTTTATCGCCGGCCACGAGTGAGAGGTGAGACTCCGTGCAGCACCGCCCTCTACACTTGTACTACATCGGTCGTGGTTTATTAGTCCCCATTGAATTTGGATGAAGATTTAATCGACAAAATGTTAGTGCATGTCAACAAAAACTATATCGTTGGATTTGTATTTGAACATAGTTTTGAATGATATAATTTTAGGTGACATGCATCGGTATTTATCGTACTATATATAATGTTAGTTCAATTTTTGGTCGTACTAATCTATAGTAGTAAGGTGCCCGTCGTTGCAATCAAGAGTGAAATGCATTGATCGGGGAGTTGTTTACTTTGACAAAGGATGTGGGGTCATCTCATGTGTAACGGGTATCGATAGGTTTCTTCGGATATTATCTCATCTCTAGAGCTCACAAACATCCGGGTGAAATAGATAAAAGGTATCTTTTGCAAACAAAAGCGTTCAACTGCTCAACCCGCATCCAAAACTTGTGAAAAAATAACACTTATTGTGCTTTGCAAGAAATGATCTTTAAGAATTAGTTTTTGAGTATCGATTGTTATACATGTTGGCTACAGATGACATGGCACTTTCTTATAGTCAACGATTGGCTATACTATTAAGTAATATTAACCATGCCCTTATACACCTAGGCGGAGGGATTAAATCAGGATGACTTGCAAGGGGCGAGAGGAGATGTAAGAAATGGTTCATCATAAGTCTTTCACCAAGATCTTGTAGTAAAAATTCATACATGGAAGATTCTAGACTAAACCATAAACGGATACACTTTTATTCATGCACGATACTCCAATAGAGCAAGATCCTGCATGGAAGTCTCCACATGCTTAGACAGCGAATTACATTGAGCGAAGACTAATGATCAACATTTAACTTGATAATGCGTATTTTTTAGAAGAACAGGGAGGCTCCTCCCCGGTTCCATTATCAAATGAAACCCAAAGTGTCTTACATCAGCTCACTGAGAGTAGCAGTTCAAAGGAAGGACTGCGGCAAAAGCCACTCAAGTTTAACGACAAGCTTACATAATCAAAAGCGGCAAAGACACATGCCATAAGCGCCCACACACACACTACATGTTTTCTAAGTGCACTTGATAATGCGTATGTCTAGGTGAACCTCCTTGGAGTCCCCATGCACCAAGTCGGCGGGTAAAGGATGGAACGGATGCCATGGGTTTTCCAAGTCCACATTGGCGGGATAGTCCCAGCTCCTTAGAGTCCAAGTCTGTCCGATGAGGCCGATTTCGCCGCCCACGCGACCCGGAGGGGTAGTAACATTGACCACGCACCCGTACATCTGCCTCGTGTCGATTAGCCGGCGTCGTGGCGATGCCCTGACGACGTTACAAAGACGGGGCGGCGGCCTGCGCGGGCCTCGCCGGTGCCCACGATCAATAGGAAGACGCTGCCGTCCTCCTCCGAGACTAGCAGGCGACGGTGATCCTCCAGCGACTCCGGCATGGTGAACCGGTAGCACGTGTCGTACTTGATGTTCTCCGCCAAGGGCCAGTAGTGACCGTTGCACGCATCCGTGAGGTGATGCACCATGTCCGTCGGCGAGCCAAAAAACAGCATCGGGCACTCATAGCAGTGGACGAAGGGCTCCTTGGAGGCATCGACTGATACGTCTCCAACGTATCTATAATTTTTGATTGCTCCATGCTACTTTATCTATTGTTTTGGACTATAATGGGCTTTGTTTTCCACTTTTATATTATTTTTGGGACTAACCTATTAACCGGAGGCCCAGCCCAGAATTGCTGTTTTTTGCCTATTTCAGTGTTTTGAAGAAACAGAATATCAAACGGAGTCCAAACGGAATGAAACCTTCGGGAACGTGATTTTCTCATCAGATAAGACCCATGAGACTTGGACCCTCCGTCAAGAAAGCCACAAGGCGGTCACGAGGGTGGAGGGCGCGCCCCCTGCCTCGTGGGCCTCTCGAAGCTCCACCGACGTACTCCTTCCTCCTATATATACCTACGTACCCCAAAACGATCAGAATAGGAGCCAAAAACCTAATTCCACCGCCGCAACTTCCTGTATCCATGAGATCCCATCTTGGGGCCTGTTTTGAAGCTCCGCCGGAAGGGGAATCCACCACGGAGGGGTTCTACATCAACACCATAGCCCCTCCGATGAAGTGTGAGTAGTTTACTTGGACCTTGGGTCCATAGCTAGTAGCTAGATGGCTTCTTCTCTCTTTTGGATCTCAATACAATGTTCTCCCCCTCTCGTGGAGATCTATTCGATGTAATCTTCTTTTTTGCGGTGTGTTTGTTGAGATCGATGAATTGTGGGTTTATGATCCAACTTATCTATGAATAATATTTGAATCTTCTCTGAATTATTTTATGTATGATTGAGTTATCTTTGCAAGTCTCTTCAAATTATCCGTTTGGTTTGGCCAACTAGATTGGTAGTTCTTGCAATGGGAGAAGTGCATTGCTTTGGGTTCAATCTTGCAGTGTCCTTACCCAAAGGATGTGAAAAGGGTTGCAAGACACGTATTGTATTGTTGCCATCGAGGATAACAAGATGGGGTATTTATCATATTGCATGAATTTACTCCTCTACATCATGTCATCTTGTTTAAGGCGTTACTCTGTTTTTAACTTAATACTCTAGATGCATCTTTGGATAGCGGTCGATGAGTGGAGTAATAGTAGTAGATGCATAATCGTTTGATCTACTTGTCTCGGACGTGATGCCTATATACATGATCATACCTAGATAACCTCATAACTATGCTCAATTCTGTCAATTGCTCAACAGTAATTTGTTCACCCACCATAGAATACTTATGCTCTTGAGAGAAGCCACTAGTGAAATCTATGGCCCCCGGGTCTATTCTCATCATATCAATCCCCATCACTTTTATACTTGCTTTGTTTTTACTTTGCCTTTTACTTTTTACTTTGCATCTTTATACAAAAAATACCAAAAATATTATCTCTACCAGATCTCACTCTCGTAAGTGACCGTGAAGGGATTGACAACCCCTAATCGCGTTGGTTGCGAGTAGCTATCGTTTTGTGCAGGTACGAGGGGCTTGCGCGTGGCCTCCTACTGTATTGATACCTTGGTTCTCAAAAGCTGAGGGAAATACTTACGCTATTGTGCTGCATCATCCTCTCCTCTTCGGGGAAAACCAACGCAAGCTCAAGACGTAGCAAGAAGGATTTCTGGCGCCCGTTCTTTGGGGAGTCTACGCAAAAGTCAACATACCAAGTACCCGTCACAATCCCTATCTCTCGCATTACATTATTTGTCATTTGCCTCTCGTTTTCCTCTCCCCCACTTCACCCTTGAAATTTTATTCGCCCTCTCTTTCCCAATCTCCTCCTCCTTTTCCCTCGTCCGCTTGTTTGCTCGTGTGTTGGTTTGCTTGTTTGTCGCGATGGCCCTACCTAAATTTGGTGATCTTCACCTTAAAAGGCTAGAGGAGATCGAAAACAATGTCAGGAAGTTTATGGTTTTGCAATTTGAGCATAATAATTTCTTTAGAAACGAGCTTAAGGAACAAAAGAGTTTTATGAGCTATATGAATAAAGAGCTTGATGATATGTCCAAAGAATTTGATGGTATAAGAGCCCAAATTGCTCGTCTTGAAAAAATGACCACTGAAATTTCGGATATGCAAGCTACCTTAGTCAATAAGATGGCCACTAAACCGAATTCCTATGAAAATCAAGATGAAGATCTAAAAGTTATTGATGTGTACCCTATTAAATCTTTGTTTTACAATATGAATCTTGATGAAACTGAATATGATCTTCCTTTACCTAGAAGGCGTTCTAAGAATTCGGAGTTTTTAGATCTTGATGATCAAATTGATAAAAGTGGGATTGAAAGAAATAAAAATCTAGATATTGCTAAACCCACTACATTTGATCTCAAGGAATTTAATTATGAAAATTGCTCTTTAATTGATTGTATTTCCTTGTTGCAAACCGTGCTAAATTCTCCTCATGCCTATAGTCAAAATAAGGCCTTTACCGAACACATTGTTGATGCCTTGATGCAATCTTATGCCTTGATGCCTTGATGCCTATAGTCAAACTCGAAAACTCTATGATGAGTGGGAATCTACTATCAAAATTAAAATTAAAGATTATGAGTTTCATGCTTTGTGTGATTTGGGTGCTAGTGTCTCTACTATTCCCAAAACTTTGTGTGATTTGCTAGATTTCCGTGACTTTGATGATTGCTCTCTAAACTTGCATCTTATGGATTCCACTATTAAAAAGCCTATGGGAAGAATTAATGATGTTCTTATTGTTGCAAATAGGAATTATGTGCCCGTAGATTTTATCGTTCTTGATATAGATTACAATCCTTCATGTCCTATTATTCTTGGTAGACCTTTCCTTAGAACGATTGGTGCAATTATTGATATGAAGGAAGGGAATATTAGATTCCAATTTCCATTAAAGAAAGGCATGGAACACTTCCCTAGAAATAAAATAAAATTACCATATGAATCTATCATGAGAGCCACTTATGGATTGCCTACCAAAGATGGCAATACCTAGATCTATCCTCGCTTTTATGCCTAGCTAGGGGCGTTAAACGATAGCGCTTGTTGGGAGGCAACCCAATTTTATTTTTAGTTTTTGTTTTTGCTTCTGTTTAGGAATAAATAATCCATCTAGCCTCTGTTTAGATGTGGTTTTATCTTTTAATTAGTGTTTGTGCCAAGTTAAACCTATTGGATCTTCTTGGATGATAGTTATTTGATCTTGCTGTAATTTCCAGAAACTTTGCGCTCAGTGCCAGAATTGTTAAAAATCGCAAGAGCAATAGCAAGAGCACACCAGGCAGGGGACCGAGAGCAAGAGTAGAGCAGCAGCGCGAGCGAGAGCTAAAGCAGCAGCTCCTATTGATGTGGACGTCGCCGCCGAGGGAGAGACGCCGTGGAGGAAGTTGCCGGCGACGCCGCCGTGGATGGAGCCGCGCCGTGTTGGCTCGGGACCGAGCGCCGGCAGCACCGTGAGATCGAATCAAGAGGAAAATGCGGCGATTAGTGTACAACCTCTTTGGTGGTGCCGATTAGGCCGCTGCTTCATCCGAGGAAACGGTGATGATGATGCTCTTCCGGTGGTGCAGGTGAAGACGGCGGTGTGGGAATGGAGGTGGCGTGAAATACGAGGGGAAGGCAGCTCCTTGGAGGTGGAGGACGGGGTGGCTGAACCGGCGGGACGATAAGATCGACGACGGATCTTCATCCGGTACGGTGGATGAGGGACGTCGAGGTGTTGTTGTGGACGACGTCGTCGGGGAAGAGGCTCCGGCTGGGTGGCGGACGGAGCAGGGTGTGGGGTTTCGTCGCGGGTTTTCGCAGCCTCGGTGTATGAATGGGTGGGCGGATGGGATGGTAGTGGGGAACCATGGCTTAGAGATGCGCTTGTCCGAAATGTGGGGTAAGTTACAAAAGTACCCCCCACCGATTTGAGGCGGTTCTTTCGGTTCAGGGGTACCACGGGCATTTCGTGTGTCGGGATTTCACAGGAGGTGGGAGTTTTCGTGCGCGTTGTAATTTCGGAATAGCAAGGCGCGGGTTGAGATGGAGGGAGCTATCGGAGCACAACGAGACAAAGAAATATCTTAAATATTTCAGGCTAACAAGGCGCGGGTTGAAGAGGCGGGAGTTTCACAGCACGATAGACAGAGACGCTAGCTTCAATTTCCGGCATAACAAGGCGCGGCTTAAAATTTCGAAAAAAACAAGCTTAACGTGTACCCAAAAAAAAGATAATTTGCACCTCAACACGCACAACACACACACAAACACCATTTAGACTAGAGTAAGGTACACGTGCATTGCACGCATGAGATTTGGCAACCAAATTATGAATAAATACCACATTATAGCATGCAAGCTTTGAGTCATATATGCATGATGTAGATGTTCGCTTAATTCTTATAGTTCATTTCATTCAAAAATCATCTAGTTTTTATAAGAAAGCTAATCTATTTTAAGATTCATGGAATTGTGCGTTGTAAGACATAAAGTAAAAAAACATATATTGGCAAATCATGTAGAAAAACATTTGGGCAATTCTGATACGGAGGATTCTAGAACAAATAAGAAGTGCTTGTGTTTTGATGTTTGTGCATTATGCTTAAGTTCAACCATGGAGTCTTCTAGATTATACATGTGACGAAATCTGGTGGAATCTAGATGATATCCAACGGCCAATAGTGCCCAAATTTTCCATCTTTGGACCATCGGATTCGCCTCATCCAATGACCATCTTTCAAAGTTAAAGTTACCCGCGCACAATATAAAAAAAATATAATATAATATATAGGGGTATAGATATAGATATGTGATGCGAAAGCCGCCCATCATCTCCAATTAGAATAGTGTGTCCATGCACGGATGCGACATGGGCAAATGATGTCTCGCCATCGGTATCTCAAATTCAAATCAGTCTGACCTTGTTCAATGTGTATAAATTACAACATGCTCGTTTCCAAACCACACCGCGCAGATCTCCGTTATATTCATGCATGCATGGGTTTCAAACATCAGGATCTCTTATTCAAATATTTGAATTCAACTTTACATTGATTATGACCTCACATATTCTTTTACACCCACGCAGTAGTCTTCTCTTTATAATTGTACCACTAACTTTCTCTTGTGCATGCATGCACACACACTACCAGTCGGCATTATAAATCGCACGCATGCAATCTTTTTCTTCAGGTCGGTCTCCCATGAAGGCACACGCCCACACACATCCCCCTCTCCATCATACCGGGCATTCTTTATCTCTCACGCATGCATGCGCAACGATCGATGTTCCTCGATGTATGTGTGTATATATCTAGGTCTTTCATAGTTTTCCACACAAACCGATCAATCGATATATCTAGTGAGGTCTCACCCTCTTTCTCACGTCCACATCGATCAATCTATACCTCTCCCACGTCCACATCGATCAATCTATACCTCTCTATATAGGATTAACATAAATAGCTAATACACCAACATTAATTATATATCCAACGTCCCCCACTCATCATCCATGCCTTCCGCTTCATCTCTCACACGCGTGCACAATGGCGAAGACATGGGGCGATGAAACCTGCTCCCCCCTAACATCACTATATATCGAGGCTAATATGAATGTGATCATTATACAATTGCTGCTAAAAAAGGTTTAATTTCATGAATTGAGCCTCCTCGTAAAGGATTAGCAATGCTTGGCCCCTAGCTCATTTATTTTTCATGGCTCTGCCACTGCATGCAATAGCGCACGTGTTCGCCCCCTCTCTCTAATATCGATCTCACATTTGTGCATTCCTTCATAGTCTCCCTCCACTCGGCCCCTCACACCATCTTCTAGCCCCCCACCGGATTTTGCCACATGTACAATCTAGCAGACTCCATGGTTGAACTTAAGCATAATGCACAAACCTCAAAACAACAGTGGTTCTCTTTTGTTCTAGAATCTTCCGTATCATGACTGCCCAAACTTTTTTTCTAGTTAAATTGCCATTATTTGTTTTTACTTTATGCTTTACAACGCACAATTCCATGAATCATAAAATAGATTAAGGGCTTCTTTGATTCAAAGGATTCTCAAAGGAATTTTAGAGGATTCTAATCATTAGGAATTTTTCCTATCTTGGTTGTTTGATTCAGTAGGATTGTAAACCATAGGAATTTTTCCATATGATTCATTTGCACTAGATTTCATAGGAAACATCCCATCCACTCAAACCTCTTTGAAAGAATTCTGCGTTTTTTCTATGCACAATCAAACACTCATACAATCCTGTAGGATTCAAGACGACATTCCACTATAATCCCATGTTTTTCCTATTCACACGTTCTTAGCTTTTCTATAAAAACTAATTTGATTTTGAATGAGATGAACTATAAGAATTAAACGAAGGGCTACATCATGCATATATGACTCAGAGCTTACATGCTATAGTGTGGTATTTATTCATAATTTGGTTGCAAAATCTGATGCGTGCAATGCACGTGTACATTACTAGTACTTCGAGTATGTGCAAAATACGTAAATTAGAATACCAATGGCACGCTACACAGTGTCTCTCTTACAGTTCATGAAGCCACGTGGCACATGTGGAGGCGTTGTCGCAACCTCCTTGCGTGGATTGATCACAGTGACGTGCTGCTGGTTCCAGAAGATTGTACTCGTCCTCCCTGAGTCATACTGGCGGTACATGCACGAAGCGAAAATGTGCACGCACGCCACGCACGCACTCATTCCCTCGCACGCACACGCGGGTACACGGGCGGACGCAATTTTGTACCAAGATCCACCCCATGTGATAATTTGACGCGTGTAAAGTCGTTCACTTCATTGATGGTCAATTAATACAGCGCATGCAAATTGAGTGGACGTGAGTGCGGAAGAAAGTCCACTGCGCACATGCGAGTAGTTAAATCGTGGGTTGCTAGTAGTACTTCCATTGGTCTCCTTCTTATTTTGTGCCAATTTTTGACAGTGTAGTATTTGAAACTTATGTTCCGCTAAACTCATCGGGAGCCGTTTCGGGCCTCGAAACCAAAACCATCAATTAATCTTTACCTTGTTCCCATCACATTCGAAAGCCTGCTCACATCTACTAGTACGTACCAAACCTGAGCATGTTCCCACTATGCAGGTGAAGGAAATATGCCCTAGAGGCAATAATAAAGTTATTATTTATTTCCTTATATCATGATAAATGTTTATTATTCATGCTAGAATTGTATTAACAGGAAACATAATACATGTGTGAATACATAAACCTCTGAGTGTCACTAGTATGCCTCTACTTGACTAGCTCGTTAATCAAAGATGGTTGTGTTTCCTAACCATGAACAAGGAGTTGTTATTTGATTAACGGGATCACATCATTGGTTGAATGATCGATTGACATGACCCATTCCATTAGCATAGCACCTGATCGTATAGTTTGTTGCTAGTGCTTTTCTTCATGACTTATACATGTTCCTATGACTATGAGATTATGCAACTCCCGTTTGCACGAGGAACACTTTGGGTGCTACCAAACGTCACAACGTAATCGGGTGATTATAAAGGTACATTACAGGTGTCTCCGAAGGTACATGTTGGGTTGGCATATTTCGAGATTAGGATTTGTCACTCCGATTGCTCGGAGAGGTATCTCTGGGCCCTCTCGGTAATGCACATCACATAAGCCTTGCAAGCATTGCAACTAATGAGTTAGTTGTGAGATGATGTATTACGGAACGAGTAAAGAGACTTGCCGTAACGAGATTGAACTAGGTATTGGATACCGACGATCGAATCTCGGGCAAGTAACATACCGATGACAAAGGGAACAACGATGTTGTTATGCGGTCTCGACCGATAAAGATCTTCGTAGAATATGTAGGAGCCAATATGGGCATCCAGGTCCCGCTATTGGTTATTGACCAGAGAGGTGTCTCGGTCATGTCTACATAGTTCTCGAACCCGTAGGGTCCGCACGCTTAACGTTTCGATGACAGTTAGGAGTCTCGAAATGGTCGAGACATAAAGATTCATATATTGGAAGTCTATGTTTGGACATCGGAAGTGTTCCGGGTGAAATTAGGAATTTTACCAAGTACCGGGAGGTTACCGGAACCCCCCGGAATACTAATGGGCCAACATGGGCCTTAGTGGAAAGGAGAGAAGGGGGCCCAAGTGCTGGCCGCACCTTCCCCCTTCCCTAGTCCTATTAGGACTAGGAGAAGGCGCCTCTCTCTCTCCCTTCCCACTTGGGGAAACCTAGTTGGACTAGGATTGGGGGAATCCAACTCCTTGTAGGAGTAGGACACCAATGGCGCACCTCCCATGGCCGGACAGCCCCTCCTCCTTCCCACCTTTATATACGGGGGCCGAGGGCACCCCATGACACCCAAGTTGAACCTTGAGATCTTTCCTTAGCCGTGTGCGGTGCCCCCTTCCACCATATTACACCTCGAGAATACCGTAGCAGAGATTAGGCGAAGCCTGCGCCGGTGGAACATCATCATCGCCACCACGCCGTCGTCTTGTGAAACTCTCCCTCAACACTCGGCTGGATCGTAGTTCGAGGGACGTCATCTAGCTGAACTTGTGCAGATCTCGGAGGTGCCGTAAGTTCGGTAATTTGAACGTTTGGATCGTGTAGAATTACGACTTCGTCCTCTACTTTGCGTCAACGCTTCCGCTGTGGGTCTACGAGTGTACGTAGACAACACTCTCATCTCGTTGATATGCATCACCATGATCTTGCGTGATCGTAGGAAAATTTTTGAAATTACTACGTTACCCAACGGTGGTATCGAGCCTGGTTTTATGCGTAGATGTCATATGCACGAGTAGAACACAAGTGAGTTGTGGACGATACAAGTCATACTGCCTACCGGCATGTCATACTTTGGTTCAGCGGTATTGTTGGAAAGACGATCCAGACCAACCTTACGCTGCATACTCTTACGCGAGACCGGTTCCTCGGCGTGCTTTTGCACATAGATGGCTTGTGGAAGACTGTCTCTCCAACTTTAGTTGAACCGAGTGTGGCATACGCCGGTCCTTGAGAAGGTTAAACGGAGTCTATTTGACGAAGTATCGTTGTGGTTTTGATGCGTAGGTAAGAACGGTTCTTGCTCAGCCCGTAGCAGCCACGTAAAACTTGCAACAACAAAGTAGAGGACGTCTAACTTGTTTTTGCAGGGCATGTTGTGATGTGATATGGTCAAGACGTGATGCTATATTTTATTGTATGAGATGATCATGTTTTGTAACCGAGTTATCGGCAATGGCAGGAGCCATATGGTTGTCGCTTTATTGTATGCAATGCAATCGCATACTGTAATGCTTTACTTTATCACTAAGCGGTAGCGATAGTCGTAGAAGCATAAGTTTGGCGAGACGACAACGATGCTACGATGGAGATCAAGGTGTCGCTACCGGTGACGATGGTGATCATGACGGTGCTTGAGATGGAGATCACAAGCACAAGATGATGATGGCCATATCATATCACTTATATTGATTGCATGTGATGTTAATCCTTTATGCATCTTATCTTGCTTTGATTGACGGTAGCATTATAAGATGATCCCTTACTAAATTATCAAGAAGTGTTCTCCACGAGTATGCACCGTTGCGAAAGTTCTTCGTCTTTGAGACACCACGTGATGATCGGGTGTGATAGGCTCTACGTTCAAATACAACGGGTGCAAAACAGTTGCACACGCAGAATACTCAGGTTATACTTGACGAGCTATGCATATAAGATATGACCTCGGAACACGAGAGACCCGAAAGGTCGAGCGTGAATCATATAGTAGATATGATCAACATATTGATGTTCACCATTGAAACTACTCCATCACACGTGATGATCGGTCATGGTGTAGTTGATATGGATCACGCAATCACTTAGAGAATTGGAGGATATTTTTCTAAGTGGGAGTTCTTAAGTAATATGATTAATTGAACTTAAATTTATCATGAACTTAGTACCGATAGTATCTTGCTTGTCTATGATGTGTAGATAGATGGCTCGTCTTTGTTGTTCCGTTGAATTTTAATGCGTTCCTTAAGAAAGCAAAGTTGAAAGATGATGGCAGCAATTACACGGACTGGGTCCGTAATTTGAGGATTATCCTTATTGCTGCGAAGAATTACGCCTGGAAGCACCGTTAGGTGCCGTGCTGGTGCAAGGGCTGCGCCGGATGTTGTGAACGTCTGGCAAAGCAAAGTGATGACTACTCTATAGTTCGGTGTGCCATGCTTTACGGCTTAGAACCGGGACTTCAACGTCGTTTTGAACACCATGGAGCATATGAGATGTTCCAGGAGTTGAAGTTAATATTCCAAGCGAATGCCCGGATTGAGAGATATGAAGTCTCCAATAAATTCTATAGCTGTAAGATGGAGGAGAACGGTTACATCGGTGAGCATATACTCGGAATGTCCGGATATAACAATCACTTGATTCAACTGGGAGTTAATCTTCCGGATGATTGCGTCATTGATAATTCTCCAATCATCGCCACCAAGCTACAAGAGCTTCGTGATGAACTATAATATGCAAGGGATGACCAAAACAATGCCCGAGCTCTTCGCGATCTTTGAAAGCCGCGGAGGTAGAAATCAAAAGGAGCATCAAGTGTTGATGGTTAACAAAACCACTAGTTTCAAGAAAAGGGCAAAGGAAAGAAAAGGAAACTTCAAAAAGAACGGCAAGCAAGTTGCCGATCAAGAGAAGAAACCCAAGTCCGGTCCTAAGCACAAATCGAGTGCTTCTATTGCAAGCAGGCTGGTAACTTGAAGCGGAACTGCCCCAAGTATTTGGCGGATAAGAAGGATGGCAAGGTTAACAAAGGTATATGTGATATACATGTTATTGATGTGTACATTACTAATAATCGCAGTAGCACTGGTATTTGATACTGGTTACATTGCTAATATTTGCAACTTCGAAGCAGGGGCTACGGATTAAGCGAAGATTGGCTAAGGGCGAGGTGACGATGCGGCGTGGGAAATGGTTCCAAAGTCGATGTGATCGCGATCGCACGCTACCTCTACATCTACCTTCGGATTAGTATTAGACCTAAATAATTGTTATTTAGTACCAGCGTTGAGCATGAACATTATATCTGGATCTTGTTTAATGCGAGACGGTTATTCATTTAAATCGAGAGAATAATGGTTGTTCTATTTATATGAATAATATCTTTTATGGTCATGCACCATTGAAGAATGGTTTGTTTTTACTTAATCTCGATAGTAGTGATACACATATTCATAACGTTGAAGCCAAAAGATGTAGAGTTGATAATGATAGTGCAACTTATTTGTGGCACCGCCGTTTAGGTCATATCGGTGTAAAAGCGCATGAAGAAACTCCATCTTGATGGACTTTTGGAGTCACTTGATTATGAATCACTTGGCACTTGCGAACCGTGCCTTATGGGCAAGATGACTAAAACACCGTTCTCGGAACTATGGAGAGAGCAACAGATTTATTGGAAATCATACATCGATGTATGTGGTCCAATGAATGTTGAGGCTCGTGGCGGATATCGTTATTTTCTCACCTTCACAGATGATTTGAGCAGATATGGGTATATCTACTTAATGAAACACAAATCTGAAACATTTGAAAAGTTCAAAGAATTTCAGAGTGAAGTGGAAAATCATCGTAACAAGAAAATAAAGTTTCTACGATCCGATCGTGGAGGAGAATATTTGAGTTACGAGTTTGGCCTACATTTGAAACAATGCGGAATAGTTTACGCAACTTACGCCACCGGAACACCACAACGTAATGGTGTGTCCGAACGTCGTAATCGTGCTTTATTAGATATGGTGCGATCTATGATGTCTCTTCTTGATTTACCGCTATCGTTTTGGGGTTATGCTTTAGAGACGGCAACATTCACTTTAAATAGGGCACCATCTAAATCCGTTGAGACGACGCCTTATGAACTGTGGTTTGGTAAGAAACCAAAGTTGTCGCTTCGAAAGTTTGGGGCTGCGATGCTTATGTGAAAAAGCTTCAACCTGATAAGCTCGAACCCAAATCGGAGAAATGTGTCTTCATAGGATACCCAAAGGAGACTGTTGGGTACACCTTCTATCACAGATCCGAAGGCAAGATTTTTGTTGCTAAATTCGGAAACTTTTGGAGAAGGAGTTTCTCTCGAAAGAAGTGAGTGGGAGGAAAGTAGAACTTGATGAGATAATCTGTATCTACTCCCTTATTGAGAAGTAGTACATCACGTAAAACAGTTTCGTGACACCTACACCAAATAGGGAAGAAGCTAATGATGATGATCATGAAACTTCAGATCAAGTTTCTACTGAACTTCAGAGATCAACCAGAGCAAGATCCGCACTGTAGTGGTACGGTAATCCTATTACGGAAGTCATGTTCTTTGGAACATGATGAACCTACGAACTATGAAGAAGCGATGGTGAGCCCAGATTCCACAAAATGGCTGGAGGCCATGAAATCTGAGATGGGATCCATGTATGAGAACAAAGTGTGGACTTTGGTTGACTTGCCGATGATCGGCAAGCAATTGAGAATAAATGGATCTTCAAGAAGAAGACCGACGCTGATGGTAATGTTATCATCTATAAAGCTCGACTTGTTGCAAAAGGTTTTCGACAAGTTCAAGGGATTGACTACGATGAGACCTTCTCACCCGTAGCGATGCTTAAGTCCGTCCGAATCATGTTAGCAATTGCCGCATTTTATGATTATGAAATTTGGCAAATGGATGTTAAAACTGCATTCTGAATGGATTTACGGAAGAAGAGTTGTATATGATGCAACCAGAAGGTTTTGTCGATCCAAAAGGAGCTAACAAAGTGTGCAAGCTCCAAATGATCCATTTATGGACTGGTGCAAGCCTCTCGGAGTTGGAATAAACGTTTTGATAGTGTGATCAAAGCATTTGGTTTTATATGAGACTTTTGGAGAAGCACGTATTTACAAGAAAGTGAGTGGGAGCTCTGTAGCATTTACGATATTATATGTGGATGACATATTCTTGATCGGAAATGATATAGAATTCTGGATAGCATAAAGGGATACTTGAATAAGAGTTTTTCGATGAAAGACCTCGGTGAAGCTGCTTACATATTGGGCATTAAGATCTATAGAGATAGATCAAGACGCTTAATAGGACTTTCACAAAGCACATACCTTGACAAAGTTTTGAAAAAGTTCAAAATGGATCGAGCAAAGAAAGGGTTCTTGCCGGTGCTACAAGGTGTGAAGTTGAGTAAGACTCAATGCCCGACCACCGCAGAAGATAGAGAGAAAATGAAAGATGTTCCTATGCTTGACCATAGGCTCTATCATGTATGCAATGCTGTGTACCGGACACGATGTGTGCCTTGTCAGAAGTTTGGCGGCAGGTACCAAAGTAATCCAGAGTGGATCATCGGACAGGTCAAGAACATCCTTAAGTACTTAAGAAGGACTAAGGATATGTTTCTCATTTATGGCGGTGACAAAGAACTCGTCAGAATGGCAGTTACGTCGACGCAAGCTTTGACAACGATCCGGACGATTCTAAATCGCAAACCGGATACGTATTTACATTAAACGGAGGAGCTGTCGGTTGGTGCAGTTCCAAACAAAGCGTCGTGGCGGGATCTACATGTGAAGCTGAGTACATAGCTGCTTGGAAGCAGCTAATGAAGGAGTGCGGATGAAGGAGTTCATAACCGATCTAGGTGTTGTACCTAGTGTATCGGGTCCAATGAAAATCTTTTGTGACAATCTTGGTGCAATTGCCTTAGCAAAGGAATCCAGATTTC
This sequence comes from Aegilops bicornis, assembly GCA_021605145.1. NCBI lineage: Eukaryota > Viridiplantae > Streptophyta > Magnoliopsida > Poales > Poaceae > Aegilops > Aegilops bicornis. Next base: position 475,187,251 of record CM038669.1, on the reverse strand, counting down.
ACAAGAGAACCAAGCACATCAAAAGACGCTTCAACTCCATCCGGATTTGGTCGGTGGGAGACATAGAGATATGCAAGATACATACGGAACTGAATGTTGCAGACCATTGACTAAGCCTCTTCCACGAGCAAAACATGATCAGCACCAAGACTCCATGGGTGTTAGAATCATTATTGTGTAATCTAGATTATTGACTCTAGTGCAAGTGGGAGACTGAAGGAAATATGCCCTAGAGGCAATAATAAAGTTATTATTTATTTCCTTATATCATGATAAATGTTTATTATTCATGCTAGAATTGTATTAACAGGAAACATAATACATGTGTGAATACATAAACCTACAGTGTGTCACTAGTATGCCTCTACTTGACTAGCTCGTTAATCAAAGATGGTTGTGTTTCCTAACCATGAACAAGGAGTTGTTATTTGATTAACGGGATCACATCATTGGTTGAATGATCGATTGACATGACCCATTCCATTAGCATAGCACCTGATCGTATAGTTTGTTGCTAGTGCTTTTCTTCATGACTTATACATGTTCCTATGACTATGAGATTATGCAACTCCCGTTTGCACGAGGAACACTTTGGGTGCTACCAAAGCGTCACAACGTAACTGGGTGATTATAAAGGTACATTACAGGTGTCTCAGAAGGTACATGTTGGGTTGGCATATTTCGAGATTAGGATTTGTCACTCCGATTGTCGGAGAGGTATCTCTGGGCCCTCTCGGTAATGCACATCACATAAGCCTTGCAAGCATTGCAACTAATGAGTTAATTGCAGGATGATGTATTACAGGACGAGTAAAGAGACTTGCCGGTAACGAGATTGAACTAGGTATTGAGATACCGACGATCGAATCTCGGGCAAGTAACATACCGATGATAAAGGGAACAACGTATGTTGTTATGCGCGGTCCGACCGATAAAGATCTTCGTAGAATATGTAGGAGCCAATATGGGCATCCAGGTCCCGCTATTGGTTATTGACGGAGAGGTGTCTCGGTCATGTCTACATAGTTCTCGAACCCGTAGGGTCCTTGACGCTTAACGCTTCGATGACAGTTACTATGAGTTGTTATGATGTTTCTGCACCGAAGGTTGTTCGGAGTCCGGATGAGATCACGGACGTGACGAGGAGTCTCGAAATGGTCGAGACATAAAGATTCATATATTGGAAGTCTATGTTTGGACATCGGAAGTGTTCCGGTGAAATTAGGAATTTTACCAAGAAATGCAGGGAGGTTCTGGAACCCCGAATACTAATGGGCCAACATGGGCCTTAGTGGAAAGGAGAGAAGGGGGCCCAAGTGCTGGCCGCACCTTCCCCCTTCCCTAGTCCTATTAGGACTAGGAGAAGGCGCCCTCTCTCTCCCTTCCCACTTGGGAAACCTAGTTGGACTAGGATTGGGGAATCCTACTCCTAGTAGGAGTAGGACACCCTGGCGCACCTCCCTTGGCCGGCCAGCCCCTCCTCCTTCCCTCCTTTATATCACGAGGCAGAGGGCACCCCATGACACACAAGTTGATCCTTGAGATCTTTCCTTAGCCGTGTGCGGTGCCCCTTCCACCATATTACACCTCGAGAATACCGTAGCGAGCTTAGGCGAAGCCTGCGCCGGTGGAACATCATCATCGTCCTGCCACGCCGTCGTCTTGTGAAACTCTCCCTCAACACTCGGCTGGATCGGAGTTCGAGGGACGCCATCGAGCTGAGCGTGTGCAGAACTCGGAGGTGCCGTCGTTCGGTACTTGGATCGGTTGGATCGTGAAGAAGTACGACTACTTCCTCTACGTTGCGTCAACGCTTCCATTTGTGGGTCTCACGAGTGCGTAGACAACACTCTCATCTCGTTGCTATGCATCACCATGATCTTGCGTGATCGTAGGAAAATTTTTGAAATTACTACGTTACCCAACAGCAGGTATTAGTAATACTAGTGCTAGTACTTAGGTTATAAAAAGGGGAACTACCTAACCGAAAATTACTCTACATTTCCTCCTCATAAGTGCTTCTTCTTCGTAAAATCGTTGCCATGGCCGGTGAGCAGAGCTCTAGGTCGAGAACTACTCGTAACAAGGGAGCGGCAACCAAGGCTGCGGAAAAAAAGAGAGGGCTCGCCGCCACACAGAGACCTCGAAAGATCTCTCACGGGCAGGCGATGGCTCCGAGGAGCGCCCTAGACGCGGAGGCGAACATGCCGAGCCGGCGGAGCTGGAGTCGTTATCCCTCTACGGCATGCCCAATCAGCTCAATAAGCACCTCAATAAGCAGAAGGAGTTCATCCAAGGCTTGACGGAGTTGCTGAAGGAGAGCCTCGACGACATGCCCGCTGAGCTCAATCAGCAGGGGGAGTTGACCGCCGGCTTGGTGATGCTGCTGAAGAAGAGCATTGCCTCGGAGAAGAAGGTGACCGGCGAAATCCTGCGACTTCAGGAGGACAAGGCGAAGCTCTGCCACGAGATCGACCTGTTGAAGGAGAAGAATGCCGGCTGGAAGAAGCTGCATGAGAATAGTAGTTCCTCGATGAAGATGCTGCAGGCCCTCGTCATGGAACAGAAGGAGGAGTTGGCGAAGCTCCGCATCGAGCACCTGACTGCTGTCAAGGTACGTAATGCGACCGTGGAACAGATGATGAAGGCTCGCGTCGAGAAATCCCGCGTCATAGACAGAATGAAGAAGATGGCGGAGGAGACGCGCAAGGAGATGGAGGTCGTGGAGGCGATGAAGAAGCGATTCACGACTCATGGCGAATTAGATCATTTGGGGTAATAATCTTCCTTCTTCTTTTGCTGTTGTGTTTCATCTTTTGCTTCGGGTGTTTCACCGCACGTGTCACGTTCTCCGCGAGGCATGAATAGAACAATGGATTTTGTTTTTTGAGGGAATGAATAGAACAATGCTAGTAACAATGAGATGACTAGCAAATTAGATCATTTTTTATCGCCATATGGCACTGGGCTGCCGTATTTCGTGCTCCTCTGTCGCAGTACTACTCCAGTGGAAAACTATAGTATGCCGCACGGTTCTTTGCTCCTCCTCAATCAGGTCGTCGGCGCATTTATACGAGCCGTCAAATCACAAGGCCCTGCCTTCCAGCAGTAATGAGCCGTCAAATCACAAAGGCCCTCGCCTCTCGTGAAACCGACCAAGCTAGACTGCCCCACCCTCTAGCCTTTTAAAAAATGTATACTTTTGTACAGCTGTAGTACCGATGGATTGCGCCATGGAGCAAAACTTGAAATTAAAAAAAAGGTGGTACATATAGAGAGCGCTCGTCGCCAAATTATGCATATAGTACTATTGAAAAGGCTAGTCACAATAATGGTGTCGAGCACAGCCCACCCCTCAAATAAAACTAAGCACCCTGGAATTCTTTGACAAAACTAAGCACCCTGAAATTCTTTGACAACTAAACTGCTGGCTATATGATGTTGGCCATATATATTGTACGTATATAATGTGAATAAACGAGTGGTAGTACTATACCAACTAAAAGATGAAATGTAAGAAATACTAGTATGTACTTCGAAGAGTTAAAGTAACAAGAAGAAACATAACATAGTTCTCATTGGGGCTCAAAGACAACACACCCCTCAAATTAAATTAAGCACACCTAAAATTGAACTTTGCAACTATTCCGGTAGACACTGCATTAGAACCACCATGAGCAACGACACTGCCACCTTACTCGGGGTCCTCGTCCACGTCCTCGACTTCTTCCTTGTCCCTCTTCCTCTTGGCCGATACTTCTTTGCTTGAACCGCCAACTTGGCTGTTGCTCTTCATCCAACCCTTGTAGATATTGAGACAAAGGTAGCCATCCATTGCAGCATAGTGGATGTGGTCTATATCTAGTACATTCCGCTGCCATGCATGACGATGAAAGCGATGTAATGAGGTTTCTCCGGTTTACCGTCTGAAGGATGAACCATGGCTCTGCCGAGTCAGCGTGAAGGGTGACGAGAGGACACCGGCCGATTCTTTTGGAGGTCGAAGGTGTTGCCTACAACGAGGCCTATCCGACGAAGACTTGTTTGTCGTTACCAAAGTCTACTGAATGTAATTTGACTAGGTTGCTCTCGAGGAAGTCCTTAAAATCTCGGCACTCAACGTCGGCATGGCATATGTGGTAGACCAAGCATAAGTCATGCACGCAAACACGGATCACGGCGGGCTTCTTCCTCTCTTCGTCCTTTAGATCCTTCTCTCGTCCCATGACTGTGGTGTACTCAACATCTAGCCCGGCGACCCACTCATCATCCGAGTCTTCGAACATGCGTCTGAAGCGAGAAAGGCATCCTTTCACCGTCGCGTGAGAACAGGTGTAGATGACGTCGAACTCATCGCCTGTGATGGTTCTAACCTTGTACTCACCGCCGATCGGGGAGATTTGGGACGCCATGGATTTGGGAGGAGGGTTAGGATTAGTGGAACTGCCGTAATGTGAATGGACGGGGCGACTAGGAGCGAACCGCCATAGTATTAAAGGACGTGCGAGAGGCAGTAGGAGCGAAGCTGCCCGGCGAACTGCAGGGTAGTGGCTTTCCATTCTCCCATGATACGGGCTTCCGAGAGCCCTTGGATCGGAGATCGAACGGTTGCATGGCAAGATTCTAGACCAATGGGTGAATATCCTATCATGGAGGGTTATTCTGCAAATTTTCAGCAACTTAGCATGCGACCGTTTGATCTCAGATCCAAGGGCTGCGAGCAGCCCGTATCATGGTCGCGCCTACCACGACCGTCGCGTCGCTCGCGCGGTCGCGCCCTTGGAGATTTAACACGGTGCGTTAGGCTATCTGATGATGGCACATCATACATAGTCATCATTTAGTCACTCATACTACAACAAGGTTGGCTATAAGGTTGGCTATAAGTGTATTTTTTTACTCCTCTCTATCTCTTTCTTCGTACTCCCTCCATCCCATAATATAAGAACGTTTTTGAAACTAGGGTAGTTCTAAAAGCGTTCTTATATTATGGGACACAGGGAGTACTAGTATTTATTGCATTTGCCAAGGAGTGACCTCTTCCAATGAAATGGTGTTGCTAAGTTTGCTTCATTTAATTAGCTATAGACTCAAAATTGTCTTTTCACGTAGGTACACGTGCTTAGCACCGTTTCTTCCTTGGGTCACCAAACTAGTCTCTTTCTTCTTGATTAACTTGCCACATCAGACTTTATACCTATGTGGCAAGCTTAAGCACCTGTAGGAGCAAGTAAGGTGCCCGTCCGTTGCACGGAAGAGTGACATGCATTGACCGGGGTGTTGTTTATTTTGACAAAGGATGTGGGGATCATCTCATGTGTAACAGGTATCGATAGGTTTCTTCGGATATTATTTCATCTCTAGAGCTCAGAAACATCCGGGTGAAATAGATAAAAAGTATCTTTTGCAAAAAAAGCGTTCAACTATTCAACCCGCATCCAAAACTTGTGAAGAAATAAATCTTATTGTGCTTTGCAGGAAATGGTTCATCATAAGTCTTTCATCGGTACTGTAGTAAAAATTCATACATGGAAGATTCTAGACTAAACCATAAATGGATACACTTTTATTCATGCGCGATATTCCAATAGAGCAAGATCATGCATGGAAGTCTCCACATGCTTAGACAGCGGATTACATTGAGCGAAGACTAATGATCAACATTTAACTTAGTAATGCATATGTCCAGGTGAACCTCCTTGGAGTCCTCATGCACATTGTTGGGGGTCAAATAATACCATGTGTCTTCCATGTCCACATCGGCCGGAAGGTCCTAGCTCGGCAGAGTCCAAGTCAGCTTGACGTAGCCAGTGTCGCCGCCCACGGACCTCCGAGGGGTAGTAATAGTGAGCACGCACCCGTACATCGGCCTCGTGTCAGTGTCAGCGTTAGCGGCATCGCCCCTAACGCACACTACAGAGATGTGGCGGCGGCCTGCGCGGGCCTCGCCGGTGGCCACGATCAAGAGGAAGACGCTGCCGTCCTCCTCCGAGACTAGCAGGCGGCGCTGATCCTCCAGCGACTCTGGCACGGTGAACGGGTAGCACGTCTCGTGCTTGATGTTCTTCGCCAAGGGCCAGTAGTGATCGCTGCACGCCTGCGTCAGGTGACACACGATGTCCGCCGGCGAGCCCCAAAACGGCATCGGGCACTCATAGCAGTAGACGAAGGGCTCCTTGGAGGCATCGACCAGGCCGTCCATGAAACGGGAGTGGCTGTAGGGGACGTTCCGCCAGTTGAATATATGAGCAAGTTACTACGAAATAAATCATGACGGCTATAACAGAGATTAAACTAATCATGTGGACTAGCATAGTAGATGAACAGATCGAGTCTAGGACACAGGCTAGAAACATGAATTCTACCACGATTTCGAACAGGAAGGACAGAAACACATACGGTGCAACGGGAGCAGCACCATTGACGTTGAGGTTGTCGCCCATGTCGTTGAGGAAGAGGTTGCCGAGGTCGGGGAAGAAGTCGTCGTCGGTGAAGTCGTGGCTGCTAGCAGGCGCGAGAGTGCGCTCCCCAAATGTCAACAGCCCCCGCTGAATGGAGCGCAGGAGGGAGTGGCTGTAGGGGACGTTGCGGCCGCCAAATGGAGCGCAGGAGTAGCCCATAAAGCAGTAGACGGTGCTCCTCCCTAGTCTCTATTCTTATCTCTATCTCTACTACTCTTCTTTGTTTTTTATAATATACTAGTTGTAGTTGTCAAATCAAATAGTATCAAGGCCGTCCCATCGCACGCCCGGCTGAACACGCCTCCTCGCCTCCATTAAACCCGCATGCAACCGAGAAATCTACTCCGGCCCGCGGGAGGAAATTTGCAGTTGCAGCGGGAGGGTTATTCTGCAAATTTTCAGCAACTTAGCATGCGACCGTTTGATCTCAGATCCAAGGGCTGCTGTACCCGTATCATGGTCGCACCTACCACGATTGTCGCGTCGCAAGACATCAGCGCCTTGGAGATTTAACATGGTGCATTAGGCTATCTGATGTTGGCATGTCATACATAGTCATCACTTAGTCACTCGTACTACAACAAGGTGAGCTATAAGGTTAGTCATCACTTAGGAGAAAATTTTACTCTCTTCAACAAGGAGATAATGGCAAGTCAAATCACGGGCCCCACATCCCGTGAGTAACTTCATTGTCAAATCACACAGCCCTACGTTTGCAGCAGCCTACTCCCTCGTCTTCTCGCGTCTCTGTCGAACCGACTAGGCGGAACTGTCCCGCCGCCTACCGGGCAGGAAAAGACCCGCCCTCGACTTTTAAATAGTATACAGTATACTAATTTTGTATCCATCGATTGCGCCCGCGCCATGGAGCAAAGCGTCTAGAAAACGGCGGCACACATGTACGGAGTATACAGCACGTCTGTCGCGTTCGCGTCGCACCCCATACGGTCGGTCGATGCAGCACGCCGCTCTCCGAATGGAGCAGCGTCATATTGCGTTCGCACACACATGTGGGACGACAATTGAGAGCCGACCATAGGCACACTCCCCGGCCCCGCAAGTCGGGTGACTTAATAGAAGAGGGAGACGAGCGATAGTACTAGAGAAGTGTTGTACTATGTTGGTGCCTGGACGATCCCTGCAAGACACGGAAGATCAGTTCGTCCATGCATGTGACCAGACTCCAGCAGACACGCATGGATTGGCTATCGTCTACATGTCGTGCAGGCTGTGTTGTACATGGCTGTAGTTGTGGTGAGAAATCTAAAAAAAATTCTTGTCATCTCGCAAAATTATGTGTCATGTGCTTCGGATCACTGCGAGGGTTAAACAGCGACAACTGAGTTGGGCTAGTCATTGGGGGCACATGCACGAACAGTGACTACTCGGCTGCCATCTAGGTCAAGCCGACTATGTTAATTAGGACATCTATCGGCGGACCCCTTTTCTACAAGTTTATCTTCAATTTGAGCTTTGTTCCTCGTCTAGTTTGTCCGTCGGGATTCATGTTGTCTCCTTTGGGCAGTGAGGTTATGATTTCTTGTCATGTGGCATTTTTTCGTGTTATATGTTATAATCCAGTGCTTCAGATCAAAATGACGACAACTGCGCCTCCGGGCCACGTGCATGAAGACTTCTCGACAGTCATTGACGAGGTCAAGTCGGCTCCGGTAGACAAAAGAAAACTAAGTACTACTCCACTACATAGGGAGGAGCCTCCGCGCTTGCTTGCTAGTGTTGCTCTCTTCACACTGTCTTGGCCTCTCCAGATCTAAACACGACAGCGGTGGCCTCTCTCTCTCTCTCTCTCTCTCTCTCTCTCTCTCTCTCTCTCTCTCTCTCTCTCTCTCTCTGCTCACCGCTGATCACAGATCCGGCCGGATCCTCTCCGTCGGGGAAGGTGAGAAGGTGCAACGTTCACGCGGTCGACCTCCGCGACGGCTCGACCCATCACCGGGCGATCTCGATCAGCCTGCCTTGCCATTCTCTCCCAAACACCGCTGGCCAGGGAGGGCCTCCGACCCCTTCTTCCTCGCTGCCGTAGTGTGGGCAGATCCGGCCTCCCGCCGCCCACCTAGCGACATCTCGGCGACCATCAGGTATAACTTCCTTTGAAACCGGCCTTGCTCTACTTCCCGAGCTCATGACGTCGCTGCATTTGTAACTTTTACTATTTCTCAGGCCCCCTCGTAGATAGGATCGATCGGCTGTTCGAAAACCACCTAATTTTTTTACGTTTAAGAGGTAAAACTAGTTCATGCACTCGAATCTAGTACTACTTGGTTCAAACAAGGAAGAAAGGGGGTGGGGGTGAGGAGGATTTGTTACCTGAATCTAGGACTTGGTCGAAAGAGGAAATAATGGGGCGAAAAGTAGCAGACCGGCTATCCAACCGGTCTCTAGGTCTAATAGGGAAATAAAGGAAACGCATTACAAACTCAATATAAACCCGCTCTATTGGTTGAAAAAGGAAAGTAAGTGGGGATCGGGGACAAGTCAATGAGTAAGTCTAGCACTAGATTTGCTAGCCTCACACAGTGGCCCTGTTTGGATACTCTAACACAGTTAAAGTTAGAGTTATTTTCTAACCCACTCTAACTCAAATAAGCACCTCTCCACCGGGATAGTTGGGTTAGATGGAACTAACCCACTCTAACCCTACCTGTTTGGATACTTTTGGGTTATTTAAGCCCGCAACTAACGTAAACTAGCTCTAACCCATGATCCAAACATGGCCAAGATAAGGTGGCTATACTGAACAAAAATGGGACCAACCGGATATCCTGCTCGATGTTTGTTGCCCCGAGCCACTCTTATGTAATGCCCTTTGCTAAAATGTAGCAGTCGCACTGTTAAAAGTAAGGACACGTTAAACCAATGTTGTTTTCAATGTAATGCCTCCAGTAATATGAATCAATGGCACTTCTTTACATGTCTTGCTAAAATTTCCCATTAAGATAAGTTGGTTCTTTTTGTTAGAAATGCAACTGTTCTGGTCCGCCTACTCTCCCGTGCCCAAAGTAATGTCGTATTTAACGGTTGTCATAGTTAATCCTAATGCCCACACTAATATCTAGCAATGCCACTGCTTTAGAAATTGCTACTGTCCTTGTAGGATTGCCATTCAGATAAGGAACATGCTTCTTTTCATTTGATGCATGTTTCATCACTTGTTAGTCACCCTCCTTTCCGCCTTTTTGTGCAAACAGAGATATACATTTCACGCCGATCTTAGTTGAACTGCACAAATGATATCCAAATTATAGTTGAGCATTCCAAGAGCTTCACAACCAACCTTGATGTTGCTCAATTTTATCGCAACTAATGAAGAAGAAGCTCTGTGGGTTTTGTTTTTTGATGGAAATGGAACCGGGCTTGGAGCCCTTTTCTTAAAAAAATGAAGAAGAAACTGCTAGCTCACGGGACATTGCTTCATTTTAGGTGAACTGCACCAAAAGGTCCCATGAATTGAATCATCCATGTTGGTGTCTGAAAGAGCCAGCTTCAGCATCCCAGTCTAAGCACCCCCGGCCTCCATCCTTGCGACGCACGGTACACCTCGATTGCCACTGTTTCGACCCTAGTGTCACTGTTAAAATGAAGTAATAATACAGTTAAAATAGAGCGAGTGTCATCTCTATCATTTCATTTCCAATGTAGATAAAGAAAGTGCTTCTCTTGGTTAAAGTATGTTTCATCAACTAGTCCCATTGTTAATGTTTAAGCGTTTCTGCAAACTGGGGTGCTTAATTTTAGTTGATATGTACAAAAATAGATATTTGAATGTCTCAAGGCGCCTCCTTGTACTATTGATGTACACTGATGTTCATCACTGGCAGAAGGTGTATCTGGGAGACTTGGGACGATGTCCAGTATGAGGCGTACGGTATGAGGTGTCGCAGGGCCCATCTCGCCCTCGCAGCATGGCATACTATGATACTATCGCAATATTTTCTTCTATTTATTTTGTGTGTTTCATCAACTAGTGCCACTATAATGTAATCACGCTTTTTCATTATATGTGCAAACAGGGTTATTCAACTGCATTTTGGTGGAACTGCAGAAATGTACGTATGGAACCGCATATATGCAGAGTGCGAGGTGTGCCAAGTAAAATTACCGACACCAACCATGCTGCATGCACGCATTGGCATCCACCACAACCAGTGGGATGTGTGGCGCTCTGTGGACGGATCTTCCTCGGCAGCAAATCCTCTAACCAAATACTAGTAGCTTATATTGGCAGTTTTCTAGGGAGTACTCTTTTACGAAAGAAGCACCAATCTATTTTTCTTTATTTGTACACTTTGTGTCACAACTTTGACCCAAAGGTCCAGAGCTATTTTAGGGTGATTGGCGTAGTACTCGGAGACTGATTGTAAGCATGATTTTCATTAGTTGTCACAATCGATTGTAAGCATGAGCTGCTGGAAGATTAGGTTAGTGTGAAGCTTACCTTAAACCCTACCGCCGCCGTTGAAACGAGGCGAGCGTCGAGGGAACCATGGAGAACGTCGGGGAAGCGACGTCGCGCCATCCGGCCTCCTCTTGCGGTGGGAGAACGAATACTCCTGTGGCTCCGGCTGGCTCTGCACCCTCACGAACGGCACACCATACTCGATCGATTCGTTATCCTCTGGGTGCTCGACCTTCGACCAGTACGCACACCACCTCCGCTTTGTTGTCACCTCGGGTGAATCTGTCTGCTCCATCGCCCATAGGAGATACTCGATGAACTCAGAGGACTGCGGCGTGACTGCCACCGAGGAGTACATGTACATCGCCGCCCTCATCGCCGCCGTCTCGCTCTTTCGCATACATTGCCACATGGCCCGCACCGTCCTCGAAATCTCCCACTCATTGCCAAACCAACTAAGGATCTCCTTCAACCTGGCTAACTTTGCCTGGTCGTCGCCGGTGATCTGCCTGATTCGCTGCTGCATCCTCTCCATATATGTCGTTCTGAGTGGTCCGGTGCTATCTTTGGAAGATTGGAGGAGAGACGGTGGTCTTGCAATAGAGAAGAGGGAGAGGAGAGGAGGTGGTTTTCGAATGGAGATGATGGAGAGGATAGGAGGTGGTTTTGCAATGGAGAGAAGATCAGAAGAGGGAGAGGCGAGACGGTGGTTTTGGAATGGAGATGATGGAGAGGAGAGGAGGTGGTTTTGCAATGGAGAAGATCGGAAGAGGGAGAGGTGAGACGGTGGTTTTGGAATGGAGATGATGGAGAGGAGAGGAGGTGGTTTTGCAATGGAGAAGAGGGAGAGGAGCATGCGGCAGCGATTTAGGATTGGGCGAGGAGATTGTGTGTGACTGGATCAAAATCAAAATCAATTTACCCTTCAATTAAGAAAGCGACCCCACATTAACTAGTATCCCTTTTATTCCGGTTCATAATTGACCATGATTTTCACACATAAAATATATGTTATACGTTGCAAAAATAATATAATTTGAAAGTACATTCAGATATGAACCAAATGATACAATTTTTGGTGACATGCATTCACATTTTGCTTGTCACATACAGTACATGGTCAAACTTTGACCCAAAATCATAAAACAACAAAAAATACTTCCAAGACCAGCGCCGCTCTTCTGCTCTTCTCCTCTTAAACCACCGCCGCTCCTCTCCTGTTCCAATCTAAATCCAGCGCCGCTCCTCTCCTCTTCCATTTCAAAACCACCGCCCCTCCTCTCCTGTTCCATTCCAAAACCAGTGTCCCTCCTCTCCCGTTCTAATCCAAAACCAGCGCTCCTACTCTCCTCTTCCATTCAAAAACCACTGCCTGCGAGTGAAGGTGCTGTGGAGAAGTAGATCGATGGAGGAGTACAACCGATACGTGAGGATCACAGACGGCGACCCTATGAAGCTAGCTAGGATGTTGGAGATACAGTCTTGGTTTGACAACAAGGACCAACTAGCGGCGACGGCGACATCCATGGCCAAATATCTGCAACAGAGCGAAAAGGCGGCGATACTCCCGGAGGGAGTCGCGCCGGAGTACATAGAGCTGCTCCTCTGGGCCATGGAGCAAACAGATTCACCGAATCCGATCGTGAGGGAGCGGTGGTGGGAGTATCGATCCCAGATGGAGCATCCACCAGAGATTGAAGGATCGAGCATCTACAGGGTGCCATTTGTGAGGGTGTCCTGCCAGAGCGAGCCGGTGGAGTCTTCGTCGACCGAACCCAACTGCAAGAGGATAAAAGCAGTTGACCCGACGACGCTTCCCCGCCATTGTCTCCCTCGCCGTTCACATCGTCTCACGGGGTGGATGTCTGACACCGAGGAATAGGAGGGGGCTGCCCCCCCCCCCCCAGCCCAATAGTCGGGCAGGTTGTGAATTGTCAGGAGCAGCTTAGGGTTGTCAGTATTTGCAGGTTGTGAATTGTGTTTTGTGTTGTGTATTTTGAGAGTACTTTCAGATATGAATGTCTTTTGAATTTCAGATTTGCAGTATTGAGCATATGAAGAATTTTATGAATTCTAGAGATCTATTTTTAGCACTTAAAAATGTAGTTTCATAGGAGTATAAAAGTGCAGACGAGAAGAAACTGCAAGTTTCAGTTTTAGATAAAAACTACAAGTTCAGTTTCAGATAAGAAACTGCAACTTTGAGAGGCAGAGCATTTATATTAACACGGTCTTTTCAAACAGGGTTAACATCATGTTGGAAGTTTTATTCATGGTCGAAAATGGAACTACCAGCCAGTTAACATCATGCTGATCAACATTCATGCATAGCACATCTTCATATGATGTACAGTCAAAATGCCCACACAATGTCGAGTGTGCGAAACACAGAGAAAACGAGGGACGAAGTTTTGGCAAGTGTTGGACGTGGTTTTGGGCTGCCCCGTCTAGGCTTTCATTTTTAACATGCGCAGCCCACGACCTCAGATGGGAGGGCCTGTTTGTATTTTCTTATGGCCGTCATGTATCGACCGGCCTATGGACCTCCCATCCGAGGTTTTATTTTTGGCAGCCCAATTTATGTATTTTTTTGAAGAAAACGCAGAGGTGTATTCTATTTTTCTATATAAGAATAGGAACGCCAGGTAGAACTTATGTTTCCCTTCTAACTATATTATATATATATATATTATTTTATATGTTATTATATATTATTTTTATTGTCATCATATATTTAACAGATACTTACATATGTAAGAAAACAATATCCCACATCTTATTAACTTAAAAAAATAATTTCTTAACAAAATAAAATCCTGGATTGTTTTGGCACGAAAATCCTAGTGATTGTGTACAAAAGCTTGGTAAGATTTAAGGACGAATGAAATAATATTACTTATTATTTAAATATATTTATAACAAAATGCTCAACCCTTTTTAATTTTTTTATAACATTGCTGGCCCAACCCAACATTATAATTAGAATCAGCCCAGCAAAATCGTGTATCTAGATAAAGTGCAAATGGCCTGTAATTTTTTAGGAAATAAAATAAATGGGCCGCATGGACGCTACATTAATTGTTCACCCAGCCTAGCTAATGGTTGTAATTCAAAAAAATCAAATTGACTGTAAATTCTACCGCGCAAAAAAAGATTGTAAATTCTGAAAAAATGGGTTGAATACATGCCACATTTTTGGAGGCTGAAATGTGGGCCAATAGGTCGAAGCCAACGCAAGTCATTGTCAATTTAGTCAACAAAGAATTCTAACATGTTAGCCGTTGGATTTACATCCAACGGCCGGCATCCATCTTCAATCTCTCGTCTTCTTCCTCCAGCGCCGCCGGGACCACCTCCCGCCTCCTGCTGCTAGCAGCTCTGCTTAGCACGCTTCGCTATGAAGCGCTACTCCACCGTTGGCCAGGCCATCCCTCCACACCTCATGTTCTTCTCCACCGACTGCCAAACCAAACCGCACTAGAACCAGTTAACCCTCGTACACCTCTCCGTCTGCGACTCTACTCCCGCATCTTCCCATCTCCGGCTTGTTGCTGCCCGGGGCCTCGCCGTCGTCCACCACCTTGGATGTGCTCGGCGTGGCGTGGTCAACGTGGTCAACGAACGACACCATCGGAAGTAGACTCTGCGTGGAGAGGCTGACAGCTGGGTCCACGGCCGCACACAAGGAAATGCCTCCTTATTTCATGCAAAATAATGATTCCTCCACCTGACATCTGGGACCCACCGGAAGGGCCTCTGTATTTCGGAAAAAAACGTGCTTGTCGGACCCACCAGCTATCTTCGCACGCAAGGAAGTGCCTCCTTATTACGCACAAAAAAATGAATACTCCCCCTGCCACCTGGAACTCAGCATACTAGGAGGCTGACTTGTGGGCCTACCAAGTTGACGGGGACGGAGGGCTTTGTCAAGTTAGTCAATATGAACGATTCTAGCTCCTGTTACAGTACGATGTTCATCCAACGGTTGTAGCGCTTCTTCAACCTCTGGTCTTCTTGCTCCAGCCGCCCAAACCAGCGCCGGTCGTGGGCGTGCTCCTGCCTCCGTGGCCGGGCTGTGATGCCGGAGGCCTCACCGCCCTCTACTACTCCCACCGCTGGCCAGGCCATCCCTCTACTCACCCACACCCCTGTTATTCTGCGGCGACAAAGAGCCTCACACCGCAGCCGAACGGTGAACCTCGTACTCCTCTTCGCGTGGGCATCCACTGCTGCGTCTTCCCCGGCTCCGAGTCGTCCCCTTCCTAGGCCTCGTCGTCGTCCACCGCCGTGGTGCTTTCGGCGCGGCGTGGTCAACGTGTCAAGGAACGACTTCCATCGGACATGGACTGTATGTGGAGAGGCTGACAGCTGGGTCCATGGCCGCAGCAAGGAAGTGCCTCCTTATTACGCGGAAAATAATGATTCCTCGACCTGACAGCGGGGACCCACTGGACGGGCGACCGTATTTCACGAAAAAAAGTTTCCCCTGACTGCTGGGACCCACCAGCTACATCTTCGCACGCAACGAAGTGTGTCCGGGCAAAAAAAATGATTCGCCCCCCTGACTACTGGGACCCACCAGCTACATCTTCGCACGCAAGCAAGTGTGTCCGAGCAAAAAAGCGATTCGCCCCCCTGACTGCTGGGACCCACCAGCTACATCTTCCCGCGCAAAGGAAGTGCGTCCGGGCAAAAAAACGATTCACCCCTCTGACTGTTGGGACCCACCAGCTACATTTTCACACGCAAGGAACCGCCTCGATACCGGGACCCACCTGGTGAAGCATACGTTGAGTTGTCATTCTGGTTCTTGACGGTACGTACATATATACTGGTGGATGTAGAGGCGCGCACGTGTCGTAGTAGAGGCGCGCACGTAGCATGTACACGTACGTACAACGGCGAGGGTGCAAGAAAGAAAATACAGCCACGTACATACATACGGGCAGGGTCTCGAACGCCTACTCGCACATACGTACATGGCTGGGTCGAAACGGAGAAACAACATCGTCGTCGTGTTCATGGGGAGGCAACGGAATGCGTCGTGTTCATCGGGAGGCAACGGAATGCGTCATGTTCATCGGGAGGCAACGAAACGCGTGGGAGCCAACCGGGCTGGGTCGAACGGAATGCGTGGTCGTGTTCATTGGGAGGGCTTGGACGGAGCAGACGATGGAAACGAGGCTGGCGTAGCGCTGGCGGAGGAAGCGGACCTCCTACGGTCGAAAAGGGGTCCTGTTGATCGGGAGGGTGTGGCGTGTCGCAAAACGGAGGAAACGGACCTCCTACGATCGAAACGGGGTCCTGTTGATCCGGAGGGGTGTGTCGTATCGCAAAACGGAGGAAACGGACCTCCTACGGTCGTAAACGGGTCCTGTTGATCGGGAGGGTGTGGCATGCTGCAAGCAGACGAAACGAACTTGTGTTGGAGCGCCACGGTCAAACGGGGGTCTGTTCATCGGGAGGGTGTGGCGCACCGCAAAACGGACTCCACGGATACTCGTTCATCTCCACCGTCGACCTCCTCCAGCCTCCATGGGCTACCGTCGACCTCCTCCAGCCTCCACGGGCTACCGTCGACCTCCTCCAGCCTCCACGGGCTCCTGTTCATCCAGCCTCCACCGCGCTTACTCCACCGCTCTCGCTCAACCACCCCTCCACGGGCACCCCTCCATCGTCTACTGTTCATCCAGCCCTCCACACCACGGGGTCCTGTTCAACCACCCCTCCATAGCCACCCCTCCACCGTCTATTGTTCATCTAGTCCTGCACACCACGGGGTCCTGTTCATCCAGAGGCAACGCCACCGCTCACTATTCATCCAAACCCCCCCTCCCCCCCTCCCCCCGCAACGCTCACTGTTCATCCAATCGATCGGCTTCAGTTAGCAGCAACAACAAAGGAATCGCTCCATCGGGTTCGATTAACGACCATCGATCGATCGCTCGGGTTCGAGAACGCGTAGCACGAAGTCTGCAATCGCTCGGGTTTAGTTAGAGCCAACGCCTCGCACACGCGCATACGTACGATAGAAACGCGCATCGCTCGGCCCCCGATCTCCCACCATAACCGACAACTCCCCGAAATTTTCCTCCCCCTCGCTTCTACCATGGTTTTTTCCGTCATGGACGGCACAAAGAATGTCATGCAGCTGCGTCTCCGGCCCTCCCAGGACGAAAAGCCCATTTTCTATCATGATTTTTTGTCATAGAAGTAGGAGCCCACCACATCTATGATGATACCGTGTTTTGTCACAATTATCGTCATAGAAGTGTCATATGTATGACAGGAAAAAAATTCATTCGGCCCAAAATGTCACGGATGTGTCTTTTTTTGTAGTGCTCATTGGACCGCACACATCAGTATGTATGATTTCCAATAAGTTGGTTGCTCGCTCCATTGTTTCGGAGGACGGAGTCTTGGTCATTTTACCCATGAGGCATGGTTCGCACGTGTCAAATGGTTCGTAATCAAGAGACTCCAAAAGTCCATCTGCATGGAGCTTCTTCATGCGTTTGACACCAATGTGACCAAGGCGGCGATGCCACAAGTATGTGGGACTATCATTATCAACCTTACATCTTTTGGTATTCACACTATGAATATGTGTAACATCACGCTCGAGATTCATTAAGAATAAACCATTGACAAATGGAGCATGACCATAAAACATATCTCTCATATAAATAGAACAACCATTATTATCGGATTTAAATGAGTAGCCATCTCGTATTAAACGATATACAGATACAATGTTCATGCTCAAAGCTGGCACTAAATAACAATTATTGAGGTTTAAAACTAATCCTGTAGGTAAATGTAGAGGTAGCGTGCCGATGGCGATCACATCGACCTTGGAACCATTCCCGACGCGCATCGTCACCTCGTCCTTCGCCAGTCTCCGCTTATTCCGCAGCTCCTGTTTTGAGTTACAAATATGAGCAACCGGACCGGTATCAAATACCTGTGAGCTACTACGAGTACTAGTAAGGTACACATCAATTACATGTATATCACATATACCTTTGGTGTTGTCGGCCTTCTTGTCCGCTAAGTACTTGGGGCAGTTCCGCTTCCAGTGACCACTTCCCTTGCAATAAAAACACTCAGCCTCAGGATTGGGTCCATTCTTTGGTTTCTTCCCAGTAGCTTGCTTGCCAGGCGCAACACCTCCCTTGCCGTCTTTCTTGAAACCCTTTTTGCCCTTGCCCTTCTTGAACTTAGTGGTTTTATTCACCATCAACACTTGATGTTCCTTTTTGATTTCCACCTCCGCTGATTTCAGCATTGAATATACTTTAGGAATTGTTTTCTCCATCCCCTGCATATTGAAGTTGATCACAAAGCTCTTGTAGCTCGGTGGAAGCGATCAAGGATTCTCACATCCATCGCGTCATCCGGGAGATTAACTCCCGGTGAGACAAGCGGTTGTGCAACCCGGACATTTTGAGTATGTGTCACGACGAACTATTTTCCTCCATCTTACAACTATAGAACTTGTCGGAGACTTCATATCTCTCGACCTGGGCATGAGCTTGGAAAACCATTCTCAGCTCTTGGAACATCTCATATGCTCTGTGCTGCTCGAAACGTTTTTGGAGCCCCGGTTCTAAGTTGTAAAGCATGCACTTGAACCAGGGGAGTAATCATCAACACGCCGATCGCCAAGTGTTCATAACGTCTTGGTTCGCTGGGGGTGGTGCTTCACCTAACGGTGCTTCTAGGACATATACTTTCTTGGCAGCTATGATGATGATCCTCAAGTTCCGGACCCAGTCTGTATAGTTGCTACCATCGTCTTTCAGCTTGGTTTTCTCTAGGAATGCGTTGAAGTTGAGGTTGACATGAGCGTTGGCCATTTGATCTACAAGACATATTTGCAAAAGTTTTAGACTAAGTTCATGATAATTAAGTTCATCTAATCAAATTATTTAATGAACTCCCACTCAAACAGACATCCCTCTAGTCATCTAAGTGATACATGATCCGAGTCAACTAGGTCGTGGTCCGATCATCACGTGAGACGGACTAGTCATCATCGGTGAACATCTTCATGTTGATCGTATCTTCTATCGACTCATGTTTGACCTTTCGGTCTCTTGTGTTCCGAGGCCATGTCATGCATGCTAGGCTCATCAAGTCAACCTAAGTGTTTTGCATGTGTAAATCTGGCTTACACCCATTGTATGTGAACGTTAGAATCTATCACACCCGATCATCACGTGGTGCTTCGAGACAACGAACTTTTGCAACGGCGCACAGTTAGGGGGAACACTTTCTTGAAATTATTATGAGGGATCATCTTATTTATGCTACCGTCGCTCTAAGCAAATAAGATGCAAAAACATGATAAACATCACATGCAATCAAATAGTGACATGATATGGCCAATATCATTTTGCTCCTTTTGATCTCCATCTTCGGGGCGCCATGATCATCATCGTCACCGGCATGACACCATGATCTCCATCATCATGATCTCCATCATCGTGTCTTCATGAAGTTGTCTTGCCAACTATTACTACTACTACTATGGCTAACGGTCTAGCAATAAAGTAAAGTAATTACATGGCGTTATTCATTGACACGCAGGTCATACAATAAATTAAGACAACTCCTATGGCTCCTGCCGGTTGTCGTACTCATCGACATGCAAGTCGTAATTCCTATTACAAGAACATGACCAATCTCATACATCACATATATATCATTCATCACATCCTTTTGGCCATATCACATCACACGGCATATGCTGCAAAAACAAGTTAGACGTCCTATAATTGTTGTTGCAAAAAATTTACGTGGCTGCTATAGGTTTCTAGCAAGAACGTTTCTTACCTACACAAAAACCACAACGTGATATGCCAATTTATATTTACCCTTCATAAGGACACTTTTCATCAAATCCGATCCGACTAAAGTGGGAGAGACAGACACCCGCTAGCCACCTTATGCAACTAGTGCATGTCAGTCGGTGGAACCTGTCTCATGTAAGTGTACGTGTAAGGTCGGTCCGGACCGCTTCATCCCACGATGTCACCGAATCAAGATAAGACTAGTAACGGCAAGTAAATTGACAATATCGACGCCCACAACAAATTTGTGTTCTACTCATGCATAGAAACTACGCATAGACCTAGCTCATGATGCCACTGTTGGGGATCGTAGCAGAAATTTAAATTTTCTATGCATCACCAAGATCACTCTATGGAGTCATCTAGCAACGAGAGAGAGAGAGAGAGAGAGGAGTGCATCTACATATCCTTGTAGATCGTGAGCGGAAGCTTTCAAGAGAACGGGGTTGATGGAGTCATACTCGTCGTGATCCAAATCACCGATGATCCTAGTGCCGAATGGACGGCACCTCCGCGCTCAACACACGTACAGAGCGGAGACGTCTCCTGCGCCTTGATCCAGCAAGGAGGAGGGAGAGGTTGAGGAAGAGAGCTCCAGCAGCAGCACGACGGCGTGGTGGTGATGGAGTGGCAAGATTCGGCAGGGCTTCGCCAAGCTCTTACGGAGGAGGAGAGGTGTTGGGAGGGAGGGCTGCGCCTTGGATGTGGTGTGCAGCCCTCCCTCGCCTCTATTTATAGGGGAGGGAAGGGTCCGCACCCTCTAGATGAGATCTAGAGGGGGGGCGGCGGCCAAGGGGAGGGGGCTTGCCCCCCAAGCAAAGGGGGCGCCCCCTTTAGGGTCCCCCCCCCAACCCTAGGCGCATGGGCCCTAGGGGTGGATGGCGCCCAGCCCACAAAGGGGCTGGTTCCCTTCCCTCTACAGCCCATAAGGCCCTCCGAGATAGGTGGCCCCTCCCGGTGGACCCCCGGAACCCCTCCGGTGGCCCCGGTACAATACCGATATGCCCCCGAACTTTTCCAGTGACCTTATGACAACTTCCCATATATAAATCTTCACCTTCGGACCATTCCAGAACTCCTCGTGACGTTCGGGATCTCATCCGGTACTCCGAACAACATTTGGTAATCACATACATATCTTCCTTATAACCCTAGCGTCACCGAACCCTAAGTGTGTAGACCCTACGGGTTCGGGAATCACGCAGACATGACCGAGACAGCTCTCCGGCCAATAACCAACATCGGGATCTGGATACCCATGTTGGCTCCCACATGTTCCATGATGATCTCATCGGAGGAACCACGATGTCGAGGATTCAAGTAATCCCGTATACAATTCCCTTTGTCAATCGGTACGTTACTTGCCCGAGATTCGATCGTCGGTATCCCAATACCTCGTCCAGTCTTGTTTCCAGCAAGTCACTTTACTCGTTCCATAATGCTTGATCCCGTGACCAACCACTTGGTCACATTGAGCTCATTATGATGATGCATTACTGATTGGGCCCAGAGATACCTCTCCGTCATACGGAGTGACAAATCCCAGTCTCGATCCGTGCCAACCCAACAGACACTTTCGGAGATACCTGTAGTGTACTTTTATAGCCACCCAGTTACGTTGTGTTGTTTGGTACACCCAAAGCACTCCTACGGTATCCGGGAGTCTCACGATCTCATGGTCTAAGGAAATGATACTTGACATTAGAAATGCTCTAGCAAACGAACTACACGATCTTGTGCTATGCTTAGGATTGGGTCTTGTCCATCACATCATTCTCCCAATGATGTGATCCTGTTATCAATGACATCAAATGTCCATGGTCAGGAAACCGTAACCATCCATTGATCAACGAGCTAGTCAACTAGAGGCTCACTATGGACATGTTGTGTTCTATGTATTCACACATGTATTACGATTTCCGGATAACACAATTATAGCATGAATAATAGACAATTATCATGAACAAGGAAATATAATAATAATCATTTTATTATTGCCTCTAGGGCATATTTCCAACAAAAACAGCACCAACTTGACAAACTATCGTTGTGGTTTTGATGCGTAGGTAAGAACGGTTCTTGCTAAGCCCGTAGCAGCCACGTAAAATTTGCAAACAACAAAGTAGAGGATGTCTAACTTGTTTTTGCAGGGCATGTTGTGATGTGATATGGTCAAGACATGATGCTAAATTTTATTATATGAGATGATCATGTTTTGTAACCGAGTTATCGGCAACTGGCAGGAGCCATATGGTTGTCGCTTTATTGTATGCAATGCAATCACCCTGTAATGCTTTACTTTATCACTAAGCGGTAGCGATAGTCATAGAAGCATAAGATTGGCGAGACAACAACGATGCTACGATGAAGATCAAGGTGTCGCGCCAGTGACAATGGTGATCATGATGGTGCTTCGGAGATGGAGATCACAAGCACAAGATGATGATGGCCATATCATATCACTTATATTGATTGCATGTGATGTTTATCTTTTATGCATCTTATCTTGCTTTGATTGACGGTAGCATTATAATATGATCACTCACTAAATTATCAAAGTATAAGTGTTCTCCCTGAGTATGCACCGCTATGAAAGTTCTTCGTCTTTGAGACACCACGTGATGATCGGGTGTGATAGGCTCTCACGTTCAAATACAACAGTGCAAAACAGTTGCACACGCGGAATACTCAGGTTAAACTTGACGAGCCTAGCATATAACAGATATGGGCTCGGAACACGGAGACCGAAAGGTCGAGCGTGAATCATATAGTAGATATGATCAACATAGTGATGTTCACCATTGAAACTACTGCATATCACGTGATGATCGGACATGGTTTAAATGATTTGGATCACGTGATCACTTAGAGGATTAGAGGGATGTCTATATAAGTGGGAGTCCTTATTTAATATGATTAATTGAACTTAAATTTATCATGAACTTAGTACCTGATAGTATCTTGCTTGTCTATGTTGATTGTAGATAGATGGCCCGTGCTGTTGTTTCATTGAATTTTAATGCGTTCCTTGAGAAAGCAAAGTTGAAAGATGATGGTAGCAATTACACGGACTGGGTCCGTAACTTGAGGATTATCCTCATTGTTGCACAGAAGGATTACGTCCTGGAAGCACCGTTGGGTGCCAGGCCTGCTGCTGATGCAACTGACGACGTTAAGAATGTCTGGCAGAGCAAAGCTGATGATTACTCAATAGTTCAATGTGCCATGCTTTACGGCTTAGAACCGGGACTTCAACAACGTTTTGAACGTCATGGAGCATATGAGATGTTCCAGGAGTTGAAGTTAATATTTCAAGCAACTGCCCAGATTGAGAGATATGAAGTCTCCAATAAGTTCTATAGCTGCAAGATGGAGGAGAATAGTTACAAGGTGAGCATATACTCAAGATGTCCGGGTATCGCAATCACTTGATTCAACCGGGAGTTAATCTTACGGATGATAGCGTCATTGATGTAATTCTCCAATCACTGCCACCAAGCTACAAGAGCTTCGTGATGAACTATAATATGCAAGGGATGGATAAGACGATTCCCGAGCTCTTCGCAATGCTAAAGGCAGCGGAGGTAGAAATCAAGAAGGAGCATCAAGTGTTGGTGGTCAATAAGACCACCAGTTTCAAGAAAAAGGTCAAAGGGAAGAAGAAGGGGAACTTCAAGAAGAACAGCAAGCAAGTTGCTGCTCAGGAGAAGAAACCTAAGTCTGAGACTGAGTGCTTCTACTGCAAGCAGACTGGTCACTGGAAGCGGAACTGCCCCAAGTATTTGGCGGATAAGAAGGATGGCAAGGTGAACAAAGGTATATGTGATATACATGTTATTGATGTGTACCTTACTAATGCTCGCAGAGCACTTTTGAGTATTTGATAATCGGTTACATTGCTAATATTTGCAACTCGAAACAAGGGCTATAGATTAAGCGAAGATTGGCTAAGGACGAGGTGACAATGCGCGTGGGAAATGGTTCCAAAGTCGATGTGATCGTGGTCGGCACGCTACCTCTACATCTACCTTCGGGATTAGTATTAGACCTAAATAATTGTTATTTGGTGCCAGCGTTGAGCATGAACAATATATATGGATCTTGTTTGATGCGAGACGGTTATTCATTTAAATCAGAGAATAATGGTTGTTCTATTTATATGAGTAATATCTTTTATGGCCATGCACCCTTAAAGAATGGTCTATTTTTGTTGAATCTCAATAGTAGTGATACACATATTCATAATATTGAAGCCAAAAGATGCAGAGTTGATAATGACAAAGGTAACTTATTTGTGGCACCGCCGTTTAGGTCATATCGATGTAAAGCGCATGAAGAAACTCCATACTGATGGACTTTTGGAACCACTTGATTATGAATCACTTGGTACTTGCGAACCGTGCCTCATGGGCAAGATGACTAAAACACCGTTCTCCGGAACAATAGAGAGAGCAACAGATTTATTGGAAATCATAGATACAGATGTATGTGGTCCGATGAATGTTGAGGCTCGTGGCGGATATCATATTTTCTCACCTTCACAGATGATTTAAGCAGATATGGGTATATCTACTTAATGAAGCATAAGTCTGAAACATTTGAAAAGTTCAAAGAATTTCATAGTGAAGTTGATTTGATACTGGTTATGTTGCTAATATTGGAAACTCGAAACAGGGGCTACGGATTAAGCGAGATTGGCTAAGGACGAGGTGACGATGCGTGTGGGAAATGGTTCCAAAGTTGATGTGATCGCGGTCGGCATGCTACCTCTACATATACCTTCGGGATTAGTATTAGACCTAAATAATTGTTGTTTGGTGCCAGCGTTGAGCATGAACCTTATATCTGGATCTTGTTTGATGCGAGACGGTTGTTCATTTAAATCAGAGAATAATGGTTGTTCTATTTATATGAGTAATATCTTTTATGGTCATGCACCCTTGAAGAATGGTCTAGTTTTGTTGAATCTCGATAGTAGTGATACACATATTCATAATATTGAAGCCAAAAGATGCAGAGTTGATAATGATAGTGCAACTTATTTGTGGCACTGCCGTTTAGGTCATATCGGTGTAAAGCGCATGAAGAAACTCCATACTGATGGACTTTTGGAACCACTTGATTATGAATCACTTGGTACTTGCGAACCGTGCCTCATGGGCAAGATGACTAAAACGTTGTTCTCCAGAACTATGGAGAGAGCAATTGATTTATTGGAAATCATACATACAGATGTATGTGGTCCGATGAATGTTGAGGCTCGTGGCAGATATCGTTATTTTCTCACCTTCACAGATGATTTAAGCAGATATGGGTATATCTACTTAATGAAGCATAAGTCTGAAACATTTGAAAAGTTCAAAGAATTTCAGAGTGAAGTTGAAAATCATCGTAACAAGAAAATAAAGTTTCTCCGATCGGATCATGGAAGAGAATATTTGAGTTACGAGTTTGGTCTACATTTGAAACAATGCGGAATAGTTTCGCAACTCACGCCACCCGGAACACCACAACGTAATGGTGTGTCTGAATGTCGTAATCGTACTTTACTAGATATGGTGCAATCTATGATGTCTCTTACTGATTTACCGCTATCGTTTTGGGGTTATGCTTTAGAGACGGCCGCATTCACGTTAAATAGGGCACCATCGAAATCTGTTGAGACGACGCCTTATGAACTGTGGTTTGGCAAGAAACCAAAGTTGTCATTTCTGAAAGTTTGGGGCTGCGATGCTTATGTGAAAAAAGCTTCAAACTGATAAGCTCGAACCCAAATCGGAGAAATGTGTCTTCATAGGATACCCAAAGGAGACTGTTGGGTACACCTTCTATCACAGATCCGAAGGCAAGACTTTTGTTGCTAAATTCGGAGTTTTTCTAGAGAAGGAGTTTCTCTCGAAAGAAGTGAGTGGGAGGAAAGTAGAACTTGATGAGGTAAATGTACCTACTCCTCTATTGTAAAGTAGTTCATCACAGAAACCGGTTTCTATGACGCCTACACCAATTAGTGAGGAAGTAAATGATGATGATCATGGAACTTCAGATCAAGTTGCTACTGAACCTCGTAGGTCAACCAGAGTGAGATCCGCGCCAGAGTGATACGAACCTACGAACTATGAGGAAGCGATGGTGAGCCCAGATTCCGCAAAATGGCTTGAAGCCATGAAATCTGAGATGGGATCCATGTATGAGAACAACGTGTGGACTTTGGTTGACTTTCCCGATGATCAGCAAGCAATTGAGAATAAATGGATCTTCAAGAAGAAGACAGACGTTGACGGTAATGTTACTGTCTATAAAGCTCGACTTGTTGCGAAAGGTTTTCGACAAGTTCAAGGGATTGACTATGATGAGACCTTCTCACCTGTAGCGATGCTTAAGTCTGTCTGAATCATGTTATCAATTGCCGCATTTTATGATTATGAAATTTGGCAAATGGATGTCAAAACTACATTCCTGAATGGATTTCTAGAAGAAGAATTGTATATGATGCAACCGGAAGGTTTTTTCGATCCAAAGGGAGCTAACAAAGTGTGCAAGCTCCAGCATCCATTTATGGACTGGTGCAAGCCTCTCGGAGTTGGAATAAACGCTTTGATAGTGTGATCAAAGCATTTGGTTTTGTACAGACTTTTGGAGAAGCCTGTATTTACAAGAAAGTGAGTGGGAGCTCTGTAGCATTTCTGGTATTATATGTGGATGACATATTACTGATTGGAAATGATATAGAATTTCTGGATAGCGTAAAGGGAAACTTGAATAAAAGTTTTTCAATGAAAGACCTCGGTGAAGCTGCTTACATATTGGGCATTAAGATCTATAGAGATAGATCAAGACGCTTAATTGGACTTTCACAAAGCACATACCTTGACAAAGTTTTGAAGAAGTTCAAAATGGATCAAGCAAAGAAAGGGTTCTTGCTCGTGTTACAAGGTGTGAAGTTGAGTAAGACTCAATGCCCGACCACCGCAGTAAGATAGAGAGAAAATGAAAGATGTTCCCTATGCTTCAGCCATAGGCTCTATCATGTATGCAATGCTGTGTACCGGACCTGATGTGTGCCTTGCTATAAGTCTAGCAGGGAGGTACCAAAGTAATCCAGGAGTGGATCACTGGACAGCGGTCAAGAACATCCTGAAGTACCTGAAAAGGACTAAGGATATGTTTCTCATTTATGGAGGTGACAAAGAGCTCATTGTAAACGGTTACGTTGATGCAAGCTTTGACACTGATCCGGACAATTCTAAATTGCAAACCGGATACGTGTTTACATTGAAAGGTGGAGCTGTCAGTTGGTGCAGTTCTAAACAAAGCGTCGTGGCGGGGTCTACATGTGAAGAGGAGTACATAGCTGCTTCGGAAGCAGCAAATGAAGGAGTCTGGATGAAGGAGTTCATATCCGATCTAGGTGTCATATCTAGTGTATCGGGTCCAATGAAAATCTTGTGACAATGCTGGAGCAATAGCCTTGGCGAAGGAATCCAGATTTCACAAGAGAACCAAGCACATCAAGAGACGCTTCAATTCTATCCGGGATCTAGTCCAGGTGGGAGACATAGAAATTTGCAAGATACATACGGATCTGATTGTTGCAGACCCGTTGACTAAGCCTCTTCCACGAGCAAAACATGATCAGCACCAAGGCTCCATGGGTGTTAAAATCATTACTGTGTAATCTAGATTATTGACTCTAGTGCAAGTGGGAGACTGAAGGAAATATGCCCTAGAGGCAATAATAAAGTTATTATTTATTTCCTTATATCATGATAAATGTTTATTATTCATGCTAGAATTGTATTAACCGGAAACATAATACATGTGTGAATACATAGACAAACAGAGTGTCACTAGTATGCCTCTACTTGACTAGCTCGTTAATCAAAGATGGTTATGTTTCCTAACCATAGACATGAGTTGTCATTTGATTAACGGGGTCACATCATTAGGAGAATGATGTGATTGACATGACCCATTCCGTTAGCTTAGCACCTGATCGTTTAGTATGTTGCTATTGCTTTCTTCATGACTTATACATGTTCCTATGACTATGAGATTATGCAACCCCCGTTTACCGGAGGAACACTTTGTGTGCTACCAAACGTCACAACGTAACTGGGTGATTATAAAGGTGCTCTACGGGTGTCTCCGAAGGTACTTGTTGGGTTGGCGTATTTCGAGATTAGGATTTGTCACTCCGATTGTCGGAGAGGTATCTCTGGGCCCTCTCGGTAATGCACATCACTTAAGCCTTGCAAGAATTGCAACTAATGAGCTAGTTGTGGGATGATGTATTACAGAATGAGTAAAGAGACTTGCCGGTAACGAGATTGAACTAGGTATTGAGATACCGACAATCGAATCTCGGGCAAGTAACATACCGATGACAAAGGGAACAATGTATGTTGTTATGCGGTCTGACCGATAAAGATCTTAGTAGAATATGTGGGAGCCAATATGAGCATCCAGGTTCCGCTATTGGTTATTGACCGGAGACGTGTCTCGGTCATGTCTACATAGTTCTCGAACCCGTAGGGTCCGCACGCTTAACGTTACGATGACAGTTATATTATGAGTTTATATGTTTTGATGTACTGAAGGTTGTCCGGAGTCCCGGATGTGATCACGGACATGAGGAGGAGTCTCAAAATGGTCGAGACATGAAGATTGATATATTGGAAGCCTATGTTTGGATATCAGAAGTGTTCCGGGTGAAATCGAGATTTTACCGGAGTACCGGTTGGTTACCGGACCCCCCCCCTCGGAGACTTAATGGGCCTTAGTGGGCCTAGGTGGAAGAGAGGAGAGGCGGCAAGGGCTAGGGCCGCGTGCCCCTCCCCCCTAGTCTGAAGAGGACAAGGAGAGGCGCCCCTTCCTTCTTCTCCTCCTCCTCTTCCCCTCCCAAGTCCTAATCCAACTAGGAAGGGAGTCCTACTCCCGGTGGGAGTAGGACCTCTCTGGC
The DNA here is from genome assembly GCA_021605145.1 of Aegilops bicornis. Classification (NCBI taxonomy): domain Eukaryota; kingdom Viridiplantae; phylum Streptophyta; class Magnoliopsida; order Poales; family Poaceae; genus Aegilops; species Aegilops bicornis. The sequence goes on along the minus strand of CM038669.1, from coordinate 475,158,559 downwards.
GCGCCTCTCCCTTGGTCGGCCGCACCCCTGCTCCTTTATATACGGGGCGGGGGCACCCCATAGACACAACAATGGATCAGTTGATCTATGAGCCGTGTGCGGTGCCCCCTCCACCATAGTCCACCTGGAGAATACTGTAGCGGTGCTTAGGCGAAGCCCTGCGTCGGTAGAACATCAACATCGTCACCACGCCGTCATGCTGACGAAACTCTCCCTCCACACTCGGCTGGATCAGAGTTCGAGGGACATCATCGGGCTGAACTTGTGCTGAACTCGGAGGTGCCGTGCGTTCGGTACTTGATCGGTCGGATCGTGAAGACGTACGACTACATCAATCGCGTTGTGCTAACGCTTCTGCTTTCGGTCTACGAGGGTATGTGGACAACACTCTCCCCTCTCGTTGCTATGCATCACCATGATCTTGCGTGTGCGTAGGAAATTTTTTGAAATTACTACGTTCCCCAACAAGTAAGGGGGGCGAGGTAGTAGCAGACACCCCAAAATCCTCAAGTAACCACCGTAACCAGATCACCTCAGCTGTCAACATAGCCATGGCTCACAACTCAGCCTCTGTACTTGAGCGAGAAACTGCAGTCTGTTTCTTTGTCTTCCAGGCAATAAGAGAGCCACCAAGAAAGACACAGTAAGCAGACAGCGGGCGTCGGTCAGAGGGATCGCTAGCCCAGGTAGCATCAGAGTAGGCCTGGAGCTCAAGAGAGCTGGAGCAGGGAAAGAAAAGGCGTTGAGAGATTGTGCCACGAAGATATCGCAAAACATGGAGGAGGTGACTATAGTGGACAGAGGTGGGGGCTGCAACGAACTGACTCGGGATGTGGACAGGATAAGAGATGTCAGGACGCGTAACAGCCAGATAGACAAGGCTGCCAACAAGGTGACGATAGCGAGTAGGATTAGGAAGAGGGTCACCATCAGAGGCACGAAGCTGAATGTTGAGCTCCATAGGAGTTACAACTGTGTGCTCATCACCGAGAGCAGCACAAGTCAGAAGATCCTGAATATATTTTTCTTGGGAGATGTAGAATCCATCAGAGGTCGAGGAGATCTCAATCCCAAGAAAATAGCAAAGTGGGCCAAGATCAGTCATGAGAAACTGGTTGGGAAGACGAGCCTTAACAAAGGCAATGTAGTCAGAGTCGTCACCAGTGATGATCATGCCATCGACATAGAGAAGGAGAAGAGTCCGACCACGTGGAGACGTGTGAACAAACAATGCTGGATCATGATCACTCGGCAAGAAACCAGCGGCAGTCACCACAGAGGCGAAGCGCTCAAACCAGGCGCGAGGGGCATGTTTAAAACCATAGAGGGAGCGGTGAAGTCGACAGACCATACCATCAGGGGCATAGTACCCCGGTGGTGGCTGCATATAAACCTCCTCGCGCAACTCGCCATTGAGAAAGGCGTTCTGGACATCAAGTTGAGATATAGACCAATGACGAACAGAAGCCACGGCAAGGAGAGTGCGGACAGTGGTCATGTGAGCCACAGGAGCAAATGTCTCATCATAATCGCGTCCCTGCTCCTGCTGAAAACCTCGAGCCACAAGACGAGCTTTGTAGCGCTCAAGATAGCCATCGGAGTGAGTCTTAATCTTGTAGACCCACTTGCAGGTGATGGGACGGATACCGGAAGGGAGGGAAACCAGATCCCAGGTGCCAGAGCGCTCAAGGGCAGCAAGCTCTTCAGCCATCGCAAGCTGCCATTCAGGCTGAGTCATGGCAGTCCGATAGGAAGTGGGCTCAGCAATAGCAGAGAGACCGTACCGGTCAGGAGAATAGCGATCAGGCAGGGGGCAAGGCCGAGCATGGAGGTTATGACCCGGGGGAGGCGTAAACAAAAGTGCACCAGAGATGGAAGGCGCATCAGGCGTGTCAGGGGAAGCATCCTCAGTACGAGGGCAGCGAGTATAGTGGAGAGGAAATGATGAGAGAGGGCGACGGACTGGAGATGATGGTAGAGAGGTGGAGGAGGAGGATGGGGAAGATGGTGTCGGTGGTGAATGAGAATGAGTGAGAGGTGCCGGAGGAAGAGGTGACACAGGAGGCACATAGTGCTACGTCTTGAGCTTGTGTTGGTTTTCCCTGAAGAGGAGAGGATGATGCAGCAGAGTAGCGTAAGTATTTCCCTCGGTTTTTGAGAACCAAGGTATCAATCCAGTAGGAGGCCACACACAAGTCCCTCGTACCTGCACAAAATGATAGCTACTCGCAACCAACGCGATTAGGGGTTGTCAATCCCTTCACGGTCACTTACGAAGTGAGATCTGATAGAGATAATATTTTTGGTATTTTTGGTATAGAGATGCAAAGTGAAAAGTAAAAAAGCAAAGTAAAAAACAAAGCAAGTATAAAAGTGATGGAGATCGATATGATGAGAATAGACCCGGGGGCCATAGGTTTCACTAGTGGCTTCTCTCAAGAGCATAAGTATTCTACGGTGGGTGAACGAATTACTGTTGAGAAATTGACAGAATTGAGCATAGTTATGAGTATATCTAGGTATGATCATGTACATAGGCATCACGTCCGAGACAAGTAGACCGAAACGATTCTGCATCTACTACTATTACTTCACTCATCGACCGCTATCCAGCATGCATCTAGAGTATTAAGTTAAAAACAGAGTAACGCCTTAAGCAAGATGACATGATGTAGAGGAATAAATTCATGCAATATGATAAATACCCAATCTTATTATCCTCGATGGCAACAATACAATACGTGCCTTGCAACCCTTTCTGTCACTGGGTAAGGACACCGCAAGATTGAACCGACTATGCACTTCTCCCATTGCAAGAACTACCAATCTAGTTGGCCAAACCAAACGGATAATTCGAAGAGACTTGCAAAGATAACTCAATCATACATAAAATAATTCAGAGAAGATTCAAATATTATTCATAGATAAGCTGGATCATAAACCCACAATTCATTGGTCTCAACAAACACACCGCAAAAAGAAGATTACATCGAATAGATCTCCACGAGAGAGGGGAGAACATTGTATTGAGATCCAAAAAGAGAGAAGAAGCCATCTAGCTACTAGCTATGGACCCGAAGGTCTGAACTAAACTATTCACACTTCATCGGAGAGGCTATGGTGTTGATGTAGAAGCCCTCTGTGGTTGATGCCCCCTCCGGTGGAGCTCCGGAACAGGCCCCGAGATGGGATTTCGTGGATACAGGAAGTTGCGGCGGTGGAATTAGGTTTTTGGCTCCTGTGATGATCGTTTGGGGGTGCGTAGGTATATATAGGAGGAAGGAGTACGTCGGTGGAGCAACAGGGGGCCCACGAGGCGGGCGCCCCCACCCTCGTGACCGCCTCTGTTGTTCCTTGGCGAGGGTCCAAGTCTCCTGGATCACGCTCGGTGAGAAAATCACGTTTCAAGGTTTCATTCCGTTTGGACTCCGTTTGATATTATGTTTCTTGAAATACTGAAATAGGCAAAAACAACAATTACGGCTGGGCCTCCGGTTAATAGGTTAGTCCCAAAAGTAATACAAAAGTGGAAAATAAAGCCCAATATAGTCCAAAACAATAGATAAAGTAGCATGGAGCAATCAAAAATTATAGATACGTTGGAGATGTATCAGACATCCCCAAGCTTAATTCCTTCTCGTCCTCGAGTAGGTAAATGATAAAAAGAGAATTTTTGATGTGGAGTGATACTTTGGCATAATTTCAATGTAAATCTTCTTAATCATGGTATGAATATTCAGATCCGAAAGATTCAAGACAAAAGTTCATATTGACATAAAAATAATAATACTTCAAGCATACTAACTAAGCAATTATGTCTTCTCAAAATAACATGGCCAAAGAAAGTTATCCCTACAAAATCATATAGTGCGCTATGCTCCATCTTCCCCACACAAAGTATTTAAATCATGCACGACCCCGATGACAAGCCAAGCAATTGTTTCCTACTTTAACATTTTCAAAACTTTTTCAATCTTCACGCAATACATGAGCGTGAGCCATGGATATAGCACTATAGGTGGAATAGAATGGTGGTTGTGGAGAAGACAAAAAGGGAGAAGATAGTCTCACATCAACTAGGCGTATCAACGGGCTATGGAGATTCCTGTCAATAGATGTCAATGTGAGTGAGTAGGGATTGCCATGCAACGGATGCACTAGAGCTATAAGTATATGAAAGCTCAACAAAAGAAACTAAGTGGGTGTGCATCCAACTCGCTTGCTCACGAAGACCTAGGTCATTTGAGGAAGCCCATCATTGGAATATACAAGCCAAGTTCTATAATGAAAAATTCCCACTAGTATATGAAAGTGACAAAATGAGAGACTCTCTATCATGAAGATCTTGGTGCTACTTTGAAGCACAAGTGTGGTAAAAGGATAGTAGCATTGTCCCTTCTCTCTTTTTCTCTCATTTTTTTTATTTCGGCCTTTTCTCTTTTTTTTGGCCTCTTTTTTTTTATTTTATTTTCCGTCCAGAGTCTCATCTCGACTTATGGGGGAATCATGGTCTCCATCATCCTTTCCTCACTTGGGACAATGCTCTAATAATGATGATCATCACACTTTTATTTTTTTTACAACTCAAAAATTACAACTCGATACTTAGAACAAAATATGACTCTATATGAATGCCTCCGGCGGTGTACCGGGATATGCAATGAAACATGAGTGACATGTATGAAAGAATTATGAACGGTGGCTTTCCCACAAATACGATGTCAACTACATGATCATGCTAGCAATATGACAATGATGGAGCGTGTCATAATAAACGGAACGGTGGAAAGTTGCATGGCAATATATCTCGGAATGGCTATGGAAATGCCATGATAGGTAGGTATGGTGTCTATTTCGAGGAAGATATATGGTGGGTGTATGATACCGGCGAAAAGTGTGCGGTATTAGAGAGGCTAGCAATGGTGGAAGGATGGGAAAAAGTGCGTATAATCCATGGACTCAACATTAGTCATAAAGAACTCATATACTTATTGCAAAAATCTAGAAGTTATCAAAGAAAAGTATTACGCGCATGCTCCTAGGGGATAGATTGGTAGGAAAAGACCATCGCCGTCCCGACCGCCACTCATAAGGAAGACAATCAATAAATAAATCATGCTCCGAGTTCATCACATAACGGTTCACCATACGTGCATGCTACGGGAATCACAAACTTCAAAACAAGTATTCTTTAAATTCACAACTACTCAACTAGCATGACTCTAATATCACTATCTTCATATCTCAAAACAATTATCAAGCATCAAACTTATCTTAGTATTCAACGCACTCAAAAGAAAGTTTCACATATCTTGAATACCAAGTATATTAAAATTAAGTAAATTACCATGCTAATAACGACTCTCAAAATAATCTAAGTGAAGCATGAGAGATAAAGTTTCTTTAAAAAAATCCACCACCGTGCTCTAAAAGATCTAAGTGAAGCACTAGAGCAAAAATTATCACGCTCAAAAGATATAAGTGAAGCACTATGAGCAAAACTATCAAGCTCAAAAGATATAAGTGAAGCACATAGAGTATTCTATCAAATTCCAATTTATGTATGGCTCTCTCAAAAGGTGTGTACAGCAAGGATGATTATGGTAAACTAACAAGCAAAGACACAAATAATACAAGACGCTCCAAGCAAAACACTTATCATGTGGTGAATAAAAATATAGCTCCAAGTAAATTACCGATGGAAGTGGATTTAAAGAGGGGATGCCTTCCGGGGCATCCCCAAGCTTTGACTTTTTGGTGTCCTTGGTTTATCTTGGGGGTGCCATGGGCATCCCCAAGTTTAGGCTCTTGCCACTCCTTGTTCCATAATCCATCAAAATAATTCACCCAAAACTTGAAAACTTCACAACACAAAACTCAATAGAAATCTCGTAAGCTCGTTAGAGAAAGAAAATAAAAGACTACTTTAAGGTACTGTAATGAACTCATTCTTTATTTATATTGGTGTTAAACCTACTGTATTCTAACTTCTCTATGGATCATAAACTATTTTACTAGCCATAGATTCATCAAAATAGGCAAACAACACACGCAAAACAGAATCTGTCAAAAACAGAACAGTCTGTAGTAATCTGTAACTAACGCAAACTTCTGGAACTCAAAAACTTCTACAAAAATTAGACGACCTAGAAAATTTGTTTATTGATCAGCAGCAATTGGAATCAATATTTTATCACGTTCTGGTGATCTTTAACAATCCGGGCACTGAGCGCAAAGTTTCTGGAAATTACAGCAAGATCAAATAACTATCATCCAAGAAGATCCAATAGGTCTAGCTTGGCACAAACACTAATTAAAACATAAAACCACATCCAAACAGAGGCTAGATGGATTATTTATTCCTAAACAGAAGCAAAAACAGAAAAACTAAAAATAAAATTGGGTTGCCTCCCAACAAGCGCTATCGTTTAACGCCCCTAGCTAGGCATAAAAGCAAGGATAGATCTAAGTGGTGCCGTAGTAATAAGATAGATCGGTGAAACTCATTTCATATTCTCTATGTTCGGCAGCAAGTTTTCTTTGAGGCAAGCAAAAGTAATCAAAATGGCTAAATTTAATAGGACAAAAGTCCCCAAGATCAATTTTAGGAGGTATAGGTTCCTCTTTCGGCCCTTCGTATTGCACAACCAATTCATCATTATAAGTGTTCTTTTGACAGAACTTGGTAAGCCTATACTCAAGAGAGCATCCTCGCTCATTATTTCGAATAGCCAAATCATCATTAAGCTCAGAGATTCTATCAATTAAAATATTGGTAGGCACCTTTTTTCTAAGATTTCATTGAAAGCAACATAGTCGATAGATTGAAAACGCATTATTTCTTCTTGATCAAAAAGGATAGATTCTATGGGAGGACGGCCAGCGTCCACCCTATAATGTGCAAAGATTTCTTTGGCTTCTTTTATTATAAACCTGAATTCATGATCCAAAAAGATAGTAGCGGCACGCTTAACAGAGGAGTGTTCAATATTAGAAAATTCTAGGAAAATTCTTTGTATAGAAGGGTGCATATGCATAAATTGCCTTTCAAGTTCAACGATAAGCATGGCAATAGCGTCCGCAAGGTACTAGTTCTATGGAGAATAGAACCACTCATAGAGGATAAAGCACCAGCACAAGTAAAGAAATCTTGAATAACTCCTTTTCCAATAATATTACCACTACGGATTCAAAATCTTTTTGTGTGATAGGTAGGGGATTCTTCAGCAGAAGCTTCAGAATTTTCCATGATATTATTATCGCCCATATCAGCGATAATTTCCTCAATTTCAGACATAGCGACAAGCAAGCAAATTAACACACGAGCAAACAAACGGACGAGGAAAAGACAACGGGAAAAAGAGGAGGAGATTGGGAAAGAGAGGGCGAATAAAACGGCAAGGGTGAAGTGGGGGAGAGGAAAACGAGAGGAAAATGGCAAATAATGTAATGCGAGAGATAGGGATTGTGATGGGTACTTGGTATGTTGACTTTTATGAGACTCCGCAACGATGCCGTAAATCCTTCTTGCTACGCCTTGAGCTTATGCGTTGGTTTTCCCGAAGAGGAGAGGATGATGCAGCAGAGTAGCGTAAGCATTTCCCTCAGTTTTTGAGAACCAAGGTATCAATCCAGTAGGAGGCCACGCACAAGTCTCTCGTACCTGCACAAAACGATATCTATTCCCAACCAACGCGATTAGGGGTTGTCAATCCCTTCACGGTCACTTACAAGAGTGAGATCTGATAGAGATAATATTTTTGGTATTTTTGGTATAGAGATGCAAAGTGAAAAGTAAAAAGCAAAGTAAAAACAAAGCAAGTATAAAAGTGATGGAGATTGATATGATGAGAATAGACCCGGGGGCCATAGGTTTCACTAGTGGCTTCTCTCAAGAGCATAAGTATTCTCCGGTGGGTGAACAAATTACTGTTGAGCAATTGACAGAATTGAGCATAGTTATGAGTATATCTAGGTATGATCATGTATATAGGCATCACGTCTGAGACAAGTAGACCAAACGATTACGCATCTACTACTATTACTTCACTCATCGACCGCTATCCAAAGATGCATCTAGAGTATTAAGTTAAAAACAGAGTAACGCCTTAAGCAAGATGACATGATGTAGAGGAATAAATTCATGCAATATGATAAATACCCCATCTTGTTATCCTCGATGGCAACAATACAATACGTGCCTTGCAACCCTTTCTCACATCGGGTAAGGACACCGCAAGATTGAACCCAAAGCTATGCACTTCTTCCATTGCAAGAACTACCAATTTAGTTGGCCAAACCAAACGGATAATTCGAAGAGACTTGCATAGATAACTCAATCATACATAAAAGAATTCAGAGAAGATTCAAATATTATTCATAGATAAGCTGGATCATAAACCCACAATTCATCGGTCTCAACAAACACACCGCAAAAAGAAGATTACATCGAATAGATCTCCACGAGAGAGGGGAGAACATTGTATTGAGATCCAGAAGAGAGAAGAAGCCATCTAGCTACTAGCTATGGACCCGAAGGTGCAAGTAAACTACTCACACTTCATCTGAGTGGCTATGGTGTTGATGTAGAAGCCCTCCGTGGTGGATGCCCCTCCGTGGAGCTCAAACAGGCCCCAAGATGGGATCTCATGGGTACAGGAAGTTGCGGCGGTGGAATTAGGTTTTGGCTCCTGTTACGATCATTTGGGGTGCGAGGTATATATAGGAGGAAGGAGTACGTCGGTCGAGCAACAGGGGCCCACGAGGTGGGGGGTGCGCCTAGGGGGCGCCCCACCTCGTGACCGCCTCCGTTGTTCCTTGGCGAGGGTCCAAGTCTCTGGGATCACGTTCGGTGAGAAAATCACATTTCCGAAGGTTTCATTCCGTTTGGACTCCGTTTGATATTCCGTTTCTTGAAATCTTGAAATAGGCAAAAACAGCAATCTGGCTGGGCCTCCGGTTAATAGGTTAGTCCCAAAAGTAATATAAAAATGGAAAATAAAGCCCAATATAGTCCAAAACAATAGATAAAGTAGCATGGAGCAATCAAAAATTATAGATACGTTGGAGACGTATCACATAGCAAGGTGTATCGGGAAGAAGAAAAAAAGAAATATCGTCCACAGAGAAGTTCGAGGAAGAAGGATGTGGGTAGTAAGAACAAGACTCGTCAAAAGTCACATCACGCGAGATGCGCAAGCGACGACCAACAGGATGCCAACAACGATAGCCCTTGTGCTCATCACTGTAGCCAAGAAAAACACACTCAACCGACTGAGCAGTCAGTTTGGTGCATTCTCGGGGGCAAGAAGGACATAGCACACACATCCAAACATATGAAGAGCTGAGTAGTCAGGAGAACGAGCAGTGAGACACTCCATAGGAATACCACCCTGGAGAGCAGTCGATGGCTGAACGTTGATGAGATAGGTGGAAGCAGGAATAGCCTCAGCCCAAAAGTGGGGTGGAAGAGAAGCGGCAATCATTAGCGCACGAGCCGTCTCAAGAAGATTACGATGCTTTCGTTTGGCAACGCCATTCTGAGCATGAGCACCAGGACATGAGAACTGGGCAAGAGTACCCTGTTCCACGAGAAAACCACGCAACAGCTGGGAGATATACTCTCCAGCGGAGTCAGCATGAAAAGTACGAATGGGCGTGGAAAACTAGGTGTGAACCATGGCAGCAAAACGTTTGTATATAGAGAGAACCTCGCTACGAGATTTCATGAAGTAGAGCCAAGTGTAGCAAGAGAAATCATCAATAAACAGAACATAGTAGCGATGACCACCTTTCGAATCAAAGGGAGCAGGACCCCAAACATCAGAATGAATTAAGTCAAAAGGACGCTGAGATACCGACTAACTGGTAGGATAAGGTAACTGGGTCTGTTTGCCAAGTCTGCAACCATTACATTGTAAAGAAACATCTCCAGATACAGACCCTAAGAGGCCCTAACGAACTAAAGAAGATAAGAGAGAGCCACATATGTGACTGATACGTCTCCAACGTATCTATAATTTTTGATTGCTCCATGCTATATTATCTACTGTTTTAGGCAATATTGGGCTTTATTATCCAATTTTATATTACTTTTGGGACTAACCTATTAATTGGAGGCCCAGCCCAGATTTGTTGTTTTATGCCTATTTCAGTGTTTCGAGGAAAAGGAATATCAGACGGAGTCAAAACGGAACAAAATCAACTGGAGAAGTTATTTTTGGAAGGAAACCCACCTGATGGACTTGGACCCCACATCAGAAGATATGGGAGGTGCTCCACCCACCCACCCCCCCACCCCCGGGCGCGCCCCCTGCCTCGTGGGGCCCCCGTAGCTCCACCGACGTACTCCTTTCACCCATATATACCTACGTACCCTAAAACTTCCAGAACAGAAGATAGATCGGGAGTTCCGCCGCCGCAAGCCTCTATAGCCACCAAAAACCAATCGGGACCCTGTTCCGGCACCCTGCCGGAGGGGGGAACCCTCACCTGTGGTCATCTTCATCATCCCGGCGCTATCCATGACGAGGAGGGAGTAGTTCACCCTCGGGGCTGAGGGTATGTACCAGTAGCTATGTGTTTGATCCATCTCTCTCTCTCGTGTTCTCTCTCGTGTTCCCTCTATGGCACGATCTTGATGTATCCCGAGCTTTTCATTGTAGTTGGATCTTATGATGTTTCTCCCCCTCTACTCTCTTGTGATGAATTGAGTTTCCCCTTTGAAGTTATCTTATCGGATTGAGTCTTTTATGAGAACACTTGATGTATGTCTTGCCGTGTTTATCTGTGGTGACAATGGGATAACATGTGCCACTTGATGTATGTTTTGGTGACCAACTTACGGGTTTCGCCCATGAACCTGTGCATAGGGGTTGGCACACGTTCTTGACTCTCTGATAGAAACTTTGGGGCACTCTTTGAAGTACTTTGTGTTGGTTGGATGAATCTGAGATTGTGTGATGCATATCGTATAATCATGCCCACGGATACTTGAGGTGACAATGGAGTATCTAGGTGACATTAGGGTTTTGGTTGATTTATGTCTTAAGGTGTTATTCTAGTACGAACTCTAGGGTTGTTTGTGACACTTATAGGAATAGCCCACCGGATTGATTGGAAAGAATAACTTTGAGGTGGTTTCATACCCTACCATAATCTCTATGTTTGTTCTCCGCTATTAGTGGCTTTGGAGTGACTCTTTGTTGCATGTTGAGGGCTTGTTATATGATCTATCTATGTTATTATTGTTGAGAGAACTTGCACTAGTGAAAGTATGAACCCTAGGCCTTGTTTCCTATCATTGCAATACCGTTTACGCTCACTTTTATCATTTGTTACCTTGCTGTTTTATTATTTCAGATTACAAAAACCTATATCTACCATCCACATTGCACTTGTATCACCATCTCTTCGTCGAACTAGTGCACCTATACAATTTACCATTGTATTGGGTGTGTTGGGGACACAAGAGACTCTTTGTTATTTGGTTGCAGGGTTGCTTGAGAGAGACCATCTTCATCCTACGCCTCCCACGGGTTGATAAACCTTAGGTCATCCACTTGAGGGAAATTTTCTACTGTCCTACAAATCTGTGCACTTGCAGGCCCAACAACGTCTACAAGAAGAAGGTTGTGTAGTAGACATCAAGCTCTTTTCTGGCGCCGTTGCCGAGGAGGTTAGCGCTTGAAGGTATATCTTTATATCTTGCAATTGAATCTTTTTGTTTCTTGTTTTAGCACTAGTTTAGTTTATAAAAGAAAACTACAAAAAAATGGAATTGAGTTTGTCTCATACGGTTCATCTTTTTAATATCTTTCGTGAGTATGATGGAAACGAAAATTGTGCCAAAGTGTTAGAAGAAGACTGCATTAAAATGTTTGGCACTAGATCTTTGTATGATGAGCATGATTGCAATGTTGTTAGTATGAATTCCTTGAATATCTATGATGCTAATGATATGCAAAGCCACAATCTTGGGGAAGCTATGTTTGATGAAGATGATATTTTTTGTCCCCCAAGCTTTGATGAGCAAATTTACTATGATGAAAGCATGCCTCCTATCTATGATGATTATTGTGATGACACGTATGCTTTAAAGAAAAATGATAACCATGAAACTTGTCATCTTGATCTTAATTCTCAATCATATGATAGTTATTTTGTTGAGTTTGCTCCCACTACTATTATTGAGAAGAATTTTGCTTATGTGGAGAGTAGTAAATTTTCTATGCTTGTAGATCATGAAAAGAATGCTTTAGGTGCTGGTTATATTGTTGAATTAATTCATGATGCTACTGAAAATTATTATGGGGGAGGAATATACGCTTGTAGGAATAGCAATAATATCAAGTTTCCCCTCTATGTGCTTAAAATCTTGAAGTTATGCTTGTTTTACCTTCCTATGCAAGTTGATTCTTGTTCCCATAAGTTGTTTGCTCACAAAATCCCTATGCATAGGAAGTGGGTTAGACTTAAATGTGCTAGTCATATTCTTCATGATGCTCTCTTTATGTTTCAATTCTTATCTCTTATGTGAGCATCATTGAAATCATCATGCCTAGATAGGGGCTTTAAACGTTAGCGCTTGTTGGGAGGCAACACAATTTTATTTTAGTTTCTTGCTTTTTGGTTCTGTTTAGAAATAAATAATCCAACTAGCTTCTGTTTAGATGTGGTTTTATGTTTTAATTAGTGTTTGTGCCAAGTAGAACCTTTGGGAAGACTTGGGTGAAGTCTTTATGATCATGCTGTAAAAAACAAAAACTTTAGCGCTCACGAGATTAGCTAGAACTTTTTACTGGAAAGTGCTATTTAGTTGATTCTTTTTGAAGATGATTACTACACAAATCTCTCAGGTCCACCAATTTATTTTTGAATTTTTGGAGTTCCAGAAGTATACGTTTGATACAGATTACTACAGACTGTTCTGTTTTTGACAGATTCTGTTTTCATTGTGTTGTTTGCTTATTTTGATGACTCTATGGCTAGTAAAATAGTTTATAAACCATAGAGAAGTTGGAATACAGTAGGTTTAACACCAATATAAATAAATAATGAGTTCATTACAGTACCTTGAAGTGGTGTTTTGTTTTCTTTCGCTAACGGAGCTCACGAGATTTACATTAAGTTTTGTGTTGTGAAGTTTTCAAGTTTTGGGTAAAGATTTGATGGACTATGGAATAAGGAGTGGCAAGCGTCTAAGCTTGGGGATGCCCAAGGCACCCCAAGGTAATATTCGAGGATAACCAAGCGTCTAAGCTTGGGGATGCCCCGGATGGCATCCCCTCTTTCGTCTTCGTTCATCGGTAACTTTACTTGGAGCTATATTTTTATTCACCACATGATATGTGTTTTGCTTGGAGCGTCATTCTATTTTCTTTAGCTTTGCTTGCTGTTTGGATACAATACCAAGATTTTAAATTGTTAATTGGGAGAGTCTTCATATAGTTGTATAATTATCCGACTATTCATTGATCTTCACTTATATCTTTTGGAGTAGTTTATTGTTTGCTTTAGTGCTTCACTTATATCTTTTAGAGCATGGTGGTAGTTTTATTTTGAAGAAATAGATGAGCTCTCATGCTTCACTTATATTATTTTGAGAGTCTTAAATAGCATGGTAATTTGTTTAAATAATCATAATATGCTAAGCATACAAGATTTGTAAGAATTCTTATGAATGTTGAATACTAAGAGAAGTTTGATGCTTGATGATTGTTTTGAGATATGGAGGTAGTGATACTAAAGTCATGCTAGTTGGGTGATTATGAATTTAAAGAATGCTTGTGTTGAAGTTAGCAAATCCCGTAGCATGCACATATGGTTAAAGTTGTGTAACAAATTTGAAACAAGAAGTGTACTTGGCTTGTGCATCCTTATGAGTGGCGGTCGGGGACGAGCGATGGTCTTTTCCTACCAATCTATCCCCCTAGTAGCATGCACGTAGTACTTGATTTTGATGACTTCTAAATTTTTGCAATAAGTATATGAGTTCTTTTGACTAATGTTGAGTCCATGGATTATATGTTGGGGAACGTAGCAGAAATTCAAAATTTTCTACGCATCACCAAGATCAATCTATGGAGATACTAGCAACGAGAGAGAGGGGAGTGCATCTTCATACCCTTGAAGATCGCGATGCGGAAGCGTTACAAGAACGCGGTCGGTGGAGTCGTTCACGAAGCGATTCAGATCGCGGCCGAATCTGATCTAAGCACCGAACGGACGGCGCCTCCGCGTTCAACACACGTACAGCCCTGGAACGTCTCCTCCTTCTTGATCCAGCAAGGGGAGAGGAGAAGTTGAGGGAGAACTCTGACAGCACGACGGCGTGGTGGTGATGGAGCTCGTGGTTCTCCAGCAGGGCTTCACCAAGCACTACGGAGGAGGAGGAGGTGTTGGAGGAGGGAGAGGCCTGCGCCAGGGAAGAGGTGCGACTGCCCTCCCACCCCTCCACTATATATAGGGGCAAGGGGAGAGGGGGAGGTTCCCTAGGGTTTCCCCTAGGGGGCGGCGGCCAAGCAGATTGGGTCTCCCTAGGGAAAATCCTAGGGAGACTTGCCCCCCAAGCCAAGCATGTGGAGGCTTGCCTCCCAAGCCAGGTGCAGGCGCCCCACCTCCCCAAATAACGTGGGAAAGGGTGTGGGCGCACCACCCCTTAGTGGGCTGGTTTGCCACGCCCTTTTGGCCCATGAGGCCCTCCAACACTTGCGGGGCTCCCAAACACCTTTCGGTCATCTTGGCCATAGCACAGTACCTCAAAACACTTCCGACTCCAATACCCTTCATTCAATATATCGATCATCACCGCGGACCAGTCCGTAACTCCTCGTGACACCCGGGATCTCATCCGGGACTCCGAACTACCTTCGGTAACCACATACTATTTCTCATAACAACTCTAGCGTCACCGAACCTTAAGTGTGTAGACCCTACGGGTTCGGGAACCATGCATACATGACCGAGATACCTTTCCGGTCAATAACCAATAGCGGGATCTGGATACCCATATTGGCTCCCACATGTTCCACGATGATCTCATCAGATGAACCATAATGTCGAGGATTCAGTCAATCCCGTATACAATTCCCTTTGTCAATCGGTACGTTACTTGCCCGAGATTCGATCGTCGGTATCCCAATACCTCATTCAATCTCGTTACCGGCAAGTCACTTTACTCGTTCCGTAACGCATGATCCCGTGACTAACTCCTTAGTCACACTGAGCTCATTATGATGATGCATTACCGAGTGGGCCCAGAGATACCTCTCCGTTATACGGAGTGACAAATCCCAGTCTCGATTCGTGCCAACCCAACAGACACTTTCGGAGATACCTGTAGTGCACCTTTATAGCCATCCAGTTACATTGTGACGTTTGGTACACCCAAAGCATTCCTACGGTATCCGGGAGTTGCACAATCTCATGGTCTAAGGAAATGATACTTGACATTAGAAAAGCTTTAGCAAACGAACTACACGATCTTCTGCTATGCTTAGGATTGGGTCTTGTCAGTCACATCATTCTCCTAATGATGTGATCCCGTTATCAATGACATCCAATGTCCATGGTCAGAAAACCATAACCATCTATTGATCAACGAGCTAGTCAACTAGAGGCTCACTAGGGACATGTTGTGGTCTATGTATTCACACATGTATCGTCTCTCAGTATATCAAAAATAAATTGCATTTACATCGATGGGGTCATCTCCCTCAACACGCACGCAAGCGCACACACCCACACACGCACACACAACACACACCCACACACGCACACATACGCACACAGGCACACACGCACACACAAACAAAGAAAAACTGAATGAGAAACAACAAAGAAGACACATAGAAGAGACATAGAAAACACATTCGGACTTGTACGTTGACATGACATAGGAAATTCATACAATTAACTTTTAATTCAAACTAAAACGAGCTTGTTAGATTGATCTCAATTACTCTCCACTAACTCCTCAGTTAGTGCCATCGGCCCTGTGTCACCCATGTTGCACGCACTGGCTGCATGCAACGTAGTATACGTGTGTGTGCACAATTTGAAAAAACAAAATGGACTGACCTAAATTTTTTTTCCAGGCGACTGAAGTATAGCTAAAGCGGGAGAGAATACTCTATCTCTTGCCTTGCTGATGAAACTGTTACGGAGTACAGAGTTTTATACATGGAAAGAGCCAAAGAGGAGCACGGGACGTCCTACAAAATAGGCACGCAGGCCATGACATCGTGTGATCCTAAATAAGTGGACATGTACAACAAAAGAAATGTTACAATCAGTGAAAAAAATAGCGCTATATCATTCTGAGAAATGTCTCGCTAAATAAATTAATGTACAATGTCTTGCTAATAGCATGCTATAACGCGATATAGCATATGCTAATAGCGTATTTTAAGGCCCATGCTATTTTGTCATAGCATGCTATTTTTTTTCATTGGTTACAATATACAACCAGCCGCGAAGACCATAAACCCCAAAGGCCAAACGTGTGACCCGTCAATTCCTTCAAAACTCTAAGTTGACATTACATCACCCTAACAACTAGCATAATTTTCTACCATCCCATTGCTGAAGTCAATGGCAAATATTTCCTAGTGAAATTGACCAAGTGAGTAACTGAACAGTACTAATGTGATAGAGTGCTTCGCCACGCATGGCCACCCGTGTTTCTTAATTAGACGCCATGTAGCAGTACCATAGAATTGTAACCTTTTATCCAAGTTGGAAAATCATGAGCGGGGTAGTATGGTTTCATTTTCCACATGCCACCGACGCCATGCATAGTTTCAATTCACATGTGGTCTACTTATACTTACTACATCAGCACTGCGTTGTTTCAGAAAGCAAGTATGGTGCTTGCTCTGTAAATTTATCGCCCCCCCCCCCCCCCTCCAAAAAAAAACACACACTTTTTTTCTTACCATTTTATATCTTGCGTGAGAGTAAACAAGTAGGCAATCACTATGTTACTAGGAGACATCGGGTTAGGGAAACTCTTATCAGATTCCCTAAAACTGAAATTCGAGGGGCAAAAGTGATATTAGGACCAAAAAGAGCAAACTGGCAGATCCCCTAAACCCAAAACTTTTCTTAATTTAGTTTTTGACCCCCTAAACTTGCCCCTCCCCCTTCTCTCAAATTTAGTCCACGGCCGCTCGGCAGACTAAAACTCCCACGCTCTCCCGCTCACCTCGACGCTTCCTGCCCACCACGACACCGTCCCCGGGCGTCCCCTTCCCCCGATGACAGGCCGAACGGGTACCCCCCCCCCCCCCCCCCGCCGCGCCCTTGGACACCGGCGCCAGAGACCACCGGCGGTCATGAATTCGGCGATGCAACCACCGAAAAGGCGGCGGCAAGGGAAGAACCTCATCGACAACAAAGCATCAACGATGGTCGTCAACAGTCCCTTCGACGTGGCCACCATACCGACCGTGGTGAAGTAGATTGGCAAAAGGGACCGTCAGGCGACAAAAAAGGCAGCGGTCAACACGGCGGCGCTGGCAAAGAAAAACAAGAGCGGCCGCCTGTTCGCTTCCCCCTCGACCTGCCGCGGTTCCTGTGAGTGCTACCCCACCTCTTGTTGCCACACAGGCAACCCCTCCACCGCTGGTGGATGAGGACGAGATGGACTCAGACGCTGCTACATGCTCGAGTAAATGCTCGAATGGCAAAATAAAATCCTCTTTTCGTTTTATTGTTTGCATTTGATTAGTATAGTGATGCATTGTTCGATATTGATTGCTAAGTTCTTCCTTTACCTTTGTAGTGAGCAAATGAACAATGATGCCCAAGCTTTCATGAATGAATTGAGTGGCATCCATGTAACTGGATGTTTAACCGTTGATTTCATGCTCAATATGGGCTGCCATACTATTTATATAGGCTCTCATTGATTTCAATTATGTAACAGAACTCTTCTATTAAATATATAGATTTATGTATTTATGATACTGTTTGTTGGGGGTGGGGTAGTTTTTTTTTTTTTTAGTTAATGCGGTATATGCGCTCTCCAGTTTCCTAAGAAAAAGAACTCAAGTTTAATTTATGAGTGTGGCTCGTCTCATTGGACTCATAGTGGTGCAGTGATGCATCTAACCATCCCCTTCTCCGGTGAGTTTTCATATGAGAGTTGCTATTCTAGGTCTCACAGTTGAGCGGCTCTCAATAGTATTGCCCTCCATGGATCTTTGCAGTGGTGAAGCAACTTCTATGGAACAGCCATGTTGATAGCCCTAAGAGATGTAAAAATGACGTTGTTTGCACCTTGTCAGAAAAGAGCAAGACTAGTAGCAGAGAAGGATACCAAAATCATGCTGATACCACTAAGGCGCTAACAACAAAAATGCAAGTACCAGACTACCAGTGGCGAGCCTAGAGAATAATGGAGCCGACTTGGTTTCGCGCATATACGAAGATCCAGCGCCATTGCAAGTTGCAACAACGTGTCAATTGACAGGGCAGCCATGAAAGCAACAGCTTCAGAATTTGGCAGACTCGTATTCCAGATGTATCCCAAGCCTAAATAGACCATCACCGGCTGCCTAGATCTACTGTCGCTCATATCTCCCCGAATTGGTCTAGCTAGTTAGCCTCAGCGGTGGGAGCTATTGCATTCCTTCGGTAAACTCAGTATTGCTTGCCAGCAACCTCACTGTGTTGCCTTGTAACTTGCAATGCCAGGAGCATGGTGTGCATGTGAGTAACTCAAGCATTGCACGATCAGGTGCAGTAAGCACATGGAGCACAGACCATGCTTAATGGATGTACAGTGTCCTAGCTTATGGGATTTCCAAAAAGATGCAAAACTGCAATTACTTTGACAAGTTCTTGCAATGTGCAGTGCCTTACTCAGGGTTTTTCCCACGACGACTCCTCATTTTTCAGTTTGAAGATCAGATTTACAAATTATAAAAGCCAATTGAGAACTGTAGAAGGCCAGCAATTTGCCCTTTTTTCTGGTCATACAGACACAGAGCTTGCTGGCTTGTACTAGCTCGCGTTACAAGCACCGGAATACCCTCCTACCTTTGCCGCCATGAGTGCGGCAGCCACCAGTGCAAATATATCCAGTTGCAAGGAACCCACTATCAATCCATGCAAAAAAAAAAAAGGAACCCACTATCAATGGTGCAAATGTACATCACTATGTATCTCCAGTTCTCCGCGCATATAATGTATACATTTTTCTTTTTTGCGGAAGAGGAATGGCATGTCTCTACTCTGAATAGTTAACAGTTTCTAAGCTCTAACTAGCAGAAACCACAAAGAAACAGCTTGCAAGCGCTGCTCTAGTGGAATCATCCGGGCAAGTCGATGCCTTCTAGGGTCTACGCAGAAGAGAGTAAACGATACTGTTCAGTCCTCACCATTTCAGGGTGGCTGCCAACTCCAAGAGAGCTTCCACTTGACGTATAGTCCGCAGCTTCTCTTGCTGCTTCAACATGGTCGCGACAGACTCCGGGTCGTATCCAGTTTGCAGCTTACTCTTCTCTTGCTCCGCTTGAACTTCTTTCAGCAGCTCATCGACTTCCCTCACAAAGTCAACTCTCAGAAGAACATCATCGTCCTGGGGAGGCAGCTTGATCTGCCCATCGTGCTGAAAAGAAAAATACGGAAAACTTAAATTTCAGAATTTTTCTGTAGCATATAAGAACCATGATGATATAGAGATGTAATTTGACCAGGAAATTCAGAATCCAGTTAGGGAATGGCAAGTTTAAAAGTATGAACTGATAACAGGACAACTGCTTATCTCTGGAGTCAATTTACCATGAGATGTGATAATAATATCTTTGCCCAGCAATACTTTATGTTCTTTTTCATGTAAAATTCGCTTTAAGTGAACATGCATTTTTAGGTGCCAATTTGGTTTATTAGATGTACAACAGCTTGGGAAAATTATGTTAACTGGCATTAATAGGATGGCTCATACGTTACAAGATTCCATTATTTTTAAACATGGTTGAGTGACTGATTAGGAGAACTATCCGAAAGAGGGTGCTATGTAAGTAAGGCGCATTTTTTTCTCTTTCATAAATTCTCACACCCAAGTATTGTCAATTCAAATACTGCCAGTTCCATCAAGAAATGGGGGCCTTGTGTTCAACTAACATACTTTTTCCATGTCGAACCCAGGAGGAAAGACCATGGTGAATGGGTCCTCTCTTGGAAAAACTTCAATCATGTGCTTTCTACATGCCTTTAGCCATTTGTCATCGTCAGAGCCATCATGAATATTCAGAAGTTCATCAAGTAATCTCATGGCGGGAGTTGCTTCACTTCTTAAAATCTCAGCCTGCATTCAGGTTTCAGTTTCTGATTAGCCAGTTACAAACTAATGAGACCGTTAAAAACAGGGAAAATTTAAATAATCAACACTTGTGGGCAGTCCCCTGCAAAAAAAAACACTTGTGGGCAGAAACCTCTAATAATAATGCTTAATGAAACTCATCTAGATAAGATACATAACAGATATTCCACTTACCTCTACCCTTCTGTACAAGAGATCAAGGCTTCTGATGGCATCTTTCTCATCCTGCAGGTAGAATAGAAGGTCAGATAAACAAATATATACCAACTTTGCAATTTACAATCAAGGGAACTTCTCAGATACATTTCTGCAATGAAGACGAGTCAAAATAAATAAATAAAGATCAAACGTTGGACAATCGAGAAAGGAAGATAAAGACCATGAAACGAAGGAAACCGTGTCTTACAATGAGATGCAAATGCAATGGTCATTCTCTAGCAATTCAAATCAACGCCGACATAATGCTAAACAGATTAACACAAAGAGACAAAAATAATGACAAAACTACTCCCTCCGTTCGGAATTACTTGTCTCGAAAATGGATGTATCTAGAACTAAAATATGTCTAGATACATCCATTTCAGCGACGAGTAATTTGGAACGGAGGGAGTATATATGAGATACTAAGATTCTGGGAGCTCCCTCAGGTGTTTCAATTTCTTGCAAAATTCTTCAAAGAAGAATGACTGCACGCTTTAGTATTATGAAATCTCAAATAAACTTTTACTCAATCAAACGGTTCTACATGCACCTTCGATGGGTTTGTTTATGGGTAGTTCCTTTTAAGATATTTGTACTCCCTCTGATCCATATTAATTGTCGCAGCTTTAATGCAACCTTAGTAAAAAGTAGTACTAAAGCTGCGATAAATTAATTTGGATCAGAAGGAGTACATAGTTTTTTCTTTACCTTCAATTACGGAAGTAGTGAACTAAGAAAGCATCAAGCAACGAATACTTTTGATAACAAAAGTTCAATTACCAATATACAATAGGACCCTGCATCACACAGTAGAAGGCTACAAGCTTGAAGTTCTATTCTAACTGATAGGACTTGAACTGTACATAAAAATAAACAATCCATAGGACCTATAGGTAACATGACTTAGAACAGAGCTTTTACATACATCACGCCGAGCAACATCAAGTCGATTCCAAATGACCATGAGAACAAGCTCGGTAAGCTCTCCTCTTTCAGCAGCCTTCTCAATTACCTGCATATAGATGTACAATGCAAATTAAATCAAATATTTCATAAAATAAGTTTTTGACAGTTGGCTTCGGCACATATACTTAATCTAATAAATATAGGAAACATAACTTCGAACCTCTTTTTCCATGATTTGTTTTAACGGTGTTCGAATTTCCATATAAACAAATATGACAATTAAACTTGGATGGAGCATGCTGCTGGATGCACGTGCTAGAGCATCACAGACACAGGTGTGAGTAGCAGTAGTTAAGTCTCAATATGTTATTAGATACAGCTAGATACTCATATTATGGTCACTTCTAACATAAAAATATTTTCTAGGTCACTGAACTTGAACAAAAGTCCAGACTCAAGAGTGGGTGCTTCGTCCTTTTGGATTCAAATAACTCGTGTAAATGCATTTTCCTTCCAGACTTACCAGTTATAAAGTAGTGTCTAAACCTGTAACACTTGGTTAAGATCCACAAATCAGGAATTTGCTCTGTTCGATCACAATTTTCCCATCTGTTAATGTATTTTGTGTAGTTCCCTTAACTGTTGGTCCAGAAAAAAGGAAGGGAGAGAAACAGGGCATAGCAGTAGGGTTTAAATTTGTAAGAGTCCAAATGAAGCATTGAGATACCTTCTCAACATCTTCACCAGCTCTTATGAAACTTGAAACTAAAACCCTAGCTTTACAAACTTCTTCCTGTGGGTATGCTTTCATACGCATCCCAATCTCTCGGTATTCACTTGATTTTGCTTCCTCCTCGGCTTCCTCTTTCTGACGATATGCATGCCATTCCTTAGTCCTCTCCCGCTGATTGGCTTGCCACTCCTGCAAGTGGAAGTACAGATGGTGCACAAGTTATATTATTCTTTTTGCTGCTGAAGTTAAGTAAAATTGTAAAAACATGGATGTGACAGCTCAACTCACATAAGTATAATCCCCCCACCCACCCACCCAACCCCCCCCCCCCCACCCACCCACACACGCACAAAAAAAACTCATATAAGTCTAGCCAATGAACTGACATTAACAGCCATGATGGTTGAATATTTGAATCAGATGGAGATGTATGCTCAATGCAAGATGTTAGGAGAGATAATACCAATTTTCAAAGGTAAGCGAAGTAACAGAAGAAAACAAACAACATAAATTATGCTCCCAACAGATCAGTTAATTGCCCACGACAGTTTTGCAGCTAAATATAGCAAGGGTATTCATGTGTTCAACTCATCACTCTGGGGTGAATAGAGATGTGTGGCTCCGATACAAATAGCATGTCACAATTCCATGTCAGCTCAGAGTAGGCTGAGTCATGTGTGGGTGAATCCCCTCGTTATGATTCTATATAAGCTAGAGAATAGCAACAAAAGTATGATCAGAAAATGATACGGAAGGGCCATCGACAATGCATATTTAGTACCCTAATGATACTGATTTGTCATTCTAGTTGTTCCAAATGAACAGCCAGAGATTGTAGGACTTGTTAAAACTATTATTGCACGGTGCAAAGCACCGCTGCCCACTACCCAAAACACACAGATGTGCTAGTCCAGGACCTTGCAAATGGGATTAACAACAGGATTGGCTAATTGCAGGACAGATTTTATTGTGGATTGCAAATATAACTAATGGCCCAAGCAAAAGGTCAATGTAGCTGTGTATATATATATACATATAAAAGGACCAAATCCCATCGACCCACCAAAGGGGCAGAGTTTATAAAACACAAGTACGCGCTCCGTGTGCGATAAGAGCAGCTCATGCTTGCCATGAACCTGCACGACGAAATGCCTCTGAGAACTACTCTACTTGCCATACCTCGTCGTAGAACTCGGAAGGCATCCCCTCCAGCTGGACCTCGTCGGCTGCCGCGGCGGCACCCTTCGTCTTCTCCACAGCTGCAGCGGGAGGTCGAGGAAAGCTGAAGCGAGTTTCGTAAAAAGAGACGGGGCCGAGATTATTCGAGGTCTCGCACCTGAGACGGGGGAGAGGGGCACGGCGGGACGGGCAGGGTGCAGACGAGACGGAGGGGGGCGGCGGCAGTGGAGAGGCGGCGTGGAGGAGGGGAAAGGCGGGGGCGGCCGCGGCCGCGGCCGGAGGAAGGTGGGAAGCGCGGGCGCGGCGGCGGCCATCGCACGGAGGAGTCACGAGCTTCGCCGGTGAGCGAGCGTGCGGTCGGGGTTTTGGGGGGATTTTGCGGATGAAACCCGAGCCGACAGAGGATGCAGTGATGCTCGCATTTGGCTGCCACAGTGCTTGTCACGACTCATGAGCGATTTTTGAAACCGTATATTATATATTGCCTAGTCACCTTCATCAAATCGATATTTTACTTACATTAGCTAGAGCATGTTGTATAGTAACAATGTCTTTGACAATAATAGCTATATAGATCCGTGGTAATAATAATAATAGCCAACAAAAGTTTGCCATAGAGGGTGGCAAGCGAACCATCTTTACTTACAATTTTAATTGTAAAACTAGATCAAAGATGGCAGTTTAAACAAAAATTGTCTTTTCAAAGAGATGCCTGCCACTCTCAACTAAAACTGTCATGCAAATATTCACAAATGTCATCCTCTTTGACGAATTTTTGCTAATTATAGGTGTCCTGAATCTATAAATTAAAAATAAAGTGGCATTACACTTGTTGTGCATCACATGATGGGTGATGCTGAGGATGTTCACGCCAATGTATTCGTCCCCAATGTGCTTGATGGCCAAATTCGGGATATTCACCCCAGCGTGCGTAGAGCATCAAGGGTGAAAGTGAGTGTTGCACATGTGTATCCATAAAATAGCAATGAAAAGCATATTAATCGATTGTATACAGGCATAACAAACAAGTTGTATGGAAAATATTGACGGAAGATCAAACCTCATGTTTAGCTCTTTTTGTATGTCCGGCCAAGATAGATTATCTGGATGACTTAATTGATGCTTCGTGACTGTACATTTAGCATATAATACTATTTCCTCTTTAGTGCGTCGGATATATATTTGCATTCAATATTATTTCCCCTCATATAATATCGTATATACATTTTTGGGTCTTCGCCAAGGCTTTTTATAGAACATTTTATTCTCCGGGGAAGTATAAGTCCCATCCAACCAATGATTTTCCAGGGCATTATGATATGTTTATATTCGCTTATTTCTTTCCTTTTTATAAACTGTAATTTTTTTGTAGATGTGTTTTAGTCAAAAAATAGCGAGTCACTCTAGTCTTTGGGGCTCATTTGCTAAGACCAAAATTGCCCCACCGTTGTGATCACTGCATAGTTTTGTCTTTCTTCAGCTGCGAGTCATGTGGGCTAGTTGCGGTATCAAAACTATCGACCCGACGGGGCGAACATAAATTTTAACAAATTCTTTAGGAAAATGAAAAGCTTCGGTAAACTGAAGAACAACATCAAAGCAGTATATCAATTCTAATAAATCTAGTAGAAGAACTAGATAACGGATGGGCATGCAAAAAATTTACGAAGTAAACAACACATTGGAAAACATCTTAATCACAGTAACTAAAGAGAAATATGCTAAGGTGTTGTGAGTGAATCTAACAAGTTAACCAGGGTCAAAGTCTTCTCAGAGTGAACAGAGTACAACACTTCATTGAAAATCTAAGCAGCGAAACAGAATAAAAGGAACTCTGGAGTCTTCACTACAATCACAGAGAATGAGGAAGGGAAAATTCTTT
The DNA here is from genome assembly GCA_021605145.1 of Aegilops bicornis. NCBI lineage: Eukaryota > Viridiplantae > Streptophyta > Magnoliopsida > Poales > Poaceae > Aegilops > Aegilops bicornis. The sequence goes on along the minus strand of CM038669.1, from coordinate 475,133,329 downwards.
GAAGCTTAGTAGATTATAGAAAGAAAAGTGAGGAATTAGAACCCGTCACTCAACGAAGATATAGCGATGTATTTACCCCCAGTTCAAACCGCCGGCACAGTTCTACGTCTGGTTGGAGAAGCCGAGTTAAAGCTCAGAAGAGACACAAGTCTTCGCCTTGCTCTCCTTGAGCAAAATTCCTTAGAACTCAGCAATCATCTGTGGTAGATCTTGCGGAAATCTCGAGGTCGATACAAATCTATTCTTCGGCAGTTCTACACTTTGGATGCTCTAAAGGATTCCTAACCATCTAGAGGACGCACAGTCCTAAAAAGTAACTAGTCCAAATTAGGCTTGATTAGATTCTTCCAAGATGCTCCATCACTTTAGCACATCAGGCTCTCTGTTTCCCTTACTTGGACTTCTCACAAATCTGTGGGAGGAAGGGTTGCTCAGATAACACTTTTTAAATAACATGGAGTAGCCGACTATAGATGGTTGGGATAGGGTGGCTATTTAAAACAAATGAGCAACCCAAGGGGTGGATGTGAAGGTGGAAGGGACGCGCCCATTTTGGGACCAACACATGGCAACTGTCAGAATTTCGAATCACTAGCCCATGTTGACTGGCTTGCAGAGCAAGTCATCCAACTCCTCAGCAAGGAATTTAACCCAAGTGCTCCTAAGACTAAATTTTGACACTTAAGCTAAAAAGCTCTCTTGGGAAGGAGATTTCTAGTCTTCACCCACTTAAGAATTAGGTTCGATTAAGCACACACAAAGACTCCAATATTGCTTTGACTTATACCTCATTAATAGTATCGTTTGCCCTATGACTCAAGTGGAAATAAACAATAGTAAAAATAACGTTTACACAATAGCTTCCAATTCTTCAATGGGAATTCCGAATACTTCCAATGTTCTCATAGCATTTTTAAGGGTCATAGCCCACGGCTAAACCAAATGGTCACGGACTTCCACCTATCTATACTCACAAAAACATTACTCCCTTAACTCTATTGTCATTAATCATCCAAAACCCCAAACGGGGGCACTAGATGCACTTACACTAGTGCTATGTTGTGTAATCTTGTTGTTGCATCAGCTAGTCTCATCTCTTTGATTCTACATCAATTGTCAATACTTATGTGAATGATTTATCTACAATTTATTGTAGATCATGTGATGCCAAGATGTTGTTATTAGCATGCATATGTGCACATGTCTGTATGTGCAAGAAATCAATTTTTTGAACTTCAGCTTTTGTTCTTACTTCTTTTTAAGTTAAAATAGATCATGTCATACTTGAAAAAATGACATGGTGTGCCCTTTATTTGTGGGATTTGTCATCAATGTCTTTTGGTTTTGCCCCTAAAATCCATATACCACTCATGTTTGGTCATATTTACTGCTCAGTCCACATCATTTTGAGTGTTTGTAAAAGAACTTCTACAATATAGGGTTTGAAAGGTATCTTCGCTAGCTTATTTTTATGGGAGCTACGAAGATTCTTTGTCTTATTTGATTGTGTAAGAAGGATATATTTTTACAAAGAAAAATAGTTCAATCAAGTGGTGTCTTGTGTATCAGTTGGATGTGGTCGTGAGTTTTATTGCACAAGTCATAGTACAAGAGTCAACTGACCTTGGCGCCAAGAGGCTAGAATGGCTTACTAGCAATTGTATACCTTGATTCGGTCGACATGTTTGTAGGAGGCTTTTTAGTGCATAGGTTAGCGTTCAATGTTGCATTGGGTATGTGTATAGGTGTGTGTGTGTGTGTGTGTGTGTGGTGGGTGTTGCGTGTTTGCATGTGTATGCTTTTGTACAGATTCATGTGATTTTTAAAACTTAAAAAGGTAAAATACATGGATACAATATAAATGTAGTACCGAGGGTAACAAAACTTCAATTTTGTAATTGGTTGTTTGATCGGCGGGAAGAAAAAGAACACAGGTAAGAGCAAAGACAAATCTTGTATAAGTCGAAGAACACAGTCAAACCAAAGTTAAATTACACATAAAACTAGAATTATGATGTTATTATGGCATTTAAATCACATGTGTACCTCTTCATGCCTAAGAGATCCACAAAATCTCTTTCTACGTGGTACTACAACATTTTTTCATTCAAACTAGGATAAAACAAGAAAATCATTTGATTACCATATTATCTAATCCTTGATCAAATATATTAGTGTGTCCTCAGAACACTTTGCAGGTGATTTTTAACCCATTCCAATTTAAGCTTAAATATACATCAGTTGTTTGTACAACATGAACATGATCAGCATAGCATAACATGGAGTGCAAGTTGATTAATTAATAAAGCATTCAAGTGTCTCTACAAACAAGCTTGTATTTACTCATGTTGTTTAGTTTGTGCATTGATGAAGTAGAGTAAGAGGATTTAAGAGGATAATCAAGTTTTCGTTATCTCAAAAGTTTGCCTACAAAGAAACAACTTTCTAAAGTCTTAACTCTAACAGAGGGCATAGTTTCCTATATAGTAGCTATCCATGTGCATGTATACTTGCACTACAAAGGCTAGGTACCTGGGTGCGGTGACAGAGTAGAAACTTTTATAAATCCAACCACTAGATTCGGTTGATTCACACAATGAAAGTCGTTCATGCAAAACTAGAGAGTTTCCTTCACATTGAACCTTTCACTCATGTCAGTGAATATTTTATGAGTAGTACTATATATTTTTTTGTAGTATGTGTATTACTATATATTATGGTATTAGTGGACTGCAAGTTATCTAATTTGTAACCTTTTACTATAGTACCGTTATCACTTGATGTACACAAAATCTCACTTTCACCGTCCATCTTTATTTTGCTTGTACGTTGTGGGACCTTTAGATCAGGTTGACCCGACCAAGAAAAGCTGAGCTAGGGAACTACATGCAAAGGAGGTTGGCTTCATCCCTAATGGTAAACAACTATTCTTTGGGGCTTTCCTATTGATAACTTTATCTTATTAGTTGATTTAACTAATGTTGCTGTTATTGTTGGATTCCCAATGCATCCAAGTCCTAAGAACATATCTACTAACAACGGGAGACAATAAACTCATGCCAACTCAAACATAAGACGCACATCATGTTCTACATATATGTTTCTACATCGAGGAAGAATCCTTGTGGTGGTTCTGGGTGTGTCTTAAGGCCCACGAGATGGGAGCACAGAAGTAAGACAAGATGGAGAGACTACTCCTTATGCTTCTTGCCTAACTTTGATGCAAGTGTACATTGTGTGAGTGCATATGTTCCTATGTACACGCGCTCTTGTGTGTGCATGTGTGTGCGCACCCCCGAGCCGTGTGTGTGTGTGTACACCAAGGACCAGAGAGAGCTTTGTCCTTTGGTCCTATTTGATCATGCATTTAAAAGATGTTAGAAAAATGAAAGTACATGAATATGATAGAAATGTGTAAACATGGGTGTTAGAAGACATGAATTTTATAAACTGGTTGTTAGATTGGTAGGAACCAGAAGAACACAAGTAAGAGTGCAGCCAAATATTACATTTTAGGCAAGACCACATATCGGGAGTCAAATTACGAGAAAAAGGTGAAACTATGATGTTATAGTGCCATTCAAATCGCATGTTTGGTTCTTCGTGTGTAAGAGTTTTACAAAAATCTCTGTCCAAATTGTGTTCCAACATTTTCTTATAGTCCAAACTGAGATGAAATTGAAAACCTTCTATTTCCATGTGCACAGGATCCTGATCAAATGTATTTTTTTATCATCAAAACACACTTTGGAGGTGATGATAGTATTAACTAATTCTAATTTGATCTTGGGTATTGATCGGTTGTGCATGCATCAATTAACATGATCAACATTCGGTTGGCAGCACCACATGGAGCTCACATTGATCACTTGTCTCTACAAACAAGCTTGTATTTACCGATGGTGATTTATTTCTGCATTGGGTAATAAAAAAATATTACCTCAAAAGTTTGCTCCTCGTGATCCAGGGTCTAAAGTTTTAACTCTGACAGAGAGCATAGTTTTCCTAGCTAGTAGACATCTGTTAATAGATGTGAAGTTATAGTTGCATTGAGAAGGGTAGGAGTGTATGTGCGGCGATGGATTAGAACTTGTTCTAAACCCATCAATTAGACTCAATCGATGCAAAATTCTAATGCAAGAGTAATTGGAATATGTATTTCATTTTGAACTGTTCACTCATATCAATTGAAGATTTTATGTGTATTACTATATCTTGATAGTATTAGAGGATGATAAGTGATCTATTTGTAGCCCTTCAATGTAGTACCTTATGTTTTTTATGTGCACAACAACTCAAGTTCACCTTCCATCTCATATTTGTATGAGCTATAGTTGGTCAGACCAAGAAAATAAGAGCCGTGGAGTATATGCAACACACAGAGATCCCAAATCATATAAAACAATTATTCTTCTAGGCTTTTCTATTGACAACTTTGTGTGAAAACATGGTGGGGAGAACGAGAGGACAGGTTATTCACATATAATAATTATATGCAAAATGAAACTAAACAGTGGTAGTTACGACCCCTGGGGAAATCATCAGCTAACAAGAAGGGAAAACTCACTAAATAGAGAATCGATCCACATCCACCGGCAAAGACTCTGTAGTAGCTTTCGTATCTTTAGAGCTAGTATAATTAATGTATTAACCAACCATCTTCAACCTATTCCATGGATCACATTATTTCATGGAATGAATTTCCCTTGTTGGGGATATGACTATTTGTGTAAGCCGCCCAGGAGGGGCCGGGTTACACAAAGAAGACTCATCAGAGGAAGCCCAAGTACAAGCATGAAGATGGCGTCTCAACAAGGGGCCTAAGGCCCACAGGAGACTTAAGGCCCGTTGTAGTAAACCGCCATAATGGCATGACTTGTATCATAAGGTAGACTTGACTAGTCACCGAGCGGACCTTTGTTTATGAGCCGGTAGGGACTCTGTAAGCCGCAGGCGTCAACTGTGTATATAAAGGAGCGACCACGGCGGCTTAGGGCAAGAAACAACCCTTCGAGAACCGGGCATAGCGTATCTCGCTCTCGGTCATCGAAACCTCAAGCAATACCAACCCAACTAGGCGTGAGGCTTACCTTCACCGTAAGGAGCCGAACTAGTATAAACCCTCTCGTGTCCTTTGTCCCGATTAACCCCTTTAAGCTTCCTAGTTGCGATGGCTCCACGATTAAGTCCTTGCAAGAGGACATCTGCCGTGACAATTCCACGACGGTTGGCGCCACCGTGGGGCAGCCGCAGTGGATTTGAGTTCTTGAAGGGCGACCGAAGGGCTCAAGGGATACGTAGTGGGCGGATGACCAAGAGTCGTCGGCAAGATCTACATCGACAACGAAATTTGGGGCCCCGAGGCCGACTCAATTGAGTCTGGTACCGGGTCCCCTTTGGCGGAATTCATGTCTTCATCGGCCGGATTGGTGAGCCGGCCCGAACCGGACAGCTGTACCGACCTCATTGAGACGGCTCGGCGTGCGAGACCCTTCAGATTCAACCTATGATGAAGCGTGCCTTTGTGGGCTGTGTTCATGGAGAGGCACTTTCGGAAGGATCTAAGGATGGCGAAGAGGCGGCCGACCCATCGAGATGATGATTCGTCCTCGGCTCAACAGATTCTCATATCAGGTCCAAGAAGGCATGCTAGGGGCTGTTCGGCGACTCTAGCGTTCCAGTTACTATGAGCCGCCAAGATGGGCAGGAGTCTTCATGGCTGGTACCCAACCGGCCAAAATTGACGGCTGCCACGACGGCAATAACGTCCGGGTTAGGGCGGCGGGCGGGAGGCCCACAGCGCCGCCCGGCTCAGTCTTGATAGATCTTATGGACAAGTTGACGGCCTTGTTAACCTCCACGGTTATTCTTGCAAATCGAGATGAGCATAACGCGGAGGTGGCAAAGTGCGTGAGGAGATAGCCCAGGCCAAGGAGGCCTTGGCGGTGAGACACCGAGCTAGCTACGAAGCGGGCGGCTTTAGATGCTGCAGACGCAGCGACTCGGTCGAGGCTTTCCGGCTTAACATGAGTCTGAATGCATCCAATGAGGTGATGAGAAGGAGACATCGAAAACCCGGTCTAAATGCGCCTCCGGTTTACGATCCTTGGAATCTTTTCACGACACCCGGAGCTGGTCCTAGCAATCCGCCCGAAGCCAATCAATTTATGACACCCGGAGCTGGAGGCCGGTTCAGCCTCGAGAGACGGCACCTCTTCACGGGAGCATGGCCCCGCCCCGATACATACCAACACCTTCGGGCCACTTTTCCAACCCCATGGAGAACCTGATAGCAGCATCGACGCGTCTGGCGGCTCTTCCAGTGGATGGTGACGACCCGACGGCGGTGGAAACCCGGAGGGTTAGGGAGCTTCTTCAGACGGCCTTGGCACAACAAGAGACCTATTCTTCTGACGAGGACATGATTCATTCCACTCCTCAACCTTGGGTAGCACCTCGACCAAACCGAGTCCGAGTTGGCAGACACATGGAGTCAGAGGCTTTATCAAGTAATGCCCAGCGTCGCAACCAACCCGGCGGCTATAACCCGGTGCAGGATCGATTGCGTCAGGAGGATGAACGGGCGGCTCAATTAGCGGCTCAGAAGACGACATATGATGGTTTCCCAGAGTATCCAATGACTTCTGTTGGAGCAGGGGTGGCCACTAGAACCGGTGATGTCCCTTTTCTGGTGCCGGCTCTGCGAGATGTGCGTCTGCCCAAGGATTCAAGGGTCCTCGAAAGGTGCCGAATTACACGGCCGACTTACACCGGGGCATGGATTGACAGTTACGAGATGGCCATGGAATTATTGGAAGTCAGTGACGCGGCAATGGCTAAGTATTTCACCATGATGTTAGATGGAACGGCCCGAACTTGGTTGAAAAGCTTGCCTCCCAATTCCATCAGTTCATGGGCCGAGTTAAAGGCTCGGTTCATCCAGAACTTTAAAGATACTTGCAAGCAATCTATGTCCATTGTGGACTTGACCAATTATGGCGGGAGGAGGGTGAGTCCACAACTCATTGGGTGCGCCGGGTCAAAGAAATAATACATTCATCCGATAAGATGGATGCCGCTCTCATGATACTTATGCTCCATGAATTGTCGTTTTGTGTCTGAAGCGAAGCTGGGCCTTAAGCGTGATTGCAATGACATGGAATGCGCTGATGGCGGCTTTGGTTAAATATGCCGATTCTGATATTACCGATGATCCCGTGTCCGAGGAGCAAAAGCGAGGAAGGGAAAGAAGAACGGCAATGAAAGGGTCAAGAAGACAACGGGAAATCAAGGTGGTAACAAGCGTAAGCCGACGGTAACCCGGCGTTTGTGGCCAATGCTAATGCTCACGGTAATAACAAGAAGCGTAAGGGAGAGGACCTCCTCGATCCGGTGGCTCAGTCCATCTCTTGAGCAGCTTCGAATGAGCCTTGTCCAAGACACGGTACTCGGGAAAATCTTGCCACCCACTTATGGAAAGACTGCGCGATCATGAAGGCTTTCAAGAATTCAAACATGTTTGATGGCAATCACGGATCAGGCGGCGGTTCAGGAGCAGGTGGTTTCCATGGCCCAGGTGGCGGCTCAAGTTCCGGTTTCAAGGTGGTCAAGGTGGCTATAATCACAGCAGTCCGGCCAAGGAGGACAAAGCAGCAGCAGAGTCGTGTTATCGAGCCATCCAAAACAGTTAAGCGGTGGGCAATACCATGTGTTTACCACTAACTTGTGTAAACGTGACCGGAAAGGTTCATAAAAGGGCTGTGAATTCGGTTGAACCGGCGGTTCCCGATTTGAGGTGGTCGAAACAGCCTATCATTTGGAGTAGAGAAGATCACCCCGGGTTGATAACCCGGTCGATTAGCCTTGGTGGTGGCCCCTCAGGTTGGTGGATATAAATTCACTAAGGTGCTCATGGACGGCGGAAGCAGCATCAATATTCTCTATTATGAGATCTTTCGCCGTATGGGTCTGACTGATAAGGACTTGAGGACGTCTAACACTGTTTTCCATGGGGTGGTACCCGGTAAATCGGCGTATCCTGTTGGAAAGATTGAGTTGGAAGTGGCTTTTGGAGACGAATACGATTCCAGGGCTGAGAAGCTGACGTTTGAGCTCAAGATGCCGGGTTACAAGGGCACCATCACTATGCATGGGAGTCGCAAGGTGGCCTTGGAGTGCGAGGAAGGCGATGCGGCTTATGCTGAATCCGTTTGCGCTGAGGAGGAGCTGAAGTTTTATCAAACTAATGTTGACCTGGCAGATGTGACCTCTTTGAAGAAGCCAACCATAGAGCAAGACTCGGCTTTGAAATTTAAGTCGGCCGCCGAGACAAAACTGGTTGACTTCACTCCACGTGACTCTTCCAAGCGATTCGACATCGGTACCAATTTGGATCCCAAATAGGAAAGCGCTCATCGAAGTTCATCCGTGAGAACCGGGACATCTTTGCATGGAAACCTTCCGACATGCCGGGTGTCCCGAGAGAACTCGCTGAGCACACTCTTAATATTGATCCAAAGTATAAGCCGGTCAGGCAGTTTCTTCGGCGATTCAATGAGGAAAGGCGAAAGGCTATAGGGGAAGAGGTCGCTCGGCTCTTAGCGGCAGGGTTCATCGTGGAAGTTTTTCACCCGGAGTGGTTGGCTAACCCGGTGCTTGTGCTCGAGAAAAACGGCACCTGGCGGATGTGTGTAGATTACACGGACCTAAATAAAGCTTGTCCGGTTGACCCCTTTGCTCTGCCCCGCATTGATCAAATTATCGATGCCACTGCGGGTTGCGAGCGGTTGAGTTTTTTGGATGCTTACTCTGGTTATCATCAGATCAAGATGGCAGTTAAGGACCAGGAGAAGACGGCTTTCATTACTCCATTTGGAGCCTTCCGCTATGTGTCTATGCCGTTTGGGCTCAAGAGTGCTCAGCGACTTATCGGCGGTGTGTGCGTAATTGTCTCCACAATCAGATTGGGCGCAATGTTCATGCTTATGTGGATGACATTGTGGTGAAGTCCAGAGAAGGAAACCTTGATCTCCGATTTAAAGGAAACCTTTGATAATCTCCGGGTCTACAAGATGATGCTTAACCGGACAAGTGCGTGTTGGCATACTGCAGGCAAACTTTTGGGATTCTGGTCTCAAGCAGGGGCATTGAAGCTAACCGGAGAAGATCAAGGCGATTACCTCTACGGCTAAGCCGGGCGTGCATCAATGATGTTCGGCGGTTGGCGGGTCGCGTTCTTGCTAAGCCGATTCATAAGCCGGCTAGGGGAGAAGGCTTTACCGTTGTATCGAGATGATGAAGAAAGCGGAACACCTTTATGGAGGTGAAATTTCTTGATGCTGCTTTTGAAGATTTAAAGAGACAATTTGCTGAGACGCGGGTTCTCGAAGCTCAGTTTTATAAAGTGCCATTGCTATTGTATTTTGCTGCTTACTCTCGTGCTGTTAGTGTTGCTTTTGTGGTGGGCGTAAGGAGGCGGCAAGGAGCATCCGGTTCAATGACGGTTTATTACATTAGTGAGGTGCTCATAGAGTCCAAGCAAAGGTATCCGCATTGGCAGAAACTGGTTTATGGGGTGTTCATGGCGAGCCGGAAGCTAAAACAGTACTTCCTGGGTCATCCTATAACCGTGGTAAGTTCAGCCCCCTTGGGAGACATCATCCAGAATAGGGAAGCCACATGACAAGTTGCCAAGTGCGCCATCGAGCTTGGGCCTCATGGTTTGAAGTATATGCCGCACACAGCTATCAAGTCTCAAGCCCTAGTGGACTTTATTAATGATTGGACGGAGTTGCAGGCACCAGAGGAGAAGCCGGATAACACGTATTGGACTATTCACTTTGATGGGTCCAGACGGTTGGAAGGCTCGAAATTTGGAGTTGTTTGAACTTCCCCTCGAGGTGTCAAATTTTGTTATGTGCTCCGGCTTATGTTTCCCTGTACTAACAATGCAGCGGAATATGAGGCCTTACTACATGGCCTCCGGATGGCCAAGGAGATGAATTTAAGCCGGGTTAGATGCTTGGGCGATTCAGACCTCGTTGCTCAATAGGTGTCAGGCACGTGGGATTCTAAGGATCCCCTTATGGCGGCTTATCGTCGTGAAGTTGATGCGGTGGTTGGGCACTTCAAGGGTTATGAAGTAGAGCACATTGGTCGAAGGAAGAACGAGGCGGCTGATGCTTTAAGCCGGTTGGGGTCTCAGCGTAAGCCGGTGCCGCCTAATACTTTCCTTGATGTTTTGCATAACCCTTCTGTCAGAGTGCCTATAGAGGAAGAGCTTGCGATGCCGGACCGGGCGCGTTGGTGGCGGCTCTCCATGCCATCCCGGACTGGACGGTTCCATACTTAGCCTATATGACCCGAGGAGAGTTGCCTGAGGACAAGACCTTGGCAAGACAAATCATCAGGCGGTCCAAATCCATGACGATTGTTCACGGCGAGTTGCATCACCGCAGCATCACTGGGGCGTTTCAGCGTTGTGTATCACCTATGGAGGGTCAGGAGATACTTCGTGAGATTCATGAAGGTGATTGCGGTCATCATGCCGGTTCAAAGTCTCTGGTATCCAAGGCTTTTCGTCATGGTTTTTATTGGTCGACGGCACATCTTGATGCAGAGGATCCGTCGACAAATGTGACGGATGTCAAAAATTCTCACGACGAAGCTCATGTGCCGCTCAAGAATTGAGGATGATTCCAATTACTTGGCCGTTTGCAATCTGGGGGCTTGATATGGTTGGACCTTTCAAAAGGTCTAAAGATAAGAAGACACACTGTTGGTGGCGGTGGATAAATTCACCAAGTGGGTTGAAGCGAGCCGGTCGATAAGTGTGATGCAGCCACGGCGGTTCAGTTCATCAAAAAGGTGATCTTTCGTTTCGGTTTCCACACAAGATATTATAGCGATAATGGCACTAATCTCTCCAAGGGTGCCATGGAAGAGTTCTGTCAACAAGAGCACATCCGGCTTGATGTTTGGTTTGTTGCTCACCCCGATCTAATGGTCGCAGAAAGAGCTAATCAAGAGATCTTGAAAGGTATCAAACCCGGCTCTTAGTTCCTTCTGGCCGAACTCCGGGTTGTTGGGTGGAGGAATTACCTTACGTGCTATGGAGCATCAACACAACGCCCAACAGTCTCTGGTTATACACCTTTCTTCATGGTGTACGGAGGCGAGGCGGTTACGCCAAGTGACATCCGACATGATTCACCCCGGGTGGCGGCTTACGTTGAGGCTGATAACGAAAAAGCTCGTCAGGATGCACTTGACTTGTTGGATGAAGAGCGAGACTTGGCTATAGCCCGCTCGGCGATTTACAAGCAAGACCTGCGCCGTTATCACGGCCGGGTTAGAAGCGTAACTTTCCAGAAGGTGATTTAGTGCTCCGGCTCATCCAGGATCAAACCGATATGCACAAGTTGTCCCTCCTTGGGAAGGACCTTTCGTGGTCGCAAGAATCTCAACAACGGGTCATATTACCTCATCGATGTTCGAGAGCACAAAGACTCACGTAAGTCGGAGGAGGAGATCCATGACCGTGGAACATAGCGCATCTCGGCCCTACTATACTTAAGCCGCTGGCTTTGAGTATATTTATATTTTCTTTTTAGCAATGTATATATTATATAAGGCAATAAAGCAGGACTTCTTTCTTTTCCATCCTACAAGGTTTATGTGTCTTCTTTACGTGTGATGGAAACGACTAACGAGGAGCGGATCATATCTGAATCCGGTTTTCCCTTTGGTCCGCTTATGATCATATCTGAATCAAGCCATGGTCATTTGGGGGCTTCTGTTCAAACATAGGTCGTATTCGAACCAAAGAGAACATAGCTGCCGATACCCAATTGATTGGCACACCGCCGAACCCACTTGGGGCTTCTTGATCATATTTGAATCATAGCTTAACCTCTTTGGGCCTGGCGTGGATCGTATTGAATCAGCGTCATTAAACAACTCTCATGGTCACTTGGGGCTTCTGTTCAAATATAGGTTGTATTCGAACCGAAGAGAACATAGTCATCGATACCCATTTGATCGGCATCGCCAAAGCCATTGGGGGCTATATGATCGTATCCGAATCTTAGCTTAACCCCTCGAAGCAGTTCTCTTGATCGTATTTGAATCAGAGGCCTTTGAAAATCAGGTTTACTTTATTCTATAAGAGTAAATAATACTAAGGGCAGTAAACATTATATGTGCCAATTTTGAAGTTAAGTATAAGCTGCGCTTTTTGGGATCAAGTAAGCTCGTAAGGTACGCCTTTAACCGGCTAATACTTATGATGTTTTGGTTCCTACTCCGGATTAACGTTATATTACATGACCCCGGAGGTGGTGAGATGCCAAAGGAAGTTTTTGTTTTATACACAGAGTAAAGCAGAAAGCTTTTGGATGATTCAAGCAAGCTGGCAGTGCACATTGCTGGCGGCTTGAGACATTGTTAAGCACCGCAAAACATGCGCGAAGGCATGACAGAGTTAAGAAGTTTTTCTACCCTATTACAAGACTCCACGAGTCTGAATAATGAAGTATTGTTTTCTTTAAAAGACTTAAGTGCCAGGCGGATTACTCCTTTGGTGGACTTGACGACTCCGGGTTATCCTTCTACGCCTCTTAAATCGCTGCTTTGTCTGGAAGGTTGACGAGGTCCGATCAATGCCGCTTAAGGCTTCAAATTCAGCTTCATCATCTATTAAACCGGCGGGTCAACTTGAGGAGCAAAGGTATGCTTACGAGTTGGAGGGATCGGTGACATCATCATAATGCGGAGTTGGAATCCTCCGGTTCTCGTTGTCGTAACCCGGTGGTACTTTGTAAGATCAATATCGTTGCCGATGATGGTGGCCACAGGACGTCGACTCTCACACGGTGGTGAAGTCTGATTGGTGAATGCGTAGTCGTCCTCCTTTAAGCTGGGGTATCCAAGAGCAACATCGTTTAAGTCTAGCTCTGGAGCCAATGCTTTGGCCCGGCTTAAGGCGGCTATGGCCCCGGCTCTACCAGATGCTCGCCTTAACTCCTGAATCCGTTGAGGTAACACGACAAGCCTCTTGAGTACATCTTGCAGGAGATAAGGAGCATCATTTGATAAAGCCACAACGGCTAAAGCACGTTGTGACCCGGTGTACAGTTGGTCCACCAGAGTGTACACCGCCTTAAGCTTGACTAGCATATTCTGCTTGAGGTTGGTGCTCCTGGGGCCTGCGTTTATACATATAAGGTGAGCCGGAGTTAACAATTAAAATAGACATCAAAGGAACCATTGTGATATTCAGAGTTATACATGGTAACTTACCGAAGATTGCTGAGGCCATTTGAGATATCTGGCGCTTTAAGCCGGACATCTCGGCGGTTGCCTCGGCAAGAGATGCCTCTGCTATTTCAGCCCGAGTCACCAGTGAAGCCCTATCCTCAACCCAAGTTTTCTTCTCCGATTCAAACTTTTTCTTCAGTTTCTCTTGTTCGGAGACACTGATTTCAAACTTGGAGTTGGCTTTCTGAGCTTCAAGCTCTTGGGTTTTCAATTGACTCTTCAGATCAGCAATCTCCGCCTCAAATTGACTTATGGCGGCATGCATCGACATCAGGTTATGGTAAGAATCACGGTAAGATTACATTCAAGTCCCAAACACTTTACAAGTAAAGATACTTGGCACTTGGGGGCTAATGTATGCTTAAAGAATTCTTAACCTATTTCTTGGGTCATGTATATTAAGTCTCAAGCACTTTACAAGTAAAGGCACTTGACACTTGGGGCTAATGTAACCCAAATTCAAAGTTTCATGCTATCACCGAGTTAAATATATTCAATTTAAGCGGACAAAACTAACGATAAGTAGATTTCTAAGTCTACAGATATTCATTCATAAACAATAGACTTGGGGTCTGATGAAAGTAAGGTTCAGGAAAAAGTTAAAGGTATACCTCAGATTTATGTTGTATTTGCTTCAACATGTCAATTTCAGTGTCACGGCTATTGTGCACTTGGTTCAAATAGCCGAGACTATATCACCAATGCTTAGGTGAGTATAATCGGTGATGTCCTGTTTGGTTTTCCGACGTTGGGCAAACTCCTCCTTGGCGATGCATCGAGCAAGGACGATGAGGTCGGCCGGTTCAACATATTGGCTTTTCGAAATTCAACTTACGGTTCATCGTCTTGACCGGGCTAGGAATTTCCGGCTTATCGTAATCGTGGACAACGTCTTCTGCAGCGGGTCGAGGTTGACATCGGAATATCAAAAACCGGTTCAAAGCGGTGGGCGATGAGTGGAGCTATCGAGAACGGATGAGTCAATTGCGGTTCATTGACCATCGGGTCTCGGGACAAATTATTCCTTTGGCCCTCTTGCTAGGCTTCTTGCGGTGTCGATCAAAGTGGAAGGATGAGTACCAACGAATAAGTATGGAAAAACTTAAAGTAAGAAAGGTGGCATTACCCGGGAGCTGTTTTAAAAGCGGCATGTTTGATTGCATCGACTCATGGGAAGACGGAGAGGTATCCCGATAATTGGAGTCGATGAATTGAGGGTCGGCGAATTAGACCCGCCAAAGGAAAAGCAGAATGTAAATTGAGATAACCTCGGTCCGGCGCTTCCTGGTTATATCGGGTAAGCCGGAGGAGAGTTCTGCGTCTTGAGTGGCCCGAGTTTGCCTCCGGTCCTCAAGTTGTTGTTGCTTCAAAAGAAATTGAGGATCTTGGTAAGCTATAGGGTGTGAAAACCTTACTTTCCGGGTCACCCTTCGGATTTTTTGTGTTGGCAAAGGCTCTGAGTCGGAGGAAATTATAGTTACCTCTTCGCCAGCTGCTTGACTGTTTCCAGTATCCTCCTGAAAGGAGCAAATGTCAGTAAAGTAATGGCAAAGGAGTTAAAGAAAATTGAAAAGGATTACCTCTTCCTCATCCGAAGAAGAGTCATCCAATTTAAACATGTCAGAGGCGCTGGGTTTCTTCTTCTTATAGGTGCCCGTCCTGGCGGTTTTTCTTTCAATTTTCTTGGCCGCCCTGGCCTGTTTAGCAGCCTCATGGTCATACTTGACCTTCCAGAAATCATTACCGGCCTATGGAAACAGATAAAGAATCATAAGTATAAGAAGGTAACATATAAAAGAGTATTTGTGAAGACTAGTAACTTACCTCAGGAGCCGGGTTCTTCTTGCAGAAGGGAAGTAAGCCGAAGGCATTATCGTTCTGATGCCTTCCTTCAACAGAGAGATTGGACTGTAGCATCTACCGCATCGTCTGATAAATCATCAGAGCTATGACGCATTGAGTCATCCTTTTCGCCTGTATAAGTACACATTAAGCCGAAGCGGCGGCTTAATGGTAGTATCCGCCAGCTGACCCAGACTCGAACCAGATCGATGCCACTTAAACCGTTCCCTAGAAGAGCTTTGATCTTCTTGATGGTGGGGTTGAGAGGCAGTCGTTCAATAGCGGATAACTTATCTGCCATCGGATGATTGGATTCGAGACGCAGGGCCTGAAAGCCGGGCGATGGCTTCTCATCGGCCGGTGATGTATCTTGGCAAGAGAACCACGCCCGTTCCGATCTTCGGGTGACTTGGCAGCTCAAGATAAGGGAAAAGGCAATCTCTTCGCGGCTGGATGGAGATCTTGCCAAGTTCAAGACTAGGCCCGTTAGCACGTTCGCTTTTGCGGTTCAAATAAAAAGTTCTCGAACAAAAGCAGATTTGGTTCTTCTCCCGGTACACTTCAGAAAACTTGAAAATTGCGTAGATTTGACACGGAATTGGGCCCGATGTCTTGAGGTCTAAGGTCAAAGAAATTCAGAACTTCTCTGAAAATTTTTGAGCCGGGAGGGGAAAATCCCCGGTTCATGTGATCCGTGAAAACTATACTTCCCCGTCTTTTGGTTGAGGCTTTTCTTCGGATGGGTCAGGAACACGATAAGACATGACCTCCTTTTTTGGTAGATGGCCAGACTTCACAAATTCGCCGATTTACTCTTAGTATTTGTGGATGGGACCCACTGCAGTTACAGGTGAACTTTTGCCGCCTTTAGGTGCCATGACAATAGTTGGCCTATTACAAAATAAGAAGTTCCGGTTCAAATTTTAACCCGGGAGGAAAATATCCAAATTACTGAAGGTAGCGGCTTACGAAGGGGCCTAATGATATAAGGGTGATTGTGCAACAATATTTAAGCCGCTACAAACATCAAGAGCGATTCAAAAAATTTAGAAGTCATGAGAAGACGGCAAGGATTACAGCTCAGTATCACTTATTTAAACCGGACACCTGGATAGTTGTGTTTAAGGGCATTTACCAGAAGAAGCTTTCCGGGTGATAGAAACAAGTTTCACAGATGACAACTATTATTTTGGATCAAATTATTGTTACGAAAGAATTTTTTCTAGACCTAAAACAAAGCGAGAGAAGTTCACGACTCAAGAAAGTTCCCAAACAAGGGAGATGAGATCTGCTTTTATGCAAGATCAACACAAACAACTACCGGCGATTACGCATGCAGTTTTACGATCTAAGCGGTGTGGAGGTACAAGCTAACAAGGGTTTGCGTCGAGGCGGTGATGAACGCCGACGAACTCGAGAAAGTTCCGATGCGCAGATCTAAAGAAAGGAAAGGAGAGGAACTCACGGATGAACTCGAGCTGCGGAGGTTCGCCGTCGATTCTGGTCCGAAGTCGGTGATGCAACTACCGAGTCGATGAAGACGAGGGGTTCGACGGCGGCGGCGGCGGAGTTTGAGTGACAGAGAAGAGAGGAAGAATACGACTGGAAGGAGAAGAATGAAAGACCTGAAGTCGCACCTATTTATAGGGAGAACATAACCGAGACGGCGCGGGAAACAAGGAGATAAGAATTACTATCCAGCGGCCCCGACGCCTCGATTTTCAGAACAATCAATTAAAGCAGAGATCCGTTGAAGGATACGATGTAATAGAAAATGAATTAAGGAAAGGATGACGTCACGCCGGGTTAAGACGGATCCAGAAGATGACGTCATGGCGGGTTAAAGAAAACCCTTTGGATAATCAGTAGACTGAAGATTTACTCTTTAAATATATTTTTAGATTGACATGAACAGGTTCAGGTCAATCTGGGGCCTAATGTTGGGGATATGACTATTTGTGTAAGCCGCCCAGGAGGGGCCGGGTTACACAAAGAAGACTCATCTGAGGAAGCCCAAGTACAAGCATGAAGATGGCGTCTCAACAAGGGGCCTAAGGCCCACAGGCGACTTAAGGCCCGTTGTAGTAAACCGCCATAATGGCATGACTTGTATCATAAGGTAGACTTGACGATCACCGAAAGCAGACACTGTTTATGAGCCGTCCGGGACTCGTAAGCCGCAGGCGTCAACCCGTATATAAAGGGAGCGACCACGGCGGCTTAGGTAAGAAACAACCCTTCGAGAACCGCATAGCGTATCTTGCTCTCTGGTCATCGAAACCTCAAGCAATACCAACCCAACTAGACGTAGGCTTACCTTCACCGTAAGGAGCCGAACTAGTATAAACCCTCTCGTGTCCTTTGTCCCGATTAACCCCTTTAAGCTTCCTAGTTGCGATGGCTCCACGATTAAGTCCTTGCAAGAGGACATCTGTCGTGACAATTCCACGACAGCTAGTATATTTAATGTATTAACCAACCATCTTTAACCTATTCCATGGATCAAATTATTTCATGGAATGAATTTCCCTTGCTTTTCTATAACTCCCTTCAATCCAGTTTTTGTTGGATTCTCGATGCATCCAAGTCCCAAGAAAATATAATATCTACTAACAACCAGAGACAACAAACTCTTGCCAACACAAACATAAGACACATACCCGGAGCTACACAATATGTTTCTACATAGAGGAAGAATCCTTGTGGTGATTTGGGATGCATCTTACGGCCCGAGAGATAGGAGTAGGACAAGAAGGAGGGGTGGACATACTGGTCTTCATTTTTCTTGCCTAACGTGGGATGCAAGTTCACATTTGCTTTTATATACAATGACCAAGGAAGAACATACCTCCCCAACCAGTGAGCCAAAGGATGAACAAGAGAGTGATTAACCATGCACAAAGAAGGGAAGGAAGAGGAGGCTAAACAGAAAAATGGAGAAAAGCACAAGGCGGAGAGGAATGTCCAAAGTAGGGGAAATTGTAAGCCAAAGCATAAGCGGAAGGTGAGGACACGACCACGATGACAAAGATCAAATCATGGAATGAGGAGGATGGAGATACAAACGAGGCTGGGAGGGCGGTGAGGGGCGATGAGTGAGTGGGAAAGGATTGGCAAGGCGGGTCTGTAGGAGGAAGAAAAGGGGAGAGCGCATCGACGCATAGTGAAATGAATCAAGGCAGGCAGAAGCCTAACCCCCTATCAAATGGACCGCACACAAAATGGGCCCAATGATAGGCACAGAAGGGCTTACACGACGGGTGGAGGATAAGCCAAGCACCCATCCACACGCAATGATTCAGCGAACGTGCCACTATGCACTCCTGACAAAGCCAGCTACCTAGGCGTTGTAAGTCCCAAAGAACCCACGCATTCAGCCCCCCTAAATCGACAGGCGAGACCACACCATGAAGGGCCCGAGAGCAAGGACAAAACAACAAAAGGTAAGTACCTAGATACATGGAAAGGCCACCTGCCACGGCAGTCCCTTTTACTGAATGGTCGCAACCCTGGCTTGCGAGGAGCGTCAGTTTACCAAATGGGCAAAGTTGCAAAACGACACCTCTCCCACACCCAACAGGATGCACCATGGGCCCAAACATCAACTAGGACCACCACCAAAGCAGGGTACTAGACAAACATAGTAGAGAAGGATGACTCCATTCCTAAGCCCAAACGAGCCAATCCCCATAGGACTGTCAACCGAGCAAATCCACATGGATGCACCCCCTCCCACGCCCATCACGATGCATCGTGCGCCCAGATGGAACCGGGACCACCTTCAAAGGAGAGTATAGGCCCAGGCGAGTAAAGCGATGAATTGCCACCCCCAACTCACTCTTAAAGATGCAGAAACGAGCAAATTGGCACGCACACAACCATTCACTCGAGCCAATCCCCGTGAATGCATCCCCCAGTAGAACAGGAGGCAGGCAATGACCAATTAAATGCTCACCACGCACATGCAGAACACACCAGCTGGTGCATGGCCCCACACAAGAAAGCACCCACCAGTCATAAACCGTCAACTCGGATGCGCGAGTGCATCAACAATGGAGGACCGAGCAGCTGACACAAAGGTAAATCCAAACATAGTAATTTGATTAAAGAGGCAGCAGTCTCTTGCACACACAGATGGCTTCTATGGGCGGGTAGCCCATCAAGGTTTATAGGTAGAAATAAGTTATAAACAAGGTAATACACATTGCCTTCTACTTTAGATTCCGATTCTTCACAAACTTTAGAGTTAAATACCTGCATACATGATGGTGTTTCTTAAGGCCTTGTTCGCTAAACCTATCTTGGAGAGGATTAAACGGGCTTGGAGGAGACTAAGGGGGAAATTGATTTGTAGAGGATTTAATCCTCTCCAATCCATTCTGATCCCCCGAACAAGCCCTAAAGGATGTGGGTCATTGTGGGCAAACTTACCTCACAATATTAACATAGTGAAGAGTGTGTTCCAAAATGTGCCTAGTGTTTTAACAAAAGCGCCGGAACAGTTTTTTAGTTAAATTAAGAAGAAACAAAAAAACATTAATTTTATATACTCCACTTCTTTATCTAATGTATTGGTGTCCTCAAAATGTATTTTTGGAGGTGATAATAGTGTTTAACTCATGCTAATTTAATCTCATATTTTGATCGGTTGTTCAATACAAAATGAAAATGGTCGGTTAGCAGCACAAATCACATAGTTAGCTAATTAATTAAGCATTCAAGTTTCTCCGCAAATAAACTCGTATTTACTCATGTTGATTTGGTTGTGCATCGATGATGCAGAGAGTGGGTAAGGGCATTTCCAAATCTGACCCCTAAACCGAACATGTATCTGTCCGCTGGCCGATGGGGACCAGTCCATGGATAGTGATCCTGGATCCGGCCATTCAAAGTTGTCCCCTAAATGACCGCCCAGGTCCAATCAAATTTAAATTCAAAATGTGCTCGGTCACATAGCACCCGATCACAACCAAAAAACAGGCAAGCATGCATAGTTTTTACATGCTCGATAGCAAAAGAATAACAGTCCGGCAGTTCATGCAAAAAATATATTCTTTTCTACCGAACTGGCAATCTGATCCTCCATGCTCACTCTGCCAGCGCCACCTTCTCGGTCGCCTCCTTCTTCGCCCTCTTCAAATGACCCTTCATGCGCTTCAACATCTTAAGACGGACGGCTCGCACGATCATCGTTGCAACGTCATCCAAAATCCTCCATATTCAAGGTCAACATCTTCAGATCCTCCGAGAAAGGCAGCGGTACTGCATTGACATCGAGGTAGTAAGGCACGTGCCCGGCAACGGATGCTGGGGTCTGCCTACCAAGCTGCTTGGTGGTGTAGAAGTAGAAAGCCTTGTATTGCTCCGGCCAAGGAGGCGTCTGCACGAACAACAACGGCAGCGGGGCCCCGCATCCCAGGCTCCACACTGCACCACGCCCGCCACCTGCACGTCCACCGTCATGACCACCACCTCCGCCTCTGTCGGCCCTCTGCTTCTTGAGTGGCGCTGCCCTTGCCTTCACTTTGAGTGTGCGGTTTATTCATGTCGCGGAGTTGATCTTTTAGGAGAGCTCGATCGCCGGATCCTGTAGCATTGTCGTCTCCCATAGCTTTTCATACGGGTCCCTGCGGCGATGGCAACGAAAAAGGCTGGAATTGGGGTGGAGAGCGGCCGGATGGAAGGGGAAATGGTTGAGAAGGGGAGTTTTGCCACGAAAAATGTGTGGCCAGCTCCAAATGCGTGGCTCCGCCTTAGTTTTGGGTGGATCTGGGATATCGGAGTCCTACGTGGCTGGAGTCTTGACTCCCGCAAAGTCCCCTACTTTGATGCGGGAAAACGGCGTTCAGACTGGTTCGCGGACCAATGGGGGATGCCGTTAATGGCTTGCGGGGTCCGAAATGCTCAGCCTGGATGGATGCGGGAGGTTTGAGGGTCGGCGTTGGAGATGCCCTCCAATAATATGTCTATAATATTAAAAAAGGAAATCACATAGTGTTCCAGTGGTCTGAAGTGTTCATGACAAAGGGCATAGTTTTCCTAGCTGGTAGCCATTTGTTGATCGATGTGCAATTATACTTGCACTGAGAAGGCGTGTAGGTGCGGCGACGGAGTAAAACTTGTTCTGAATCGATCTATTAGACTTTGTTGATGCCTAAATTCTCATGACAAAGAGTCTTTCATGTAAAATTAGATTATGTCCTTTATCTGGATCGTATTGAAGGATGGAAAATTGGCAAGTGATTTACTATCTAGTCCTTGTTCTAGTACTCCTTCATCCCAAATTAATTGTCTTACATTTGTCTAGATACGTGTCTAGACAAATCTAAGACAATTAATTCGGGACAGAGATAATGTTATTTCCTCTTACGTAGACAAAAACTAAGTCATATACTTTCTCCCTGTTTTGCATCTGAGTCATACGAGCACTAGTTGACGAGATCAAGAAAAGAAAACCAGAGTGGTAATATAATGAACTAAACTATAGTCATGTTTGGTTCAGGACTAGCTTTGCCGCCACTAACTTTAGAAAAATTGTGACCATAGAAAGTATGGCCACTAAATGTGGCAAGATTTGGCAAAAAAGGAAAAAAACTGAACTTGTGATATGTGGATTATGTAGCTAGAAAAGTGTGGCAAGCCAGCTAAAGAGTGCGGCACATGCCAGTTAGACTATAATCTATTTTGGAATGAAGGTAAGACAGAAGTACTTAGACCTGTTAAGGATTAGGGTAACTTGTTCTAAACATGGCCACTATGGCATCTTCAAGGCGGGTTCACAAACCGTCCGGCCAAGTTGTTTGGACCGCAGGAGTCATCCAATGCGGGCCTGTATCGGTCTGCAGGGCTGTCCGGACACGCTTTCTCCCACAAATCGGAGACAAAAGTAGGAGAGGTTTGCGGGAGTGCGGACACGTGAAACGTATGAATCCGACACACCGGCCCATCCAAAACCCTTCCTGAACCCCGCAACTCCATCCTCCTCATTTTCTCTCCTTCCTTATTTCTCTCTTGTATTCGCCGCCGCTCCATCACCCCGGCCACCATGCCACACCCCCTGCCGAAACTTTACGTCTCTGTCACCTCCAACGCTCCAGCAGGGCTCCCCGCCGCTTCTCCTCCGTCTCCGTTCAACCCTTGTCCTCTGATTGTCCCGCCAGATACCATCCTCTACTACTATTCTCACCATGCCCGGCAACTGTTCGATGAATCGCCGGGGTTGAAAATAGTTGTCCCTTCTTATTTCTAGCAAGGGATTCCGATTTGGAGTACATATACAAGCAATATGTTGAGTCATCCGACAACTCGTCAAACGAGGAGGAGTACTCCGATGAGACACTGATGATGAAGGCGATCCTCGAAGACGCGGATCGTGCGGAGGAGCATGTTATCAATTTCAAGGGCTCAATCAAGGGTCATCGAGTGCTCAACCGCAACAGGGAACACATGCATTTGACACTGATGGTCGACTACTTTGCCCCCGATGCACTATTCACGAACTATTTTTGCCGACATTTTTGGATGCGCAAGATTGTCGTTTGTACCATGGCGTCCGGTCCTACGATGAATACTTCATCCTGAAGAAGGACACCGTGGGAACGTGATACCTCTCAGTCGTATCTACTTTTCCAAACGCTTTTGCCCTTGTTTTGGACTCTAACTTGCATGATTTGAATGGAACTAACCCGGACTGACGCTGTTTTCAGCAGAATTGCCACGGTGTTATTTATGTGCAGAAACAAAAGTTCTCGGAATGACCTGAAACTCCACGGAACTTATTTTTGGAAAATATTAAGAATATTGGCGAAACAATCAAGGCCAGGGGGCCCACCACCTGTCCACGAGGGTGGTGGGAGCGCATGCCCCCCTGGGCGCGCCCCCTGCCTCGTGAGCCCCCTGGAGCTCCACCGACCTCAACTCCAACTCCATATATTCGTGTTCGGGGAGAAAAAAATCAGAGAGAAAGATTCATCGCGTTTTACGATACGGAGCTGCCGCCAAGCCCTAAACTCTCCCGGGAGGGCTGATCTGGAGTCTGTTTGGGGCTACGGAGAGGGGAATCCGTCGCCGTCGTCATCATCAACCATCCTCCATCACCAATTTCATGATGCTCACCGCCGTGCGTGAGTAATTCCATCGTAGGCTTGCTGGACGGTGATGGTTTGGATGAGATTTATCATGTAATCGAGTTAGATTTGTTAGGGTTTGAGCCCTAGTATCCACAATGTTCTGAGATTGATGTTGTTATGACTTTGCTATGCTTAATGCTTGTCACTAGGGCCCGAGTGCCATGATTTCAGATCTGAACCTATTATGTTTTCATGAATATATGTGAGTTCTTGATCCTATCTTGCAAGTCTATAATCACCTACTATGTGTTATGATCCGGCAACCCCGAAGTGACAATAATCGGGACCACTCCCGGTGATGACCATAGTTTGAGGAGTTCATGTATTCACTATGTGTTAATGCTTTGGTCTGGTACTCTATTAAAAGGAGGCCCTAATATCCCTTAGTTTCCGTTAGGACCCCGCTGCCACGAGAGGGTAGGACAAAAGATGTCATGCAAGTTCTTTTCCATAAGCACGTATGACTATATTCGGAATACATGCCTACATTACATTGATGAATTGGAGCTAGTTTGTGTCACCCTATGTTATGATTGTTACATGATGAACTGCATCCGGCATAATTCTCCATCACCGATCCAATGCCTCTGAGCTTTTCACATATTGTTCTTCGCTTATTTACTTTTCCGTTACTCTTGTTACAATCACTACAAAACCCAAAAATATTACTTTTGCTACCGTTACCAAGTTACCTCCATATTACTTTGCTACTAAATACTTTGCTGCAGATACTAAGTTATCCAGGTGTGATTGAATTGACAACTCAACTGCTAATACTTGAGAATATTCTTTGGCTCCCCTTGTGTCGAATCAATAAATTTGGATTGAATACTCTACCCTCGAAAACTGGTGCGTTCTCCTATACTTGTGGGTTATCAAGACTATTTTCTGGTGCCGTTGCCGGGGAGCATAGCTCTATTCTTTGAGTCACTTGGGATTTATATCTGCTGGTCACTATGAAGAACTTGAAAGACGCAAAAACAAAAATTTATCCCTCAACTACGAGGGGAGGTAAGGAACTGCCATCTAGCTCTGCACTTGATTCACCCTCTTGTTTCGATGAAGCTTGCGACACCTAAACCTGCTTACGCTATTAATCCCGATATGTCGCATGTTATTGATGATGCCACTTCTTCTATGCATGATACTTATGATGAAACTACTTCTATGCTTGATACTACTGTGCCACTTGGTGAATTTCTTGATGAACAACTTGCTAGGGCTAGAGAGAATGAAATTATTGAAACTGATAATATTGATGATAGTGATGATGAAGGCTCTCCCAATAAATATGAATTACCTGTTGTGCCTGAGGGCTATGTTATGGATGAAGAAACTAAAAGAGACTTTCTTGCTTGCAATGATAGAAGTGATCTTAATAAATTATTAGCTAAGCTTAAACAAAAAACTCTGAATGCTAGAATGAAGTATGATCTCGCTTATGCTACTTCACCTATCTTTATTAACGATAAGGATTATGAATTCTCTATTTATCTGATATAATTACTTTGGTTGAATATGATCCTTTCTATGGCTATGAATCTAAAACTGTTGTGGCACATCTTACTAAATTAAACTGCTATAATTCGCCGGTATTTGTGAGGATGTGCCTGTTGTGGTTGCAAATGTTACCAATTTAACGGACTTTGTTATTCTTGATATTCCCGAGGATGATAGTATGTCTATTATTCTTGGAAGACCCTTTTTGAATACTGCAGGGGCTGTTATTGATTGCAACAAAGGCAATGTCACTTTTCATGTTAATGGTAATGAGCATACGATACACTTTTCGAGGAAACAACCTCAAGTTCATAGTATCAACTCTACTGGAAAAATTCCATCGATCATTTTTGGAGGCTTTGAATTTCCTCTTCCTACTGTCAAGAAGAAATATGATATTCTTATTATTGGGGATGTGCATATCCCCGTTGAGGTAACATAGTGTTATTCGAAATTTCTCCGGTTCCATGTTATTCGGAATGAGTTCGTTAACAAGACTTGATCAACCTTGTTAGTGGATTCCTTTTGATGAGCATGAGATGGATGAAATTAGAAAGCACAACCTTCTGTACCCTCTCTCTACTTTACATTATTAAGTTGAAATAAAGTAAAAATAGTATTTTTCTGTCTGTTTCCTGAATTATTCGTGCAATAAAAAATACCCCGAAAATAAAAGTTCTCTAAATGCCCTGCCAATTAATATGTTTTTCTGGAATATTTGAGAATATCTGGCACTGAGAACACAGCAGGGGGAGCAAGCACCTGGCCACGAGGGTCCAGGGCGTGCCCACCCCTACAGGGCGCGCCCCCTACCTCGTGGGCCCATGGTGGCTCTCCTCCACTTATTCCTGCACCCACACACTTCTTCTTCCTCCCAAAAAATGACCATCCAGCTCAAGCACGAGTTCTAGCTCATTTTGCTGCGATTTTCGATCTCCTTGCTCAAAGCACCTCTCACAAAACTGCTTTGGGGGATTGTTCTTTGGTATGTGACTCCTCCATTGGTCCAATTAGTTTTTGTTCTAGTGCTTTATTCATTGCAAATTTGTGCTGCCTAGGTGGCCATGTTCTTGAGCTTGCATGTCAAATTTATATGGTTCCAAGTAGTTCTAATGCATGATATAGGCTCTAGGCACTTGTAGGAGTAGTTGCTATCAATTTTGTTGAGTTTGGTTCACTTTTATTTGAAGTTACTAAAATTTTCAGAAATTTTTCAGAGGAAGAAATATGTTTAGTAAAATGTATCAAGGTGGTTCTTCAAGGAAGCAAGGACCCAGGCTTGCAATGCGTGATGCTGACGATGAACCACCAAGGGACGCTCCAGTGCGGCCTTGTGAATGACCTTCAGAAGACTTCATGGATCGAGCAGGAATTAAGGAAGAATTTAACGCATATTTGCGTAACGCCGATCTTGTGAGCTTCAAGGCAGAAAAATGCCGTCAGTACCACTATCTCACTAGTTCCTTTGTGAGGAGGTTTGAATTTTCATCTTCACGCAATTCTCAAACTATCCTGTTTGATCTCTATGAAAATTCTTATACCATGGACTTAGAGGATTTTACCACTGCTTGTAAACTTCCACAATGGGGTAGTGCTAGTGAACCTACATAAATATGAATTTAGAGATTTTCTTGCTAGATAATTGTGGGGGAATCTAGAGATATAGCACAAGCTACCATAGGGAGCATTCATTTTCCTGCTATACATTATTTTGCTCTCTTCATATGTAGGTGCATAAATGGTAAGGATGAAGCATGTCACATGTGTGTCCCTGACCTCAGTATTCTTAGGAGTGCTGTGTTAGGAGATAAATCTCATAATTTGGGAGCCATTGTTGCACGTAGGTTGCATCATAATAGATTTAATGGAGATTTCTTTGGAGGAATTTATGCAACCCGTCTAGCTAATTTTCTTGAGGTACCTATACGTGAGTATGATGTTGAGCTGCCTAATGTTTATTTAGATTATAATGCCATGGTTCATCATCGTTTTCTTGAGAGGAACGAGCAGTCCCTCGATGTCGCTTAATCTTTGACAGACGTCAGACTTGTCCATGTTACTCTCCTGCTCCCGCCTTCTTTGATTACTGTGCAAAAGGAAGATATGTTATTACCAGAGAGGAGGCGGATGAGTACGAGAGGAGGGCGGAGGCGATTCGCCGCCATCGTGCTTTTAGGAGGCAATAGCCGCTGCATCTCGATCGACCCGGTTACAACTTTGGATATCCGCCCGGGCCATCCGTGGCAATAAACCAACTTAGGACAAAAGCCTAAGCTTGGGGGAGTACGTATTTCCAACAGACATTACTTTTATTCTTTCACACTCAATTCTAGATGTAGGTGCTCATACTCTTTCATTGTAATATCCATGCTAGTTTATTTTTTCTTTTTATGCTTTCTTCTTATGTGTTTGATAAATCTTAAGAAAACAAAACAAAATTAGTAGTAGCTTTTAGCTAGTTTACTTTTCTTCTTTGTAGTAGTAATAATTAAAAGAAAACCCAAAAATATTTCCCGTTCTTCTTTTGCTTGTAGGCAGCTTTCCGTGTAAATAGTTTTATTTCTTTTCTTTTCTTGGGGTCGATAGGAGAAGACCATAATGAAATTGTTGAAGTGGCTCTTATATGCATTATTGTTGATTTAACCAAGAGCCCATATTGCCTTGTCTTCTCCTGTTTATTGAAAGCTCGCATGATTCCAGCTTAGTCCAATGCACGTGCACTATTATTATTATTCACATCGCTCGATTCGTGTAAGTGAAAGGCAATTATGACGATATATGATGGATCGACCGAGATGAGAGAAGCTGGTATGAACTCGACCTCTCTTGTTTTTGTAAATATGACTAGTTCATCGTTCTGATTCAAAGATATTATGAATAACCATGTTTGCAGTGACAATTAGAGATTATAGTTGCTTATGCCATGCTTAATTAGCTAGGAGCTTATAATGGTTTACCTTGCGTGCCAACATGCTATTAAAATGGTTGTGATGTGGTATGATGGGGTGGTATCCTCCTTTGAATGATTCAAGTGGCTTGACTTGGCACATGTTCACGCATGTAGTTGAAACAAATCAATGTAGCCTTCATGATATTTATGTTCATGGTGGATTATATCCTACTCATGCTTGCATTCAATGTTTATTAATTTTAATGCATGTTCATGACTGTTGTCGCTCTCTAGTTGGTCGCTTCCCAGTCTTTTGCTAGCCTTCACTTTTACTAAGCGGGAATACTGCTTGTGCATCCAATCCCTTAAACCCCAAACTTATTCCATATGAGTCCACCATACCTTCCTATATGCGGTATTTACCTATCGTTCGAAGTAAATTTGTATGTGCCAAACTCCAAACCTTCAAATGAAATTCTGTATTGTATGCTCGAATACCTCATGTATCAACCAGGGTTGTCCGTATCTTCCATGTTAGGCGGGTTATTCTCAAGAGGAGTGGACTCCGCTCCTCACTTACGAGAAAATGGCTGGTCACCGGGATGCCCAGTCCCATGTTTTATGCAAATCAAATCAAAATAATTGCAAACAAAACTCCCCCGGGACTGTTGTTAGTTGGAGGCACTCGTTGTTTCGAGCAAGCCATGGATTGATGCTTGTTGGTGGAGGGGGAGTAAAAACTTTACCATTATGTTTGGGAACCGCCTATAATGTGTGTAGCATGGAAGATATCACCATCTCTTGGTTGTTATGTTGACAATGAAAGTATGCCGCTCAAAATATTATTTATCTCTATTTCAAAATCGAGCTCTGGCACCTCTACAAATCCCTGCTTCCCTCTGCGAAGGGCCTATCTATTTACTTTTATGTTGAGTCATCACCCTCTTATTAAAAAGCACCAGTTGGAGAGCACTGCTGTCATTTGCATCCATTACTATTAATTTATATTGGGTATGACTATGATTGGATCTCTTTTACCATGAATTACAATGTCTAGTCAGTTCTTGATCTTTAAAGGTGCTCTGCATTTATGTTTTGCGGTCTCAGAAAGGGCAAGCGAGATACCATCTTGTTATATCATATTATGATTGTTTTGAGAAAGTGTTATCATCCGAGATTTATTATTATTGCTCGCTAGTTGATTATGCCATTGATATGAGTAAACATGAGACCTAAGTATTATTGTGAGCGTGGTTAGTCATAATCTTTCTTTGAAAACTTGAATCTTGGCTTTACATATTTACAACAACAAGAGCAAATGAGTTTGTAAAAGTTTTTCTTTATCACTTTCAGTTTATCAACTGAAATGCTTGAGGACAAGCAAAGGTTTAAGCTTGGGGAGTTGATACATCTCCGTCGTATCTACTTTTCCAAACACTTTTGCCCTTGTTTTGGACTCTAACTTGCATGATTTGAATGGAACTAACCCGGACTGACGCTATTTTCAGCAGAATTGCCATGGTGTTATTTATGTGCAGAAACAAAAGTTCTCGGAATGACTTGAAACTCCACGGAACTTATTTTTGGAAAATATTAAAAAATACTGGCGAAATAATCAAGGCTAGGGAGCCCACCACCTGTCCATGAGGGTGGGGGGCGCGCCCCCTGCCTCGTGGGCCCCCTAGAGCTCCACCGACCTCAACTCCAACTCCATATATTCGTGTTCGGGGAGAAAAAAACCAGAGAGAAAGATTCATCGCGTTTTACGATATGGAGCCGTCGCCAAGCCCTAAACTCTCTCGGGAGGGTTGATCTGGAGTCCGTTCGGGGCTCCGGAGAGGGGAATCCGTCGCCGTCGTCATCATCAACCATCCTCCATCACCAATTTCATGATGCTCACCGCCGTGCGTGAGTAATTCCATCGTAGGCTTGCTGGACGGTCATGGGTTGGATGAGATTTATCATGTAATCAAGTTAGATTTGTTAGGGTTTGATCCCTAGTGTCCACTATGTTCTGAGATTGATGTTGCTATGACTTTGCTATGCTTAATGCTTGTCACTAGGGCCCGAGTGCCATCATTTCAGATCTGAACCTATTATGTTTTCATGAATATATGTGAGTTCTTGATCCTATCTTGCAGGTCTATAGTCACCTACTATGTGTTATGATCCTGCAACCCCGAAGTGACAATAATCGGGACCACTCCCGGTGATGACCATAGTTTGAGGAGTTCATGTATTCACTATGTGTTTATGCTTTGGTCCGGTACTCTATTAAAAGGAGGCCTTAATATCCCTTAGTTTCGGCTAGGACCCCACTGCCACGGGAGGGTAGGACAGAAGATGTCATGCAAGTTCTTTTCCATAAGCACGTATGACTATATTCGGAATACATGCCTACATTACATTGATGAATTGGAGCTAGTACATGTCACCCTATGTTATGACTGTTACATGATGAACCGCATCCGGCATAATTCTCCATCGCCGATCCAATGCCTACGAGCTTTTCACATATTGTTCTTCGCTTATTTACTTTTCCGTTGCCACTGTTACAATCA
This sequence comes from Aegilops bicornis, assembly GCA_021605145.1. Classification (NCBI taxonomy): domain Eukaryota; kingdom Viridiplantae; phylum Streptophyta; class Magnoliopsida; order Poales; family Poaceae; genus Aegilops; species Aegilops bicornis. Next base: position 475,103,090 of record CM038669.1, on the reverse strand, counting down.
CTACAAAACCCAAAAATATTACTTTTGCTACCATTACCGTTACCTCCATATTACTTTGCTACTAAATACTTTGCTGCAGATACTAAGTTATCCAGGTGCGATTGAATTGACAACTCAACTGCTAATACTTGAGAATCTTCTTTGGCTCCCCTTGTGTCGAATCAATAAATTTGGGTTGAATACTCTACCCTCGAAAACTGTTGCGATCCCCTATACTTGTGGGTTATCAGAACGATTGTCTTCTCTTGTTACCAGAAGTGCATGGTCACACTCCGGATGCTTGCATATGGCACGGCCACTGATTCGTGGGACGAGTACCTACAGATGTCTGAGAGCACATGTGGAGATTCCATGGTCAGGCTTGCAACTGCCGTGGTCGAGGTGTTCGGACCTCAGTACCTGAGAGAACCAACTGTGGAAGACACCGAGAGGCTCTTGGCAATCTCAAAAGCAAGAGGGTGTCCAGATTTGCTTGGATGTCTATACTGCATGCATTGGAAATGAAAGAACTCCCCGAAGGATTTACAAGAGCAATATCAGGTTCATGTTAAGAAGCACACCATCATTCTTGAAGCAGTTGCATCACATGATCTTTTGATTTGGCATGCTTTATTTAGCATGTCCGGGTCTCACAATGATATCAATGTGCTGCAATGGTCATCGTTGTTTGTGAGGCTGACTGAAGGAAAATCTCCTCCTTGCCACTATACTATGAATGGACATGAGTACTACAAGGGTGTCCGCGTTCTGGGATCGGGGGTGCTCAGACTTGCCTACCTACGGCCCAGCATGCGGGCTCATCGACGGCATGGTACGACCCAAGCTACAAGACCTCCAGGACAAGATCCTCGCGAGGGCCCCGGCCTCGCGAGGTGAGCGGCGCCAAGACCTCCAGAGGAGAAGCTCCCCGAGCCTACCTCCCGAGAGGCAGATAACTATATGCAAGCCTGGCGCCTCATGAGGCTGTGATGACGTGAGCCATGATGACCAAGGCCAGGCGGGCGCCAGCGGAAGCAGAGGGTACAATTTCCTCTTTGGTGCTAAGGGAGCAAGGGCAGGTGTGGGTTCCCGAGGAAGTCCCCAAAGCTTTCCATTCCGGTGCAATGAGATCAAGAGCACGAGCTCGGCAGGACGGATGTCATCGCTGAGCCCACCGCCGCGTCATGGCCAGAAGCTTTGCAAATGAAGACCACCTTTCGTCAGGATAAGATGTACTCCTTCTCCCCTTTCAAAATTGTCCATTGTGGAATCCCTTCCCGCCTAAGCTATGAGGTAAGAGGACCAAGGCCACTATAAATATGGGCTAGCCACCACCATAGAAAGGATCGGACCCGGACAGATTCACCCTCACTACCTGAGCCCTCGCGAGGCTGCTGATCCACTATACTAGTTCATCCTCCACATCCTCGTGAGGCCAATCCTCCAAAAGCACGAGTAGGTTTTACACCGCAAGGTGGCCCGAACCTGGGCAAATCTCTATGTTCATCTTCTTCCCCGCTTGGACGAACTCGACGAGGCTAGGTCGTGGGGTGGTGAGCTTGACGCTAGAGTTGGTTGGGATCTTTGCACATGCCCCGTAGTTCAAACCTTCTAGGGTCTGTGGAGCCCTGAATCCAACATTTGACGCGCCAGGTAGGGGCGTGTCGAAACCCTCCTTCCAGTTCCGCTTCGTCTCCACTCCGTCGCTCCCATGGCTGACGCATGCCGAGTCCGCGCCGAGCGTCGGGCTGCTCGCGTCGCCCAGACGGCGCCCATGGCCCAAAGTGTCCCTCACCACTCTGCCTCTCCTGTGGCTAATGTTGCCACTGACCCTACAGCTCACGAGCATCAGGACTCATCGCAGCCACCCTCTGTGCAGCGCGATAGCCGCACCGCCACTCCTCTCACTCCCACGCTCGCCGCGGGCCGGCGAACACACAGACAACGCTACTCATGGCGTTGTTGGGGAACGTAGCATGCAATTTCAAAAAAATTCCTACGATCACGCAAGATCTATCTAGGAGATGCATAGCAACGAGAGGGGGAGCGTGTGTCCACATACCCTCGTAGACCGAAAGCGGAAGCGTTAGCTTAACACGGTTGATGTAGTCGAACGTCTTCTTGATTCAACCGATCAAGCACCGAACGTACGACACCTCCGAGTTCTACACACGTTTAGCTCGATGACATCCCTTGAACTCTTGATGCAGCAAAATGTCGAGGGAGAGTTTCGTCAGCACAACGGTGTGGTGACGGTGATGGTGAAGTGATCCGCGCAGGGCTTCGCCTAAGCACTACGATAATATGACAGGAGGAGTAAACGGTGGAGGGGGCATCGCACATGGCTTGGAACGATTGATGTGTGTTAGAGGTGCCCCCTGCCCCCGTATATAAAGGAGGAAGAGGGGAGGAGGCCGGCCCTAGGGCGCCCCAAGTGGGAGGAGTCCCACTTGGGCTCCTAGTCCAATTCACCCCCTTCCTTTTATCAGAGAGGGAAAGGGGGAAGGAGAGGGAGAAGGAGAAGGAAAAGGGGGGGCGCCGCCCCCTCCCCTAGTCCAATTCGGACTCCTCCCTTGCGGAGGGCGCCACCCCTTGTGGGCTGGCCTGCCTCCCTCCTATGGCCCATATGGCCCATATCTTCCCGTGGGGTGGGGGGGGGGGTCTGGTAACGCCCCGGTACTCCGATATGTACGCTATACATTCTGAAACACTTCCGATGTCCGAATACTATCGTCCAATATATCAATCTTAACCTCTCAACCATTTTGAGACTCCTCATCATGTATGTGATCTCATCCGGGACTCTGAACAATCTTCAGTCACGAAAACACATAACTCATAATACAAATCGTCATCGAACGTTAAGCGTGCGGACCCTACGGGTTCCAGAACTATGTAGACATGACCGAGACACCTCTCCGGTCAATAACCAATAGCGGAACCTGGATGCCCATATTGGTTCCCACATATTCTATGAAGATCTTTATTGGTCAAACTGTAATGACAACATACGTCATTCCCTTTGTCATCAATATGTTATTTGCCCGAGATTCGATCGTCGGTATCTTCATACCTAGTTCAATCTCGTTACCGGCAAGTCTCTTTACTCGTTCTTTAATGCATCATCCCGCAACTAACTCATTAGTCATATTGCTTGCAAGGCTTATTACGATGTGCATTACTGAGAGGGCCCAGAGATACCTCTCCGATACTTGGAGTGACAAATCCTAATCTCGATCTATGCCAACCCAACAAACACCTTCGGAGATACCTGTAGAGCATCTTTATGATCACACAATTACGTTGTGACGTTTGATAGCACACAAGGTATTCCTCCGGTATTCAGGAGTTGCATAATCTCATAGTCAAACGAATATGTATAAGTCATGAAGAAAGAAAAATCAATAAAACTTAATGATCATTATGCTAAACTAACGTTTGAGGGTAGAGTATTCAACCCAAATTTATAGATTCGACACAAGGGGAGCCAAAGAATATTTGAAGGTATTAGCAACTGAGTTTTCAATTCAACCACACCTGGAGATTAATTATCTGCATCAAAGTGATCAGTAGCAAAGTAGTTTGATAGTTTTGATGGTAGTGACAGCAGCAATGGTAACAGTAACAGTGATAGCAGTAATTTTGTAGCAAGTGTAACAGTGATGATAGAAGTAGTAACTTAGCAGAAACAATATGGAAAAGTTCGTAGGCATTGGATCGGTGACTTGTTGTATGATATTCATCATGTGATAGTTATAACCTAGGGTGTTCGGCACTAGCTCCAGTTCATCTATATAATGTAGGCATGTATTCCATAAGTAGTCATACGTGCTTTATTAAAAGAACTTGCATGCCATCTTTTGTCCTACCCTCCCGTGGCAGCGGGGTCCATATTGGAAACTAAGGGATATTAAGGCCTCCTTTTAATAGAGAACCGGCACAAAGCATTAACACATAGTGAATACATGAACTCCTCAAACTACGGTAATCACCGGAAGAAGTCCCGGTTATTGTCACTCCGGGGTTACCGAATCATAACACGTAGTAGGTGACTATAACTTGCAAGATCGGATCTAGAACATGGATATAATGGTGATAACATAAACGGTTCAGATCTGAGTTCATGGCACCCGGGCCCAAAGTGACAAGCATTAAGCATGGCAAAGTCATAGCAACATAAATCTAAGAACATAGTGGATACTAGGGATCAAGCCCTAACAAAAATAACTCGATTACATGATGAATCTCATCCAACTCCTCACCGACCAGCATGCCTACGAAGGAATTACTCACTCCCGGTGGGGAGCATCATGGAATTGGTGATGGAGAAGGGTTGGTGATGACGAAGAACGAAGACCCCCCCTCTCCGGAGCCCCAAGTGGACTCCAGATCCGCCCTCCCGAGGAAGAACAAGGCTTCGTGGCGACTCCGTCTCGTGGATCACGATAATTCTTTCTCCTTGATTTTTTTCTCCAAAAATAGGAATTTATAGTGTCGGGGTTGAGGTCTGCAAGGCCACCAGGTGGGGGCAACCCACCTGGGGGTGCTAGGAGAGGTGTGCGCGCCCTGGTGGGTTGTGCCCACCCAGTTGCCCCTCTCTGGCAGGTCTTTTCTCCATAAATTCTCTTCTATTGTATAAAAATCCTCGCAAAGTTTCGTTCCATTTCAAGAACTTTTATTTCTGCACAAAACAACACCATGGCAGTTCTGCTGAAAACAGTGTCAGTCCGGGGTTAGTTTCATTAAAATCATGCAAATTAGAGTCCAAAACAGGAGGAAAAGCGTTAGGAAAAGTAGATACGTTGGAGACGTATCAACTCCCGAAGCTTAAACTTTTGCTTGTCCTCAAGCAATTCAGTTGATAAACTAAAAGTGAAAAAGAAAAACTTTTACGAACTCTTTTGCTCTTGTTTGCATAAATAAGCTTAAACAACACCCAGATTTTCAGCCAACATTATAACTAACCATGTCGACAATAACTCTTAAAGATTATAATAATTCATATCAGTGACATAATCAGCTAGCGAGCAATAATAAGATATCTCAAACGGCAACACGTTGTCAAAACAACCATGATATAATATGACAATAGTGGTAACTCGCTAGCCCTTTCTGACACCGCAAAACATAAATGCAGAGCACCACCAAAGTTCAAGCAGTGACTAAACATTGTAATTCATGGTAGAAAAGATCCAGTCATGATGCACCCACCATTAGCTACACACAATGCATAAATCATGACAGCTATGCTCTACTCAGTTTCTGGCGCTTGTTTTAGAAGGTGGTGACACTACATAAAAGTAAATAGATAGTCCCTACGCAGAGGGAAGCAGTGATTTGCAGAGGTGCCAGAGCTCAGTTTTTAAAACAGAGGCAAATGATTATTTTGGGACATGCACCCTTCTCATTTACTTCACGACTATCAGTTATCAATACCCCCCATGCTAAACAAGCTAGTGGCGGTTCCCAAGCGATAAAAAGTAAAGGTTTTGACTCCGTTGGGAGTTTCTGTTTGATTATTCAAGCGATTAACTCTTTTTGTATTTTGCAGTTTGGGACTGGGCATCCCTAATACCGCCCTTTTCTCGTGCGATGACGAGTGAATAAACACTCGACCTGAGAATAGCCCGCTTAGCATGGAAGATACCGACTACCTCCTGTCGTTCCATGAACGATCCAAGCACACAAAACGGATATTTTTAGAAGTTTTTAGAGGTCGCACATGCAAATTTACTTAGGACGGCAGGGTAATACCGCATATAGGTAGGTATGGTGGACTCATCCGGAATAACTTTGGGTTCAAGGTTTTTGATGTACAAGCAGAATTCCCACTTAGTACCGGCGAATGCTAGCAATTTATATCATAACCATGCATTATGCATAAGTAACATTGGACACTAGCATGAGTAGGATATGAACACCATGAACATAAATATCATAGAGGCTATGTTGGGTTTGATTCAACTACATGCATAAACATGTGCCAAGTCAAGCCACTCGAACATTCAGAGGAGGATACTGTATCATCATACTACATCACAATCATTTTAATGCTATGTTGACATCCAAGATGAATCATTATTAACTCCCAGCTACTTATGCATGGCATGAGAAACTATAATCTCTAATTGTCATTGCAAACAGGTTTAATCATAATGGGCTGAATCATGGATACTAGGTTAAACATATTTACACAGACAGAATAAGTCGAGTTCATACCAGTTTCTCTCTGCCACGGCCAGTTCATCGAATGTCTTCATTATTGCCTTTCAATTGTATGACCGAACGATATGAAAATAATAATAGTGCAGAAGTGCCGTGGACTAAGCTGGAATCTGCAAGACATTTTATTCAACAGGAGAAGACAAGGTAAAATGTGCTCTTTATTAGATCAACAGTTATTCATATGAGAGCCACTCAACATTTTCATCGTGGTCTTCTCCTCGGTACAACTCGAATAAAAAGAAAAGAAATTCAGAGAAACACATTGAAATATTTTTGGACTTTTTGGTTTTCTTGAACAAGCAAATAAAACGGAAAAGCAAAAATGAGAAAAACTATTTACACGGGAAAGCTCCCAACAAGCAAAAGAAGAACAAGGAAATCCTTTTGGGTTTTCTTTTTAATATTACTACTAAGCATGCTTGGAAAGTAAACTAACTACCACTAATTTTTTTTGGTTTTTCTAAGGTTTTTCAAACACACAAGAAGAAAGCAAGAAGATAAATCTAAGCATGGATGATACAATAAAAAAGTGTGGACACCAACAAATGGAATAAGTGGACATGAATGTAAAGTCGGTGGAAACACGTACTCCCCCAAGCTTAGGCTTTTGGCCTAACTTGGTAGTCGGTCAGTAGCCTGGAGGGTATTAGGGGTGCTGAGGAGCGGGCATCCACTCGTCCCACTGCTGGAGCTCCTGTTGTGCCGCTTCCACAACAGCCTGAGCGTTCCGGCAGGCGATGATATCTGCAGGCATAATCCTATATCTGCCCCTGGCAGCAGAATCAAACAAAGCAGGTGCAGGCAATGGAATAACAACACGGGGTTTAACGCTAAAGACCAGGTTATAAGGAATGGCAATATTAGGACAATCATGTGCAAGAAAGTGATGGTGTTCCATGATTGCATGGTCTAGGTAGTCAGAGGGTAATCATGAGGGCGTATCGCAACCTCGAAATGAGCAGCCAAACGAGTAGCAAAAATCCCACCATGTATTTCACCCTGTGATTTATTAAGATGCAGGCGACGGGCCACAATAGCTCCCAAGCTATAAGTGTTGTCACCTTCCAATGCCCGGCGTAATACAGCAAAGTATGGTGCACTAAGCGCACCTACTTTCTTTCTAGCAAGCAGCCACTTAGCAACAAATAAAGCAAAATAATGTATAGCAGGAAAGTGTAAGCTAACAAGCATGGTGGTTGACACTCCTCTCTCATCTCCCACTATCAAAGTGCGATAAGAGTCCTCAAACCCAGCCGGCCTAGGCTCGGCTAAGCTCCCATCAGAAGGGATCAAGCATATATCACAAAATTCAGTAAGTGGTATATGAAGGTTTTCAGCATATAAATCGAAGCTCACTTCAGGAGGATTATTCCTAGGCAGGAAAGTAAAACTCTGAACAGAGATATTTGTGAGGATTTGGTGCTGGTCACACTCATCTGCGATGAAGTCGGTGAGGCCAGCATTTGCAACATATTGTGTGAACTCCTGAAGAATTCTAGCCTCTTGCAGGAACGGGGTGTGCGGCCATTCGCACGGCCGTACCTCCGCCAACCTCCGAGGGTGTTGATCACTATCAGAAGACTCCCCAATAACACCCTTGGAGTTCTTCTTCGAGCCAAACTTCCTGAAGATATTCATGTCCGCGTACAATTTTCTGAAAATAAAAATTTTGGGGTGACAAAAATTTGTCAACAAAACTTTATAAAATTGATAGCAACTACTTACAGGGATGCATAGAAGCCATAGCAAGCATTCAAACTACTTAGAACACTAAGAATTCAACATGCAAGCACATCTACAGCAGCACCAAGAGTAACTAATTATTCAAAATATATACCACTAAAGCAAAAACTAATTGGACAAACGGTGGAGTCACATACCAAGCAACAATCCGCCGTAACAGTTTCGAAAACGGAGCTTCGAGCAAAGAGATCGAAATCCACAGGTTTGAGCTCAAGAACACGGGTGAGAGAGCAATGGGGATTTTTTTCTGGTGGTAAGTGATGATGTGGGATGAAGAGGCAAGTGAGGGGGCCCACGTGGGGACCACAACCCACCAGGGCGCGCCTGGGGGTCCTGGCGTGCTCAGGTGGGTTGTGCCCACCTGGTGCACCTCCCTGTGATATTATTTGCACCAGAAATTCAGAAATATTTAGAAAACAATCGTGTAAAATTTTCAGGGCATTCGAGAACTTTTATTTTTGGGTCATTTTTTTATTGCACAGGAAATTCAGAAAACAGACAAATATGGCATTTTATTTTATTTAACTAATAAAAACAGAAAACAATAGGTAAGGACAGAAGGTAGTGCTTACTAAATTCATCAACTTCATACCGTCAAAAATGATCCATTAATAAGGTTGATCAGGTCTTATTAACAACCACTTTCGATTAGCATGAAACCGAAGAACTTTCGTCAAATCACTAAGTTACCTCAATGGGGATATGCATTTCCCCAACAATAAGTATTTCATATTTATTTTTGACAGTAGGTAGAGGTATTTGAAAACTTCAATAGTGATTGTCGGAGATTTTTCAGTAACATTAATACCATTCACTTGGAATTGTTTCTTCGGAAAGTGCACCGTATGCTCATTACCATTAATATGAAAAGTGACCTTGCATTTATTGCAATCAATAACAGCCCCTGCAGTATTCAAGAAGGGTCTACATAATCGACATGTTGTCGTCCTCAGGCATCTCAAGTATAACAAAGTCAGTCAACATAGTAACATTAGCAACAACAACGGGAACATCCTCACAAATATCGATAGGTATGGCAGTTGATTTATCAGCAATTTGCAAAGATATTTCAGTAGGTGTGAGTTTATTCAAATCAAGTCTTTTATATAAAGAGAAAGGCATCACACTAACACTAGCTCCTAAATCACACAAAGCAGTTTTAGCATAATTCTTTTTGATAGAGCAAGGTATAGTTGGTATTCCCGGATCTCCAAGTTTTTTAGGCACTCCATCTTTAAAAGTGTAATTAGCAAGCATAGTGGAGATTTCAGCTTCTGGTATTTTTTCTCTTATTTGTGATGATGTCTTTCATATACTTTGCATAAGGAGGCATTTTCAAGATATCGATCAGCGAAATGCATAAAAAGATCGGCCTCAGCATCTCAGCAAAGCGTTCAAATTCTTCATCATCTTTCTTTTTAGTTGACTTGGGTGGAAAAGGCATGGGTTTTTGAACCCACAGTTCTCTTTCTTTACCATGTATTCTAGCAACAAAGTCTCTTTTGTCATATATTTTATTTTTAGGTTGTAGGTTATCAAGATCAACAGGCGGTTCTATCTCAACATCATTATCTGGTTCTTTATCATTTGGTTGAGTGTCTTCGTGAACATCATCATTATCTTTTTCATTATCACTAGGTGAGTGTTCATTACCAGATTGAGTTTCAGCATCAAAGATAGAAGTTTCATTATCATTATCAGAAGGTTTTTCTATTTCAGGTTCACTAGAAGTATGCATAGTCCTATCATTTTTCTTTTTGTTTTTCTTTTTGGAAGGACTAGGTGCACTAGTGTCATTTCTTTGTGAATCTTGTTCAATTCTTTTTGGGTGTCCCTCGGGATAAAGTGGTTCCTGAGTCATTTTACCTCCTCTAGTTGCAACTCTAACAGCAAAGTCATGCATATTATGATTCATTTCATCAAGCAATTCTCTTTGAGATTTAGCAACTTTTTATAACTGAGTTTGAACCATAGAAGCATGTTGTCCCACACCTCTAACATCATTTTATATTCTAAATAACAAGTCACTCAAGCGAGCAATCGTATCAAAATTGTATTTCAATTGTTTCATAACATTTGCATTGAAGTAATCTTGTTTTCTAATATGGTTTTCAAACTCATAAAGGCATTGGCTAGGATGCATATTGTGAGGATTGTCATTATCATTGAACTTCATTAAAGAATTTACCTCTACCACCTTAGGCAGTGGTGGTGTATTAAGCCCATGTATTTCTTCAATAGGAGGTAAATTTTTAACATCCTCAGCTTTAATACCTTTTTCCTTCATAGATCTCTTTGCCTCTTGCATATCTTCAGGACTGAGATATAATATACCCCTGTTCTTCGGAGTGGGTTTAGGCGGTGGTTCAGGAAGAGTCCAATCATTGTAATTTTTCAATATGTTATTCAATAATTCTTCAGCTTGTCCAATAGTTCGTTCCCTGAAAACACAACCAGCACAACTATCTAGGAAGTCCCTAGAAGCATCGGTGAGTCCATTATAGAAGATATCAAGTATTTCATTTTTCTCAAGAGGATGATCAGGCAAAGCATTAAGTAACTGGCAAAGCCTCCCCCAAGCTTGTTGGAGACTCTCTTCTTTAGTTTGCACAAAGTTAAATATTTCCTGTAAGACAACTTGTTTCTTCTGAGCAGGTAAATATTTTTCAGAGAAGTAATAAATCATATCATGGGGACTACGCACACAACCAGGAGCAAGAGTATTGTACCAAGCTTTAGCATCACCCTTTAATGAGAAAGGAAATAATTTGAGAATAAAATAGTAGCGAGTTTTCTCATCATGAGTAAAAGGGGTGGCTATATCATTCAACTTAGTAAGATGTGCCACAACAGTTTCGGTTTCATAACCATGGAAAGGATCAGATTCAACCAAAGTAATCAACTCTGCGTCGACAGAGAATTCGTAATCCTTATCATCAATAAAGATAGGTGAAGTACCAAACTTAGGATCACATTTCATTCTAGCATTCGGAGATTTTTCTTTATACTTGTGTAGTAATTTCTCTAGATTATCCCTATCATTACAAGCAAGAATATCTCTGTCGGCGTCACAGGGCAGGGGTCCCCAGACTTGCACACTGCTGACGCATGACATGGCTCCACCAATGACCTGTATGGCCCATCTTCACCAGCAAACACTCAAGACCCTCGCGAGGGGCCAAGCCTAGCGAGGCGGACGACACAAGGCCCCCTCGGGACGGCCTCACCAGGCTGGCTCACGAGGGGCGGAGAGATCAAGGCAAGGGACACATCGCGAGGTTCCCGTGATGCAAGCCATGACGACTGGAGCCAGGCGGGTGCCAGGCGGGCACCAGCGTGCGCAGTGTCCTCGTTTCCTCTTTGGTGGTAAAGAGGCATGTGCAGGCGAGGAGTCCCGAGGCATCAAGCAAAGGTTTCCATATCGGTGCAACGAGACCAAGACCAGCATGACGGCAGGACGGAGGTCACTGTGGAGCCCAAGACGGTGTCACCACCAGAGCCTTTGGCAGGCGAAGACCACCTTTAGTCGGGATAACTTGTACTAGTTGTCTCCCTTCGAATTTGGCCGTTGTGGGATCCCTTCTGGCTCAATATTTGGGGAGAGGACCAGGGCCTCTATAAATAGGACTAGCCACCACCATAGAGGGGGGGATCACTCAGATCATCCTCAACCACACAAGTTCACCAAGCACAACAACACCTCTCCTCGGGAGGATGTTCTTCCCTTGTAACTGTTCGTCCTCAGCCGAAGAGGCAATCCACCACAACACACTGGAGTAGGGTATTACACCACACCAGTGGCCCGAACCAGTATAAACTCTTGCGTCTCTCGTTCTTTGGGTTCGTCGAGCCAGGCCTTGCGATCGTTGCGAGAGAGATCTCCGTGCGCACCCCAGTGTCCGAACCTCAAGGGTTTTGCCGGAACTCGAAATCCGACATTTGGCGTGCCAGGTAGGGGTGCGCCGAAGCTTTCCTTCCGTCGATCTACGCTTTGCCACCACCATGCTTCACCCCCATGGCCGGTGCCGCTTCCGGCTGCGACAGGGCGCTGCTTGGCCGGGGCGAGGCTCGAGCCTTCGCCCCCGCCTTGCGGCGGGTGCAGTGGCCACCCAAGTTCAAGCCGGAGATGCCGCCGCGCTACGACGGTGCGGCGGACCCGTCGGCTTTCCTTTTGGAATACGAGGACGCCGTCCTTAAGGCTGGGGGCGACGACAAGCTCATGGCCAACTGGCTTCCCATGGCCCTCACTGGTGCACCGCGCGCCTGGCTCCTCAACCTCCCAAGGTCCACGGTGGCGTCTTGGGAGGAGTTGTGCAGCCTCCTAGCTGCATGCTTCGCAGCACAGGCGCCCCCCGTCGTTGCGGCCTTCCTCGGCGGCTCACGAGCGCCGCCCTCGGACCGTCACGCCAAGTCGTTCTTTCGCCAGATCGGCGCCGCCTCCATGCGGCAGGGGGCTCCTCCAGGCTGGGCGGCGCCCTAGGCCGGCCTGACCTTCAACTCGGGAGATCACCCCACCACCACCATCAGCTCGGGCATGCTCCCAATGCTTTGCACGCCCACCATCTGCAGCGTGGCCGTCACCAAGACCCTCATCGATGGCGGCGCCAGCCTAAACGTGCTCTCTGTGGAGACTTTTAGCCTCCTTCACGTACCGCTCGAGCGGCTCCGCCCCAGCAAGCCCTTCTCCGGGGTCCGCGGTGGCTCTGCTAGTCCCCTGGGGTAGATCCGTCTTCCCGTGACCTTTGGCACCCGTGACCTTTGGCACCTGTGACAACTACCGCACGGAGCTTATTGACTTCGACATCGCCCGCATCGGCCTCCCGTACAATGCCATCCTCGGGTATCCAGCTCTGGCCCAGTTTATGGCAGCGACCCATCCGGCCTACAACCTCATGAAGATGCCCGGGAGCAAGGGCGCCCTGACCGTGGTTGGAGATACCAAGGAGGCTCTGGTGGCGCTCAAGCTTGCCCTCAAGGCCGCCGCAATGGCGCGCCTAGCCAGAGGCCACCTCTGGAGTTAAGGAGGCTGTGCCGGCCAAGAAGAAGCAGTTGTTCACTCAAGATCAGGCGGAAACCAAGCAGGTGTCGGTCGGGGAAGATGGGTCTTATCGAGCCACCTTCACCATAGGTGCCAACCTCGACTCAGATCAAGAGGAAGCATTGGTAAAGTTCTTGTGCGCAAACAAGGAAGTATTCGCCTGGGAGCCCGATCAGCTGGTAGGAGTCCTAAGAGGAGTGATCGAGCATCACTTAAGTGTGTGCCCCAATGTGCGCCCTGTGAAGCAGAAGGCACGGCAACAGTCCACGGCAGTCCTTCATTGTCCAGGAAACCCGCAAGCTGGAGGCAGCAGGTGTCATTCACGAGGTTCGGTACCCCGAGTGGCTGGCAAACCTCGTCGTTGTGCCAAAGAAAGGCGGGAAGGAGCGCATGTGTGTCAACTTCAGCAACCTCAACAAAGCATGTCCCCAAGATCCGTTCCCGCTTCCGCGCATCGACCAGATTGTTGACTCCATAGCCGAGTGCGACCTGCTGTGCTTCCTGGATGCGTTTTCAGGCTATCACCAGATCAAGATGGCAGTGGAGGATGTGGAGAAGATGGCCTTCCTGACCCCTTGCGGGGTGTACTGCTACACTTGCATGCCGTTCGGGCTACGCAACGCGGGCGCGACCTTCCAACGGCTAATGCACATCTACCTGGGCTAGCAGCTCGGGAGGAACGCTGAAGTCTACGTCAACGACATTGTGGTGAAGTCCCGGGAGGCGAGAACTTTAATTCAGGACCTGGAGGAGACCTTCGCGAGCCTACGCCAGGCGGACCTGCGGCTCAACCCGAATAAATGCGTGTTTGGAGTCCCTTCTAGCAAGCTGCTGGGTTTCCTCGTGTCCCACAGGGGAATCGAGGCCAACCCGTAGAAGGTCAACGCAATAGAAGACATGAGCCCATCACAAACCCTCAAGGAGATGCAGAAGCTCGTTGGATGCGTGACTTCGTTGGGGCGCTTCATCTCCAAGCTAGGAGAGCGCGCCCTGTCATTCTTCAAGCTGATGAAGAAGAAGGGTCCGTTCGAGTGGACCCCGGAGGCTGACCAAGCATTTCAAGATCTCAAAAGATACTTGACCAGCCCTCCGGTGATGGTGGCGCCCCACCCTCTCAAGCCTTTGGTGCTTTACCTCGCCGCCACTCCTCACCCAGCCAGTGGAGCTCTGGTGGCGGTTCGGGAAGAGCGCCAGGCCAAGGACACGTCGCGCCAAACCACGCCCCCAGCCGGGGCGATGCAAGACCCAAAGGAGACCGTGGGGGCTGCAGCAACACCAACGGATGACCCAGCTCAGCAGGATGGCGACCTTAGGCCCACCGAGGCCCCAATGGGCGACTGGGCTTTGGAGGTCCCATCGCCTCAGGAGGCGCCCCAACCTCCAACAGGCGCGGGCCCCGTTGACGCGCCCGCCCTTGTCGAGCACCCAGTGTATTTCGTCAGCACAGTACTGCGGGATGCAAGGGCACGGTACCCCATGCCTCAGAAGCTCTTGCTTGTGCTCTTGGTGGCCTCGCGTACGCTACGGCACCACTTTCAAGGTCACCCAACCATGGTCGTCTCGGCCTACCCACTGGAGAGGGTACTCAGGAGCCCTAATGCCGCTGGAAGAGTCGCCGAGTGGAATACCGAGCTACAGGCGTTCCAGCTGGAGTTCAGCACAACCAGGGTCATCAAGGGAGCCGCACTCGCCGACTTCATGGCAGAATGGACGGATGCCCCAGAGCTTGAAGCAGGAGAGGATCGGTCCCTCTCGCCAGGGAGTGAAGCGCCAGACAACTGGGTGATGTACTTTAATGGCGCATTTGTGTGCCAGGGCGTGGGAGCTGGAGCGGTGCTCATCTCGCCCACACAGGACTAGCTCTACTACGTCGTGCAGCTCTGCTTCCAGCAGGGTGAGAAGGTCTCCAACAACATAGCAGAGTACGAAGGCCTCATAGCTGGCCTTAAGGCTGCGGTGGCCCTGGGGGTGAAGCGTCTCACCGTCAAGGATGACTCGCAACTTCTCGTCAACTTCTCCAACAGGTATACGAGCCGAGGGACGAGCACATGGAGGCATACCTCGCGGAGGTACGAACAATGGAAAAGCAATTCTTGGGCCTGGAATTGCAGCACGTGCCCCGCAGCACCAACAAGGAGGCCGACGACATCGCCAAGTGAGCATCCAAGCGACTACCCTAAGAGCCTGGTGTCTTCGAGGAGCGGCTCTTCAAGCCATCGGCAACAACACCACTTTCAAGGCCGACGCTGCCTCGGGAGGAGCTCCCCGAACCACCTGCCTCGGGAGCCCCGGCCTGCGGCCCAACCTCGGGAGCGCGCCTACTCTTGGTGCTCGAGCCTCAGGAGGGGTGCTGGACCAAGGATTTCAAGGAATACCTGGCGGAAGGGATGCTACCGGAGAAGGAGGAGGACGCGGAGCACGTGGCTCAACAGGCCACGGCGTACTGCATCCAGGATGGTGAATTATACAGGAAGCGGCCGAATGACGTTTCCCTGCGTTGTATCTCCAGGGAACAGGGGAAAGAGCTGCTAGCTGACATACATGGCGGGGACTGCGGGCACCACTCGTCGTCACGAACCCTTGTCGGCAAGGTGTTCCGCAGCGGGTTCTACTGGCCTATGGCACTCAACAACGCGACTGGGCTGGTGAAGTCCTGTGAGGCCCGTCAATTCCACGCCAAGTAGGTCCATCAGCCAGCTCAGGGCCTCCAGACCATCCCACTCTCGTGGCCATTCGCGGTCTGGGGGCTGGATATCTTGGGCCCGTTCCCTCGAGCGCCTGGGGGCTACCGCTACCTCTACATCGCCATCGACAAGTTCACCAAGTGGGTGGAGGTAGAAGCCGTCCGTATCATCCCGGCTGGATATGTGATCAAGTTCATCAAGGGTCTCGTGAGCCGGTTTGGGGTCCCCAACCGCATCATCACCGATAATGGCTCATAGTTCACTAGCAATCTTTTCAAGACATATTGTGCTAACCTTGGAACGCAGATCTGCTACGCTTCGGTGGCACACCCCAGGAGCAATGGTCAGGCCGAACGCGCCAATGCGGAGGTCCTGAGAGGCCTCAAGACCAGGACCTTCAAGAAGAAGCTCGAGGCCTGCGGCAGGGGCTGGCACGATGAGCTCCAGTTTGTCATGTGGTCCATCCGCACTACCGCCACCAAGCCCATAGGCGAGACCCCGTTCTTCCTCGTCTACGGAGCAGGAGCGGTTCTTCCTCACGAGGTTAAGCATCGCTCCGCGCGGGTCCTGGCATTTGATGAGGCGCAACAGGACGCCATGCGGGGGATGGACCTCGTGCTGGGGGAGAACGCCGCCGTGAAGCCATGCTCCGGGCGGCAAGATACCAGCAGGCGCTGTGGCGGTATCACTATCGCAGCGTCCGCTCCAGGACGCTCGAGGTGGGCGACCTTGTCCTTAGGCGGGTGCCCTCCAGGGAAGGGCTGCACAAGTTCTCGCCCATGTGGGAGGGCCCGTTTAGGGTCTCCCATGTCTCCAGGCCTGGCGCCGTGCGCCTGGAGACGTAGGACGGGGTACCAATCTAGAACGCCTGGAACATCCAGCACCTCCGGAAGTTCTACCCATGAAGAAAGGCCCGGCGCCTGTGAAGAAGGCCCAGTGCCTATGAAGGTCTCCGCTCATGACACTCTCACGTAATAATGAGTGGGGCTATACACGCCTGGGAGTCTCAGGAGTGCCGCCCTCGGGCCTCGGGGGCTCCCTCCCATGTCCTAGTGGTAGCACTTAGCTCTGCGCTAGTGAGAAGACAAGAAGACTAGACTAGGTGCCGGACGCGGCTTTTCATTTTCATTCCGTAGTTGGCTTGCCCCTCCTTAACAAAAATTTGCTTTTTGGTGTTCCTTGCCGGTTTGGTTCCATCGCCTTTTGCCTCCGTTTCTGCTTTCGGTTCCTTGTTTCGACCTGTACTCTCTCTCACATGCCTCGCGAGGGGGCTGGACAGGTGCCCTCGTGAGGGTTTTTCCTGTTTTTCGCGAGGCACCCTCGTTCGATCTCGTAAGCTGGTGCACTCCTCTCAATCCGTGCCCCTCGGGCACCGTGATGTGAAGCGCTGGATTGTGGCCAGCAGCACCTGCGACCAGGGCTCAGAAGAATAAAAGTTTCATAACGAATTTTTGCAGTTCCTAGACGCCTCCCAGGCCAAGGAGGCCTCGCCATGTACTGGGAAATGCGCGCTTCACGAAGTGAAGACTACTTCGAGCGTGTCAATCTAAGTTATTTCTACGCGCCTACATAAAACGTTAATGTTGCAGCGCGGCACAGGAACAATAAACATAGCATAGCAAATTGGAAACCATGGTTCATTGCACACCCCTACGGAGCCCCATACTTGTCTCTCTCTTAATGCAGGAAGAAAAGGAAGAAAGAAACAAAAGCGGCGCATGCCCCTGCAGCAGCTCGCGAGGATGGACCCATGGCGCTCTCCTGAGCTCAGCCGGACCCCTCCTCGCGCTTCAACTGAAGCGGCGGCGACGAGATGACCCATCGCCACCTGGAAGTGGGCGTGGCGGCAGTCGTGCTTGTTGATGGAGCTGTCGCCGGAGGGAGAATCGCCATAGCTGGGCGAGCAGCGGCCAACACCGAAGGCAAGACCATCCTCACCCTCGTCTCAACTGTCGCTAAGGCCAAGCACCTCGTCACCGTCGTTGTCCTCGGGGCAGCACCCGACGCGGCGGTCGTCTTCTCCGAACGCCCTCACATAGAGGGTCGCGTTGCCGTCATATTTGAAGTGGAGGGTGTACCGCCTGCCCAGGCCACGCGCGCGGGCAAACGTCTGCCAGCCGCGGGCCAGGGTTGCGTTGCCTGCGACGGAGACCTCGACCGCGACCCACGAAGCCTTGCTGCAGCAGCCATCCGCCTGCAGCCAGAGCCCGCCTAGACCTGTGGCCGGCAGCTCGCCGATGAAGAAGCACGGGAGCTTAAGCCAGGTGTAGGCTGGGTTCTCCGACCATACGACGAACTCCGGCAGTACCTCCGCCGAGTGAAAGCACGACCGGGGAGGCCGTGCGACCATGGCGCGCCTCCCTTCATCGACGGGGCTGCCATGATCTGGCGCGTCCCCCCATGAGAAGAGGCGCCGCCGCAGCCGCGAGGGGCCGCGGCGGGGGTCGCGATGTGCTTACGGAGGCGGCCGCGCCCATGCTTGGGTGGCGGAGAGCCGGGCCCATCTTAGCGGGCCTTCCCCTTCTCTGCGGCCGAGAACCTCTTCGTAGGCGCCATGGGGTCGCTACTAACAATGAAGCAAGGAAGAAGAAGCGAGTGGGGCAGGAAGAGATGAGCAACGGGGGCTCCACCCCCTCCTCATTTATAGCAGGAGAAGGCCAACGGCGATCCCCACGATCACAAGTAATGATGATTTTTCTCTGCATGCAGAAGGGACTCGTCAAGTCGGGCAGTTGCCGAGGCAGCGTGGGGAAGCGGAGACGCCCATGTCCAATCAATCGCAACGCGTCAAGCGGGGCCGCAGGCTGTTGGGGCCCGCGGCACTCCGCACTTGCCCTTTGGCCTCGCCTCGAAGCCAAGTCCGAGCGCGCCTTGGGCTCGGGGGCTATTGTCGGCGTCCTGGGAACGGGGGTCCCCAGACTTGCCTACCTGCAGCCCACAGTGTGGCTCCACCAGCGGCCCTGTACGGCCCATCTTCGCCAGCAAACACTCAAGACCCTCGCGAGGCGGACGACACAAGGCCCCCTCGGGACGGCCTCGCCAGGCTGGCTCACAAGGGGCAGAGAGATCAAGGCAAGGGACACCTTGCGAGGTTCTGTGTAAGCCATGGCCCGGAGCAGTGAGGCGCCCGGCCCAGGCGTGAGTGTCCTCGTCTCTTCTTTGGTGCTAAAAAGGCAAGCACAGGCGAGGAGTCCCGAGGCATCAGGCAAAGCTTTCCATATCGCTGCAACGAGACCAAGACCAGCAGGACGGTAGGACGGAGGTCACTGTGGAGCCCAAGACGGCGTCACCACCAGAGCCATTGGCAGGCGAAGACCACCTTTAGTCAGGATAACTTGTACTAGTTGTCTCCCTTCGAATTTGGCTGTTGTGGGATCCCTGCCCGCTCAATATTTGGGGAGAGGACTAGGGAGTCTATAAATAGGACTAGCCACCACCATAGAGGGGGGATCACTCAGATCATCCTCAACCACATAGGTTCACCAAGCACAAGAACACCTCTCCTCAGGAGGCTGTTCTTCCCTTGTAACTGTTCGTCCTCAGCCCAAGAGGCAATCCACCACACCACACTGGAGTAGGGTATTACACCACATCGGTGGCCCGAACCAGTATAAACTCTTGCGTCTCTCATTCTTTGGGTTTGTCGAGCCAGGCGTTGCGATCATTGCAAGAGCGATCTAGGGAGAGAGAGATCTTCGTGCGCACCCCAGTGTTTGAACCTCAAGGGTTTTGCCGGAACCCGAAATCTGACAATCTCTAGTTGTTTCTTCACTCATAACATAACCTTCAGGTACCTTATGCAATTCATATCAAGTAAGGCTAGTTCTAGCAGGTGTTTTAGGAGATTCAGTATCATGCTCATCATCAGATTCAACAACATCATGTTGTATTACTCTAGCAATCTGTTCATCAAGAAATTCACCAAGTGGCACATCATCATTATCAAGCAAGGTACTAGCATCATCATAAGCATCGTTCATAGTAGATGTAACATCATCAATAACTTGCGATATAGCCGGATTAATAGCATGTGGTGGTGGTGCAAGTTTACTCATAACAGAAGGTGAAACCAAAGCAGAACTGGATGGCAGTTTTTTACCTCCCCTCGTACTTGAGGGAAATATCTTAGTCTTACGATCCTTCAGATTCTTCATAGTGATAAATTGATAATAATCCCAAGTGACTCAACAAATATAGCTATGCTCCACGGCAACTGCGCCAGAAAAAGGTCTTGATAACCCACAAGTATAGAGGATCGCAACAGTTTTCGAGGGTAGAGTATTCAACCCATATTTATAGATTTGACACGAGGGGAGCCAAAGAATATTTGAAGGTATTAGCAGCTGAGCTATCAATTCAACCACACCTGGAGATTAATTATCTGCAGCAAAGTGATCAGTAGCAAAGTAGTTTGATAGTTTTGATGGTAGTGATAGCAGCAATGGTAACAGTAACAGAGATAGCAGTAATTTTGTAGCAAGTGTAACAGTGATGATAGCAGTAGTAACTTAGCAGAAACAATATGGAAAAGTTCGTAGGCATTGAATCGGTGACTTGTTGGATGATATTCATCATGCGACAGTTATAACCTAGGGTGATTCGGCACTAGCTCCAGTTTATTGATATAATGTAGGCATGTATTCCGTAAGTAGTCATACGTGCTTTATTAAAACAACTTGCATGACATCTTTTGTCCTACCCTCCCATGGCAGCGGGTTCCATAATGGATAAGGGATATTAAGGCCTCCTTTTAATTGAGAACCGAAACAAAGCATTAACACATAGTGAATACATGAACTCCTCAAACTACGGTACTCACCGGAAGAAGTCCCGGTTATTGTCACTCCGGGGTTACCGGATCATAACACGTAGTAGGCGACTATAACTTGCAAGATCGGATCTAGAACATGGATATAATGGTGATAACATAAACAGTTCAGATCCGAGTTCATGGCACCCGGGCCCAAAGTGACAAGCATTAAGCCTGGCAAAGTCATAGCAACATCAATCTAAGAACATAGTGGATACTAGGGATCAATCCCTAACAAAACTAACTCGATTACATGATGAATCTCAGCCAACTCCTCACCGACCAGCGAGCATATGAAGGAATTACTCACTCCCGGTGGGGAGCATCATGGAATTGGCGATGGAGAAGGGTTGGTGATGATGAAGAACGAAGATCCCCCTCTCCGGAGCCCCAAACGAACTTCAGATCTGCCCTCCCAAGGAAGAACAGGGCTTGGCGGCGGCTCCGTCTCGTGGATCGCGATAATTCTTTATCCTTGATTTTTTTCTCCAAAAATAGGAATTTATAGTGTCAGGGTTGAGGTCTGCGGGGCCACCAGGTGGGGACAGCCCACCTGGGCGCGCCAGGAGAGAGGGGCGCGCCCTGGTGGGTTGTGCCCACCCAGGTGCCCCTCTCTGGCAGGTCTTGGCTCCAGAAATTCTCTTTTATTGTATAAACAATCCTCGCAAAGTTTTGTTCCATTCCGGAAACTTTTATTTCTGTACAAAAACAACACCATGGCAGTTCTGCTGAAAACAGCGTCAGTCCAGGGTTAGTTTCATTCAAATCATGCAAATTAGAGTCCAAAACAAGAGGAAAATCGTTAGGAAAAGTAGATACGTTGGAGACATATCAATTGGTCTTGTCCATCACATCATTCTCCTAATGATGTGATCCCGTTCATCAAATGACAACACATGTCTATGGTAAGGAAACTTAACCATCTTTGATTAACGAGCTAGTCTAGTAGAGGCATACTAGGAACATTGTGTTTTGTCTATGTATCCACACATGTATCAAGTTTCCGGTTAATAAAATTCTAGCGTGAATAATAAACATTTATCATGATATAAGGAAATATAAATAAAACTTTATTATTGCCTCTAGGGCATATTTCCTTGAGGTGCGTGAGCTGCTACGCTACTGCCCGGCCGACGAGGGCTACGACGTCTAGTTCAGTCGCATCACCGAGCTCGTCAACGCCGCCGGTGAGGCCCCAATGCCCTCCCGCTCGCTTCGTACCCCGCCGTCCCAGGTGGGCGACGTGGCCCATGGCGCGCCTCCCCCTCCTCCTCTGCACGGCTCCGACCCTGAGCCTAGGTGCGACGCGCTCCCGCATGGCCCACCATGTGGGGCACCGGCGCCGACATGGGATGAGGCAAGCTGGCAGGTGGTGCAGCGGCCACAAGGTGATGCATGTGCGCTCCCCGCACCACCGCGCCAACACCAGGACCACGCGTCGCTGGAGGCAGTGGCGCATGGATGTCAAAATCGAGCTCCCCCACGCGTGTTGCACCCGTGAGTGCAGCGGGCTGCCGCACCTTCACCCCGGAGCTGCGCCGCGTCGTCTGGACCGGCAAGTTCAAGCCAGACCTATCTCCATGCTATGACGGCACCCCCGACCCAGCGGAGTTTCTCCAGCTCTACTCGTCGAGCATCGAGGCGGCGAACGGTGACGACAAGGTCATGGCGAACTGGTTCCCCATGGATCTCAAGGATGGCGTGTGCTCCTGGCTCCTTCACCTCCTGGAGGGATCGGTCTCCTCCTGGGATGAGCTTCGCAAGTGCTTCATCGCCATCTTCTAGGGCACCAGTGACCGAGCCCCTACAGTGAACGACCTACGGCGCATGAAGCAACAACCGGGCGAGACTCTGCGCAAGTACATACATCGCTTCACGAATGTCCGCCCCAAGATCCCGAAGGCGTCAAACGGGGCCATCATCTCGGCGTTGACTGATGTCGTCAGGGACGTCAAGATGAAAGAGAAGCTTGCCATCCATGACGACTTGTGCTCGGCCCTGGAGATGTTCAACCCAGCGAACAAGTGTGCAAGGGCCGAAGAAGGGCCACCTCTCCCTCCTCGAGCTTCCGGAGGCCGACCCTGAAGACAAGAAGGCAAAGGCTAAGGAGGCGAAGCACAAGGGCCCTGCCATGCTTGCCGCAGAGTGCAAGATGAAGCGTGACCACGACCATGACGAGCCTCCTAGGGGCAACCGCCCGTTCTGCATCTTCCACAACGTACACAGCCACAACACCAATGACTGCCAGGATCTCAGGGCACTCCGTGACGGGCGCCTCGGTCGCCGCCTCGAGCGCGGAGACCGCGGCTACTATCATGGAGGCCGTGGCGGAGGCCGCTGAGACAACCACGACCCTCGCTAGGACTTGTGTGACCAGCCTCGCGAGGACCGCTGGCGAGATCAGCCCTGCGAAGGCCCCTAGCATGACCAGCCTCATGAGGACCGTCCCTAGGGAAATGCCAGCCTCCCTTTGTTGCCGCCGCTGCCAAGGAGAACAGACAACGACCGACAGGATGATTGGGCTGGGGGCTTCTAGGAACCCCGGGCGATCGCCTGCATCCTGGATGGTGCCCATGCCCCTGTCTTGAACCGCATCTTCAAGAAGTTCTCTCGTGAGGTGAACGCGGCCCTCCCGAAGCTTGAGGCTGCGCATCCCCTCAGGTGGTCGCAGTATGCCCTTACCTTCGACTCCAAAGACCACCTCAAGTGCTCAGCCGCAGCAGGTGCGCTCCCCATGCTCTGCACGCCCAACATCAGCAACGTCCTCGTCACAAAGACCCTCATCCATGGTGGCGCCGGGCACAATGTCCTTTCTGTCGAGACGTTCGAGACGCTTTAGGTGCCCTATGATCAGCTCATGCCAACCAAGCCGTTCTTTGGGGTGACCGACGGGTCCATCGTCCCCCTGGGGCAAGTACGCCTCCCGGTCACCTTCGGCAAGCGCGACAACTAGCACACCAATCTCATCAACTTGGACATCGCCCACATCGGCCTCTTGTAAAACGCCATCCTGGGGTACCCTGCCCTTGCCAAGTTCATGGCGGCAACCCACCATGGCTACAATGTCCTCAAGATGCCAGGGTGTCGCGGCATCATCACGGTCGCCTGCGATGAGAAGGATGCAGTATGTTCTCTTGAGCGCACCTACCAAGCTGCGGTGGCCAAAAACCATGCCGACAAGAGCGGCATCCTACCTCCTGATGCCACCCCCAAGAAGAAGCGACTCCTCCCCAAGATCCGTCAGGAGGTCGAGATGCCTGCTGGCGTGCCTCTGGCTCTGCGCCCGCTGCTGGGGCACCCCTTCCTCCCGCATAGGAAGGTGCGCCCGACGCTTCCCTCAGGACAGGCTCGAGGGCTTCCATCTAGAGAGCCTCTGACCTAACTAGTGCAACGAGGGAGGTTCTCGGGCACCACTTGGAGGAGTGCTTCGATGGACGCCCCCACAAGCAAGGAGCGAGGTGCCAGGGACGTGAGAATTCATCACCAAGGCGATCGAGGAGCTTCAGGAGGCACGGGCCATATGTGGCGAGCGTCCCCCCACACCACTCAGTGCAGCTGCAGCCCCCGGTGCGGGTGGCGACCTGCGCGTCTGCGTCAACATCCCGGGCCTCAACAGGGTCGCTTCACAGGACCTCTTCTGGTTGTCACGCGTCGGTCGGAGTGGGGGCTACCCTGCAACTACGTTTGCATGCCGTTTGGCCCGCTGAACATGGGAGCCTCATACCAATGCCTGGCGTCATGGTTTTGTCACGGCAGATGTCCTAGTGTGAGGACTTAGTCGTGAGGCCAACGCATCTATGTGGTAGCTTGAGAGGGGTTGAGCGGAGTCAAGAGACGCAACACAAGACAAGGATTTAGACAGCTTCGGGCCCCAGGAAACATCATCCGGTAACAACCCTACATGTTGTTTGTGGCTAGGTCTCATTATCATCATGAGGGAGACGCCGTAAACCGACTCTTTGTGTCTAGCCCTAGAGATTGTTGCTTCTTGCTTGTTTCTCGTCTCTCCTCTTTGGGGAGCCCTGCCCCTCCTTATATAAGTTGAAGGGGCGGGTTACATGTGGAGTCCTATTAGGATTAGGACTAGTCTACCTTCTAATACAAATCGGATACAAGTCCGGGTCTTGACTCCTTGTAAGGGAAATATTCTTCACGCCTTTCCTCTTAAACCGGCCCACCATTAACATAAACCGGCCTTCTGGGCCTTGGGCCTTATCATCCGTCTGACCCGCCCGCCGGGTCACCAGTGAGTCATAATGACCAGGCGGGTTGCTTGTAAACCTCCAGGTCAAGGAGGGTTGCTTGTAAACCGCCAGGTCAAGGCGGGTCGCTAGTGAATCGCCAAGTGTCAGTCAGGCCTCAAGTAAACTGCCAAGTCCGGCCACGTTATACTTCCGGCTAGTTTACAACATGGGGTATATCCCCGACATTAGCCCCCAGTTTAATTTGGATTTATCCATGTTAAACTGATCCTGTAAAATAAACACAAGAACAAACTTGACAGATTATGCTCCGGGTTAAGAATTCTTGTAAACCGCACTGATCATCCTTAATTCCTTGTCATTTCCTTCTTCTAGAAAATCCATGTCAATAAGCCAGACTTCATACTCAATTTGTCGACATTGGTTTCTCCCGAGAAATATTGTGAAGAATAATCCACTTGAGTCGGCTTCCAAAGCCCGGCTTAAGAAATATTGGTCTTGCAATACTCATCCGATATTCACCGGTTTGAAGATGTAAAACTTGCGGTTTAATATTACCAAAATTGCGGTTTGTAAATATGGATGGCACCGAGTCATAATTGTTACCAACGCCCGAGGTCATAATTATTGCGAACATAAGGTCAATCTGGTTTGCTCGTAATCGAGAATTTGAAGATTTTTCTCCCTTATATCCATATTACCTGTAGCCCCCAAGTCTTGAGCAGAATAAAGTGATGGCTTAAGACGTGTTTCCATATAATTACTGCTACTTTGAAGAAATCCATGTTGTTCATCTCAGTCACTAGTAAAAAACTGAATACTCCATATATGTAGCCCCCAAGTGCCGGGTCATTATGCAATAATAAGCAGGGACTTTATAAATATGATCATGTAGATTTGAACAATAACGTGTAGCCCCCAAGGACCGTCTCAGTAAGATAATATTTGAGCTGGTACTTTATATATACTTCTTTGAAAAGAATATCATATAATGTAACCCCCATCATGGGGCTTGAACCCACGTCCACAAGGTTAAGAGCTTTGTGCTTTACCAACTGAGCAATGGACCTTTCAATATAATGATTTTAAGACTTGTGTACCTTGAATTGTTGACAGGAGCAATTGGTAGCCCCCAAGGGTCGGCTCATTATGATGTGATGAGTCGGGTCTTCAATAAGGCCAATAAAAATGACTTTGCATTAGCCTCGAAGTGTCATGGTGCATGCTTGCAGTGACATGAGACTTGCATATTTGATATAATCTCAATTTGAATAATGTAGCCCACAAGTGCTGTGTCGTAAAGTTCGCAGCGACTCGGGACTATTCCTTCCATTGTAGAATAAATCATATCCTTTGATAAAATAATAGCCATTGCGCTAAAGCGACTTTGAAAACCTCAATAATACCGGTTATTAATAACCATAAAAATCCAGCCATGTTGGCTATTCAAGATAATATAATCCGGTATGAAAAGCCTTATTCATTCAATATCATAATGAAAATTCTGCCAAGTTTGGCTATTTGAATAATATAACCCAATAATTCATAAGCGCATTATTCCAATGGCGCAATCCAAATATATACTGGCGACTTATAGTCCAAAGCCAGGTCGGTTTAAGAAACACCGGATAATTTATCATCATACTGGCGACTTATCGTCTTAAGGCCAGGCCGGTTTAATAAACACCGGATAATTTCTCATCATACTGGCAACTTATAGTCGAAAGCCAGGCCGGGTTAATAAACGTCGGTGATTTATAATCATGCTTTATTCAACTTTGTTTACGCATACAACAAGTTTAAAGTGTCCCGTGGCTTATCATTTGGGCCGGGTCATAATGCCCAACATATAACCCGGGTTTATAACCAAGGCTGCACTTAAGAATAATCAAATATGAAATATATCATACCTGTGACATTGAATCACATCGTTGGTTTACCAAGTTTTTGTAGTAAGGGTGATAACCCCAATCTTGAGTACTAATAACTCCTTCCATATTGTGCCGGTTTATGATAAAACCGTATCGGGTTGTGATAAACACCATATTAACCATATATAATACTGGCGACTTATAGTCGAAACCAGACCTGGCGACCACAAGGCTCTTAACCTTGTGGTCGTGGGTTCGAGCCCCACGGTGGGCGCCAACTGTCGTGGTTTTGTCACGGCAGATGTCCTAGTGTGAGGACTTAGTCATGAGGCCGACGCATCTATGTGGTAGCTTGAGAGGGGTTGAGCGGAGTCGAGAGACGCAACACAAGACAAGGATTTAGACAGCTTCAGGCCCCGGGAAACATCATCCGGTAACAACCCTACATGTTGTTTGTGGCTAGGTCTCATTTTCATCATGAGGGAGACACCGTAAACTGGCTCTTTGTGTCTAGCCCTAGAGATTGTTGCTTCTTGCTTGTTTCTCGTCTCTCCTCTTTAGGGAGCCCTGCCCCTCCTTATATAAGTTGAAGGGGTGGGTTACATGTGGAGTTCTATTAGGATTAGGACTAGTCTACCTTCTAATACAAACCGGATACAAGTCCGGGTCTTGACTCGTAAGGGAAATATTCTTCACGCCTTTCCTCTTAAACCGGCCCACCATTAACATAAATCGGCCTTCTGAGCCTTGGGCCTTATCATCCGTCTGACCTGCCCGCCGGGTCACCAGTGAGTCATAATGACCAGGCGGGTTGCTTGTAAACCGCCAGGTCAGGGCGGGTCGCCAGTGAATCACCAAGTGTCAGTCAGGCCTCAAGTAAACTGCCAAGTCCGGCCGGGTTATACTTCTGGCCGGTTTACACCGCGGGGATACCCCAACACCTGGCGCAGCATGCTGCTACCTCTTGAGCTTGCGTTGGATTTTCCCTTGAAGAGGAAAGGGTGATGCAGCAAAGTAGAGTAAGTATATGCCTCAGCTTTTGAGAACCAAGGTATCAATCCAGTAGGAGACTGTCAGATCACGGGTTCCGGCAAAACCCTTAACGTTTGAACTTTGGGGTGCGCGCGAAGTTCTCCTCCCTATCGATCCACGCCCTAGGTTTGCTAAGATCTCGCGGACGAACTCGACGAGCTCACAACACAAAAGACACAAGATTTATACTGGTTCGGGCCACCGTTGTGGTGTAATACCCTACTCCAGTGTGGTGGTGGTGGATTGCCTCTTGGGCTGATGAACAATACAAGGGGGAGAACAGCCTCCTGAGGTTGAGGTGTTCTTGTGCTTTGTGTGTGGCTAAGGATTAGGTGAGATGCCTCTGAATGAGTTATCCCCTATGGTGGTGGCTAGTTCTACATATATAGGCCCTGGTCCTCTCCCCAAATATCGACCGGGAAGGGAGCCAACAACGGCCAATTTGAAAGGGGACAGCTAGTACAGCTTATCCCGACAAAAGCAGTCTTCGCGTGCAAAACGCTTTGGTGGTGACACCACCTTGGGCTCCATGGTGACCTTCGTCTTGCCGTCCTACTAGTCTTGGTCTCGTTGCACTCATATGGAAACCTTTGCTTGATGCCTCGGTACTCCGCGGCAGCGTTTGCCTCCTTAGCACCAAAGGGGAAACAAGGACGCTGCGCGTGCTGGTGCCCGCCTAGCGCCCGCCTGGTCTCGATCGTCATGGCTCACGTCATGAGAACCTCACGAGGTTTGCCTCTCCTTGATCTCTCCACCCCTCATGAGCCAACCTGGTGAGGTCGCTCCTGAGGAGGTCTTGTGTCGTCCGCCTCGCGAGGCTTGGCCCCTCGCGAGGGTCATGAATGCCTTGTTGATGAAGATGGGCCATACAAGCCTTCTAGCACAGCCACGCCGTGGGCCGCAGGCAGGCAAGTCTGGGGACCCCCGTTCCCAGAACGTCGACAGTAGCCCCCGGGCCCAAGGCGCGCTCGGGCTTGGCTTCGAGGCATAGCCAAAGGTCAAGTGCGGAGCACCGCGGGACCCAATATCCTGCGGCCTTGGTCGACGCGTGGCGGTTGATTGGACGTGGGCGTCTCCGCTTCCCCACGCTGCCTTAGAATCTGCCTGGCTATGCGGCCCCTGCAACCTACACAGTTATTCTTCCATCGCCCGCGCCATTCTTCCCTGATTCCTCTGCTTCCCCGAGACTCTGCTCCTCCTCCCAATCTGGCATGCGCTCTGCCCGCTCCATCGCCATGGTGCCAAAACAAGCTGACAAGGGGAAGAAGCCTCTATCTTCTGTCAGCGCGCCTTCGACCGTCGAGCCCGCGGTTGGCCGATCACTCGTGCTCAATGATGAGGCCGTGGGCAAGGTGTGCCCCATGCTCGCCTCCAGTTTTGATGAGTGGGGGAAGACGGCGGCTTGGATGCCGTCTCGTACTCGTATTGACCGGGCAGCCACCGAGGTCCCAATCTTCATTGTTTCTCTTTGGGCTGGCCTGGTCCCCCCTTTCCCCGCCTTTTTCAACGCAGTGCTCGAGCATTACCAGATCCACATGCTGCATCTTGACCCCCAAACCGTGAATCTTCTTGCCGTCTTCGCCTTTGTTTGTGAGGCCATGGTGGGCATTGCCCCTTCCATGGCCCTTCTTCGCCACTTCTGCTCATTGCACCTGATGGATCCCCGGCAGAGCTCGGGATGTGTGAGCTTCCAGGCTATGGCTGCAACAGTAGGCGCAGGGATCGACTTCGAGCTTCCTCCATCTACGAGCGAGTTTCGGACACGGTGGGTATTTGTCAATGCCGGAGTGCTCAGCCCTTTGCTGCATTCTTCATTGGCGCCTGCCATTCCCAACCCTGGTTGGGGCCATGAGAAGCTCGCGAGCCCCTGTCTTGTCCCCGTCTGGCTCGGGCTGAAGAGGCTGAAAGACAGTGGTGGTGAAGGAGTTCGTCAGACACCGACTCACTCCGCTTCAACGCCATTCTCGCCCGATGTGGGCCTTGCTCAACAGTCAGGACCATATGAGACTTCAGGAGTCCGGGCTTCCTCTTGAGATGCGCCAAACTGTGCTTGAGGTCCTGACGGGTGTCGCATCACCGGACGACATGCCCGGGAGGAGCTGTCTGCTGTACCGCTAGAGGAACAAGGCAGAATTTGTGGAGCACATGCCTTCCTTCGATGAGTGGGGACTGCGCCCGGTCGGCCTAGTGGGGCCTCGCGAGAACCCCATCAACGTGGTTCCCTTCTTCGTCGCTGGCGCCGAGCTCGTCCCGAATGTGAATGTAGGGGGGCGAGCACCGCCGAAGGCTGACGCCTCGAGTACTGAGGTGCAGATGTCGCCTAGGGCTCCGGGGCCGTCGTCCTCAGGAACTCATGATTCTTCCTATGGGGTGTCGGTCGCTGAGACGATGCAGCACGTGGCTCCCGAGGCCGAAGCTCCGGAGGCCTCGGGAGGTCGGGGTGAGACGGCGCCCGACTGCTGTCCGCAGCCTGGCACCCCTGGAGCTGTCCCCTCGAGCACTTCTCCGGCTACACCCCTTGCCGGTCGCCACGTCCAGCACTTCGGTCGGCTTTGCATGGTCTTCGAGGAGCTCCGCAAGAGGAAAGGATCCCCGAGCAGCAGCAGTATCTTCGGGCCATTGAAGCGACGAAAGTACATCACCATCGACGAGTAAGTAATGCACCTTGTGATTTCTTGATTGCCGCTTCCCTTCCTGACCGTGGTCCTTCAGGGTCCCTTCCACCAAGGCCGTTGCATCTCTTGAGGAGCAGCCTCCTCTTTCCTTGACTCCCCCACTGGCCTTGAGCGCCCCGAGCCTGCATGTTGTCCCTGGACCAGGGTCGGTTGGAGAGGCGCGCTTGCCTCCACGGCGCTTTGAATCTACGGTCTCGTCGTCCTTCCTTCACGGTCTGGCGTGGAGCTTGGCGGGCATGCCCAGAGCCCCTCCTCTGGTCATGGACAGCAGCTGGTTGGCTTCGGTCTTCGGCTCCTCTTCAGGCAGCGGGCCCCGTCTAGTTCGGGCCCCTCACGAGGTCCGGCTGGCACCAGGTGCAGCGCCAGCCCCCAGCCCCCTGCTGAGAGGGGGCGCACCGCTCCAGGCTTCGCCCACAGCCTCCGCGGGGGAGGACGAGATGGGCCGTGCGCTTGAGTTCGAGCGAGGGCGGAGCGTTGTTCGTCATGAGCTCCTCCAGGAGGCGATGGGCGCGATGAACGGACTCGGTGAAGAACTCGTGGGTGTCGACGCGCGCCTTGAGGCCGAGGGTCTTCGGTTGGCGGAGGAGCGGCACAAGTTGAAGGTGGCTATCAACCTCGACCGTCGTCAGCGTGATCTTGACAATGCGAAGGCCGAGGCTCCCTTAAGGTCTCTCGTGAAGCTTGCTCCCGAGCCTTGGAGGAGGCTCACGAAGCAGACCGCCGTCATGAGGCCGCAGAGAAGCGTGCGTGGGAGCTCCAGGCCTGGAGCGCGTCCCTGGAGCAGCAGGTGGAGGCGCGCAAAGCCGCCCTTGCGTCAATGAGGGGGGCACCCGCCGAGGAGGAAGAGATCCGGAAGCTTGAGGAGGCGATGGCGTTGGAAGCTGTGGAACGTAGCCTCGAGCTAGAGCGGTTGGAGAAGAGGGAGCGCCAGGTCGTCCAAGCGGACGACGCCGTCGATGCGCGCGAGGCCAGGGCTCAGGAGGAGGTTGATCGTCGGGTGGCTGAGGCTCGTGTGGATCTTGAGGGTAGGTATGACTTGAGGTTGAAGCTTGCGGGGACGGAGGATGCGGGTAGGGCCGCCGCCCTCAGGCCCAAGCTGGCTGAAGTGGAGAGGCGCGAGGAGGCTACGGCAGCCACCCTGGTCACAGCGCGGGCGGAGTTGGCCTCTGCCCGCGCCAAGCTGCTCTCTCTTCAGAAGCGGGTTGATGACGCCAGTGCTTCAGCGGCGGACGCTGGAGCGTGAGCACGCCCCCATGCTCCAGGACCTCAGGATCAGGGTCAATGCGGCGTTGGGCCACGTCTGCGACGAGAATGCCCCGCACCCACACTCGAATGACTATGCCAGTCACCTCCGCTTCTTTGCCGACGTGGTGACACGCCTGGAAACCCGGTCTGATAGAGCTCGCCAGCTTGTGGAAGAGAGAAGTTGAGGCCTGCTCGGTCGCACGTTCTCCCGTGTCTTAATCCATCTTCGGAACACCTTCCTGACTTCGACTTTGCCGCCGCCATTGCCCCCATACCGCAAGCCATCCATGGCGACCTGGTGCGGTGGGTGGAGGACAACGTGGATGCGCTGGTCAGAGCCTTCGCTTCTGAATAGAACGCGGTGGTGGTCGCTGCAGACGAAGGCGACGTGGATGATGATGGCGATGTTGGCGTCGGTGAAGGTGGAGGCGACGCCAACGACGGTGACAGCGACGCCAGCGGTGCGTCTGAAGACGACATGGAGGACGCAACGAGCGACATATCTGGCTGATCCCCTGTTCCCTTACTGTTTTACCCTGTATGCACAAACTTGGGCGTGGCCCCTAAAGATTGTGAGAGCATTTTGAGAGGGGGAGCCCCTCACGTAAACAAATTGCAATTTTTACTCTTCTATGCCAAGACGAGTTTGCGCCTTCGTGGATCCATGAGTCTCGCGGCAAGTTTTGTTGTTGCGGCTTACCTTAGCTGAGGCGGGCCCCGAACTGGATTGTAAGGTCGTGAGTTGCCGTGGAGCTCCTGAAGGGTCTGCTGATCCACCCGAGAGGGCCTCATGAGGATCTAACGCCGACCGGCGCGCGTGGTGCGTGTGCCACGCCCAGCCCTGATCGCGAGGGGCCCGCGAGGGGGAGGCAGCGAGCGCGAGCTTCAGAACAAGGCAAGAACCAGATGGCAAGAAATCGCTTGAACGAGAAAAGGCACCCCCCACGCGCATCGATAAAAATTCAACTTCAGCTTAAATCCAAATCCAGAAGGCAAGGCTACAGAAAAGGGATCCAAAGCAAATGGCCGCGTCCGGCACCTAGTCTAGTCTTCTGGTCTTCAAGTCTTCTCACCAGCGCGGAGCTAAGTGCTGCCACTAGGGTGTGGGAGGGAGCCCCCGAGGCCCGAGGGCGGCTCTCCGGAGACTCCGAGGCGTGTACAGCCCCACTCATTATTACGTGAGAGTGTCACGGGCGGCGATCTTCACAGGCGTGAGCCTTACTTCATATCGTCAGACGAGGGCACCACGTTGCGCCTCCCTCGACCACCGTTGGGGGCGATCGGAAACCAGGACGCCGCCAAAGGGGCAAAGGGGACACCAGCGGCGCCCTCGGCGACCACGGGTCCCCTGCCGGGGGTAGGCTTTTTAGCACCTCCCCAGCAGAGGGCCTACCTCCGGGGGGCGCCTTGCTCCGTGCGACGCGGGGAGGGATCTGGCTTCCGACCCCTCTCCTGTAGCCCCCAGTGCGATCCCCCTGGCGGAAGGGAGGTCGCCGAGCTGGGGCCGCCAGCTGCGATGGTGACCTGATCCCCCTGCGACTCATGGTTAGCGTAAGCTTGCTCCTGAGGGATTAGTGGTACCCTATATCTGTTGTCGATGGCGCGGTTGGTGAGGCTCTCTAGCGGCTCCTGGAAGGCTTCAGCTCCTAACGCCTCCTCCTCCCAATCTGGCCCGAGGAACAAGCCAGGGTCGTCCTCCGGCGTGTACTCCGAGTCCATCATGCGGGGCACATAGGCCTCCGAGGCTGCTGCCTCGAAGACCTCGCCGAAGTGCCCCACGCTCCATGTTGCTTGGCCCGTCATGCTGTCCTGATGATGCCAGGGCGGTGCTCCGATGGGGCCATACGCGGCAACACTTGTGCCCGCACCCATCTGGGGTGGCGCGGGCGCGGTTGGGCGCCCTGCGCCATGGGTCATGTTGATGTGGACGAGGCCCCCGGGTGCGCCCGGGAACACGCGGGCACGGCGAGGCCCACCGTGGGACCCGACCGCCGCCTTGAGGCGTGAGCTAATAGCAGAAGGGCGGCGCTCATGAGGCCGCTGTGTCCAGCAGCTCGGCGACGCGTTCCAGCGGCGCATCCCGGCCGCTCTCCATTAGTCGACACCGCACCAGCTCTCGTGCCACCATGAGCGCTGCCCGCATGTTCGCCTGCTCCCGCCGGGTGTGTGGTGCCGTTGCCGTGGCGTGGCTTGCGGCCCTTGCAGCGGCTCGTGCTTGTCGTGGAGTGAGGGCGGACGACGCCGCGCGCCGCCGCGCTGGCGGCGTTACGTGGCGCCCGTGCCGCTGGAGCGCTGGGTTGAGGTCTTCTGGCAGCGGGCGCCGCCGAGCGAGCCAGCCGCCCAGCGGTCGGCGCCAGCCCTCGGGTCACCGGACATCGGAACCGCGGAGCGTCGGCGGATCGACTGGCGGGGAAGAGACTCCGGCGCACCCCTACCTGGCGCGCCAAATGTCGGATTACGGGTTCCGGCAAAACCTTAAGGTTCGAACTCTGGGGTGCGCGCGAAGTTCTCCTCCCTATCGATCCACGTCCTAGGTTTACTAAGATCTCGCGGACGAACTCGACGAGCTCACAACACAAAAGACACAAGATTTATACTGGTTCGGGCCACCGTTGTGGTGTAATACCCTACTCCAGTGTGGTGGTGGTGGATTGCCTCTTGGGCTGATGAACGGTACAAGGGGGAGAACAACCTCCTAAGGTTGAGGTGTTCTTGTGCTTGGTGTGTGGCTAAGGATCAGGTGAGATGCCTTTGAATGAGTTATCCCCTATGGTGGTGGCTAGTTCTACTTATATAGGCCCTGGTCCTCTCCCCAAATATTGAGCGGGAAGGGAGCCAACAACGGCCAATTTGAAAGGGGACAGCTAGTACAGCTTATCATGACAAAATCGGTCTTCTCCTGCAAAAGGCTCTGGTGGTGACGCCGCCTTGGACTCCATGGTGACCTCCGTCTTGCCGTCCTACTAGTCTTGGTCTTGTTGCACTGATATGGAAACCTTTGCTTGATGCCTCGGTACTCCGCGCCTGCGCTTGCCTCCTTAGCACCAAAGGGGAAATTAGGACGCTGCGCACGCTGGCGCCCGCCTGGTCTCGATCGTCATGGCTCACGTCACGAGAACCTCGCTAGGTTTGCCTCGCCTTGATCTCTCCGCCCCTCACGAGCCAACCCGGTGAGGCCGCTCCTGAGGAGGTCTTGTGTCGTCCGCCTCGCGAGGCTTGGCCCCTCGCGAGGGTCTTGAATGCCTTGTTGATGAAGATGGGCCATACATGCCTGCTAGCACAGCCACGCCGTGGGCCGCAGGCAGGCAAGTCTGGGGACCCCCGTTCCCAGAACGCTGATAGAGACAACGCACAAGCCATTGAATACCTGCACAAACAAACACCAACTTGCACCCAATGCGATAAAGGGGTTGCCAAACCCTTCACGGTCATCTGCAAAGTGAGATCTGATATAGATGGATAAACGGTAAAGTAATATTTTTTATATTTTTGGTTTATTGATCAGAAAGTAAAAGATTTCAAAGAAAGTACATAGGAAACTAAAATTGTAGATCGGAAACTTATATGATGGAAAATAGACCCGGGGGCCATAGGTTTCACTAGAGGCTTCTCTCGAGATAGAAAATATTACGGTGGGTGAACAAATTACTACCGGGCAATTGATAGAAAAGTGCAAAGTTATGATGATATCTAAGGCAATGATCATGAATATAGGCATCACGTCTGTATCAAGTAGACTGAAACGATTCTGCATCTACTACTATAACTCGTCGACTGACTCCTGCCTGCATCTAGAGTATTAAGTTCATGAAGAATAGAGTAACGCATTAAGTAAGATGACATGATGTAGCGGGATAAACTCAAGCAATATGATGAAAACCCCATCTTGTTATCATCGATGGCAACAATACAATACATGCCTTGCTACCCCTACTGTCACTGGGAAAGGACACAACAAGATTGAACCCAAAGCTAAGCACTTCTCCCATTGCAAGAAAAACCAATCTAGTTGGCCAAACCAAATCGATAGTTCGAAGAGACTTGCAAAGATATCAAATCACGCATATAAGAATTCAGAGGAGATTCAAATAATATTCATAGATAAGCTGATCATAAATCCATAATTCATCGGATCTCGGCAAACATGTCGCAAAAGAGTATTACATCGAATAGATCTCCAAGAATATCGAGGAGAACATGGTATTGAGAATCAAAGAGAGAGAAGAATCCATATAGCTTCTAGCTATGGACCCGTAGGTCTATGGTAAACTACTCACGCTTCATCGCAGAGCCAATGGTGTTGATGTAGAAGCCCTCCATGATCGAATCCCCCTCCAGCAGGATGCCGGAAAAGGCCCCTAGATGGGATCTCACGGGTACAGAAGGTTGTGGCGGTGGGAAAGTGGTTTCGTGGCTCCCCTGGAAGGTTTTGGGACATTTGAGAATATATATGTCGGCGTTCTGAGAACGGGGTCCCAGTGACTTGCTCGCTCATGCCTGCGGGCGTGGCTCAAGGAGGCCCAAAGACGGCCCATCTTCATAAACGCAAGCTCAAGACCCTCGCGAAGGGCCAAGCCTCGGGGGCGGACGACAAGGAGCTTCCTCAGGCACGGCCTCGTCAGGCTGGCTCATGAGGAGGCGGAGAGTTCAAGGCAGGGTACCTCGCGAGGTGCCCATGACGCAAGCCATGACGACCAAGGGTGCTAGTCGGGCGCCAGCCCAGCAGACCTGCCCTCCTTTCCTCTTTGGTGCAAAGGGGCAAGCGCAGGAGAGAGCATCAAGCAAAGGCATCCGCTTTGGTGCAACAAGACCAAGACCAGCCCAACGGGCCGGAAGGGAGTCATCGTGGAGCCCAAGCAAAGGCGTCATCACCAGAGCCTTTGGCGGCGAGGACCAACTTTAGTCAGGATAAGTGTACCCGTTGTTCCCCTTCACAATGGCTAATTGTTGGCGCCCTTCCGCTCAATATTTGGGAAGAGGCCTGGGCCTTCGCCTATAAATAGGAGTAGCCACCCCAGGCAGGTGGGGGTCCGAATCCTCATCAAGAAACCCGGTAGCTAGAGCGATCGAACACCACCTAGCAGTTCATCGCACCCGCCAAGAACAGACCCTCACGAGGCTGTTCTTCCTTGTATTGTTCCTCATCAGCCCAAGAGGCAATCCACCACACCACACACTGGAGTAGGGTATTACACAACAATGGTGGCCTGAACCAGTATAAATCCCGTGCCTCTTGTGCTGTTCCGTTTAGTAGTTTAGGTCCCAGCGATTCGGCTAGGTGCGAGACGGTGGAGGGTTGGATCTCTGCGCGCACCCCAGTGTTCGAACCTCAAGGGTCTGCCGGAACCCGAAATCCGACATTTGGCGCACTAGGTAGGGGTGCGCCGGAATCTGCCTTCCGTCGCCTCATTCTTCCCTGACCACTGCGAACCATGTTCGACGCTGTCGTGCTTTCGCTGGCGCCGAGCCTCGCCTCCCATGTCGCCGGACGGCTTCCGACGGCTGGCGCCCTCGTCGTTCCTCACCGCCCATTGTCAACACCGCCACCGGCCCGGCGAACGGCAGCAAGCATCGTCCCCTCGGCCTCGGTGACCTCTAGGGAGGAGCCGCAGCTTCCTCGCCACCCGACCCGTCGCTGGTTCCTCCGGTCGTCGCGGCCCTCTGGGCGGCTTCAGCGCCGCCTTCCACCGCCATGTCAAGACATTCGTCTGGTCAGCGCCACCTCCACGCGGGGGCTCCCTCGGCCGACGGAGCCGTCGGCCGGGCTGACCTTCGACTCTGGGACCACCCCACCAACTCGGCCGGCTGGGTGCGCTCCCATGCTCGCACACCCACCATCTGCCAGGTTGCCGTCACCAGACCCTCATCGACGGGCGGCGCCGCCTCAACGCATACTCTCGCCGAGGCCTTCAACCTCCTCTGCATACCCAGGGAGCGGTTGCAGCCCAGCCGGCCTTTTTCGGGCATAGGAGGAAGGTCATCCAGCTCCTTGGGGCAAGTCCGGCTTCCGATGACCTTCGGCACCTATGACAACTTCCGCACGGAACTAGTCGACTTCGACATCGCCCCCATCGGCCTCCCCTACAATGCCATCCTTGGCTATCCAGCATTGGCCAAATTCATGGCCGCAACCCACCCGGGGTACAACCTCATGAAGATGCCCGGGAGCAGCGGCGTCCTCACCGTGCCCGGGGATACCGAAGGTGCGCTGCGAGCGCTCAAGCTCTCCCAGAAGACAACGGCCGCAGCGCAGCCCGCCGATGCGGAAGCCCTCAAGCCCAAGGGGGCTGCGCCGACCAAGAAGAAGCAGTTGTTCACTCAAGACAAGGCGGAGACCAAGCAGATACCTGTCGACGAGGACGGGTCCACAAACGCCACCTTCACCATAGGCGCCAACCTCGAGCCCGAGCAGGAGGAAGCCTGGTCAAGTTCCTGCGTGCAAACAAGAAGGTGTTCGCACAGGAGCCCGATCAGTGGCGGGGATCCCACGGGCGTAATCGAGCACCACCTCAACGTGTGCCCCAACGCAAGGCCCCGTGGAAGTGTATACAGAAGGCAGTCCATCGAAAAGCAGGCCTTCATCGTCCAAGAGACCCACAAGCTAGAAGCCGCGGGGTTATTCGTGAGGTCCGATACTCAGATTGGCTGGCCAACCCGTGGTGGTGCCAAAGAAGGAGGAAAGGAGCGCATGTGTGTCGACTTCACCAACCTCAACAAAGCATGCCCGCAGGATCCGTTCCCGCTCCCTCAAGATCGACCGGATCGTCGATTCCACCTCCGAGTGTGACCTGTTATGCTTCTTGGATGCCTTTTCCGGGTATCACCAGATCAAGATGGCGGTGGAAGACGTGGAAAAGACGGCCTTCTTAACCCCGTGTGGAGTGTACTGCTATACGTGCATGCCATTCGGGCTGCGCAACGCGGGGGCAACCTTCCAGCGGCTCATGCACATCACCTTGGGCCCGCAGCTCGGGAAGAATGTGGAGGCTTACGTTGACGACGTCGTGGTGAAGTCTCGCGAGGCCAAGACCTGGAAGAAACCTTCGCGAGCCTCAACGCAGTGAGCCTGCGACTCAACCCGGAGAAGTGTGTGTTTGGAGTTCCCTCGGGCAAGCTCCTGGGTTTCCTCGTGTCCCACCGAGGCATCGAGGCCAACCCAGAAAAGGTCAAGGCAGTTGAGGACATGAGCCCACCAAAGACCCTCAGGGAAATGCAGAAGCTCACGGGGCGCGTAACGGCGCTGGGCCGTTTCATCTCCCGATTGGGGGAGCGGGCGCTGCCTTTCTTCCAGCTGATGAAGAAAAAGGGGCCCTTCGAATGGACTGAAGAGGCCGACAAAGCGTTCCAAGACCTCAAGAGGTACCTGACCAGCCCTCCAGTGATGGTAGCCCCGCGCCCTCAGGAGCCCTTGGTACTCTACCTCGCCTCCACTCCCTACTCCGCTAGCGCAGCCCTAGTGGCAGTTAGGGAGGAGCGTCAGGCCAAGACCACGGCAGACACCCGAGCTAAGGCAAGGCCGAATCAAGGAACTTCGCAGGCCAAAGACCGCAATGAAGGAGATCACCGTTCTGCAGAGCACACCAAGGGCGGAGAGGCCCTCCATCCATGCACCCAGCTTACGGAGGCGCCGTCACCTCGGGAGGCACCACAGCTTCGGAAGACGCCACCAAAGCACCGACGCCCCTAGCCTCGCCGAAAGCACCCGTGTACTTCGGCCAAGACAAGTGTTACGGGATGCAAGGGCACGGTGCACCATGCCGCAGAAGCTCCTCCTCGCGCTGTTGGTGGCTTCGCACAAGCTGCGGCACTACTTCCAGGGTCATCCAATCAAGGTTGTCTCGGCATACCCCCTGGAGAGGGTGCTCAGAGCCCCAACTCGGCGGAAGGGTCGCCGAGTGGAACATTGAGCTGCAAGCATTCCAGCTTGAGTTCAGCACAACTAGAGTCATCAAGGGGCCGCTACTGGCAAATTTCGTGGCGAATGGATGTAAGCACCGGGCCTCGGGGCGGCGAGATCGATCCCTCTCCCGAAGCGAAGCGCCCGGAAGGTTGGGTCATGTACTTCGACGGAGGCGTTCTCGAGCGGGCGCTGGGCTGGGCGGTGCTCATATCTCCCGCCAGACAAGCTCTACTATGCCGCGGCAGCTCTGTTTCCAAAGAGGCGAGAAGGTCTCCAACAATATAGCAGAATACGAGGGGCCGAGAAGCGGGTGCGAAGGCTGCCGCTGCCACAGGGGTGAAGCGCCTTACCATCAAGGGAGATTCGCAGCTCCTCGCCAATTTCTCCAACAAGGTGTATGAGCCAAGAGATGAACACATGGAGGCCTACCTTGCGGAGGTCCGCAGGATGGAGAAACAGTTACGGGGTTGGAGCTGCAGCACGTGCCTCTGGCACCAATCAAGAGGCCGACGACATCGCCAAACGAGCCTCCAGGAGGTTACCCCAGGAGTCGGGCGTCTTTGAGGAACGGCTCTTCAAGCCCTCAGCCCTGCCGCCGTTATCAAGCACAGCACAGCCTCGGGTGGAGCTCCCTCAGCCACCTGCCTCGGGAGCCCCAGCCTGTGGCCCGGCCTCAGGAGCACGCCTGCTCCTAACGATGGAACCTCAAGAGGGGTGCTGGATCACGGAGCTCAAGAGTTACTTAACGCATGGAACCTTGCCGGAGAAGGAGGAGGAGGCAGAGCGTGTGGCGCGGCAAGCCACGGCATACAGCATCATGGATGGAGAGCTCTACCAGAAATGACCGAACGACGTATCCCTACGCTGCTTCACCAGGGAACAGGGGAAGGAGCTGCTGGCAGATATACATGGTGGAGATTGTGGGCACCATTCGTCATCACGGGCCCTCGTCGGCAAGGCGTTCCGCAGCAGTTTCTATTGGCCCACTGTGCTCAATGAAGCTGTTGAACTCGTGAAGGCTTGCGAGGCTTGCCAGTTCCATGCCAACCAGATCCACCAGCCAGCAGGAGGTCTGCAAACCATTCCCCTCACTTGGCCATTTGCGGTCTGGGGGCTGGACATCCTGGGCCCTTTTCCTCGGGCGCCAGGGGGCTATCGCTACCTCTACATCGCCGTGGACAAATTCACCAAGTGGGCCGAAGTCGAGGCCGTCTGCACCATCCCCGCTGGCTCTGCGGTCAAGTTCATCAAGGGCATCGTGAGCCGGTTCGGAGTGCCGAACCGCATCATCACCGACAATGGTTCGCAGTTCACCAGTAACCTTTTTAAAACGTACTGCGCTAACCTTGGGACGCAGATATGCTACGCTTCGGTGGCGCACCCCCGCAGCAATGGACAGGCCGAGCGGGCCAACGCAGAGGTCCTGAGAGGCCTCAAGACCAGGACGTTCAAGAAGAAACTGGAGGCCTGCGGCAGAGGCTGGTATGACGAGCTTTCGTCCGTGTTGTGGTCCATCCGCACAACCGCAACCAAGCCGACTGGAGAGACCCCCTTCTTCCTGGTCTATGGAGCCAAAGCGTTCCTCCCTCACGAGGTCAAGCGTCGATCCGCGCGGGTCCTGGCGTTCGATGAAATGCTGCAGGACGCCATGTGGGGGACTGCCCCCGTGCTGGGGGAGGAGCGCCGTCGAGAAGCTGCGCTGCGAGCGGCAAGGTACCAGCAGGCACTCCGGCGATACCACTGCTGCAACATCCGCCCCAGAACTCTCAAGGTAGGGGACCTCATGCTCCGACGGGTCCTCTCTAGGGAGGGACTGCATAAGCTCTCTCCCATGAGGGAGGGCCCGTTCAAGGTTGTTCATGTTTCCAGGCCCGGCCCGCGGCGCTTGGAGACTCAAGAGGGAGTACCTATACAGAACGCGTGGAACATCCAGCACCTCCGGAGGTTTTACCCCTAAAAAGGCCCAATGCCTGTGAAGAAGGCGGATTCCTGTGAAGCTCATTCTTTTTGGAAAAGGCCCAGTGCCTGTGAAGAAGGCAAATGCCTGTGAAGCTCATTCTTTTTGGAAAAGGCCCAGTGCATGTGAAGAAGGCGAATGCCTGTGAAGCTCATTCTTTTTGGAAAAGGCCCAAAGCCTGTGAAGAAGGCGAATGCCTCGTGGAAGCTCATTCTTTTGGAAAAGGCCCAAAGGTTCGTGAAGAAGGCGAATGCCTGTGAAGCTCATTCTCTTTGGAAAAGGCCCAGTGCCTGTGAAGAAGGCGAACGCCTGTGAAGCTCATCTTTTCCGAGAAAGGCCCGGAGCCTGTGAAGAAGGCGAACGCCTGTGAAGTTGTCGCATTCTAGAAAGGGCCCGGAGCCCGTGAAGAGGGCCAACGCCCGTGGAGCTTGCTTCCCAGAAGAAAGGCCTGGAGCCTGTGAAGAGGGCTAACGCCTGTGAAGCTCGCCGCCCGTGACACTCTCACGTAATAATGAGTTGGGGCTGTACACGCCCCGGAGTCTCAGGAGTGCCGGCCTCAGGCCCCAGGGCTCCCTCCCACGCCCAGTGGCACTTAGTCTGCTATGTTGGTGAGAAGACGTCGAAGACTAGACTAGGTGCCGCGCGGCTTTTTCATTTGCTTTCTGCAGTTGACTAGTTATTCCCATTTGGAGTTATTATCGAAAC
Organism: Aegilops bicornis; assembly: GCA_021605145.1. NCBI lineage: Eukaryota > Viridiplantae > Streptophyta > Magnoliopsida > Poales > Poaceae > Aegilops > Aegilops bicornis. The sequence goes on along the minus strand of CM038669.1, from coordinate 475,061,024 downwards.
TATCGCCATCTTTTGGTCCGTGGTTCTTCGATCTTTTCGCTCTCCTGCCTCGATTTCTCTTGCATGGGGACTCATGAGGCGAAGCCTCGGAGCCCTCGCGAGTGTTCCTACCCCTATCGCTCAAGTTTTCACGGCCCTGGTCCACACCGAGCACCCTCCCGACCATGCCTCACGGGCAGCACAACACGAACACGGGCTCGGATCAGTCGCCTCGCGGCCACGGCTGGAGTTCACTTGCGAATGGGCATACAACAGAAAGGAACAGTATCAGGATAACAAAAGCAGTACAATAATTAACGGCGTTAACCTAAACGCGCCCCCACGGGGCCACACATTGTTGTCTTTTGCGCAGGAGAAAAGAAAGGAAAAGGACAAAAGCAGGTGAAGCACGCCCCGTGCCGGCCCTCTTGGAAGGCTCGAGCCGTCTCCGGAGCTCATGCGGACTCCCTCTCGCGCTTCACCGGGCGCGGCTGCGAGCGGACACGCTGCCACCCTCCAAGCAGGTGCGGCGGTGTGGGGGCTGGCCGCGGCCGCTGCTGGAAGAATCACCACCCAAAGAAGAGCTGGTGAAGCTTGAGGAGTCACGGGCATCGCCAGCCACCCGCGCGCTGCCCTCTCCATCCACGCCGGGGCTGAGTCCTCGGCCACGGTCGTCGTCTTCAGGGCAGCACCCCATGCGGCGACCGTCTTCCCCGAACACACTCACGTAGAGGGTGGCGTCGCCGTCGTACTTGAAGTGCAGGGAGCACCGGGCGGCGAAGACCACGCTGCCACAGCGAACGTCTGCCACCGCTGGTCAGAACAGGTTCCCTCAGAAAGAGACCTCCAGAGAAGCCCACGAAGCCCGGCTGCAGCAGCCATCCACTGGAGCAGAGGCCACCCAGGCGCCACTGGAGCTCACCCAGGAGGAAGCGCGGGAGCTGAAGCCGGATGCCGGACGGCTCCTCCGCCCACACCATGAACTCCTGCAGCGCTTCAGCAGCATGGAGGCGCGCCTCGGGGGACGCGCGACCGGGGCACGCCCTCCGACCATGGCCAGCCGCTCGTCACCACGATGAGAGCCTCCCCCACACCGCGGGGGACCACCGTGGAGGCCACGGGATGCTTGCGAGGGCGACCTCGACCACGCTTAGGCGGAGGAGGGGAAGACTCGACGTGGCGGCCCTTCCCCTTCTCTGTGGCCGAGAACTTCCTTGGTGGAGCCATGGAGAAGAAGGAGAGACAAGAAAGGATAGACTGGAAGGGCGCGTGCCGCCGTGCATTTATAGCCGGCGAAGGCCAACCGTCGGCCTCCACGATCACCGGTAATCATGACCGACTCTGCATGCAGGGACTTGTCGAATCCGGGTGGTTACCGAGGCATTGTGAGGAAGCAGTGTGCACGCGTCCAATCAACCGCCATGCATCGCCCAAGGCTGCAGGCTGTTAGGGCCCGCGATGCTTCGCACTTGCCCTTTCGCCTCCCTGCTCGGCCAAGTTCGGGCGCGCCATTGGCCTTGGGGCTACTGTCGGCGTTCTGGGAACGGGGGTCCCCAGACTTGCTCGCTGCGGCCCGCGGGCGTGGCTCGAAGGAGGCCCAAAGACGGCCCATATTCATCACCGCAAGCTCAAGACCCTCGCGAGGGGCCAAGCCTCGCGGGGCGGACGACAAGGAGCTTCCTCAGGCACGGCCTCGTCAGGCGGGCTCATGAGGAGGCGGAGAGTTCAAGGCAGGGTACCTCGCGAGGTGCCCATGACGCAAGCCATGATTTACCAAGGGCGCGATCGGGCGCCAGCTCACAGACCGTCCTCCTTTACTCTTTGGTGCAAAGGGGTAAGCGCAGCGAGAGCATCAAGCAATGGCATCCGTTTGCAACAACAAGACCAAGACCAGCCCAATGGCTGGAAGGGAGTCATCGTGGAGCCCAAGCAGGCGTCATCACCAGAGCCTTTGGCAGGTGAGGACCAACTTTAGTCAGGATAAGTGTACCCGTTGTTCCCCTTCAAAATGGCCAATTGTTGGCGCCCTTCCCGCTCAATATTTGGGAAGAGGCCCATGGCCTTCGCCTATAAATAGGAGTAGCCACCCTGTAAGGGGGGATCCAATCCTCATCAAGAAACCAAGTAGCTAGAGCGACTGAACACCACCTAGCAGTTCATCGCACCCGCCAAGAACAGACCCTCACGAGGCTGTTCTTCCTTGTATTGTTCCTCATCAGCCCAAGAGGCAATCCACCACACCACACACTGGGGTAGGGTATTAAACCATAATGGTGGCCTCGAACCAAAGATAAATCCTGTGTCTCTTGTGCTGTTCCGTTTAGTAGTTTAGGTCCCAGCGATTCGGCGAGGTGCGAGACGGTGGAGGGTTGGATCTCCGTGCGCACCCCAGTGTTCGAACCTCAAGGGTCTGCCGGAACCCGAAATCCGACAATATAGGCGGAAGAGATAGGTAGGTGGAATCACGAGGGGCCCACAAGGGTGGGGGCGCGCCCTACCCCCCTGGGCACGCCTCCCGACCTTGTGGTCACCTCGTGGCTTTCCTGACGTGCACTCCAAGCCCTCTGGATGTCTTCTGGTCCAAGAAAAATCATCGCGAAAGTTTCATTCTGTTTGGTGTTCCTTTTCTGCGAAACTCTCTAATAAGGAAAAAAACAAGAATTGGCACTAGGCTCTAGGTTAATAGGGTTGTCCCAAAAATAATACTCCCTCTGTAAACTAATATAAGAGCATTTAGATCACTAAAGTAGTAACCTAAACGCTCTTATATTAGTTTACGGAGGGAGTATAAAATACCATATTAATGCATATAAAACATCCAAAACAGATAATATAATAGCATGGAACAATCAAAAATTATAAATACGTTGGAGACTTATCAAGCATCCCCAAGCTTAATTCCTGCTCGTCCTCGAGTAGTTAAATGATAAAAACAGAATTTTTGATGTGGAATGCTACCTAACATATTTATCCATGTAATTCTCTTTAATGTGGCATGAATGTTCAGATCCGTATGATTCAAAACAAAAGTTTAATATTGACATAAAAACAATAATACTTCAAGCATACTAACAAAATAATTATGTCTTCTCAAAATAACATGGCCAAAGAAAGCTTATCCCTACAAAATCATATAGTCTGGCTATGCTCCATCTTCATCACACAAAATATTTAAATCATGCACAACCCCGATGACAAGCCAATAAATTGTTTCATACTTTTGATGTTCTCAAACTTTTTCAACTTTCATGCAATACATGAGCGTGAGCAATGGATATAGCACTATAGGTGGTATAGACGGTAGTTGTGGAGAAGGCAAAAAGAACGAGATAGTCTCATATCAACTATGTGTATCAGCGGGCTATGGAGATGCCCATCAATAGATATCAATGTGAGTGAGTAGGGATTGCCATGCAACGGATGCACTATAGCTATAAGTTTATGAAACCTCACAATGAAAACTATGTGGGTGTGCATCCAACTTGCTTGCTCACGAAGACCTAGGTCAATTTGAGGAAGCCCATCATTGGAATATACAAGCCAAGTTCTATAATGAAAATTCCCACTAGTATATGAAAGTGATATCATAGGAGACTCTCTATCATGAAGATCATGGTGCTACTTTGAAGCACAAGTGTGGTAAAAGGATAGTAACATTGCCCCTTCTCTCTTTTCTCTCATTTTTTATTTGGGCCTTCTCTCATTTTTTTAACCTCTTTTTTTCGTCCGGAGTCTCATCCCGACTTGTGGGGGAATCAAATTATCCATCATCCTTTCCTCACATGGGACAATGCTCTAATAATGAAGATCATCACACTTCTATTTACTTACAACTCAAGAATTACAACTCGATACTTAGAACAAAATATGACTCTATGTGAATACCTCCCGCGGTGTACCGGGATGTGCAATGAATCAAGAGTGACATGTATGAAAGAATTATGAATGGTGGCTTTGCCACAAATACGATGTCAACTAGAAGATCATGCAAAGCAATATGACAATAATGGAGTGTGTCCTATAAACGGAACAGTGGAAAGTTGCATGGCAATATATCTCGAAATGGCTATGGAAATGCCATAATAGGTAGGTATGGTGGCAGTTTTGAGGAAGTTATATGGTGGGTTTATGGTACCGGCGGAAGTTGTGCGGTACTAGAGAGGCTAGCAATGGCAGAAAGGTGAGAGTGCGTATAATCCATGGACCCAACATTAGTCATAAAGAACTCACATACTTATTGCAAAAAGCTATTAGTCATCGAAACAAAGTACTACGCGCACTCTCCTAGGGGGATATATTGGTAGGAAAAGACCATTGCTCGTCCCCGACCACCACTCATAAGGAAGACAATCAATGAATACATCATGCTCCGACTTCATCCCATAACGGTTCGCCATACATGCATTCTATGGGACTCACAAACTTTAACAAAAGTATTTGTCAAATTCACAACTACTCACTAGCATGACTTTAATATCACCATCTTCATATCTCAAAACAATCATAAGGAATCAAACTTCTCATAGTATTCAATGCACTTTATAAGAAAGTTTTTATTATATCCCTCTTGGATGCCTATCATATTAGGACTAAATTTATAACCAAAGCAAATTACCATGCTATTTTAAAGACTCTCAAAATGATATAAGTGAAGTGTGAGAGTTCATTTTCTATAAAATAAAACCACCACCATGCTCTAAAAAGATATAAGTGAAGCACTAGAGCAAATTTGTCTCTCTCAAAAGATATACGTGAAGCACATAGAGTATTCTAATAAATCACGATTCATGCGTGTCTCTCTCAAAAGGTGTGTACAGCAAGGATGATTGTGGCAAACTAAAAAGAAAAGACTCAAATCATACAAGACGCTCCAAGCAAAACACATATCATGTGGTGAATAAATATATAGGCTCAAGTAAAGTTACCGATAGACGAAGACGAAAGAGGGAATACCTTCCGGGGCATCCCCAAGCTTAGGCTCTTGGTTGTCCTTGAATATTACCTTGGGGTGACTTGGGCATCCCCAAGCTTAGGCTCTTGCCACTCCTTATTCCATAGTCCATCAAATCCTTACCCAAAGCTTGAAAACATCACAACACAAAACTCAACAGAAAATCTCATAAGCTCCGTTAGTATAAGAAAATAAATCACCACTTTTGGTACTGTTGTGAACTCATTCTTTATTTATATTGGTGTAATATCTACTGTATTCCAACTTTTCCATGGCTCATACCCCCCGATACTATCCATAGATGCATCAAAATAAGCAAACAACACGCGAAAAATAGAATCTATCAAAAAACAGAACAGTCTGTAGCAATCTGGAGATTTTGAATACTTCTGTAACTCCAAATATCCTGAAAAATTAGGACGACCTAAGCAATTTTTTATTAATCCTCTGCAAAAATGATCAGTACTTTATTGTGCTTCTGCTAAAAATGAAAACTAATCTCCTGGGCGCAAAAGTTTTTGTTTTTCACCAATATCAAATCAACTATCACCGTAAGTTATCCCAAAGGTCTTACTCGGCACAAACACTAATTAAAACACAAAAGCACATCTAACCAGAGGCTAGATGAATTATTTAATGCAAAACAAGAACTAAAAAGCAAAAATAAAAATAAAATTGGGTTGCCTCCCAACAAGCACTATTGTTTAACGCCCCTAGCTAGGAATAAAGCACGAATAGATCTAGATATTATCATCTTTGGTATGCAATTATTCAATCTCACACCTATAACCCTTAGGAGATTCTTTAATTTTGTTAATGATCAAACTCCTAGGCAAGAAATCAAGAATTTCACTTGTAGCAATTGGTTCCTTAATAATATCGAAAGAATTGGGATGAACACGTATTGTTTTGAAATCTTCATTATCATTACTAGAAGATTCACCCTTATTCTTAGGAACGTAAGTAAACTTGGCAATCTTAGTAGGAGGAAGATTTGGAGTAGTTTTAACGGAGGAAAAAGCGGAACACAAGTTGGTAATAATATCTTCGAGTTTGCCAATTCTAGTAGATTCTTGATCTATGTTTTCATTAACTATGGGTTCCTTTTCCCTAAGATTCTTTAAAGTAACTCCTACTTTAGATCCATATTGGGTAATCTGATTGTGAATATTTTATCCAAATTTTCAATCAACTCTACAGTAGCAATTTTATTCTCAGTAATATCAAGTCTTTGCATCACATGCTCCAAGGTTAAAACAGTTCCATTAATCAAAAGAGGTGGGAGCCTAGCAAATCTATCATGGCATTATAAGAATCAAAAGTATGGCTCCCCAAGAAATTTCCCCCAGTAATGGTATCTAGAACATAACTATTCCAAGGAGTAACGCCTATGTTAAAACTGCGAAGAAGAACGGAAGTAGATTGCTTTCGAGTAGATCTATTTTGAGCATTGAAAATTCTATACCAAGCATCCTTTAAATTCTCTCCTTCCCTTTGTTTAAAGTTGAGGACCTCATTATCGGAAGTGCTAACAAAGATGGGAGGACTAGCCATGACGGCAAGATAAAAGATCTAGCGCACAAGTGAACATAGAGCAAATGAAGAACACGAACGGAAGAGGGGCGAAGAAAAGGTAAACCTTTTTGAAAATCGTTTTAGAAGTGGGGGAGAGGAAAATGAGAGGCGAATGGCAAATAATGTAATGCGAGGGATGAGAGTTTATGATGGGTACTTGGTTTGTCCCGACTTGGCGTAGATCTCCCCGGCAACGGCGCTAGAAATTCTTCTTGCTACCTCTTGAGCTTGTGTTGGTTTTTTCCTTGAAGAGGAAAGGGTGATGCAGCAAAGTAGAGTAAGTATTTCTGTCAGCTTTTGAGAACCAATATATCAATCCAGTAGGAGAGAACGCATGAGCCACCGAATACCTGCACAAACAAACACCAACTTGCACCCAACGCGATAAAGGGGTTGTCAATCCCTTCACGATTATTTGCAAAGTGAGATTTGATATAGATGGATAAATAGTAAAGTAATATTTTTGGTATTTTTGGTTTATAGATCGTAAAGTAAAAGATTGCAAAGAAAGTAAATAGGAAACTAAATGTAGATTGGGAACTTATATGATGGAAAATAGACCCCGGGGCCATAGGTTTCACTAGAGGCTTCTCTCGAGATAGGAAATATTACGGTGGGTGAACAAATTACTACCGAGCAATTGATAGAAAAGTGCAAAGTTATGACGATATCTAAGGCAATGATCATGAATATAGGCATCGTGTCCATATAAAGTAGACCAAAACGATTTTGCATCTACTACTATTACTCCACACATCGACCGACTCCTGCCTGCATCTAGAGTATTAAGTTCATGAAGAATAGATCAACGCATTAAGTAAGATGACATGATGTAGCGGGATAAACTCAAGCAATATGATGAAAACCCCATCTTGTTATCCTCGATGGCAACAATACAATATGTGCCTTGCTACCCCTACTGTCACTTGGAAAGGACACCGCAAGATTGAACCGAAAGCTAAGCACTTCTCCATTGCAAGAAAAACCAATCTAGTTGGCCAAACCAAATCGATAGTTTGAAGAGACTTGCAAAGATATCAAATCATGCATATAAGAATTCAGAGGAGATTCAAATAATATTAATAGATAAGCTGATCATAAATGCACAATTCATTGGATCTCGGCAAACACACAGCAAAAGAGTATTACATCGAATAGATCTCCAAGAACATCAAGGAGAACATGGTATTGAGAATCAAAGAGAGAGGAGAAGCCATCTAGTTACTAGCTATGGACCTGTAGGTCTGTGCTAAACTACTCACGCTTCGTCAGAGAGGCAATGGTGTTGATGTAGAAGCCCTCCGTGATTGAATCCCCCTCTGGCAGGACACCGGAAAAGGCCCCTAGATGGGATCTCATGGGTACAGAAGGTTGCGGCAGTGGGAAAGTGGTTTCGTGGCTCCCCTGGAAGGTTTTGCGATATTTGAGAATATATAGGAGGAAGAAATAGGTCGGTGGAATCACGAGAGGCCCACAAGGGTGAGTGGCGCGCCCTACCCCCCTGGGCGCGTCTCCCGACCTTGTGGCCTCCTCGTGGCTTTTCCGACGTGCACTCCAAGCCCTCTTGATGTCTTCTGGTCCAAGAAAAATCATCGTGAAAGTTTCATTCCGTTTGGTGTTCCTTTTCTGCGAAACTCTAAAACAAGGAAAAAAACAGGAACTGACACTGGGCTCTAAGTTAATAGGTTAGTCCCAAAATAATATAAAATAGCGTATTAATGCATATAAAATCCAAAAAATATAATATAATAGCATGGAACAATCAAAAATTATAGATACGTTGGAGACGTATCACGTGCTCTGGCGTCTCACGAGGCCAGGTACCTAGCGGGCGTGTCTCAAGAGGTCCCGGACCCTCGCGAGCCCCCCCTGGGCCTCGCGAGTCTCCCGGGCCTCTAGAGTTGCCCGCCTCAGGAGGAGCAATCTCCATGATGCGCATCTCCAGCTACCTCGACGCTTCTACAACGCCGGTGCTTGGTGACTTTTTGGTTTGTACAATTGTGCGCGCCCCCCCCCCCCCCGGCTGCATTATCCTCAAGCTGTCAGGACCTGCTCCTGTAGCTGTATCATTTTGCGCATGTGTCAGAACTGGCTCTGCCTTTTATGAATTTCCTAATTAAGTATTTCAACCCGCGTGCCCGGTGCTTCGTCACCATGAATGTCGTTGCGCCTTCACAATCCGCCCTCGACCGCCTCATGATTAAGGGTTGGCGCGCATCTGTGCTCGGGTCTGTCCCTGCAGCGTTGGTAAATCAAGTGATCGAGCTCTGTCTCGCGGGCCGGCTCCCGTGCACATCACCTCCCGGGGTCCTTGGTGCCTTGTTCTCGCGTGAGCTAATCGAGAGTGGGTGAGTCAGGGCGCGCGGCCCGGTTCGTCCAACCATAGTTCGGCGTTGCGTCGTCACGGGAGCCGCACGCAGGATGTTCTTCCTTGGGATTGTTGCATGAGAAGATTGGGCACGACGTGTGTGCTCGGGTCCGTCCCTGCAACATTGATAAACCCAAGCGGTTGAGCTTTGTCTAGCGGTCCGACCCCGTTCACGTCACCTCCTGGGGTCCTTGGTGTTCGGCCTTCTCATGTGATGGCCTCCAGAGGTTTATTCGGCGCATGTCGCCCCCATCACACAGGTTTTATAAGCGTGCTCTGCGCCAAAAGATTCAGGCACAACCCGCCTTGAGGTTGGGCCTCGTGAGTCCCACGCTGGCTCACGGGTGCCCAGATACACCTCCTCCAGTTCTACCGTGCTAGTCACGCATATGAATGACTTAGGGTTGTACACGCCCGGAGACACTAACACAGAGCTCCTTACCCACGCCCAAGTGGAAGCCCCATGCTCCGTGCTGGTGGACGACATGGTTGAGCAACAACTATGCCCACGCCCAAGTGGAAGCCCCATGCTCCGCACTAGTGGATAAACAACTTAGGGCACCCTAGCGGCTGCACCAACCTCAGGATAGCCTTTCGGCTCTTCTCATGGTCCTGTCGCGCAGCATTCCCCCGGGAGGCATGCGCGAGGGGGCTAGACATCGTGCCTGCGCTCGGGACAGGCCCGGCGCACTCAACCTCATCAGGTCCCTGGTACCTGGTCTTCTCATGTCCCTCCCAGGTAAAAGTTGGCGAGGAAAGGTATGAAGGGCTCCGGATTAACCTCTCCACCGCGCATGTCTCGTTCATAAGGGTTGCTCGCACGTCAAGGGGGACCCCTGAGCATCGCGACTCAGGGGCCTCACCAGTCACGTAGCCCCTCGCCCCTTGGTTTCGTCCTGGCGATCCAGGCGTACCAACGGCACACGAGGTATGCGCGGGGCTGGGCCCTGCCGATGCAGAGCACAAAGGCAAACAAGAAGGAAACCAAGCAAGAAAAGGAAATCGCGGAGTCCAAACAGTTATTACAAGCACCAAATATTCTGCAGATTCAAACATAGTCTTACGCCTCCACGAGGCATGATAAGTGTCGCAGGGTAAAATCTAGGAGGAAGGGTCATCGTCGCCACCACTGCCACTTGTCCCGGTCATGGCAAGCTCGTCGTCAACATCATTGTCGCCGTCGTCACCGCCACTCGCCTCCACCGCAGGGGCCTCGGCGTCAGGGATGCAGGTGAACTTCTTCAGCAGCGTGTCCACGTGGCCCTCCACGGCCGCTGCAACGGTGGCACGGGGCTCAGGAGCGACCGGGCCAACCACCGCGTTGAAGTTGAAATCGGGATTCTAGAGGTAGAGGTGGCCGAAGACGCGCGTCGCCGTCACAGAGAGAGAGAGCGACACTCGTCTTCCAGAAGGGAGTCCATCTTGGTAGCGGCACCTTCAAGCTCCTCGACAAGTTTGAAGGAGAGCCCTGCGTAACCACCTTTGGGGGGCGTGAGCAGATCCTTGAAGCCTCCCCTGCAGATCGACTGTAGCCCCTCATGAGCCCTGAGCTCGAGGGAGGGAAAGGTGTCGCGCTCCGCGGCCGCATTTTTCTCGGTGGCGATAAGGGTCTTCTCCCTGGCATCCAGCCGGGTTGTCGCCTCAGAGACGCGCTAAGCATGGGACGTCTGGGCTTTGGACACCTCCTCCTTCAGCTTGGCCAGGCGCTCACGTTCCGCAGCCTGACCAACAATCACCTGGGAGAGCACAAAGTCATGATCGGCGAGCTTCGCCTCGCAGGCCTTGAGGTCCTCCTCCCACTGGTGGAGCCGCTGTGCAGACGTGGCTTGCTCCTCCTGAAGGGCCTTAAGATTTGCCTCGGCCTCACCGCAACACTTCACGGCAGACATTACCTCGGTCAGCGCCGCGTCCCAAGCCGCCTTGGCATCGGCGGCCTCCTTCCTGCTCTCCGTGGTGGCAGCTTCGGCCTGGACCCAGGCCGTCCTGGTGGCTGTGTCGGCCTGGAGCCACCCTGAAACAAGCCCTAGGCGCTCCCTCGTGAGGCACCTGTTGGCGTCTTGGAGGTTAGCCTGGATCCGGCCGAGCGCGATGTAGGCCTCATCCAAGGCCCCAGCCCTAATCAGGGGGGCACAGTTCGCGAGTGTGAGGGCCTGGCGAGGAGGCGGCATCGGCACGTCGACGGACGCTGGGGCCAAGGAGGCAGTGGCGTGGCTGGCTTGGGGCGTCGGAGGCTCCAGGCTCTCCTCGGGCATGATGAGGGAGGACGACGCCACAACCTGCTGGCCCGCGGGAGCTGGTTCCTCCTGAAGCTGCATTGCTGCATCCTCAAGGGTGAATTTCGCCGAAAGGGTGCAAGAGGTCGCCCCCTCCACCAGCATCGGGGTTGTCACGGCCGCGATGAGGAGTGTCGCCTCATGCGCCCTCGCGTCCTTGGCGGTCGGTTGATAACCTACAAGTATAGGGGATCGCAACAGTTTTCGAGGGTAGAGTATTTAACCCAAATTTATAGATTTGACACAAGGGGAGCCAAAGAATATTTGAAGGTATTAGCAGCTGAGTTGTCAATTCAACCACACCTGGAGATTAATTATCTGCAACAAAGTGATCAGTAGCAAAGTAGTTTGATAGTTTTGATAGTAGTGACAACAGCAATAGTAACAGTAACAGTGATATCACTAATATTGTAGCAAGTGTAACAGTGATGATAGCGGTAGTAACTTAGCAGAAACTATATAAGATAAATTCGTAGGCATTGGATCGGTGACTTGTTGGATGATATTCATCATGTGACAGTATAACCTAGGGCAATTTGGCACTAGCTCCAGTTCGTCAATATAATGTAGGCATGTATTCCGTAAATAGTCATACGTGCTTTATTGAAAGAACTTGCATGACATCTTTTGTCCTACCCTCCTGTGGCAGCGGGGTCCATATTGGAAACTAAGGAATATTAAGGCCTCCTTTTAATAGAGAACTGGAACAAAGCATTAACACATAGTGAATACATGAACTCCTCAAACTACGGTCATCACCAGGAGTGGGCCCGGTTGTTGTCACTCCGGGGTTGCCGGATCATAACACGTAGTAGGTGACTATAACTTGCAAGGTCGGATCTAGAACATGGATATAATGATGATAACATATACGGTACAGATCTGAAATCATGGCACCCGGGCCCAAAGTGACAACCATTAAGCATAGCAAAGTCATAGCAACATCAATCTAAGAACATAGTGCAAATTAGAGTCCAAAACAAGAGGAAAAAAATTAGGAAAAGTAGATACGTCGGAGACGTATCAACTCCCCCATGCTTAAACCTTTGCTTGTCCTCAAGCAATTCAGTTGATAAACTGAAAGTGAAAAAGAAAAACTTTTACGAACTCTTTTGCTCTTGTTTGCATAAATAAGCTTAAACAACACCAGGTTTTCAGCCAACATTATAACTAACCATGTCGTCAATAACTCTTAAAGATTATAATGACTCATATCAATGACATAATCAGCTAGCGAGCAAGAATATGATATCTCAAACGGCAACACATTGTCAAAACAACCATGATATAATATGACACTAGTGTTATCTCGCTAGCCCTTTCTGAGACCGCAAAACATAAATGCAGAGCACCTCCAAATTTCAAGCAGCGACTAAACATTGTAATTCATGGTAGAAAAGATCCATTCATGATGCACCCAACATTAGCTACACACAATGCATAAATCATGACAGCTGTGCTCCCTCAGTTTCTGGCGCTTGTTTTAGAAGGCGGTGACACAACATAAAAGTAAATAGATAGTCCCTTCGCAGAGGGAAGCAGTGATTTGCAGAGGTGCTAGAGCTCAATTTTTAAAACAGAGGTAAATGATTATTTTGGGACATGCACTCTTCTCATTTACTTCACGACTATCAGTTATCAGTATCTCCCATGCTAAACGAGCTAGTGGCGGTTCCCAAGCGATAAAAAGTAAAGGTTTTGACTCCATTGGGAGTTTTTGTTTGATTATTCGAGCGATTAACTCTTTTTGTATTTTGCAGTTTGGGACTAGGCATCCCTAATACCGCCCTTTTCTCATGCGATGGCGACTGAATAAACACTCGACCTGAGAATAACTCGCTTAGCATGGAAGATACCGACTACCTCCTGTCGTTCCATGCATGATCCAGGCACACAAAATGGATATTTTTAGAAGTTTTTAGAGGTGGAACATGCAAATTTACTTAGGACGGCAGGGTAATACCGCATATAGGTAGGTATGGTGGACTCATCTGGAATAACTATTGGGTTCAAGGTTTTTTATGTACAAGCAGAATTCTCACTCAGTACAGGCGAAGGCTAGCAATTAGATTGAGAAGTGGCCAGCTAGAGAGCAACAACGATCATAACCAGGCATTATGCATAAGTAACATTGGGCACTAGCATGAGTAGGATATGAACACCATGAACATAAATATCATAGAGGCTATGTTGGTTTTGATTCAACTACATGCATGAACATGTGCCAAGTCAAGCCACTCGAACATCTGAGAGGAGGATACCATATCATCATACTACATCACAATCATTTTAACGCAATGTTGATATCCAAGATAAATCATTATCAACTCCCAACTACTTATGCATGGCATGAGAAACTATAATCTCTAATTGTCATTGTAAACATGTTTAATTATAATGGGCTGAATCATGGATACTAGGTTAAACATATTTACACAGACAGAACAAGTCGAGTTCATACCAGTTTCTCTCTGCCACGACCAGTTCATCAAAAATCATCATATTGCCTTTCACTTGCACGACCGAACGGTATGAAAATAATAATAGTGCAAGAGTGTCATGGACTAAGTTGGAATCTGCAAGACATTTTATTCAACAGGAGAAGACAAGGTAAAATGTGCTCTATATTAGTTCAACAATTATTCATATGAGAGCCACTCAGCATTTTCATCATGGTCTTCTCCTTAGTACGACTCGAATAAAAAGAAAAGAAATTCAGAGAAACACGCTAAAATATTTTTTGGAGTTTTTGGTTTTCTTGAACAAGCAAATAAAAGGAAAAGGCAAAAAGGAGAAAAACTACACGGGAAAGCTTCCAACAAGCAAAAGAAGAACAAGGAAATCTTTTTGGGTTTTCTTTTTGTTGCTACTACTAAGCATGCATAGAAAGTAAATTAACTACAACTAATTTTTTGGTTTTTCTAAAGTTTTTCAGACACACAAGAAGAAAGCAAGAAAATAAATCTAAGCATGGATGATACAATGAAAAAGTGTGAGCACCGACAAATGGAATAACTGAACATGAATGTAAGGTCGGTGGAAACACATACTCCCCCAAGCTTAGGCTTTTGGCCTAACTTGGTAGTCGATCGGTAGCCTGGAGGGTAGTAGGGGTGCTGAGGAGCGGGCATCCACTCGTCCCACTGCTGAGGCTCCTCCTGTGCCGCTTCCGCAATAGCCTGAGCGTTCCGGTAGGCGATGATATCCTCAGGCATAATCCTATATCCGCCCCTGGCAGCAGAATCAAACAAAGCAGGTGCAGGCAAGGGAATAATATCACGAGTTTTAACGCTAAAGACCAGGTTATAAGAAATGGGGATGTTAGTGTTGGGGAACGCAGTATTTAATTTTTTTACCTATGATCACGCAAGATCTATCTAGGAGATGCATAGCAACGAGCTAGGAGAGTGTGTCCACGTACCCTCGTAGACCGAAAGCGGAAACGTTTAGTAACGCGGTTGATGTAGTCGAACATCTTCGCGATCCAACCGATCCAACCGCCAAACGTACGGCACCTCCGCATTCAGCACACGTTCAGCTCGATGACGTCCCTCGAACTCTTGATCCAGTTGAGGCCGAGGGAGAGTACCATCAGCACGACGGCATGGCGACGGTGATGATGAAGTTACCAGCGCAGGGCTTCGCCTAAGCACTACGATGATATGACTGAGGTGTGTAACTGTGGAGGAGGGCACCGCACACGGCTAAGAGAAGACTTGGTGTGCCTTTGGGGTGCCCCCCTCCAACGTATGGGGGAAGAGAGGTGGCCGGCCCAAGGGGGGCGCGCGCCATGGGGAGTCCAACTAGGATTCCCAATCCTAGTTGGAGTCCCCTTCCTTTCTAATAGAGGGAGAGAGAGGGAAGGAGGTAGAGGGGAGAAGGAAAGAGGGGGCGCCGCCCCCCTCCATAGTCCAATTCGTACTGGCCATGGGGGGCGCGGCCTCCCTTGTGGCCCTTCTCTCCTTTCCACTAAGGCCCATGAACTTCCCGGGGGGTTCTGGCAAACCCCGGTACTTCGAAACTCATCTGAAACGACCCGAACCATTCCGGTGTCCAAATGTAACCTTCCAATATATGAATCTTTACCTCTCGACCATTTCGAGACTCGTGGTCATGTCCGTGATCTCATCCGGGACTCCGAACAAACTTCGTTCATCAAATCACATAACTCATAATACAAATCGTCATCGAACGTTAAGCGTGCGGACCCTATGGGTTCGAGAACTATGTAGACATGATCGAGACACATCTCCGGTCAATAAACAAAATAGAGGAACCTGGATGCTCATATTGGCTCCTACATATTATATGAAGATCTTTATCGGTCAAACCGCATAACAACTTACGTTGTTCCCTTTGTCATCGGTATGTTACTTGCCCGAGATTTGACCGTTGGTATCATCATACCTAGTTCAATCTCGTCACCGGCAAGTCTCTTTACTCGTTCCGTAATGCATCATCCCGTAACTAACTCATTAGTCACATTGCTTGCAAGTCTCATAGTGATGTGCATTACCGAGAACCCAGAAGATACCTCTCTGATACATGGAGTGACAAATCCTAATCTCGATCTATGCCAACTCAACAAACACCATCAGAGACACCTGTAGAGCATCTTTATAATCACCCAGTTACGTTGTGACATTTGATAGCACACAAGGTGTTCCTCCGGTATTCGGGAGTTGCATAATCTCATAGTCAGAGGAACATGTATAAGTCATGAAGAAAGCAATAGCAATAATACTGAATGATCATAATGCTAAGCTAACGGATGGGTCTTGTCCATCACATCATTCTCTAATGATGTGATCCCATTCATCAAATGACAACACATGTCTATGGCTAGGAAACTTAACCATCTTTGATTAACGAGCTAGTCAAGTAGAGGCATACTAGGGACACTCTATTTGTCCATGTATCCACACATGTACTAAGTTTCCGGTTAATACAATTCTAGCATGAATAATAAACATTTATCATGATATAAGGAAACATAAATAACAAATTTATTATTGCCTCTAGGGCATATTTCCTTCAGTTAGGATAATCTCATGCAAGAAAATGATGGTGTTCCATGGCTGCCCGGTCTAGGTAAACCTTGGTCAGAGGGTAATCATGAGGGTGTATCTCAACCTTGAAGTGAGCCGCCAAACCAGTAGCAAAAATCCCACCGTGTATTTTACCCTGAGATTTATTAAGATGGAGGCGACAAGCCACAATAGCTCCCAAGCTATAAGTGTTGTCGCCCTCTAATGCACGGCGTAAAGCAGCAAGGTCTGGTGAACTAAGTGCACCCACCTTCTCCCTAGCAAGCAAGCATTTTGCAATGAAAAGTGCAAAGTAATGAATAGCATGAAAATGCAAGCCAGCGGCAGTGGTAGCTGACACTCCTCTCTCATCTCCCACTGTCAAAGTGCGATAAAAGGTCTCAAACCCAGCCGGCCTAGGCTCGGCTAAGTTCCATCAGAAGGGATCAATCATATGTCACAAAATTCAGTAAGTGGTATCTGATGGTTTTCAACATATAAATCGAAGCTCACTTTAGGAGGATTATTTCTAGGCAGGAAAGTAAAACTCTGAACAAAGATGTTTGTGAGGATTTGGTGCTGGTCTCACTCATCTCTGATGAAGTCGATGAGGCCGGCATTAGTAACATATTGTGTGAATTCCTGAAGAATTCCAGCCTCTTCCAGGAACGGGTGTGTGGCCATTCGCACGGCCATACCTCCGCCAACCTCCGAGGGTGGAGATTACTGTCAGAAGACTCCCCAATAACACCCTTGGAGTTCTTCTTAGAGCCAAACTTCCTAAAGATATTCATGATTTTCCTATGAACAAAATTCTGAAATTTATTAGCCCACAAAAATTTCTCAACAAAAACATCACAAAATTGATACCAACTACTCATAGGGATGCATAGAGGCCATAGGAAGCATTCAAACTACTTAGAACACTAAGAATTTAACATGCAAGCACATCTACAGCAGCACCAAGAGTAGCTAATTATTAAAAACATAAACCATTAAAGCAAAAACTAATTGGACAAACGGTGGAGTCACATACCAAGCAACAATCCCCCGAAACATTTTCGGAAACAGAGCTTCGAGCAAAGAGATCAAAATCCGCGGGTTTGAGCTCAAGAACACGGGAGAGAGAGCAATGGAGATTTTTTTCTGGAGGTAGGTGATGATGTGGGATGAAGAGGTAAGTGAGGGGGGCCACGTGGGGACCACAACCCACCAGGGCGCGTGTGGGGGTCCTGGCACGCCGAGGTGGGTTGTGCCCACCTGGTGCACCTCCCTCTGATATTATTTGCACCAGAAATTCAGAAATATTCAGGAAAAAATCATATAAAATTTTCAGGGCATTCTGAGCACTTTTATTTTTGGGTCATTTTTTATTGCACGGGAAATTCAAAAAACAGACAAAACATGACATTTTATTTTATTTAACTAATAAAAACCGAAAACAAAAGGTAAGGACAGAAGGTAGTGCTTACTAAATTCATCAAATACCGTTCAAAAATGATCCATTAATAAGGTTGATCAGGTCTTATTAACAACCACTTTCGATTAGCATGAAACCGAAGAACTTTCATAAATCACTAAGTTACCTCAATGGGGATATGCATTTCCCCAACAATAAGTATTTCATATTTCTTTTTGACAGTAGCTAGAGGTATTTGAAAACTTCCAATAGTGATTGTTGGAGATTTTTCAATAACATTAATACCATTCACTTGGAATTGTTTCTTCGAAAAGTGCACCGTATGCTCATTACCTTTGATATGAAAAGTGACCTTGCTTTTATTGCAATCAATAACAGCCCCTGCAGTATTCAAGAAGGGTCTACCAAGGATAATCGACATGTTGTCGTCCTCGGGCATCTCAAGTATAACAAAGTCAGTTAAAATAGTAACATTAGCAAAAACAACGTGCACATCCTCACAGATACCGATAGGTATGGCAGTTGATTTGTCAGCCATTTGCAAAGATATTTCAGTAGGTGTGAGTTTATTCAAGTCAAGTCTTTTATATAAAGAGAAAGGCATAACACTAACGCCGGCTCCTAAATCACACAAAGCAGTTTTCACATAATTCTTTTTAATGGAACAACGTATAGTTGGCATTCCTGGATCTCCAAGTTTTTTAGGTACTCCATCCTTAAAAGTATAATTAGCAAGCATAGTGGATATTTCTGCTGATCAAGGTCTCGCCCCATTCTTTGTCTTCGCCCGCCATCTGTGCTAGCACGGGGCCAAGATGCCCCTCCTCGGTGACGGAGGACGCGTCGAGTGTTGGCGAAGGAGAGGAGGATGTCGTGGCCTGGGCCGCGGGCTTCGACTTCCCGGGCGCCATTCGCAGGGTCGCCGGCATTGGAGAAGGAGTGAGGGAGTCCCGGATTAGGGGGTCTCCGGATAGCCGAACTATCACCGTTGGTCGGACTCCTGGACTATGAAGATACAAGATTGAAGACTTCGTCCTGTGTCCGGATGGGACTTTCCTTGGCGTGGAAGGCAAGCTTGGCGATACGGATATGTAGATCTCCTACCATTGTAACCGACTACATGTAACCCTAACCTATCCGGTGTCTATATAAACCGGAGGGTTTTAGTCCGTAGGACGAACAACAATCAGACCATAGGCTAGCTTCTAGGGTTTAGCCTCCTTGATCTCGTGGTAGATCTACTCTTGTACTACCCATATCATCAATATTAATCAAGCAGGAGTAGGGTATTACCTCCATCGAGAGGGCCGAACCTGGGTAAAAACATCGTGTCCCTTGTCTCCTGTTACCATCCGCCTAGACGCCTTGATTCGGGACCCCTACACGAGATCCGCCGGTTTTGACACCGACATTGGTGCTTTCATTGAGAGTTCCTCCGTGGTCGCCGCCATCGGGAAGGATGCCTCATCTCGCCTTTA